>OX387978.1:6959186-8209186 GCA_947578425.1 Eugnorisma glareosa | reverse complement strand
GAGTGTCCCAGCAGTGGGAACATTAAAGGCTGATTATGCTATGCTTATGATTTTATTAATAGGAAGCTACATTATCCCCGAGTTCCACAGGCTATATTTACAACGTGCCCGTGGGATAATTTCCGACCAAAACGCGAGTGAAGCCGCGGGGAACAGCTAGTATTTTAATAATAATTTCACGAGGACAAAGGTCGCGGGCAACATAGCTGTTGCCCGCGACCTTCGACGGACCTTGAACCTGAAACTTCTTTTTGGTGGGAAAAATCATGGTTTAGGGTAGCGCTCAATGTAACTCACTCAAAACATTGTGCTGATGGATGCAATGAATAATGCGTGAGGTATTTAAAGTAAAGTTACCTGAAACATTTAAAAAGTTGTATTTTTCTAGATACGTGTGAAAAGTTCATACTATGAGGTTCCAGGGTATGCCCTAGAACCTCAGCTCCTAGTTACGGAGAAATTGACGGTCGTATTATGAACTTTATTTGCGATATTTAAAAAAAAAATATCTCAATTACGGGTATAGCAAGTGCTTCTCGGCTTCGTCAAGCGTGTTTGGCCACCCGTAAGTTTGAAGGTTCAATCTCGTCGAGAATTCTCTTAAGATGCAAAGGTATTAAAGGAATCTACACTAATATTATAAAAGAGGAAAAAATTGTATTTTTGTGTGTATGTTTGTGATGAATAAACTCAAAAACTGTTATACTGCGCTGATTAAAAAAAAACTTTCACCATTTGAACGGGACCGGTCAGTGTGGTGACACTTGGGGGAGGTGTATGTCCAGCAGTGGACGTCTTTCGGCTGAAATGATGATGATGATGATTAGAACGCTACACTCCCCCTGAGTAACATAGGCAACTGTGCGAAGCCGGGACGGGCCGCTAGTAGTTTATCAAGTGACAAGACACTGAACTCCAACCGTTCTAATAACATCAAAACCTGGTTTCTTTTCGAAAAAGAATCTTACTTAATGTCATAAATCTAGACTTGAAATAGGTCTGGAAATTGATACTGACAACGGTACTGTTCAAGTATATTAGGTACTATTAGATGAGATTAGCTTTAGCATGTAGGTAGAGTAACTATTGCCCGTTGGAATTTCAACTTTCGGTACTACGAAGAGCTTTGAAAATCCTTCACTGCGTGTCTATTTAGTTGTTGGCCTATTGATCGTTAAAACGTAATATGTAAATATATTTTATTAACACTTAGCCCGTGACTTCGTCCGCAAAATTGTGATAGCTCGGCTAATATGTATGATATAAATATAATTTAAAGCCTATAGCTCCCACGAATAATATAGCTTTCTGCCCGTGAAAGATTTTTTAGAATTAGATCATTAGTTCCGGAGATTACCCCCTACATATAAACTTACACACAAATATCTCTTTTTAAAAGATGAAATACCTATTCACCTTTTCTATTTTTACTTCTTAATATTACGATGTTTTCGGCCTCTGATTAAAAACAAACGAAGACATAAGTCCGGAACTAGTTGGGTAACATTTTTTTTTTTTTTCAGATGGGAAGTCATCAAATAACCTCTCCCGCTCTGGGCTGAGTAGGAGGCAGTGTCAGACTTTTACTGACTAAAACCCATCCACGACGTCTTAAAACAGGAGTAATTCCAGTGTGGGAAAGAGACAGAGCTATACAGGTCGTCTTTCCCACGCTGGAATTAGTCCTGCTTTATGACGTCAACCCCCAGATCGACTTAATTTGACAAGATATTGTTGATCAGAGTAATTTTAGTTTCCACGAGGAAAATCTCAAGTTCTACAGTTCCTAGAATTATATAATTATAAAGTAATTGTAAGAGAAAACACGGTAACTTAAAATAATTAATTAAACTATCAACTTAATGATTTTCTACGAAATAACATCTCTCGGTATTGTCTCAGTTGATTGGCTTGAAAGAGAACACGAATAATTATTAAATGGCGTTAGCCTTGAAACTCTGAGTACCTAACCATCTAGTAATCAAATTAATAGTTAATAAAACGGCGGCAGGCCAAAACTGGCCGGCTATAGCAGGAGACAGAAAAAAGTGGCAACAAATGTAGGCCTTTACCCAAAGAGGGGTCCTAACCGAATTGAATGTTATAATTGTGTGATTTGAAGGCATTTTTGAACTTCAACATCATCTGCCTAGCTTTTTCCTAACTATGTTGGGGTCGGCTTCCAGTCTAACCGGATGCAGCTAAATACCTACCAGTATTTTACATAGAGCGACTGCCTATCTGACCTCCACAACCCAGTTAGTACTGAGTAATACGATACTCCTTGCTAAGACTGGTTGTCAGACTTTCGGACCACTCTTACCGACTGTCAACGATCTACAATTAACGGCTTAACGTGATGTCCGAGGCACAGATGAAACTCGGTGTGTAATGGGTGGTCACCCATCCACGGACCGACCTAGGCAAGCGTGGCTTAACCTGAAGATTGACCCGAGCGGCTGTTATTATTTAGCCACGATGTCCTAGGGGTAATACCAAAGTTCTCATCTTCTAATTCAAATTTCTGATAGCGGGTGTTTATACAAATACCTATCTATTTAAATAAGTACTCACAATCAAACATTTCACATAGCACATACCTATGCAATTTTTTATTTAAGTCTTGGTAAACTAAAATACATTATTAATTAAAAACCATAAAATAAATAAACTAACAACAAACTATAAAAACTCCTGTTCAACGCTGTCAACCGGTAATGCGCCCAAGAGACTGGCGGCGTTGCCACGTTGCATGGCAACACTTAGCCTCTGGCCAAGGTTAGCCAGCCCTTGGGTCACGGGAAGCGTCAACTAGGCGTTTCGAAATTTCCCTAAACAGGCTATGCGCACACGGACCCCACGGCTCACGAGTTTCAACCCCAAACGTCGCAAAAATCTATATTTTTGCGACGTTTGGGGTTGAAACCACAAAGGTTTCTATATTTACGCCGCTTGAGGTTCTCTGCAGCCGCAGTAGCAGCGCCAGCACAGCACGATGAGCTTGGAAGATGTGATGGCGCAAGAGTATAGACACATGTTGCGTCCCGCACAGGCCTACCTATTAGGTGCACCGTCTATTTCTTCTAAGATTTAACCAAATATTCGGGAATGTTGCTTATATTTTCGTTCGGTATCAGAGTATCGTCAGCGCATAGTCACGTCGTGTGGAGGCTATGCACCGACTACTGATGTGGTAACGTGATATTGAAACTGTTGCCTGCATTGCATTAAATAATAAAATATATCGTTTATAGGTAAAACGCTTGCTGAGCTTCTTAAAAGTACGCTGTGGAAGTATGATCGTTTGGTAAAGAAAGAAGAAAGAAGAAAGAAAAAGTATTTATTAGCCCGCACAGGACAAAACATCAAACAAAAACATGGTTACATTTACAGTAGGTACAACAAAATTAAAACTAAACTAACATTTTAACGAAAATAATTTAAGGTATTTTAATTTTCTTACGTTTTTGAATAAAAATAATTCGCGACCGTAACACGTATCTGTGTGTCAAAAAATGTAAGAAAATTTAAAATTCGTGGGATGCCCTGGTGCGTACATCTTATGAAGCATAATCAATAAAGTATTTTACTAAAATCGGTTGCATACTGCATATCACAGATCAAATACTTAATAAACCACGTCACACCTCGTATCGTATATCGGAATATCGTAACATCCATATGTCGCTAATAACCAGGGACAAAACCGAACTCTAGATGGAAAACCCAATAACACTTCAAGCAGGACCTCAGGCTCAGTAATTGTGCTTCCGATCACTTAGCTCACACACACTTTCTTATAATTACACGTAATATTGACTTATAACCAGAACGAAACGACTTAGTAGGTAGTTACATTTAAAAAAAACGTTATACTTACATCAAACGTTTTATGTTACAACATATTCTTATTTTAACAATATGTTTATTCTGGTACCTGGTCCACCATGGTCTGCTTTGCTGTCCAGCTAGAAACAGTATTGCATAATGTCGTATCAAAACACAGGTAACATTAATGTTCTAGCTAACACAGTAGGTACACACGGCGACATATCAAGCTATAATAACTAGTATAACTTGAGCTCGCTTTGTATGAGCTTCCCGTACGATGCTTAATTTCACAACCTGCTTCGGCATATTGACTCTAACAAATTGTCCTGCGTGATAAGTATCTCACATACCTTACCTAGGTACTCTGTTTTCATTTCATTTACAGATTTGCATTAATTGAATACACTTTAACTTAAATTAATTAAAAATCAACTATTCGTTGAGCTGAAAAATGGATTTCTACTGAACGATGAAGATATTTGCGGAGACTCTGGCCGTAGTCGGTTGTAAACTTTTTAATTGTCCGGTTTAAAGGGTTTTGATTCTTCTGCAGGAATTAATTTATACTTAAAAAAAATATCAATAATATTATTGATTCAGTTGCAACAGTGGAAACGCTAGAAGCACAATGGCAAAATTTTGCCAAAATGAGGAATAGGATTTATAAATTGCCAAACTGGCCAAAATATCTTTAATTTAAGATAAACGCAACGAGTAATATAAACACGGATAAAAGAAAGGTTATCAAGTTAACTCAAGCATGTAAAACAGAAAAAAAAATGTCGGAAAAGATTTTTTTAATTGAACATCCCTCACAATCTGCAAGGCTGCAGCCGTCAGTGCTTTATCTCAACACATTTAAAAAAAAAGTAAATAAAAACATGGCCGACTTCTAAGGAAGCTCGTTGGGAAGCTCTTTATAAAGCTCTAAAGTGAACTGACGTAAACACAGTGTATTCCTTTAACACGTTCCAAGTTCCAGAGAAAAATGTTTCTCACAAGTAAAATTAATAAAACCGCGACAACGGAGTCACGTTTTAGAAGTATATTTAATTAATGGCGACTGCGCGAAATGAAATTTTCTTTTCTTTTAAAAGTCAGCGGGAAAGCTAAGATAATAGTTTGTTGGAGTCCGGTGTCGCGGCGGCCATGTTTGTTCGCCTCCCGTCCATCCGATAATTGAAGTGCTCAGTTTGCTACTCTTTAATCATTGTTGGAATTTTTGGTTTTAAAAATGGATTTTAGTTGAATTCTGCGTATTATTTTCCAGGTGTTCTGTTGAATTTTAAATGGGAAAAGGCGGATTTTATTTTTACAGTAATCACTTTGAAGGATTGAGTTGCTCGTGTTTTTGTTTTTTGCCACCTGTTGGCTGTTGTTTTTATTTACCTAAAATGAGTTATAATTTAGCCGCGCTTGCCTAGGTTGGTCCGTGGCTGCCCATTACATACCGAGTTTCTTCCGTACATCGGAAAGCACGTTAAGCTGTTGGTCCCGGCTGTATTTATAGATATTTGCTATTTGCTTTTCTTGCATGTGCATATTTTTGCGGGCGGGATTCCTTCATCCTGGCCTGGCTCATTGTCGCGGAATGAAAACTAAATTTTTACATAACATTCAATCTTATAAAAACTATAAATCTGCCAGATACAAACAAACCTCCGGTGACCAGCAGAAACATGCACCAAGTAGAACAAAAAAGGCATAGATTTCATTATACTCACGCCAAGCTCTAGTGCAGCAGTTTTCTATCAGGAGTGTCTTGAGTGTCGAGTGTCGGGTGTCTAGTGTCCATTAATAACACATGGTGTCTTACGACGCTGATATTAAACTTCAGGGAGTTGAGAGTGAAAAATGAAGCGAAGATAGCGGACATAGCGCGGTGTGGGGCAGTCCTGTTTATTTTATACGGAAGTGTATCATATTTGGTGGTAAGCCGTTTATAGGGGCACTTTGTTTGAGGATATAGAGAAGTTTTTATTTATGGACAAGTAAGACAGGTTTGTTTTCATTTGAAGGTATACAACATTATTTTTAGTTTAAGCGAAACCTGAATAGTTTGTTAAGAATAAGTAGCTGAATCGATTCCAATAATTTTTAAACCATGTATATGTTTGTGTGTTTTCCCAAGAATATTTAAAAAACCAGTCATGTGCGAGTCGGACTCGCGCACGAAGGGTTCCGTACAATAATCTAAAAAAATATATATATCTTAATTGGCGTCAACTATAGTGTATGGGGACACTCTTTGATTTTCAACTTTTTTTAGTTTTTGGATTTTTTCCTTCATTTGTGCTGTCGCTTGCTTTTTGCCAAAATTCATGATTCTAGGTCAAAGGGAAGAACCCTATAGGTTTTGATTCCCTTGTGAAATCGCATATAATGCGACTTAAACAGTCATATCTTTTGATCGCGTTGACTTACAAGTTTGATTTTTTAATTGCTCCAAGGGGTAGTAGTAGACTTGAGTTATTGAGTATTTGGTATTTCATTTCAGCTTGATACCGCCACGCATTCCTGAGAAAAAGGGTCTTGACAGACAGACAGACGTACAACAAAGTGATTCTATATAGGTTACAAGTTGGACTCCGAGCGACACTAAGTACCTACCTATCCGCAGTCATACGCGCACAACACAGTTCACGGCAGGTCGTAGGCGCGGGCGCACAGACGGGCGAGCGTAACACAACCCCTTCAGTGGTGAGCATGTTTTTGTCCGGACATCCAGATAACTTAACAAGCTTATTATAACTTTGTGATTTTTCATGATACAGTTTTGAAATTTTGTTCATAGATTCTTTAAATATAAATACAGACACGTGTTTCGGGTTACGCTTATACTAAAACTTATATTCTATAAATGGTACGGGTGATGCTAGAAGAAGAACTAAACCTAGGTTTACCCGGGTAAACTTAGTGTTACTGCTACCCAATAGTCATCACCATCATCATCATTTCAGCCGAAAGACGTCCACTGCTGTACATAACCCCCCCCCCCCCAAGTGTCGCCACATAAGCGGTCCCGTGCGACTCGCATCCAGCGGGTCCCCGCAACATTTCACCAGGTCATCGGTTCACCTAGAATAGTCACTAAAATAAATTTAAATATGAAGTTCTAGGCTTCGTTTTACTGGCGATTTGACGCAACCAACCTGGATGTAGGCTATTATTTTGACCTAATTAATCTGATTATCTCACCAAAGGCAAAACTAGTCTATTAATTGATCCACTATTATACCATGGAGCGTTTGATTGCACTGTTCGTCTTTAATTACTTATACGTCTAGTATTTGGGTCTAGCGACATACGATACTGTCTTGAGAAGCCCCTGACTTGCTAATTTTGGGCTCCCGATATTTCGACGCTGTTGCAAGCGCAATATCGGGAGCTCAAAATTAAAGACCATCACGGAAGATATCCCGTAAGTGACAGCTTATGTGTAAACCGTGAAAGTTTAAAACAGAGTTATTATAGTAATTACCGCGTTAAGGATAATAAGGGACTGTAAAAGGAAAGGGAGGCCTTTGCAGGTGGGCAGTCCACGCAGTCCACCAGTCCCGCTGGTGAGCGGGACACATCAAGCTCATAATAATAATACATGGAATGTGTTAACGGTCTCGCTTGACGAGAACCTGCGAAAAAGATAATCAAATCAAGTATATTGATTTTGACTCAGCGATCATTGTGCCGATAGTGGTATCAGCCAATGCCAAGAGCCTCGACCATTACCTGAGGAGGATCTAGTTAAGCGGCTGGGTCGAGCTCTTGATTCAGAAAGCGGTACTCGTAGACACGGCTCTTATTATTAGGAGGTTCATTTCTCTCAAGGCCTAACCTTGCTTAGCTAGGTAGCTTGGACCCAGTTCCCGATACCTGTGAACTACAATTCATTATGTTTTTGTTTTTAATATGTTAAAGACCGGATTATATGCAACTTAAAATCGTCGAAATATTCATGAAATTTTGCATCATAGCTGATACTCGAAATATGCAACATATAATTGGAATTAGTTGAAGTAGTAGGTTTATTCAGTTGTTAAATACTCAGTATTTTTTCCAAAACTGTGCTTGTTGCGAAAGCAATCTTATCTTTATTACTGTTAGAAAAATCAGGTGACCTACCATGACGTCTTAAAGCAGGAGGAATTCCAGTGTGGGAAAGGGATGGCGCTAGACGACCTGTATAGCTCGGTCTCTTTCCCACACTGGAATTACTCCTTCTTTATGACGTCATAGTAACCCCACAGGACTTTCAGTAATCCACTGCAATTCACTGAACACTTCTGCAAATTATGCCTTCATTAAATTCCCTTTAACCCCGTATCAAGCCAAGAATTTCCCCCTTAATAAATAAAGTCTGATAAAGAAATAACAGTCGTGCAGGTAGAGGGCGCCAGTATCGCTGCAAGTCTGTCCCGGTGCGCCATCATACGAAACTAATTTGCATTTTGACAAAGATTAGAAAATTGCAGATGAGTGTACTATGTCCAATTCAGGCATCTTTATTGACGACAGGCCGTGTCGACGGCGCGTTCGTGTTCCACGCGCGCCTCAAAGAGAGTCAGCAAACAGGAAGGGGTCCGTAAGGACCGACGCCTGCCAGGGTTGCGGGACTGTTCGAAAGAGATACCGCGGCCCTGGAACACAAAGGGCAAAGGAAGGAACATGGATGGGTTTTAGTCAGTAAAAGTCTGACACTCCCTCCTGCTCAGCCCAGAGCGGGAGGGGTTATTTGATGATTTCCAATCGGTAAAAAAAAAAAAAAAAAAACTAGTCTGTTAGTTTGTATCTTGAGACTCGTGATTTGGTTTCCTGTGTGGAATCTAGCGAGGTGATTACGAATATGGTGGTGCCAAAATATATGTACAATTAGGTACTAGCTTTTGTCCACGGCTTCGGTCAAGTTAATTTTGAATACGACAATCAATTCGGATTGTACTCTGCTTGTGAAAACATAATTCAATCATGATTCAAAGACACGTGGCGCCATCTACTTACCATGTGAACGTTATTGTTGTTTTCCTCGGGAATAGTACTTTTTTTTGGGATGAATGGTACCCTATGTCCGTTTCTGTACACCTGACAACTTTAAGCAAATTTCAGTGGTTTAGGCGTGAAAAGGTAAAAAACAAACATACTTTCGCACGTATCATATTAGTTAGATTAGGTTATCTTTGCAAATACTGATCCGATGAACAAAAATCTTTCATTGGTTGAAAGCTACTGTATTCTCAAGTTTTACAGTATACTTTCATACCAGAAAAAACTGTTTCACTGGAAATCTGCAGGCGGTTGAAACCACGAGTCGAAGCAAGTATTTTGTATAGCACTAGCGGCCCGTCCCGGCTTCGCACGGGTGCCCATGTTACTCAGGGTGAATGTACCTTTCTAATGGTGAAAGAATTTTTGAAATCAGCGCTGTAGTTTTAGAGTTTATTCATTACAAACATACACACAAAAATACAAATCTTTCCTCTTTATAATATTAGTGTAGATATAATATACAGTGAAGATTAGTGTAGATTACAGTATTAAGCTTTACCTCGCTCTTTTAAGAACTTCACTGCTATTTTTTACATATTTCCGTATAAAAGAGCTACTTACTTTATCAAAACATTCACAGAACGAGTGCAATGCTATCACCTTTCTGCGAAATACTCTATGTCCCACGTCGGCATACTTAATTAAAAGCGGACGAATAAGTGCACACTTAATTGTATTATATCATGTGATTCTCTAGAATTCCCCAGTCTAGAGATGTAGGTAAATCACTTGGAGAATTCTCTCTTTGAAAATGAGTGGACATTTTATATTATATACGGGACCATTACGTGACGAGAGTCGGGAATCAGCCGTTGTAGTCTTTGAAATATTTTTATGGCCCCTTCAGGAACAATATTAAGTGTTTAGGTAAGACCTAAATCTAAATGGTGTTAAATTGCTAGGAAATTAAAAAGAGGGGGTTCTTGAAAGTAAAGCAGCAATAATAAGAATATGTAGCCTAACTTGGGGTGTGTACAAGTAAGAAACAACGCAAAAAAAGCCGTCAGAAATGCTGGGTTGTCAAAGCATTGTAGAGTATTAGCCAAAAAGAAAAAAAAAAAATGTAACATGTTCAATTCTTTGCAGTTTCTTTTTAGACATTTGAATTGGCTACAGGACCACCGTAGAATCGTGTTGTCTTTCATTCTTATTTCGAGCCCGTAAATAATCTTACGTCTGTAGGTGATGCAGAGTAGGATCAAATTACCGTCATGCCATCGACTGTAGGCAGGATGTAGGATGATATGGCTAGAAAGGAGGTGACTGTTGAGATGACGAGTAATAGAGAAATATGGAAGAAGAGCTGCGACCCCAAATAAATTGGGATAAAGGGACAAGGATGATGATGACCATCGACTGAGGTTTTAGCGATTGATGAGGTCGGTTAAAAATAAATGTTCATTCTTGTAACAAAAACAGGTGACGTCATTGTATAGTGTGTATCTTCGTGGTCTATAATAGTGCTCTCAAAATTTCCCACAAGTTTCTACGGATTTATCCCACTACTTATTTCACTACTTTTTTGTAACTCATAGTTAGTTTATACTAACTATGAGTTACAAAAAAGTATACGCATTATTAAGTATAGCATACGTCAATGATATGGAAGCGCGGAGTCAATCAGATCCAGCCTATCCCTTTGCTGTGATCTCCAGCGACGCCCTAAGCCGAGGCTCGTACCCCACAAGTTAGCGAGTGGTCGCTTAGTTTGTAAGTATTTTTAAGCCCCTGGCTGGAGGCCTTAGATTCATTTTTAAGGCATCCACAGGATTTGCCCGGTTAAGCAGTAGCCAGCCTCAGAGGCTGAACTGCGAGATGCCATAAACAAAAAAAAAAAAATGGAAGCGCGGAGTATCCTAATACAGGCACTGCTTTGCTTAAAAGGAGGCACCAAACACGTTTAAATGTACTGATTGTGCTAATTGTGACAATAAACTATTTTTGTATTGTATCGTCGCCTAACCTTCAAATTTAGAGATTCAGATCTGCAGTTCTAAATACCAGTGCCTAGGTACTAAATCTAGCACGGACACACTGGAAATGACTCGGTTAGCTTGAAACATGCCATGTTAACTATAAAGTACATTTTCCTCCAAACCTGGGTAGTTAAGGGTTACATTTGAGAATGGTGTCACCGAAATGAAAGGGTGTTCTGATTTTCGGGTTAGAATATTTGGGTATAGGTGCGTAGTATTGGGGTAATGTTGGGAATTGGTCTTAAAATCAAAGCACATATTTCAAGTAGGCCAGTTACAGGCACTTTTGAATTGTCGAAGCAAAGAAAACAATGAAATGTAGCTACAGTCCCAGTCACAAGGCATAAAAACTGTGAAAGTACTGTAGTTGCGTAGATCTCTATGGAGAAGAACGGGCAAAAAACTCCATGGACACTCTTTTAAATCGGAATATTGTTACAAATCCTTGGATACATCATTCATGTTGCGATGGTACATTATGTGAGACGATGTCGCATGACGTGCACTTGTCGACGTGTCGGCGAATCAAAGGACAATAGGTAACTGTCTATTTAGAACTGGGATCACAAGTCCATTTGATGTCAACGGATAATAATGTTGTACCTAATGAATAGCTTAGTTTGTGGCTCACCGATTATGTATGACACAGCACTGAAAACACACACACACACTGTACTGTTTATTTTGATTAATTATAAACTTATTATTTTCTTGTTTATAGTCTTCAGGTAAAAATGTATCATTGAAATTTATTCGAATATTCGCTACTCAGAATGCGCTAAAATATTATTAAATGGCTTAACAATAAACAGATATATATATCATTAATCGGCCTTGACGTGTGCAGTTGGCAGGTAAATCCCAGAGGATAAAATCAGCTAATTTTAATAGTAAATTATGTATTTAGATTACCAAGTACGTCACAACATGTTTTACCTGTTCTATTTCAATTTTAAATATTAGTACACCTATTTAAAATATTAATACAGATATATATATTTTCCTGTTGTAAATGTTTCTCTCTCTAACTTTGAAAACTTTAAACTCGTTAATTTTACTTGTTTTTCTACTCATTAATTTTAATTCAATGCTTTTTCGACAACAGGTAGGTACTTCAAAATATTAAAATGCTGTCTTTTTCGACAACAGGTAGGTACTTCAAAATATTAAATAAAATAATGTCTTTTCCCTACAGAAAAATAACATTAACAGTGAAGGGCTTTGAATTATTTGGCCGGCCTAGCTTCCGCCATTTTATTTTATTTTTGAAATCGTAGCTACGCATTATATCAGTGTTAATCAATAACTGGCATCAATACAAACAAGTATTATATGGGACACAACCTTCTAAAGTGTCGCGTTTCCGAGACATAAACCATCAAAGTTAAAATTTTAGCCATCAACACTTTGACGACTTATATTGCAGAAATGTGACGCTTTAGAAGATTTTGCCTCATGCAAAACTTGATTGTGTTACATTAATGCCAGCCATTGATTGATACAAGTTTTATGCATGGCTAAAAAAATCAAAATTGAATTTTTCTACCTCAGAGAATTTATTCTAACTTTGATAGCTTTTTTCATGTAAACGAGAAACTTCAGAAGATTATGTCTCTTAAAAAACTTGTTTTTATTTATACCAGCTATTGCTTAATTAAGGCTGTTATACTAAAATGGGATTGGGCGGGTCACATCCGCCGCATGCACGATGACCGCTGGGAAAAAGACTCCGCAAGATGGTTGCCGGAAGACGGACGGCGCTGCCGAGGCCGGCCCAGAAAGGTGGCCAGACGATCTGGTTGCGTATCGCGAAGGCGGGTTCGAGGAAGCACGGGAAAAGAGCTCATGGGAGGAATTGGGGGAGGCCTTTTCCCAACAGAGTAAGAGACAGTAAAGAAAGAAAGAAAGAAAATGTATTTATTAGCCCGCACAGGACGAAATAAAACAAAAATATGGTTACATTTACATGAAGTACAACAAAATACAGTACAGTAAAGGCTACTAAAAAAATTACTTAATAATGCGTGGCCGCTATTTAATAATGGAGGTAGGCCACGCTCCATACAAAAATCTTCAAACCCCTTAAGTAATAATACCACTGCTGGGCAAAGGCCTCTTCTCAACAGAGAAGGCACGAGCATTGATCACCACGCTTGGTCAAGACGGGTTAGCGACTTCAGACTTTTATAAGACCAGGTTTCCTCACGAATTCACGATCTTTTCCTTCACCGATGTCTGTGATGTCCAAGATAAACTTAAAAAGTACATATGAATTGAAAACGTCGCATTGGTACTTGCTCGGATTTGAACACACCAACTCTTAGGTATTTAAAAAAATATACACTCATGACCACCATCCCTTATTACAACCCCAAAGAAACGAAACTACAATGAACTAATTTAATACACGAACAAAGAGCACCTATTGAGTTCTCAAAGCGCCATGACCTGGTAATCAGTGCTTCCACACCTACTCACTGATTAATGGACGCAACTGCTGACAAAGTGACCACTTATAGTGTCCATTGACAAGTGCAGGTTTTGTGTTTCAAGAGAATAAGGGTAGATTAAGCTGTTGTTGTGTAAATTTAGAAGTTTCTTTCTAAAAATGGTAAAATATAAACAAAAATCGTTTAAAATTGACTCTCTGCCTCGTTGGTCCAGTGATCGCAAGCGCGACTGCTGACCATGAGGTTCTGGGTTCAATTCCCGGGTCGGGAAAAGTGTATAGGCTCGACCCCATTTATATGGGACTTAAAACTGGCGAAATGTGGGTGTACTTATAAGGTACATCTCTGTTTAATAAATTTTTCAAAGTCCTGTTAATAAAATAAGAAGCAACAAGAATACAATACAATAAGATAGGAATTTAAAGAAACAATGCTTCGGTATTTGGCTTATAAAATTGCTCTCATAACAAACGAGACCGACTGTAATAAATGATTCCTTGCGACTCCGTGCGACTCGAAAGGAATTCCGGACAAAATATTTGACGACTCATCTTGGTTTTAGAGATTTTGCAACGGATTTTACATTTACTAGGTGAGAATTCTGTTCCTTCTTCTTCTTCTTCCTCAACCTTTGACCACCCAATGCTGAGTGTAGGTCTCTTCCAAACTTCTTCTCTTCTCCACTTTGGGCGGTATTGTGTCATGTTTTCTGTTCGTTAACTGCTTAACTTAAGGTTTGGTCAAACCGTATGTAGTTTGTATGGAGATGAGTAAATCAGCTACCCCCACAGCTGATATCGCATGTTAAATCTAAAGACCAACTTAAAAATGTTCTTAAAATACTCTACCTCTTATTGTGTCCATAGCTAATTTAGCATCTATGGACAATAGCAATTTTCCATAGGTGTAAAATGTGTTTCTTTCTATAAACTCACTTACCTTATTTTATACGTAATAATTTATAATGAAAATTGAATTTTTTTATAATGATATTGTGAAACAAGGATAACCGCCGACAAACTGTTTTGCAGTTTGGCCAGACTTTGATTGATTGATTTGTAATTGTTATGCAGATTTCGAATAAATAAAAAAAGGTGCCTGTATCTGGAACCGCGTCAGGAATTTGTCCGGACCGGTTTGATTGAATCCATCAAAGTAGCTGGCAGTGTCCGGTGTACGCAGCTAGTCTTGCTTTGTCCGTACGGATAAAGTCAATTCAAGATCAAGATCAAGTTAATCAAGTTATTTGATTGAAGAATAGTCCTTCCCTAACACAAATACCTCGTGTATATCTCACCAAACTAAAACAATAATCCTCAAAAGCAACAACAAGAACTTAAAACCGAGAACACTTACTACCGGTAAGCTACAAAATTATTTCAAACCTTAATATCCACCTGGAATCTATCCAAAGGCGAATTCTCTTGGATTTCGTGGCAACCTCACAGCATTCCAAAACATGCGCGATATTAATTTCTGTTACACTGTTTCTGAAAGTTACCCTGGGTGAAATGTTTGAGTAATGCTTTATCCTGATATTATAAAGAGGTGAGCTTGCTTCTTGGATATTTCGTGTTTCGTATTTCAATTAGTATCAAAGGGATTGTGCATTGATGTTTGTAGTTTGAATTATTATCTAACATAAAATTATATTAATAATCCTTTGTTTTCCCCTGTTCCTGACAGCCTTTTGAATAGGTAGACAAAATATATGCTTTAGTTTACACCAAAATATTAACAAAGTGTATCTATATCCCTGCCAGGGTTGCGGGACTGTTCGAAAGAGATACCGCGGCCCTGGAACACAAAGGGCAAAAGAAGGAACATGGATGGGTTTTAGTCAGTAAAAGTCTGACACTCTCTCCAGCTCAGCCCAGAGCGGGGGGAGTTATTCGATGATTTACCATACGAACAAAAAAAAAGTGTGTCTATGTGTATCGATACACATACATATATCTTCTCTATCTGAGCATGAGGACTGAGCTCCTGGGTTCGATTTCCGGGTGATGCAAAGTGTTATTGAGTTTTTCCATCACGAATTTCTCAATAGCAGCCACGGAGTCGTGATTTGTGCCGAGTTGATGGTAATAGGTTCGCCCCATATTACGATGGGACTTAAACAATGAAATGTGGGTGTACTTGTTAGGTACAACGTTGCCTTACCCTTCGGTGATTACAAGGCGTGGTGTTATGTTATGATGTCATGTTAAACGCAGTCTAAAGGTTCTTCTTCAGGTTCTCAGGTTCTTCTTCAGGTTCTCAGGTTCATAAGGTTCTTCAGGGTCGCCGTGTTTCACAAGTCGCCTGATATTAATACCCTAAAAGACCTTTCGTTCATAAACATAACACTAATTCACAGCAATATTAAAACGCAGCATCCAGGACCATAAGCGCATCCCATTTAATTCAGTGATTCAGCTGAGACTGCAAACACAACATAACTAGATAGATACAGAAAACCCACTTCATGTGACAAGTAAAACAGGCACATTATACACACACACAAACAAAGACGCGTATGTACGGCGACCTCAAACGAATGAGGGCTATCGTTTTTGAGCTCACCAGATGGCGCCACTGTCCTGTCCTGACAATAATTCTATTTTATACTTTAAAGTACCAATAACTTCATAAAAAGTTTATTTTATTACGTAAAACAACATAGCTTCAAGTTCATATATTTACAATATTCTCCCTAAAATTAGCAAGCATGAAACATTTAAAAATCATTTTACCTCCAAGTAGGTACTGACAATTAAGATTCTAAGTTGCTACTTATACTACTTAAGATAAGTCATAATTAATCAGGAATGGCTCAATTTAGACCACAATCATGAATATTTGTAAAAATACGTGTTAAAACCGCAAGCAACGCGCGAACAACCTATGGCATCTGAGATTTCGGTGAGCGGGGGGCGCTTCACTAGCGCCTCTAGCGGCGAATTCATACGCGATAGCCCCCATTCACAGCGGAAACCGTGCGATTCTTGACCAATACGTTTGCCGCGCGGATTCCGTGCCGTTTCTAAATGGGTAGTCGCGAGTGCGCTTGCACTTACAGAACGTAGAAATGTGTCTATGTGCGTGCGTTTTCATTGGTTTTAAGGAATTTACCTTTTGAATCTACCTTGTGATGTAGGAGACTTGGAATGCTCCCAGCAGGTAATAATGCTCCATAATGGGTATGTGTAAATAGAATTAGTGCAGATTTCCAGTTTGGCAAAATGCTGGGCTATGTTTTAGGGTTAATGTGAATTATTTTTTTATGGGAATTAATAAAGGGGTGAATTGCCCAAGTAAAAGAAAATACACGGCAAACATGAGAACGGTAATGCAATGTGCTGATTTTTAATTTTATATATTTTTTCTCAACAACGTAAGTACTTCTCTACCTTGACAAAAAATCATTGATTTCTACCCTCTAATATTCCAAAAAAAAATAAAAATACAAAGTATTATTTTTACCTCACGGTTTATGAGCGGAATTGGGTTCAGGACACCTTTCCTGGACCCAATTCCGCTCATAAAATACATTTTCATACATTTTACAAGATATCTATACATATAATAAAACAGTAAAAAAACTGTGTCGGTACATTGAATATATTAAAAAAATAATTATTGAGGGGGGTTTGGAAACAGTAATAGAGCACGAATCCAAAAAAAAATCTGTCTGTTTGTCTGTTTGTTTGTACACGCTAATCTTCGGAACTACTCGACGGATTTAAATGATTTTTTTTTTGTTGTAAAGGTATTAAATCTGGGCAACATATAGGCTATAATTTATCTTGGAAACTTGAACATCTGATGCAGCACCGGAACAGACCAGCTAAACTATAAGAGATACAAAAATGGTACCATAGCAAAAATTGTTCCACGTGATGAGCATTTTCTGCTAAGAGAGTAAATTTGAAGATCTGGAACACCTGAAGTGGAACTCCAAGAGCCCAGCTACACTATAACATATATAGGAATGACGTCTTAGAAAGAATTGTTCAGCCTGATGAGCACTCTCTGTTGTCGTATAAAATTTGAAGACCTGGAACAGCTGATGTGGAACTCCAAGTGCCCAGCTACACTATAACATATATAGGAATGACGTCTTAGCAAGAGTTGTTCAGCCTGATGAGACAGAGAGTGCTCTGTTGACGTATAAAAATTGAAGATCTGGCACACGCGTAGTGGAGTACCTCCACGCGGTGAAGGCGATAACAGTTTAGGACTGATTTTCGATGAAAATTCGATGAATCATTGAAAATTTGACTCTACTGGCCAAAGCTCCCATTTATTATTTTATTTTATCAAATAAATAAGCCTTCGGGCTTATGTTATTTGAGTGTTTAATTTCCTTTTTCATTTATTTTCGTGACACGGTAGCCTACCCGGTAACGCAGGGGAGCAGTCACTTAGGTTTTAATTGATCAGGTATCTTCAGAATTAAACTATAACTATGCCTAGAAAGAGGTCAAATCTTTCCCAACGTTCCAAAGGAGCTAAAAGATTGAGGATCATAAGATCCCAAGAATCTACCGAAGAGCGTCAGGAGAGACTTGATGCTGTTCGAGAACATCAGGCTGCAACTCGCTCCGTAGAAACCTCTTCGGATCGCGAAGAACACTGAAGCACCATATCAGGTGATATGGAAATCAAAGCTATCACTGCATCAGATGTTCAAGTTTCCAAGATAAATTATAGCCTATATGTTGCCCAGCTTTAATACCTTTACAACAAAAAGACCCTTCACGAAGCGGTTAACCAAGCATTCTGTACATCAAACTATGTCTTTACGCAGAGAGTGCTCATCAGGCTGAACAACTCTTGCTAAGACGTCATTTCTATATATGTTATAGTGTAGCTGGGCTCTTGGAGTTCCACTTCAGGTGTTCCAGATCTTCAAATTTATTCTCTTAGCAGAAAATGCTCATCACGTGGAACAATTTTTGCTATGGTACCATTTTTGTATCTCTTATAGTTTAGCTGGTCTGTTGCGGTGCTGCATCAGATGTTCAGTGAGGAAACTCGGTATGTAATGGGAGGTAACCCATCCACGGGCCAACCTAGGCAAACGCTTAACATAGTGGACAGTCGCGCATCATGTTCCGCACTTATCTCTAGAGACCTAGAAGCAGATGCGTAGATACGCTGAGAACTAATGCGCAATTATCTATCCGTGAACGTCTGCGACTCACGAGACAATGCATGATTTCTTCACTGGTCTCTAGAGACCTGGATGTAAATGCGTAAATACGCTGAGAACGCAGGTGTGCTTCGCGATCCGAAGAGGTTTCTACGGAGCGAGTTGCAGCCTGATGTTCTCGAACAGCATCAAGTCTCTCCTGACGCTCTTCGGTAGATTCTTGGGATCTTATGATCCTCAATCTTTTAGCTCCTCTGGAACGTTGGGAACGATTTGAACTCTTACTAGGCATAGTTATAGTTTAAATTTGAAGATACCTGATCAATTAAAATCTAAGTGACTGCTTCCCTGCGTTACCGGGTAGGCTACCGTGTCACGAAGATAAATGGAAAAGGAAATTAAACACTCAAATAACATAAGCCCGAAGTCATATTTATTTGACAGAATAACGGGAAGAAAAGGTATTTGTTGTGTAGGTATTAAGTCTGGGCAACATATAGGCTATAATTTATTTTGGAAATTGGAACACCTGATGCAGAACCGCAACAGAACAGCTAAAGTATAAGCGATATAAAAATGGTGTCATAGCAAAAATTATTCCACGTGAAGAGCATCTGCTGTGAGAATAAATTTGGAGATCTGGAACCCTGTTGTGGATCTCCAAAGCCCAGCGACACTATAACATATTAAGGAATGACGTCTTAGCAAAAGTTGTTTAGTCTGATGGGCATTTCCTGTGGACTTACGAAAATGAAAGATCTGGAACGTCTTCAATCGTCTCGCTCATCCAGTTGTTTTCCCGTCCCCGGGCCTCAGAATTCTACATCAGACGTTTCAGATCTTCGATTTTCTTGACGACCCCGTTGTCGCTGGCAAAAGCAACAGGATCCGCGTACGAAGTCGCGGGCAGAAGCTAGTAACAAATAAATCTATAATTTTGTTTGATATAATGATCAGTTAATATAATAAACAGTTGATATAATTTTATATTAACTAATTTTTAAAAGCATAACATCAAATCATTTTATTTGTAGATCATAGATGAAAAAAATATAAAGGTACAGATGTCAACGATGATATTAAAATAACTGTGTACTGTCCTGTCTCAGTGTTTATCTAAAATTTGTGGAAATCAAACCTAACAAAGTACGGAACCCTGGCTACCCAGCACGGTCGTTGTTCTTAGCTGTATCTTTTCGGTGGATTTATTTCATTCCGGTGCACAGTAATTCATTTCAGTGGTAATTTTTATCATTTCGGTAGACACTTTTCATTTCAGTGGACTCTTAAAAATTCATCCTTAAATATTTATGTAAGTTTTTATGAAATTTGATGTCCAGTCACGCACAATGTTATAAAATAGGTTTAAGTTTTATTTGTCACTAAAAATATGTAGATAGCATTGAAATAAAAAAATCCCACCGAAATGACACATACAAATCTCTTGTTGAAATTCACCCTTAAAGATACTTCGGTACTAAAATGTTCTTATGGCCCAGAAGTTAAGGCTTCGTCTCTCACACAAGTTACAGGGTGTGGGTTCAAATTCGGGTAGTTACTAATGTAACTTTTTCAATTCATACGTACTTTCTAAGTTTTTCCTGCACATCACAGATAGCAGTAAAGAGAAACCTCGCGATGAAACGTAAAGCCACGGGCCGGGCGAGTCAATTATAGGTACCTGATTGGCTAGCTTATGCGTGCGGCTTTACTCACGGTAATTTTCCCACGGGTTTTTTTTTTTTAATTCTAATAAGTTTATTTATTGCTCCATAAAATAGCTCAAAGCTATTAAAAGTTTAATACATACGAGTATTTACTGTGGAATGCCCAAAGAGAACGGTTTTGTCATGTGGACAGGAATAATGGAAGATGAATAACAAAAGGCAAGTCCAAACAAAGGAGTATTTCTATTAAAATATTTATTTTATAGGGATTCATTATAAAATACCTTTAACTTTCATTCGATATCCATTTATAAATTAATCGAGAAATACGGAATATCATGGAGATCTACATATACCTATCAGAATAACATCATATATATATTATTCCTCTCTAAAATAATACTTAAATAGACTTAAAATACAAAGCTTAGAATAATAAAAATAATAATTAAAACAATAAACGAGATTTCATAAAATCGGAACGTACCAGATATGGTTAGTTAAAACTGGTTTGAAGTGGTTTTTTCCGCTAAAAACTAGTTTGTTCCAGATTTTTAGGACAGCGTCAATTTTGATTATTATCAAATTGCAATGATTTAACAAATTCTAGCTACAAAAACTTTCTACCACGAGAGTAGGTACTAACACAATACAAAAGAAAATATCACTAAGAATATAATTAGTCTTGATATTAGGGCAAGAGCAACTTTTAAAAACTTTGCTAATTTTGACGATAGATTTTTCTTCGTCTTCGGGCTAATATAAAATACAATATTATTGGAAAATGATAAAATATAACATTGAACCATCCTAAAATGTAACAGTCATTCTGGCAATTAGAATATATAATAAAATAAAATTTAACACCTTGTTTGATATAGAAAGATCAAATCTGGGGATTGCAGAACAAAATATTTGACTTTAACATTTTATCCAAAAAAAAACTTAAAAAAGCCAAAATTATTGAAATATATCCTAGACATTTTTTCTATCTTCATCAACATTCTTATGTTATTCTAAATTAGCCAATAGTATCCTTCGCAGTAAAGTTTAAAAATATTTAAATTCTTTTCTAGGCCAATCAGGACTTTTCTACGTTATCTACGTTTGCTGGCTGTTTCTTCTCTTTATCGACAATGACAACTTCTATATCTCTGACTTCGTATCCTGGTGGACGCATGGGACCATTGATCAGGCACTCGATGTAAGATGGTGGCTTCTCAACGTTCTGGGTAGCTGCCTTCTCCAATCTCAGGGCTTTCGTGTATTTCTGGACGATCACTAGGATCATGATGGCAATCACTGAAATAAAAAATGGTAATTTAGTTTTGTATTTTGATTTTGGAAAATGGTATACTGCTTCGTTGATCTAGTGGTCACAATGAGGGTTATCGGTTTTGAGCTCACCATATGGCGCCACTTTCGCGTAAGTTTATGTCAATAATTCTATTTTATACCAGAAATTAACTTCAAAAAAAGTTTATTTTATTACGTATACACACACGTGCACGCACACGTGCACTATGTACACGTTTACGTGTACATAGTGTAAACTTCAAATACATTTATTTTCAATATTCTCCCTTAGCAAGCGTGAATCATTTAAAAATCATTTAACGTCCAAGTATTAACAAATAAGATCCTAAGTTGCTACTTAAAATCTTCAAGTCTTAATTAATCAGGATTAGCTCAATCAAGACCACAATCGTGAATATTAGAAAAAATACGTGATAAAAGAGCACGCAACGCGTGAACTCGCTATGACATTGACATTTCAGTGCCCTGCGCTACACTAGCACCTCTAGCGGCGAATTCACACGCGATAGCCCCCATTGCGACTGCTGAGCTTGAGGTCTTGGGTCCAATTACTGAGTCGGGCAAATTGTTATTGGGTTTACCCATCGGGAAGTTTTCAGTAGCAGTCACGGAGTCTGGATTTGTGCTTGGTTGATGGCAATAGGCTCGCCCCCTGTTACATGGGACTTAAACATAACTGGTGAAATGTAGGTGAACTATTAGGTACACCTCTGCCTAACACTTCGGGAATTGCAAGCCTTAATGTTATGAAAATGTTAAATTAAATAGGTTTTGGTTGGTCGGAATGAGGTTTATCTAATTCAGACCTTGTCCTGCGGTAATCTCTGAAAAAATCTTTTTGCATTTCAATCCAATTCTTAAAAAGGTTAAAGGTTTTTTAGCTTGACTCCACGACTCTTATGACCCGAAGCAAAAAGAGAAATGGGGGTGAAAGCTGGACACAGCTAGTTTATAATAATAAGTACTTAAATATTTTCTCCAAAAAAAGAATTGAGAACAGCACAGGATTTGGAAAAAAAAACCATTTTAGAAGGCTTATAAGCTTCCTGCGTTTCTGTTCAAATCACGTTAGATTAATCAATTCTAGCTGGAATCTCAAAATTTTGAACTATTTCAGCATCTATCTATATTCAATCCACTGAAATGTTCATTCAAATTGTTATACAAAACACACGTCTATGATCGAAATAGTCCATGTCAGGTTATGATTAAAATGTATTCAAAACGAAACAAAGAACGATATGAAAGCGCACATTGCGCTGCATAGATAAATTTTGATGCAATAAATGTCATTCATCGCGCATCGACTATTATTTTGATCCCGACACTTTATATTACGAACACGGTGTCAACGATGTCACGCGCTTGCATTGATGGATTGAATTATAAGGTTGACAGAAATATCAAAGTAGAGTAAATAAGAGTATAAGACTACCTAGAGAAGACCAAAGTAACGATGGATGGACTGTGTGAAGGATGGTATGGCTAGAAAGGAGGTGACTGCTGAGATGACGAGGAATAGAGAAGTATGCAAGAAGACGTGCTGCGCCGACCTCAAAAAAATTGTAAATAATATCAAAGTAGATCTCGAAACTTGCAACAAATTAGTAATGTGAATCATTTGACGTATTTTGCGGCAAACGTTGAAGTTCCAATATACGTAGCGTGTCTTATAGAATTTGATATACCGGACATTCTTGGGATATTACACAACCGTTTTAAAGGTTATTTTGTGGCAAGGTATGTTGTTATTTCTATGCATTTAGATTCTGTTGACGTTATTAAGGTCATCATTAGGAAAATCAGGAGTTCATCGTTTTGATTTCAGATAATTTAATAAAACTGATGCCCTAGCATAAGCGCGCGGTGTAAATGTAACGTAAGATCGTCGATTTTTGAATCTATAATCATCATCAGCCTACTGCAGTCCACTGCTGGACATAAGCCTCCCCAATCGCACGACACTCAACTCGATTCTCAGCAGCTCTCCTCCAGTTGCTACCAGCCACCCTGCGGAGATCGTCGCTCCACCGAGCCTGAGGGCGTTCCACCTTACGTTTACCGATTCGCGGTCTCCACTAAAGAACACGTCTACCCCAACGGTCATCGGTTCTACGGCTAATATGACCGGCCCACTGCCACTTCAGCTTACTTATTCTGTGAGCTATGTCGACAACTCTGGTTCTCGGCAGAGAACCAGAGAATCGATAATACAATTATCTTATAGCATTTCAGTTATTTTTTTTACAACAAGCACAATCAGTATCATCGTCATCGTCCTACCCTTATCCCATTCTACTTGTGGTCGGTGCAACACGTTTTCTTCTTCCATTCTCCCCTGTCAGACGTCACGGCATCATTTACTCCTTTCTCTTTCATCATTCCTCACACAATCCATCCATCTTTTCTTTGGCCTTCCTCTCCCTCTCCATCCATCAACTTATGTCCATCACTCTTTTAGTCACTTGCATTTCATCCTACTACGTGAAACGAATATTTTAAATTATAAATAGATGTATTGACGTTATGTTTACACCGCGCGCTCGTGTTTCGGCCTTTGATCACATTTCGCAATACGTTGATTTTAATCTAAAACCAGTTTAATTTTATCTTCGATCAATTTCAAGTGCTATGAGTTTACAACTTTCAGATGCTAAATCAAGGTCTTTGTCAGAAGTATTATATCTGAAGCAATACGTACTTAATAAGGACTTTAATCCTTTTTAGCCCACTCGATCAATTCATATTACATTGAGAAAAGCATTATTATGCGACGCAATAAGTGAAAACATAATCAACCTATCAATGCTTCTACTATCAAGAGTGGGCGGGCTCATTGGGGGATATTATACCCAACATCACGTCTGTAATCTCCGTAGCGTTAGGCAGAGGTTTACCTAATAGTACACCCACATTTCGCCTGTTATGTTCACGTCCCATGAAAGATTGGGCGAGCCTATTGCCATCAACCAGGCACAAATCCAGACTCCGTGGCTGCTACTGAGAAAGTCCTAATAGAAATATTCAATAACACTTTGTCCGACCCGGGAATCGAACCCAGAACCTCATGCTCAGCAGTCGTGCCACTAGACTACCGAGGCAGTCTACATCTAATCATCTATAATAGTCACACTCATATTTCGCCAGCTATGTTTGCGTCCCATGTAATAGATGCCGAAGCTGTAGCTATCAATCGGGCACAAATGCACAATACCAATGGGGCAAACTACATGTACATCACTGTGGAAGAAGACAATACTGAACCAAAAGAACATAATAAAAACGATGTACTTACAGATATCAGTAAGCTTCAAGAACCAGACGGTCTCGATGGTGTAGACGTCGTAGAAGAAGGGCTGGTATCCGAAGTACATGGCTTGCATCACCAGTTTGACCACAGACAGGCTCAGGAACATACGCATGGGCTCAGGGTTTTTCTGGTTAAGGAAACAAAAAGTTATTTCGCACAATTGCTTCGACAGACTACATTGACAAACCGTTTCGGTAGATGGTGACGTTGCCGACTGTTGTGGTTTTTATAAAGTTACATAGCCATTGGGAGACTTTGCTGCTTCAGTTTGCAGTTTTGGTTGCATTCGGAATTGCATTTGGTCGGTAAAATTATAATATTGACATCAAGTGGTGGTACTTTCATACAAGTGTATAGCCTTATAGCCCTATAGGCTCGCCATTAACATCCTTGGAAACATAACAAAGCCTCGACACTTTCATCATTCTTCATTGATAACAAAATCGGCAATTATCCAAATGACACAGTTAATAAACAAAGACAACATTATGATAAAAACAATTACCTTGTGTACAGCCCCAACATAAGAGACCACAATCCTCAGCCAGATGACATTGATGAGGAAGTTGAGCAGATCAATGAGGTAGATGTGCAACATTCCAGGGTAGCACCTGGGCTCTGCGGAGACGGACATCTGTTCCACGTAGATGTGGTACTGGTTGCGGAAGACCCGTGGGTAGGGGTAGAAGCCATGGGTGCCGAGGTTCAGCACGACGAGGACCGGTTCTAGCCAGGGTATTGATATTGCTTGGAGCTGTAGAAAACAAGATTTAAGATTAGTGTTATGGTATTTTTTCCTTTATTTGTAATTTTAGGTACCAATTGCTGCTATGAGAGATACTGTTTATTATAGATTAAGCATAAACCAATATAACCATATAATCAATATTATAACAACAAAACTGAATTCTAAGTCTAAGTCCTAATTTATAATATTTTTTTACTGACAGCATTGCAACTTGAGCTAGGTCGAAGGTATTACTTTAACGACTCTTTTTGAGTTGATATTTAAGGTTTTCGGCTTGTTATTTTTGACTTTCCCTTGATTGTTATGATTCAAAGAGATTTAAAAGACTTTATAGAGCGGACATTGGGAATCTTTTATGTAATTTGATCCCGAACATTTTTGATTTTGACAAGCGAACGGCTGACACTAGAAAGACCGCTTTTTTACAAGAATTGGATCACGATTTTCTTCGTCTTGTCATGTTCATTGCTCGTGAATATTTGATTGTCTTTGTTATGATTCAATGAAATCTTTCTCTCTTCTCAAATGAAATTTCACTGCTAGATACCAATGGGTTTGTGCTATTTGATAGCTCAAATCAAGTATCTGCTTATTTGCACAAACCGATAGTCATCATTAATTTATTCTTTTGCCTCTTTAGTTTTATGTTATTTATTCAAAATCAGCATTATCTTCTACTTGATTGTTTTAGAACTAATGACACTGTTTACTATATTAAGATTATTATTTTCTATGATATGCAATTATGTCTGTTGTGACAATAAATCACCAAGTTTATTTCTCGTATAATTATTATGACCAAAGTGCATTTTTTCTTTGATAAGGAAATCGTTGTATACAATCTCAGTTTCATGTGGTGTAACAGGTGTATGAGGTAGAATATAACGTTGAAATGTGTGTGTCTGCGCCGGTTGCGTTTTTTTTTTGTATTTTGTTGCTAATATGTAAATAATGAGGAAAAAGGAGACTTGACTCAGATGTTTCTAGGTAATGAGTAGAATTTATTCGTATTTGTTTGGTGGTAAATTTAGTACTTTTTGTTAGCAAAAAGACGTTGCAATATTAAATGGGTACCTGAGTACCTGCTATTGCTTCATTTTTGGGAAACATTACTGGGCCGGGCATGGTTTTTAATTATAAAGTTACGACTAGTTGTTATGTATTTAATTGTCTAGTAAAAAATTCAAAGCAAAAATCTTGAGTTAATGATCAAAATATGTAGTAGAAATGAAATACTTGTTGCCAACACTTTATGACGTATAGCCAGTAGGCGCGCAGTAAAATCCAGTGATGGGCGTAACTAGTTATTTATGTAATCTAATTAATAATTGAATTACATAATAATTTGATTAAAATGTAATTTAATTACATATTATTCAATTACATTGTAATTAGATTACTTTGGATGTGCTATGAAATTAATTACAATGTATTTAATTACGAAATAATTTGATTACAATGTAACATAATTACATAGTATTTAATTATATTATAATTGCTTTGAATATAAAATGTCACATGCTTGCATCGCACAGTTGCGATATTGGTACTGCAAGTGCGGCCCGTACAACGTCATCGGGAAGTAGTAAGTATATTAGTGCGGGGGAGCGGGGAAACAAGAGACTATGAGTACTGCAACACTCTGACTGAAACTTACCTCAAAAGTGTGCAAACAAGGTTTAAAGATTTTCTGAAAATTTCGGGACCAGAAGCTGAAAATGCTGCTTTAGCTGCCGTTTCTCATCCTAAATATAATAAATTGGAACGGACATCATTAATTGGCCAGGCAGAATATAGTAAAATGAAAAATTTACTCGTAAAAGAAGTCGTAAAGATGATACCAAATTAATTATCTCGAGAAAGACCATCAACGAAGTCGAGGGAGGATGACTATTTTGAAATAGATTCCAGTTCGGATTCAGACAACCAGAGCAGTGAACCAAGATCCAAAGCTGCTCTGAACTTACGAGTATAGTCACTCATTTTTTGGCAGAATATAGCAGAGAACTTCAAATATTAAATAATCATAAGGAAATTAAAGAAATATTTTTAAAATTTAACACCCCTCCACCTTCTTCTGTACCTGTGGAACGTATGTTTTCGTACGCGACAATGATCAAATTGTCCGAAAGCAAACCGTTTGTCAGACGAAATGTTTGAAAAAACAGTCATATTAAAGGTTAATTTAAATTATAAATCAGAAAACTATTTTTTTTTATCAGCCAATGGTGAAAATTATAACTAATAAAAGATTTAAAACTAAACAATGATTAACAGATGATTACATTTTTTTAATGTAAATATAATTGTATAATTATGTGTTTTATTTTCGTATTTGTCAAAACTGTATTAAATAGGGCATTTTTGTAAGAGGTGTCCCAATACTTATTTAGATGTGTAATTACATTTTAACAGATTACTTAAGTAATCTATTATAATGTAATTAGATTAACTTGCAATTCAATTACTTTGTATTTAATTACAGTATGTACTCATTGCAATTAGTTACTTAAGTAATCTGTTACAAAGTATTTCAATTACTAATTACAATGTAACTGTAATTTGTAATTATTAATCTAAATACTTTTTGCCCATCACTGGTAAAATCTACCGGAAAAACTCATTTAGCTAATTAACTTAAAACATTTTTAATAGAAGTAAGTGGCTGACATTTCATTTTAAAATATTAAGTGTAAAGATAAGAATATTTCTAACACTATTTTCTTTGTCAATTCGGTCACAGAATAGTTGTAATGAGGCCACTTGTTAGTAATTTTAACGACTTACTGCTTAGGAATGATGTAATAGAACCAATACATACAATATTACGGAAAGTATTCCATACAAACGAGCGAAAACGCACACACTTAGAGCGAGCCACACGATGCCCTAACGGTGCGGTGCGGCACCGCAGTAGAACACTGTTTACCGCGGCGCCGTCAAATATCACCCCTCCCCGCCTCGTCTCGCAGCTCACAAGCGCGGCGCGCGGCGGCCCAACGCATCGTGTGACATGGCATAGTGATTGTATGTAGGATGACGTTGCGGCACCGCTCCGGCACCGCACCGCACCGTTAACGCATCGTGTGGCCTCACTCATAGACACGCTTCACGTACAGCGAGTGCAAGCGCACTTGCGACTGATATTTTGTTCGAGCGTAGCTATTTGTGCGTAGCTATGCCTGTTTTCGTTCACTATATGGTGCACATCTTCTGTATTCCGAATATTAGCGTTGTGCCTAGTGGCGGTACTTTCATTCAAGCCTACAAGTTTGCCCTTACAACCTATTACTCTTCATGATGTTATGGTTTCTGAAAAGTGTGCTTGCCTTATGGGCCCTTATGGGCTTGCGTATTGTTGTTCTCCCCATAGCACAGCATAATACTGAATGGAAACCTTGTTTCAGTACATGCAGCTGCCAACTCTTTGGTTTCCGTAGTTTGTATGTTTTTCTTTTTGTGGTAAAAAAAAATTGCGACAAATAAATATATTTTCTACTGTTCTATGTTTTGTTTGTTTTACAACATTTGGTCTTTACAATCATTAACGTCACTAACAAGTGGCTTCATTACAATTAGTACTGTTTTTTGTTGATAACAAGAACAATACTCATGGACTTGTGTCAGTTAACCTGCTTATTATTCAATAACCTTGGTTTCTTCGTCAATAGCTGTTTTCTCTTATGTTATGTTTTTGTCTTTATGCATTTGTTTTAGCTACTCTTTTGTTTTGAAAGTCATATCTTCATGTTTATTAATATTTCGTTTGTGATTCGTAATGTGATATTATCATCTTCTTTAGTCATTGGATTGTCACGATTAGATAGTGTTGCTTAAAATAAAACCGTTACTCTCATTGCATACAAAATGATATTTTTATCTTTATCTTTCTAAGCATAAATTTCGGATTAAATTAAATTAAATTTCAATCTAGTTTTGTGATAGGTGTTGTTACTGTTACCACAGAAAACCTAAGGTTCGGTTAAAGTGGGCCGCATTATGTTATGGCCCGGCTACGTACACACGGCGAAACATCAAGCTATCAATTTCCAGTATAACAAGGCCTCGCTTTGTATAGATTTCCCGTCCAATAAGAGATCCGCATAAACTGGGTTAGCTTAATTGATCGTCGTGGGTACATCGGACACTGACTCAGACTAGTCCATTATCTGTCAAAATCCAGGTGTTCTTAATCACGTCCGCAAACTTTACTATAGAACAGTATCAACCCAAAATATGTCCACATCATTTACTTCAATGTTGATACAGTCTCATGAGAAACCCGCCACCAAAAAACTCTCAAAACAGCAGTTTTGAAGAACCGCATTGTTCTAAAAACAATACGTCCAACATTCGCATAGCATCATCATAATATTCAGTTTACTTACACTCTCATTGTTCACATCACACTGGAAGCCGTTCGTCACAATGGCGACTGTCAACAAATGACAGACAAGGTCCACCACACTCGATGCCTGAAACGTAAACAGATATTATTTACAAGTCAAACCAGACGGTATTGTGTAAAACGGAGATGTTATTGCAGAAAGCCTGAAGCCTTGTTTCTCGATATTCCGCAATAACATGGGTACTGTGAGAGTAGGCATACATATATACAGGTTGTATTAGATTAGCCGCAATACCTCCTAGGCGTATTAGTTTGTTAGACTGGTCTACCTTGCCAAAGGGAATTGAGTCGAAGAAAATAATTGGGCTTCTCATACCACAACCAATATCGCATCGGCTGACGCAATATTAGAATGAATAGTCCAACAATTTGCTCTCGGCCCTTATTCCTTAGAGATCTTTGGCAGTCGTTACAGGTAGACAGTGGCCCAAAAGCCCGTCAACCAGTCTTACCAAGGGGTATCGTTTTACCCAGTACTAACTGCCTTGTGGAGGTCAGATAGGCAATCGCTCCTTGTAAAATAGTGGTATTCAGCTGCATCCGGTTAGACTGAAAGCCGACCCCAACATAGTAGGGAAAAGGCTTGGCAGACGATAATGACTCCTTAGGGAGAGTTGTCTAGTTTAATTGTCTGAATTATCACCAAAGAGGTATTGCGCATCGCGCTCGTGTTCCACGCGCTTCTCAAAGAGATGTCAGCAAACGGGAAGGGGTCCGAAAGCTCCGATGCCTGCCAGGGCCGAGGGACCGTTAGAAAGAGATACCGCGACCCTGGAACACAAAGGGCAAAAGAAGGAACATGGATGGGTTTTATTCAGTACAAGTCTGACTATAATTGACCTTCCACTACGCCCAGAGGGGGAGGGGTCATTTGATGATTAATTATCAGAAAAAAAGAGGTATTGCTCATAGCTAAAAAAAAATAAAAAAAACTAGTCTAATCTAGTTATTCTGATACATCCTGTGGATGTCTAGTCAGACATCAATAATCTTCGGAATATCGAGCCAAATGTTATGTTGATTTAGTCCCAGTGTAGTTTCTATAAAACTCTCGGATCTTTTGTTTTACCAATTGTTTTGATTCACTCGTGTATTGATAACATTCTTTGTTCGAGATTGTATAGAATGGATTGCTAAAAAGCGGAGTCGTCCATATAACACACCATTATCTTACAGACTAGTGTATAGAATCTGGTTCTTCTAACCTAACAGACAGATGTGATGCTGGGCAGTTTATTCCGCCACTTTTTCTTCCAGCTAAGATACTATGAAGTGTCGAAGGCGTGGCGTTTTAGGGGACTGTCTCTTGTAAACTTTGACGTTCAAAAAGTGCTGATTTCCAGCCTAATTTGAATAAATGATTTTTGATTTTCATTTTAACGGCCAGTAAATTACAGTATTCATCCAAATAACAGTGGAAAATCCTACTTTTTTACAATCAAAGCAGAAATTGCTCTCAACAGCATCATTGCACAGTGATCTTTATTAACAAGTGCATAAACTTGCTGTTTCGTTGCTCTTCTGCTGTTACAAGTAGTAATGAATGATGGTAAAAAGACCCTAAACGAAGCCGATAGACACTTGTTCTCCCCGGCATTGTGACTATACCTGAGAACCTTCTAGTTACGGATATATTGGAGGCCAGGATGTAAGACCCTAAAGAAGCGTAAAGGTACTTTTCTCCCCGTCAATGCGATCTTTTTAGTTTTTGCGGACCATAGCGGGAACCTTCTAGTTATGGAGATATTGGAAGTAATAGTTCCAATTTTACCACAAGTATTCACACTAAATTGTCCATGACCCCTGTTCTATTCAATGCATCCATCAGCACAATATTTTGAGTGAGTAGCATTGAGTCCTAACGTAAACCGTGATTGACCCCAAAAAAAGGCGTTGCCCAGCAACAATTTTTGTGTGCTTGCTTGAAGGTTTTGTGAAGGGTCCATATACTCCTTGAAGAACTGTGAAAGGTCTTTATGTATATAGACAGCTGTCATGTTGTGTCAACGTCACCGCTTTCTTAGAAATCCCAATCTATTTGTAGTCCGGAGTTCAATTCGAGATTATCTCCTAAGATCTGTCTTTGAAACGTAATAAGGAAAATTTTCCAATGCGTAGCTAACACAACCGTCCGAAATAGATGTTTAAATAACAAATCATAATCCTGATGGTATTAACGTACCGCCTAAACATGTCAGTTTAGATTTATTTTGAAGCCGTAGTTCCAATTCCTTTCGTGTTCAACAAAGAACTGGTCGAACTACACTAGTCATAGTACTAATCCAGTAAGCCAATAAAATATACAATAACACACATGCTCAGCAGTCGCGCTTGCGACCACTCGACTAACGAAGCAGGTACCGAAAACCTTATGTCAGAGCTGTCGAGTCTATAATTAAGAACATAATCTAAAGGGTGTAACAAGACCCTTAACGAAGCCGAAAGGTTACTTGTTCTCCCCATCATTGTGATCATTTTTTTGTTCTAAACCATACCTGGCAACCTTTTAGTTACGGAGATATTGGGAGTCATAGTTCCAACATTTTCACAAGCTTTTTTTAAATACATGTTTTTAACGTAAGATTTTTACTGTAAACCCCTCCACAATCCCCGTACTATTCAATCCATCCATCACCGCAATGTTTTGAGTGCGTTACATTGAGTCCTACCGTAAACCGTGATTTCACCCCAAAAAAAAAAGTTGTTTCCCAGCAATAATTTTTGTGTAAAGTTACTTAGTTTGATGTACATAATGCTTGGTTGACGGCTTTGTGAAGGGTCTTGTTACACCCTGTATAATAGTAATAAAAATTATGTTCAGACGCCTGCACATAAAGCCACCCGAAGCTGTCAAATTTTCCCAGTCAACCATAAACCTAATGCTTTAGCGATAAAGTTGAAAATCTATTGAAGAAATTAGACAGATTGTAGTAGCTTGATGTGCTGGCATCTGTACAAGTATCAAAGGGGTTACAAGGCGTCATAAATGTTTATGTGACATTGAAAGTGATTGCTACTTGTTAGGTCACACTAAGATTATGCCAGAAATTCATTCGTGATAGCAATTTTAATGAAACCACCCGATATCAGACACCAAAAGTAACCTTTCCAGACCATATTAAAAAAACCGGCCATTGCGAGTCGGACTCGCGCACGAACGATTCCGTACCATTATCTAAAAAAAACACGTTTGGGAGCCCCCCTTAGATATTTATTTTATTCTGTTTTTAGTATGTTTTGTTATAGCGGCAACAGAAATACATCATCTGTGAAAATTTCAACTGTCTAGCTATCACAATACAGCCTGGTGACAGACAGGCAGACGGACAGTGGAGTCTTAGTAATATAGGGTTGCGTTTTTACCCCTTGGTTACGGAACCCTAACACAGCTATTTTATTAATTATCAACAAGCAAGAAACAAACATTAATTTAACGTGACAATTTCCTTTTACAAAGCAAGGCATAAGTTACAAGAAACACTGGCTACTCCACATGATGCGTCGGTTGTAACTTGAGATCCACATTGTACGATCAACAATGCACTAGCGACCGCATCCGGCCTTTTATTGCATCATCGCAATTAAGCAACAGATGTTTTGAATTCTAAGAAGGGTGTAACTGAATTGCTGGGGCCATTGAAACTGGAATTTGAAGAGGAGGAAGTATGTGCTGTTATTATGGGCGATGTAGAAACATAGGAAATGGTGAACTAAACATGGGTGGATTGGAATGTCCATATCCATGTGTAGAATTAAAAGGAGACTGAGTTGTGACTAGTTCTTTGCTATAAACAATAATGATAATCTTTATCCGTGGTGTTAAGCAACTGGTCTTATCCAAGTTGCAAACGTCCCTTTGTGCCTAGTGGCTTTGTTTTGTTCTGCCTTCTGCTGATATGAAGGGTCGAAATTATGTTTTTCTACTCCTCCGCTATTATTTTCTGATTCGTTGCGGAATCCAAGACAGTTAAATTGTTTCTCTTGGACTACGTCGAGCTTCGTTGTCCCGACGCTTTTCTGGGGGTCGCCACTGTTGGCTTTCAAGAGTTGCAGTGGTTTGGGAATAGTGTCTGGCTTGTCCCATTTTAGTTCTTTGCCAAAGTCGCCACAGCTATCAAACGAATTGGTTACGGCAGGCTGTCTGTAAGTGGATTTTCAAAGTTGAGTAGCTCTCTCCGTGGTTGTTCTGTAGAGTGCTGACCATCCGTTCCATTACCAAGACCTTCGGGCCTCGGAAAGGACGTTAAGCAGTTGGTCCCTTCATTCGTAAATCTCCGACAGTCTTCACGGTTAAAATAAACATCTCGATTAATTTCGGAATCAACAATTAAATAGCAGCAACAAATCGTACCGCCGGAATACAAAACTAATTCCATCGAATAGTTTAGATTAGCCGTCAAGTTTAATCAAAAAGCATATTAGACTAACAACCAACTATATCAATGATTCGCCCGACCGATCGGTTTAAAGCGTTGGAACGGAACAGTCAGGGTTCCATATAATTATTGTCAAACTTGATTGGCCAATCGGCTCGATTAATGGGCCTGATTACACACGTGATCGGGTGGGTCAATTGGGCTTCTATTGCGAACGCCCCTAACTAGTCTAAAGACGGTATAATTGTTGTTAGGTGGTTTGTGGCTAGATATGTCTTGGACAAATTCTGTATTGATTAATTCTACTAAAATTTTGATTGTCATCGACGCTCTAAGAAGAACGATGCTACCAAAGAACATCACCAACACAATAAGTTCGAATTTCGTTCAAAATTCGAACAATACACTTTCGAATTTAGAACGTTTTGTTCGGACTGTCATTTCTTAGATTCAGATCGGATACGTAATCGTTTTAAAACTCATTTCTCTTTAGAAATCCAAATGAAAAACTTAATCGACTTTTTAAAATCATTGATTAAAATCATTATCAGCAGACTTTTAGACAGTGGTTGTCAGAGTAGCCAGCTTCTGTCTTTCCAGAACAACTACTGTCAAAGATCTAGTTTTGGACAAATATAATTTATCTTATCTTATCTAGAAATTACAGCCCTGTCTTGAGGCGTATTGTTATGTAGCGTAGCTTAATCCTAAACAATCAACCTGTGCGAACTAAAGGTATAAGAAATAAGAAGTTATAACTCTTACCAGATGCAGGTATCCAATCAGGAAACATAGTGGACGCAGGTTGATCCCGCAGCATCGACCCTCTTTCGGTGTCATGGTGGCACTAGAAAGGAAAAACCTATTATTAATAAATTATTATCCTGTAGGCTAGGTCATGTTCGTGAACGGGCGCTGTCAGTTGTGACTGATCATCTCTTAGTTGCCACGGCATAATTGAATGAATTATTTTTATTTTTTGAATTGTCTTTTTTGTTTTAAGGACACTTTTAATGTGCACATCTTGCTAAATAGTTCTCACATAGTGTACCATCTCAACCTGAATGATGTAACCAAGGTTGTGTAACAATATGCTGATTTAAAAGTGTCCATGGAGTTTCGTGCCCTTTTCTTCTCCATGGAGATCTACGCTAGGGAATGGGCAACTACAATACTTTCACAGTTCTGGAACCGTAGCTAAATTTCAGTGTTATCTTTGTTTCGACAGTTCAAAATTGCCTGTAACTGGCCTACTTGAAATGAATGCTTTGATTTTGATTTTGCAACATGTCGTCTGTACAATGAATATGTCACATGTCATAAATATTATTGTTAATATTTTTAACAAATACAATTGTAATTTGAGCATTAGTCATACGAACTCAGCAACAAAATTGTGGTAGATATATCCGTGCTTAAATTGCTGTCTAAAGTCCAATATGGTTGGTACATACATTAAATTGTAGAAATATCACATAGTTGATACACAATATACAATTTTAACGCATAAGAATTAGCATAAGAATTAGGTATTTATATTTCGTGTATTAAAGAGTTTTTCTCTCTCGAAAAATATGAAAGAAAATGGAGTAGGTAAATGATAGCGTGACGGTTGACAGAAGAGAATGGACAAAGTAAACGTGTTGCGCCGACCCCAAGTAACATGGTACTCGTACAAGGACGGGAAGATGATGTATTAAAGAGCATTTCACAGCAATAGTTGTGCAATTATTCTGAACTTGTGTAATGTTACTGTCATCATGTGATTGTGAATGACGGAGTGTGATAGATATGAGTAGGGGGAGACCGACAAAAAGCCGATGAATGAATTGTTTTAAAATGATAAGGTTAGAGAGTGGGGAAGTACTGAGGAGTTGGCTCATAGAGCTTCGTAGAGGAAGAAGACGGGGTGCACTTACACCATCCTCATAATAATATAAAGAGGGACGGAAGGGCGATTTAAAAAAAAAAATGGGCCTTGGCCTCAATGTTGCCCTGAGGACAGAGGTCGACGATGGAACGAGCTAATTCAAAAGAAGCCTATTTACTCGCGACTTTAATAGATTGGGTGTCATATGTATTCGGGAACACCGACCAACCGGTTGGTAATGTTCTCTTAACCAATGTTGTTGATACAAAACAAAAACTGAGTAAATAATGGCCACGTATCTATGTAGATGTTGATTTAGAAAACAAATGAGCTCTAATAGAAACTTTTGTTTATTTTAAACATTTCAACTGGTAGAACAAGATGGATATGTCAGTAAAAGTAGGTTTAAACACACACTTTTATAAATCTTTTTCCTCAACCCGTTAGGCTGATCACACGCGATGAGATATAACTTTGCAAGCTAGATATAAACTCGAAGGCCATCGGTTCGAAGTAACCATTAAACTAACTTGTAGTTAACTTAAACTTTTTCCTTATATCTGTAGGTAGGTATGTCGAAATTTTGCGTAAAACCAGTCTCTGTATCATTGATATGACGTAAAAGTGTGTCATAAGGAAAATGTTTGCTCATTTTTATTAGGTGTTTACTAGCTGTTGCCCGCGGCTTTGCTCGAGATTTGGTCGGAAATTATCCCACGGGCACGTGGTAAATATAGACTATGACACTCGGGGATAATGTAGCTTCCAATAAGTGAAAGAATTTTCAAAATCGGTTCAGTAGAACCAGATTACCCCCTACAAACTCACAAACTTTACCTCTTTATAATATTAATAGAAAATAGACTAGCTGTTGCCCGCGGCTTCGCTCGAGTTTTGTTCGGAAATTATGCCACTGGCACGTTATAAATATAGCCTATGGCACTTGGGGATAATGTAGCTTCCTATTAGTGAAAGAATTTTTAAAATCGGTTCTATAGGTCCAGAGATTACCCCATACATACAAAGTTACAAACAAATTTTACCTCTTTATAATATTAGTATAGATAGATTAAGAATACGAGTAACAACTTAATGTTGTGTTAACCGCCTTATCTTATTGAATATAAACAGATATCGTTTTCCTTATCTATGAATTCGCTATCAATGTAAACAAACATTTTTTGGGGAAAACCGCCGTGAATTTAATCTTGAAATAGTAACATTGAAATGATAAGGGGTTATCAAAACGATTCCATTTATGATGATTAATTAATTAGGGGCAGTTACCGATGAGGTGATGAACTTTTTCAAGAATAGGAATATACGCCATAAAAGGGCAGCGAAAAACTAATCATTACTCGGCTTTGGTATTGCTGGCAAATTAGAAGAAAAAAAAGGTTTCCTTTGATATTCGGTGTTCTATTCTTTTTTGTTTTTTTTTTTTGTCCTATTCCTATTTTTTTTTTGCCCAACAAGCGCGGGTTTCCCCAAGAACATTTTTTTTTTGTTACGACAATGAATTAACAAATTAAGTACGATGCTATTGTTAAACCATCTTTGGACAAATTCTGGCGATATTATCTTGTTCTAGGTAAATAACGTAGTGGTGCGCAAAATAATTAAAGACTACACAACATTAGCTTAACATTTGTTTGAAAAGACGGTTTTTATTTTCAGAAAAATGAGACAACTCTATCGGTTATCAAAAGAAAAAACGGGATGGGCGACATTCTATTTTTATATCGACACTGAAATTACAATTTTTGTTTGTGGAAAAAGAATAATATTTCCGAAATCAGAGATACCGAAGTGTCAATCAATAGTAGGTATACGATGTCTGACATTTTGGTAATGAAATTGCGCGCTATTTTGTATTGCAGCTTTTTGCATGTTCGTTTTCTATACTAATATTATAAAGAGGTAAAGTTTGTGAGTTTGTGAGGTTGTAGGGGGTAATCTCTGGATCTACAAAACCGATTTTGAAAACTCTTTCACTAATAGGAAGCTACATTATTCCCGAGTGCCATAAGCTATATTTACAACTTGCCCGTGCGATAATTTCCGACAAAACGCGAGGAAAGCCGCGGGCAGCATACTAATCTTGAATGCATCGCATTGCCTTCTATTACAAGGAACTGAAACTGTTTCAGTTCCTCAGTTGTTTCAGTGAAACATGACTGCCTCGTGGGTCTAGTGGTTGCAAGCACAACTGCTGAACATGAGGTCCTGGGTTCGATTCCCAGGTCGGGCAGTGTTATTGAGTTTTTCCATCAGGAATTTCTCAGTAGCAGCCACGGAGTCTGGATTTGTGCTCGGTGGATGAAAATAGGCTTACCGCCTATACATGGGACTTAAACATAATTGGTGAAATGTGGGTGTACTATTAGGGACACTGCTCGATTACAGGCGTGATGTAATGGTTAAAAATAACCGGTCAACTGTGGGTATTCTATAACTATCGATAGATTGTCCATGTAGTTTCTTGCCCGTTCTACTATAGACGGCTACTACAGTCCTTTCACAGTTAATGATGATGTTTTGGGCTATACCGTTCTTGCACAGGACAATTCAAAAGTGCCTGTACCTAACTGAGGACTTAAAATGGCCGCTTCAGCAGAATCGTAATAGGGTAAATAATAATATGAATTACATTACAATTCTTAAAATGATCACAAAGTGACAATCCATAATATTTACTGCGTTTGTGACCGTTTTAAGAATTTTAACGTGATTCATGTTATTATCCTATTATGATTCTGCTACAGCGGCCATTTTAGGCACTATTGGAAATATATGCTTTGAGTTAAAAACGTCCTAACGCTTCGGGGATTATTGTCGTGAAGTTGTGTTATGTTCAATCATTATTGATATCGTAAAAAGATGAAGAAGGTACCTTTGGGTTATTTCAGAGGACAGCTTCCTGACTTGTGCTAAGTATCAACTTACTTTGTTCACAAATCTTGATAAACTTTGATTTTGGGTCTATTTAATACTATCTACCTACCTATTATTTTAAAATGTTTTTTTTGTTCAAGCCCGAATCCCTTGTTGATTATATATAGAACTAAAAATAGCATATCTCAGTCAGTTAACGACCAAAAACTGTAATTGCAGCGATTTTTGTATAGAGTAGTTATGTATTGCTAGGGAAAGTATCTATGTGGTGTTCACTAGTAACACTAGTTAAGGTTTAGAATAAAACCACCAAATTATCAGCAAGTAGATGAACTACTTTAAAGGTACGTGCACTCGCTGCCCGAGTGTGTGGGGACTATTTACACGGAACCTCAACGTGGCTCATGCTACAGTTATTAGTATATCACATCTCTGGTAAAGTGAGGTAAGGTGATCAGATTCATCTTGGGCTGATTGTACATACGTAGCTGGTGGCGTTCTGCGGTTTCTGCCTACTACCTACCCACTACCATGGTAAGTACCTATGTTATTTTGTTTTGTTCAGTTTACAAACAGAAACACAATTAATTGCCATCCCAGTTCACTAGTTTAAACACTAACATACAAAGTTGTTAAGGGTTTCCAATTTCAGTATCTTTCCTTTGTAAATATCACAATACGGTGTTGAAAACGCGTTATATTTAGTTTAAATTGTTGATTAAATAAACGAGTTTTACATTGAGGAAAGTTAGAATACTCCAACACCTATTTATTAAATCGTCAAATCGTCCTTATTATGAGTAGTTCCATTAATCATTGTCAACTTGTTAATTTCAGACCGTTTAATATATGCCTAAATTACTTGCTATTTCCTTGTATTGTATTACGTACGTAGGGATATTTCTTATTTTACACTAAGTAGGTACGTCACTAACCGCGGGTTTATACAGTACTAGCTGTTCCCCGCGGCTTCGCTCGCATTTTGCTAGGAAATTATCCCACGGGCACGTTGTAAATATAGCCTATGGCACTCGGGGATAATGCAGCTTCCTATTAGTGAGAGAATTTTCAAAATCGGTTCAGTAGATCCAGAGAATACCCTCTACAACCCCACAAAACTCAAAAACTCTAAAACCCACTCTCTCCCCCCCCTCCCCCTCCCCCCCTCTCTCTCTAAAACTCTTTATAATGTATTTTATTATCTCCGGAAGGAAATATGATACTAAAATGCTTTATTAAATGTACCTAAATAGATACGTGCAGATACACGGTTAGGTTTAGATTTACCAACAGATTATTTGTTTATGTGTTTAAACAATATTTGAATATTATCTCACAATATTTGACGTACAAATATAATAATAGTATTATCAGCGTTTGTGGTATGTTACAGAACATCAAGTTAATTATATTCATTCGTAGCCTATGATTAATGTAATAATTACGTGAATAATGTCATTAGCAAATTATCACTAAATTGTAAATTAAATACACTAATTTTAAACCGTTATTTAAATACCACAAACTAATTACATAAACAACTATTCAATAAGTGTCTAAATCTTATTAATTGTTTCCACAATTAATTACCAACACTCATATTTTGACATAACGATATAATTTGACGTTTCCCTATTAAAAAAGCCGGTTACCAAAACAAATCAATCCGTACCTAACCGAGACCGTAAATATGTCGATAACTGCAAGAACATCACTAAAAAAACTACTTTATTTCACTGAAGGACAAAAAACACTCTAAGCAAGTGACATTAGACACGAAACACGTGATACCACAAGAATGATCCATTAAAAACTGTAGCAACTGAATGAAACACTATTAACACTTAAAAACGTCTAATAAACTTACAAAATAACTAATAACTAAATAAAAAACACTTACCTCAAAACAAAAATGCAAGTAAATCCAATAAAACTGATACAAAATATAGTTTAAACGAATAAAAAAAACGAGAAATAAAACGGTTTGTAGTTCATTAACGGAGGAACGCGGAGTGAACACTGCGTGACTGCGCAGTTGCGCGAGCGCCGACAGTTGCAAGCCGCGCGTGAGTGTGAGTGAGCGAATCAGCGAACATTGGCCACGCTTGTGTGCGTCTTCTTGGAAAGCCCCGTGTGTATATCAACAACTATCCACTGGCAACAAGGAAATTATTCGTCGATTTGTTTTAAAACCAACGCTCATTTAATTTTAATTTTCGAACCTGCTTTCAAAACCAAATCTTCAATGGAAACGATGTATCCGAAAACTACGGAGCAACTGCAAAGAGGGAGCGTAGTTAATTGGTTAAATGTTTGACCAAATATTGGTGATGTGCTTTCTCTTTCTAACACCAACATTGATTATATGAATGCATATTATTTGAGAGATAGGCAGGTTTTTATTACCGATATCGGTGACTCACTAGCAGTAGCTGCAATTAATGTGTTTTTCAAATGCCTGATAAGATTGAATAAGTAATCTAACTATTGGTTTGTTTATTACAACGACCTTGAAGCCTTATTTTTCTTTCATTAAACATATTTTCCCTTTACAAATCAAGTTTCCTTTCATGAAATTCTTGCATGTTTTATTTAATTTACAGAGTAACAGTAAACCACAACTAAATTATTGCTTAAATAACAGTGAGGTCGGCTTAGAGCAGATATTTGAAAATCCAAAATGTGCTATTTTTATAATTATATTCACACAGTGTGTAACAGCCTAACAAGAACCTTCATGAAGCTGTCAAGCATTATGTTACATCAAACTAAGTAACTTTACGTAAATTTATTGCTGGGAAACGTTTTTTTGGGGTGAAAAATTACGTTTTACGGTAGGACTCAATTTAATGCACTCAAATCATTGTGCTGATAGATGGATTGAATAGTAAGGGGGTCGTGGAGGTGTTTAAAGTAAAAATCTTACACTAAAAACATGTATATATAAAAAAAAAAACTTGTGAAAAAGTTGGAACTTTGACCCCCAATATCTCCGTAACTAGAAGGTTTCCAGGTATGGTCTAGAACAAAAAATGATCGCAATGACGGGGAGAACAAGTGACTTTCGGCTTCGTTAAGGGTCTTGTTACACCCTTTATAAGTGCCGCAGAGCGTTGTTGAAAATGGGCGTATGATGAACTTGGTCTGTGTTTAAAACGACCTTCTGAAACCGAGTAGTAGGTACCTAACGCGGTAATTTCACAATTTACATCTTTCATCAATTAAATTAAATCAATTTATTACCAATAGACTGAAAATTGCAATTATCAATGCGTTTTTTATAAGTACGGAGTTTAGACCAGTTCAATCCTACTTCTGTTCATCATCTGCCCAGCCTTTTCCTAACTATGTTGGGGTCAGCTTCCAGTCTAACCTGATGCAGCTGAATACCAGTATTTTTACATTGAGCGACTGCCTATCTAACCTCCACAACCCAGTTATTACTGGGTAATACGATACCCCTTGGTAAGACTGGTTGTCTGACCAACCCACTCCTACTTCCAAACCCCGAATCCTACTTCTATTACCTATTGTAAATGTAAGTTTATGAGGATGGATGGATGGGTGTTTGTTACCCTTTCACGCAAACTACTGATTTTCACGCAAACTACTGATTAGGACATTACCGAACTCCACGCGGGCGAAGCTTCGGGCATAAGCTAGTGATAATATAATTCTTAATTAGCTTCTCTCTACGAAAATGTAACCATCTCCAAAAGAAAGAATTGTTTTTTACAAAATAAGTTATAAACGCAATCTAAATAATAATGATGGGACACGCGCTATCGATACTTATACCTACTCGACAGATTTCATCGACAGACGTCCGGTGACCCAGTTCGTTCGTTCCGTGTCACTACAAATTGCATTCACCTAACGATGCCCTATCATTGTCGTAATTATTCCTATAGCTTATGCTGCGGCTGCACTTGTTATACTTTTTTTTTGGGTTTTCTTTAATTGAGTGACTTTTTGGTATTAAAATGTAGATTTTGGCTTAGATCTACATTAAAAGCGAATATCTGCAATGAAATTGAATGCGATCAGCACATCTAAACTGCGTTCAAGCGCCCACAATGTTAATGTTTTATAGTAATTATGGTAGTGACAGCTCATGAACGAAGTTCAAATGTCTTTTCGCGTTTTTTAGTTGACAATTAGCCTTAATACCGTTCTAGAGTTGCAAATTCTTCTAGATAGTTTGCATTTTACAAAAAAAACATTAAACATTAACATTAAACATTTGTGTTTAATAAATGAAACCTTAAAATAATAGTTCCAAAAAAAGAGATGATACAAAATAATTCACACAAAACTTTCCTAAAATAAACACAGTATTTCCGACAAAAAAGATTAGATTTTTATCAGAATCAAATACATCGAAGTGGTATCAACAATTTCGAGCAGCACGATATCGTATTTGTGTGAATTATTTAACAATATTTATAAGGTATTTCCTCAATCCCGACTCACAGTTAATGGAAGTAATGACTAATTGAGGCAAATATCTGATTTATTTAAATGTGTTTCTGACTTAAACGGGCTTGGTTAACTTCCAACTAGATATTTTACGTTTGGATGAAAACTAAAAAAATCTGGCAAATACACTTGAGTATATTTATTTTTAACTGAGCGTTATTTTTATTACTCTTTACGCAATGATTCTTGTTGTGTATGATGTTTGAATGTGTACCAGTTATATCACGTATTTCTGTGGATATCATTATCAACACTAATGTCACAGGACTGTTGTAGGTAGTTACGTTATGAGTATTTCCCAGAAATCCGGTCGCGAATGACAGATAGCATTTAAGTTGAGCAAAAAGTGTCACTGATTTACCATGTTTGTTTTTGGGTATTTATTCAACGGTTAATCCGCATGAGATTGCATTGCTTTTGTCCAACTTGATTTCAAACTCAAATAATTTTACAATAACTGCAACGAGTGACGATTAGAGGTGTGCAGACTATGGGAAAGCCGATTATCCGGCTATATTTGTAGTCTGCAAAAAGCTTTTACTAGTTTGGAGGCTGGTGATTGAAATTAAATTATTACCTTTTTTGATAATAAATTTTACTGTATAATCAGCCTCACAGTTTGTTATGTAATCTAGGAATCGTAACTTTTCCTTGACTTACTACGACTACTTAACTGAGTTTAAATCAAGATATCTCTTGATTTATCTTATAACAGAAAAATAAATTTGGAATTTCTACGATCGCACGGCGAGTACGAGTATAAAACGCCGCGAACATAGCCGATGCCCATGGAACTCCACCAACAGCAATGAACGGCTTGGCTGACTATTCGGCCGATTAGTCGGCCTTTCTTGACTAACGGCCAAAGTCATAATTGGCCCATCTCTGGTGACGATACCGCTGAAATATACCACCCGGTAGAAAAGAATGTACGAGACGTATCTGCACCATTTCGGTGACTGGCAAATGTTTTTACCAGGGTATCTTGTCATAAACAATTGACGATCCTTAGAATAGATCTTTCTTAGAATCAATATCTACAGAACAGTCTGGTCTCAGGGCAAATTCGACCAAACTTTTATAATTAGCAACAAGTCTTGCCCTGGTTTTTTTTCCCTGATTTTCTGTGAAGAAACTGTCAGACAACGTATTCCGCCAATAAAATGTCTTCGTTAGGACTTACGCAAACAACCTGCTGAGCCGTTAACTAAGCCAATTAAATATTCTTAGCCATCTATAAATAGGTACACGACACAATTTCTTTGTAAATACAGTTTGTATAAGATGCGTCGAAACTATCGTGAGTCGTGACAGACGCTTTTCCGGTGGAACATGCATACTTGCATACTACGCCATGCTTGAGCGCATGTTAAGAATGCATGTAATGAATAAAAAATAATTACTACTAATTAAATTTTACAGTTGAGTTTTACAATGATTAAAATTAATAACTGCATAATGTAATAATATCCTCAAAAGAAGAAAGAAAAAGTATTTATTAGAATCCTGATCAATACCAAGCTCTTGACCGTTTCCCAATACATTTAGGAACGACGTGGGATGACTTACCTTACTGACTTCGTAACATCTCATTTTTTGACAAACACACTCTCACTATTTTAATTGTCGATAATTTTAGCTAATTATTTCGTGATCTAAAAATCCCGGTAACTGCACTATACGTATTCCCATGCTCTGTAAAATAAAAGAAAGTTAAATAGCAATGTTCACTTTTTAATATTTCTATCGACGTAAATAAAAACTGCTTTAGTTCCGCACTATTACCTCGTATTAATCATATTATCATACCGTTCCGTTACGATAATTTTATAATAGTCACCTGATTTTTTTAAAATGTAATTAATGCATTATTTGTGTTTATATTACCTACCACCGATCTACAGTTAAAAATGAATCCTAAAATTCTCACTTCGATGGACGATTTATGCTGTGTGTATTATTATGATATTTGACCAAGTTGACGCTAAAAAAAAGAGTATCTTTCGGAGAATTTACACGTTTAAATGGTTAAAAATGTTTTGTATTACATTGCCAAAGCATCTCGGTTAATTTAATCAACTGTTGTTGTTGAAGGTTGGGTTATTCCAATCCCACACTGAAAAAACTTAAGGATATCCTCATTACACAAACCACAACGACGCGTCATTTCTTCGGAATTATAAAAAAAATATCTATTGTCTCTACCAGACAAACAAATGTACATAAGAACCTGTAGTTACTCATATCAATCGATAGCGACCAGGTGGCATCGCTGCTGCATAATGTATCGCACCAGATGCCGACTGCCTTTTGAATATTTTAAGCGAGTTCAAATGACCTGCCTTAGAACCTCGGACAAGCATTTATTTAGGGTTGCATGTCTTCTATTTCAAACGTTTCGCGTTCATTATAATTTTATAGTGCGATGGAACATACCTGACTTATGTCGGGGAAATAGCTAGATATTATAGATTTTATAGAAAGAAGTTTCGATCTGAAACTTACACTTTCACTGACTTGCTAGGCATTTTTTTTTTTTTACTCTCTAGCCACTCCTCAAAGAGGGGCCTTACCGCCACTATTGTGGCGTGCCCTTGACTTGCTAGGCTAGGGTACATATTTGAATTTCGAACATTATAATACCTACGGGTAAAATGTCATTGTTCAAAACATCGAAAATTTAAATATCGATTGTATCTTAATATCGAAAATTGTTATACCTAAGCTCAAAATTTCTAACATTGAAATGCCAAGTGATAAAAATATCGAATGATTAAAAATATCGATACCTAAGTTCAAAAGGTTTTGAACAAAGACATTTTGTAGGTATTTTAATGTTCTACATTCAATTAATATGTACCCAAGAGCTATTTCTAAGCATGCGGTTTTAATTCCAGGCTGGGTTAAGCCATGAGCCAAATATGGCTAGTGTTTCATATTAATGGTGACAATTTTTTAAATCCTGTCTTAGCAGATTATTAAATACCTAATTGTATTGATTCCTCGAAACAGGACAAGGACCTTTTTTCTTTTTGTTGCTTATTTTGACAGATGGGTACTGTTGGTGCACATTTGTAAAATTGCGATGGCGCTGTTCATTCCGATTACACATTGTAGTAATGTCGAATGGCGGAGTATTGGGCCAGTAAGAAATAATTACCTTGTTGGTCGAGTGGTCGCAAGTGCAACTGTTGAGCATTTTCCCAACAGTTTTGAGGTCGGTTTCCAGTCTAACGGGATGCAGCTGAATACCTGTATTTTACATGGAGCGACTGCCTATCTGACCTCCAAACCCACTGAATAACCTTTGGTAAGACTGCTTGTTAGACTTTTTGGGCCACTGACTTCCTCAAACGACTGTCAAAGATCTACAGATGAGAGCTGGGACCAACTACTTAACGTGCTTTCCGAGGCACGGAGGAAACGCGGTATGTAATGGGCGGTCACCCATCCACATACCAACCTAGGCAAGCACGGCTTAACCTAAAGATCGACCCGTGCGGCTGTTATTATTTTGCCACGAACTTTTTCAATATACAGTTCTTATAACAAAAACACATTTTTTTCCATTTTTGTCTGACTGTCTGTTTGTTCCGGCTAATCTCCAAACAGTTGGACCGATACTGACGAAACTTTTACGCGCAGATCGCTGATGTTATAAGGTTTAACTTAGGCTACTTTTATTTTTGAAAAATAACTACGGTATCGTGCAAAAAAATTGAAACAATTTCGGATTCAAAAAGGGAAATACCTTTTCTTTTATTAACTTCCCGCAAACGAAAGTCACGGGCAACAGCTAGTACCAAATAAACAAACAGGATAATATTTTCCATAATATATCCATATTGATTGTTAATTGATTGCAAACGACACATATTAAAATGTACATCAGGGAAAACATCTTAGTCGCTGATTCCAATCGGATACAGATTGTGTCTACATGAATAAATGCTTCCGATTCGCAAGGTGTTGCGAGCAACGATAATCTTGTTAGGGTTGCCATGTCTGTCTGTAGGTAATAAAATTTATGAAAATATTAAGAATCTGTAGTAGTCTCTTTGTACGGGTTAGACCTCAAACTAGCAAGATGATCAACGCTTGATTTGTTTTTACTAAAAAAAAAAACCTTAACAGGCAGGCACTTAGTAATTCACAAGTCGTACCTATAGCGTAATAGCACACTTACAATGGCAATACATTTTTCAATCTAACAACATTTAATGCATTCAATGTATTATTTAAATAGGAGAAAACGTTCAGCAATTTCTTTTAGCATCCTTCAGATTGTGATAAAAAGATTGTTACGCAAAAACGCAGGTTTCTGTGCAATTATTTGCTTCACCGTCAAACCATATAAGAAAATAATAATATTTGATTCTTAGTCAGTTTTTGGTATCAACCTAACATTTTTTCCTTTCAGCTCCCGACAAGTTAATATTTGAGGCAACTTTTGACTTGATAAAGTTGGGGCCATTCTCAGTTTTCCTTTGAACTTTTGCTTTGAACAAAACTGTTCACTACAATATCGATATTCTGTATTTCAAGATTGGCAGCCCTACATAATAAGACGGGATAGGAGCTCACTAATTCCAGCTAAACCAACGTATTTGCACATTGTGTGAGTCTCGCTGAACGACGGAACGAGTGCGGATTTACCTCCGCATTCATTTACTACTATTTTCTTAGAAAACCTTATCAGCGAAGATAATTGATTTGGCAAAATAAACTAACGCCATTCTGCTTTCTGTTTGTAAAGGATCATCGGTTTATTGAATTTGAAAAACACCTTGAGAATCACTACACAATTTAAAAAAGTCGCTTCCCGCTGTCTGGCCCTATGTATGCTTAGATCTTTAAAACTACGCAACGGATTTTGATGCTGTTTGTTTTAATAGATAGAGTAATTCAAGAGGAAGGTTTATATGTAAAACATTGCACCCGTGCGAGACCGGGGCGGGTCGCTAGTTATAAAAATAAATAAAGAAAGAAAATACATTTATTTGGAACATGTCACAAGTGAACGCAGTATAAAAAGTAAAAGAAAAGTTCTATAATAGTGATAGATGAAGAGAATCAAAAAAAAAAACGTATACTTGTACGCCATACTACTTTGAAGGGAGGCAGCGGTGTACCTACTTATATACCCTCTAGTACATCCTCTTTTTACCAGTTGTGTTAAGTCCCATGTATGTACGTACTAGGGGATGAACCTATTGCCTATTTAAGGTTTTATTTTTCGAAATGTAGTACCTAATTTATTTTTTGTTCCATCATTTAAATGCTAAGCTGCTTTTGGAATTGGACACACAAGTCTCAATACCCAAACAGCAAAAATCCAAAGCCTTATCAGTACCCCTGTTAGTCATACATTTGACCGGAGCGAGAATCAAATCCACGTGCCACGTCTTGAAGCGTAACCAATTGATCCACGCGGCATAATCGACGGTTTCCCAGTAACTATGCATTGACTCGTTTCTAGAACTTATACTGTTTCCTTGGCAACACAGTCTATATTTAGACTTTAGTCAGCATCAGCAAATATCAGTGGAATTGCCTTTATACTCGGATCTGTCATGATTATTGCAAGGCTTAGGTTGGTCCGTGGATAGGTGACCACCATAAACCGAGTTTATAAACCGAGTTTCTTCCGTGCCTCGGAAAGCACGTTAAGCCATTGATCCCGGCTGTCATTTGTAGATTTTTGACAGGAGTCAGTGCGTATCGCGTACCAAAGCCAACCACCAAAGCGTATCGTATATTACCCAGTACTAACTGGGTTGTGGGGTAACAGATAGGTAGTCGCTCCATAAAATATTGGTATTCAGTTGCAGCCGGTTGGACTCGAAGCCAACCCCAACAAAATTGGGAAAAGGCTAGGCAGATGATAATGGTTTTTTAGGTCTCTCTGTGAGAGTTTGTCCACAATTCAGGCATAGGGCGAGATAGTTAAGGTAACCTATTCTCTGCCTGCCTTAATATCCCAACTATGTTTGATTTGGCTTCCAGAGTAACCGTATGCACCAGAATACCAGTATTTCACATGGAGCGACCATATCCGACCTCCACAGCCCACACACTAGGTAACACGTTACTTCTTGGCAGGCCCGGTTGTCAGCACTTGGGCTTCTGAATATCCGTAACTGGCTGTTATAGAATGGTAGTCGGGATCATCAGCTTTACGTGATTTGCAAGGTAACGAGTGATAGAGAAGTATGGAAGAAGAAGACATGCTGCGCAGACCCCAAATAAATTGGTATTTGGGCGAAGAATGATGATGTGAGTCTCGATATCTATTTAATGGTGTTTGACTATAATACAGGGTGTAATAAGACTCTTAACGAAGCTGTCAACCGAGCATTACGTACATCAAATTATGTGACTGCAAAAGGAGATTGTCAATTTCGGTCCAAGTGTGTTGCAGATGTACATTTTACCTTAAATGCAAGGTGTCACCGAGTACAACATTTTTTATTATGGCAGTAAAAAAAAAAATCCCAGAGGAATTGTTATATTTGCATTTGTATTTATGTTTAAAAAAACAGTAAAAAGGGTGAAAGAAGAAAGATAAAGAGGATAAAATGTTATTTATTATTGTTATAACTAAAGAAAAAATAAATAAACACCACACACAAAAAACAAACTAAACAACAAATAAAAAAACAACACAAAACAATAAATAAACAAACAATAAATATAATACTATTCTTCATCGATAACGTAATCTAAAAACTCTGCTGGGCGATTAATGTTATCTTCGTGTCTGGCCCACCCCAGAAACACACACATTATATGGGCACAGCAGCCCAGTGTGCGTTTCCCTTAGGGGCATGTGCAGTAATAATGTTTGATTCGATTTAAAACTTGGTCACTTGCGTTTATCAATATGTAGCAGTAGTATACTTTTGAAGATGTATGCCTGCTGTTTATTCTGATTCTCAACAACCATACATTGGTTTCAGTAATGTTGTAATCACTTTAGTCGTTTAATTGGTCAGTATCGCGATAGACTTCAATTGTATAAACGCCATGCCGCACATGCTCGATGTAGTAGCTCCTTGCCAACTTCAATTGGTAAGTGCCTAGTGCGAATATTATTAAGTCGTCCTCTGACAGTAGTGGAAAATCTTGCAATTGAGGTAAATCCCCTGATATGCTCTCAAATGCAACTCTTTGTCTGTTGAGGTTATTGGCAAGTACATAATCTGCTAAGTTATTTGGGCTATTTACGCGACTATTAATAATATCAAGCTTATATCATGCTTCTTCGAGAAGGGCGACAATGCCCGGCTGAAGAACTATAGGCCCATCTCACTTCTAAGCCATGTCTACAAGTTGTTTTCAAGAGTCATCACGAATCGTCTCGCGCGCAGGTTTGTTGATTTTCAGCCTCCCGAACAAGCCGGATTCCGAAAAGGCTTCAGCACCGTAGATCACATACATACGCTGCGGCAGGTTATACAGAAAACCGAAGAGTATAACCTGCCTCTCTGTTTAGCGTTTGTGGACTACGAGAAAGCCTTCGATTCGATCGAGACTTGAGCTGTACTGCAGTCTCTCCAACGGTGCCAAATCGACTATCGGTACATCGAGGTGTTGAAGTGTTTGTACAAAAACGCCACCATGTCAGTCCGACTTCAGGACCAGATCTTGGAACCTATCCTTCTGCAGCGAGGTGTGAGACAGGGAGACGTCATATCTCCAAAATTGTTCACCGCTGCACGGAGGATGTCTTCAAGGACTGGAGAGGGCTAGGCATCAATAATAATAATAAAAATAGAAGATAATTACAGTACATTTAATGATGCTTGTATACTAAAAGCTAACTACATGTGAACTATATATATACGTATAGGTACATAGGCTGTTATGATGATCTATTATTTTACTATGTAATAATATCAATAATAATGATAGATAGTTACCTGTCGTGGTACGTGATACGTTGTGCTATGGCATCTACGATATCACGATGTCTATCATAAAGGCCTTGTGTTTACACGTCGGCTCTTCTTCGCAGCACAGACCGATCACACAGAATACAAACGATTCCAGCAACAGGTTGGAACATTTTAAACACAATAAATAAAATTAATTAATTAATAAAAAATAATAAATGAATGAATTAAATAATTGAATTAACAACATAACATAATTATAATCATTGAACGTAAGAGCCCTATTACCATTTTTTTTAAGTTTTCTTTTGTTTTCTTGCTTTTTTTTTCTTTTTCGTTTGTTTAGTGCCTGACCTGGTGTCAGAGAGTTTTTATGCTGAATATGGGCCTCTGACTTGGCTTTAATTGCCGTAGAGAAATATCTGTCAGGCACGTTGGTTTTTAATGTAATTACAAATGCAAAAATGTCAATTCCTCTGGGATATTTTTATTTGCTACCGTAATAAAAAATGTTGTACTGGTTGAGACCTGTCATTTAAGGTACAATTCATATCTGCAACACACTTGGACCAGCACCCCTTGTAAAACTGACATTCTCCTTTATTGCTGGGAAAAGACTTTTTTGTTTGGGGGTGAGAAATCACGTTTTACGGTAGGACTCAATGTAACGGATTCAAAACATTGTGCTGATGGATGGATTGAATAGTGCGGGGGTCGTGGAGGTGTTTAAAGTAAAAATCTTACATTAAAAACATGTATTTCAAAACAACTTGTGAAAAAGTTTGAACTTTTACCCCCAATATCTCCGTAACTAGAAGAGTTCCCAGATATGGTCCAGAACAAAAAAAATATCGCAATGTCGAGGAGAACAAGTGCTTTTCGGTTTCGTTAAGGGTCTTGATACACCCTATATGCACCCATCATATCGATTTTCCTCATACTCTGCAAGCCATTGTTCTGAAAGTGCATTACGACTAAACCAGGAAGCGAGGTAGGCAGATTACATCGAAACTGGTACAGTCCCAGTACCGATAGTGCGAATATTCGCATTGTTCTCTTGATATCGCATCGGAGTGGTTCTGATATCGGAAGAAATTGGTAATATGACTAAGTAGTGTTCCGGATCATCACATCGCGCCGGCATGTAGGATCGCGTCATACGGTTCTACGTCACATCAATGCCCCACCTAACGCCGGGCCCTTGACCATACTGCGGACACTCGCTCGCCGTCACTTACCCTCCTCCTCACTTGTCCTTCGAGCCGGAGCCACTGTTTGAGTGTCAAGCTCCAGTTGTGATGCTGGTGGTCTCGACTAAATAAAACTGCCTTTCGATGAGAAGACTATAATATGGATTGGGATTACAAAATAAAAAATGGCCGGTGTATGCGCACGGTAAGTGACGGCGAGCGAGTGTCCGCAGTATGGTCAAGGGCCCGGCGTTAGGTGGGGCATTGATGTGACGTAGAACCGTATGACGCGATCCTACATGCCGGCGCGATGTGATGATCCGGAACATATTCCCCGGGTTGAAGGGTGTGAAGGCTTCAAGGTGATGATGATGATGAGACGGGAAGAGGGCAAATGTTGTTGTATGCACGTGTGATGGTGCCCTTCTTCGTCAGGATCTCGGCGACTCTATTACGCCCATCGGATCCTGGTTTCACAGCGACGACTCTGCCCAGCAGCCACAGAAGAGGAGGGAGATTGGCGTCTCTCACTAAGACCATGGTGCCTTTCTTCAGATCATGCCCTGTCTGCCATTTAGTTTTCTGTTGCAGAAGAGACACATATTCGTTAGAAAACCGTTGCCAAAAATGTTGTCGAAGCTTTTCGATCCGATGAAAGCGATGAAGCCGCTGGATGTTACAGTCGGTGATTTGAGGACGAGGAACTGACGTGAGAGGTCGCCCGATCAGGAAATGTGAAGGGGAAAGGTACGAGAGATCAGATGGATCAGTAGATAGGGGTGTCAAGGGTCTGGAGTTTAAAATGGCCTCTATCTGAATCAGACACGTTGAGAGCTCTTCATATGTCAAGTGAGTTAGGCTCATGACTCGACGTAACAAGTGTTTGGTGGATTTAACTGCTGCCTCCCAAATACCACCAAAATGTGGGGAATAGGCAGGAATGAATTTAAATTCTATGCCCTTGTTTGCAATTTCTGACGCTATGTTGTTGGATGAAGCTTTTAAGAAGCGTGAAAGCTCATTGCAAGCTCCCACGAATGTAGTGCCGTTGTCGGAGTACACGCGCTGAGGTTGGCCCCGACGACTGATAAATCGGCTGAAGGCCGCAAGGAAAGCTTCCTTGGTGAGGTCGGTCACCAGCTCCAGGTGCACAGCTCTGACTGCAAAGCAGACAAACACGCAAATATAAGTTTTAACCAGCTTACATCCTCTACCTCTACGATCGGCTATCAGCACTGGCCCGGCGTAGTCAAGCCCTGTATTCAAAAAAGGGTACTCGAGATGCGTTCTATCACTTGGAAGATTGCCCATAACGATTTGAACAGGTTGAGCTTTAAAGCGAGTACAACGAACACAGTTACGCCCTATCTGCTTAGCTAAGTTTCTGCCAGCTAAGGGCCAATAGGTGAGTCTAATGTGTGCTAGAAGTAGTTGAGGTCCTGCATGAAGAAGTGTTTTGTGTTCTCTTTCGAATAAGATTTTCGTCAAAACATGTTTACTACATAATAAAATAGGGTGTTTAATATCGTAGCTATAATTAGAATTATTAAGACGCCCACCAACGCGTATTAAGTTATCTGAATCGATGAAGGGAGAAAGACTAATCAATCGATTCTTTTTATGTAAGGTCTGATTAGTTTTAAGGCATTTGTATTCCTCAGGGAACATTTCCTGCTGAGAAATCTGTAATATAAGATTTTGTGATAACTTTAATTCTGAATATGTTAAGTTAGATGTTTTTTTATGATTCTGTTTTTTACTATTATTAATAAATCTTTGTACATAGGCTATGATTCTGATTAATGATGTAAATGATGATTTTTTATGTATTAAATTTGAAATTGAATTGCTGTGATATGATTTATTTTTGTCAACGACTGTATGTAAAGTTATTTCAGGTAATGATTGCATTCGTGTATTAGGTGAAGTTGGAAATTGAATATCTTTCTGATTTAAAAAGTCAGGACCCGACCACCAAAGACTGGACGAGCTGATGCAATCAGCCTTCACCCCCCGGGATGCAAGATCAGCGGGATTGCTCTTTGAAGGTACATAGTTCCACGTCTGGCCGGCCGTAGCTTCTTGGATCTCACTCACTCTATTGCGGACAAATTGATCAAGTCGACTCGGCAATGTAGACAGCCAACCTAACACGATCGTTGAGTCACACCAAAAGAAACAGTGATTGAAGTCTAGAGTGAGTGATTTGCGTACCTTCAGAAAAAGTCGTGTTCCCAGTAGCGCACCACACAACTCCAGACGTGGTATGGTTGTGGGCTTTATGGGAGCAACCTTGTTTTTGGAGACTAAAAGGCGAACGCAAACTGTTCCGTCGAGTGCGACCGTCCTCACATACGTACACGCGCCATACGCGCGTTCTGAAGCGTCTGTGAAGGTGTGTATTTCAATAAAGGTTGTATTGTTGTAAGATACCCAACGTGGAATTTGAAGAGAATTAAGAGCTGAAAGTGATTGGATGAACTCGAGAAACTGTGTTTTTAATTCAGCTGGTACTTCATCATCCCAGTTGCATTTTAATAACCACAGTTGTTGTAACATAAGTTTGGCCTGAACTATGCATGGCCCGACGAGGCCGAGAGGATCAAAAACCTGACTTACCAAAGATAATATGTTACGCTTTGTTATTTTAGAAACAGGTTTTAATTTCATTGAATAGAAAAGTATGTCTAATTTACTGTCCCAGTATAACCCAAGTGTTTTACTAGTTGTGTCGTTGAGGTTTAAAGTTTTATTTTGATTGTCTGCATTAAGGTTTGTGACTGAATCTAATATCTTTTGACTATTTGACTGCCACTTACGAAGGTGAAACTTTGGTGACTCGAGAGTATTTACTACACCTAGGCAGAGTTTTATGACTGACTCAATCGAGTCACCACCACTCAAATAGTCATCCACATAAAAATCACGTCTGATGGACTGACTAACCTCTGGGTCTGAACATTGATCTGCAAGAGACACCAAGCACTTGGTGGCTAGATATGGAGCTGAAGAAGTACCGTAAGTCACTGTATTTAGTGTATACTTCTCTAAAGGGTCTGAAGAATTGAATCTAAAAAGAATTTGTTGTAAGGGACGCTGAGATGGCTCGACTAAGATTGCTCTGTACATTTTTTCAATGTCTCCCGTTACGACAAATTTGTGTTGCCTGAACCTTAAGAGTATGGATAGCAAATCTTCCTGTACTGTTGGACCTACCATCTGGATGTCATTGAAGGACTTGCCTGAGGTGGTGGAGGCTGAAGCGTCGTAAACTACGCGAAGTTTCGTAGTTGTACTAGACTCGCGGACAACACCATGATGAGGCAAATAATAGTTTGTATCTGAATTATTATTCGTTTTGGAATGTTCTGTCATATGATTGAGTTCAATGTATTCTTGCATGAATTGTAAATATCTGGTTTTGTAAGTGGAGTCCCGCTCAAACCTACGCTCGAGGGAGAGAAATCGACGCTTGGCCAGCGAATAAGAATCACCTAAGCACTCGGGCGAGTCCTTCAATGGTATGGTAACCACAAACTGACCATTTGTATCACGACGTGTGGTTTCTTGAAAAAGTTTTTCACAAGCCTGTTCATCTGCAGAGAAACAGTTACCAGAAGATACAGTATCGAGTTCCCAGAAGCGAGTCAGCTGATCAGACTCCTCATGTGTAAGAAAATGGCAATAGGAAGGTTGTGTGCGACGCGGAGACTGTGTAACACAGCCTGAAATAAGCCAACCTAATTTTGATGAATGTAATCTAGGTTGATGTTTACCTAAATTAATTGTATCGGAACCTAAGACGTCCCAAAATACCTCAGCGCCTACAAGAATATTAATAGCCGAAGGTACATTAAATGAAGGATCTGCTAATTGAATACCTGGCGGAATGGTTATATATTTTTTATCCACGTAAGAGCCAGGCATCGATTGTGTGATATTTGGTAAGACAAAACAGTTTATTGTCGCCTTATAGCCACCATAACAAGATTGTAAATGAAGACGACAGCTTTCTGAGGTACTAGAAACTTGTCCGTTAATACCTGTGACGGTGGATCTAGTGCTGTGAGTCACCAGACCAAGCTTCCCGCAGAGCTCTCGGGTAACAAAGTTGGAGGTGCTGCCATTATCCAAAAGGAGTCTGGCAGTATGAAGGTCTCCATTGACGTCTGCCACCTTAGCCAAAGCTGTGGATAGTAAAATTTGATTCTGAGTATTGTCTGAACAGGGTAGAACGACGTTAGCTGACAATGCTACATTGTCTCCCGACTTATTTTCTGTTGATGACTCCCTATGTAAGAGGGTGTTATGCTTACATTTGCAATACTTGCAATGAGATAGATTGCAACGCTTTACTGTATGACCAGGTCGAAGGCAGTTCATACAAACATTGCTTTCTGATGCTTTTTTAATACGAGCTTCAATATTAAGGTCTCTGAAAGGTTGACAACTGAATAAAAAGTGATTCTGAGAGCACATAGGACACTTGATGTTCTCAGATTTGTGAATAGGTTTAGATTTAGTTGTTGTAAGATAGTTATTCGATTTTTTATTTTCATTATGATTTTTAGTATTGTTGTTTGTAAGTAATGTGTTGTTATTATGATTTAAGGATTCAAGTAAGTCTGCTCTGTTCGATATAAATTTTAAGAACTCTTTTAAATGTGGAAATGTGTCTAAATTGTTTTTGAATTCTTCCCATTCTCGATTGGTCACAGAATCTAATTTCTTTGACATAATGTATATGATTAATAAGTCCCAATGTTTAGTTGGGTGTCCAAGTGTTTCAAGAGCTCTTAAGTTTTTGTTTGTGACATCAATCATATTGCGTAATGCACTAGATGATTCCTGTTGAATGGACTCAAGATTAAATAATGCCTGCAAATGATTATTTACGAGAAGGTTCTCATTGTCGTACCTTTCGGTCAATATTTGCCAAGCAATATTATAATTGTAGGCTTTAAAATCGATACTTTTTATCACTAAAGATGCGCTTTCGATTAACGCTGCGCGAAGATTATGAAATTTGTTAATTTCCTGTATGCTACTATTATTGTGAATAAGGGAAAGATACGTATCTCGGAATTCAAGCCAGTGCTGATAGTCCCCGTTGAAGTGAGGCAAGTCTATCTTGGGCAGTCGAACGAAGTCGTGCTTGCAGCCAGAGCCGTGCCGCAGATCTTCGGTGGAAGCAGCAGATAGGAGCGCAGGCGAGGAGGGGCGCGTGGGTGCGAGGATTGCTCTCGCGCGCGCCACCGACGCATGGTATTGCGTCTCGAACTGCTCCCTCTCACCATACATGTCGTCCGCATTCTCCGACAACAGCTCCAATTCAGTCTGTAACACGTCGAATTCCTTATACATCGTTTCCATTAAAGTCAAACGACCTTGTAATTCGACCTCCTGGAAATCATCTAAGTCTGTGTTGCTAGGCAGTAATCTTAAAAAGTTATTGAAATGCGTAAGCTTAGCTTTGAAGCTTCCACGCTTCTTTATCAATTCCCTAAGTTTTGCGTCAGCCATAATGGTTGGTAGGTAGTGACAAAGCAAAGGGTCAAAGTGCAAAAAAAAGCAAAGAACAAAGAAAAAAAAGGAATAAAAATAAAGCAAAGTAGTTAAAACGAATGAAATCGGTGCGAGAACTAACGGTAAATCAGCTGTTATGTCGCTAATGAGCCAGATGTGCAAACTGGTTTTAACTAGCAACAAAAAAATGAAATCACTAATGAGGTTGTTTACGTTTAAAGTATCTACTTGTAGACGTAGAACGGTATGGGAATAAAGCTAGCTATATATCGTTAAGTTGATGAATGATTGCAGTATGAATAAGCTTAGCATATGAAGGGATCAACTATGCCTGATCCGTAGTATAGCACTATTTTAAATTCCTGGAAATAGGATAGTAAGAAGACAGGAATTAAGGAGATCGGAACGGACTCACTCAGAATTATGTTCCTCCCTGGGTAGACTGTCCTCTATGTGTCCTCTACGACGTGTAGGCGATCGCTCGAGTTGGGCAGTCCAAAGTCCACGGGCGGTGTGACACAATTAAAGACGGCGAAATTCTTCTTCGTAAAACCACTGTTAGCTCGAAGGACCACTGTTTGAGTGTCAAGCTCCAGTTGTGATGCTGGTGGTCTCGACTAAATAAAACTGCCTTTCGATGAGAAGACTATAATATGGATTGGGATTACAAAATAAAAAATGGCCGGTGTATGCGCACGGTAAGTGACGGCGAGCGAGTGTCCGCAGTATGGTCAAGGGCCCGGCGTTAGGTGGGGCATTGATGTGACGTAGAACCGTATGACGCGATCCTACATGCCGGCGCGATGTGATGATCCGGAACAAGTAGGTTAATCAAAGTTATGTTGTGATGATAAATTGTGTGTTTTTTTTGGTTTTATTAAATGCCGTCAATTCACACCTACGCACATGTTTGTATCAAAGTTCGTGAAAACGGGCAGTTATGCATTGAATTAGGTGCCACTTACTGTTGGTGAAAACGGGGTAGGGCATTGAATTAGGTGCCACTTAATGTTGGTGAAAACGGGCAGTTAGGCATTGAATTAGGTGCCACTTAGTGTTGGTGAAAATGGGCAGTTAGGCATTGAGTTAGGTGTCACTTAGGGTTGGTGAAAACGGTAAGTTAGGCATTGAATTAGGCGACACTTACTGTTGGTGAAAACGGGGTAAGGCATTGAATTAGGTGCCACTTAGTGTTGGTAAAAACGGGCAGTTAGGCATTGAGTTAGCTGCCACTTGTGTTTGTGAGTTTGAAAGTTAGGTTAGGTAAGCAAGTTAGGTTAGGTTAGCAACTTAGGTGAGGTTAGAAAGTTTGGTCAATAAGTTAACGTAGTTTGAAAATTAGTTACGGTGAGGTTTGAAAGTAGTAAGGTAAGGTCTGCGAGTTAGGTCCGGTCAGCGACAGGTGAGGTTTGAAAGTTAGGTTAGGTCAGCAAGTTAGGTTAGGTTTGATAGTTAGGTTAGGCCTGTTAACACGACAAGGCATTGAATTAGGTGTCAATAAATTCGTGAAAACGGGAAGTTATGCATTGAGTTAGGTGCCACTTAATTTTGGTGAAACCGGGCAGTTAGGCATTGAATTAGGTGCCACTTAATGTTGGTGAAAACGGGCAGTTAGGCATTGAGTTAGGTGTCACTTAGGGTTGGTGAAACAGGCAGTTAGGCATTGAATTAGGTGCCAATTAGTTTTGGTGAAACGGGCAGTTAGGCATTGAATTAGGTGACAATTATTTTTGGTGAAAACAGGCGACTTAGGCATTGAATTAGGTGCCACTTAGTTTTGGTGAAAACGGGCAGTTAGGCATTGAATTAGGTGACAATTATTTTTGGTGAAAACAGGGTAAGGCATTGAATTAGGTGCCACTTAGTGTTGGTGTAAACGGGCAGTTAGGCATTGAATTAGGTGTCACTTAGTGTTGGTGAAAACGGGCAGTTAGGCATTGAGTTAGGTGTCACTTAGGGTTGGTGAAAACGGGAAGTTAGGCATTGAATTAGGTGACACTTACTGTTGGTGAAAACGGGGTAAGGCATTGAATTAGGTGCCACTTAGTGTTGTTAAAAACGGGCAGTTAGGCATTGAGTTAGCTGCCACTTGTGTTTGTGAGTTTGAAAGTTAGGTTAGGTAAGCAAGTTAGGTTAGGTTAGCAACTTAGGTGAGGTTTGAAAGTTTGGTCAATAAGTTAACGTAGTTTGAAAATTAGTTACGGTGAGGTTTGAAAGTAGTAAGGTAAGGTCTGCGAGTTAGGTTCGGTCAGCGACAGGTGAGGTTTGAAAGTTAGGTTAGGTTTGAAAGTAAGGTTAGGTCAGCAAGTTAGGTTAGGTTTGATAGTTAGGTTAGGCCTGTTTACAGGACAAGGCATTGAATTAGGGTGTCAATTAATTCGTGAAAATGGGCAGTTATGCATTGAGTTAGGTGTCACTTAATGTTGGTGAAACCGGGCAGTTAGGCATTGAGTTAGGTGTCACTTGTGATTTGTGAGTTTGAAAGTTAGGTTAGGTAAGCAAGTTAGGTTAGGTCAGCACCTTAGGTGAGGTTAGAAAGTTTGGTCAATAAGTTAACATAGTTTGAAAATTAGTTATGGTGAGGTTTGAAAGTAGTAAGGTAAGGTCTGCGAGTTAGGTTCGGTCAGCAACAGGTGAGGTTTGAAAGTTAGGTTAGGTTTGAAAGTTAGGTTAGGTCAGCAAGTTAGGTTAGGTTTGATAGTTAGGTTAGGCCTGTTTACAGGACAAGGCGTTGAATTAGGGTGTCAATTAATTCGTGAAAACGGGCAGTTATGCATTGAGTTAGGTGTCACTTAATTTTGGTGAAACCGGGCAGTTAGGCATTGAATTAGGTGCCACTTAATGTTGGTGAAAACGGGCAGTTAGGCATTGAGTTAGGTGTCACTTAGGGTTGGTGAAACAGGCAGTTAGGCATTGTATTAGGTGCCACTTAGTTTTGGTGAAAACGGGCAGTTAGGCATTGAATTAGGTGACAATTATTTTTGGTGAAAACAGGGTAAGGCATTGAATTAGGTGCCACTTAGTGTTGGTGTAAACGGGCAGTTAGGCATTGAATTAGGTGTCACTTAGTGTTGGTGAAAATGGGCAGTTAGGCATTGAGTTAGCTGCCACTTGTGTTTGTGAGTTTGAAAGTTAGGTTAGGTAAGCAAGTTAGGTTAGGTTAGCAACTTAGGTGAGGTTAGAAAGTTTTGTCAATAAGTTAACGTAGTTTGAAAATTAGTTACGGTGAGGTTTGAAAGTAGTAAGGTAAGGTCGGCGAGTTAGGTTCGGTCAGCGACAGGTGAGGTTTGAAAGTTAGGTTAGGTTTGAAAGTAAGGTTAGGTCAGCAAGTTAGGTTAGGTTTGATAGTTAGGTTAGGCCTGTTTTCACGACAAGGCATTGAATTAGGTGTCACTTAGGTCAACGTGCTGTTATTCCTTACCCCGTTTTCTCCAACAGTAAGTGTCACCTAATTCAATGCCTAACTTCCCGTTTTCACCAACCCTAAGTGACACCTAATTCAATGCCTAACTGCCCGTTTTCACCAACACTAAGTGACACCTAATTCAATGCCTAACTTCCCGTTTTCACCAACCCTAAGTGACACCTAACTCAATGCCTAACTGCCCGTTTTCACCAACACTAAGTGACACCTAATTCAATGCCTAACTGCCCGTTTACACCAACACTAAGTGGCACCTAATTCAATGCCTTACCCTGTTTTCACCAAAAATAATTGTCACCTAATTCAATGCCTAACTGCCCGTTTTCACCAAAACTAAGTGGCACCTAATTCAATGCCTAACTGCCTATTTTCACCAAAAATAATTGTCACCTAATTCAATGCCTAACTACCCGTTTTCACCAAAACTAAGTGGCACCTAATTCAATGCCTAACTGCCTGTTTCACCAACCTTAAGTGACACCTAACTCAATGCCTAACTGCCCGTTTTCACCAACATTAAGTGGCACCTAATTCAATGCCTAACTGCCCGGTTTCACCAAAATTAAGTGGCACCTAACTCAATGCATAACTGCCCGTTTTCACGAATTTATTGACACCTAATTCAATGCCTTGTCGTGTTAACAGGCCTAACCTAACTATCAAACCTAACCTAACTTGCTGACCTAACCTAACTTTCAAACCTCACCTGTCGCTGACCGAACCTAACTCGCAGACCTTACCTTACTACTTTCAAACCTCACCGTAACTAATTTTCAAACTACGTTAACTTATTGACCAAACTTTCTAACCTCACCTAAGTTGCTAACCTAACCTAACTTGCTTACCTAACCTAACTTTAAAAAAAAAATGACACCTGTCATCTGGGACAGTCGAGAAAATTTTATTTAAAATCAATAATTTTATTTTTTCACACTAAAGCCTGCCACTATACCTACTGAAATGAATGCCTAATCTCCTGAAGTTTTTTTTAAACTATTTATATCAATAGTATCAGAAAATTGTGAAAATTTTAAAGTTGACGTGCTTTCTATAGCTTTGTGCCCTGTGATTATATGATAGTGCCTGTGTTTGGCCTTTATATTGGATGACCCGAACTTCAGTTCTATAGTGTCGAAGGCCAATTTAAATCCGGATCTGAGTTCGACGCAGAGCCGAGGCGACACCAGGCTCCAATTCACCTGGCCACGGTGACGAGGGCTGCCCCGACATGCGTTCATCGGGTTTGCGTTGTCCCAGGCCCGCAGTGCGTGTGTGCCGCCGCTCCTGACAGCGTGTCACCATTTAACTTTTTGTCTATTCACCTTTTTTTTTCTTTTATTTTTATTTTAGTTTATTAAAGTTATTTTTGTTAGGTTTAATTTTTTAAGAATTAGTTTAATGAGTAGTAGCAGCAGCGTTGTGGTGGGGAATAGTAGTAGTCAACCTTCAACTTCGCTGAACACCCTGGAGAGATGCCCGCTTTGTACCCAGGCACGTTTTTTTAAAGGTAAGCGGGGTCTGAATGTGCATATTGGTAAGGTACATAAACCTCCAAATGCCTCAGACCCTGTTTCAAATCTTCCACCTTCAACTTCGGCTACATCAACTTTCGACCCAATCTGGCAAACCCTTTCCAAATTAAAAAACTCAGTTCCTGTTTTAAAGCGAGTTCCCCGCGGTGCTAGGCCGCTAGTTGCACAAAACCTAGCAGGTTGTGTGCGCCTTGCCGTCCGAGAGAACTCGCTAAGTGCTTGGGAACAGTTGCTTACCTTCCCTTACCGAATACTTCATGTTCAAAAGAATTTGGCCACAAAAAAGACTTTAACAGCTCAAATTAAAGATAATTGTAATATTTCGGCTCAAAATTTTTATTTAAATGTAACGTCCCAGGGATATACCTCTCGAGGAGGTATATACCTCTCGAGGAGGTATATCCCATCTGGTTGAATCAAAGTTAGGGGAAGGTGACATTAGCGGTGCAGCCAGGATTCTCTTCAGTAGCGATGTGGTGGCACCGTGTTCTCCAGAAACACTCGCAGCTCTGGAGACCAAACATCCCGCCCCCACGGATGGCCTTTCTTTTCCCGAGCCTCCTGATTCAGACATTCACTCCCTCACCATTACAGGTCGAGAGGTAGTCACAGCTGTTTGCTCCTTTCGGAGCGGCTCCGCAGGCGGCCTCGACGGCCTAAGTCCCCAGCACTTAAAGGACCTAATCTGTTCAGGCGCCGGGGAGGCCGGTGAGATGCTCTTGAAGGAGCTTACAGCTCTGATTAACCTTATGCTCTCCGGCAAGGTGAACGAGGCCGTCATCGACGTCTTGTACGGGGCCAATTTATGTGCCCTGCGTAAGAGGGATGGCGGCATTCGTCCCATTGCCGTGGGTACTACTTACCGTCGTATGGCAGCCAAGATTTGCTGTAAATTTTATGGTGAGGCTGTTTCGGAAAAATTTAAGCCCCTGCAGCTAGGTTACGGCTCCAAAGGGGGCTGTGAGGCTGCCGTACACGCTTTGTCGACCTACCTAAATTCTGGCAAAGGTGAGGTCATCCTGAAGGTTGATATAAAGAATGCCTTTAATTCAGTTAATAGGGACACCTTGTTAACAGAAATTAAAAAAGAATTACCTCAAATTTATAGTTTTCTTTGGCAGTGTTACAGACATCCGTCTAAATTACTGTATCGGGACAACCTTCTGGAATCTGCTGTTGGCTGTCAACAAGGTGACCCGCTGGGGCCAGTGATATTTAGTTTAGCTATTCACCCAATTGTTCAACAACTAAATTCTAAATTTAACGTTTGGTATCTTGATGATGGAACCTTGGGGGGCGACGTAGATACTGTTTTAAATGATTTAATTTACTTAAAAAATAAACTTCATTCCATTGGCCTTGACCTTAACCTTGCAAAATGCGAACTTTATTTAACGGACTATACCAACAGACAACTGACTATTCCTAAATTTAACGCAATAGCCCCTAACATCAAAATTATTGAAAAAAGTTCTCTTCGTCTCCTTGGGTCTCCAATCTTCGAGATTTCCTTTCCCGATTTTATCGAGGAAAAAATTCAAAATTTCAATGACATTTCGGAAAGATTACTCCAAATTAATATGCATTCGGCCATCACCATAATCCGTTATTGCTGTTTCGGCCCAAAATTAACTTATTTTCTACGTGCTTCCCCTTTATGGAAGCACACTCATCTTTTGGACCAAATGGATCAAATTATCAGAAATACTTTATCATCCATTTTAAATGTGGCCTTGGACGATCGAGCTTGGACACAAGCTACTCTTCCCATTCGTATGGGAGGACTCGGCGTCCGCAAAATTTCTAGTATTAGTTTACCGGCTTTTATATCCTCGGTCCACGGCACTGAGAAATTAATGAGGAATATCCTGGCTTCCACACTGATTGATTTTGATGTGCCGTGCTTCTCCGAGGCTATCAATGCCTGGAAACTCGCTTGCCCAAATTCTGAAGAACCCGACCATCCATTTTCCCAGAGAAGGTGGGACGAGCCGCTCTGCAGAGTAGTTCAGAACAATTTACTGAACACGTCTGCTACTACTGCTGAGCGCGCTCGTCTGCTAGCTGTGGGTGAGTGGGAGTCGGGTCTTTGGCTTCACGCACTACCGTCGTCGAACACAGGTACGTTGCTCGACGACACTACTTTCCGCCTCGCTGCTTCTCTACGCCTAGGTGCCGCATTATGTTCTCCTCATCGCTGTCACTGTGGTGAAGTTGTCAACAGCCTCGGACATCACGGCCTGTCATGCAGCCGAAGTGCGGGCCGTTTTGCACGGCACGCGAATTTAAATGACATCATCCGACGAGCTCTTGTCACCGTCGGCGTTCCAGCTATATTAGAACCCAATGGCTTGGCACGCGACGATGGCAAGAGACCGGACGGGATGTCTTTGTTTCCATGGAAGATGGGTAGGCCTTTAGTGTGGGACGCAACATGTGTCGATACTCTTGCGCCATCCCATCTTCCTAGCTCATCGTGCTGTGCTGGGGCTGCCGCTGCGGCTGCAGAGAACCTCAAGCGGCGTAAATATAGTAACCTCATTGGTAACTATATTTTCGAGCCGTTTGGGGTTGAAACTCTAGGACCGTGGGGTCCGAGCGCTCACAGCCTTTTCAAGGATATTTCTAAACGTTTAGTTGACACTTCCCGTGACCCAAGGGCTGGCTTTTACCTTGGCCAAAGGCTTAGCGTTGCCATACAACGTGGCAACGCCGCCAGTCTCTTGGGTACATTACCAGTTGACAGCGTTGAGGAGGAGTTTTTTGACGCCATTTTTTAAGTTTGTTGCTAGGTTATTTACTTTAGGTTATTTTAATGTATAAGTCTGTATATTATGTATATTAATATTCTTAGCAAGTACTTAAAATGTTTTATATTTCAAAAAAAAAAAAAAAAAAAAAACCTAACTTTCAAACTCACAAACACAAGTGGCAGCTAACTCAATGCCTAACTGCCCGTTTTTACCAACATTAAGTGGCACCTAATTCAATGCCTTACCCCGTTTTCACCAACAGTAAGTGTCGCCTAATTCAATGCCTAACTTCCCGTTTTCACCAACCCTAAGTGACACCTAACTCAATGCCTAACTGCCCATTTTCACCAACACTAAGTGGCACCTAATTCAATGCCTAACTGCCCGTTTTCACCAACATTAAGTGGCACCTAATTCAATGCCCTACCCCGTTTTCACCAACAGTAAGTGGCACCTAATTCAATGCCTAACTGCCCGTTTTCACCAACCCTAAGTGACACCTAACTCAATGCCTAACTGCCCGTTTTCACCAACACTAAGTGACACCTAATTCAATGCCTAACTGCCCGTTTACACCAACACTAAGTGGCACCTAATTCAATGCCTTACCCTGTTTTCACCAAAAATAATTGTCACCTAATTCAATGCCTAACTGCCCGTTTTCACCAAAACTAAGTGGCACCTAATTCAATGCCTAACTGCCTATTTTCACCAAAAATAATGGTCACCTAATTCAATGCCTTACCCCGTTTTCACCAACAATAAGTGTCACCTAATTCAATGCCTAACTGCCTGTTTCACCAACCCTAAGTGGCACCTAATTCAATGCCTAACTGCCCGTTTTCACCAACATTAAGTGACACCTAACTCAATGCATAACTGCTCGTTTTCACGAATTTATTGACACCTAATTCAATGCCTTGTCGTGAAAACAGGCCTAACCTTACTATCAAACCTAACCTAACTTGCTGACCTAACCTAACTTTCAAACCTCACCTGTCGCTGACCGAACCTAACTCGCAGACCTTACCTTACTACTTTCAAACCTTACCGTAACTAATTTTCAAACTACGTTAACTTATTGACTAAACTTTCTAACCTCACCCAAGTTGCTAACCTAACCTAACTTGTATACCTAACCTAACTTTCAAACTCACAAACACAAGTGGCACCTAACTCAATGCCTAACTGCCCGTTTTTACCAACACTAAGTGGCACCTAATTCAATGCCTTACCCCGTTTTCACCAACAGTAAGTGTCACCTAATTCAATGCCTAACTGCCCGTTTTCACCACCATTAAGTGGCACCTAATTCTATGCCTTACCCCGTTTTCACCAACAATAAGTGTCACTTAATTCAATGCCTAACTTCCCGTTTTCGTTAGGTTAGGTTAGCAACTTAGGTGAGGTTAGAAAGTTTGGTCAATAAGTTAACGTAGTTTGAAAATTAGTTACGGTGAGGTTTGAAAGTAGTAAGGTAAGGTCTGCGAGTTAGGTTCGGTCAGCGACAGGTGAGGTTTGAAAGTAAGGTTAGGTTTGAAAGTAAGGTTAGGTCAGCAAGTTAGGTTAGGTTTGATAGTTAGGTTAGGCCTGTTTACAGGACAAGGCATTGAATTAGGGTGTCAATTAATTCGTGAAAACGGGCAGTTATGCATTGAGTTAGGTGTCACTTAATGTTGGTGAAACCGGGCAGTTAGGCATTGAGTTAGGTGTCACTTGTGTTTTGTGAGTTTGAAAGTTAGGTTAGGTAAGCAAGTTAGGTTAGGTCAGCACCTTAGGAGAGGTTAGAAAGTTTGGTCAATAAGTTAACATAGTTTGAAAATTAGTTACGGTGAGGTTTGAAAGTAGTAAGGTAAGGTCTGCGAGTTAGGGTCGGTCAGCAACAGGTGAGGTTTGAAAGTTAGGTTAGGTTTGAAAGTTAGGTTAGGTCAGCAAGTTAGGTTAGGTTTGATAGTTAGGTTAGGCCTGTTTACAGGACAAGGCATTGAATTAGGGTGTCAATTAATTCGTGAAAACGGGCAGTTATGCATTGAGTTAGGTGTCACTTAATGTTGGTGAAACCGGGCAGTTAGGCATTGAGTTAGGTGTCACTTAGGGTTGGTGAAAACGGGAAGTCAGGCATTGAATTAGGTGCCACTTAGTGTTGGTGAAAACGGGCAGTTAAGCATTGAATTAGGTGTCACTTAGGGTTGGTGAAAACGGTAAGTTAGGCATTGAATTAGGCGACACTTACTGTTGGTGAAAACGGGGTAAGGCATTGAATTAGGTGCCACTTAGTGTTGGTAAAAACGGGCAGTTAGGCATTGAGTTAGCTGCCACTTGTGTTTGTGAGTTTGAAAGTTAGGTTAGGTAAGCAAGTTAGGTTAGGTTAGCAACTTAGGTGAGGTTAGAAAGTTTGGTCAATAAGTTAACGTAGTTTGAAAATTAGTTACGGTGAGGTTTGAAAGTAGTAAGGTAAGGTCTGCGAGTTAGGTCCGGTCAGCGACAGGTGAGGTTTGAAAGTTAGGTTAGGTCAGCAAGTTAGGTTAGGTTTGATAGTTAGGTTAGGCCTGTTAACACGACAAGGCATTGAATTAGGTGTCAATAAATTCGTGAAAACGGGAAGTTATGCATTGAGTTAGGTGCCACTTAATTTTGGTGAAACCGGGCAGTTAGGCATTGAATTAGGTGCCACTTAATGTTGGTGAAAACGGGCAGTTAGGCATTGAGTTAGGTGTCACTTAGGGTTGGTGAAACAGGCAGTTAGGCATTGAATTAGGTGCCAATTAGTTTTGGTGAAAACGGGCAGTTAGGCATTGAATTAGGTGACAATTATTTTTGGTGAAAACAGGCAGTTAGGCATTGAATTAGGTGCCACTTAGTTTTGGTGAAAACGGGCAGTTAGGCATTGAATTAGGTGACAATTATTTTTGGTGAAAACAGGGTAAGGCATTGAATTAGGTGCCACTTAGTGTTGGTGTAAACGGGCAGTTAGGCATTGAATTAGGTGTCACTTAGTGTTGGTGAAAACGGGCAGTTAGGCATTGAGTTAGGTGTCACTTAGGGTTGGTGAAAACGGGAAGTTAGGCATTGAATTAGGTGACACTTACTGTTGGTGAAAACGGGGTAAGGCATTGAATTAGGTGCCACTTAGTGTTGGTAAAAACGGGCAGTTAGGCATTGAGTTAGCTGCCACTTGTGTTTGTGAGTTTGAAAGTTAGGTTAGGTAAGCAAGTTAGGTTAGGTTAGCAACTTAGGTGAGGTTTGAAAGTTTGGTCAATAAGTTAACGTAGTTTGAAAATTAGTTACGGTGAGGTTTGAAAGTAGTAAGGTAAGGTCTGCGAGTTAGGTTCGGTCAGCGACAGGTGAGGTTTGAAAGTTAGGTTAGGTTTGAAAGTAAGGTTAGGTCAGCAAGTTAGGTTAGGTTTGATAGTTAGGTTAGGCCTGTTTACAGGACAAGGCATTGAATTAGGGTGTCAATTAATTCGTGAAAACGGGCAGTTATGCATTGAGTTAGGTGTCACTTAATGTTGGTGAAACCGGGCAGTTAGGCATTGAGTTAGGTGTCACTTGTGATTTGTGAGTTTGAAAGTTAGGTTAGGTAAGCAAGTTAGGTTAGGTCAGCACCTTAGGTGAGGTTAGAAAGTTTGGTCAATAAGTTAACATAGTTTGAAAATTAGTTATGGTGAGGTTTGAAAGTAGTAAGGTAAGGTCTGCGAGTTAGGTTCGGTCAGCAACAGGTGAGGTTTGAAAGTTAGGTTAGGTTTGAAAGTTAGGTTAGGTCAGCAAGTTAGGTTAGGTTTGATAGTTAGGTTAGGCCTGTTAACACGACAAGGCATTGAATTAGGTGTCAATAAATTCGTGAAAACGGGAAGTTATGCATTGAGTTAGGTGCCACTTAATTTTGGTGAAACCGGGCAGTTAGGCATTGAATTAGGTGCCACTTAATGTTGGTGAAAACGGGCAGTTAGGCATTGAGTTAGGTGTCACTTAGGGTTGGTGAAACAGGCAGTTAGGCATTGAATTAGGTGCCAATTAGTTTTGGTGAAAACGGGCAGTTAGGCATTGAATTAGGTGACAATTATTTTTGGTGAAAACAGGCAGTTAGGCATTGAATTAGGTGCCACTTAGTTTTGGTGAAAACGGGCAGTTAGGCATTGAATTAGGTGACAATTATTTTTGGTGAAAACAGGGTAAGGCATTGAATTAGGTGCCACTTAGTGTTGGTGTAAACGGGCAGTTAGGCATTGAATTAGGTGTCACTTAGTGTTGGTGAAAACGGGCAGTTAGGCATTGAGTTAGGTGTCACTTAGGGTTGGTGAAAACGGGAAGTTAGGCATTGAATTAGGTGACACTTACTGTTGGTGAAAACGGGGTAAGGCATTGAATTAGGTGCCACTTAGTGTTGGTAAAAACGGGCAGTTAGGCATTGAGTTAGCTGCCACTTGTGTTTGTGAGTTTGAAAGTTAGGTTAGGTAAGCAAGTTAGGTTAGGTTAGCAACTTAGGTGAGGTTTGAAAGTTTGGTCAATAAGTTAACGTAGTTTGAAAATTAGTTACGGTGAGGTTTGAAAGTAGTAAGGTAAGGTCTGCGAGTTAGGTTCGGTCAGCGACAGGTGAGGTTTGAAAGTTAGGTTAGGTTTGAAAGTAAGGTTAGGTCAGCAAGTTAGGTTAGGTTTGATAGTTAGGTTAGGCCTGTTTACAGGACAAGGCATTGAATTAGGGTGTCAATTAATTCGTGAAAACGGGCAGTTATGCATTGAGTTAGGTGTCACTTAATGTTGGTGAAACCGGGCAGTTAGGCATTGAGTTAGGTGTCACTTGTGATTTGTGAGTTTGAAAGTTAGGTTAGGTAAGCAAGTTAGGTTAGGTCAGCACCTTAGGTGAGGTTAGAAAGTTTGGTCAATAAGTTAACATAGTTTGAAAATTAGTTATGGTGAGGTTTGAAAGTAGTAAGGTAAGGTCTGCGAGTTAGGTTCGGTCAGCAACAGGTGAGGTTTGAAAGTTAGGTTAGGTTTGAAAGTTAGGTTAGGTCAGCAAGTTAGGTTAGGTTTGATAGTTAGGTTAGGCCTGTTTACAGGACAAGGCGTTGAATTAGGGTGTCAATTAATTCGTGAAAACGGGCAGTTATGCATTGAGTTAGGTGTCACTTAATTTTGGTGAAACCGGGCAGTTAGGCATTGAATTAGGTGCCACTTAATGTTGGTGAAAACGGGCAGTTAGGCATTGAGTTAGGTGTCACTTAGGGTTGGTGAAACAGGCAGTTAGGCATTGTATTAGGTGCCACTTAGTTTTGGTGAAAACGGGCAGTTAGGCATTGAATTAGGTGACAATTATTTTTGGTGAAAACAGGGTAAGGCATTGAATTAGGTGCCACTTAGTGTTGGTGTAAACGGGCAGTTAGGCATTGAATTAGGTGTCACTTAGTGTTGGTGAAAATGGGCAGTTAGGCATTGAGTTAGCTGCCACTTGTGTTTGTGAGTTTGAAAGTTAGGTTAGGTAAGCAAGTTAGGTTAGGTTAGCAACTTAGGTGAGGTTAGAAAGTTTTGTCAATAAGTTAACGTAGTTTGAAAATTAGTTACGGTGAGGTTTGAAAGTAGTAAGGTAAGGTCGGCGAGTTAGGTTCGGTCAGCGACAGGTGAGGTTTGAAAGTTAGGTTAGGTTTGAAAGTAAGGTTAGGTCAGCAAGTTAGGTTAGGTTTGATAGTTAGGTTAGGCCTGTTTTCACGACAAGGCATTGAATTAGGTGTCACTTAGGTCAACGTGCTGTTATGCCTTACCCCGTTTTCACCAACAGTAAGTGTCACCTAATTCAATGCCTAACTTCCCGTTTTCACCAACCCTAAGTGACACCTAATTCAATGCCTAACTGCCCGTTTTCACCAACACTAAGTGACACCTAATTCAATGCCTAACTTCCCGTTTTCACCAACCCTAAGTGACACCTAACTCAATGCCTAACTGCCCGTTTTCACCAACACTAAGTGACACCTAATTCAATGCCTAACTGCCCGTTTACACCAACACTAAGTGGCACCTAATTCAATGCCTTACCCTGTTTTCACCAAAAATAATTGTCACCTAATTCAATGCCTAACTGCCCGTTTTCACCAAAACTAAGTGACACCTAATTCAATGCCTAACTGCCCGTTTTCACCAACAGTAAGTGTCACCTAATTCAATGCCTAACTTCCCGTTTTCACCAACCCTAAGTGACACCTAATTCAATGCCTAACTGCCCGTTTTCACCAACACTAAGTGACACCTAATTCAATGCCTAACTTCCCGTTTTCACCAACCCTAAGTGACACCTAACTCAATGCCTAACTGCCCGTTTTCACCAACACTAAGTGACACCTAATTCAATGCCTAACTGCCCGTTTACACCAACACTAAGTGGCACCTAATTCAATGCCTTACCCTGTTTTCACCAAAAATAATTGTCACCTAATTCAATGCCTTACCCCGTTTTCACCAACAATAAGTGTCACCTAATTCAATGCCTAACTGCCTGTTTCACCAACCCTAAGTGGCACCTAATTCAATGCCTAACTGCCCGTTTTCACCAACATTAAGTGACACCTAACTCAATGCATAACTGCTCGTTTTCACGAATTTATTGACACCTAATTCAATGCCTTGTCGTGAAAACAGGCCTAACCTTACTATCAAACCTAACCTAACTTGCTGACCTAACCTAACTTTCAAACCTCACCTGTCGCTGACCGAACCTAACTCGCAGACCTTACCTTACTACTTTCAAACCTTACCGTAACTAATTTTCAAACTACGTTAACTTATTGACTAAACTTTCTAACCTCACCCAAGTTGCTAACCTAACCTAACTTGTATACCTAACCTAACTTTCAAACTCACAAACACAAGTGGCACCTAACTCAATGCCTAACTGCCCGTTTTTACCAACACTAAGTGGCACCTAATTCAATGCCTTACCCCGTTTTCACCAACAGTAAGTGTCACCTAATTCAATGCCTAACTGCCCGTTTTCACCACCATTAAGTGGCACCTAATTCTATGCCTTACCCCGTTTTCACCAACAATAAGTGTCACTTAATTCAATGCCTAACTTCCCGTTTTCGTTAGGTTAGGTTAGCAACTTAGGTGAGGTTAGAAAGTTTGGTCAATAAGTTAACGTAGTTTGAAAATTAGTTACGGTGAGGTTTGAAAGTAGTAAGGTAAGGTCTGCGAGTTAGGTTCGGTCAGCGACAGGTGAGGTTTGAAAGTAAGGTTAGGTTTGAAAGTAAGGTTAGGTCAGCAAGTTAGGTTAGGTTTGATAGTTAGGTTAGGCCTGTTTACATAGTGGCTCAGTGGCCATAATTTCGTCGGCCGCCGCCGGTACCCCGACCCATGAAAGTGTCAGGAAGGGTCAGGGGTGCGTAGCAGCACGGTTCGGGGAGATCGTTGTAGCGGGTGTCTACTTCTCCCCGAGCCATACTCTCGCCGAGTTCCACAACTCCCTCAGGGAGTTGAGTGTCGTCATCGGAAGCCATTCCCTCCCCGTGCTTGTGCTCGGGGACTTCAATGCCAAGAACTTGGCTTGGGGTTCTCGTTGCACAGACGTGCGGGGCAGGATGGTGGAAGACTGGGCTCTGGAGGCAGGCCTGGTCGTCCTTAACAGGGGTTCTGTCCCAACGTGTGTGCGGATGCGGGGCGAGTCGGTGGTGGACATCACGTTCGCTAGCCCCGCTCTGTCACCGCGTGTCGTTGACTGGCGCGTCATGGAGGGGGTGGAGACCTATTCCGACCACCGGTATATCCGGTTCGACGTCTCCGCCCAGACCCCAAGCGCGCCGGTCCTACAGACCCCGAGTGGTCCGCGATGGGCGCTGAAGCAGCTGGACCGGGAGCTCCTCCTGGAAGCCTCGATCGTGCAGGCCTGGGTGACATCACCGGTCAGGCCTGCCGACGTGAACAATGAGGCGGGTTGGTTCCAGGAGGCCATGTCCGATATATGTGACGCGGCAATGCCCCGGGTTCGGTCTGAAAGCGCCCGGCGTCAGGTGTACTGGTGGTCGCGAGAGCTGACGTCTCTGCGCGAGGCGTGCGTCGCCGCACGGCACCTGTACGCCAGGCATCGCAGGCTCCGCATTCGCCCTCCGAATGCGGCAGCCATTGAGGCGGAGCTGTATGAGGGATACAGAGCGGCGAAGACCGCCCTCCAAGAGGCTGTCCTGCGGGCCAAGGATGTGGCCCGCGAGGAGATGCTGGAGACTCTCGACAGAGATCCGTGGGGGCGCCCTTATAAGATGGTGCGGGATAAACTCCGCACCAGGGCCCCTCCGCTGACGCAGAGTCTCCGGCCTGAGCTCGTGGAGGACGTGGTGAGCGCTCTGTTCCCTTCGCGAGGGGAACATCCTCCCCCGCCCATGGCTCCGCCACTTGCGGTGCCGGAAGCGGACCACACTGAGGACGATGACGACATTCCAGAGGTGACTGGGGTAGACCTGAGAGTGGCGGTAGGCAGGCTTAAGGCCAAAACTGCCGCCCCAGGACCCGACGGCTTACCTGGCAAAGCCTGGGTCCTGGCCTTGCAGGCTCTTGGGCCCCGACTGGAGGGGCTCCTAAGCGCATGCTTGGAGAGAGGCCAGTTCCCGCTTCGTTGGAAGACGGGGAAGCTGGTCCTCATCCGGAAGCCGGGGCGCCCTGCGGACTCTCCGTCCGCATTCCGGCCCATTGTGTTGCTCGACGAGGTGGGCAAACTCTTCGAAAGAGTAATTGCCAACCGCCTCGCCGGGCACCTGGCGGGGATTGGGCCGGATCTTGCGGAACACCAGTTTGGTTTCCGCAGGGGGCGCTCGACGGTGGACGCCATCATGCGCGTGAGAGCCCTCACGACGGGGGATGCGGTGTCCCGGGGTGGGGTGGTCTTGGCGGTGTCTCTCGACATCGCCAACGCCTTCAACTCCATGCCCTGGAGCTGCATTAGGGAGGCACTCCGGTATCACCGGGTGCCGACCTACCTTCGTCGTGTGGTCGGGGACTACCTGACGGACAGGTACGTCATCTACCCTGGTTGCAGCGGAGAGTGGAACCGGCGAGAGATGTCGTGCGGTGTTCCACAGGGATCGGTTCTGGGGCCGCCCTTGTGGAACATCGGTTACGACTGGGTGCTGCGCGCCGACCTCCCTGACGGCGTCAGCGTAGTTTGCTACGCTGACGACACGCTGGTGCTGGCGCAAGGGAGGTCGCACGAGGCGGCGGCCGAGCTGATGACTCGCGGGGTTGCGATAGTCGCGGAGAGGATCCGGCAATTGGGTCTCGAGGTGGCATTGCACAAGTCCGAGGCCATGTGCTTTCATGGGCCTCGGAATGCGCCACCGTCGGGATCCATGCTCACGGTGGGAGGGGTTCCCATCGGCGTCGAGCCGACGTTGAAGTACCTAGGTCTCGTCCTCGACAGCCGGTGGAACTTCGTGGAGCATTTCCGACGTTTGGCCCCCAAACTGGAACGGGCCGGGGCTGCCTTCAAGCGGCTCTTGCCCAACCTGGGGGGTCCAAACGCCTCCTGCCGGAGGCTCTACGCGGGGGTCGTGCGGTCCATGGCCCTTTACGGGGCCCCGGTGTGGGCGCGTTCTTTGAGGCGGCGAGCCGCCCATTATCTGAACGCGCCCCAAAGGGTGGTAGCCGTAAGGCTAATCCGGGGGTACCGCACGATCTCCGGCGAGGCGGCGAGCCTCCTTGCCGGATTGCCGCCATGGGATCTGGAGGCGATAGTCCTCGCGCGCCTGCACGAGTGGCGCGTGGAGGCACTACGCCGGGGGGAAACTCCGCTGCCGCGGCAAATTGTCGCTCAGCGGACAGACTTCCGGCGTGATCTCATGGCGACATGGAGAGAGCGACTGTCGCAACCCCGTGCAGGGCACGCCACTATAATGGCGGTAAGTCCCCTCTTTGAGGAGTGGCTGGAGAGGCGCCACGGCGCCCTCACCTTCCGCCTGACGCAGGTCCTCACCGGACATGGTTGTTTCGGGAGGTTCCTGCACCTAATCGGGCGGGAGGAAACGCCCGGGTGTCACCACTGCGAGGATCGACCGGAGGACACGGTGGAGCACACTGTGCAGGTCTGCTCCGCTTGGGCGGAGCAACGCCGTGTCCTCGTAGCGGCGATCGGCGGCGGCGACCTCTCGCGTCCGGCCCTGGTTCAATCCATGGTCCGGAGCGAGACGGAATGGGACGCCGTCACCTCCTTCTGCGAAGCAGTCATGCTAGCGAAGGAGGTGGCGGGACGTGAGAGGGAGAGAACCTCACGTCCCAGCCGCCGCGGGAGACGCACCGGGCGTCGGGGGCCACGTGGTGGCCCCCGGCCACCGTAGACGCGGGCCTGTGGACGGTGAGCTATGGGCTAGCTCGCCGTCCGTCCGTCTTATGACGACAGGCCGTGTCGACGGCGCGTTCGTGTTCCACGCGCGCCTCAAAGAGAGTCAGCAAACAGGAAGGGGTCCGTAAGGGCCGACGCCTGCCAGGGTTGCGGGACTGTTCGAAAGAGATACCGCGGCCCTGGAACACAAAGGGCAAAGGAAGGAACATGGATGGGTTTTAGTCAGTACAAGTCTGACACTCCCTCCTGCTCAGCCCAGAGCGGGAGGGGTCATTTGATGATTTCCCATCGATAAAAAAAAAAAAAAAAAAAAAAAGGCCTGTTTACAGGACAAGGCATTGAATTAGGGTGTCAATTAATTCGTGAAAACGGGCAGTTATGCATTGAGTTAGGTGTCACTTAATGTTGGTGAAACCGGGCAGTTAGGCATTGAGTTAGGTGTCACTTGTGTTTTGTGAGTTTGAAAGTTAGGTTAGGTAAGCAAGTTAGGTTAGGTCAGCACCTTAGGAGAGGTTAGAAAGTTTGGTCAATAAGTTAACATAGTTTGAAAATTAGTTACGGTGAGGTTTGAAAGTAGTAAGGTAAGGTCTGCGAGTTAGGGTCGGTCAGCAACAGGTGAGGTTTGAAAGTTAGGTTAGGTTTGAAAGTTAGGTTAGGTCAGCAAGTTAGGTTAGGTTTGATAGTTAGGTTAGGCCTGTTTACAGGACAAGGCATTGAATTAGGGTGTCAATTAATTCGTGAAAACGGGCAGTTATGCATTGAGTTAGGTGTCACTTAATGTTGGTGAAACCGGGCAGTTAGGCATTGAGTTAGGTGTCACTTAGGGTTGGTGAAAACGGGAAGTCAGGCATTGAATTAGGTGCCACTTAGTGTTGGTGAAAACGGGCAGTTAGGCATTGAATTAGGTGTCACTTAGGGTTGGTGAAAACGGTAAGTTAGGCATTGAATTAGGCGACACTTACTGTTGGTGAAAACGGGGTAAGGCATTGAATTAGGTGCCACTTAGTGTTGGTAAAAACGGGCAGTTAGGCATTGAGTTAGCTGCCACTTGTGTTTGTGAGTTTGAAAGTTAGGTTAGGTAAGCAAGTTAGGTTAGGTTAGCAACTTAGGTGAGGTTAGAAAGTTTGGTCAATAAGTTAACGTAGTTTGAAAATTAGTTACGGTGAGGTTTGAAAGTAGTAAGGTAAGGTCTGCGAGTTAGGTCCGGTCAGCGACAGGTGAGGTTTGAAAGTTAGGTAAGGTCAGCAAGTTAGGTTTGGTTTGATAGTTAGGTTAGGCCTGTTAACACGACAAGGCATTGAATTAGGTGTCAATAAATTCGTGAAAACGGGAAGTTATGCATTGAGTTAGGTGCCACTTAATTTTGGTGAAACCGGGCAGTTAGGCATTGAATTAGGTGCCACTTAATGTTGGTGAAAACGGGCAGTTAGGCATTGAGTTAGGTGTCACTTAGGGTTGGTGAAACAGGCAGTTAGGCATTGAATTAGGTGCCAATTAGTTTTGGTAAAAACGGGCAGTTAGGCATTGAATTAGGTGACAATTATTTTTGGTGAAAACAGGCAGTTAGGCATTGAATTAGGTGCCACTTAGTTTTGGTGAAAACGGGCAGTTAGGCATTGAATTAGGTGACAATTATTTTTGGTGAAAACAGGGTAAGGCATTGAATTAGGTGCCACTTAGTGTTGGTGTAAACGGGCAGTTAGGCATTGAATTAGGTGTCACTTAGTGTTGGTGAAAACGGGCAGTTAGGCATTGAGTTAGGTGTCACTTAGGGTTGGTGAAAACGGGAAGTTAGGCATTGAATTAGGTGACACTTACTGTTGGTGAAAACGGGGTAAGGCATTGAATTAGGTGCCACTTAGTGTTGGTAAAAACGGGCAGTTAGGCATTGAGTTAGCTGCCACTTGTGTTTGTGAGTTTGAAAGTTAGGTTAGGTAAGCAAGTTAGGTTAGGTTAGCAACTTAGGTGAGGTTTGAAAGTTTGGTCAATAAGTTAACGTAGTTTGAAAATTAGTTACGGTGAGGTTTGAAAGTAGTAAGGTAAGGTCTGCGAGTTAGGTTCGGTCAGCGACAGGTGAGGTTTGAAAGTTAGGTTAGGTTTGAAAGTAAGGTTAGGTCAGCAAGTTAGGTTAGGTTTGATAGTTAGGTTAGGCCTGTTTACAGGACAAGGCATTGAATTAGGGTGTCAATTAATTCGTGAAAACGGGCAGTTATGCATTGAGTTAGGTGTCACTTAATGTTGGTGAAACCGGGCAGTTAGGCATTGAGTTAGGTGTCACTTGTGATTTGTGAGTTTGAAAGTTATGTTTAGGTAAGCAAGTTAGGTTAGGTCAGCACCTTAGGTGAGGTTAGAAAGTTTGGTCAATAAGTTAACATAGTTTGAAAATTAGTTATGGTGAGGTTTGAAAGTAGTAAGGTAAGGTCTGCGAGTTAGGTTCGGTCAGCAACAGGTGAGGTTTGAAAGTTAGGTTAGGTTTGAAAGTTAGGTTAGGTCAGCAAGTTAGGTTAGGTTTGATAGTTAGGTTAGGCCTGTTTACAGGACAAGGCGTTGAATTAGGGTGTCAATTAATTCGTGAAAACGGGCAGTTATGCATTGAGTTAGGTGTCACTTAATTTTGGTGAAACCGGGCAGTTAGGCATTGAATTAGGTGCCACTTAATGTTGGTGAAAACGGGCAGTTAGGCATTGAGTTAGGTGTCACTTAGGGTTGGTGAAACAGGCAGTTAGGCATTGTATTAGGTGCCACTTAGTTTTGGTGAAAACGGGCAGTTAGGCATTGAATTAGGTGACAATTATTTTTGGTGAAAACAGGGTAAGGCATTGAATTAGGTGCCACTTAGTGTTGGTGTAAACGGGCAGTTAGGCATTGAATTAGGTGTCACTTAGTGTTGGTGAAAATGGGCAGTTAGGCATTGAGTTAGCTGCCACTTGTGTTTGTGAGTTTGAAAGTTAGGTTAGGTAAGCAAGTTAGGTTAGGTTAGCAACTTAGGTGAGGTTAGAAAGTTTTGTCAATAAGTTAACGTAGTTTGAAAATTAGTTACGGTGAGGTTTGAAAGTAGTAAGGTAAGGTCGGCGAGTTAGGTTCGGTCAGCGACAGGTGAGGTTTGAAAGTTAGGTTAGGTTTGAAAGTAAGGTTAGGTCAGCAAGTTAGGTTAGGTTTGATAGTTAGGTTAGGCCTGTTTTCACGACAAGGCATTGAATTAGGTGTCACTTAGGTCAACGTGCTGTTATGCCTTACCCCGTTTTCACCAACAGTAAGTGTCACCTAATTCAATGCCTAACTTCCCGTTTTCACCAACCCTAAGTGACACCTAATTCAATGCCTAACTGCCCGTTTTCACCAACACTAAGTGACACCTAATTCAATGCCTAACTTCCCGTTTTCACCAACCCTAAGTGACACCTAACTCAATGCCTAACTGCCCGTTTTCACCAACACTAAGTGACACCTAATTCAATGCCTAACTGCCCGTTTACACCAACACTAAGTGGCACCTAATTCAATGCCTTACCCTGTTTTCACCAAAAATAATTGTCACCTAATTCAATGCCTAACTGCCCGTTTTCACCAAAACTAAGTGGCACCTAATTCAATGCCTTACTGCCTATTTTCACCAAAAATAATTGTCACCTAATTCAATGCCTAACTACCCGTTTTCACCAAAACTAAGTGGCACCTAATTCAATGCCTAACTGCCTGTTTCACCAACCTTAAGTGACACCTAACTCAATGCCTAACTGCCCGTTTTCACCAACATTAAGTGGCACCTAATTCAATGCCTAACTGCCCGGTTTCACCAAAATTAAGTGGCACCTAACTCAATGCATAACTGCCCGTTTTCACGAATTTATTGACACCTAATTCAATGCCTTGTCGTGTTAACAGGCCTAACCTAACTATCAAACCTAACCTAACTTGCTGACCTAACCTAACTTTCAAACCTCACCTGTCGCTGACCGAACCTAACTCGCAGACCTTACCTTACTACTTTCAAACCTCACCGTAACTAATTTTCAAACTACGTTAACTTATTGACCAAACTTTCTAACCTCACCTAAGTTGCTAACCTAACCTAACTTGCTTACCTAACCTAACTTTCAAACTCACAAACACAAGTTGCAGCTAACTCAATGCCTAACTGCCCGTTTTTACCAACACTAAGTGGCACCTAATTCAATGCCTTACCCCGTTTTCACCAACAGTAAGTGTCGCCTAATTCAATGCCTAACTTCCCGTTTTCACCAACCCTAAGTGACACCTAACTCAATGCCTAACTGCCCATTTTCACCAACACTAAGTGGCACCTAATTCAATGCCTAACTGCCCGTTTTCACCAACATTAAGTGGCACCTAATTCAATGCCCTACCCCGTTTTCACCAACAGTAAGTGGCACCTAATTCAATGCCTAACTGCCCGTTTTCACCAACCCTAAGTGACACCTAACTCAATGCCTAACTGCCCGTTTTCACCAACACTAAGTGACACCTAATTCAATGCCTAACTGCCCGTTTACACCAACACTAAGTGGCACCTAATTCAATGCCTTACCCTGTTTTCACCAAAAATAATTGTCACCTAATTCAATGCCTAACTGCCCGTTTTCACCAAAACTAAGTGGCACCTAATTCAATGCCTAACTGCCTATTTTCACCAAAAATAATTGTCACCTAATTCAATGCCTTACCCCGTTTTCACCAACAATAAGTGTCACCTAATTCAATGCCTAACTGCCTGTTTCACCAACCCTAAGTGGCACCTAATTCAATGCCTAACTGCCCGTTTTCACCAACATTAAGTGACACCTAACTCAATGCATAACTGCTCGTTTTCACGAATTTATTGACACCTAATTCAATGCCTTGTCGTGAAAACAGGCCTAACCTTACTATCAAACCTAACCTAACTTGCTGACCTAACCTAACTTTCAAACCTCACCTGTCGCTGACCGAACCTAACTCGCAGACCTTACCTTACTACTTTCAAACCTTACCGTAACTAATTTTCAAACTACGTTAACTTATTGACTAAACTTTCTAACCTCACCCAAGTTGCTAACCTAACCTAACTTGTATACCTAACCTAACTTTCAAACTCACAAACACAAGTGGCACCTAACTCAATGCCTAACTGCCCGTTTTTACCAACACTAAGTGGCACCTAATTCAATGCCTTACCCCGTTTTCACCAACAGTAAGTGTCACCTAATTCAATGCCTAACTGCCCGTTTTCACCACCATTAAGTGGCACCTAATTCTATGCCTTACCCCGTTTTCACCAACAATAAGTGTCACTTAATTCAATGCCTAACTTCCCGTTTTCGTTAGGTTAGGTTAGCAACTTAGGTGAGGTTAGAAAGTTTGGTCAATAAGTTAACGTAGTTTGAAAATTAGTTACGGTGAGGTTTGAAAGTAGTAAGGTAAGGTCTGCGAGTTAGGTTCGGTCAGCGACAGGTGAAGTTTGAAAGTAAGGTTAGGTTTGAAAGTAAGGTTAGGTCAGCAAGTTAGGTTAGGTTTGATAGTTAGGTTAGGCCTGTTTACAGGACAAGGCATTGAATTAGGGTGTCAATTAATTCGTGAAAACGGGCAGTTATGCATTGAGTTAGGTGTCACTTAATGTTGGTGAAACCGGGCAGTTAGGCATTGAGTTAGGTGTCACTTGTGTTTTGTGAGTTTGAAAGTTAGGTTAGGTAAGCAAGTTAGGTTAGGTCAGCACCTTAGGTGAGGTTAGAAAGTTTGGTCAATAAGTTATCATAGTTTGAAAATTAGTTACGGTGAGGTTTGAAAGTAGTAAGGTAAGGTCTGCGAGTTAGGGTCGGTCAGCAACAGGTGAGGTTTGAAAGTTAGGTTAGGTTTGAAAGTTAGGTTAGGTCAGCAAGTTAGGTTAGGTTTGATAGTTAGGTTAGGCCTGTTTACAGGACAAGGCATTGAATTAGGGTGTCAATTAATTCGTGAAAACGGGCAGTTATGCATTGAGTTAGGTGTCACTTAATGTTGGTGAAACCGGGCAGTTAGGCATTGAGTTAGGTGTCACTTAGGGTTGGTGAAAACGGGAAGTCAGGCATTGAATTAGGTGCCACTTAGTGTTGGTGAAAACGGGCAGTTAGGCATTGAATTAGGTGCCACTTAGTGTTTGTGAGTTTGAAAGTTAGGTTAGCCAAACCTAAATGCTGACCTTACCTAACTTTCAAACCTAACCTAACTTTCTAACCTCACCTTAGTGGCTGACCTAACCTAACTTTCAAACTCACAAACTCTAAGTGGCACCTAATTCAATGCCTAACTACCCGTTTTCACCAACATTAAGTGACACCTAACTCAATGCATAACTGCCCGTTTTCACGAATTTATTGACACCTTATTCAATGCCTTGTCGTGAAAACAGGCCTAACTTAACTATCAAACCTAACATAACTTGCTGACCAAATCTAACTTTCAAACCTAACCTAACTTTCAAACCTCACCTGTTGCTGACCGAACCTAACTCGCAGACCTTACTACTTTCAAACCTCACCATAACTAGATTTCAAACCACGTTAACTAACTGATCAAACTTTCTAACCTCGCCTAAGTTGCTGACCTAACCTAACTTTCAAACTCACAAACACTAAATGACACCTAATTCAATGCCTTACCCCGTTTTCACCAACAATAAGTGTCACCTAATTCAATGCCTAACTGCCTGTTTCACCAACCCTAAGTGGCACCTAATTCAATGCCTAACTGCCCGTTTTCACCAACATAAAGTGACACCTAACTCAATGCATAACTGCTCGTTTTCACGAATTTATTGACACCAAATTCAATGCCTTGTCGTGAAAACAGGCCTAACCTAACTATCAAACCTAACCTAACTTGCTGACCTAACCTAACTTTCAAACCTCACCTGTCGCTGACCGAACCTAACTCGCAGACCTTACCTTACTACTTTCAAACCTTACCGTAACTAATTTTCAAACTACGTTAACTTATTTACTAAACTCTCTAACCTCACCTAAGTTGCTAACCTAACCTAACTTGTATACCTAACCTAACTTTCAAACTCACAAACACAAGTGGCACCTAACTCAATGCCTAACTGCCCGTTTTTACCAACACTAAGTGGCACCTAATTCAATGCCTAACTGCCCGTTTTCACCAACCCTAAGTGGCACCTAATTCAATGCATAACTGCCCGTTTTCACGAATATATTGACACCTAATTCAATGCCTTGTCGTGAAAACAGGTCTTACCTTACTATCAAACCTTACTTAACTTGCTGACCAAACTTTCTAACCTCACCTAAGTTGCTGACCTAACCTAACTTTCAAACTCACAAACACTAAATGGCACCTAAATCAATGCCTATCTGCCCGTTTTCACCAACACTAAGTGACACCTAAATCTATGCCTAACTTCCCGTTTTCACCAACATTAAGTGACACCTAACTCAATGCATAACTGTTGGTGAAAACGGGCAGTTAGGCATTGAATTAGGTGCCACTTACTGTTGGTGAAAACGGGGTAAGGCATTGAATTAGGTGCCACTTAATTTTGGTGAAAACGGGCAGTTAGGCATTGAATTAGGTGCCACTTAGTGTTGGTGAAAATGGGCAGTTAGGCATTGAGTTAGGTGTCACTTAGGGTTGGTGAAAACGGGAAGTTAGGCATTGAATTAGGCGACACTTACTGTTGGTGAAAACGGGGTAAGGCATTGAATTAGGTGCCACTTAGTGTTGGTAAATACGGGCAGTTAGGCTTTGAGTTAGCTGCCACTTGTGTTTGTGAGTTTGAAAGTTAGGTTAGGTAAGCAAGTTAGGTTAGGTTAGCAACTTAGGTGAGGTTAGAAAGTTTGGTCAATAAGTTAACGTAGTTTGAAAATTAGTTACGGTGAGGTTTGAAAGTAGTAAGGTAAGGTCTGCGAGTTAGGTCCGGTCAGCGACAGGTGAGGTTTGAAAGTTAGGTTAGGTCAGCAAGTTAGGTTAGGTTTGATAGTTAGGTTAGGCATGTTAACACGACAAGGCATTGAATTAGGTGTCAATAAATTCGTGAAAACGGGCAGTTATGCATTGAGTTAGGTGCCACTTAATTTTGGTGAAACCGGGCAGTTAGGCATTGAATTAGGTGCCACTTAATGTTGGTGAAAACGGGCAGTTAGGCATTGAGTTAGGTGTCACTTAGGGTTGGTGAAACAGGCAGTTAGGCATTGAATTAGGTGCCAATTAGTTTTGGTGAAAACGGGCAGTTAGGCATTGAATTAGGTGACAATTATTTTTGGTGAAAACAGGCAGTTAGGCATTGAATTAGGTGCCACTTAGTTTTGGTGAAAACGGGCAGTTAGGCATTGAATTAGGTGACAATTATTTTTGGTGAAAACAGGGTAAGGCATTGAATTAGGTCCCACTTAGTGTTGGTGTAAACGGGCAGTTAGGCATTGAATTAGGTGTCACTTAGTGTTGGTGAAAACGGGCAGTTAGGCATTGAGTTAGGTGTCACTTAGGGTTGGTGAAAACGGGAAGTTAGGCATTGAATTAGGTAACACTTACTGTTGGTGAAAACGGGGTAAGGCATTGAATTAGGTGCCACTTAGTGTTGGTAAAAACGGGCAGTTAGGCATTGAGTTAGCTGCCACTTGTGTTTGTGAGTTTGAAAGTTAGGTTAGGTAAGCAAGTTAGGTTAGGTTAGCAACTTAGGTGAGGTTAGAAAGTTTGGTCAATAAGTTAACGTAGTTTGAAAATTAGTTACGGTGAGGTTTGAAAGTAGTAAGGTAAGGTCTGCGAGTTAGGTTCGGTCAGCGACAGGTGAGGTTTGATAGTAAGGTTAGGTCAGCAAGTTAGGTTAGGTTTGATAGTTAGGTTAGGCCTGTTTACAGGACAAGGCATTGAATTAGGGTGTCAATTAATTCGTGAAAACGGGCAGTTATGCATTGAGTTAGGTGTCACTTAATGTTGGTGAAACCGGGCAGTTAGGCATTGAGTTAGGTGTCACTTGTGATTTGTGAGTTTGAAAGTTAGGTTAGGTAAGCAAGTTAGGTTAGGTCAGCACCTTAGGTGAGGTTAGAAAGTTTGGTCAATAAGTTAACATAGTTTTAAAATTAGTTACGGTGAGGTTTGAAAGTAGTAAGGTAAGGTCTGCGAGTTAGGGTAGGTCAGCAACAGGTGAGGTTTGAAAGTTAGGTTAGGTTTGAAAGTTAGGTTAGGTCAGCAAGTTAGGTTAGGTTTGATAGTTAGGTTAGGCCTGTTTACAGGACAAGGCATTGAATTAGGGTGTCAATTAATTCGTGAAAACGGGCAGTTATGCATTGAGTTAGGTGTCACTTAATGTTGGTGAAACCGGGCAGTTAGGCATTGAGTTAGGTGTCACTTGTGATTTGTGAGTTTGAAAGTTAGGTTAGGTAAGCAAGTTAGGTTAGGTCAGCACCTTAGGTGAGGTTAGAAAGTTTGGTCAATAAGTTAACATAGTTTGAAAATTAGTTATGGTGAGGTTTGAAAGTAGTAAGGTAAGGTCTGCGAGTTAGGTTCGGTCAGCAACAGGTGAGGTTTGAAAGTTAGGTTAGGTTTGAAAGTTAGGTTAGGTCAGCAAGTTAGGTTAGGTTTGATAGTTAGGTTAGGCCTGTTTACAGGACAAGGCGTTGAATTAGGGTGTCAATTAATTCGTGAAAACGGGCAGTTATGCATTGAGTTAGGTGTCACTTAATTTTGGTGAAACCGGGCAGTTAGGCATTGAATTAGGTGCCACTTAATGTTGGTGAAAACGGGCAGTTAGGCATTGAGTTAGGTGTCGCTTAGGGTTGGTGAAACAGGCAGTTAGGCATTGTATTAGGTGCCACTTAGTTTTGGTGAAAACGGGCAGTTAGGCATTGAATTAGGTGACAATTATTTTTGGTGAAAACAGGGTAAGGCATTGAATTAGGTGCCACTTAGTGTTGGTGTAAACGGGCAGTTAGGCATTGAATTAGGTGTCACTTAGTGTTGGTGAAAATGGGCAGTTAGGCATTGAGTTAGCTGCCACTTGTGTTTGTGAGTTTGAAAGTTAGGTTAGGTAAGCAAGTTAGGTTAGGTTAGCAACTTAGGTGAGGTTAGAAAGTTTGGTCAATAAGTTAACGTAGTTTGAAAATTAGTTACGGTGAGGTTTGAAAGTAGTAAGGTAAGGTCGGCGAGTTAGGTTCGGTCAGCGACAGGTGAGGTTTGAAAGTTAGGTTAGGTTTGAAAGTAAGGTTAGGTCAGCAAGTTAGGTTAGGTTTGATAGTTAGGTTAGGCCTGTTTTCACGACAAGGCATTGAATTAGGTGTCACTTAGGTCAACGTGCTGTTATGCCTTACCCCGTTTTCACCAACAGTAAGTGTCACCTAATTCAATGCCTAACTTCCCGTTTTCACCAACCCTAAGTGACACCTAATTCAATGCCTAACTGCCCGTTTTCACCAACACTAAGTGACACCTAATTCAATGCCTAACTTCCCGTTTTCACCAACCCTAAGTGACACCTAACTCAATGCCTAACTGCCCGTTTTCACCAACACTAAGTGACACCTAATTCAATGCCTAACTGCCCGTTTACACCAACACTAAGTGGCACCTAATTCAATGCCTTACCCTGTTTTCACCAAAAATAATTGTCACCTAATTCAATGCCTAACTGCCCGTTTTCACCAAAACTAAGTGGCACCTAATTCAATGCCTAACTGCCTATTTTCACCAAAAATAATTGTCACCTAATTCAATGCCTAACTACCCGTTTTCACCAAAACTAAGTGGCACCTAATTCAATGCCTAACTGCCTGTTTCACCAACCTTAAGTGACACCTAACTCAATGCCTAACTGCCCGTTTTCACCAACATTAAGTGGCACCTAATTCAATGCCTAACTGCCCGGTTTCACCAAAATTAAGTGGCACCTAACTCAATGCATAACTGCCCGTTTTCACGAATTTATTGACACCTAATTCAATGCCTTGTCGTGTTAACAGGCCTAACCTAACTATCAAACCTAACCTAACTTGCTGACCTAACCTAACTTTCAAACCTCACCTGTCGCTGACCGAACCTAACTCGCAGACCTTACCTTACTACTTTCAAACCTCACCGTAACTAATTTTCAAACTACGTTAACTTATTGACCAAACTTTCTAACCTCACCTAAGTTGCTAACCTAACCTTACTTGCTTACCTAACCTAACTTTCAAACTCACAAACACAAGTTGCAGCTAACTCAATGCCTAACTGCCCGTTTTTACCAACACTAAGTGGCACCTAATTCAATGCTTTACCCCGTTTTCACCAACAGTAAGTGTCGCCTAATTCAATGCCTAACTTCCCGTTTTCACCAACCCTAAGTGACACCTAACTCAATGCCTAACTGCCCATTTTCACCAACACTAAGTGGCACCTAATTCAATGCCTAACTGCCCGTTTTCACCAACATTAAGTGGCACCTAATTCAATGCCCTACCCCGTTTTCACCAACAGTAAGTGGCACCTAATTCAATGCCTAACTGCCCGTTTTCACCAACCCTAAGTGACACCTAACTCAATGCCTAACTGCCCGTTTTCACCAACACTAAGTGACACCTAATTCAATGCCTAACTGCCCGTTTACACCAACACTAAGTGGCACCTAATTCAATGCCTTACCCTGTTTTCACCAAAAATAATTGTCACCTAATTCAATGCCTAACTGCCCGTTTTCACCAAAACTAAGTGGCACCTAATTCAATGCCTAACTGCCTATTTTCACCAAAAATAATTGTCACCTAATTCAATGCCTTACCCCGTTTTCACCAACAATAAGTGTCACCTAATTCAATGCCTAACTGCCTGTTTCACCAACCCTAAGTGGCACCTAATTCAATGCCTAACTGCCCGTTTTCACCAACATTAAGTGACACCTAACTCAATGCATAACTGCTCGTTTTCACGAATTTATTGACACCTAATTCAATGCCTTGTCGTGAAAACAGGCCTAACCTTACTATCAAACCTAACCTAACTTGCTGACCTAACCTAACTTTCAAACCTCACCTGTCGCTGACCGAACCTAACTCGCAGACCTTACCTTACTACTTTCAAACCTTACCGTAACTAATTTTCAAACTACGTTAACATATTGACTAAACTTTCTAACCTCACCCAAGTTGCTAACCTAACCTAACTTGTATACCTAACCTAACTTTCAAACTCACAAACACAAGTGGCACCTAACTCAATGCCTAACTGCCCGTTTTTACCAACACTAAGTGGCACCTAATTCAATGCTGTTGTGACATCACTATTTAGTATGTAATTAGTATGTACACCACTAGTAATTGTCTATACTTCCGGTAGACTACTCCGATCACTGTCCTAACTGATCCCGTCCGTGACACTGCTGTGTCCGTCTATATTTATTATAATGTGTCTGCTCTGTTAATAAATCAAGTGTACCTAACGGTATCTTTTATTCAAACATCCAACATAACATGGTGTCAGAAGTCGTTTCGAAGAAATCATCAAAGTCGTGAAAATGCCAAATCCAGCCACGAGCACCGACGCCAGTCAAGATGGCGAACATGATCAAGGTTTGCGCACGCACATAAAGCAACTCCATATCTCATCCGATTCTACAAACAATAATGCGGAAGCGTGGAAGAAATGGTGGCAGCAATTAGACCTATATCTGCTAGCCACAGGTCTGGAAAAGTCAACCGAGAAACGGAAAATAGCCATTTTATTGCATTTCATTGGAGAACGTGGTCTCAACATATTCAATGCGTTCAACATCAAGTTAGATGCGAGCACACTAAACGATGTCAAGAACAAATTCGACAAATTCTTCGAGCCAAGGCGAAATGTGACGATGTGTAGATATGTATTCTTCACACGCAGGCAGAACAAATCCGAAAGCATCGATGATTTCCTCACAGATCTGGAAAATAAGAGCAAAGAATGCGAGTTTGGCACGCTCAGGGAGTCCCTAATCAAGGATATTTTTATAGCAAACCTACACATAGATTTGTCACATGTACGTCAAAGATTGCTGCAGGAGCCTGATTTGACATATCAGAGGATGCACGAGCTGGCAAGGACACTCATAGTCGCACAACAAGATGCAGAGAAAATCGTCAAAGGGTCCACCAGTGAAACCGTCATGCATCTCAGTCGGAGGAGCCGTAGTCGAGGAGATGGTCGACAGCGAGCTTCCAGTCGCAGGTCAGCTTCAAGCAGTCGCAAGTCACCGTCAAGCAGTCGCAAGACACCTTCAGCTTCGAGCAGCGCCTCGACATGTGGTCGCTGTGGGCAGTCTCATCGCTACAAGTGCCCAGCTACAGGCGTTCAATGCAGGTCATGTAAATCTTTTGGTCATTTTGCTAAATATTGTTTCAAAAATAAAAAAGTCAGTCAGTTGCAATCGTTTAATTCAGATAAAAGTAGTCAAGATTATTTTGTTGGCATGTTGAGCAGTCATTCAAAGTCGAGTCAATGTCATAAAAGTCATTTATATCAATATGATCCACACAGGAATCAGTCAAACAGTCAGAACACACAGGCACACAGTCACAAAAGCACACAGACAGGACAGTCACCGTCACAAAGGTCATATTTAGACCAGTCGCAGTCATGTTACTCACATCCCAATGATGAGAACAGTCACAATTCTGAGAGATCCAATAACAATAGTCAACGTCCCAATCCATATTATCTTAATGATAAAAATGGAGATGTGTCTGAGAGATGTAATGAATACAATCTACATCTCAATGATGAATACAGTCACAGGTCAGAGAGATACAATGTCCATTCAAATAGTCAAAATAAAAAATGTCAGAGTCCATGTTTACATCTCAATGGTGAAAATGGTCTCAAGTCTGAGGGATTACACAACACACAGTATCATAATAAATATAACAGTCAGTATTCACAGTCACAATCACACAATGGATCATTAGTCAGTTACTCAGATAATAGTCATAAAGTAAATAATGTCAACACTTTAGAAAGTAATTATTCAAAACAGTCATGGGAAATTAACTTGTCAATTGGAAATAAACAAATTAAATGCATCATAGACTCAGGTGCAGATGTCAACATAATGTCCAAACAAACATTTCATTATATTCAATGTCAGAATAATAATATGTCAAAAGTGACACTTGTCAAATGTCAAATAAACGTCACAGGATTTGGTGGAAAATCCATTCCGATTTTAGGCAAAGTCAACATAAATTGTAATTTATGCATACATAATAAAAACGTCGTCGAATCTATAATGTTTATAGTAACAGATTTAGATTGTCCAAATGTTCTTGGTCTCCCTACTTGTGAAAAGTTAGGTATAATAAAACGTGTCTTTTCAGTAATTAAACAAGATTTTTGTAAACAAATTCTTACACAATATAATGATGTATTTCAGGGTCTTGGGTGTCTACCTCCAGTCTGTCATCTTAAACTCAAGCCTGATGCAGTCCCATGCGTGGATCCGCCCAGGAAAGTTCCATTCGCGTTACAAACGAAACTGCGTGAGGAGTTGGATCGCATGGTGGAAATGCAAGTTATTGTAAAGGTTACAAAACCTACAGAGTGGGTTAACTCAGTCGTCATAACTGTAAAAAGTTCAGGTCAGTTAAGAATTTGTCTAGATCCTTTTTTTTTTTTTTTTTTTTTTTATCGATGGGAAATCATCAAATGACCCCTCCCGCTCTGGGCTGAGCAGGAGGGAGTGTCAGACTTGTACTGACTAAAACCCATCCATGTTCCTTCCTTTGCCCTTTATGTTCCAGGGCCGCGGTATCTCTTTCGAACAGTCCCGCAACCCTGGCAGGCATCGGTCCTTTCGGACCCCTTCCTGTTTGCTGACTCTCTTTGAGGCGCGCGTGGAACACAAACGCGCCGTCGACACGGCCTGTCGTCATAAGACGGACGGACGGCGAGCTAGCCCATAGCTCACCGTCCACAGGCCCGCGCCTACGGTGGCCGGAGGCCACCACGTGGCCCCCGACGCCCGGTGCGTCTCCCGCGGCGGCTGGGACGTGAGGTTCTCTCCCTCTCACGTTCCGCCACCTCCTTCGCTAGCATGACTGCTTCGCAGAAGGAGGTGACGGCGTCCCATTCCGTCTCGCTCCGGACCATGGATTGAACCAGGGCCGGAAGCGAGAGGTCGCCGCCGCCGATCGCCGCTACGAGGACACGGCGGTGCTCCGCCCACGCGGGGCAGATCTCCACCGTGTGCTCCACCGTGTCCTCCGGTCGATCCTCACAATGGTAGCACCCGGGCGTTTCCTCCCGCCCGATTCGGTGCAGGAACCTCCCGAAACAACCGTGTCCGGTGAGGACCTGCGTCAGGCGGGGTCTAGATCCTAGAAATCTAAATAAGAACATTATGAGGGAATTTTATCCACTCAAGTCAATTGATGAGATTAGGTCTCAGCTCGAAGGGGCTGTATGTTTTTCTCATTTAGATGCATTCTCAGGATTTTGGATGCTACGTCTGGATGAACATAGTTCAGATTTATGTACTTTTCAAACACCATTTGGTAGATATAAGTATTTAAGACTACCATACGGCATAAATGCTTCGTCTGAAATCTTTCAAAGAGTCATGATGAATCTTTTCGGTGATATAGAAGGAGTTTTAATATTCATAGACGATATTTTGGTTTATGGTCCAAATGAGTCAGTTCATAATGAAAGATTACATAAAGTCATGCAAAGAGCTCGTCAAGTTAATTTAAAATTTAACAAGTCAAAATGTAAATTTTTAGTCACAGAAGTATGTTTTTTGGGTTATGTCTTTAGTAAAGATGGTGCTAGAGCAGATCAAGAAAAGATCAAAGCCATTGTCAATATGCCTACACCACAAAATGTCAAAGAGTTACAAAGAATACTAGGTATGATCAACTACTTAGGACCTTTTATAAGTAACCTGTCAGAGAAAACTCAAATATTAAGAAATCTTTTGAAAAAAGATTCAGTCTGGACTTGGGATGAAAATCATAGTCAATGTCTTAAAAAACTGAAAGATGAGATTACTAACTCACCAGTTTTAGCTCATTACAATCCCAAGATTCCATTAGTCTTGTCAGTTGATTCGTCAAAGTCAGCATTAGGTGCAGTCATTCTACAAAAAAATAAACCTATTGCATACAGTTCAAAAACTTTAACTGAAACCCAACAAAGATATGCTCAAATAGAGAAAGAGCTACTAGCAATTCAATTTGGTTGTGAAAAATTTCACCAATATGTATATGGTAATAGAGTCACAGTTCATACTGATCACAAACCATTAGTCTATTTATTTAAAAAACCATTACATGATGTCCCCGCTAGATTACAGCGTATGATGTTAACTTTACAAAAATATGATTTAGAGGTTATACATGTTCCAGGTAAAGAAATGTATATATCAGACACTTTGTCAAGAGCAGCTTTAAAAGACCATTACACACCTGAAAATGAATCAGAAATGTCATGTCATGTCAATCTAATGTATGCTAATTTAGCAATTACTAATGAATACAGCACAAAATTAGCTCAGGAAACCAAGAGTGATGAATCCTTGCAATTATTAAAAAAATATTATGACGAAGGTTGGCCAAAAAATAAAAACAATGTCAGTCAATTAGTAAAACCATTCTGGAATATTCAAGGTGAAATACATGTAATTAAAGATTTAGTGTTCAAAGGTTCAAAATTAATAGTACCACAGTCAATGCATAAAGAAATGTTGGAAAAAATTCATAAAGGTCACCAAGGTATAACAAAATGTCTAAAATTAGCTAAAGAATCTTTGTACTGGCCAAACATGTCAAGTGATATAAAGAATATAGTAGAACAATGTCTAATATGTGCAAAATTTAAACCATGTAATCAGAAAGAACCACTACAAAATTTTGAAATATGTAAATATCCATGGCAACAAGTTGGTATTGATTTAATGCATTTTGATAGTTCCGTTTATTTAATTGTCACAGATTACTACTCAAAATACATAGAAATAGCATTATTACATAAAAACAGTACATCACAAAATGTAATTACACATTTAAAATCTATTTTTGCTCGTCATGGAATACCATTGTCTTTAGTGTCAGATGGTGGTCCGCCTTTCCAGTCACTAGAATTCAAAAATTTTCTACAAGAATGGGACATAGAACATGTTGTTACTAGCCCATATCATTCACAGTCAAATGGTCAAGCTGAAAGCTCAGTAAAAATTATAAAAAACATGCTCAGGAAATGTAAAGAAAACAAATCAGATCCATACATAGCTTTATTACACTATAGAAATACACCTAAAAACAATTTGTCGTCACCAGCACAGTTATTAATGTCAAGAAATCTAAGAGATAATATTCCAGTGTCATGTAACAAATTAAAGCCAAAAGTAGTTACATTTAAAGAATATAAAGAGTCAGTACAGAAAAATGATGAAAATAAATCTAAGTATTATGATAAGAATACAAAGTCATTGTCTATGTTACATTATAACGACCATGTCTATTTTAAAAGAAATCCAAAAAGCAACTGGGAACAAGCTATTGTCAAACAGAGAATGATGAACAATAGGTCATATGTTGTTGAGGATGTCAATGGTATTAGGTATAGGAGGAATAGAATTCATTTAAGACATAAGTACTCACATAACTTTGCAAACCCTCCTATGCAATCCAACTCGTCACAGGGGAGAGAGGAAGGTGACAGACAGAAGTCTAGACCTCAAGCATCCTCATCTCAAGAATCCTCAAATATTACCACTAGGTCAGGTCGTGTCGTAAAGCCTACAAGAAGGCTAATAGAAGAAATTGATTGAATGTAAACTAAATAGTATTAAGAATGTTGTCTAGAATAAATTTGTCATAACTATTTTTAAGCATGTTGTCATATGTATAGTTGTATAACATTGTCTATCTTTTAATTGTTTGTCAGGGGTCTAAATTGAACTCAACAAGGGGGATGTTGTGACATCACTATTTAGTATGTAATTAGTATGTACACCACTAGTAATTGTCTATACTTCCGGTAGACTACTCCGATCACTGTCCTAACTGATCCCGTCCGTGACACTGCTGTGTCCGTCTATATTTATTATAATGTGTCTGCTCTGTTAATAAATCAAGTGTACCTAACGGTATCTTTTATTCAAACATCCAACATAACAAATGCCTTACCCCGTTTTCACCAACAGTAAGTGTCACCTAATTCAATGCCTAACTGCCCGTTTTCACCACCATTAAGTGGCACCTAATTCTATGCCTTACCCCGTTTTCACCAACAATAAGTGTCACTTAATTCAATGCCTAACTTCCCGTTTTCGTTAGGTTAGGTTAGCAACTTAGGTGAGGTTAGAAAGTTTGGTCAATAAGTTAACGTAGTTTGAAAATTAGTTACGGTGAGGTTTGAAAGTAGTAAGGTAAGGTCTGCGAGTTAGGTTCGGTCAGCGACAGGTGAAGTTTGAAAGTAAGGTTAGGTTTGAAAGTAAGGTTAGGTCAGCAAGTTAGGTTAGGTTTGATAGTTAGGTTAGGCCTGTTTACAGGACAAGGCATTGAATTAGGGTGTCAATTAATTCGTGAAAACGGGCAGTTATGCATTGAGTTAGGTGTCACTTAATGTTGGTGAAACCGGGCAGTTAGGCATTGAGTTAGGTGTCACTTGTGTTTTGTGAGTTTGAAAGTTAGGTTAGGTAAGCAAGTTAGGTTAGGTCAGCACCTTAGGTGAGGTTAGAAAGTTTGGTCAATAAGTTAACATAGTTTGAAAATTAGTTACGGTGAGGTTTGAAAGTAGTAAGGTAAGGTCTGCGAGTTAGGGTCGGTCAGCAACAGGTGAGGTTTGAAAGTTAGGTTAGGTTTGAAAGTTAGGTTAGGTCAGCAAGTTAGGTTAGGTTTGATAGTTAGGTTAGGCCTGTTTACAGGACAAGGCATTGAATTAGGGTGTCAATTAATTCGTGAAAACGGGCAGTTATGCATTGAGTTAGGTGTCACTTAATGTTGGTGAAACCGGGCAGTTAGGCATTGAGTTAGGTGTCACTTAGGGTTGGTGAAAACGGGAAGTCAGGCATTGAATTAGGTGCCACTTAGTGTTGGTGAAAACGGGCAGTTAGGCATTGAATTAGGTGCCACTTAGTGTTTGTGAGTTTGAAAGTTAGGTTAGCCAAACCTAAATGCTGACCTTACCTAACTTTCAAACCTAACCTAACTTTCTAACTTCACCTTAGTGGCTGACCTAACCTAACTTTCAAACTCACAAACTCTAAGTGGCACCTAATTCAATGCCTAACTACCCGTTTTCACCAACATTAAGTGACACCTAACTCAATGCATAACTGCCCGTTTTCACGAATTTATTGACACCTTATTCAATGCCTTGTCGTGAAAACAGGCCTAACCTAACTATCAAACCTAACATAACTTGCTGACCAAATCTAACTTTCAAACCTTACCTAACTTTCAAACCTCACCTGTTGCTGACCGAACCTAACTCGCAGACCTTACTACTTTCAAACCTCACCATAACTAGATTTCAAACCACGTTAACTAACTGACCAAACTTTCTAACCTCACCTAAGTTGCTGACCTAACCTAACTTTCAAACTCACAAACACTAAATGACACCTAATTCAATGCCTTACCCCGTTTTCACCAACAATAAGTGTCACCTAATTCAATGCCTAACTGCCTGTTTCACCAACCCTAAGTGGCACCTAATTCAATGCCTAACTGCCCGTTTTCACCAACATAAAGTGACACCTAACTCAATGCATAACTGCTCGTTTTCACGAATTTATTGACACCAAATTCAATGCCTTGTCGTGAAAACAGGCCTAACCTAACTATCAAACCTAACCTAACTTGCTGACCTAACCTAACTTTCAAACCTCACCTGTCGCTGACCGAACCTAACTCGCAGACCTTACCTTACTACTTTCAAACCTTACCGTAACTAATTTTCAAACTACGTTAACTTATTTACTAAACTCTCTAACCTCACCTAAGTTGCTAACCTAACCTAACTTGTATACCTAACCTAACTTTCAAACTCACAAACACAAGTGGCACCTAACTCAATGCCTAACTGCCCGTTTTTACCAACACTAAGTGGCACCTAATTCAATGCCTAACTGCCCGTTTTCACCAACCCTAAGTGGCACCTAATTCAATGCATAACTGCCCGTTTTCACGAATATATTGACACCTAATTCAATGCCTTGTCGTGAAAACAGGCCTTACCTTACTATCAAACCTTACTTAACTTGCTGACCAAACTTTCTAACCTCACCTAAGTTGCTGACCTAACCTAACTTTCAAACTCACAAACACTAAATGGCACCTAAATCAATGCCTCTCTGCCCGTTTTCACCAACATTAAGTGACACCTAACTCAATGCATAACTGTTGGTGAAAACGGGCAGTTAGGCATTGAATTAGGTGCCACTTACTGTTGGTGAAAACGGGGTAAGGCATTGAATTAGGTGCCACTTAATTTTGGTGAAAACGGGCAGTTAGGCATTGAATTAGGTGCCACTTAGTGTTGGTGAAAATGGGCAGTTAGGCATTGAGTTAGGTGTCACTTAGGGTTGGTGAAAACGGGAAGTTAGGCATTGAATTAGGCGACACTTACTGTTGGTGAAAACGGGGTAAGGCATTGAATTAGGTGCCACTTAGTGTTGGTAAAAACGGGCAGTTAGGCTTTGAGTTAGCTGCCACTTGTGTTTGTGAGTTTGAAAGTTAGGTTAGGTAAGCAAGTTAGGTTAGGTTAGCAACTTAGGTGAGGTTAGAAAGTTTGGTCAATAAGTTAACGTAGTTTGAAAATTAGTTACGGTGAGGTTTGAAAGTAGTAAGGTAAGGTCTGCGAAATAGGTCCGGTCAGCGACAGGTGAGGTTTGAAAGTTAGGTTAGGTCAGCAAGTTAGGTTAGGTTTGATAGTTAGGTTAGGCATGTTAACACGACAAGGCATTGAATTAGGTGTCAATAAGTTCGTGAAAACGGGCAGTTATGCATTGAGTTAGGTGCCACTTAATTTTGGTGAAAACGGGCAGTTAGGCATTGAGTTAGGTGTCACTTAGGGTTGGTGAAACAGGCAGTTAGGCATTGAATTAGGTGCCAATTAGTTTTGGTGAAAACGGGCAGTTAGGCATTGAATTAGGTGACAATTATTTTTGGTGAAAACAGGCAGTTAGGCATTGAATTAGGTGCCACTTAGTTTTGGTGAAAACGGGCAGTTAGGCATTGAATTAGGTGACAATTATTTTTGGTGAAAACAGGGTAAGGCATTGAATTAGGTCCCACTTAGTGTTGGTGTAAACGGGCAGTTAGGCATTGAATTAGGTGTCACTTAGTGTTGGTGAAAACGGGCAGTTAGGCATTGAGTTAGGTGTCACTTAGGGTTGGTGAAAACGGGAAGTTAGGCATTGAATTAGGTGACACTTACTGTTGGTGAAAACGGGGTAAGGCATTGAGTTAGGTGTCACTTAATGTTGGTGAAACCGGGCAGTTAGGCATTGAGTTAGGTGTCACTTGTGATTTGTGAGTTTGAAAGTTAGGTTAGGTAAGCAAGTTAGGTTAGGTCAGCACCTTAGGTGAGGTTAGAAAGTTTGGTCAATAAGTTAACATAGTTTTAAAATTAGTTACGGTGAGGTTTGAAAGTAGTAAGGTAAGGTCTGCGAGTTAGGGTAGGTCAGCAACAGGTGAGGTTTGAAAGTTAGGTTAGGTTTGAAAGTTAGGTTAGGTCAGCAAGTTAGGTTAGGTTTGATAGTTAGGTTAGGCCTGTTTACAGGACAAGGCATTGAATTAGGGTGTCAATTAATTCGTGAAAACGGGCAGTTATGCATTGAGTTAGGTGTCACTTAATGTTGGTGAAACCGGGCAGTTAGGCATTGAGTTAGGTGTCACTTAGGGTTGGTGAAAACGGGAAGTCAGGCATTGAATTAGGTGCCACTTAGTGTTGGTGAAAACGGGCAGTTAGGCATTGAATTAGGTGCCACTTAGTGTTTGTGAGTTTGAAAGTTAGGTTAGCCAAACCTAAATGCTGACCTTACCTAACTTTCAAACCTAACCTAACTTTCTAACCTCACCTTAGTGGCTGACCTAACCTAACTTTCAAACTCACAAACTCTAAGTGGCACCTAATTCAATGCCTAACTACCCGTTTTCACCAACATTAAGTGACACCTAACTCAATGCATAACTGCCCGTTTTCACGAATTTATTGACACCTTATTCAATGCCTTGTCGTGAAAACAGGCCTAACCTAACTATCAAACCTAACATAACTTGCTGACCTAACCTAACTATCAAACCTAACCTAACTTGCTGACCTAACCTAACTTTCAAACCTCACCTGTCGCTGACCGAACCTAACTCGCAGACCTTACCTTACTACTTTCAAACCTTACCGTAACTAATTTTCAAACTACGTTAACTTATTTACTAAACTCTCTAACCTCACCTAAGTTGCTAACCTAACCTAACTTGTATACCTAACCTAACTTTCAAACTCACAAACACAAGTGGCACCTAACTCAATGCCTAACTGCCCGTTTTTACCAACACTAAGTGGCACCTAATTCAATGCCTTACCCCGTTTTCACCAACAGTAAGTGTCACCTAATTCAATGCCTAACTGCCCGTTTTCACCACCATTAAGTGGCACCTAATTCTATGCCTTACCCCGTTTTCACCAACAATAAGTGTCACTTAATTCAATGCCTAACTTCCCGTTTTCGTTAGGTTAGGTTAGCAACTTAGGTGAGGTTAGAAAGTTTGGTCAATAAGTTAACGTAGTTTGAAAATTAGTTACGGTGAGGTTTGAAAGTAGTAAGGTAAGGTCTGCGAGTTAGGTTCGGTCAGCGACAGGTGAGGTTTGAAAGTTAGGTTAGGTTTGAAAGTTAGGTTTGGTCAGCAAGTTAGGTTAGGTTTGATAGTTAGGTTAGGCCTGTTTTCACGACAAGGCATTGAATTAGGTGTCACTTAGGGTTGGTGAAAACGGGAAGTTAGCATTGAATTAAGTGACACTTATTGTTGGTGAAAACGGGGTAAGGCATAGAATTAGGTGCCACTTAATGGTGGTGAAAACGGGCAGTTAAGCATTGAATTAGGTGACACTTACTGTTGGTGAAAACGGGGTAAGGCATTGAATTAGGTGTCATTTAGGGTTGGTGAAAACGGGAAGTTTGGCATTGAATTAAGTGACACTTATTATTGGTGAAAACGGGGTAAGGCATAGAATTAGGTGCCACTTAATGTTGGTGAAAACGGGCAGTTAGGCATTGAATTAGGTGACACTTACTGTTGGTGAAAACGGGGTAAGGCATTGAATTAGGTGCCACTTACTGTTGGTGAAAACGGGGTAAGGCATTGAATTAGGTGCCACTTAGTGTTGGTAAAAACGGGCAGTTAGACATTGAGTTAGGTGCCACTTGTGTTTGTGAGTTTGAAAGTTAGGTAAGGTATACAAGTTAGGTTAGGTTAGCAACTTAGGTGAGGTTAGAAAGTTTGGTCAATAAGTTAACGTAGTTTGAAAATTAGTTACGGTGAGGTTTGAAAGTAGTAAGGTAAGGTCTGCGAGTTAGGTTCGGTCAGCGACAGGTGAGGTTTGAAAGTTAGGTTAGGTCAGCAAGTTAGGTTTGGTTTGATAGTTAGGTTAGGCCTGTTTTCACGACAAGGCATTGAATTAGGTGTCACTTAGGGTTGGTATAAACGGGAAGTTAGGCATTGAATTAAGTGACACTTATTGTTGGTGAAAACGGGGTAAGGCATAGAATTAGGTGCCACTTAATGGTGGTGAAAACGGGCAGTTAGGCATTGAATTAGGTGTCACTTAGGGTTGGTGAAAACGGGAAGTTAGGCATTGAATTAGGTGATACTTACTGTTGGTGAAAACGGGGTAAGGCATTGAATTAGTTGCCACTTAGTGTTAGTAAAAATGGGCAGTTAGGCATTGAGTTAGGTGCCACTTGTGTTTGTGAGTTTGAAAGTTAGGTTAGGTAAGCAAGTTAGGTTAGGTTAGCAACTTAGGTGAGGTTAGAAAGTTTGGTCAATAAGTTAACGTAGTTTGAAAATTAGTTACGGTGAGGTTTGAAAGTCGTAAGGTAAGGTCTACGAGTTAGGTTCGGTCAGCGACAGGTGAGGTTTGAAAGTTAGGTTAGGTTTGAAAGTTAGGTTTGGTCAGCAAGTTAGGTTAGGTTTGATAGTTAGATTTGGCCTGTTTTCACGACAAGGCATTGAATTAGGTGTCACTTAGGGTTGGTGAAAACGGGAAGTTAGGCATTGAATTAAGTGACACTTATTGTTGGTGAAAACGGGGTAAGGCATAGAATTAGGTGCCACTTAATGGTGGTGAAAACGGGCAGTTAGGCATTGAATTAGGTGACACTTACTGTTGGTGAAAACGGGGTAAGGCATTGTATTAGGTGTCACTTAGTGTTGGTGAAAACGGGCAGTTAGGCATTGAATTAGGTGTCACTTAGGGTTGGTGAAAACGGGAAGTTAGGCATTGAATTAGGTGACACTTACTGTTGGTGAAAACGGGGTAAGGCATAGAATTAGGTGCCACTTAATGTTGGTGAAAACGGGCAGATAGGCATTGAATTAGGTGCCAATTGTGTTTGTGAGTTTGAAAGTTAGGTTAGGTAAGCAAGTTAGGTTAGGTTAGCAACTTAGGTGAGGTTAGAAAGTTTGGTCAATAAGTTAACGTAGTTTGAAAATTAGTTACGTTGAGGTTTGAAAGTAGTAAGGTAAGGTCTGCGAGTTAGGTTCGGTCAGCGACAGGTGAGGTTTGAAAGTTAGGTTAGGTTTGAAAGTAAGGTTAGGTCAGCAAGTTAGGTTAGGTTTGATAGTTAGGTTAGGCCTGTTTTCACGACAAGGCATTGAATTAGGTGTCACTTAGGTCAACGTGCTGTTATGCCTTACCCCGTTTTCACCAACAGTAAGTGTCACCTAATTCAATGCCTAACTTCCCGTTTTCACCAACCCTAAGTGACACCTAATTCAATGCCTAACTGCCCGTTTTCACCAACACTAAGTGACACCTAATTCAATGCCTAACTGCCCGTTTTTACCACCATTAAGTGGCACCTAATTCTATGCCTTACCCCGTTTTCACCAACAATAAGTGTCACTTAATTCAATGCCTAACTTCCCGTTTTCACCAACCCTAAGTGACACCTAATTCAATGCCTTGTCGTGAAAACAGGCCTAACCTTACTATCGAACCTAATCTAACTTGCTGACCTAACCTAACTTTCAATCCTCACCTGTTGCTGACCGAACCTAACTCGCAGACCTTACCTTACTACTTTCAAACCTCACCGTAACTAATTTTCAAACTACGTTAACTTATTGACCAAACTTTCTAACCTCACCTAAGTTGCTAACCTAACCTTACTTGTATACCTAACCTAACTTTCAAACTCACAAACACAAGTGGCACCTAACTCAATGCCTAACTGCCCGTTTTTACCATTACTAAATGGCACCTAATTCAATGCCTTACCCCGTTTTCACCACCAGTTAGTGTCACCTAATTCAATGCCTTACCCCGTTTTCAGCAACAATAAGTGTCACCTAATTCAATGCCTAACTTCCCGTTTTCACCAACCCTAAGTGACACCTAATTCAATGCCTATCTGCCCGTTTTCACCAACACTAAGTGACACCTAATTCAATGCCTAACAGCCCGTTTTCACCAACATTAAGTGGCACCTTATTCTATGCCTTACCCCGTTTTCACCAATAATAAGTGTCACTTAATTCAATGCCTAACTTCCCGTTTTCACCAACCCTAAGTGACACCTAATTCAATGTCTTGTCGTGAAAACAGGCCTAACCTAACTATCATCTTAGTGTTGGTGCATTAAACCAATGCAATGGTAATCACGCGCAAGCTTAAATTCGACACTCCACACTTTAGCATAGGCGGGGTGGACATTTGCATGTCCAAAGAAATTAAGATGTTGGGTGTGACGTTTGACGAGAAGCTCACTTTTAAGGCACACGTGTCAAATGTTTGTAGGAAGGCCATAAATATCTACCAACAGCTCGCAAGAGCAGCGAAGGCAAGTTGGGGCCTTAACCCCGAAGTGATACGCACAATATACACTGCGACCATCGAACCCATCATTTTGTATGCGGCAAGCGTCTGGGCATCAGCTGCCGAGAAATTAGAAGTGCAAAGACAGCTCGAAACTTTGCAGAGGGGCTTCGCACAAAAAATGTGCATGGCTTATCGCACGGTCGGGGAGAACTCAGCAATGGTCCTTGCAAGAGTGCTCCCGCTTGATCTTAGTGTACGCGAGGTAGCCTCACTATACAGGATCAAGAAGGGTGCGGCCCTGCCAGGACTAGGGGACAGGGAGATCGAGCAATTAATGCCAGCAACAGAAGCGCCACACCCTGCAACAGTCGCGGACCTTGAGCTGACGTACCTCAAAGACGCGAACGACGTGGACGCAAATAGTAGCTGTGCAGTAAAAATCTTCACAGATGGCAGCAAGGCTGGAGGAAGAGTCGGTGCAGCGCTGTCCTTGTGGGAGGGCGGAGAGGAAACTCGAACCGTCAAGCTTTGCTTGCCGTCATATTGCACAGTGTACCAAGCGGAACTACTGGCCGTCTGCGAAGCCACGAGGCGGATCAAGACACACGGAGCATCCACATTCGGAATTTACAGCGACTCTCAGAACTATCTCGACAGAACAAAGTGGTATCTTTGTTCTGGATAAAAAAAAGCACACGCAAGATTGGAGGGAAACGAAAGGGCAGATCAGCTTGCCAAGGAAGCCGCTGCAGCATCACGAAAGAGAAAACCGGACTACGAATTCTTTCCCGTCTCATTTGTTAAGCGACAGCTCAGACTGGAGTCGATTCGCGAATGGAATGCGAGATACAAGTCAGGTGAAGTAGCTTGAATCACGAAACTCTTCTTCCCGGATGTGATTGCCGCATACGGCGTGATTCGTTAATTCGAGCCGACATGCCTGAGCACTCAATTGTTGACCGGCCATGGGGGATTCTCCAAATACCTATGCCGCTTTAAGTGCAAGGAGAGTCCCTCATGCACTTGTGACCCAGGTGAAAAAGAGTCCGTTCCTTACATTATCTTGGAATGCCCAGTGTTAGGATACGAAAGATATAAGATTGAACAGATACTGGATACAAAACTAACAGTAGAAAACATTAAATTTATTATGTTGGACAAACGAAGAAAAAAGTTCATGGACTATTGTCTGAAACAAGTAACAAAAGTATGATGACCATATATTATGAAATATATTGTACATCATACACAAACATTTAAGAAGAAATATAATAATTAAAAATAAGAATAAGCTTAGTCTAAGTTATAAATAAGTATAGAACCTAAACTTAATATATCAGAAAGTTGTGTTCTGGGCTAAAAGAAGCTCAAGAAAATAGTGGGTACTGTAAACCCGGAATCCCATATACTATGTAAAAATTAAATAGGGTTAAAACTAGTTATAAGTACAATAATAAGATAGTAGTAAGTAAGTAGTAGTAGTAGTAGTAAGCACTACATGTTAACTAGATATTTAAGAATAAAAATTGCCAAATGCCTGCCTGTCCATTAATTTAATAAAGAAACAGTGTATGTTGTAACTTGATACCGGAAATAAAGAAACATAATAATTAGAGTAGATAGAAATATAAGATCGGAATCTCACCGGTAAATTGCATGACAGAGATTGTAAGAACGAAAGATAAAGTATGTGGAATAAAAGTGCGAGAGGAATAATTGACAGAACTGGAATGAAAGAGTAGCGTTAGATAAAATAGGCTCTGATACTATGTCAGAGGTAACCTTACCTTCAAACCTAACCTAATTAGGTTAGGTCATCAAGTTGCTGACCTTACCTAACTTTCAAATCTAAGTTAGGTTTGAAAGTTAGGTAAGGTCAGCAACTTAGGTGAGGTTTGAAAGTTAGGTGAAGTTCGAAAGTAAGGTTAGGTTTGAAAGTTGGGTTAGGTCAGCAAGTTAGATTAGTGCATTAACTTAGGTGAGGTTTTGAAAGTTAGGTCTACAAGTTAGGTTTGGTCAGTATGTTAGGTTAGATCAGCAAGTTAGCTTAGGTTTGAAAGTTAGGTAAGGTCAGCAACTTAGGTGAGGTTTAAAACAACGTGACAAAAAATATCAGCCAACTATTGGTTTATAAGTTCGCACACAGAAACATAGACGCACAGTGTTCAGAGTGTTTAATCTGTGCGTCTATTGTCTCTGTACACTGGCGGCACGCTGCCGCACACACACATGTTTGAAATTGTTGCCTCGTTTGCTTTGTTTTGATTGTAGGGCGGCGCTCCATCTAGACATAAATGATCAAAGCCTATACCTAGCATTTTTTTACAAACACACAACGAATACCAACCATTGCGCATTGATAGAAGAAAAGGTTTAAAACTAACTATACTTGCAAAACGATTGTCAGTTTAGAAATCGTCTGAACACCTGGTGGCCTACCATAACGCCTTAAAGCAGGGAGCAATTCCAGTGTGGGAAAGAGTTGTCGCTAGACGACCTGTCTAGCTCAGTCTCTTTCCCGCACTGGAATTACTCCTGCTTTATGACGTCATAGCCCCCTGACCAACTGTCAATAAGCCGTGACGCGACGTTAAAAGAAAAATCCGCCCGTTTAAGCTAGGCCCACCGAACTCTAATCAATTCACACAGCAAAATCTCTTTCAAAACCTTTCGTACAAAAGACAGTGAATAACTAGCCACAACCAATCCCGGTTATTTCAGAACAAAAGCAGTTTTCTTGCACAACATCCATTATTCAGAGAGATATGGGCAATCCTCCATTGTCATACCACCCGCGAGTGACCATCCGCGCGGAATCGATTGCGTCCATCACTGGTGGGAATCGAGACGAGTGCATCAGTCGATTTTGATATTACTTCGTTTCGAGTCACATCATATGATGTAGGAGAATCATGAAGGGATTATGTTGGTTTGGTGTCGGGTTTTCGTGTAAATGGGCTACTTTTGTTTCAAGAGCAGCAGGATGCCTATCTTTTTGCCATTTGCATTTTATTGAAGGTTGCTTAGCAACAATGTTTCGATGGATAGATGGATGGAGTGGTTACAAGTTTCACTGCTGAGACTAAGAATACAAAATTTGTAGCAAATCTACTAGATCCTAATAAAAGTTAAAGGATATAAGCAGACTTGTACATTTAAAAATTTAATAGAGGAAACTAATGAATTTACAAATGAAATAAAAAATACAACTGATTTAAAAAAATACCTATCTAACCCATACTCTATGGAAGTAGTTTTATAGTTAACACACACAATCAGTTCAGCACCATTGAAGAGGCAAGATCAGGCGTTAAGCTATGTAGAACGGTCGTCATGTAGTTCACAGGGTCAAAACATCAGAGCTGCTCCGCAGACAGGCAGCAGTGCAGTTCACAGGTCAGACGTTAAGGTAGCAGCGTAGTTAATAGAGTCAGACGTCAAAGGCTGCTCTGCGAGACAAAACCAGGGCAGGCATGAAGATAGTTTCGAAGTACGGGAGTAGAGGTCGCAGGTGAATCTTTTAGTAACATCACCAGCCTATAGACTCAGGGCAGCTCCGCGAGACTAACGCCAGGGCAGGCACGAAGAAAATTTTTGAAGATTTTCTAGATAGAATTCTAGATAGATAGAATCTTTAGATGGATCACCTCTCACATTGAAGAATCTCTCTAGTTTGACCGGTTCGTCAGCTCGTTTCCACCGTAGTGTTTCTTTCGAATTTTCGAATATGAGTTTTCTTCTTGCAGTCATATAATTATCTCATCTGACAAGGGTAGTCGGCCAGGACATAACAGACTTCCTACATAAAACCATGAGTGTAATAGATTATCCTAATTATAGGTATTATTATGGTTATCATAAGTATTCCGTTTACTTTTAAAATTTAATAAAATAGTAATGTTCTGCATAACCAAAAACTTATTACAACTATGTAGGTACCTAAATTACATTATACAATAATTCTTTCATTATTTCAGTATGTCTGTAAAATAAGTAGTTTAAATATTAGGAAAACATAGAAAATATTCCAAACGGTTATCCACCTTTGATGTCGTTGATATTTTGGATGACGGTAGATAGAAACGTCAAAGCTGTTTGTTCACGACTATAAAAGGGGGTGCTCCGAGTGGCAGAGGCCCAGAACCGATTCCTGCGTAAGATCACCGGAGCTCCCTTTTTCGTCTGCAACGAAAGCGTTCATTTAGACCTCAAATTGCCTACCACCCAGCAATTTATGAAAGGCCTCTCAAAACGTTTCTTTGACTCAGCTGTCAAGCATAAAAACCCCCTTATCGCATCGGCCGCCCGAAACGAGCCATCGCGTATCAGTAGCGTTCGCCGTCCACGGCACGTTCTTCTCATTCCCGATGACCCCACCACCCTCCTCCAGGAAAGCAGTAGGGACACCAGCACACTTAGAAAATACAAACACAGACCGCCGTCATTCCGACCCCGCCGCCGTGGTCCGTCGCGACGTCCCGTTTCAAACCCTTGCGCCAGCCCGCGATGCTGAGCCAGTAGCAATAAAACAGCCCCTAAATCAGATCCAGCCTGTCCCCTTGCTGCCCTCCCCAGCGACGCCCTAAGCCGAGGCTCGTACCCCACAGGGGGTGCCCTGAGCGAGTGGTCGCTTAGCTTATAAGTTCATTTTGCCCCTGGCTGGAGGCCTTAAATTCTAGGCATCCACAGGGTTAGACCGCTTCTCCACGAAGACCTAGGTTTGCAAATGGACGCAGCTTGATAGGTATTTAACGTTACCTACTAATAACTGACAAGCCTAATTGAAATAAATGAATAGTCTTGTCTTTCTGTGCTTTTCTTCACGAAAACACTTTTCCCTACACACCTCTTTAGAGATACTTTTAGATAGTAAATAACAAGTACCTAACTATCCTGACACTCAAAGATTCAAAATTAGTGGATAATAATACTTAATACATTTAGTCTCTTATCTACCTGTTATTAAGTGCGTAAAGAATTTTATAAATATAATTCCATATAATATATTTCCAAAATAGGCAGTCTCCAAAGTACCTTGCTACCCATCATGTTTGGTGTTCCACAAGGCAGTACCCTCGGCCCAACGCTCTTCACGCTGTATATAAATGAACAAGTAAGCCTCCCAATAAGCAAAGCTGAAGTGATCTGCTACGCCGACGACATTGCCATCATCTTTCACGACTCGACTTGGAAACGGGTGTATCGTTTGGCGGAGCAAGGCCTCTCTCAGATAGCGCACGCCCTAGACACAAAGGAGATGTTTGATTTTGGGCCACCACTATGTACACTATACAGCGTGTAACAGAAAGGGTATAATCATATGGAATACTGTGGTACGGACCATCAAACTGAACAACTTTTTCTATGGGACCACCATCGAAATCGTAAAAAAATAATCAGCTGTCCCATACATTTGGGTCAAGTAGGTATTGAAATTTTGTATAGGACAGCTGATAATTTTTTTACGATTTCGATGGTGGTCCCATAGAAAAAGTTGTTCAGTTACCACAGTATTCCATATGATTATACCCTTTCTGTTACATGCTGTATAGATAAATAGGAAAAAAATAGGGGAATTTCTTAAAAATACTAAAAAAATAATATGAAGAAAGGTACAGTGGTACAATAATGATCATATGAAAAGTTTTTTTAAATAAAATAACCTTATTAATTTGTAAGGCAGCCACGACAGTTGTGTTTGACAAATGAAGTTTGACGACTTTGACAGTTTTAAGAAGTGACGTTTTAGAGTCTTTCCTTGCTTTGAGTTTAGATCTGTAGTATTTTATCGAAACCCAAGATTTTCGAAATTCGTATTATTATTTTTATCGCAGGACGGTATTACGATACACGTCAATCAACGTACAGACACAATAAAATACCTTGGAATTATCAAAGACAATAACTTAACCTACAAATCCCACATATAGACCCTATCCTCCAGAGTGCGAAAACTGATCCATGTTATTAAAAAACTCCGCTACTCTACCCCAATCGATGTACTGCGAACGGTTTACATGCACTCTGCCAGTCAATCACGCAGTATTGCATCCGTATATGGGGACGGGCTGGTAAAACCATATTTATAACATTAGAGAGGGCACAAAGGGCACTGATCAAGGTTGCGCTAAAAAGCCTTTTAGATTCTCCACAGACCTTATTTACCAGGAGTTTGAAGTCCTAAGGGTGCGTCAAATATTCATACTTCAAGCAACGCTTAAATATCACGCAACAGTAGGAAAACTGCCAGAATACGAGGATTTATTAAACAAACGAGTATTTAGAGTACCTATACCATTGACGGACAGGGCCGTCATCTACCCCGGTCGCAGCGGAGAGTGGAACCGGCGAGAGATGTCGTGCGGTGTTCCACAGGGATCGGTTCTGGGACCGCCCCTGTGGAACATCGGTTACGACTGGGTGCTGCGCGTCGACCTCCCTGACGGCGTCAGCGTAGTATGCTACGCTGACGACACGCTGCTGCTGGCACAGGGGAGGTCGCACGAGGCGGCGGCCGAAGTAATGACACGCGGGGTTGCGATAGTCGTTGAGCGGATCCGGCAACTGGGTCTCGAGGTGGCGCTGCATAAGTCTGAGGCCATGTGTTTTCATGGGCCTCGGAATGCGCCACCGCCGGGATCCTTGCTGATGGTAGGTGGGGTTTCCATCGGCGTCGAGTCGACGTTGAAGTACCTAGGATTCGTCCTCGACAGCCGGTGGAACTTCGTGGAGCACTTCCGACGTTTGGCCCCAAAACTGGAACGGGCCGGAGCTGCCTTCAAGCGGCTCCTGCCCAACCTGGGGGGTCCAAACGCCTCCTGCCGGAGGCTCTACGCGGGGATCCTGCGGTCCATGGCCCTTTACGGGCCCCGGTGTGGGCGCGTTCCTTGAGGCTGCGGGCCGCCCACTACCTGAACGTGCCCCAAAAGATGGTAGCCGTAAGGCTGGTCCGTGGTTGCCGCACGATCTCCCGCGAGGCGGCGAGCCTCCTTGCCGGATTGCCGCCATGGGATCTAGAGGCAATAATCCTCGGGCGCCTGCACGAATGGCGCGCGGAGACTCTACGCCGGGGGGAAACTCCGCTGCCGCGGCAAATTGCCACTCAGCGGGCAGACTTCCGGCGTGATCTCATGGCGACATGGAGAGAACGACTGTCGCAACCCCGTGCAGGGCACGCCACAATAGTGGCGATAAGGCCCCTCTTTGAGAAGTGACTTGAGAGGCGCCACGGCGTCCTCACCTTCCGCCTGACGCAGGTCCTCACCGGACACGGTTGTTTCGGGAGGAACCTGCACCGGATCGGGCGGGGGGAAACGCCCGGGTGTTACCACTGTGAGGATCGACCGGAGGACATGGTGGAGCACACGGTGGAGGTCTGCCCCGCGTGGGCGGAGCACCGCCGTGTCCTCGTAGCGGCGATCGGCGGCGGCGACCTCTCGCGTCCGGCCTTGGTTCATTCCATGGTCCGGAGCGAGATGGAATGGGACGCCGTTGCCTCCTTCTGCGAAGCAGTCATGCTAGCGAAGGAGGCGGCGGAACGTGTGAGGGAGAGAACCTCACGTCCCAGCCGCCGCGGGAGACGCACCGGGCGTCGGGGGGCACGTGGTGGCCCCCGGCCACCGTAGGCGCGGGCTTGTGGACGGTGAGCTATGGGCTTTATGGGCTAGCTCGCCGTCCGTCCGTCTTTTGACGACAAGCCGTGTCGACGGCGCGTTCGTGTTCCACGCGCGCCTCAAAGAGATGTCAGCAACAGGATGGGTTTTAGTCGAGTCTTAGTTTAGTAAATAGGACCTATCTAGACGCTGTACAAATTTTTGTGATCCAAACACTTATAATAAAGTAAGTAAAATTTGCGACCTACGAGACTGCTCTAAAAAAATACTAAGATTAGCCCTTTTGGAATTGTCATACGACGACACCGAAGCCTTGATATAGCATCTCCACGACAGCCACACACACACACTCACACCCTCACACACACACACCACACACTAACACCAGCCAAGAGCTCGTGGAGGCAATACAAAGTATTAAATGAAGAAAGTGATGAAAAACAGCAAAAAAACAATCATAAAAAAAATGTAATCTTAAGAAAAATATGACTACTTTAGTTTTTTTTTTATTTAGTGATTAATATTGTGGGTGCAACTAAGTTTTATTTTATTTTTTATCTGTATAATTAAATTCTCCATTGAACAGTCTTCGTTTCATAAGGATGGCATACGTAGTTCTAAGATATTCGGGTTTATGTGACTGACCCGTTATTTTTGGAACCGAGTGTAGTTGGGAAAAGGCGAGGCAGATGCATGAAATCGGATTCTAAATATGTATAATTTTATAAGGGGCGAAATATATGCTTAGAATGCTTTTTATCCCAAGAAAACCTTCATGTGATAGCAGTAGACAGAACATATTCGACATATTAAATCAACCTGATATGTATTTCTTCGATTAAGCATTTTAATAGATAAAACCATCTATACTACCATGTGAACGTGTGTGAAAATCGAACAGACCGACAAATTGAACATACCCGAATCTACTCCATCCAATTAATAAACGTGATATCCGGTGCACAAATAACTGGTAACCGGAAGCGTCGCAAGCGCATAGCTGATGTCACCACAAACGCACGGCGCACTTCCGATGCACGCCGCACCATTTCCGTTGGACGACCAACCTGTGGGGAAAACGTGGAGCAGGAAAGGCTACGAAGTACCACTGCAAAGTTTTGAATAAAAAAAACATGAAAAGGAAGGAGGCGCTCATATTTAAATAATACCTAATATAATATAATCATATTTAAATAGGTGGGCAGCGTAGCATGACCACCGTAGAAACGGGTTTTGTCGACAATGAATCGAAAAAAATGACAGATTGTGGAAAGATTTCTATCGCCGCAAGCATGGCGATGTTAAAATGTATGACAGACATGTCTAGTTGTATAGAAAGAGCTTTGTCGATTCTTGGTAGAATAGAGATAGGTAGTATTGCCATGCTCCGCGGGCTTTAGTAGTTATGTCAAGTTGTAAACGTCACTGTCAGTATGACAGCTGTCATAAGGTGGAGTAACGGCAATACTGGGAGCCCAGCTACGAGACACAGCCTTATTTGGAACTATGAAAAATCATTTAAATCATTATTCTGTTGCCCTTATGCCAATTCATTTGGGGTCAGCGCCGCATGTCTTCTTCTTCCATACTTCTGTATTACTTGTCATCTCATAATTTAAATAAACCACTAAATACCTTCAGCGAATTGTTTTACTAAAGGAGAACAATACAATACCAGCCGCTAGACTTGAGATTAAGAAACATTTGCCGAAGTCGATCCAAGGTCTGGCTACCATCCATTACATACGAAGACGCCTCCGGGCTTCAGAAAACACGTCATTTTGCTTGTTGTCATATTTTGTAGATGTTTGACAGTCGTTACGAGTAGTTAGAAGCCCGAAATTTGACAACCAGTCTTACCAAGGGGTGTTACCCATCACTAACTGGGTTGGTGCGGTCAGGTGGCCTACCATGACGTCTTAAAGCAGGAGTAACTCCAGTGTGGGAAAGAGATGGCGCTAGACGAGGTGTATAGCTCGTGTCTCTTTCCCACACTGCTTTAAGACGTCAAAGTAACCCCCAGACAGGCAGTTACTCCGCAACTGTATCCGTTGAAACTGAAAGCTGACCAACTTAAGAAAAAGACGAGGCAGATGATGATTTGTACTTCTGTATTTATCGTATCGATAGCCAAAGGCCAAACTCACCACCGCTATCTTCTGTGGGGTATTAGTGTGTATGGACAAACCAGCGGGAATTTTAATTGATTTCATCGGACGTGACGGTTTAATACTGTTCCAAATAATGGCTTTTATTAGCGCTGATTTAAAGTGTAACTGTTTTTAAAGAAGAATGGCGGAAAATGTGAAATTATGGTAAACTTTGTCGGTTTCTTACTTTATTTAAGATTTTGTAACGTAGATTTAAAAATTTTGACAGGATTGATGTTTAATTTCGTCTTAATTTTGACGAATGCGAGAAGTAGGTAAGTGAATTTTAGTATTTCGATAATAAAGCGTTAAAATTGTTTAGGAAAATAGTATGGATAAAATAAGTCTATTTTGTAACGTGTCAACCATATATTAAAACTACACAACAACATACAGCATGACATCAGTGTCATGCTGTATGTGGTCTTGCCTTGCTTGTTGTTGCCTGTAAATAGCAAAAAACGTAAAATAATTTTTATTTCGCGGGCTGCACTGGCGTTTGCCCCCTTTTTTTTCGGATGGGAAATCATTAAATGACTCCTCCCGCTCTGGGCTGAGCAGGCGGGAGTGTCAGACTTTTACTGACTAAAACCCATCCATGTTCCTTCATCGCCCTTTGTGTTCCGGGGCCACTGTATCTCTTTCGAACAGTCCCGAAGCCCCGGCAGGCATCGGCCTTTGTGGTCCGAAGGGGTCCGCTGAAATCTCTTTGAGGCGCGCGTCGAACACGAACGCGCCGTCGACACGGCCTATCGTCATAAGACGAACGGACGGCGAGCTAGCCCATAGCTGACCGACCTAAGTAAAAAAATAACTTGGGCCCAGCAAACACTATGGATAACCATCCATTGCCAACCATAACCAACCATTTGTTCTTAAAAAAAAAATCAAACAAAAAATTAAGAACAAATAGTTTTTTCCCTAAATCTTTCTTTTCGCAAAAACAACAATCGATCCGAAACATAATAAACCTGCCCACAATTTCACGTCAATGCTGCCAACCTCATTCCGGAAATTCAAACATGAAACATATTTAGGAAGCTGTCACCGACGCAAATCCGCTTAACCATAGAAGTTAGTCTAGCACAAACGAGAATACATTGGAATTATGCACCGAGTCTGCGCTCCGAGAATATAAATAACTTGCTTTAAACGCTATTTTATAGCGTTGAATGAATTATTATGTAATGTACGAGGGAAAGATTGCAGCATTTGTTTGTTTAACGTTTTTAATGAAGACACAAATAATCTATACTAATATTATAAAGAGGTAAAGTTTGTGAGTTTGTGAGGTTGTAGGGTAATCTCTGGATCTTCTGAACCGATTTTGAAAATCTTTCACTAATAGGAAGCTACATTATCCCTGAGTGCCGTAGGCTATATTTATAACATGCCCGTAGGATAATTTCCGACCAAAACGCGAGCGAAACCGCGGGCAACAGCTTGTAGTAGGATATTACTGTTAGAATTTGAAGTCCAATGTTATGTTAAGGTTAAATTAAGTCAGGTAGCAGATCATCATCAGCTTCCTGCCCTTGTCCCATTCTACGAGTACTTGGCGTCAGCGCAACACGTTTTCGTCTTCCATTCTCCACTGTCAACCGTCACGCTATCATTTACTCCTTTCTCTTTCATATCATTCCTCACACAATCCATCCATCTTTTCTTCGGCCTTCCTCTCCCTCTCCATCCATCAACATTAATATCCATCACTTTTTGTAACATAATGTGTTTCATCCCTCCTTATTACACAGGTTGCGGAGAAAACAGCCAATCTAAAGTGGGAGTAGGCTGGCCACTTAGCGCGAAATAAATGCGGTGCAAATGCATCCGGGGAGGTAGGCAAAGATCGTCACTCACTGGACGGCTGACGGAGGAAATCGCTGTCGAAGTAGACCGCGGCGAAGGTGGTGTGATGATCTGATCTTGTATGAGAGGCGAACGTGGCCAGATATCGCACACGATTGAGATGTTAGGAAGGAGAAAGTCGGGAGGGCTTCGCCCAGCAGTGGGACACTTGTCAGACTAACAAAAAAAATATGTTAAGAAGTAGTACATAGTCTGATGACTTGTCTCATGACAGCGAGTCTTGGAGAGCCATACCGTTACGCCTGTAACCCTCGAAGGTTTAGGTTTAGTCCCATGTAATAGGGACAAGCCTATTGTTCTCAACCGGGCACAAACCCAGATTCCGGTCTGCTCCTAATTCCTGGTGGATAAAACATTAAGACCTAATAACACTTTGCAGACCTGGATTGGAACCCAAGACTCCATTCAGCAGAGGTACTTGTGACCTTAGACATCATGACTGGGGTTGTCAAATTCAGCATGCAGTTATACGAATTCTATGATGAGTTGAAATAAAGACAAGATTATTATTAAAAACTGACAAGTGTGAGTTGCACTCGCGCACTGAGGGTTCCGTATAAACTTGTATGTATTTTGTTATTAAAATACATATTATTTATGGTTTACAAACTTTTTCCTTTACATGTCCTGTAAGACATTGCTTCTTGCCAAATTGAATGAGTATTTGATATTAATTTCAGCTTGATAGCCCCACGCTTTCCTGAAAAAAACAGGCTTGACAGACGGACAGACAGACGGACAACAAAGCGATCCTATAAGAGTTCCGTTTTAGCCGACTGAGGTATGGAACCCTAAGAACACAGAATTTATAGCTTCATGAGCTTATTTTAAGCAACTGAAACTGTACCTATAAGCCCCTTTATCTTCGACAACAAAGGGTTATTCGATCTCAAAACACAAATACAAAATAAGTTAATAAACCTTCCTATGAAATTGTAAACAAAGCCGCTTTCAGTCGCTTTATAGCTGAGTAGTTCTAACATCCCTTTTCAGCAGAATATCACAATACTTATTTGAAGAGTATAATGTCTAGTGAAGAGACTAGCATAGAGGCTATTGTACTGGAACCTTTTAGCTACCTAACTAAAGGAGAAAATGGCAATAAGATGGCTGAGAAGGCTTTCAGTGAAGTGTTGCTCGTGAATCCTTTTTTTTTTTAAGAACAACTGCCTTTTATCACTGGTCTAGAAAAGAGGATTGTTGGAGAAATATTTGTCGTCAATAGGAGTATGGATTTATTGTTGGAAGTGCTTCTTTGTGTTTTTTGTACAAAGCTGCTTTATTATTTTGTTGTGCTATCGTGAGCCTGTCTCCATAATGTTTTCTAAAGACTAGCAATTAGTAATTCGTTAATCATTAAAATAAAAAGAAGAAAAATGTTCAGGAAGATTTTTTACTCTTTTCAACAACTCTGTTTCTGTACACTGCTAACTACGGCCCACTTATGGCACTCACAGAGTGGCCAGTTTACCGGCAATGGACACATTACATGCTGCTATGCTATGTTTATGCAGTTTCTGGATAAAATTATCTAGATATCAAAATCAGAAGGACATCCTGAAAGCGTATTTTAATTGGGAACACCCAATTATTTATGGAGTTCGTATAGCACAAGCGTAATCAGCCTAAAATGTATCAACTGCTGAGACACATGCCTCCTCTTTATGAGCGTGGGCTGTAATCAACCACGTGGGCCTGGTTGGTAGACAGATCACCCAGGACAAGACAGGTCACGTAGGTGACATGACGGACACTAGTCTTTGAATTTTTGGATCTAGGACATGCCGGTTTTCTCGCGATAATTCTGTCACCGTTTTGAAAGCAGTGGTGATGCAATAATCAACATAAGGTAATGTGCCTGCCTGTTCCTGAACCCACCGACTACCACTCGTGTGTTGGCGCCGTTATCACTGAGCCACCGCTGCTTTGGTGCGCACTTATTTGCATAATCCAATCTACATCCTCAGACCAAATAAAAAGTTAAGACGGAACTCTGCGAACAGAGAAGCGAGGCCAATTTTCTAAACATGTGTGCACTTATTGGGTCGTAGTTTGGTTGTAGTTTGATGTAATGTAGTTTGATGTAAGTTTGAGGGAGCATACGTATGCACAGAGCGAGGCGTAGTTTTGCGCATGCTTCACTGTATTGTTCGCAGCGCTATGTCTTGGTTTTGTATTTGGTCTGACTGTCTTACGGCCCCCTCAGCCCCCTCATATACGATAGTATTTCTACCGTAGTTTGTTATTGTTACTTTCAATCAGCAACAGTAAATCAATCCCAACTAATAGACTCTGTTCGAACTAACAGCGAGAAAATTGAAGAGAAAACTATGAAATGTAACAGATGTAGGAACGAACTGTTAATATCAGTTGGATTGGAGCGATCGCTCCGAATTCATTGCGGTATGAACACTACACACTGCTGCTAAGAATGACTAGCACAGAGATTATACATCTGCTTTAGACACTGGGCTTGTTGTCGGTTTGTGGATGTCACATGTGTTTTCGAAAAGATATTTATATTGAAAGATAATAACATTAGATCATTCACTGCCTCGTTAGTCTAGTGGTCGCAAGCGCGACTGCTGAACAAAAGGTCTAGGGTTCGATTCCCGGGACGGGCAAAGTGTTATTGTGTTTTGCAATCAGGAATTTCTCATTAGCAGCCACGGAGTCTGGATTTGTGCCCTGCTGGTTGGCTACATGGGACTAAAAACATGAATGGTTGAAAGGCGGAAAGTGTCGAATCCGCAATAATGATCAGTTGAGTAAGGCTTGAAATAAACTAAATATAATTTAACCTACAGTCACCCTGTATGGCAATCGACTAACATAACATATTCCCAGGTTCGATTACCAGGGCCCTGTTTAATAAAGCTGACAATTCGACATAAAGATATGTCAAAAAAAAACAAAATTGTCGGATTGTCGCATTGTCAGCTTTATTAAACAGGGCACAGGTAAACAGTGCCAGTGACGTGTAAGTCTTGTTTAAAAAGGGGCGAACCTATTTGTCAACAAACGTGCATCTTAAGATTCTTACATGAGTACCATCGCACTCAGCGTTGGCGTCACTTTATGTCATCGAACATGCTCGCCATCCTCCCCACCCGTACCTCCTCAGCAATATAACTTCGCCGCTAACCACCAACTGTTATTTTCACAGTGCCTGGCTTTTGGACAATAAAGCAATTTAGTGGGAGTTCTACTGCACCGTTTGTATGACTATCCACTATCCATTGGTAGGAATAGTTTTTCAAGCGGCTCTGTATTGGCGGCTTTTGATCGTTACAAAGCTATTAGAATCTTTAAATCTGACCCGTCAGCTTTGAGTGTTGGTTCGTGGAATTGTGGCGGTGAAACGGGTTTTTGGAATCAGTGGTGGACTATTTTTGTTTCAATCTGGTTAATGGAATACTTGTAGTCTTTCCATCTCTTCTATATGGTGTTATATTAGTGCATTTAGAAGTTTTAATAAACTGTTTTCTCGAGCTACCTGGAGTTTTCCTGGAGATAGCACTAAATCCTACTTACTTCCTACCAGGGCTCGGAAACCGGTTAATTTTCCAAACCGGTTTTGGTCATTGACCCCAAACCAGAAACGATTGCGGTTTAGGTTTCGGTTACCGGTATTTTAACCGGTTAATGGGAGAACCCGTTTTTTACAAATTCCGATTCTGTTGAGCGAAATTAACCGGTTAATTTGAGATTCGGCGGTAAGTAAATAAGAGTTTTACCTACTACGCCATCTCTCTTACATCTACAATCATAAAGCTCTCGGTCTAGTCGCTCTACGCCAACGAATAACGCACTCACAAGCAGGTTGCGTTCGACCGCGCTCGTAGTTTCGTTTTAATTGTCGTGAGTGCAACAAAATACTTGAATGGGGTCTGAGTAAAACCGGTTTATTTAGGTTAGTGCGAGTATTAAAATAATATTTTCTGCAAAAACCGGTATCCAAAATGATTTAGGTTTAGTCTAAACCGTTTTTGTAATTAACCGGTTAATCGAAGAACGATATTATAACGGGTTTATGAACAATATTAACCGGTATTTCAAAACCGGTTCCAAGCTGCTGCCTACCTGCTTCCTACTATAATAATTATTATAAATGCGAAATTTTGTGAGCATGGAGAGATGGATGTTTCTTATTCTTACTCGCGAAAACTACTGAACGTGTTACATGATAGAAGGTTGGCGAGGCTGCATGTATTTTGGGACCCACTCTTAGAAGTATAATACATTATGGGTCCAGATTCACCGGCCTTCTTTGGCACATGGATAGTTCGTAACCAAGATTAATGTATAGGATATTTTTTATCCCGGTAGTATGATCCCGTGGGTCAGTTACCGAACTTCACGCGGGCGAAGCCGTGGGCATAAGCTAGTCCTTACTGAACGGAATATCTCGGTTAGTTTCCAAAACACTTGAAATTTTTCTCGCAATATCGTGACACAGTTGCATACCAATTAACAAGTATATTGTACGCCAAAACCACTAAGTTTCTTTATCAAAAATACACAGGATCCCCCACTTATCCACTTAGTGAGGAGACACCTAGTATGGCAGTGTATATTGCTATCCTCTACCATAATCCCTACCTTCCCTATTGACGGCCACTCCTGCTTGTTGACCCTGGGCATAGACTAATTGAACACAATAGATGCGAAACAAGATAAAGAAGCTCTTGGCTAAATCATAACAGCGGCTCAAGTCGATCTTCAGATTAAGCCGCGTGCTGGCTTAGGTTGGTCCTTGGATGGGTGACCGCCCTTTACATACCGAGTTTCCTCCGTGCCTCGGAAAGCACGTTAAGCTGTTAGTCCCGGCTGTCAGTCGTTGTTCCCGGCTGTCATTTGTAGATCTTTGACAGTCGTTACAGGCAGTCGATGGCCCGACCTGTGGACGGTGAGCTATGGGCTAGCTCGCCGTCCGTCCGTCTTATGACGACAGGCCGTGTCGACGGCGCGTTCGTGTTCCACGCGCGCCTCAAAGAGAGTCAGCAAACAGGAAGGGGTCCGTAAGGACCGACGCCTGCCAGGGTTGCGGGACTGTTCGAAAGAGATACCGCGGCCCTGGAACACAAAGGGCAAAGGAAGGAACATGGATGGGTTTTAGTCAGTAAAAGTCTGACACTCCCTCCTGCTCAGCCCAGAGCGCGAGGGGTTATTTGATGATTTCCCATCGGTAAAAAATAAAAAAATAAAAAAATGGCCCGAAAGTCTGACAACCAGTCTTACCAAGGGATATCGTATTACCCATACCCAGTACTAACAGGGTTGTGGAGGTCAGATAGGTAGTCGCTGCGTGTAAATACTGGTGTTAGACTGGAAGCCGACCACAACATAGTTGGGAAAAGGCTAGAAAGATGACGAAATGTGAGACTGGATAGTACCCGGATGTAAACATGTGGTGGATTTTTGAGACGAAGCTGTAAGTTTTCGCAATTAACTTTAGTAATGTTACAGAAGTTGGTCCATAAGTGTATTTTAACAAAACCGAATCGATCGGTCATATAAAAATGCAGTACCATAACTGAAAACCTTCTGGACAGACTTCTTAGAATATTTTTCTGAAGCGCCAACGCTTAAAGTGTCGGTCCTTTCTGCCGCAGGTACAGATACAAGTATACAATTATGGATGTAAATTCCTAATTGTGTTGAATATTTTAAACGCCGCGAAACTGTCAACATTTTTTTTTCTTATTTATGATGCGTCCAGGAGTATTGTGTATCTCCGTTGACAGTTCATAGTGATCATCACTTGGCGAGTTTTGCTTTACAATGACAGTTCTGCAGGGGTAGCGTCAGTTGAAACCATCAAGAACGGTCATTGTATATCAAAACTCGCCAAGTGATGATCACTATGAACTATCAACAGAGATACGCAATACTGCTGGACGCATCTTAAATAAGAAAAAAAAAATGCTGACAGTTGCGCGGCGTCATGTCAACAGAGATACTCAATAGCCCTGCAGAGCGTAGTGTCGCTTCTATACCTCCTTACTCTATGGCCGGTTCCGATGGCGGTCACACAATGGGCGATCCTTCGCCACTGCCATTTCATTTCATTTCTACTTATTTGATGGCGAAGCATTGCGTGTTTTGTTTGAGTGGATTGGTGATTTTTAGTTTTTTTGATCACGGTTTCCTGTTGTGTGAACAATTTATTTAATAGTTATTGAGTGTTACTTTTGTACGACGTTTGAAAGTGCTAAATGGTTTTCCTTTAATCCATTTTGCTTAATGAAAAGTCACCATGTTTTTAGGGCTACATACCTACATACAAACGTAAATTCATACCTTTTTCCCCTATTGGTAGGCAGAATTTACAGTACGCCACCAGCTGCAGCTGTGACTGCGTGCTGCCGATCAAAAATCGATCTCTTCTTTGCTTATTATTATGGTACTTGGTGGCCGGGGGCCACGTGGTGGCCACCGTAGGCTCGGGCCTGTGGACGGTGAGCTATGGGCTAGCTCGCCGTCCGTCCGGCTTATGACGACAGGCCGTGTCGACGGCGCGTTCGTGTTCCACGCGCGCCTCAAAGAGAGTCAGCAAACAGGAAGAGTTCCGTAAGGACCGACGCCTGCCAGGGTTGCGGGACTGTTCGAAAGAGATACCGCGGCCCTGGAACACAAAGGGCAAAGGAAGGAACATGGATGGGTTTTAGTCAGTAAAAGTCTGACACTCCCTCCTGCTCGGCCCAGAGCGGGAGGGGTTATTTGATGATATACCATCGGTAAAAAAAAGGGTTTTATTTATTTTATTTAAGGGCGGGAGAACATTGCATATCAGTTCGGTTTAAAGCTTAATTTGTCGTGCATAACTGTAAGTCGCAACGAGAAAGTCTTTTCACGTTAACCCTTACCCGTAATTGAGCTCGTTAAACCTGTAGCAGCAATACGACGATCCTGAAAGTATTCCCATAAAATATTTACGGTTAAAAGATAGCCCGTAGCCGCGTAAACCGAAATAAGCGAAGCTTTTTAGTGGTTTACATCCCGGTACGCAAATAACTTGTTTTTTACGATTCTTACTGCACGCATCTCGAATTTTAAATAGACATAACAACACGCCTGTAATATCCTAAGGGTTAGACAAAGGTGTCTAATAGTACCTACATCCATGAACGTTCAAAAGTCCAAACTCAAGGTCTGCCAACGTGCAATGGAGCGCAGCCTTCTAGGCGTCAAACTAACCTACCGTGTACGCAACACCACACTGCGCTCCAAAACACCAATTACTGAATTTAATCAAAAAACCGCTAAGCTGAAGTGAGAATGGACTGGCCACGTTTGCCGCATACCCAACGAGCTTAACAGTATCCATATTTTGCCAGTTATGTTATAGTCCCATTTAAAAAGGGGACAGCGGCAGAATGGCAATAGCCATTACCTAGACACAAATCCAGACTCCGTAGTGCTTCTGACCAATTCCTGATGGAAAATTTCAATAACATTTTATCCGACCGGGGAATCGAATCCAAGACCAACACGCGCTTGCAACCACTAGACCAATGAAGCAGAAAAAATATGGCGGCGTTTTCGACAAAATGGTGTGCGTATGACAGTATTGATATGTCAAGATTTGCGCACGAGTGCCCTCAAGGTGGTTCGTGAAAGATTTTTTCATTTTGTGGACACGCATGAGTGAAAATGTATCTGATCGGGGGTTTTGGGATATTTTCAGGCGTGTACGTTCGTGACGTGGTCTGAATATGTTGTTTACCGACTGTATTGTATTCATTTAACTAAATACATCATATTCGTTAACATAACGTCAAGTCTGTAATCCCCGAAGGGCTAGCAGAGGTGTACTTAATAGTACACCCACATTTCGCCAATTATGTTTAAGTCCTATGTAATAGGAGTAGGGCCTATCGCCATCAACCGGTCACAAATCCAGACTCCGTGGCTGCTACTGAGAAATTTCTTACGGAAAACTTTCTTTAAAACCCAATAACACTTTGCCTGAACCGGGAATCGAAACCAGTATACCTGTAACGACTGTCAAAGGTGTACTAAAGCAAGGCCGCTCAAACTCAGGCGCGCGGGCCACGATGTGGCCCTCCAACAATAGCCAGCTAATGAATAGAATTCGTGATTTGAAACTTCATCGAAGAATATAATACTTTGTTTGTTTGGTTATTATTATATGTATATTATCCAATTAGAAAGTACAGAAATCCAAAACTAGACAGATTTTCTTGACACAATTTTTACTGAAAATATCTTCACAATTGTATTGAGTAATTGAGTAGTAATTGAGTATTGATCTTGTTGTGCAGATTTTTGTTAAGCATATTTGGACTATCGACATCAGATTCGTCGTAAAAATATGGTTGGAACAAAAATTTCTTCGAAGTGCCTGATTGAGTTTTTATAAAATCATTATTAAACTATGAGTAACTGTAAGTATTGCAGATAGCAACTGTTAAATAGCCACGTTGTACAAAAGAGGGCAATCCGCGCAATCTATAAAATGGGTCCTCGCGAGTCCCTAAGATAAATATTTAAAGAGATCGATATATTGACTGTGCCTTCACTCTATATCTTAGAACGTATTTTATATGTCCGCAAGAATCGAGGGCTTTTCAAAATTAAAAGCGACTTTCATAATATTAATACCCGCGGTAAACACGAAATTGTAATACCTAAATTCAGATTAACTAAAACTAGCAAGTCTTTTCTTGTAAACAGTATCCATCCTATTAATAAACACAGAATAAAGTTATTCCAAGTTTAAACCTTTGAAAATGTATGGTTATTCCTTTGTTATTCCTGGTGTAATTTTATTCCGTGTTTATTAATAAGAGGGTATAAGCTTAAGTCAGCTAAAGAACTGACCGAATGGAAAGTTCAAAAATTACATCAAACGTTTCCATAATAAAAAAGCATATTACAAAATCAAGGACTACGTCGAAGACAAAGAAGTTTGACTTTAGTTACAGCACTAATGACAATATTTGTGTCACTTGTTTAATTTACTATTTTACAATATTTTTCTACCTTTGTATAGATTCTTTTTTACCGATTGTTTTTGAATGTGTGAACATTGTAGGATTTGTAGATTTCCAGATGCTTGTTAACTTTTTATCTTGTTTTACAGTTTTTGTGTAGTAAGCAACGACTTATTTTCGGGCCTATGCTGTCTCCTCATACTTAAGTACTAATGCTGTAACATGATAATATTGTAACACCAAATTATTTGAAAATAGTAACCAACTAACCATGGAGTTTCTTGCCGGTTCTTCTCCATATGAAACGACCAACCCGAACCGTGCACCTTTTTTTCGACGTTTTATAAGTGCCCATCTAGTAGGCCTATGTGAAATAAAAAAAGAAAAAGAAAAACAAAAATAACAAACCAAAACACCAAAAAGTGAAAAATAACTTTAGCTTCAGAAGCCGGTGACAAAAACGCCAAATCAATCAAACAAAAGTCAAGCTTCAGAAGTCGGTGACAAAAAAACCAAATCAATCGAACAAAAGTCAAGCTTCGAAGTCGGTGACCTTTGTTTGATTGATCTTGTCTTTCTATTTGCCGTCTATTTTTGAAGAGTTCCATAGTATATCTCCGAAGATCAGCATCAGATCTTCACCAAATTAAAATGGGACCACCTCAGAAGTATAATCTTTCAAATAAAAAAATAATTTTGAGAATCGCTCCACAAATGGGGGAGAAATCAGGCAACATGCATAAAAAAAATATATACACACGAACATATAACCTCCTCCTTTTTTGAAGTCGGTTAAAAAATATTTTGATTGATTGATTGATTGATTGATTGATTGATTGATTGATTGATTGCCAAGTATTACTAACTGGATGACCAGCCGGTTGACGTAAAATAAAAATGTTGACCCACCTTGAAAATAAGTTGCCTTGTACTAAAGCATTAGTCTCTAACGAAAAGAAAATAGCCGGCTCGACCATACAGTAGGTATACACTTTTTCCTAACTACTAGATACATACGTCATATGAAATGAATTGCCTTTTGTGTAAAAACGACAGGGTCAAACACACTACATGAATAAAATATGAACGGGACTGTTGCCATGACAACTGTTTATGACAATGGTGGGGGTGAGGGGGGGTCTTAACTACGCTTTACGATGTAGGGGTCAAAGGAAAGCTCTTTTTAAAGATAGTGTGGATTGTTCAGTGACTAATTGTGGGTCCCATGATGTGTTTTTTGTCCGGTATGTAATAACCACAGATGGAGCTAAACGGCTTAATGCTTTCGGCCGCTAAGTTTTGTCCGATCCGGTCGAAACAGGAATTACATTATTATTACTCGTTCGCGTGAATTTATTAAAAAAATATACCAACTTTCTTTTTGAATCGAATTTTGTTACCAATTTCAAAGGTTTTAATTTTTTTGAATGGAACCCTAATATTTTTTCTAAAATAAAAGTAGCCTATGTTAGATTTATTACATCAGCTATCGGCCAGTAAAATCCCGTCAAAATTAGTCTTGGCGTTTCGTAGATAGTAGTATTTGAGAACCAAAAGACAGACAATTTAAAAAAAAAATGTGTTTTATGAATAAGTACCGTATATACTTCTATATGTATTTAGTAAAAAGCTGTTAGTTTGATATCACAAACACACACTTCAATTTTATTTAATATTTGAGTGCAGACGCATTGATTTTGCTTTGATTTTTTGAGTCATGGCTACTCAAATAAAGAGACATTCTTCTTCTTTTATTGCTGATATGGCATACTTATTTTAAATCGCAAATGGTACTATAGTCTGTTGCCCTGAGCTGTTAGGTAGTTTACGAGAAGTTACACACTGCAAAATGTTTCGTAAACCTAGTTTTTTGCATGTCCCTCATTCCAAGTCCGCGTACAGGCAAAATTCTTTTATAATCCTTGCGAGCAGAAGTTTTAATAAACTTACTAGTGAACATGATTTGGCCATTTTCAATACCAGTGTTTCTTGGCTTAAGCATTTGTTAATTCAAAGCTTTTTTAAGAGAAAGTAATTGTTTGCGTCTGAATGATTTTTAGTTGTGTAGTTTGTATTAATCGATCGTGTTATTTTGTTTCCTAATTTATTTAGTATAATCAGCCTTTAATGTTCCCACTGCTGGGACACTCGGCCTCCTCTCTATGAGAGGGAATGGGCTATAATCCACCACGCGGGCCCAGCGCGGGTTGGTAGATGTCACATGTCTTCGAATGTTTGATTCTAGGACATGCCAGTTTCATCACGATGTTTTCCTTCACCGTTTTTGAGAGCAGTGGTGATGAAATAAATTACACAAAGTACTGCGCCTACCTGACTTACTGTTCGTAAATCGGGGCCGCCACCACTGGGCCACCGCTGCCCTCCCTAATTTATTTATTTATTTATTATTCACAAAATCCACAGCTCTTTAAAATTTTATCTTAAACTATATAAACTAATCCTCCAGCCAATTACGGATTTACAATTTAATAGCTATACAATATATTGCTAAGAGTACAGCGTGAATGAGTGTGTAGGAGTGTGAATGAAGAGTTGCAAATGCGTGTGTGATTATGTCATAGTGATGTGTTGTGATTGTCTGTATACCTTCTGTTTAAATTATATTTATTTAATTATGTTACACCTATTATTTTGTACAGTGGGCTGCATCAATTGGGTACCTCAGTTGTATTACAGCTTTCATACAAATCCTTTTTTGTTTCAGGTTTTTATCAGTGGAAGCTTTTAAATGGCCTTCAAATTCATATTGTTTAAGAACACTGTCCATATTGGTAATTAGAATCCCGAACGAAAAAATAAAAATCCCGCATAGATTGATCTCTTTCCTAATCTGAAGTAAGATTAACCTATGTGCTGCTTTAAGAGATGGTGGTAGGCTTCTAGAACCTTCTTCGGTGGGCTTATTTGATGCACTAACCTGTGGATAGCTTCTATCACTTCGGACAAGATATCGAGTTTGGGACTTAGATAGGCTTCTCTATATTGCATCGGATGTTGCAAGGTTCGATTCTAAGACCATGTCTCTTCTGAAAAACATTTGTGACTCTTGTGTCACTGTTGTTTCCAAGATTTCACTAATCGATCAATTGACTCCTCTTTTATTCTATACTTCTATACTAATATTATAAAGAAGTTTAGTTTGTGAGTTTGTTGTATGGGTTAATCTCTGGATGTACTGAACCGATTTTGAAAATTCTTTCACTAATAGGAAGCTACATTATCTCCGAGTGCCATGTGTTATATTTACAACGTGCTCGTGGGATAATTTCCGACCAAAACGCGAGCGAAGCCGCGGGCAACATCTAGTTTTTTACAAAACGGCTCCCTCACACTAGAAATTTATCCTGTATCGTGGGTGCGTTTAACAGCCAGACCTGAAACATTTACGTGTTGGCCATAAAAATATTTGTTACGTGCGAGAATCAGACCCGCGACAGGCAACGCAGCAGTCAATCGCTCAGAGACTACGCCCTCCATGCCGTCAAGGTTAGGCATGGGCTGATGTGCCAATTCGTTTTGATTATTGTACCTTTTTTATTCAGATACATGCGGTGTATTTCCCGTTACCATTTCTTCGAAAATATTTAAAAAAAAAAACCATATCCTGTGTAAAACTTTACCAGACACTGATCATTAAAAGCTTTCGCTACTGTATATTGGAAGCTACAGTTTTTACAGTTTTCAGTGTAACTACGCTAGATTTTTTCGCCGATACCAATGTAAAAATATACGCAGTGCAGTGTGGCATAAACTTTAAAATTGAGGTCTGAAAATATTCCCTTACACAAAAAAAAAACCATGGCACTCAATTTATTTCGATTTTCCGTTACGTAGATAGATGTCATTAAGGTCCAAATAATAATATAGCACTCAAGAACATAAAAAAATTGCGGAATCATTACAGAAAAGGGAATACTGTACTAACGTAGGTACAGTAGGTTGCACGTCACAATTAAAGAGTCTGTCTGACCACTACACCGTTTCATACCATGACCGTGGTAAGAACGTGTTAGGCGAAAAAATATTATTTGTATTGAAAAGTATGAGATTATGCCTACTAGACCGTTCCGTCAGACGCTGGGTAGACACCTCATTGAGCTGACCTACAGACAGTACGAAGTTTCTATAGAATAGAGGCCAGTATATACTAGTTTCGTCATCACTGACGTGCAGCTTACTGAGACTATTATGAGTGTTCTGAAATGTTTGGTAATTTATAAAAATACTTTAAAACTTACAAGCGTCCTTTTCTTCTTAGCCTACAACATTTCACAAAGGAAACCTCCTATCTACGTCATCCCCAAACAACTTAAAAAACGAATAAAAATAAGCAGTATTCACTTAGAACCTCCGTTCAAAACACAGACAAATATATCTCGTTGAAAATAATCAGACAAACAAAACTAGACGAGAACTATCCTTAGACTGTACTGAGCATTTAAAGATTAAATTGTGAACATAATTTGTTCCTTGAAAGCGAAGACACAAGATAAATAGATACAGAAGATCAGCTTTTCGGTTCTATACAACGTGTAACAGAAAGGGTATAATCATATGGAATACTGTGGTACGGACCATCAAACTGAACGACTTTCTCTATGGTAAATAAATAATCAGCTGTCCCATACATTTGGGTCGAGTAGGTATTGAAATTTTCTATGGGACAGCTGATTATTTATTTACGATTTCGATGGTGGTCCCATAGAGAAAGTTGTTCAGTTTGATGGTCCGTACCACAGTATTCCATATGATTATACCCTTTCTGTTACACGTTGTATAAGGAGCTTAATCACAGAGGAGCTCGTGGAGTCGCGGCGTAATAATAACTGCCATTCGGGTCGATCTTTAGGTTAAGCCGCGCTTGCCTAGGTTGTTCCGTGGATGGGTGACCACCCATTACATATTGAGTTTCCGCCGTGCCTCGGAAAGTACGTTGAGCCGTTGGTCCCGGCTGTCATTTGTAAATCTTTGAGAGTCGTTACAGGTCAACCAGTCTTACCAAGGGGTATCGTATTACCTAGTACTAACTGAGTTGTGGAGGTCAGATAGGCAGTCGCTCCATGTAAAATACTGGTCAGCTGCATTCGATTAGACTTGAAGTTGACCTCAACAAAGTTGGAAGAAAATCCAGGCGGATGATGTCAAGGAGCTTAAACATACACACATAGGCAGTTGGGCACCGTTTATGCCCTTGGGCGATGCAACGAGCGTCAAGCAAAAAGACTGCGCGTCGTTTGTTGCCGTCGCAGGAGCGCTGTTGCTAGGCAACCACAAGTCGCGTCTTGATCACTCGTAGCCTCCTTTATAGAACTTCTCTCATCTGTTTTTCCGCAGTCGCTGCTGTCGCAAGACAGAAGCATTTGCATTTGAGCACCGATTTTAAGAGCATCAATACCGAGAGCACCAAAGATCACAATGAAGATGAAGATGACCATTTGAGCACCCACGACGTTTGTCACTTGACTGTGTAACTGTGTGACTGTGTGACCTCGGCCAAGAGGATATCTATAAAAATAAAACAAATTGAAGTGCCTTTTTGGTATTAAGAAATAACAGCATACATATACTGAATGAATATGAAAGTTAGCATATTCCTTTATTTGGGCTAAAATCAGATTTTGAGGTCTTCGGTTCACCGTACGTACACATCTAAGTAACATCTATGTATGTGTGCGAGCTTTAGTTTTCAGTGATTGATTGAAATTGTTCTTCTGTACCTATCTACTTCATGGCAGAGATAAAACCCAACGATCACCGGTTTCCGCAGAAAACTCATTTTCTGACTCCTTTGATCATTGCCAACGGTAACAACCGGCCAAATGCGAGTTGGACCCACACACAAAGGGTTCCATAGCATCAAACAAAATAATAATAATATTTTTAACGATTTAATTATTTAAGAGCTATCGATAGACACATAATATTTTTTTCAACCTTCATGTTTGGAGGTTGTCGGTGTAAAGACATTTATTTCTCAGAGAACAAATTACAGTTTACTAAAAGGTGTACCTACCAATAGGTTGTAGTTTACATTACGACGTTCAAGCCATCCAAGAAACTAAACACTATAGTTTCATTTATAAAATAGCAAGTAAGTAGTTAAAAATTAATAAAAATACAAAACAGTTCACGCCAAACTTATATGTTTAATATAAAAAGCTAAACTTATGTGCCATATATATTATTCCTTAGGCCTTTTTAAATTTCGGTATGCTTGTACACTCTCTGACTTTTTTTGGTAATTTATTTTATAGCCGAACCCCCTCATACTAAATAGTTTTCCTGCCGTGCAGGGTTCTCACTCTTGATATTTCCAAGTCGTCTTGATTACGGGTATTATGTCTGTGAATCTTTGGTGTGAAAAAAAAATTTGTGTGTATCTTGGTCTTTAGGATCTTTCGGATAGTCATACATGTATGGTATGTATACAATTGTTGTAGGTTAAATAATTTTGCTTTTTTGTAGAGTATTTCTGTAGAAGTATAGTAGTTATAGTTGAAGAGCCTTTGATGATTTTATTTTGTGTTCGTTGTAGGTGTTGTTGATTTGTTTATGCAGCTTGTCCCTGATGTGGCTTGACTAGCGTGTTGTAAATAGTATATCTTAGCTTGTAGGGTACGCATTTTGCAATGTTACGTATGGCTCCGGTTGCTGGAAGTATTCGAAATCTTACATAGTCAATATGCGCTTTGAATATCAAATTCCTGTCTACAATTAGGCCCAAATACTTTTCATGCGTTGATTTTCGTAACGGTTGGTTATTTATTGTAAGATTTGGAAATAATGGTATTTTTTTAATTCTTTGCTGCGAAAATTATCTTTTTTTAATATTTTACATCATATTTGTCAAATCAAATCAAATCAAAGCATTTATTTCAAGTAGGCCAGTTACAGGCACTTTTGAATTGTCGAAACAAAGATAACAATTAAATGTAGCTACAGTCCCAGTCACAAGGCATAAAAACTGTGAAAGTACTGTAGTTGCCCATTCCCTATCGTAGATCTCTATGGAGAAGAACGGGCAAGAAACTCCATGGACACTCTTTTAAATCAGCAAATTGTTACAAAATCTTGGTTACATCATTCATGTTGAGATGGTACACTATGTGAGAACGATGTAGCAAGATGTGCACATTAAAAGTGTCCACAGTAAAAACAAAAAAGACAATTAAAAAAATAAAAATAATTAATTCAAATAAGCCGTGGCAACTAAGAGATGACCAGTCACACTGACAGCGCCCGTTCACGAACATGACGCATAGATCAGCACCATTCAACTCAACCATTTTGAAGGGAACTAAATGATCCGACACACGCGCCACCATCAGCGAGACATTTGAGTGAGCATGACATACTCTCAACCGCCAGGGCACATTCAGGTCAAGAAAGGACGTAGGTTTCCAGTGAACGATAGCTTTTTAACACATAGTTCTCACACAATATGGGCTTTATATAATACTAAAGAGATTGATTCTATACAATGCAAAGATAGTTGTACAATCTTCAGCAGCTCCAACAATACTATTTAGTGTTATCAATTTGTGCGTCCCTGTCCTTGTGGAGCAGGACCGGCATTGAGCCAAGCATTTTTATCAACGATATAATCGTTCAACTTGTAATATGCTTGCTTGCAAAGTGTGCGTTTAATGCATGTTTTAAATTTCGTCTCATTGAGTTCAAGAATACTTTGTGGAATTTTATTATAGCATCTCAAACAGTACCCCATGAAAGATGAGTCTACTTTAGCGAGTCTGAAGCCTGGCTGAACTAATTGGTTCCTATTTCTAGTACTGTAACTGTGTCTGTCACCTCTTTTACTAAAAAGATGCAGATTTTTTCTTACGTACATTATGTTTTCATAGATGTATTGACAATGTACCGTCATGATGTTAATGTCCTTAAACAGTTCCCTTAGAGAGTCGCACCTACGAAGATTATATATGGCTCTGATGGCTCTTTTTTGCAGAATAAATATAGACTGAATGTCTGCAGCCCGTCCCCATAACAAAATGCCATAAGACATTATACTATGAAAATAACTAAAATAGACCAGTCTAGCGGTATCTACATCAGTAAATTGACGGATTTTTCTAATGGCATATGCTGCTGAACTTAGCCGCCCCGCAAGAGATGTTAAATGAGAACTCCATTGTAGCCTTGAATCAAGCGTAATCCCCAGGAAAACCGTTTTATCTACATATTCTAGTTTCTCTTTATTCAATATTATATCACAATCACTACTTTTAACATTCGGAACATTGTGTAGCGGTTCTTAGGAGGGTTCCGTATTTGCCACTTGCTAACGGAACCCTAAAAAGGAAAGAGAACATGTGCACAAACAATGTAGGGAGGGAAACTAAATTATTTTTAAAGGTATCCTTTGAATGTGCGAATTGTTATCTGAACCGTTTGCTGCAAGATTATTTCTGCGAATTGCTGGAGCGTGCAATTTTTTGCAATATTTTTCGTGTCGCTGAATAGAAGTGCCGCGGGCGTTATAGTTAGGAAAAAAAGGTTGCAAATGATTTCTTTTTTTTTGTCTGGCAACCTCATGTTCATTTTCAATTGTGTTTCGAAATTCAAAAATAAGTATTAGTGGTCTTCGCCCACATTGACTTTTTGTAGCGTTACTTTCACACGTGTCATGAACGCTTTTCAACATCGCTGAAACTTCAGATACATTTATTTACAATATTCGCACTAAAATTAGTAATGAAACATTTAAAAATCATTTCCTACAAGTGCTAATAAATAAGATTCTAAGTTTCTACTTAAAATCTTCAAGTCTTAATTAATCAGGAATAGCTTGATCTAGACCACTATCGTGAATATAAGTAAAAATACGTGATAAAAAAGCACGCAACGCGTGAGCTTTCTATGAAATCTGACATTTCGATGGTCTCGCGCTACACTAGCGCCTCTAGCGGCGAATTCACACGCGGTATATTGCTTAAGAAGATGGCGTGTTTATACAGAGCGTAAATTAGTTTATGCTCGCTACTTACCTATTATAGAAAATCCGCTAGAAACTTGAGTTTATGTACAATATAAAATCGCAATAACCGCACTGAAAGGATATCTTTTTGCGTATGAAAATAGACTGCACTTTCCGAATAATTAAGTACATTATGGCCTGTCCTCCATCTGAACACAATTTCTACGAACCCTCATATCTGGACACCGTAATCCCTATCTTCATCTCTGTACTGTGTATAAGTCCTTATCATTAATTATCCTCAACATGTAACTTCCATCCAAGCATTCACACAAATAAATTATACAAACAAAATGATTTCGCGAAAGCCGCCACAGACTCCATAGTGTAAAGTTTTGCTAAGCAGTAAGATTAAACTGTATAATTTGCAGACACGGTATTAAAGAGAATAAGTTCGCCGGTTTAATTGTTGAACTCCCGAGATGCTCCTAAACTTTGTACTCTTGGTCACAGAGGAAGAAAAGATAGACATGAAATTCATGTACGCACGACGACCATATGAAAGCTATAAAAAAACTTTCTAAAAAAGTCTAAAATAACTTCACTTTCGGAAGTCGGCGAGTTTGTTTGTTTCGTTGACTATTTTGCTACTGACTTCCGAAAGTAAAGTTATTTTAGTGTTTTTTTGGGAGTCGGTTTTTTTTTGTAGACAGATTTTTATTTTACCCTTTTTAGTTATAGTATACCACACAAATTCTTGCCATGAATTAATTTTTAATTGTAACTGGAAGTTCAACATAGCCCAAAGTATACGCATGTACAGGGTGTAACAAGACCCTTCACGAAGCCGTCAACCAAGCATTCTGTACATCAAACTAAGTACCGCAGTAACGCAAAAATTATTGCTGGGAAACGACTTTTTTTTTTGGGGTCATAAATCACCTTTTACGGTAGGACTCAATGTAACGCACTCAAAACATTGTGCTGATAGATGGATTGAATAGTACGGGGGTCATGAAGGTATTTAAAGTAAAAATCTTACATTAAAAACATGTATTTACGAAAAAAACTTCTGAAAAAGTTGGAACTTTGACCCCCAATATCTCCGTAACTAGAAGGTTCCCAGGTATGGTCTAGAACAAAAAAATGACCGCAATAACGGGAAAAATAAGTGGCTTTCGGCTTCGTTAAGGGTCTTGTTACACTCTATATAAAAAAATATGCATTAAAGGAAAAAAAACAAACTCCTTAACCAATTTTGATTAAATTTGTATGGAACCAACCGACAAGTATATCCTTTCACATATAAAATAATTTTTCAAATAGTTTCACAAATGACGGAGTTATGAGGTCGGTTCTCTCATTGGACGGGAAACCTATACAAAGCAGAGCCATGTTATACTGGAAATATAGCTTGATGGGTCGCCGTGTGTACAACTTCCGTTTACTTACTGCGTAGGCCAGTCCGCCAAAATAAGGACCTGCTCTTCATCAGTTCGAGGCTGCGATTAGTATGCCGCACCTACTTGAGGAGGTCAATCTGCACAATCTCAAAACATTTATTAAACGACACTTTTGAATTGTTAAAGTAAATACAGACGTCAGCACACCGAGCAACCCGAAATGTTCAAATTTTCCCAATCAATTAACCTTGAACCTAATGCTTTAGCGATAATGTTAAAAATCTAATTTAAAAAGCTGGCGTCTGTTCAAAAGTTACAGTCCAAACAAAAAGGGGAAGCTACAATCCCAGTCACAAGGCATAACAACTGTGAAAGTACTGTAGTTGCCCATACCAAAGCTTAGAACTCTATGGAGCAGAACGGGCGAGAAACTCCATGGATAATTATACTCCACAAGATAAAAGCACACACCTACTAGAAAATATCAGACTACGATGAGATCTAAATGTCTTGGAAGGATTGTGGTCAGATCAAACCGATCTTATATAGGTACACTAAGGTGAGCTTTACAACCTCGCTATAGCCAAAACAGGGTCAATATTGTCCTTGATCTAGCGGAGCGTATGCGCTGTAAGTGACTATGACAACCCTAACGGCAAAGGGCTTCAAAATTGGCAAAATTGTAGGCATTTTATATTCATATTCATATTAATTTTATTTTGCGTTCCATATGTATAAAAGGTGTTACAAAAGGCTTACATCTAAGAACAATTTATGAAACCTGTTAGCCCAAATATACAATATTAAAATAAAATATTAAGTAGTTAATAATAAACAACCATTTCTTTTCTACTTATTATTTACAAATGAAGGGCAACACATAATTATAACAGATTAACATACTTGGTACACGATAACAATTATAGAAATAGCAGTAACAGAAAGTAACATCATTATAATTATGAATAATAAATAAAACTGAGATCAATAGTATTATTTTATTGTACATATTATTTTATTTATAAATCTTGACAGAGCGCTATATTATAGTAGATATTTATATATAATTATTGAGATCAATTTATCTTAAATTATTATATTATTTTATGGGCATATTCTGTAGGCAGGTAACATAATTTAATATAATAATATTTACTTCAAAGTGTAAAATGAATAACCATTTTACCCTTAATAATATTAAAAGTACATATTTAAAATTATTGTTAACATTTATATTTTATCAAGTGTCGCTTCTGCACGTCTACCTGGTCTCTGTTTGGGCTTTGGGTGTTGTAAGACTGAAACACGGCGGCTTTCTTAAAGTTTGTATGATCTTCGCTATGTACTGTTGCATTGTTATGTAATTAGTGTTTAATCTTGGCAGGGTGGTATATTATTATTGGATTAGATGGGATTGTGTGGGTGATGAATATGTGCTCAAGATAAAGGAACCTTTTCTTGAGAGTTTCCTTTTAGAGGCCTTGTATCCAGGCATCAGGATTACAGAAAGTAAAAGTGTCTTTAACTAGTACAGTTATCTGAATAAAGTATTTGAAGTTGAGAACCTGACAACCTGACGGTAGGAATTCTTTCGTTTTTTTTTTTTTTACGACATGCCAGTGTTTGACAAGAATTCGACTTCAAATACGTAATTCAGAAACAGACTGATAATATTATGTTCAGTTTCAGTTAAGTTTTATCTGATGTAAGAAGCTCAATGAAGGGCGTTGGGAAAAGGAGGTCACTTTGGCTTTCCTAATCAAAAAAAGCACTAAAATACGCCAGCCAATCACCGGGTATGTTAACAGCTTAATTAAAATTTTGCGCCTCGTTGGTCAACTAGCATGAGGGGGGTTCACTTCCCGGATCAAGCAAAGTGTTAATGGGGTTTTTTCATCAGGAATTTCTTAGTAGCAGCCACGGAGTCTGGATTTGTGACCGATCGATGGCAATAGGCTCGCCTCCTATCACATGGGACTTAAAACATAATTACTACGCCTCTGCCTAACGCTTTGGAGAATATAGGCGTGATGTTATGTATATAAAATTGGTTCTATAGTAAATGAGATAGAATATCCTGAAAAGATGCTAAAATTATAATTTTTACACACATGTTTTCTTGCATTACCACACTAAAAACCAGTGTTTTTCTGAATTTCAAACGTTAAAATTTAAAACGTCTTAATAAACGTACACAACAGTACAGGTAATACCTTATAATCTTTTGAATAAACAAAGAAGAATTATGCAAATAGACCTATTATACAGACAGCAATCAAAAATTAATCACCACTGCCAAAACGTAAACTCTCAATGTTGAGTTGTAATGCCTATTTTATGATACTACCTGTTTTCATAAACAGGCCTTGTCTAGTTGTAGAGTAACTTCAGTACTTAGATCCAGGGTAAATAGGTATTACGAGATACTAGGCATTAATAGGCAAATAAATATACCTCGTCTTTTAGAGATATTTTTTACATAAAACTGATTTGATTAGATGTAGGTCATGTTGAGAGGACGAGAGAAAGGACTAACAAAAGGGGTTTCATTTACAAGGCAGATGTGAGGGTCAACACCGGGAGAAGACGCCCTAGAAGGACATACACTGCTTATTTGTGAGGTTCTACAGATAGGTCAGGTGCATAGCCGTTACCGGCTTGCGCATATGAGGATCATTTGACAAGTTTGACCACGAGGAAATTTAATTCCTTGTGGTCAAACCAGTTGGACTAAAAACTTTGACTATGAGGAAGAACCGATTAGATGTATGGACATTGACGAGGCAAAAAGAGTACCTATGTAATGATTGATGGCTTATGCCCGATGTCACTGTTCCAACTTGTCATCGAAAAACAAAAGATCACGATTCACAACTGTTTCTAAAAAAATATTTTTACTGTACTGATTCGTCCTCGATGTTAGAGTATCGTCAAGTGAACAAACTATACAATTAATTTTGTTATTAGGTAGGTAGGTCAGCTTTCCCTTGCCCTTGTTCCAATTCATCGTAGCAGGTGCTGGCGGTCTACCTACCCATATGCGCAAAAGGCGTGACTTTATGCATACATGTATGAGCTTTCTAACCACATATAATACTTTTAAAGGCCGTCCGTTTTATTTCTCTTATCATTCAAATTACCAGCTGCACTTTACTATGAAATTCACAACATAGCTTATTCATAATTATTCACTATCGTATCTTATTATTGCTATGGAACTAAATATTTCTGGATAAACATTTTATCAATACTAAGAATACTACTCTTAGTAAGATCTTACACGCAGATTAAAACTATATTACAGACAGAAATTCACTAAATTATCTCCTTGAAAATCTAGATTCATTTCCCGAGTCTAATTTCATTACTGGACCGACGGAAGCTGAGGACTCAAATATTCTGCTAGCTCAAAACCACGACAGAGAAAATTCACCATTTCAAATGTATTTACACTAATACCTTCAGTAAATTCGATGGCTTCTATTATATCAATTCAATTACAGACCTTTGGAAACAGTTTTGTCTACTAATTCTTTAGATAACTAAATAAATATTGAAGAAAATAAAATGGTTCCTTGAATTTGTCGAAACTCTTCATTTAATAAAGGAGGCCTTTAAAATCAAAGGCCGCTAAACGCTAAAAAGAACTAGTAAAGCTTTTATTTTTACTCTGTACTCAAATATAGGGAGTTTTTATTATTCTACAAGGATAACATAAGAAATCAGTACATAAGAGGGAGTCTGAGAGTGGCGCCGGTGACTGAAAAGTTGTGTGGTAATCGGTTGTCGTGGTATGGACATGTGATGCGGAGGAATGAGGAAAATGTCGTGAGGAAAATGTGTATGAATGTGGATGGGTATATGAGTAGAGGAAGACCAAAGAAACGATGGATGGACTGTGTGAAGGATGATATGGCAAGAAAGGAGGTGACTGCTGAGATGACGAGTAATAGAGAAGTATGGAAGCAGAAGACGTGTTGCACCGAGCACAAATGAATTGGGATAAGGATAAGAGAATGATGATAATATTTTACAATATCAGACTATTATTAATATTCTTTATACATCAGGTTTAAAATATAGAATATCGCCACTATCCCGAAAAAAAAGCATCAGTTTTTGTAGCTTCCTGAAGATTTGACAGACTTGGATTTTCCTATTTTTGATTATTATAATGGGCCTCTAAAAACCGCCGAACTTGAATGAGATTTACTCGATAAATGTGAACGAAGCAAAAAGAGTATTTTAAGGCGCCTCAAAGAGATGTCAGCAAACGGGAAGGGGTCCGAAAGAACCGATGCCTGCCAGGGTAGCGGGACTGTTCGAAAGAGATACCGCGGACCTGGAACACAAAGGACAAAAGAAGGACCATCGATGGGTTTTAATCAGTACAAGTCTGACACTCCCATCCGCTCCGCCCAGAGTGAAGGATCGCAGCAGTTGGTGTAGTTTCTACTTAAACCCATACAAAAAATTGACATAACATCACCCCTTGTAATACCCGAAGGGTAAGGCAGAGGTGCACCAAACACGAACACCCACATTTCGCTAGTTATGTGTAAGTCCCACGACAACGGGGCGAGCCTATTGCCATCAACCGGGCACAAATCCAGACTTCGTAGCTGCTACCGATAAATTATTTATGGAAAAACCCAATATCACTTTGCCCGACCCGGGAATCGAACCCAGGACCTAATGCTCAGCAGTCGTGCTTGTGACCAGACCAACGAGGCGGTCCAAGCAGCGGGGCGAAAAGATGTGATCCTAACTTATGAAATATTTTCTTTAACGCAATAGCAAAGACCTAATTTCATTATGCAACAATCTTTTGCCGTAGAAGAGATACCCAACTGTTGTGACATCACTATTTAGTATGTAATTAGTATGGACACCACTAGTAATGATCTATGATTGTCTATACTTCCGGTAGGCTACTCCAGTCACTGCCCTAACTGATCCCGTCTGTGATACTAATGTAATGTGTCTCCTGTAAAGTAAATATATCAAGTGTATATAATGGTATGTTTTATTCAACTATCCAACATAACACCAACGATTTCAATCTTTGTTCTACAGATAATTTTAAAGATATGGAGCAGATATTACATAAACAATTTTCAGTTTCCCTTGCACTAATCCTGAACAAACAAACCAACAAAACTAAAACCTTACGATAACAACACAAGCACAAATAACAAACAAACTTATAAAAACATCGTAAACAAAAGTTTAATTTCAAGTACAGAATAATTTATTTTAATACAAATAGCGAGGAGTGCATCCAACCAATCGGGTGGCGTCAAATAATCCGGTTTCCACCGCTCGTTACCAGTTTAATCCAATTCCTTTCGGTTGAAACTAGAAAAGTTTTCGATTCAACCGCGACCGACCGGCTGAATGAATGTAGCGAACACACAGACACACACAGACTGATAATTGTCAGTAGTAAATTAGATGAACATTCCTTTTACATAGGAATTTAATTAAATATCGAACTGGTAATAAGTTTTAATTTGGTGAGAGTATTTAGTTTCGCCTTGTTTTTAGTGCTTTTGGATTTTGAGTTTGTTTTTGCACTGAAATATTATAGCTTGTGTAATTTTATCGTGTTTTAAGCACATGTGCAGGAAAGTATAATATTAATTTATTGGGCGACATTGAAGCTTTCCGTTCAAACCATGTCAGACAACGTTAACCGCGTGTCAGGCCTCTGTTGTGACTGTACTCTGTGACAGCCATGTCGAGGTGAAACAAAAGACATTTGCATCAAAATCAATAAAAATGACGAGTCGACGTAACGGGAATCGACATAGCGTGAATGATACTTCAAAATTCTCTGAAGTGCCGACAGACATCGGTACCGAAAAAAATCGCTTATAAAGTGACCCGCACTACCTTCTAGTTGATCCTATAAAGGGTGTAACAACACCCTTAACGAAGCCGAAAGGAACTTGTTCTCCCCGTCATTGCGATATTTTAGTTTTGTTCTAGACCATACCTGGGAACCTTCTAGTTACGGAGATATTGTGGAACAAAGTTCCAACTTTGACACAAGTTTTTTTTTCTATAAAGATTTTTATAGAAATCACTGACTACCTGATACGACTGTCAAAGATCTACAAATAACAGCCGGGACCAACGGAGGCACGGAGGAAACTCGTTATGTAATGGGTGGTCACTCATATCCACAGACCAACCTAGGCAAGCAGGGCTTAACCTAAAGATCGACCCGAGCGTCAGTCTTACATACAATGTATGATGTAAATGTAACGCCCAAAATTGCTGATTCTTATAAAATTATGTATAAACGACTTGAACATAAATACAAAGCTGCATAGACACTGTCTGCCCTTTCTGAACCATGTTGGGATCGGCTTCCAGTCTAACCGGATGCAAGCTGAATACCTGTATTTTACATGGAGAGACTGCTTAACTGACCTTCACAACCCAGTTAGCATTGGGCAGTACGATAACCTTTGGTAAGACTGGAAAGCTGCATATTTTTCTGCGTAGCTCTAAACAAAATGCTGAAAAAACAGCTAGCTTCAGAAAGCAGACACAATAATTTGTAGGGAAGCAGAGCGAAAGCTCATTGCGCTCCCAAGGCGGGACAAATTTGCATTCGTACTGTATACGAGAATAACGGACCGGCCAAAAGGAGGTGAGCAGTAAAACAATTGTTATTATGAGAACTTGCACCCGATGCGCCCGCAACTAAGTTTTGGTTGGTTTCCATGGATGTTAGAGAAATTAGCTAGTGTAAGCCGCTTAATTTTATGAGTAGAAAACTTTGATTATACAGGGTGTAACAGAAAGGGTATAATCATATCGAATACTGTGGTACGGACCATCAAACTGAACAACTTTCTCTATGGGACCACCATCGAAATCGTAAAAAAATAATCAGCTGTCCCATACAAAATTTCAATACCTACTCGACCCAAATGTATGGGACAGCTTGCGGTAGAGTGCGTCTAGTGTACAGAGACAATAGACGCACAGTGTTTGTGTGCGAACTTGTAAGCCAACAGTTGGCTGTTATTTTTTTACAAGTTTGCGCACATTTGATGCTCTATCTAGACATTGTATAATCGAAGGTAGAAAAATGGGAAGGTATCATTAAACATTTATTTCAATGAGCCCGTCACAGGTAATTTGAAGGTCAAAAACAAAAGGTGTCTGTTCCAGTCACAAGGCATAATAACTTGTGAAAGTACTGTAGTTGCCCATACCCTAGCGTAGGTTTCTATGGAGAAGAATCGGCAAGAAATTCCATGGACACGACATGACACAATTTTTTAAATCAAAATATTTTTACAAAATCTTGGGTATGTCATTCGTGTTCATGAGATTAAATATATATGTAAGAACGATGTAGAAATATGTGCACATTAAAAACGTCCAGAGTAAAAGATTAAATAATATAACTGTCGTGGTGTCAGGATTTACTCCGCTAGGCTTCCACATCATGTGGCAGACGATGGGTTCCGTGCTATAAAAGACACCGAGAGCGATACACTGTTTCTAGCAAAACTAACAAATTACTTAAGATTACAACTTAACACAATAACACGGGGCACAATGAATCGGGTACAGTTCCAAGAGGTCTTAACTCGGCCGCGATCAGACACTGACTGACGTCCTGGCTCAGAGTTTATGACCATCAAGGCTGTGTGACAAGCACGCTGTGGTGTGGGTAGACTTGTAAGTAGATCGGGTTATGTCACCACCGCGTACTTGTTATTCATTTTAAGCCCCTACAAATGACCGTCTCCGACATAATCATATATAAAGTAATTCTTCTTCTTCGTGTCGCTGGCATGACAATTTTATATTTTGTTAGCTCATATCTTCGCCACTTCCACCGCGTCGTCCGTGGCAGCGCAAAAGGTCACTTTGGCTGCATGTTTTTGGGTTAAGAGAGCAGGATAGGAGGTGGAGCATAGTTAGAGACACATCTCCGCAACCATAAAGTAAAATAAGGAAGTGCTTACCTGAAACCTCAATGACGAATAATTTGTGTCTAAAAGATTTCATGATTGCCTGGCAGGTGAGTACTTTACATGTGGCCTGCGTCTTTTCTTAATTAACATTAGAAGACTACTAACTATTGGAAACTCCGACCTCATCACTATCACTACATAGTATAAAACAAAGTCGATTGAATGAATGAATGAATGATTTATTTACTACGATTTTCTTAACGCTGGATACAATGCCACACAAAACTGCTTACGCAGTTTAACTGTGAGATCGCTGAGTCTCTTTTACAATAAACTTACTATAAGGCACATCTATAACTTATATACTACCTACACTTACATGGAATCTAATAAATATTTTTTAAGTTTTCGTGCGAATTTTACTTTACTATCTTCTTGTCTGATGTCAGCAGGCAAAGTGTTCAATAAATAGGGAACGCGTTTTTTTAAAGTTTTGTCGCCATAGTAATTACTAACTCTGTCTCTGGGTAAATCACATTTACCTACCCGCTGTCATCGACCTGCCCCCGGTTCGACCTGCCCTGGTTCCCGTTGTCTGTCCCTATGTATGCTTAGATCTTTAAAACTACGCGACGGATTTTGATGCGGTTTTTTTTAATAGATAGAGTGATTCATGAGGAAGGTTTTGTAAAACATTGCACCCGTGCGGAGCCGGGGCGGGTCGCTAGTCTTATTTAAAAAGAAAATGCTGAAGTGTTTTAACAATCTTCTTACAGAAACAAATATATTTTAACATCATTTTTTTTTCCTAGCCTGCTCTGCCCCACTCCTGGGCGAAGGCCTCCCTCCACTTACTCCTAATTAATAAAATACTAGTAGGATAATCTCGTGTAACAGTGAAAATAGATCCTCGAACTGCATATTTACACAGTAGATATAGCAGCATCCCTGTTTAGCTCGGGCCCTCTGGAATGAATACCGTAACAGAATTATTGGAATACATAAAATAATTTTATCATCATATACAATAAATAAGAGTAATGGAAGTAATTTAAATTATTTTAATTGTTCAGAATATACGGCCCTTATTAAACTAAACCCCGGTGAAGCAATGAATATCTAACTTCATTTTTTAAATAGATTCATATTCTCCCGGAGCTGTCGAGGCCGCGCCGTACTGGTCCGACAATATCTGAAAAAGAAGAATACATTCTTAGAATATTCTTCTGAAAGGGTGAAACATAACATCACGCCTGTACTCTCTGAAGGCTCAGGCAGAGGTGTACATAACAAGTACATCCACATTTCACCAGTTATATTGAAGTCCCATGTAATAGGGGGCGAGCCTATTGCCATCAACCGTTTATAATTCCAGACTTCGTGGCTGCTACTGAAAATTTCCTTATGGAAGAACCCAATTAAACTTTGCTCTACCTGGGAATGGAACCCAGAACCTCACCCTCAGTAAACCAGCGAGGCACTTGAACGACGTGAAAGGGTTAACAGGAGCATAAAAAATGACATTCATGATATTCTTATTCTTATTCTTTATTGCACACAAAATATAAAAGTAGGACATTAGTCATTAGTCATTAGTCATTTATTCATGAACAATAAATTGTATCTGAATTACATAGAAAATTAAAATTACATATGGAAAAACAAAAAGAAAAACAAGAACACGCTAAAATATTACAACAATGCACAAATACCAAAACAAAATACAACATATTACTATATAGGAATTTCGTTATCTATAGATCTTCAACAGCATAAAGACACTTATTCAATAGGAAACTTTTTAGTTGCTTTTTAAAGGAGCTTGAGTAAATAGCGCTTTTTATATGTAGAGGCAACTTATTAAATAATATAACTGATTGATATCTGGGGCTGTGCCTCACAATATTTAAATTAGGCTGTACCTTGTAACGTATAATGTCTTGTCTCCGTGTGCCTTCCCTAATCTGTCGTTCTTCTGCTGTCTCATATTCATGCATATATTTGGCCATGTTACTTAGAAGTACAAATACATAAATGCTCGGCACTGTTAGTATAGTCAGACTTATAAAATGTTCACGGCAACTCTCTCTTTGCGAGATACGGACTATTGTGCGAATTGCGCGTTTTTGTAACAAAAAAGCTCTTTTGATATTATAGTCATAGCTGTTTCCCCAAAACATTATGCTATATCTAATCTTTGATTCTACCAGCGCGAAATATACCATTTTCAATTGCTCAATGCCAATTTCAGTTCTAAGTGCTCTTAAAGCATAACATGCGGAACATACTGATGCATTTATAGCATTTAATTCTGTTTTCCAATTGACCTGTTCGTCTATGTGTACACCCAAGAAAGTAACTTCTTTGACGAGAGCAATTTTAACATCATTCAAAACAACCTCTAAATCGTCCTTATTACGGGCTGTCGTTCTAAATAATAGAATTTTGGTCTTTGCAGTGTTGATTAGCAAATTGTTCATAGTGAACCACACGTGAAATGCTTGTATTGCTGCATTTACAGTCTCTGTTAATGTATCTATGTCATTTGCTGCTACTATGGCATTTGTGTCATCTGCAAAAATTACTATATCAATGTCAGGTAAAATTGTATTCATGTAATTGATTAAGTCATTAATAAATAAAATAAATAAAACAGGTCCCAATATAGATCCTTGCGGGACGCCCGTAGTCATCATTACAGTTGCCGATTTGTAAACTTTTTTGGAGCCATCTTGTATTTCGTCAATTTCTACGAACATTTTTCTGTTTTTGAGATATGAAGAGAATAATTTCAAGGCCTTTCCTCTTATACCATAATGCGTCATTTTTGTAAGCAGTAATTCGTGGTCTATAGTGTCAAACGCGGAACTTAGGTCGAGAAAAATTCCGGCTACTCTCATTTTATTATTGATTTTTCCTATAACATCATCAAGTAAGGTATATATGGCGTCAGAAGTGCCAACACCTTTTTGATAACCGAACTGCCTTTGGTTTAACACTCTATTTACACGCAAGTGAGCTAATAGTCGTTTTTTTTATGATCTTTTCAAATATCTTTGACAGGACTGGTAGCAAGGAGATGGGCCTATAATTTTTGGGATCAGTTTTACTACCTTTTTTGTAGACCGGTATTACTTTGGCCACTTTAAGCTGGTCTGGGAAGACAGATTCCTCTATACATTTATTATAAAATTCACACAAAGGGTCCGCTAGTATGGAAATATGTTCTTTAATTACGGATATTGGGATCTCATCATAACCACAAGAATACTTGTTCTCCAAACTTTTGACTATAGTTAAGACCTCATTCGATGTGACAGAAGCAATTGTCATTTCATCGTTATTTTCAATTGTATACTTCTTTATGAATGCTGTGTTTTGGTCTCCTTCGACCACCCTAGAGATACATTTGTAGTCAAACTGTTTTGCTAAAATGTCAGATATTTCCTGTGGATCCACTACAATTTGGTCATTCGCTTTGAGACGAATTTCCGGTTTTATCGTTTTCTCCTTATTTGTACATTTTCTCACTACTTTCCACACTTCTTTACTTAGGTTTTTTGAACTATTTATTTGCTCCATTATTGCATGCTTTTTAGCCTTCACCACAACCTGTCTATATAGTTTAACATACTTATTTTTATACATTAAGACACTTGAATCAAGGTTGTTACCATTTCGTGTACATAAGAACCGTTTCATTTTACTTGATGTTCGAATTCCTTTAGTGATCCATTTTAATTGTCTATTTTTTTTTTGGCTTATTTTATAATCTTTTTTCCTATAGCTGTTTTGGAATACCTTTTGAAATGTTTTGATAAACATATTTATACCCATGCAACTCCAATCTTTTTCACGGATACCCTGTTCAAATTGGGCACTATTTTTACTATTAAAAACTCTTTTGTTTATGACCATGATTGGATACTTATTTCGCGTTAAATTGCTTACATTATCCAAGCGAATATCTGCAAAAATACCTCCATGGCCATCAGCCAAACCATTGTGATCTACTGCACATCCAAGAATACATGAATCGGGCAAGTTGGTAATTATGTTGTCGATACACGAGTTACAACTGTTACGAATGAAAGTAGCAGAATTGATTTGGTGCCTGAAATTATAACACTTTAGTAAACTGAGAAATTCCATGCGCTTTTTACTGTCCACTAGTAGGTCAACGTTAAAGTCTCCACATATCCACACACAAAATTACAATAATATAACTTATGTACAACGGCGAGCTTAACCCAGAATTGGGATTTCTTACAGCAAACCTTACGTTTGATTGTGAGATTTGCGAATGAGGATAAACCTACGTGACAAACGAACATTTTAAAACTTAAATTTACTTATTTTGACTAAACTAATACATAAAATATAATAAACGTAATACAAACATATAAATATATATATAGATACACATACATATATTTAGACTATTATCCTGTTGACGGGAAATGTTCTCTTATTCCTTTCTTGAACACATCTAACATCTCGTCTCGTCTGATACCGATGGAAAAGTGAAAAAAATATACGATTGACTAACCTCCCGGGTTGAAAGTCGTCATAGAAATACGAAAACTACCCGAGTTACTTGTCTAGGCTATCAACTCTTGCTGAAATACTACTAAAGCAGAATAAAAGCTAAAATAAAACGAGTAGGCTCAACAAAAGTAAATCACCGTTAAACCCAAATAAAACAAAGACCTAGCTATAAACATAACCTCCCCTAATTAATTCTCTATTACAGCAATATTTTTCATAACAAAAAAACATTACAGAAAACCTTAATAACTCAACAAGAATACCCGAGTATCAACTCCGCCCGGTTAAAGTAGACAACAAGCATAAATTCACCAGGCAGAGTCGGCTAAGATTTTAATTTAACTTGAACCATTCTTCTTAATTTGTTAGTAGAATTTTAAAAGGCAAAGTTGGTATCTCGTTGGCAATGTTGCCACCTTTAGACAGACAATTGTGTCGTCTCGGCCCATAATATATGGGTCCAGTTATTGTTGTAAAGCAATTGCCCATAAAAAAGTTGTTCGGTTAATGAAGAATGATGGAAATGTGCCTTTTCGGGGTCATTTTTGGCTGAAAAGGTGATTTAAGTTGAATTTATGGGATTGTTTGTAACTGGCATGATTGTGTTAAGAGGGAAGCGCCAGGGTACCCCGCGAAATTCAAATTTTCTTACGTTTTTTGCAATTTTCAATTTGTGTCTGGCTGTATATTGAACATAATATGATTCGCGACAGTAACGCGTATGTAGTTACAGAATTATAATCATTAAAATCATCAGTACAACCCTGCCCTCCCATTCAATGACTTTTTCAGGAATAGTGATAGAATGGGATTACCTGAATTTAGCGGATCGCTTCCACCTTAACGTGGTCATCAGAAACTGCATAGATTAACTTAAGAAAATAACATTACAAAAAAGCTTTTCTACCTAATAATACGAGTCACTAAAATACCAAGGGCTTATAAACGGTATTTAAAGGGAATTAATGTTCATTTTTATGCGTGGTGGTTCTGTTCTCTGTTCAGTCTCTTGTTTGAAATGATAGGAATGTTAAGTTCTTTCTTACTGCTCCGCTCCAAGGCATTCAAATATTTACTGGTACGAGCGATAGAAGGGGAGACGAAGAAAATCGTAATCTAATGCTAGTTACTACTAGTAGCAAATCGTTAATTCTATTGTCACACGCATGCTTGTCAGGTAACATTCGTGAGTATAAATCGAAAATGTTCAGGATAAAAATTTTTGTATAACAATATTCTCAATATCCACTGTATAAGTCTTGTTAATCACTTTGGCTTCTTTGTTCTTTTCTAATTAATTTCGTCGCGACATCCAATCCAGCGCAGTTGAGTCGTTTTTCCGGGGCTCGTCGAATCTCAAAACCCAGGCGTCTTTGTGGTGGTCGCTACTGTTGATTCTGGCATTCAGAAGATGCAGCGGTTGGGAGTAATCCTTTGTCAGACTCTGGGTCTGGCCCACCAACACGGAAGACCATTGACACGGAAGACCATTGACAGATCGAAATGTCTAAAGAGAGCAATAATTTTGGTAATATGAAGGACAAAATTGTCCACAAAGGACAAAAAGCAATGGTTTTTAATAAACTCGCTACGAATTCTTTGAATGAAGACTCTTTGACACCTAATAGTCCAGTAAAACAAAAATACAAGGAACTCAAAGAACACGCTTATCGAATTTCTCAAAACAGTAGAAACATCTGCCCGGTTCCCGTCTAAAATTAAAATTCTTCCCTAAAAAGATGGACGCCACTGAGTTAGTTAAAAACTCAAGAACAATTTCAAAGTAACTGCACTTGTTGGAACGAAAGCATTCAATTCTAATTTTACCTTGTTTTTACCTCCTACCTCATATTTATGAGAAAATTCACAAATTGCTCGACAAAACTTTTGTTTTTTTATGAGTTCACAAGTTTTATTTTTGCGCTGAAGACATTTTTCATTATGATAATTTGATCTAATAGGGGGTGAAAAGAAATGGGAGTGACGAGAGGCACTTGGAACTTGAAGGTTTATCCATGAATGATGGTGTTGTGAGCACCGTAATTTAGAAATTATGTTAGTGTGTTTATTTATTTTTTTAATCTCAACTAGCTCATCGCCGGCAACTTTGTCTGCATTATTTCGTATGTCGACAACAGCGTCAACTATTGGGTTCAAAACTATCCTATCTTTCAAGCTGGAACCAACCATACACATTCACAAAATGTAATTGAAATCGGTGGGTTGGTTTCGGAGTTTAGCGTGTACAAACATAGTGACACGTGACTTATTTTTAGTAAGAAGATTCATTATCTGCCTAGCCTTTTCCTATCTATGCTGACCCCAACATAGCTTCCATTCTAAAAACTGTGCAACTGAATACCAGAATTTTACTATCTGACCGCCACAATCCTGGTACTAGATAGGCCGATACCCCTTGGTAAGTCTGCATACCTCAATCACAATGCATGATGGGAATTTGAATCTAGATATTAGAATAAGAATAAGAATAATTTATTTTAAAAAGTAGATATTACAAAAGTACATTTAGGTGCTGTAGTGTAATTTCTTAAACAATTTTATAATTAGCGCTTAGTAAACTATGACTCAAATATATTAATAGGTGCAAGTAATGAAGAAGTCGAACTCAAGTGTTAGGTAGCGACCTGCCTGATCTAGGTTTATTTAAACCTGTGTTTCAGGCCATCACTTACAATGTATCATATAATTAGTACAATAAAAGTTTTGAAATTAGAATAAATCTATTAACAACTATAACAAAAATCCAATTGGTACAAAAACATTAAAACTAACTTAAGTAATTACGTGCAATTAGATACCAGGGGATAAGATAATCAAACTAGGACTTCTAGAAGTTTTTCTGTGTCCGTGTAATCAAGTATTGCTAAATAATCTGATAATACAAAAATACATTTCCTATAACTTAGACTATAGAAGTTTAGTTTCTTGTTGAGTCTATTATACAGAAAAGGTCCTAAAAAAATATAAAATCGACTAGCAAAAGCATGCCTAGTTTGAGGCATTGGGCAAACTAGGTCCTTCCTTCTCCTATCGGAAGGAACAGGGTCATAGGGAAGGGTAGAGTGCTGCTGTAGTATAATGTGAAGAATAAATAATTGCCGTACTGTGAGCACATTACATGCTTTGTAGAGCAGTCGTGTAGGAAATCTAAACGGACGAAAGGTAGCAACCTTTAGAATTGCTCTTTGAGCACGTTCTAGAGGGAGAAGAATCGAATTTCCCGCGCCACCCCAGGACGTTATGCAATAGGCTAGAATAGACTGGCACAACGCCAAATAAACCTGTTTTATTAATTTATAGTCGGCTACATTACGTAAATACTTAAAAACATATATTAGTTTTCGCACTCTAGTACATAGTAACTCGATATGTTTACGGAAATTTAGATTGGAGTCAATTGTGACACCAAGATATTTCAAATGGTCAGCTTTTTCTAAAGTAGGGCAAGAACATGCAGAGTCCTCGTACGTGCTACAGGTATGCGCGTAAATGATTAGGTTAGTAAGCGGTGTGTTAGTATTTCTCATTGTAAATGAAATGTATTTTGTTTTGTCAGCATTTAGTGTTAGAAAATTGTTCTGGAGCCAACTACATACACTGTTGAAACCATTTTGAGCATGTTCATAGGCCTCAGCTCTTGATTTAGCTGCAAACAACAGAGCAGTATCGTCTGCATATGACATTACAACACCATTGTTGAGAGGCAGGCTGCAAAGGTCATTAATATAGATTAAAAATAATGTAGGACCTACTACTACCTAATAATGTACTGCCTTGTGGAATTCCAAAACAAGTATTAGAAAGATCAGAACTTGTGTTTGGTCCAATTTTTACACATTGCTGTCGATCGCTAAGATAATCAGATAATAGAAGAAGCTGCGCTCCTCTTATCCCAAGTGTTTCAAGCTTTGCAAAAGAGTAGTGCAAGAAATAGTGTCAAAAGCCTTGGCAAGGTCTAAAAAGATACCAACTGTATGCATTCCACTATCCAGATTTGTAGAAATGTAATTAATCAATTTGTTTACTGCTTGCTAGTTGATTTTTTAGGCCTAAATCCAAATTGATTATCTGAAAGAAGTTTGTTATCTTCCAGATACTTTATCAGTCTACTGTTTATGATTTTTTCTAAAATTTTTGATAGGCCTGTCAGTACTGAAATTGGTCTGTAGTTATTCACACTCATTTTATCTCCAGACTTGAAAATAGGAGTGACTACAGACTTTTTTAGTAGTTTTGGAAATATCCCTTTTGATAAACACAGCTGAAAGATGTGGGTAAGCGGAGGGGCCAGTAGGTGTTTGAATCTTTTTAGTACGTTATTGGGTATATCATCCCACCCAGTTGCGCAGACATCCTTTAAGTCGTTTATTATTCTAACTACTTCGTTGACGTCCGTATCTAATAAAACAAAAGATTTTAACGTTGAAGATGTCTTAGTAGGGTTTGGAGTAAGAGGAAGGCTAATATTTATGAATTTTTCTGCCAAGTTTTTACCAACGTTGACGAAATAGTGGTTTACCTTATTTATCGGGTTTATTTCTGTTGGTAGTAAATCTAGCGGCGGTTCAGAATTTTTAGACCTCAAAGTATTGGTTTTTATAAATTTCCACACAAGTTTACTATTTTTTCCCGCCTTCTCGAGTTCATTTTTATCGTACTGGTTTTTTAGATTTTTCAAAAGATTATTACAAAAGTTGCGATATCTTTTATAGGTTACAGAAAGTATTACGTCATCAGGTGCAAGTTTGGATTTTAGGTGAAGTTTGTCTCTGTGTCTTATACAACGAACGAGACCGGGTGTGATCCACGGTTTAATACAACTATATTTCCTAGGGATTATCTTAGTGAAAGTGTTTTTCCTTATTGCGTATTGTATAGAATTTATGAAATATTGTAAAGAGATATTTGCATCAACAGAATCATAAATTGGGTTAAAATTAATGCCGCGTATGTCACTTTCAAGATTTGTCATATTGACTTTAGTGTAGCTGCGCTCGCAGTTTTTTCTAGGTGAACTTAATTGCATTGTTAGTAAAACAGCTTGATGATCGGTAAGCGCAGAGTTAGTAACCAATGTTTTGGATGGATTTTTTGATTTAAGAATGATATGGTCTAAGCAAGAACCGCTTTGATGTGTGGGGTAATAGTGAGCCGGTAAAAGTCCATGAGATGCACAAATATTTAGATAATTGTGTGCATGGGTATCGGGTTTCCCGGAGTAAATGTTTATGTTGATATCTCCTACAAGTATTATATTTTTGAAAGTACTTATGGTTTTTAAGTTCGTATCTAGTGATTCTAAAAATCTGTCGATATGTTGAGAGGGAGGCCTATAAATAGCCATGACTACTGTATCGAGACTAATTTTAATGAATAAGCAATTACTGTCTTGGGATAGTGGTTCTTCTTTGATAGTTCGTAAATTATTTTTAATATAAACTACAACTCCGTCGTTTTGGTTGGTGTTTCGGTCTGTTTTATATGAATAAAAACCGTTCAGAGATGGTAAGTTGACTGTCTGTTTTGACAACCAACATTCTGTTAGTACAATAATATCACAGCTTATGTCAAGGCGTTGTAAAAACACTTCAAAACCGTTCATATTTCGGTTTATGCTTCGAATATTTTGTGTAAGCAAGATAAGCGATTTGTCGCCCGAACGAAAAAGGTATTTACAGTCCTCAACATTACAGATTTTAGATTCAGACACAGAAAAACTATCTAGATCACTGATTAGCTGATCGCTCATGTTAATTACAAACTAAGAAGAAATACAAATAAGGGAAAAGCTACCTGTTGGTGTGCTTACTAAATATAATATACTGTGGCGCTCTTAGGCGCCCTCATAGTCTATTGAGTTGATGTAGTTGGTCTCTGCATATTTACGTGCTGGGCAACTTACATCACCGGTTGGATGGTCACATTTCCTCTTGAACCTTTTGCACGTCGCACACTGGGGGGGAGAAGATTTGCTGCTGCATTCCTTCACGGAGTGTCCCGTTTCTGCACAGTGATTGCAAGTAGGACTCGTTTCACGGCAAAACTTAGCTGCGTGCCCAAACTGCTGGCAATTGTAGCACCTGGTGACTATCGTAAAGTCTCTCACCGGGCATGAGGTCCAGTTTATAAAAATTCTGCTTTGGTTTACCAGCATTTTTCTTATGCCAGCGGGTACTTCCAGAATGTAGTTGCAGGTAGGAAGGCCTTTCTTACCCGATTTATGGCTCAGTTTAACGGCCTCAAGGAAGGATTCACGCATTGTATTCGGCAATTTATCAGATAAGTTTTGCTCGTAAATACAGTCAAATACGTCCTTCTCAGTAAGGGCTACGGGAACACCAATGACAGTAACCCTAGGGCGTCGTTTAGAAGGTTCTTCTATTATAAGTAGTAGTGTAACTCGTAAGGCCCGATGTGAAAATCTTCTCCGAATTCTTCAATTTAACTATATCGCCTTTATTCTCTGTGCTAATTAGTACACCCCCATTTTTCACTTTTTTCAGGCCACGTACCTGGAGCTTGAGTTGCTCGGGAGATATTAACTTCTGAACAAGTGACTTGGTGTCGTCACTAGTTTTAGTTTTATCGCTGGGATAGATGGCAATCGAACTCAAGTTTGCAGGACGGATGAAATTGTCGGAGCCCTTCTTCACCATGCTAGCATAGGAATTGTTGTTGGACGTATTTAGCCTCGTCTCTATAACCTCTTTGACCTGGTCCAGAGAGTTCACCATGTTCTTCTGAAGCTGTAGGTGCTGAACGGTACTGTGGGACTGGATCATTTTCTGCTTCAACGATTGGTAAAGGACAGCCATCTGAGAAGTCCCACTTTGGACCTTCCGGCAAAGATTTACGACACGTTGTTTCGAGTCCGAGTTCATTTTTCCATCACCAACAACAGTGCAGACTTCGGTCAGAAGGCCATCAATAGATGATAGCCATTGCTGGATCTCTGGCGTGCTGATAATTTCACTCGGCAAAACAATTTCCTCAGGTGCTGGTACAGGTGCTGGTACAGGTGCTGATGCAGGTGGTGGTGGATTTGGTGCACTCGGGGGCAATTTTTCGGTAGGCGTTGGCGGAGGACTTCGTGGTAGTAATTGGCTACGGGCCCCAAATGGGCTCGATCCTGGGTTAGACATACTAACCGCAACACTTTATTTATTGTCAATAGAAAATAAATATATACATTTCATTTTGCATAGTTGCTACTAGTTGGCACTGGTCACAGGTGACACACTTTACTTTGGTTTTAACTGACGCCGCAACTAATAATTGATATTATTGTCGTAATTGTTTATAGATATTTCATTTAAGCAAGTACAGAAAAACACGTCCGTTTAATCTCACGTCTCGTAAGCGACCACAATATTGGCTATACTCTGAGCTTTTCTCTAACTACAAGAAGATTTCTAGGAACCGTCTAAATACCTACCGCCTAATAATAATAGGATTGCTTTGTAAAGTCTAGATCACAAAGTCTTCCCAGATATGCTGCGTTCAAATGAATCCAAATTGCATTAGGTTCTGTGAAATGACAATTGAAGAGATTGGAGGCAAAGTTGTGAAATTCGGTTAAATACGTTTTTTATAATTTGGTGGACGCACACCATAAGCGCGAATTACATAGGAACGGCGTAAGGTGAAGGCGCGGCGCAGGCATGATGCCATATCATAACGTTTTCATACAAAATGTACCTATGTAGGCGACCGACGTGTCGTGAATTACACTCAAGCGGCGCGGCGCAGGCCCGCTGTACTTTTTTTTGTTATACTTTCCATGCCTGCGCGTCGCCATCACCTTACGCCGTTTGTGTATAATTCGCGCCTTAGGATGATGCGTCGGCGATTTGTCGTTAATACAATCGACGCTCTAACGCACCATCGATTATGTGTGTAAAGTTGGATGTTTAACTATGTCAGATGCAAGTCAGGTGGGCTTTTCCTAATGCGTTATCCACATTTTTTCATAGCAAGACATCCTTTAGATATGGTTGGTTCTAAAAGTTGATGTAAAAACACTTTAAAACCATGACTTTGTTACAATAGTTATTTCCCATACGATAATTTTGTTTTTACCACTTGTTTGTTTTGCCTCAAAATGGTGCTCAAAATATGAAAGAATCGTACTTTAGTTTGCTGACAATGTTATAACATAATTATAAAATTCAAAACTCTTGGCTGCGATGCCTGTTAACCCCAATTTGGAAACTTGCAAGAATTAAATATGCAAGAGTGCGGATGACTGCGGAAGTCGGTAGGGCATACTTGCACTCTGCTAACTGCTATGTTTGCTTTGTTTTTGGGATATGTTGGCGTGAAATTGTGGACAAACGTGAAATATTTTTATTCACTTGTGCCCAAGTATAATTGATGTTAGAGAAAACGAGAAACTAATGATCATCATTATTATCTGCCTAGCCTTTTCCCAACTATGTTAGGGTCGGCTTCCAGTCTTACCGGATGCAGCTGAATACCAATATTGTATACGGAGAGACTGCCTATCAGGCCTCCACAACCTAGTTAGTACTGGGTAATACGATACCCCTTGGTAAGACTGGTCAGGGGCGTGCCGTCCATAGAGGCAATTAGGCCTAGCCTACCCTACGATTCCTACCAACAACGCAACAAATGCATTTATTATAACTATATTAATAAAAAATAAAAAAACTCCTGTTATAATACTTATAGCAACTTGTCGCGGCCGTGTGACGTAACTGATAAATACTACGACGCTCGCTCCCGGCCGTCTAGGCCAGGCCGCAGCCAGCCTAATTTCCATTGATAAATGTACGTACACTGATGCGTATTTTCGTATATATGAACGGCACACATAGTAGATAGGGGCGTAAACTCCTGCGAGTGTAGCTGGCTAGCTGGCCACTGATTGGCTGCCCCACAAAGTATTATCCGGCTAAAACGGTATGCAGTGATGCAATTATATTTGGTAGTGTTTTTTTATCGACAAAATAACAATTGTATTTTTCTTAGAAGCCATATTTGTTTCATGTGACTAGCAAAATTTATTTCGCTATCTTCAGTGTTTTGATTCTTATAATATCTGACGTTTGTAATTCGTTTTGAAATGTATAGTAGTGTAAATATTATTTGTTGTATTTGTTTATTAACTTAGAAATGGTGTTCTGTTGTGAAGTTTGCGCAGTTAGTGTGTTTGTTAAAAGTTAAAAACAGTAAGTATTCACAATCGTTTAATGATAAGATTCAAGTTGTGTCCAAAGAAAGATGTGTAGGTACCCAAATTACGAGAATTAACCCAAAATTCATCGTCATTTCAAATTAATCTTTCTTCTGTTTGCATTGTCAGAAAATCGTGATTTGAACCTTGATTAATGCGGAGTTCTTGTATTTATAACTTTGGTTTTAATAGGCTTATTTTAAAGGTTTGTTTTTCAAATATTCCGGTCAGAAAACTCTACCTATTTTTTGTTTACAGCGCACTCTGTTTTATTTTTTAGAATTTTTTGTAGCGGAGCGACATCCTTCGTTCTTGTATTGACAGAATTCCATTGAAATTCCTGATATTTAAGCTAGATGGCGTTGTTTCTCATACGCTTACTAAAAACACCAGGGTTGGGTGCGGTGGGCCCGGAAGGGTAAGTGAATATATCAATAGATGTGAGTACTTTGAGGGTCATCCTAGCGTGGCCTACCTTCCGCGGGGAACCACTGCACGCCACTGAGACTGGTTGTCAAATTTTCGGGCCACTGACTACTTAACGACTGTCAAAGATCTAAAATTGACAGCCGGGACCGACGGCTTAACGGAAAAAAATAAATAAAAATAGCGAAGCAGTAATGCAGACTTTAACTTACTTTCGAAAATTCGAGCGATGGTAACTACATAGCCCCAATAAAAGTTGATGAAACTACAAGACTAGAGTTTTGTCACCAGAACCAAAGGTGAGTGCAAATTTCAGCTCAATCGGATGACAATAAATGGCCGAAAAATAGTTTTCAAATTTTGTAGCGGACAACTTACATACGAACAGTGCCAAGTTATACAAAAGTAGTTTTGTAGAAATCCAAAGAAACTTAAAAAATCTGATAGGCACATAATTATAGTATGTCAATTTTTTTTATTTTTAATTAACTTTTTTTTAAACTCTCACTCCTTGTTCTTCCTCCGGGTCCCATAAGAGTTTACTTCTAGGTGCATTATCGTCAAAGCAGTCCCCGCTACAGTTCCTCTCTTGTTTCCCATCATCACAGCTGCTCCCGCTACATCTTGTGCCTTAGCCCTCATTACACTCACCTCATTATAAACCGGGCGGTCAGAAGTGCTATTTCTTTACAAGAATAGCCACACAAAGTGTTTACATGTTAATTTATTTGTTCAGATGCACGATGCTAATAACCTGTACAGTTAACACCAAAATTAATTTAAATAAGCAAAGAGACTCAATAAAATTGCATTTAACAGCGTTTGGTAAAGGTAATTGTTGATAGGTTCATAATCACCTTCCTAGCCTATCCTTTTTTTTATGATTCCCTACCCAAGGGGTAAAAAAAGATAAAAACTTAGTGATAGGGTTCCTATCACTAAGACTCCACTGTCCGTCTGTCTGGCTGTCTGTCACCAGGCTGTATCTCATGAACCGTGATAGCTAGACAGTTGAAATTTTCACAGATGATGTCTTTCTGTTGCCGCTATAACAACAAATGCTAAACTAACACAATAAAGTACGAGAAAATATTTAAGGGGGGCTCCCATACAACATCCGTGTTTTTTTTTAGATAATAGTACGGAACCCTTCTCGTGCGGTCCGAATCGCACTTGGCCGTTTTTTTTTTCTTTAGAATACTATCTACTATACGAACTACTATTTTACGTGAAGCGACTGACGGTCTGGTCTGACTGACTGGTTTTACAATATCGGATGGCATCATAATAAAGGCTCTGAAACATCACAAATTTATATAGATTTTAAAAAGGAGTTGATTATAATATCTTGCAATTTGCGCGGTTCTTTGACTAAACCCGTAAATTTTTCTACATCATAATCGTTCATCGATGAACTTTTCGTCGACAGAACATTATGCTTACCGAAAACGTCTCATTCATATTAACAGAGTTTGTCGACAGACAACTGGTGTATGGGGGTTTTTAATTGGCCTATTTTGGTGGTAATTATAATTATAACTCACTAGAAAAGCATCCATCCCTTGCTTTCTTCGTCCAAGCTAGTTCTCCCTGCCGCCTTTTTGATGTCAACTTCCCATCCACGATAATGTCTGCCTTTTCATCTTGTTTTATATTAGGACACTATTTTGTCACTTTTTTGACTCATATTTGTCATACTTCTTATCAAATACCAAATTGAAGTCTAATAATAGGCAGGTCATGTACTAAAAAGTATTTGTTGTTTTACATCCCCTTAAATATAACTTCATTCATCTTTAGACTTTAACAAGTCAAAAGACTTATCTAGATTCAGAAAAGAAAAATCTACAGCAAACATTTCTTTGCATAAAATCTTCACGTTCTAGAATTTTAAAAGATTCCACGCAAGATAAGTTAAAAAGTAATAACATTAGAGCTACTTTCAGACTATTTTAGCTTGCGAACCAAATGTTTATTTTGATGAATATTCAGAGGTTTCATCCAGTTTCATACTGTGATGCGTTTCGCGTGAATATATTTGAATTTATTCGCATCTTTATTTCAGAACGATTCAAATTCATTGTTTAACGAAAACTATTTAATTTTGGATAGATAAATTGATTGTTTTTCACATGCTCCTGTTATTAATGTTTTGAGAGGTAAATTGAATATCAGGTTTTTTATTGTTTTGTTAGTTGTGTTGATATTTATAAAAGTGCATTTCAATTTGCCTTGAAAAATTGTGATTAATGCTTGAATAGATGGATTAGTTTATAGTTTTTGAGCCTACTGCTATCCGAATTACTGATTTAATTAATATTATAAAAAATCATAATTTTAACAAAAATTACGCTGACCAGTATACAGCATGTTTCAAAAAAGTTTGGGTCATATTTTACGGTGAGATATATTATACAAACCGAACTGAAAATTTCAATACTTAATCGGCCCAAATGCACAGCTGATTTTGTTCCGCGTTTACGATGTTGGTCCCATAGAGAAAGTTAATGAAATGAAAGCGTTAGGCAGAGGTATACCTAATACTACACTCACACTTCGCCAATTATGTTTAAGTCAGTCTATTTCCAACAACCGAGCACAAATCCAGACTCCGTGGCTACTACTGAAGAATCCCTCTCCTCAAATAATCCCCCCGAATCACTCTCCCTCCTTGTATATATATGAAACTGCCTTATTTGTTATATTAAATCCAAATTTGTTTTCCTGTCTATCTGATACTGTACAACGTAACAGGCGAAATGACATGCTACGCGGACGCAGAGCCAAGCCAAGATTTGGCTAGATTTAAGAAGCAATTTAAAGAATTTTTATGTAATAAATGCTATTATAATTTGAATGACTATTTAAATGACACTGACATATTAATCTAAGTCAATTATTATTTATATTTTTTAAATTTGTAACTGACATCCCTTTTTGAATTTTAACTATAATTAATAAAAATATTATTATTTATTAATTGATCAAATGTAACATATTAACATTTGTACGCCCATGTGGTAGAATGTGATGACACGAAACTATATAAACTCAAGACCATGTAATATACATACCGACCATGTTCTGACAAATAAATGATTTGATTTGATTTGATTTGAATCCCTCATGCAAAAACCCAATAACGCTTTGCTCGACCCGGGAATCGAACCCAGGACCACCACAACAGTCGCGCTTGCGACCACTCGACCAAAGAGACAGACTTTTACATGCTGTAAATATTTGCTGTATTTATATATTTATTTGTTGTTTATATTTTAATCATGCTGTTAGATTAGACCAATGACATGTTAATCGCCAGAAAAATTAGATATATTTCTTGAAAAAGCTGCATCTCCTAGACCTAGTAGGTCAGGTCATCAGAAACTGGCAAAACATAATTAATCTGATCTTTGGAGACCCACCACCGCAACCATCAGTCTATAATTAGTGACCAACTCCCGCAAATTATAATTAATAATTACTGATGAATAGCTCAAGCAATTAATTGCTTGGCAATATGACGTCACGGTTGACATTCCACTGATATTCGCCTAATGATCCCATAAATTGCTTGCAATAATTGCCGCGAAAAATCTATGAATTTGTTGATTAATTGGTTTTTTAGATGTATGGCAATTTGCTGGTGGTAGTGAAGTAATCGATATTGAAAATGTTGGTCGATGACCACTTACAAGTTTTCAACGACTGCAGTACTTTACCAGTTATTATACCTAATCCGACTCGCCTGGGCACTGTTCGGGAAGTTGCGTAGTTTCTTCTCGTCCAACTTACCGCAGTGTTTGAAGCCGAAAATCTATGAACAGTGTGTGTTGTCAGTGATTACATATGAGACCGAAACGTGGTGGCTCTCAATCGGCCTCATTCAAATGCTTAAATTCACCCAAAGGGCAATGGAGAGGGCCATGCCCGGTCTTTCCTTGTGTGATCGAATCAGAAATGAAGACGGATTCATTCACTTCATTTCTGATTCGATCACACAAGGAAGAGAACCAATGTTACCGACGTAGCCCGAAGAATTGCCAAACTTAAGTGACAGAACGGATGGCTGATGGGGCCAAAAAGTCCTGAAGTGGCGACCGCGAGCCGAAAGACGTTGTGTTTGAAGGGGGATCCGCTGGATGAGACGCACGGGACCAGTCAATGTGGCGATACTTGGGGGAGGCCTATAATAATAAATAATAATAATAAACCATTTATTTCAGGTAACAAAGACCCATAGATAAATACCTTAATCTAAATATAGATACTTATAACATTTTTTGTTAGTATTAGCAACTTATAAACTATGTTAGTAACACTTCACTTGCACGATGATTTGTGCGTTCTTGTGGAATTAGTCCGCGGAGGCGACGGAACACCACATCCTGCGGCCAAAAACTTTCCTCCAGCACCGAATGGAGCATACACGTTGGTATACGCACCACAAACGCCTTGAAATTGACGTTTAGGCGCGACTCCAGTAGCTGTACTCTTGGCGTGTACTTCAACTTTTGGCCCACGTGCTCCTCGTATGTCTAGCAGTGGTCGTCTTTCGGATGAAATGATGATGATGATACCTTGTGACTGGGACTTCATCTTTTTGTTTATATCAATGCACAAATATTGCCAAATATATTGGTCTATTTTACAGGAATGCAGAATTATGTACTAAATACATGGTAACCGTTGGTGCGTCGGTGTACCTTCAACCCTGTATAGTAGGTATTTGCAATTTCTAGTTGACGCTTTCCGTGACCCAAGGGCTGGCTAACCTTACCTTGGCCAGAGACTAAGGGTTGCCATACAACGTGGCAACGCCGCCAGTCTCTTGGGCACCATTACCATTGAACAGCGTTGAGGAGGAGTTTTTAACCCATTTTTAATTTATTTTCGTGTATCATCTCATCAGATTAATCCTGTACAGTATTAGTATTAAAGCTCTGCTCGTTTAAAAATAGAGAAAACGATTTTTCCCAGATTTGAGACCTAGCTAGATCGATATTGCAACTTTCATCGAAATCGTTAGAGCCGTTTTCGAAAACGTGATCACAAATATAATTATATTATTATACAAGTATTGCTCATTTAGTAGTATGTGATGTATGCAGTTAGATAAGTGTGTTAAAAGTTATTTTCTTCTATTGTGTTGATTTCAAATGACATGTTACGTTTGTCAAAGTTGTAATCAGTATTCCAAGAGCAATTAAATGGTTTATACATATTATGTGCTCATGACTGTTTAAACAAAGTCAAGACCCGTCACATTTTCTTCAAAGTTTATAAAGCACCGCAAATGACATGGTATTAAAACACTTAATGGACCACATGATATAATATTGTCTCGTAAACTTACATACACATACATTGTTACTAACAAGAGCTACGAATTCTTACAATGTACGTCATTTTCTTTTACCCTAGGTTTGTTTTCTGGAGGTTTTAGACTTGTTTTGACCAAATAAAAGTAACGTTTCTAGGTGACACAGTTTTCCTGATGAAATGATTAACATGTTAGTGAAGTCACAATGAGGGCTGGGAGATGTACAGGGTGTATTTCAGTGTCATTAGTCAGGGTGAAGTGTATTACAATAATCGACTAAGACGACTGTCTGATCGACTGTCGTCTTTGGTTAAGCATTGCGCGGGAAAGTGTGGGGTGGCGAGACACGAAGGCATAAGATATCACTAAATAGTATAAAACAAAGTCGCTTCCCTCTGTCTGTCCCTATGTATGCTAATAATATAAATAATATAAATAGATAGTGATTCAAGAGGAAGGTGTATATGTATAACATTGCCCCCGTGCTAAGCTGGACGGGTCGCTAGTTAATTATAAGACGCGATACTCCACAAGCGTATATTTACCGGTCCACTATACATGGGCACCCAGCTGATGACGAACTTTACTAGAATTAGTCATAGTAAAAGAATTTCCTAAAATCATACCTTAGTATTCACATTCGAATTATGTGATGAATAATTTTGTAAAGTGGTGCGTTTTCTATCAGTGGATAAAAAGAATTCCCTTCCCACAGATGCATCCGTCTTTAAGCTAAGCTGATTTATTATTATCATGGCAACCTAAACCTACAATATAACCCCACTTTAAACAGTTTCGACCCCTGTAATCCTCGTCGGTTATTCAGTCATTAAACAAAACTAAGTATAGGCTACGTACCGTATCAAATCCGCATGAAATCTCTTCATAACTTCGCGTCAACTATTTGAGTGTTGTTACAAAGTCTTTGAGTAAGGATCTTAAAAGGAAGGAGATATGGTAAGGAAATATCTACCAAGAGACAGAATAATATGGTCAAAGTTGACATACAAATTCTTACTACCAATGAAGAAATTTCATGATGTCGAACCAAAAATTAAATGAAAAATTGGCAACGACGTTACCAAATAACATACGAAACGTAAAGTCTTCATTTAAGTAAACATATAAATTCATGATTTTTGTGCCCAAATTACCACTATTTCCCTAAAATCTAGCAAACTTTTTAAACGTGACAACACTATCTTTGGCATTAGTATATTCTATCGTCAATTATATGTTTATGGGGCGTCGCTACCCGAGAAGCGACCGGAGTGTCACCGTCCGCGCCCGTATGTTGCCATGTAAGTTTCCTCATTTTAGTACATTTTATTTAGTTTTTATCGGGGTATTTTTTCAAAAACGATTACATAAATACAATCCTATCTCTATACCTAATAATACCCCCACGAATCAGGCAGGGTTTTTTCAAGGTATCTTTGTGTTCTAGCCTCTCCATAATTTCCACGATCCTAGTTACAAACTTCGCCGTACTATTGTAAACTGTAAGTCGGAGTCACTAACTCGCGATCGTAAAACAAAGTTTAATATTCAAATAGTAATTAAAAATAATGCACGGTAAACAGTTAAGTTACTTTGTTGTGTCAGAAATATGGCAGTAGGTTTAATAAGTGGTTTAAATGCCGCCATTTTAACTCATGTGTTGCGTGGTTTATGTTTTTTTTCCTGTGTATTTGTTGCCTAAGCATGTGTGTTGGGTTTTGTGTTTTGTAATTAGTTTTTTTAACATAATTATTAGAAAATTTTTGGGTTTTTATATTGTTATGTCGATATGTTTAACTATAGCGATTTTTGTGTTTTTATGAATTAATAATGTAGATTATTATGTATAGGTACTTTTCATACTCCCGAAAAACAATTGTTTAGTTCACAATATGAAAGTAATGACACAGGATTCTAAAAGTGATTTCAATTTTCACAGTTTGCCGAATCATACAAATTATTAGTCATCAACTCATTATGTAGCATTATTAGGGTTCCGTACCCGCCTCCGCTGCAGCTGTCCGTCCGTCCGTCTGTCTGTCAGCGGGCTGTATCTCATGATCCGTTATTAGGGATCAACTGTCTACGCTAGACACTTGAAAATTTCACAGAATATGTATTTCTGTTGCCGCTATAACAACAAATAATAAAAACGACTTGCACATGGCCGGTTTTAAATAGTTATGTCTTTTTTTTAATTATAATGAGAAGGTATTTCCCGTATTATCTGTTATTTTCTAAACAATTTTTGTTGTTTTTATATAGCAAGAAAAACAATTCATTGTATGTGAATAGGTCTTATAGGTGTTTGTCAATAATTCAGTTGTGGAGAAATTACGAGCTATTTCTGTGAATCAACCCAATAGTATTTATTATAAGAACGCCAAACATGTCGAGAAATCATGTTATGTTTACGAACAAAATATAGATACAATTTTCTTGGAAGTAGGTAAAAGAATGATTGAAAGGTTAATGAAACCCGATGACATAATAAATAAGTAGATAGAAGTAGAGACATTAAAGAAAAATCTGCTTTCGCAGTTTACTTTTCAAACATGTTAATAAATAGGTTTTTAGAAAAATCTCTTTACAATGAATTTCAATGTGTGTTATTCGAGAGGCCAAATCATCAATTGGAATTCAGAATTTGTAAAAATAGACCTTATGCTTTCATAGGAAAATTAGTCAGTCATCAAAATGCAATATTTAAATACTTTCACGCGTCGCCAATTGTTACCCCGTTTCTTGGTGCATGGTCATACTGGCGTACTGCGGTTCTCATGTATATGACCAGCGAGAATCGCTTGATTGGTGGTCATATTATTTTTATAAACATCCTATATGCATATATGCTACATATGTATTAACAAAGTACAATTCGCTCAAAGTTCAAAAGACGGTTTTATTTAATTTAAGAGCGACCAACTCGTCATATTTTTCACACAAACGCTCGTACGTGATTATGCCGTTGTTACACATCTATCTTTGATTGTTTTGAACTAATAGGTATTTTGTGCACTATATCTAGGTTTCTATGGCTGCAAAAAATAAAAAAAGTAGAAACAAATTCAGTATAAGCCTCCAAAAATTGCTGTTTTGCACAAATTTTACCTGAACTTTCGCCGTTCAGGTAAAATTTGTGCAAAACAGCACTCTGCTATGTACTCATAAACTGTAAAAAAAATAAACATCTTGATAGAAACCTTAATTGCACATATAATGGAAATTCTTAATGACAAATATTTATTTCACACACTTGTAAGACTTATACAAAAACACGTATTTCCTGGAACAAGTTTAAGAAATTTTCGAACACTATTTTTCATTTAATGTCATCGCGTTAGGCGGTATGAGGTGCGTGGGAGACGAGTTGTGCCGTGGGCCGTGTTCCGCCGTTGTGTTGTGGGGTCGGGGCGGGGTAGTTAAAATAAAATCACCGCTGTGGCTCTGGATGAAACAACAAGCTTTTTGATCATGCTCGCGTTGACGATAGACAGGCCGGGAAGGGCCCTCTTCACGAAGCTTTTCTAAAAAAAATCCGACGCTAATCTCATTAGGTATGCAAAAGCTCTAATTGTGCTTGCACGGAGAGTATTAATTTTATCCCGACCTAGACGTTAAGAAGTAACCTTAATGATTAATTCCATTATAATCTAGATTTCATTCATGATTATTATAATTTATATCTCTTCAAAGTTCGAGTGAATCGGTTTCTTATAGGCAAGCGTGCTCCAGCCTAGGGCGCGTCACCGCTTTACATCAGGCGAGTTGCGGCAAAACGCAAGCCAATTTATTTAGTCATCAATTCATCAGTCTCCCGCCCTAATCCTAATTAATTTGGGGTCGGTGCAGCATGTCTTCCCCGTCCATACTTCTCTATTACTCGTCATCTCAGCAGTCACCTCCTGTCTAGCCATATCATCCTACACACAGTCCATCCATCGTTTCTTTGGTCTTCCTCTTCTCTTATAGCCATTCATACTCAACATCTTCCTCATTCCTCCGCATCACATGTCCATACCACGATAGCCGATTACCACACAGCTTTTCAGTCACCGGCTGCACCACCTTCAAACTTCCTCTTATGTGCTCATTCCCTATTGTATCCATTTGCTTTACACCACTACATCCCCCTTAGCATTCTCATCTCAGTCACATAGTTGCTTTTCATTCCTCTCTTTTGTGGCCCAACATTCTGATCCTATGAAACCAATTAATTTTGTTAAAAAATAAAAATAAAGTTTTTTAAGTTAGATTTAATTGTCTATCTTCTTGAACGTTTCTTTTCACGTTTTCACCCACACACCAATGGTTAAAAAAAGTATGTAGCTCTTTTACTAGATACTAATCAGCAAAATTAGTTCTGTCTTAACAAATAAATAAAAGACTATCCGCCAAACAGCCTAGATACAAAAAAAATGATGAGATCTTGTCTTAATGAAGACAATAAAACATGCTTACACTTTAGATTTAGAGGAACAAACACGGCTACAGATACTACCTAATGTACACTTAAACAGGGTTAGTCAGTCAAATTCTCAGATATGAGGCAGTACATCATCGTCGTCACCTCCTTCTGCGAAGCAGTCATGCTAGCGAAGGAGGTGGCGGAACGTGAGAGGGAGAGAACCTCACGGCCCAGCCGCCGCGGGAAACGCACCGGGCGTCGGGGGCCACGTGGTGGCGCCCGGCCACCGTAGGTTCGGGCCTGTGGACGGTGAGGTATGGGCTAGCTCGCCGTCCGTCCGTCTTATGACGAAATGCCGTGTCGACGGCGCGTTCGTGTTCCACGCACGCCTCAAAGAGAGTCAGCAAACAGGAAGGGGTCCGAAAGGACCGATACCTGCCAGGGTTGCGGGACTGTTCGAAAGAGATACCGCGGCCCTGGAACACAAAGGGCAAAGGAAGGAACATGGATGGGTTTAAGTCAGTAAAAGTCTGACACTCCCTCCTGCTCAGCCCAGAGCGGGAGGGGTTATTTGACGATCTTCCAAATGAAAAAAAAATGCAGTACATTATTCTGAGCATACAAATTTTAAAGAGCTGTTCCATACATTTTGATCGTGTAGGTATTGCACTTCTGTTTGAATTGAATTATGCCAGCCAGCATTTAAACAATATGTATACGACTGCAGCAAACCTGTCTTAAGAAAATCTTTGAGAATAGAAAATCTTATTTTGATGTTTTAAGATTTCCCACCAACTTCGTTTAGTTTTGCTGGCTTATTTTATTTGATCCTCTATTGAACGCTACGTAGATCTACGCGAGACACAATAGCTTTTTAATTGTGTCTATATACTCGGCATACGAGATACGGAATTCCTACCTTAAACTTCTTTTTCGAGCCATCCTAAAGGATGTAAAAATATCGTTAACGAAGCCGAGAAGCATGTTGTTCATCTCGACTAGGAATAGGAACCTTGTAGGAACACGGATATTGAACGTCGAAGTTCCAAATTTTTCTTGTTTAAAATGTTATAACTTTACTTTAAATACCTCCTCAATATTATTAAACAAATAGCTCCTGTACTATTCAATGCATCCATCAGCACAATGTTTAAAGTACTTCAATAACTACGTACTTTCAACTTTAAACCGTGATTTTTCACACCAAAAAAAAGTCATTTCCCAGCAATATTTTTTGCGCAGTTATACTTAGTTAGATGTACAGAATGATTGGTTAAAGGTTTCGTAATGGGTCCGCTTACACACTGTTTAATACGCCTATCAATTTCACACTGAATAACTAAACAAGATCTACTAAAATACCGTGAATAAGTACTTACAGGGTAATATACGAGACGGCATTGTGAAAATAATCAAATTGACCGCGAAAATACTGTAAAGGCTCAATCACATTAGACCCTCAACATACCTCTGAGGGCCTCTTACAAAGGGATTTCACGTAAAACCATTGTATTACTTTACTTAGGTACACGGAAAATATCTTGGAGATTACAAAGGTGTGGTTTTCCGACAAAAAGGGTCAACTGAATTTGAGCTGTTTTTTTTTCGTTTACATAAAAGGTGATTTTCGTTTTTCTTTACTGCAGCGGGGAATTTAATTTTGTATAGAATCCGTTGTAGTGATTGAAGTAATTTATTATTACTTCTAATAATATGTAACCACATAAATAACAGAACATCACGCCTGTAATGCCCGAAGGGTTAGGCAGAGGTGTACCTAATAGTAGGTACATCCACATTTCACCAGTTATGTCTCTAAGTCCCATATAATTGAGGGCGAGCCTATTGCCATGAACCGGGCACAAATCCAGACAACCTTATTATTTAAATAGTAGGTTTATAGAAATACAGCGTGTAACAGAAAGGGTATAATCATATGGAATACTGTGGTACGGACCATCAAACTGAACAACTTTCTCTATGGGACCACCATCGAAATCGTAAAAAAATAATCAGCTGTCCTATACAAAATTTCAATACCTACTCGACTCAAATGTATGGGACAGCTGATTATTTTTTTACGATTTCGGTGATGGTCCCATAGAGAAAGTTGTTCAGTTTGATGGTCCGTACCACAGTATTCCATATGATTATACCCTTTCTGTTACATGTTGTATAGGGTCTATCTATCCATATACGAAATCTCTTAAGGGGTCATTGTACTCATCATTATGAACAACTTTTACTATGGGACCAACCACGAAATCGCGAAAAAAAAATAGCTGTTCCCTACAATATGATCGCATTAACTCGACAATATGTACTGAACAGCTGTTTTTTTTTTGCGATTTCGGGTATGGTCCCATAGTGAAAGTTGTTCATAATGATGAGTACAATGACCGCTTAAGAGATTTCGTGTATGAATAGATAGACCTTATAATATAGCCGTCATTTCTAGATCTTTAACGGTCGTTACATATTGTCAGTAGCTCAGAAGTCGGACAACCAGTCTTACTAAAGGGTATCGTATTACCCAGAGATTGTGGAGGTCAGATAGGCAGTCGCTCCATGTAAAATACTGGTATTCAGTTGCATCCAGTTAGACTGGAAGCCGACCGCAACATAGTTGGGAAAAGGCTATATAAGCAGATGAATAAAGTACTTTGACGCCTATTGTGTCTTACTTTTAGTCTTCTTTTTAGCATTATTTTAGTTCTTGTTGTGTGTATATAAGGTACATAGTAGAGAAACTATTTTAATAAATACCACTTTTAAAATCCAATCCTATTTGCAAATAAATTGGAATAGTGTATCGCAGATGAGTAGGTTTAAAATAAATAAATAAATAAATAAAATAATTTTATTTCAGGCATTGTATGCAATCACAAACAGTTCACCCATAGCATCTTCGTAATGTTAATATATATAAGTTGAAGATTGTTGTGTTGGTTGTTGTTGTGATTGTTGGGTGTATTGTTGTGTTGTTGATTGTTGTTGTGGTTGTGTTGTTGTTGTTGTGATTGTTGTGTTGTTGTGAGTGTATCTTCAACTTATATATAGTTACACAACACCACACTCTGTTTAGGAACACCTTATATAACTAAATATTTTTCTGCGCTAAAAACTTATTTACAAACTCGTTCATTAACAAAAATAGATAACGAATTTCCCCAGCAATGCCTATGACTAGAAGAATCTTTTTTTTCTCTCAAGAGTACTTTTTGACCGCGATAGTCACATATACGTTACAAGCAAGCTCGTACCCTGTACGCCAAATTACACAAATATGTGACAAAATGGTAGGCGAATTATGGCTTGGTGTGGAGGGCACGCGCGTGCGTTTATGCTCTGGTGGTCAAAAGATTAGGTTTTTTGTTCTGGACTATACCTGGTAACCTTCTAGTTACGGAGATATTGGATTTGTTAATTAAATAGTTGTTTTTAAGGTTATTATTATAACTTTACTCTATGACCCCTGTACTGTTCGATGTCTGATCAGCACTATGTTTTGAGTGCGTTACAATGAGTTCTAACGTAAAACGTTATTTTTCCCCCAAAAAAATGTCGATTCTCAGTTTTTTTTTGCGTATAGCACAATAACACGTATAGCACAACAATGATGTACAGGCTGCTTTGTTGATGGCTTCGTGAAGGGTCTGTTTACACCCTGTATATACAAAAAAAGGGTTTTATTTTGTGAGAGACTGGCGCCTCAACAAAGCGGGGACACCTCGTCCTCACTAAGATATTTATTAGGACAATATATTTATAATTCTTCAAACATATCCCTTTTTAGTATGAACCGGAAAATACCTCAAGAATCCCGAAACCCAAAATACAAATAGGTACCTACCCTACGAAATTTCCCAGTAGCATACACAGATTACTCGATATCACAATAATAAGTAGGTTTCCCGGTTTACCCCGGAACCTGCAGGAGTAAGTAGTGTTGTCACTCAGCTTTTCCCCTGCGGATCGTGAGTGATGTGCCACCGACTTGAGCCGCATACAACGATACTACATTAGCTTGGTTTGATAGTGGCGGAGGTGACGTGTGTATATAGCCTAAAGGTAAGCGCACATGTGTAAGCCAGAACCGATTCCTCGGTAAAATCACGGGAGCCCCGTTCTATTTCCGTAATGATAGTCTACACTTGGACAGCAGAATGCCTACTATCCTTCAGTTCATGAAACTTACTTCCAGGCATTTCTTCGACTTTGCCATAAAGCATAGAAACCCTATGATCGCATCGGCCACCTGATACGAACCATCGCGAATCAGTAAGATTCGCCGACCACGGCATACCTGGGTTCCTCCAAGAAAGGAGAAGGGAAACCAGTACCTACCATAAGTAAACATATTCCGCCGTCATTCTGACCTCGCCGAGGCCTAAGGCGACGTCCCCGTTCAAGCCTCCCCCCCCGACCCCTTGCTCAAGCCAGTCCGCAATACTGAGCCAGTACTTTTAAATCAGCCTCTAAATAATCTCACTCAGACCCAGCCTGTCCTTTTGCTGCCCTCCCCAGCGACGCCCTAAGCCGAGGCTCATACCCCACAGGGGGTGCGCTTAGCGCGCTGTTGCCGAGTTTTAAGTTTTTTGCCCCCTGCTGGATGCCTCCACTCTACACTCATCCCACAAAGGATGGGACACTTGATATCGTGGCCTGCCTGTCCTGATCTTTGCTCATCACAGGAGCTGATGGACGCTATCGAAAGTGCCAAATTCTTTCCCAAATTTTGGTCTGACAGGACTCAATTTTAATTATCATCGACACGAAGAAGTATGAAGTAAAAAAATCCTGAACGGCTCGAATTGACAATACTGATCCCGTTCAGAGCTTACAAGTGTGCGTTGAGCTTTAGTTTACGTGGGGTGTAAGAGTAAGTGAGTTTATGAGGTAAGTGAGACGGAAATAATGTTGGTAAACGCAGAAGGGTAAAAGATTTCTTAAGGGGAGAAAATGAATGCGGATTTGTACGTGCCTTATTGCTATATAAATAAGGAAGTCGTACAAAAATAGTCTATAATTAGCAAACTCACATTACTGTATACATACGTAGCAGTTCCTATGTAGGTGCTTCATCACTGTATCTAGTGTTTATTATTTATTTAACACTTCAAGCACAAAGTACAGAGGCGGATTTAATGCCATGGGCATTTTCTACCTGTCAACGTTTGGGTTATCCAGAGAAAACAGTAGAAGGAGTTTATTTGAAAATAATTTTAATTACCTAATACTACGAATCATAACCACCACCACCACCAGTCAACCAACCAACCAACATTCATCATTATGGTTGTTAACCATCATGATCAGCCTTTTTCTAAAGATTTAGGGATCGGGTTCCAGTCTAGGCGTATGCAGCTGAATACCAGTATTACACATACAGGGTGTAACAAGACTCTTAACGAAGCCGTCAACCAAGCATTATGTACATCAAACTTTACGCAAAAATTATTGCTGGGAAACAGCTTTTTTTTTGGGGTGAAAAATTACGTTTAACAGTAGGATTCAATGTAACGCACTCAAAACATTGTGCTGATGGATGGATTGAATAGTACAGAGGTCGTGGAGGTGTTTTAAGTAAAAATCTCACACTAAAAATAGGTATTTAAAAAAAAACTTGTGGAAGAAGTTTGAACTTTTACCTTTTTTGGAGATATTGGGGATATCTCCGTAACTAGAAGGTATGCCAAGATATCCCAGGTATGGTCTAGAACAAAAAAAAAAATCGTATTGATGGGGAAAATAAGTGCCTTTCGGTTTCGTTAAGGGTCTTGTTACACCCTTTATAGCTACTTCCTTTCAGACGTCCACAACTCAGTTAATAGGAAACCCAAGTACACAAATCATAAAGCTAGTGAGGAGTTTATTTCTGCTTATGGTAATGCTAATGCTGCAAAGGCTAGAAGTCATGCTACATGTTGAGTTCATCTTTGAAATGAAACTAGAGCATTGTTGAACTAGAATTTCATGGTTTTTTTTTTAAGCTTGAACACTATACGACTAGGAATCGGTAGCCAAAAGGTAACAAAAAAAAAATACAACATAATTTAAATAATACAGAATTCAGCTCCTAAAACAAATAAATTGCTGACATGACATAAAAATCTGACTGTAAAAATGTAATTTACTAACCATAGGTAAACGTTTTTTAATATGACTAAAAAACTGCTATTTGCAGTCACTCGAATCTAAACTTTGGGCAATTAGTCCATTCGTGTGCAACTAAATACTTCACCGGAAAAGCTTTCAGAAAAATTGAAATTTCTGATCGATACGAATAGGTATACAGGCGGACTATTGACTAGTCAATTATCCTATGACAAATAGGTCGTACTTTACTAGAAAACAATAAAATACACGTTTCTGTAGACCGTTAGCAATATTTTGCGCAGGTTGACAACCCCTCTCTATTGCCAAAGACTTATGAACCGGGTCCTGTTAACCAACGTAACATGAAATTGAATTTCTAAAGAAATCAAGTAAAGTATGTAAGGGGGATGGCTCAGATTATATTTGCCGATGGAGGGTAAATAAAATTGATGGAGAAAACTGGTCGGTAAACTAGATGCTGCCATCTAATTGACAAGGGAACCTTTATAAGTCTTTTACAAGAGGGTAGTGATCTTATAATTATTTTTAGAAGCAGGAAAAAGGAAAGAAATTTTCTGACGGTATTTAGATTAAGGATACGTGGACATACGGAATTTAAGTCAAGGAAAAGTCTTGGAAAACTATCAAAGAGCTTATTATTTATGTTCCTCGTGGAAGTTCTTACAGATAATTGGAAACTGCCTAAGGTACTAAATCTATACTACAATATTATAAAGTTTGTATGTTTGGATATAGGGGATAATCTTCGAAACTACTGATCCAATTCTGAACATTCTTTTACTAGTGAGAAGTTGCAATATTTTCATATTTTCCGGCCATGAAGCGACCGAAACCGCGGGAAAATGCTAACGTACCATAACATCTCTCTGAAGGGTAAGGCAGAGGTGTACCTAATACACACCCACATTTCACCAGTTATGTTTAAGTCCCATGTAATAGGGAGCGAGCCTATTGCCATCAACTGGGCGCTAATCCAGACTCCGTGGCTGCTTCTGAGCAATTCCTGAGGGAAAAACCCAATAACACTTTACCCGACCCGGGAATTGAACCCAGGAGATTAGCTCAGCAGTCGTGCTTGCGACCACTAGACCAACGAAGTCTGGTCTAAAATGCTAATTGTACACCATTCAGTCAAACGTTTTTTTTTCTGAAAATTATCTAAGTTCAGAAGATGGGAATTCTGTTACAATCTTGGGGTAAGAAAAAATTACAGGTTAGACAGTGAGGTGAGGTTGCCTTTGCATTGTGAATACCAAAAAACACGGATCTAAACTCATAACGACACTCGCACATTGATGGCAGCACCAACAGATTTTTATTATAATTTTACTTGCAACATTGTTTTGGTCGTGTCAAGTATGATTGTAAAAGAGATGTTCACACGCGAGTTGTTTTTCCATACATTTGGGTCGAGTAGGTATTGAAATTTTGTATGGGGCTGTTGATTATTTTTTTGTGATTACGATGGTGGTCCCATAGAGAAAGTTGTTCAGTTTGATGGTCCGACACACTCTTCCATATGACTCTACCCTTGTTACACGTTGTATACAGTCCACTCAATAAGAACCCAACACACATATCACACTCTCAACATCATACCTACATTTTGGCAATTATGTTCTAAGCCCCATGTAAGCCTATTATTACTAGAAACCAGGCGGAAATCAAGTCTATAGACTGCTACTAAGATGTAGCAAGTTAGTTTTTTTCCAAATGATTTTAAACCTTAAAAATTTGATGGTTAAGTTAAATATCGAATGAGAAAATATGAGTTTGTGGTAATTTGATGCGTTGGCGACAGTCTAATGGGAAAGCCCAATAATACTTTAGAGGTATAAAAAATGGTGTTAATTTCCTCATACACATATTCATATTCATAAAGGGAGGATCCTCCGACCATACGGGTGGTGTGTCTTGTGGGCGACTGCCCGTCCGTTGTTGTCAGGAGATTGAATAAATGCTTACTTAGAAATGTTTTGATTGCGCGATGCAGGATTTTTAGTTCTTCAAGTTGCGTAATAGATGTCGCTACTAGTCTAATTGTTAATTTGTCTATGTGGTTATAACACTTAATATCGATAACCCAGCACCCCAGCACCCCAAACCCCACCTCTTTCGACAAATAAGTCACAACAGGATTCAAAATAGTAGGTACCATTAATTTGTAAGTTCATTTATTTTAAATCCATTCATACCGAAAATCCTTAAAAATACCCTCTACTATATTAAAAACCTGACCTAAAAGTCACAACAGACTAACTAAACTATGTCAAACAGTAAATTATATTTAAGTGCTAAGTTCCACGGTCCGGGGTCCTGAGAGAATAGTCGGGAGTGCACTCCGCGACACTGCTGTTTGTGCAATGCTAAATATCAATACTTAGTGCTGCTGTTTTAGCGAGAATTAGAATTTAAGGTCTTAACTTGCCATTGGGACCATGTACAGGGGTACTTATAATATTGTATTGTACGTTATGTGTTATATTAAGTTTTGACTATGAATTTGTTAGTAAACCTAAGTGCAAACTCCAAACTATGTTACACCCGTTCGGGGGTTCAGTTTCTAAAATTCAAATTCATTTGTTTTCTGTTATTTTTTTTACATAATAGGAAACTTTTATTCATTATTAAGTTCTATATCATATACAAATTACAAATAGATTAAAATTAAGACTAAAAGTAGGTACCTACATGTATACAACAACGCAAATAGATACACACCTAGGAGTCAAAGTACTCCTCTGCGTCACTGTCATCCCAAGAATATACCTAGAAGACCGGCAGGACTAATTCTTTGGTCAAAGAAAAAGCCAGCCCTCTGGTCATGCGAAGTGTCGACCAGTCGGCGAGAGATTTCCTTAAAAAGGAGACGCGTACTCGCGCGCATCGCTCACCTCATATTGCATCGTTTTCTTGATTCATGCAGTCTAGACATTCTCGAAATTAAACTAAGACTACCATTAGAACTACGTTAAATTAACGTTTTCAACTAGAAGTCGTTCAAATGAGTTTTCTAAACCTAGTCTTGTTATAAATTGGTCTATAAAACTGATAGGTTTGTAGTTAAATGTGTACGCTTACGCTTGTGTGCTCCTAGAATTTCTAATGAATTAATTTCTTAGGATTACACATTTGAGTGAATTAATTGAGTGATCGTGATGATAATAACATTGAGAACCTTTATCATTTAGAAATTATACTTAACTAGCTGTTTCCCGCGGCTTCGCTCGCGTTTTGGTCGGAAATTATCCCACGGGCACATTGTAAATTATACTTATGGCACTCGGTGATAATGTAGCTTCCTTTTAGTGAAAGAATTTTCAAAATCGGTTTATTAGATCCAGAGATTACCCCCTAAATACAAATTTACAAACATTCAAACTTGCAATAAATTTTTACCTCTTTTTAGTATTATCTAGTATAGAAGTATATATAACCATTAATGGAATTTTATTATCAAATATTATGTTGAAATAAAAACAGTCCATAGAACATATTTACAGAATTTTGTAATCAAACGCGATTCTTATGATTATATTATGTACTTAAGCATTCATTACTCACCCACAATTTAATATTTTTTTATCTAAAAAATTTCAAAATCTTTCCTCGCTTTTTATTTATTCCGCAGAAAAATCCAATCGCAACACTAATTGCGTTACAGCATTCTTAAACCAGCGTCCAAGCAAATTAAAAAAGAAACATTTTTTAAACCAGTCCCTATTTCGTAACTCATTGTGAATTCAATGAAATTCACGAGACAAAGCCTTCATTTTCCATTTATTTTCTCCTTTTCAGTTCCGCGATAAGTTCTTCACAAAATATCAGATAGATGATTCCTCAAAAATATCTTAAGAGTTGCCAATGTTTATATTTATTTCTGTTTTTTTTTTAATTTGACTTTTTAATTAGGAAAGAGCTTTTTCAGCTTCTTTAATCTTCTTATAAGATTGTGAGATTGTCCAAATTAAAATTCAGCAAAGCCCTGCTTAGTTTTTATCGCGTTTTATAAACAATTCTGTATCTCATTTAAATGAGTCTTAGCCATTTTGCGAATAATAATTATCATAGGATTAAGTACCAAAATAATACGAGATATTATAAGTAATTTAATTTTTCTTTGTGGCAGGAAATTTGACTCTGTTTACTTTGTGAAAACGAACCGGAAAGTATACCGTTAATAAATTCGTGATTGAAATTCCTTCATTATTATCTACGTAGTCTTCTGATATTTTTAAAAGAAGTTATGTTTATTAACTTTCTACTTTATTTGTTTTTGTGCTTGATGTTTGAAAATAACATAGCTTAGCTATGTTTTTGGAACAGATAAAACATTATTAATCACACCTGTTCTCCTCTACAGTGTAAGCAGAGAGGCACCTATAGTTAACCAGTTACGCAGCATTTCGCCAGTATGTTTAAATCCTATAAAGGGTGTAACAAGACCCTTCACGAAGCCGAAAGGCACCTATTCACCCCGTCATTGCGATCATTTTTTTTTTTTCTAGACCATACCTGGGAACCTTCTAGTTACGGAGATATTGAGGGTCAAAGTTCCAACTTTTTCACAACTTTTTTTTTAAATACGTGTTTTAATGTTAATTTTTTACTTAAAACACCTCCACAACCCCTGTACTATTCAATCCACCCATCAGCACAATGTTTTGAGTGCGTTACATTGAGTCCTACCGTAAAACGTGATTTTTCACCCCAAAAAATAAAGCCGTTTCCCAGTATTAATTTTTGCGTTAAGTTGCTTAGTTTGATGTACATAATGCTTGGTTGACGGCTTCGTGAACGGTCTTGTTTTACCCTGTATAGTAGATAGATTCATTTACTGCGCCCGGCTAATGCTAATGGGCTTAAATAAATGAATTTGTCTATCTATACTAAACTTTCATTCCCATAATTAAAAGCTTGTTTGTGCATGGTTACTGTTACAAAAACACCGACGTTACAGGAATATTCAACCTTTTATCACAATCTAAAGAAACTCTATAAGAAACGCAACTCTTTATCTCTGCATCACCCAAAGGTTGACTGGTAGAAAATGCCTATGGCATTAAGTCCACCTCTATACTTTGCGCTTGTGTTAAATAAATAAACCGCCGAAGTTCCATTCCAAATTCAAACTTGACAATCACAAACAAAGTATGACACTAGCTCCGCCATAATTTGGTTTACGTCGCAGAGGGAGCCACTAGTATGCGGTTAGGAAGACGTGTACCGCTCCTATTTCCTCCCCAGAGTATAGATCAATATGCAGGATGGATTTCCATGGCTCTCAGTGTTATGGTCTGAGATACCAATAGTTTCTGTTCGACTGGAAATGGAACTTGTAGATATATCTGAATTGGACATTTGAAGTAGGTCTTGAATTGTGCGATAAAATATTATACTGATGAAGTTTGTAGAATATCTCAATTACTAGTTTGTTCCAAAGAAAGTACGAAATTAATAAATGATTTTTATTTTGCTAATATGTTTTTGCAACATTTTTTACACGTCGTTTTTTTTAGGGTTCCGTAGCCGAATAGCAAAAAATGGAACCCCTATAGATTCGCCATGTCTGTCGGTCTGTCTGTCTGTCTGACTGTCCGTGTATGTCACAGTCACTTTATTCCGAAACTAATAAGATTACACAGTTGAAACTTAGTAGTTATATGTATTCTGTAAACCGCTTTACGATTTTTATACAAAAAAAAAACCGACCGGTTTTTTTAACTAGATGAGGCTGGTGTATCTTACCTGAACTCTGAGAGGAAACAGCCGAAACAAACTCACGGGGTCCAGGTATAGGTTGTCTTGTGATAGCCTTTTGAAGAAAGAACCACACAGATCAGAGAGGACCTGTCTAGTCAGTGCAACAATTTGTCAGTTATCGTGTAGCTCGACTTATTACTCAAGGAGCTCAACAAATAAATAATAGGCAAAAACTCCTGATTTCTAAGATACCATTCTAACAGTCTCATTTCATCTTAATCGCTTTCAAAGCGTTTCAAATTCCCTCAGCCAATTTTAACAGAATAATTGTCTCAATTCGCTACGTTTTCGACTTTTCCTTAATCTGATGATTTAATGATAAAATATGACTTTTTCTTAGCCCTCAGTCCGTCTTGCCGAAATCAGATTCCGAGCAGTTGAATAAGCTAGATATTCGAATAAACACAGATTTTTCGCATTTGGATGAGAGAAACTAAGTACCTACCTAAAATACGAAGACTAGTCTGTAAAATGATTTCAATTCTAAATTTACGTATATTTTGCATGCGATCGGCAACGAAAAGCTTTCTTTTGTACAAGTGACTCTGCGGGTCACTCCTTAGGTTCTTGTGTGGTCCAACGCATAAGTGTTAGCGGGTTAGACGGGCGTTTTATTACTGCGGTAAAATGCTACGTTTATGTATAATGAATCTATGAAACTGGGTTTCACACTACTCAACTATTTCTAGTACCTAGGTACTTTAAAAGTTTTATGACTATGACACGCAAAATTTGATTGTGAAACTAAAATCAATAATTATTAACACAATGATTATGTCACATTAGTTAATTATCGATATAATGGTTTATGTCGATGGCATTTTTTATCTATTTCTGTAAAAAACCGAATATGGGATAAATATTAAAAAAACATAATACGCCTGTAGCCAAACTCACGTTTTGCCAACTATATTTAAGGTCCCATGTAAGCTGCCGGGGCTGCGGGACTGTTCGAAAGAGATACCGCGGCCCTGGAACACAAAGGCCGATGAAGGAACATGGATGGGTTTTAGTCAGTAAAAGTCTGACACTCCCTCCTGCTCAGCCCAGAGCGGGAGGAGTCATTTGATGATTTCGAATCCGAAAAAAAAAAAAAAAGGACACATGTAAGTCAAAGTCAAACCATTTATTTCGATTGGGTAAACTTCAAACTTTAAAACAAAGGAAATAGAACTGATTCCATTAACCATTCGCCAGGAGAGTTTCGTGTCGTAAAGAATGAAAATTCCCCCAGTCTTTAAAAACTTTTGTAAACTTACATCATGCATTTTAATGAGTGTAATTGGAGATGAGGCCTTGGTACTCTTTACATTTTAAGTACTAGAAATCGCCCCGCTACCTCTAATAACCTACACCACAGCAATATCACCCGGCTAGTAGCAACAAGCGCCTGGATATGACAGTTTTTATTGTGCCCCAAGACCAGAGGGGGCGGGGTTGAATGTGTATGTGTGTGTGTGACTATGACAAAAAGATAATCATGAGTGCTTAAGGTACTGGTTTTGTATGGAAGACGGTTTTAGAGAAGGATTTGAGTGAATTGTTGTTTGAAGTTAAGTGGGAAAAAAATATTGGTATTTTTTCGTCTTGCTCTATAAACATTTTAAGTACGTTACGGAGCTTTAGTTGTTTAACTACAACAAAAAACCATTATTTACTGTTTTCAAGGCTAAAATGTTTTCATGTACTACCCGTTATTTTCTCAAAAAGGAAATCTATTTTCTTGTTTTAATAGCTTTGCATGTCCCAAAGGCAAAGGCCTTCTCGTATCCTTCCAGTATTCTTCTCCTGCGCCACGTCGAACCAGCCTACGATCTATTTATCAAAGTATAATAAAATTCACAATAATAAGTATATTTGGACTTATGAAGAAACATAATGTGTATATATATTGTGTATATATGTATTATAGTGATTTTTAATTTATTTGAAATTTGTTAAATTTTTGTTGTAAAAACTTCAAAGAAATTGAAAATGATCCAAAATTGAAATATGTTTGCATGAAAAACAACTGCTTAAATCACTATGAAAATCATAAGCGCTCAGCCCGCTGCTACTGAGCCCATACCCCAAACTAATTTAACAAAGAAACTAAAGGAAAATGTCAACACCAAATGACAGTGTATTTATAGGTACTCATTGCAGGCGTCTGGCGTGTCGCAGAAAGGATACAGTCGATTATGTTTATACAATAAACATAACAAAATATTCTTGCGGAATTACATTATTTTAAAAAGTGTATTTAGTCAAGCCAGAGGTCAGATAGGCAGTCGCTCCATCTAAAATAGTGGTATTCAGCTGTATCCGGTTAGACTGGAAGCCGACCCCAGTATAGTTGGGAAAAGGCTTGGCAGATGACGACGTATTTAGACAAGCCATCTTTTTCGTTAAGCTTTACTCCACCACAAGCGTGTTCCTTTAAATGTTATGCTAATTGTGACAATGAACTTTTTGTATTTGTTTTTCATGTTGAACTCGGAATCCAGTTTTGATTTAACCAGCATATAGGGAACTCAGTTCAAGCCAAAACGCCCGATTATCGGTGTACAAGTCTTAGAACCGCGTTCAAAATTTGTCAGTGTCATAATTGTTGTGGTTTTTTTTGTCACTCTGCTATTTGGTCTATTATTTTGTAACATAACATAACCACGCCTGTAATACCGAAGCGTTAGGCAGAGGTGTACCTAATAGGACACATACATTTCACCAATTATGTTTAAGTCCCATTTAATAGGGGGCAATCCTATTTTCATCAACCGGGCACAAATCCAGACTCCAGGGCTTATACTGAAATATTCCTAATGGAAAAACCCAATAGCACTTTGCCCGACCTAGGAATCGAACCCAGGACAACCCAGGAACCCAGGGCTCGTCAGTCGCGACCTTTAGAAGGCAATTATTATTTTTTAAGGTACAATAAAAACAACAGTAAACTACTGAACTACTAAACGATAATTTGATTCTCTTAAATACCACCCTGCTAGAAACGCCATTATTAATGAATGCAATTCAATTATATACAGGAACAACCGAATGTCCCTCCGCTATTGACATATTCAGTTGCAATGTCAGTCGGCCGCAGCGCGCCACTTCCGCCGGATGGGGCTTGTCATTTCCGGTTGCGGAGGCTTGCACGCTGCACGCGACATTGTATACAGGGTGTGGGATTTAGATAGGGGGTGCTTTAATTGTTTGTTGTTGCATTAATGTTGATTATCTTGTCGAGGTAGGTACAAGTAGATAAAGGAGTTTGAGGTTTCGTATACTCTAAAATATTAACTGTTTTTAGAGGACAATGCCTTGCAGTTTCTTTTGTGAATACAGCATGTTGTTTTGGTAGTCTAGTTTAGCATATAAGTATCTTGATTGCTCAGCTGTAAATAGAGTAAAATGAGCAATCTTTTGTATGTTCGTTAAAGATTCGTTTTCAAAATGCAGTTTAGGTTTTTATTTATTTGAATATTTTTAGTTCATCATCTGCCTAGCCGTTTCCCAACTAGGTTGGGGTCGGCTTCCAGTCTAACTGAATGCAGCAGAATACCAGTATTTTACATGGAGCGACTGCCTATCTGACCTCCAAAACCCAGTTAGTACTGGGTAATATAATACCGCTTGCTAAGGCTGGTTGTCAGACTTTGGGGCCACTGACTTCTTGTACGACTGTCAATGATCTACAAATGACAACCGGGACCAACGGCTTAACGTGCTTTCCGAAGCACGGAAGAACTCAGTATGTAATGAGTGGTCACCCATACAAAGACCAACCTAGGCAAGCGCGACTTAACCTTAAGTTCGACCCGAGCGGCTGTTTTTATTTAACCACGAGCTCCTTTTAAATTATAACAGAAGAAAGAAAAATATTTATAAAAATTACAGAAACAAGAACAAGGAACATTGCTGGATTTATAATTTTGTCACTTTCCTTATAAGCGAATCGTTTATTTCACCATACGTTATAATCAATCTCAATTTACATGCGTATAACTGTCATAAAGAACACCAAATACTTCCAACGGGAAAATTCTGTTCCGCGCTCAGGTTTTTAAGTTTGGCTGTTAAGTAGAGGAGGAAGCGATTTTAGGAATGATTTTCCTGACTGTAGTATTTTTGTACTCTCTGTAGAAAGTGGTTAGACTCTTGATTCTAGAACGTCGTAATGGGAGTCTTTGAGATTTTGATGGTTGAAAAATATTGCCCAAATCACGTCTTGTTAATTAATTTCCCTCTAAAAACTACGTGATCAAATCCAAAGCGTTCAATCTTATGATAACAAAATAATCGTCTGACCTGTTTTCCCAATAAGCTGAGGTATGTTGTACTAAACAATTTCCCAGATATATTTAAGTATCATGAAATTAGAGGCAATTGCCATCAACCGGGCACAAAACTGACTCAGAACCGCTACTGTAATATTCAAGATGGTAAAAACAATAATGCTGTGACCGACCTGTTTATCTAACCCAAGACTTCACACACAGCGGAATTAGGATCAATAAACTAACGCGTATCCTGATCACAGTGACTCACCTGTGACCATAATGATTTACAAGTACAGCAACAATCAGAAAAAATAACTGTTTTAAATCCCGCTACCCGCTTGTGTTTGTACCACACATTTTCCAGTAATCAATGTCCCCGGAGCCCCAGTGCGCTTCAGTGTTATTCTCTTAAAAATCACAAATTCCTAGATTTTAGCGTGATTAAAAAACTTTTAGATGTACGAGAGTTGTCTCATTTATTTAATGTTAATAAATTGATTTTCTTCCTCGTGAAGATGGTCAGTAATGTGTGTTTACTGGAAGAACATTAGTAGTAAGATTTGCGGTTTTGAGAAAAACATCAGATTTACCGAGTCATGAAATAAAATAAAATGAAAATTCTTTGCAAAAAATAAAACCGTCCGAATAAAGTCGGTGGTAAAAAACTGAATTAAACAAACAAAAGTCATAGACTTCTGAAGCTAACTTTATTTTTCAATTTTTTGTGTTTTTGAGCGCCATCTTGGATTTTAATTTTGATCCCATTTTCGTTATCAGCGACCCCGAAAACCATGGAAACGACACCTATAATGGTAAAACCAAAAATATTCGTTGGCGCCATCTTGGATTTTCATTTTTTTTTCCTCATTGCAAGTGGGTTCGCGCTAAAGTTTTTCGCGCAAAAGTCCCAGATCCCTTTGTGAACAGGCGGTTCGTCTCGATATTTTTGTCGCTGGTAGTACATTGTACATACTATGCGTCGGACGAGTTGGGAATGAGACGAATTAGTGCACGAAACGAGTTAGGAAACTGACCAGCTGCCAAGGTGACGTATTAGTGAATGTGACTTAATAGGGATGGCGACGAAATAGCCAATCTGACGAGTGGTCAACACATCCTTTATTTTTTTGCAAAATTATCGCTGAACAAAGAAAAAACTGACAATTTGTTAACCTCCTCCTTTTGGAAGTCGGTTAAAAAGTTTATTACTTGTTGTTTCGCCGTATACACACGAGTGCCATCATTGCAGGACATCTGGTTAGACGAGGAGATGGCCAATGGAGCAAGGCTTTAACGGATTGGTTGCCAAGGTTAGGCCAAAGTAACCAGGGCCGTCCTCGTTGGGTCAACGATATCGTTACATCAAATCACGGGAAAGACCTGGATAAGGGACGCTCAGAACCGGGAGGCGTGGCAGGAGAAAGAGGCGAGGCCTATACGCAGCCGTGGGTGATTCCAGGTTGATATGATTCTGATGATGATATGAGTGAGATTATAGGAGTTGGTCTGCAAAAAATGTTTTGTCGCTTCTTATGACTATAGGTTTGAAAAAAAAATTGGCTATGAGATGTTCTTTACGAAAAACACGCAGATGAAATGGCGGGCACGAAATCCTTTTAAATACTAGGACTATTTTAAAATTCTAGACTAAAACAACTAAACTACAATCTTTCCGTTAAGTCACGCTTGCCTAAGTTCGTCCGTGAATAGTTGACCCATAACATACCGAGTGTCTTCCATGCTTCGAAAAACACGTTAAGCCGTAGGTTCTAGCTGTCATTTGTAGTTTTTGACAGTCGTTACACAGGTCGTCCGAAATTCTGACAAACAGTCTTACCAAGGAGTCTCGTATTACCAAGTACTAACTGGGTTGTGGAGGTCAGATAGGCGACGCTCCATTTCAAATACTGGTATTCAGCTGCATCTGGTTAGACTGAAGCCGACCCTTGGAAGAGGCTAGGCAGATGATGAATTGAAACTGTTAACCAATGAGCACATCCGTCAGACCAAACAAATTACACAGTACCCGCAGTCCCTATGCACTACACTTCAAAAGCCCCAACAAAACAATGCCATGTGACCACCACGTGAACCCAGCTGAACCCAGCCCACTTGTCCACTTAACGAGTCTGAATCAACAAAGCTGGCAATTTATTCAGAGCATCGATCGGCTGTCTTCGACCGTTGCGTCAATTATTCAGTAGTAGGAACCACCTGGCCGATGGCTGGTAGGTAGTACGGTTATGGTATTTTTAGATTGTATTAGTGCTGGTTGCATGTGGTATTAGTAAAGTTTTTAAATGGAATTATGGAAGTAATCAGTTTTTGCAGTAACATATCATCATCACGACTCTAATCCATGAAGGGTTAAGCACAGGTGTAAATAAATAGTAGACCCACATTTCACATCACCCCAGTTCGTTTAAGTGAAAAAGGGGGCGAACCTATTGCCATCGACCGGGCGCAAATCCAGACTCCGTGACTGCTAGTGAGAAATTCCTGATGTAAAACCCAACAACACTTTGCTTGACCTGGGAATAGAACCCAGGACATCATGCTCAGTAGTTGCGTTTGCGACCACTAGACCAATGAGGCAGTAATTAGATCATTTTCATATGTTCATTCAGACAGATTACTAACTGAAAGTCATCTGGTAGATACCATTTCAGGCTGGTTCTTAACTATGTTGGAGTATTACCTAGTACTAAGTAAGTTGTGGATGTCAGATAGGCAGTTGCTCCGTGTAAAATACTGATATTCAGCTGCATCCGGTTAGACTGGAAGCCGATCCCAAAATAGTTGGGAAACTAGCATAAGCATAATCAGCCTATAATGTTCCCACAGCTGGGACACTCGGCCTCCTCTCTATGAGAAGGACGGGCTATAATCCACCACACGGGCCCAGTGTGGGTTGATAGATGTCACATGTCTTCTAATTTGTTGGTTCTAGGACTTGCCGGTTTCCTCACAATGTTTTCCTTCACCGTTTTTAAGAGCAGTGGTGATGAAATAAATTACACAAAGTATTGCGCCTGCCTGAGTTCGAACCCACGACCTACTGTTCGTAAGTCAGGGCCGCTACCACTGGGCCACTGCTGCTCTCCGCCGATGTATGTGCTGAATTCATGCTTATCGTTTTTTTCCACGCTGTATACTCTCTGAAAAACTCAAACCACTTACAATATTAACGGTAATTACCCGCCAATCGAGTGCAAAGCAAAAGTGTGTCACCTATTTAATAATAAAGTGTGTTAGTCGCAACAAGATTACATTTTTCAGCTGTTAGAGCAAGCTCGCTCGGAAACTTGCGACAATGTTGTACTTACTCGCAACTTTAGTCCATATGCAGTGTAAACGTACTGGCACGGGCAAAAGTGTTGAGGAATATTCGGTAAAGTAAACAAAGTATATTTTTTGTGCGAGTGTTTGACTGCGGCGGAGCCCAAAAGCTGGGTTTGGTGTGTTGACCTGTATGTGTTTATGTTTGTGTGTATGTTCTTTTCTGTGTTCCCTTGTCACTCCCAAACGGATGAACCGATTTTGATAAAAAGTTGGTAGCAGGTGGGGCCACCCATTTGAACATAACATTATAAAATGGAATGGTAATGACAGCCGCTCGATCAATCTTCAGGTTAAGCCGCGCTTGCATGGGTTGGTTTGTGGATGGGTGACCACCCATTACATACCGAGTTTCCTCCGTGCCTCGGAAAGCACGCTAAGCAGTTGCTCCTGGCTGTCATTTGTACATCTTTGACAGTCGTTACAGGTAGTCAGTGGCCCGAAAGTCTGACACCAATCTTACCGAGGGGTATACTTTGCACTTTAATTCTGCCTTTTAGGGGGGCACTTTGCCCGACCTGGGAATCGAACATGAGGTACTGTATGCTCATCAGTCGCGCTTGCGATCACTAGGTCATCGAGGCAGATGATTCATGCTTCCCTTATATATTTAGAAAACCCTTTACTGCACTCCTTTCATCTGGGTGAAATATGAAACAAATAGACGCACTAAAACTACATTTTATTTAACCCACACCAAACACAATTTAGAAAACATACATTGTCATTTCACTCTCACAGAATACCCCACAAATGCACAGTTTCATATCACGAATGTATAAAATGCTGTCAGCGATATGAAAATTTTAAATCACATTTTTAAACGAAATATTGTAGAGTTTTCGCGGCAAGTGTACTTTTAGAGGAACACTACTTGGCACTCTTGCGTTATATGCGTTTTGCATAATACTTAACCATATATTTTAGCACGGAAGTGCTCGCTGGTATATGAAAGTATGTCTGGAAAATTTACAAAAAAATGTCTAGAGTATTTTTGACTTTCTTTCTTTGTGAAAGATTTTTTTTTGACAAATTAGGTGGGTAGTGTGTTAAAGCAGGTACTTTTTTTGTTTAAGTAAGAATCCCGTTGCATTTATTTTGTTTGCTTCCTTTTCTCCTTGCGAGAAAAACAAGCAAAAAAAGAATTATCTCGGTAAGAATCTTTCTTTGTTTATAATGAAATGAAAGTTAACATTTGCAGGCCGAAATAATTAGGATTATTTTGGATTTTTCCTAGGGAAAATATAGAAGCATTATTGTATTCTGTTAACTTTTTATTTATACTGCAGACTGAGAAATCAAGCTGTGACATATCCACGTTTTTAATTTCTGCAGTATTTTATAACTTGACGCCTATAATCACTGAAGGGTTAGGCAAAGGTGTACCTAATAAGAGTAAACCCACATTTCGCTAGTAATGTTTAAGTCCCATGTAATAGGGGGGAGTCTATTGCCATCAACCAGGCATATATCCAGACTCCGTGGCTGCTACTGAGAAATTCTTGATGGGAAAACCCAATAACACTTTGCCCGATCCGGGAATCGGAACCTAGGACCTTTTGCTCAGCAGTCGCGCTTGCGATTACTAGACCAACGAGCCATTTTTATCTTCATCATGAAATAAGCATGGTCGGAATGGTCACCGAGGTTCGATCCGCTCGTTGGTATTAGATATTATTTCGCCAAATACCCGTTATAAGTTTTATTGTGTTTTTTATTTTTAACTAAGTACCTACTTATGTGGATATAAGGTAAGGTCTGCGAGTTAGGTTCGGTCAGCGACAGGTGAGGTTTGAAAGTTAGGTTAGGTCAGCAAGTTAGGTTAGGTTTGATAGTTAGGTTAGGCCTGTTTTCACGACAAGGCATTGAATTAGGTGTCAATAAATTCGTGAAAACGGGCAGTTATGCATTGAGTTAGGTGTCACTTAATGTTGGTGAAAACGGGTAGTTAGGCATTGAATTAGGTGCCACTTAGAGTTTGTGAGTTTGAAAGTTAGGTAAGGTCAGCCACTAAGGTGAGGTTAGAAAGTTAGGTTAGGTTTGAAAGTAAGGTTAGGTCAGCAAGTTAGTTTAGGTTTGATAGTTAGGTTAGGCCTGTTATCACGACAAGGCATTGAATTAGGTGTCAATAAATTCGTGAAAACGGGCAGTTATGCATTGAGTTAGGTGTCACTTAATGTTGGTGAAACCGGGCAGTTAGGCATTGAATTAGGTGCCACTTAGTGTTTGTGAGTTTGAAAGTTAGGTAAGCCAAACCTAACTTGCTGACCTAACCTAACTTTCAAACCTAACCTAACTTTCTAACCTCACCTTAGTGGCTGACCTTACCTAAATTTCAAACTCACAAACTCTAAGTGGCACCTAATTCAATGCCTAACTGCCTGTTTCACCAACCCTAAGTGGCACCTAATTCAATGCATAACTGCTCGTTTTCACGAATTTATTGACACCAAATTCAATGCCTTGTCGTGAAAACAGGCCTAACCTTACTATCAAACCTAACCTAACTTGCTGACCTAACCTTACTTTCAAACCTAACCTAACTTTCAAACCTCACCTGTCGCTGACCGAACCTAACTCGCAGACCTTACCTTATTACTTTCAAACCTCACCGTAACTAATTTTCATACTACGTTAACTTATTGACCAATTTTTCTAACCTCACCTAAGTTGCTGACCTAACCTAACTTGCTTACCTAACCTAACTTTCAAACTCACAAACACAAGTGGCAGCTAACTCAATGCCTAACTGCCCGTTTTTACCAACACTAAGTGGCACCTAATTCAATGCCTTACCCCGTTTTCACCAACAGTAAGTGTCACTTAATTCAATGCCTAACTTCCCGTTTTCACCAACCCTAAGTGACACCTAACTCAATGCCTAACTGCCCGTTTTCACCAACACTAAGTGACACCTAATTCAATGCCTAACTGCCCGTTTACACCAACACTAAGTGGCACCTTATTCAATGCCTTACCCTGTTTTCACCAAAAATAATTGTCACCTAATTCAATGCCTAACTGCCCGTTTTCACCAAAACTAAGTGGCACCTAATTCAATGCCTAACTGCCTGTTTCACCAACCCTAAGTGACACCTAACTCAATGCCTAACTGCCCGTTTTCACCAACATTAAGTGGCACCTAATTCAATGCCTAACTGCCCGGTTTCACCAAAATTAAGTGACACCTAACTCAATGCATAACTGCCCGTTTTCACGAATTAATTGACACCCTAATTCAATGCCTTGTCCTGTAAACAGGCCTAACCTAACTATCAAACCTAACCTAACTTGCTGACCTAACCTAACTTTCAAACCTAACCTAACTTTCAAACCTCACCTGTTGCTGACCGAACCTAACTCGCAGACCTTACCTTACTACTTTCAAACCTCACCATAACTAATTTTCAAACTATGTTAACTTATTGACCAAACTTTCTAACCTCACCTAAGGTGCTGACCTAACTTAACTTGCTTACCTAACCTAACTTTCAAACTCACAAAACACAAGTGGCACCTAATTCAATGCATAACTGCTCGTTTTCACGAATTTATTGACACCAAATTCAATGCCTTGTCGTGTTAACAGGCCTAACCTAACTATCAAACCTAACCTAACTTGCTGACCTAACCTTACTTTCAAACCTAACCTAACTTTCAAACCTCACCTGTCGCTGACCGAACCTAACTCGCAGACCTTACCTTACTACTTTCAAACCTCACCGTAACTAATTTTCAAACTACGTTAACTTATTGACCAAACTTTCTAACCTCACCTAAGTTGCTAACCTAACCTAACTTGCTTACCTAACCTAACTTTCAAACTCACAAACACAAGTGGCAGCTAACTCAATGCTTAACTGCCCGTTTTTACCAACACTAAGTGGCACCTAATTCAATGCCTTACCCCGTTTTCACCAACAGTAAGTGTCGCCTAATTCAATGCCTAACTTCCCGTTTTCACCAACCCTAAGTGACACCTAACTCAATGCCTAACTGCCCATTTTCACCAACACTAAGTGGCACCTAATTCAATGCCTAACTGCCCGTTTTCACCAACATTAAGTGGCACCTAATTCAATGCCTTACCCCGTTTTCACCAACAGTAAGTGGCACCTAATTCAATGCCTAACTGCCCGTTTTCACCAACAGTTATGCATTGAGTTAGGTGTCACTTAATGTTGGTGAAAACGGGAAGTTAGGCATAGATTTAGGTGTCACTTAGTGTTGGTGAAAACGGGCAGATAGGCATTGATTTAGGTGCCATTTAGTGTTTGTGAGTTTGAAAGTTAGGTTAGGTCAGCAACTTAGGTGAGGTTAGAAAGTTTGGTCAGCAAGTTAAGTAAGGTTTGATAGTAAGGTAAGGCCTGTTTTCACGACAAGGCATTGAATTAGATGTCAATATATTCGTGAAAACGGGCAGTTATGCATTGAGTTAGGTGTCACTTAGTGTTTGTGAGTTTGAAAGTGAGGTTAGCCAAACCTAACTTGCTGACCTAACCTAACTTTCAAACCTAACCTAACTTTCAAACCTCACCTGTAGCTGACCGAACCTAACTTGCAGACCTTACCTTACTACTTTCAAACTCACAAACACTAAGTGGAACCTAATTCAATGCCTAACTGCCCGTTTTCACCAACAATAAGTGTCACCTAATTCAAAGCCTTACTTCCCGTTTTCACCAAAACTAAGTGCCACCTAATTCAATGCCTAACTGCCCGTTTTCACCAACAGTTATGCATTGAGTTAGGTGCCACTTAGTGTTGGTAAAAACGGGCAGTTAGGCATTGAGTTAGGTGCCACTTGTGTTTGTGAGTTTGAAAATTAGGTAAGGTAAGCAAGTTAGGTTAGGTCAGCAACTTAGGTGAGGTTAGAAAGTTTGGTCAATAAAATAACGAAGTATGAAAATTAGTTACGGTGAGGTTTGAAAGTAGTAAGGTAAGGTCTGCGAGTTAGGTTCGGTCAGCGACAGGTGAGGTTTGAAAGTTAGGTTAGGTTTGAAAGTAAGGTTAGGTCAGCAAGTTAGGTTAGGTTTGATAGTAAGGTTAGGCCTGTTTTCACGACAAGGCATTGAATTTGGTGTCAATAAATTCGTGAAAACGAGCAGTTATGCATTGAATTAGGTGCCACTTAGGGTTGGTGAAACAGGCAGTTAGGCATTGAATTAGGTGACACTTACTGTTGGTGAAAACGGGGTAAGGCATTGAATTAGGTGCCACTTAGTGTTGGTAAAAGCGGGCAGTTAGGCATTGAGTTAGGTGCCACTTGTGTTTGTGAGTTTGAAAGTTAGGTTAGTTATACAAGTTAGGTTAGGTTAGCAACTTAGGTGAGGTTAGAAAGTTTAGTCAATAAGTTAACGTAGTTTGCAAATTAGTTACGGTAAGGTTTGAAAATAGTAAGGTAAGGTCTGCGAGTTAGGTTCGGTCAGCGACAGGTGAGGTTTGAAAGTTAGGTTAGGTCAGCAAGTTAGGTTAGGTTTGATAGTTAGGTTAGGCCTGTTTTCACGACAAGGCATTGAATTAGGTGTCAATAAATTCGTGAAAACGGGCAGTTATGCATTGAGTTAGGTCTCACTTAATGTTGGTGAAAACGGGTAGTTAGGCATTGAATTAGGTGCCACTTAGAGTTTGTGAGTTTGAAAGTTAGGTAAGGTCAGCCACTAAGGTGAGGTTAGAAAGTTAGGTTAGGTTTGAAAGTAAGGTTAGGTCAGCAAGTTAGTTTAGGTTTGATAGTTAGGTTAGGCCTGTTATCACGACAAGGCATTGAATTAGGTGTCAATAAATTCGTGAAAACGGGCAGTTATGCATTGAGTTAGGTGTCACTTAATGTTGGTGAAACCGGGCAGTTAGGCATTGAATTAGGTGCCACTTAGTGTTTGTGAGTTTGAAAGTTAGGTAAGCCAAACCTAACTTGCTGACCTAACCTAACTTTCAAACCTAACCTAACTTTCTAACCTCACCTTAGTGGCTGACCTTACCTAAATTTCAAACTCACAAACTCTAAGTGGCACCTAATTCAATGCCTAACTGCCTGTTTCACCAACCCTAAGTGGCACCTAATTCAATGCATAACTGCTCGTTTTCACGAATTTATTGACACCAAATTCAATGCCTTGTCGTGAAAACAGGCCTAACCTTACTATCAAACCTAACCTAACTTGCTGACCTAACCTTACTTTCAAACCTAACCTAACTTTCAAACCTCACCTGTCGCTGACCGAACCTAACTCGCAGACCTTACCTTATTACTTTCAAACCTCACCGTAACTAATTTTCATACTACGTTAACTTATTGACCAATTTTTCTAACCTCACCTAAGTTGCTGACCTAACCTAACTTGCTTACCTAACCTAACTTTCAAACTCACAAACACAAGTGGCAGCTAACTCAATGCCTAACTGCCCGTTTTTACCAACACTAAGTGGCACCTAATTCAATGCCTTACCCCGTTTTCACCAACAGTAAGTGTCACTTAATTCAATGCCTAACTTCCCGTTTTCACCAACCCTAAGTGACACCTAACTCAATGCCTAACTGCCCGTTTTCACCAACACTAAGTGACACCTAATTCAATGCCTAACTGCCCGTTTACACCAACACTAAGTGGCACCTTATTCAATGCCTTACCCTGTTTTCACCAAAAATAATTGTCACCTAATTCAATGCCTAACTGCCCGTTTTCACCAAAACTAAGTGGCACCTAATTCAATGCCTAACTGCCTGTTTCACCAACCCTAAGTGACACCTAACTCAATGCCTAACTGCCCGTTTTCACCAACATTAAGTGGCACCTAATTCAATGCCTAACTGCCCGGTTTCACCAAAATTAAGTGACACCTAACTCAATGCATAACTGCCCGTTTTCACGAATTAATTGACACCCTAATTCAATGCCTTGTCCTGTAAACAGGCCTAACCTAACTATCAAACCTAACCTAACTTGCTGACCTAACCTAACTTTCAAACCTAACCTAACTTTCAAACCTCACCTGTTGCTGACCGAACCTAACTCGCAGACCTTACCTTACTACTTTCAAACCTCACCATAACTAATTTTCAAACTATGTTAACTTATTGACCAAACTTTCTAACCTCACCTAAGGTGCTGACCTAACCTAACTTGCTTACCTAACCTAACTTTCAAACTCACAAAACACAAGTGACACCTAACTCAATGCCTAACTGCCCGGTTTCACCAACATTAAGTGACACCTAACTCAATTCATAACTGCCCGTTTTCACGAATTAATTGACACCCTAATTCAATGCCTTGTCCTGTAAACAGGCCTAACCTAACTATCAAACCTAACCTAACTTGCTGACCTAACCTTACTTTCAAACCTAACCTAACTTTCAAACCTAACCTGTCGCTGACCGAACCTAACTCGCAGACCTTACCTTACTACTTTCAAACCTCACCGTAACTAATTTTCAAACTACGTTAACTTATTGACCAAACTTTCTAACCTCACCTAAGTTGCTAACCTAACCTAACGAAAACGGGAAGTTAGGCATTGAATTAAATGACACTTATTGTTGGTGAAAACGGGGTAAGGCATAGAATTAGGTGCCACTTAATGGTGGTGAAAACGGGCAGTTAGGCATTGAATTAGGTGACACTTACTGTTGGTGAAAACGGGGTAAGGCATTGAATTAGGTGCCACTTAGTGTTGGTAAAAACGGGCAGTTAGGCATTGAGTTAGGTGCCACTTGTGTTTGTGAGTTTGAAAGTTAGGTTAGGTATACAAGTTAGGTTAGGTTAGCAACTTAGGTGAGGTTAGAAAGTTTAGTCAATAGGTTAACGTAGTTTGAAAATTAGTTACGGTAAGGTTTGAAAGTAGTAAGGTAAGGTCTGCGAGTTAGGTTCGGTCAGCGACAGGTGAGGTTTGAAAGTTAGGTTAGGTCAGCAAGTTAGGTTAGGTTTGATAGTTAGGTTAGGCCTGTTTTCACGACAAGGCATTGAATTAGGTGTCAATAAAGTCGTGAAAACGGGCAGTTATGCATTGAGTTAGGTGTCACTTAATGTTGGTGAAAACGGGTAGTTAGGCATTGAATTAGGTGCCACTTAGAGGTTGTGAGTTTGAAAGTTAGGTAAGGTCAGCCACTAAGGTGAGGTTTGAAAGTTGGGTTAGGTTTGAAAGTAAGGTTAGGTCAGCAAGTTAGTTTAGGTAAGCAAGTTAGGTTAGGTTAGCAACTTAGGTGAGGTTAGAAAGTTTGGTCAATAAGTTAACGTAGTTTGAAAATTAGTTACGGTGAGGTTTGAAAGTAGTAAGGTAAGGTCTGCGAGTTAGGTTCGGTCAGCGACAGGTGAGGTTTGAAAGTTAGGTTAGGTTTGAAAGTTAGGTTTGGTCAGCAAGTTAGGTTAGGTTTGATAGTTAGGTTAGGCCTGTTTTCACGACAAGGCATTGAATTAGGTGTCAATAAATTCGTGAAAACGGGCAGTTATGCATTGAGTTAGGTGTCACTTAATGTTGGTGAAACCGGGCAGTTAGGCATTGAGTTAGGTGTCACTTAGGGTTTGTGAAAACGGGAAGTCAGGCATTATATTAGGTGCCACTTAGTGTTGGTGAAAACGGGCAGTTAGGCATTGAATTAGTTGCCACTTAGTGTTTGTGAGTTTGAAAGTTAGGTTAGCCAAACCTAACTTGCTGACCTAACCTAACTTTCAAACCTAACCTAACTTTCTAACCTCACCTTAGTGGCTGACCTAACCTAAATTTCAAACTCACAAACTCTAAGTGGCACCTAATTCAATGCCTAACTACCCGTTTCACCAACATTAAGTGACACCTAACTCAATGCATAACTGCCCGTTTTCACGAATTTATTGACACCTAATTCAATGCCTTGTCGTGAAAACAGGCCTAACCTAACTATCAAACCTAACCTAACTTGCTGACCAAACCTAACTTTCAAACCTAACCTAACTTTCAAACCTCACCTGTCGCTGACCGAACCTAACTCGCAGACCTTACCTTACTACTTTCAAACCTCACCGTAACTAATTTTCAAACTACGTTAACTTATTGACCAAACTTTCTAACCTCACCTAAGTTGCTAACCTAACCTAACTTGCTTACCTAACCTAACTTTCAAACTCACAAACACAAGTGGCAGCTAACTCAATGCCTAACTGCCCGTTTTTACCAACACTAAGTGGCACCTAATTCAATGCCGTACCCCGTTTTCACCAACAGTAAGTGTCGCCTAATTCAATGCCTAACTTCCCGTTTTCACCAACCCTAAGTGACACCTAACTCAATGCCTAACTGCCCATTTTCACCAACACTAAGTGGCACCTAATTCAATGCCTAACTGCCCGTTTTCACCAACACTAAGTGGCACCTAATTCAATGCCTAACTGCCCGTTTTCACCAACATTAAGTGGCACCTAATTCAATGCCTTACCCCGTTTTCACCAACAGTAAGTGGCACCTAATTCAATGCCTAACTGCCCGTTTTCACCAACAGTTATGCATTGAGTTAGGTGTCACTTAATGTTGGTGAAAACGGGAAGTTAGGCATAGATTTAGGTGTCACTTAGTGTTGGTGAAAACGGGCAGATAGGCATTGATTTAGGTGCCATTTAGTGTTTGTGAGTTTGAAAGTTAGGTTAGGTCAGCAACTTAGGTGAGGTTAGAAAGTTTGGTCAGCAAGTTAAGTAAGGTTTGATAGTAAGGTAAGGCCTGTTTTCACGACAAGGCATTGAATTAGATGTCAATATATTCGTGAAAACGGGCAGTTATGCATTGAGTTAGGTGTCACTTAGTGTTTGTGAGTTTGAAAGTGAGGTTAGCCAAACCTAACTTGCTGACCTAACCTAACTTTCAAACCTAACCTAACTTTCAAACCTCACCTGTAGCTGACCGAACCTAACTTGCAGACCTTACCTTACTACTTTCAAACTCACAAACACTAAGTGGAACCTAATTCAATGCCTAACTGCCCGTTTTCACCAACAATAAGTGTCACCTAATTCAAAGCCTTACTTCCCGTTTTCACCAAAACTAAGTGGCACCTAATTCAATGCCTAACTGCCCGTTTTCACCAACAGTTATGCATTGAGTTAGGTGCCACTTAGTGTTGGTAAAAACGGGCAGTTAGGCATTGAGTTAGGTGCCACTTGTGTTTGTGAGTTTGAAAATTAGGTAAGGTAAGCAAGTTAGGTTAGGTCAGCAACTTAGGTGAGGTTAGAAAGTTTGGTCAATAAAATAACGAAGTATGAAAATTAGTTACGGTGAGGTTTGAAAGTAGTAAGGTAAGGTCTGCGAGTTAGGTTCGGTCAGCGACAGGTGAGGTTTGAAAGTTAGGTTAGGTTTGAAAGTAAGGTTAGGTCAGCAAGTTAGGTTAGGTTTGATAGTAAGGTTAGGCCTGTTTTCACGACAAGGCATTGAATTTGGTGTCAATAAATTCGTGAAAACGAGCAGTTATGCATTGAATTAGGTGCCACTTAGGGTTGGTGAAACAGGCAGTTAGGCATTGAATTAGGTGACACTTACTGTTGGTGAAAACGGGGTAAGGCATTGAATTAGGTGCCACTTAGTGTTGGTAAAAGCGGGCAGTTAGGCATTGAGTTAGGTGCCACTTGTGTTTGTGAGTTTGAAAGTTAGGTTAGTTATACAAGTTAGGTTAGGTTAGCAACTTAGGTGAGGTTAGAAAGTTTAGTCAATAAGTTAACGTAGTTTGCAAATTAGTTACGGTAAGGTTTGAAAATAGTAAGGTAAGGTCTGCGAGTTAGGTTCGGTCAGCGACAGGTGAGGTTTGAAAGTTAGGTTAGGTCAGCAAGTTAGGTTAGGTTTGATAGTTAGGTTAGGCCTGTTTTCACGACAAGGCATTGAATTAGGTGTCAATAAATTCGTGAAAACGGGCAGTTATGCATTGAGTTAGGTGTCACTTAATGTTGGTGAAAACGGGTAGTTAGGCATTGAATTAGGTGCCACTTAGAGTTTGTGAGTTTGAAAGTTAGGTAAGGTCAGCCACTAAGGTGAGGTTAGAAAGTTAGGTTAGGTTTGAAAGTAAGGTTAGGTCAGCAAGTTAGTTTAGGTTTGATAGTTAGGTTAGGCCTGTTATCACGACAAGGCATTGAATTAGGTGTCAATAAATTCGTGAAAACGGGCAGTTATGCATTGAGTTAGGTGTCACTTAATGTTGGTGAAACCGGGCAGTTAGGCATTGAATTAGGTGCCACTTAGTGTTTGTGAGTTTGAAAGTTAGGTAAGCCAAACCTAACTTGCTGACCTAACCTAACTTTCAAACCTAACCTAACTTTCTAACCTCACCTTAGTGGCTGACCTTACCTAAATTTCAAACTCACAAACTCTAAGTGGCACCTAATTCAATGCCTAACTGCCTGTTTCACCAACCCTAAGTGGCACCTAATTCAATGCATAACTGCTCGTTTTCACGAATTTATTGACACCAAATTCAATGCCTTGTCGTGAAAACAGGCCTAACCTTACTATCAAACCTAACCTAACTTGCTGACCTAACCTTACTTTCAAACCTAACCTAACTTTCAAACCTCACCTGTCGCTGACCGAACCTAACTCGCAGACCTTACCTTATTACTTTCAAACCTCACCGTAACTAATTTTCATACTACGTTAACTTATTGACCAATTTTTCTAACCTCACCTAAGTTGCTGACCTAACCTAACTTGCTTACCTAACCTAACTTTCAAACTCACAAACACAAGTGGCAGCTAACTCAATGCCTAACTGCCCGTTTTTACCAACACTAAGTGGCACCTAATTCAATGCCTTACCCCGTTTTCACCAACAGTAAGTGTCACTTAATTCAATGCCTAACTTCCCGTTTTCACCAACCCTAAGTGACACCTAACTCAATGCCTAACTGCCCGTTTTCACCAACACTAAGTGACACCTAATTCAATGCCTAACTGCCCGTTTACACCAACACTAAGTGGCACCTTATTCAATGCCTTACCCTGTTTTCACCAAAAATAATTGTCACCTAATTCAATGCCTAACTGCCCGTTTTCACCAAAACTAAGTGGCACCTAATTCAATGCCTAACTGCCTGTTTCACCAACCCTAAGTGACACCTAACTCAATGCCTAACTGCCCGTTTTCACCAACATTAAGTGGCACCTAATTCAATGCCTAACTGCCCGGTTTCACCAAAATTAAGTGACACCTAACTCAATGCATAACTGCCCGTTTTCACGAATTAATTGACACCCTAATTCAATGCCTTGTCCTGTAAACAGGCCTAACCTAACTATCAAACCTAACCTAACTTGCTGACCTAACCTAACTTTCAAACCTAACCTAACTTTCAAACCTCACCTGTTGCTGACCGAACCTAACTCGCAGACCTTACCTTACTACTTTCAAACCTCACCATAACTAATTTTCAAACTATGTTAACTTATTGACCAAACTTTCTAACCTCACCTAAGGTGCTGACCTAACTTAACTTGCTTACCTAACCTAACTTTCAAACTCACAAAACACAAGTGGCACCTAATTCAATGCATAACTGCTCGTTTTCACGAATTTATTGACACCAAATTCAATGCCTTGTCGTGTTAACAGGCCTAACCTAACTATCAAACCTAACCTAACTTAATGACCTAACCTTACTTTCAAACCTAACCTAACTTTCAAACCTCACCTGTCGCTGACCGAACCTAACTCGCAGACCTTACCTTACTACTTTCAAACCTCACCGTAACTAATTTTCAAACTACGTTAACTTATTGACCAAACTTTCTAACCTCACCTAAGTTGCTAACCTAACCTAACTTGCTTACCTAACCTAACTTTCAAACTCACAAACACAAGTGGCAGCTAACTCAATGCTTAACTGCCCGTTTTTACCAACACTAAGTGGCACCTAATTCAATGCCTTACCCCGTTTTCACCAACAGTAAGTGTCGCCTAATTCAATGCCTAACTTCCCGTTTTCACCAACCCTAAGTGACACCTAACTCAATGCCTAACTGCCCATTTTCACCAACACTAAGTGGCACCTAATTCAATGCCTAACTGCCCGTTTTCACCAACATTAAGTGGCACCTAATTCAATGCCTTACCCCGTTTTCACCAACAGTAAGTGGCACCTAATTCAATGCCTAACTGCCCGTTTTCACCAACAGTTATGCATTGAGTTAGGTGTCACTTAATGTTGGTGAAAACGGGAAGTTAGGCATAGATTTAGGTGTCACTTAGTGTTGGTGAAAACGGGCAGATAGGCATTGATTTAGGTGCCATTTAGTGTTTGTGAGTTTGAAAGTTAGGTTAGGTCAGCAACTTAGGTGAGGTTAGAAAGTTTGGTCAGCAAGTTAAGTAAGGTTTGATAGTAAGGTAAGGCCTGTTTTCACGACAAGGCATTGAATTAGATGTCAATATATTCGTGAAAACGGGCAGTTATGCATTGAGTTAGGTGTCACTTAGTGTTTGTGAGTTTGAAAGTGAGGTTAGCCAAACCTAACTTGCTGACCTAACCTAACTTTCAAACCTAACCTAACTTTCAAACCTCACCTGTAGCTGACCGAACCTAACTTGCAGACCTTACCTTACTACTTTCAAACTCACAAACACTAAGTGGAACCTAATTCAATGCCTAACTGCCCGTTTTCACCAACAATAAGTGTCACCTAATTCAAAGCCTTACTTCCCGTTTTCACCAAAACTAAGTGGCACCTAATTCAATGCCTAACTGCCCGTTTTCACCAACAGTTATGCATTGAGTTAGGTGCCACTTAGTGTTGGTAAAAACGGGCAGTTAGGCATTGAGTTAGGTGCCACTTGTGTTTGTGAGTTTGAAAATTAGGTAAGGTAAGCAAGTTAGGTTAGGTCAGCAACTTAGGTGAGGTTAGAAAGTTTGGTCAATAAAATAACGAAGTATGAAAATTAGTTACGGTGAGGTTTGAAAGTAGTAAGGTAAGGTCTGCGAGTTAGGTTCGGTCAGCGACAGGTGAGGTTTGAAAGTTAGGTTAGGTTTGAAAGTAAGGTTAGGTCAGCAAGTTAGGTTAGGTTTGATAGTAAGGTTAGGCCTGTTTTCACGACAAGGCATTGAATTTGGTGTCAATAAATTCGTGAAAACGAGCAGTTATGCATTGAATTAGGTGCCACTTAGGGTTGGTGAAACAGGCAGTTAGGCATTGAATTAGGTGACACTTACTGTTGGTGAAAACGGGGTAAGGCATTGAATTAGGTGCCACTTAGTGTTGGTAAAAGCGGGCAGTTAGGCATTGAGTTAGGTGCCACTTGTGTTTGTGAGTTTGAAAGTTAGGTTAGTTATACAAGTTAGGTTAGGTTAGCAACTTAGGTGAGGTTAGAAAGTTTAGTCAATAAGTTAACGTAGTTTGCAAATTAGTTACGGTAAGGTTTGAAAATAGTAAGGTAAGGTCTGCGAGTTAGGTTCGGTCAGCGACAGGTGAGGTTTGAAAGTTAGGTTAGGTCAGCAAGTTAGGTTAGGTTTGATAGTTAGGTTAGGCCTGTTTTCACGACAAGGCATTGAATTAGGTGTCAATAAATTCGTGAAAACGGGCAGTTATGCATTGAGTTAGGTCTCACTTAATGTTGGTGAAAACGGGTAGTTAGGCATTGAATTAGGTGCCACTTAGAGTTTGTGAGTTTGAAAGTTAGGTAAGGTCAGCCACTAAGGTGAGGTTAGAAAGTTAGGTTAGGTTTGAAAGTAAGGTTAGGTCAGCAAGTTAGTTTAGGTTTGATAGTTAGGTTAGGCCTGTTATCACGACAAGGCATTGAATTAGGTGTCAATAAATTCGTGAAAACGGGCAGTTATGCATTGAGTTAGGTGTCACTTAATGTTGGTGAAACCGGGCAGTTAGGCATTGAATTAGGTGCCACTTAGTGTTTGTGAGTTTGAAAGTTAGGTAAGCCAAACCTAACTTGCTGACCTAACCTAACTTTCAAACCTAACCTAACTTTCTAACCTCACCTTAGTGGCTGACCTTACCTAAATTTCAAACTCACAAACTCTAAGTGGCACCTAATTCAATGCCTAACTGCCTGTTTCACCAACCCTAAGTGGCACCTAATTCAATGCATAACTGCTCGTTTTCACGAATTTATTGACACCAAATTCAATGCCTTGTCGTGAAAACAGGCCTAACCTTACTATCAAACCTAACCTAACTTGCTGACCTAACCTTACTTTCAAACCTAACCTAACTTTCAAACCTCACCTGTCGCTGACCGAACCTAACTCGCAGACCTTACCTTATTACTTTCAAACCTCACCGTAACTAATTTTCATACTACGTTAACTTATTGACCAATTTTTCTAACCTCACCTAAGTTGCTGACCTAACCTAACTTGCTTACCTAACCTAACTTTCAAACTCACAAACACAAGTGGCAGCTAACTCAATGCCTAACTGCCCGTTTTTACCAACACTAAGTGGCACCTAATTCAATGCCTTACCCCGTTTTCACCAACAGTAAGTGTCACTTAATTCAATGCCTAACTTCCCGTTTTCACCAACCCTAAGTGACACCTAACTCAATGCCTAACTGCCCGTTTTCACCAACACTAAGTGACACCTAATTCAATGCCTAACTGCCCGTTTACACCAACACTAAGTGGCACCTTATTCAATGCCTTACCCTGTTTTCACCAAAAATAATTGTCACCTAATTCAATGCCTAACTGCCCGTTTTCACCAAAACTAAGTGGCACCTAATTCAATGCCTAACTGCCTGTTTCACCAACCCTAAGTGACACCTAACTCAATGCCTAACTGCCCGTTTTCACCAACATTAAGTGGCACCTAATTCAATGCCTAACTGCCCGGTTTCACCAAAATTAAGTGACACCTAACTCAATGCATAACTGCCCGTTTTCACGAATTAATTGACACCCTAATTCAATGCCTTGTCCTGTAAACAGGCCTAACCTAACTATCAAACCTAACCTAACTTGCTGACCTAACCTAACTTTCAAACCTAACCTAACTTTCAAACCTCACCTGTTGCTGACCGAACCTAACTCGCAGACCTTACCTTACTACTTTCAAACCTCACCATAACTAATTTTCAAACTATGTTAACTTATTGACCAAACTTTCTAACCTCACCTAAGGTGCTGACCTAACTTTACTTGCTTACCTAACCTAACTTTCAAACTCACAAAACACAAGTGGCACCTAACTCAATGCATAACTGCCCGTTTTCACGAATTTATTGACACCTAATTCAATGCCTTGTCGTGTTAACAGGCCTAACCTAACTATCTAACCTAACCTAACTTGCTGACCTAACCTAACTTTCAAACCTAACCTAACTTTCAAACCTCACCTGTTGCTGACCGAACCTAACTCGCAGACCTTACCTTACTACTTTCAAACCTCACCGTAACTAATTTTCAAACTACGTTAACTTATTGACCAAACTTTCTAACCTCACCTAAGTTGCTAACCTAACCTAACTTGCTTACCTAACCTAACTTTCAAACTCACAAACACAAGTGGCAGCTAACTCAATGCCTAACTGCCCATTTTTACCAACACTAAGTGGCACCTAATTCAATGCCTTACCCCGTTTTCACCAACAGTAAGTGTCACCTAATTCAATGCCTAACTTCCCGTTTTCACCAACCCTAAGTGACACCTAACTCAATGCCTTACTGCCCGTTTTCACCAACACTAAGTGACACCTAATTCAATGCCTATCTGCCCGTTTACACCAACACTAAGTGGCACCTAATTCAATCCCTTACCCTGTTTTCACCAAAAATAATTGTCACCTAATTCAATGCCTAACTGCCTGTTTTCACCAAAAATAATTGTCACCTAATTCAATGCCTAACTGCCCGTTTTCACCAAAACTAAGTGGCACCTAATTCAATGCTTAACTGCCTGTTTCACCAACCCTAAGTGACACCTAACTCAATGCCTAACTGCCCGTTTTCACCAACATTAAGTGGCACCTAATTCAATGCCTAACTGCCCGGTTTCACCAAAATTAAGTGACACCTAACTCAATGCATAACTGCCCGTTTTCACCAAAACTAAGTGGCACCTAATTCAATGCCTAACTGCCTGTTTTCACCAAAAATAATTGTCACCTAATTCAATGCCTAACTGCCCGTTTTCACCAACAGTTATGCATTGAGTTAGGTGCCACTTATTGTTGGTAAAAACGGGCAGTTAGGCATTGAGTTAGGTGCCACTTGTGTTTGTGAGTTTGAAAGTTAGGTTAGGTAAGCAAGTTAGGTTAGGTCAGCAACTTAGGTGAGGTTAGAAAAATTGGTCAATAAGTTAACGTAGTATGAAAATTAGTTACGGTGAGGTTTGAAAGTAGTAAGGTAAGGTCTGCGAGTTAGGTTCGGTCAGCGACAGGTGAGGTTTGAAAGTTAGGTTAGGTTTGAAAGTAAGGTTAGGTCAGCAAGTTAGGTTAGGTTTGATAGTAAGGTTAGGCCTGTTTTCACGACAAGGCATTGAATTTGGTGTCAATAAATTCGTGAAAACGAGCAGTTATGCATTGAATTAGGTGCCACTTAGGGTTGGTGAAACAGGCAGTTAGGCATTGAATTAGGTGCCACTTAGGGTTGGTGAAACAGGCAGTTAGGCATTGAATTAGGTGACACTTACTGTTGGTGAAAACGGGGTAAGGCATTGAATTAGGTGCCACTTAGTGTTGGTAAAAACGGGCAGTTAGGCATTGAGTTAGGTGCCACTTGTGTTTGTGAGTTTGAAAGTTAGGTTAGGTAAGCAAGTTAGGTTAGGTCAGCAACTTAGGTGAGGTTAGAAAGTTTGGTCAATAAGTTAACGTAGTATGAAAATTTGTTACAGTGAGGTTTGAAAGTAGTAAGGTAAGGTCTGCGAGTTAGGTTCGGTAAGCGACAGGTGAGGTTTGAAAAATTGGTTAGGTTTGAAAGTAAGGTTAGGTCAGCAAGTTAGGTTAGGTTTGATAGTAAGGTTAGGCCTGTTATCACGACAAGGCATTGAATTAGGTGTCAATAAATTGGTGAAAACGGGAAGTCAGGCATTGAATTAGGTGCCACTTAGTGTTGGTGAAAACGGGCAGTTAGGCATTGAATTAAGTGCCACTTAGTGTTTGTGAGTTTGAAAGTTAGGTTAGCCAAACCTAAATGCTGACCTACCCTAACCCTAAGTGACACCTAACTCAATGCCTAACTGCCCGGTTTCACCAACATTAAGTGACACCTAACTCAATGCATAACTGCCCGTTTTCACGAATTAATTGACACCCTAATTCAATGCCTTGTCCTGTAAACAGGCCTAACCTAACTATCAAACCTAACCTAACTTGCTGACCTAACCTAACTTTCAAACCCTAACCTAACTTTCAAACCTCACCTGTTGCTGACCGAACCTAACTCGCAGACCTTACCTTACTACTTTCATAACTCACCATAACTAATTTTCAAACTATGTTAACTTATTGACCAAACTTTCTAACCTCACCTAAGGTGCTGACCTAACCTAACTTGCTTACCTAACCTAACTTTCAAACTCACAAAACACAAGTGACACCTAACTCAATGCCTAACTGCCCGGTTTCACCAACATTAAGTGACACCTAACTCAATTCATAACTGCCCGTTTTCACGAATTAATTGACACCCTAATTCAATGCCTTGTCCTGTAAACAGGCCTAACCTAACTATCAAACCTAACCTAACTTGCTGACCTAACCTTACTTTCAAACCTAACCTAACTTTCAAACCTAACCTGTCGCTGACCGAACCTAACTCGCAGACCTTACCTTACTACTTTCAAACCTCACCGTAACTAATTTTCAAACTACGTTAACTTATTGACCAAACTTTCTAACCTCACCTAAGTTGCTAACCTAACCTAACGAAAACGGGAAGTTAGGCATTGAATTAAATGACACTTATTGTTGGTGAAAACGGGGTAAGGCATAGAATTAGGTGCCACTTAATGGTGGTGAAAACGGGCAGTTAGGCATTGAATTAGGTGACACTTACTGTTGGTGAAAACGGGGTAAGGCATTGAATTAGGTGCCACTTAGTGTTGGTAAAAACGGGCAGTTAGGCATTGAGTTAGGTGCCACTTGTGTTTGTGAGTTTGAAAGTTAGGTTAGGTATACAAGTTAGGTTAGGTTAGCAACTTAGGTGAGGTTAGAAAGTTTAGTCAATAGGTTAACGTAGTTTGAAAATTAGTTACGGTAAGGTTTGAAAGTAGTAAGGTAAGGTCTGCGAGTTAGGTTCGGTCAGCGACAGGTGAGGTTTGAAAGTTAGGTTAGGTCAGCAAGTTAGGTTAGGTTTGATAGTTAGGTTAGGCCTGTTTTCACGACAAGGCATTGAATTAGGTGTCAATAAAGTCGTGAAAACGGGCAGTTATGCATTGAGTTAGGTGTCACTTAATGTTGGTGAAAACGGGTAGTTAGGCATTGAATTAGGTGCCACTTAGAGGTTGTGAGTTTGAAAGTTAGGTAAGGTCAGCCACTAAGGTGAGGTTTGAAAGTTGGGTTAGGTTTGAAAGTAAGGTTAGGTCAGCAAGTTAGTTTAGGTAAGCAAGTTAGGTTAGGTTAGCAACTTAGGTGAGGTTAGAAAGTTTGGTCAATAAGTTAACGTAGTTTGAAAATTAGTTACGGTGAGGTTTGAAAGTAGTAAGGTAAGGTCTGCGAGTTAGGTTCGGTCAGCGACAGGTGAGGTTTGAAAGTTAGGTTAGGTTTGAAAGTTAGGTTTGGTCAGCAAGTTAGGTTAGGTTTGATAGTTAGGTTAGGCCTGTTTTCACGACAAGGCATTGAATTAGGTGTCAATAAATTCGTGAAAACGGGCAGTTATGCATTGAGTTAGGTGTCACTTAATGTTGGTGAAACCGGGCAGTTAGGCATTGAGTTAGGTGTCACTTAGGGTTTGTGAAAACGGGAAGTCAGGCATTATATTAGGTGCCACTTAGTGTTGGTGAAAACGGGCAGTTAGGCATTGAATTAGGTGCCACTTAGTGTTTGTGAGTTTGAAAGTTAGGTTAGCCAAACCTAACTTGCTGACCTAACCTAACTTTCAAACCTAACCTAACTTTCTAACCTCACCTTAGTGGCTGACCTAACCTAAATTTCAAACTCACAAACTCTAAGTGGCACCTAATTCAATGCCTAACTACCCGTTTCACCAACATTAAGTGACACCTAACTCAATGCATAACTGCCCGTTTTCACGAATTTATTGACACCTAATTCAATGCCTTGTCGTGAAAACAGGCCTAACCTAACTATCAAACCTAACCTAACTTGCTGACCAAACCTAACTTTCAAACCTAACCTAACTTTCAAACCTCACCTGTCGCTGACCGAACCTAACTCGCAGACCTTACCTTACTACTTTCAAACCTCACCGTAACTAATTTTCAAACTACGTTAACTTATTGACCAAACTTTCTAACCTCACCTAAGTTGCTAACCTAACCTAACTTGCTTACCTAACCTAACTTTCAAACTCACAAACACAAGTGGCAGCTAACTCAATGCCTAACTGCCCGTTTTTACCAACACTAAGTGGCACCTAATTCAATGCCGTACCCCGTTTTCACCAACAGTAAGTGTCGCCTAATTCAATGCCTAACTTCCCGTTTTCACCAACCCTAAGTGACACCTAACTCAATGCCTAACTGCCCATTTTCACCAACACTAAGTGGCACCTAATTCAATGCCTAACTGCCCGTTTTCACCAACATTAAGTGGCACCTAATTCAATGCCTTACCCCGTTTTCACCAACAGTAAGTGGCACCTAATTCAATGCCTAACTGCCCGTTTTCACCAACAGTCATGCATTGAGTTAGGTGTCACTTAATGTTGGTGAAAACGGGAAGTTAGGCATAGATTTAGGTGTCACTTAGTGTTGGTGAAAACGGGCAGATAGGCATTGATTTAGGTGCCATTTAGTGTTTGTGAGTTTGAAAGTTAGGTTAGGTCAGCAACTTAGGTGAGGTTAGAAAGTTTGGTCAGCAAGTTAAGTAAGGTTTGATAGTAAGGTAAGGCCTGTTTTCACGACAAGGCATTGAATTAGGTGTCAATAAATTCGTGAAAACGGGCAGTAATGCATTGAGTTAGGTGTCACTTAATGGTGGTAAAAACGGGTAGTTAGGCATTGAATTAGGTGCCACTTAGAGTTTGTGAGTTTGAAAGTTAGGTTAGGTCAGCCACTAAGGTGAGGTTAGAAAGTTAGGTTAGGTTTGAAAGTTAGGTTAGGTCAGCATTTAGGTTTGGCTAACCTAACCTTCAAACTCACAAACACTAAGTGGCACCTAATTCAATGCCTAACTGCCCGTTTTCACCAACACTAAGTGGCACCTAATTCAATCCCTTACCCTGTTTTCACCAAAAATAATTGTCACCTAATTCAATGCCTAACTGCCTGTTTTCACCAAAAATAATTGTCACCTAATTCAATGCCTAACTGCCCGTTTTCACCAAAACTAAGTGGCACCTAATTCAATGCTTAACTGCCTGTTTCACCAACCCTAAGTGACACCTAACTCAATGCCTAACTGCCCGTTTTCACCAACATTAAGTGGCACCTAATTCAATGCCTAACTGCCCGGTTTCACCAAAATTAAGTGACACCTAACTCAATGCATAACTGCCCGTTTTCACCAACACTAAGTGGCACCTAATTCAATGCCTTACCCCGTTTTCACCAACAGTAAGTGTCACCTAATTCAATGCCTAACTGCCCGTTTTCACCAACAGTTATGCATTGAGTTAGGTGTCACTTAATGTTGGTGAAAACGGGAAGTTAGGCATAGATTTAGGTGTCACTTAGTGTTGGTGAAAACGGGCAGATAGGCATTGATTTAGGTGCCATTTAGTGTTGGTAAAAACGGGCAGTTAGGCATTGAGTTAGGTGCCACTTGTGTTTGTGAGTTTGAAAGTTAGGTTAGGTAAGCAAGTTAGGTTAGGTCAGCAACTTAGGTGAGGTTAGAAAGTTTGGTCAATAAGTTAACGTAGTATGAAAATTAGTTACGGTGAGGTTTGAAAGTAGTAAGGTAAGGTCTGCGAGTTAGTTTCGGTCAGCGACAGGTGAGGTTTGAAAGTTAGGTTAGGTTTGAAAGTAAGGTTAGGTCAGCAAGTTAGGCTAGGTTTGATAGTAAGGTTAGGCCTGTTATCACGACAAGGCATTGAATTAGGTGTCAATAAATTGGTGAAAACGGGAAGTCAGGCATTGAATTAGGTGCCACTTAGTGTTGGTGAAAACGGGCAGTTAGGCATTGAATTAGGTGACACTTACTGTTGGTGAAAACGGGGTAAGGCATTGAATTAGGTGCCACTTAGTGTTGGTAAAAACGGGCAGTTAGGCATTGAGTTAGGTGCCACTTGTGTTTGTGAGTTTGAAAGTTAGGTTAGGTAAGCAAGTTAGGTTAGGTCAGCAACTTAGGTGAGGTTAGAAAGTTTGGTCAATAAGTTAACGTAGTATGAAAATTAGTTACAGTGAGGTTTGAAAGTAGTAAGGTAAGGTCTGCGAGTTAGGTTCGGTAAGCGACAGGTGAGGTTTGAAAAATTGGTTAGATTTGAAAGTAAGGTTAGGTCAGCAAGTTAGGTTAGGTTTGATAGTAAGGTTAGGCCTGTTATCACGACAAGGCATTGAATTAGGTGTCAATAAATTGGTGAAAACGGGAAGTCAGGCATTGAATTAGGTGCCACTTAGTGTTGGTGAAAACGGGCAGTTAGGCATTGAATTAGGTGCCACTTAGTGTTTGTGAGTTTGAAAGTTAGGTTAGCCAAACCTAAATGCTGACCTACCCTAACCCTAAGTGACACCTAACTCAATGCCTAACTGCCCGGTTTCACCAACATTAAGTGACACCTAACTCAATGCATAACTGCCCGTTTTCACGAATTAATTGACACCCTAATTCAATGCCTTGTCCTGTAAACAGAACTAACCTAACTATCAAACCTAACCTAACTTGCTGACCTAACCTAACTTTCAAACCCTTTTTTTTTTTTTTTTTTTTTTGGTTTCGGGGTGGAAAATCCTCACGGATGTCCCCCGCCCTGGGGCGGGCGGAGGGGTCTGTCAGACTCAAACTGACTAAAAACCACCCCGGTGTTCCCTTCCCACACTTGCACCGGGGATCATGGGAACTAGTGCGCCTTCCACGATCCCCGGCTAGTGCCAGCCCGCTTCCGCGGGCCTCCTCAATTGTGCGAGGGGAGTGAGGTGTACTCCCCCCGCGACCTCAGTAGGGGCGCGCGTGGAACACTACGCGCCACCGCCTCGGGTCCAGTTATATGGGGGGGCGGCGGACGTCCCCAAGTCCGCCGTCCCTCTGAACCCGTTTAGGGGGGCTGGAAGAGGGCGTTGTCCGCCCTCCGCCGACGCCCGGTACGTCTGCTGCGGGTCGGGAGAGTGCTTTCGACTTCCCTCAACCTTTCCGCAGCCTCCTTCTGTGAGATGACGGTTTCACAGAAGGAGATCACCGCGTCCCACGACTCTGCGCTCCCGACCATCGAACGAGCAACGGCCGGCAGCGTCAGGTCGGTTCCGACTTCTGTTATGAGGGCACGGCGCGGCTCCTCCCATGCGGCACACTCTGCCAGCGTATGCCGCGCCGTGTCCTCCAGACAGTGGACGCAGTGATGACACCGAGCGTCCGGCTCCCTGTTTATGCGACACAGGTACTTCCCGAAGCAACCATGCCCCGAGAACACCTGCGTCGCTCGAAACGACAGGGAGCCGTGCCTCCTCTCGAGCCATTCCTCGAGCACTGGTCGGATCGCCTCAATGGTAGCGAGGCCGGCGGTAGGGCGCAAAAGCCTATCCCGCCACTCCGCCACCAGGACCTCGCGGAGCTGAGACCGACGCAGATCGATCTCTCGCTGCATCGGTTCACAGCCCCGCGTCCGCGCTTCCTCGCGCCACCGGTACAGTGACGCGAGGACCCTAGCCTCTAGGTCCCAGGGTGGCGACCCGGCCAGTGCACAAGCCGCCTCGTAGGAGATTGTGCGATACCCCCTGATAGACCTGACGGCCATCGCCCTCTGCGGTTTTCGCAGCATCGCGATGCTGCCAGCCGTCAGGTCAGAGGCCCACACCGGGGCCCCGTACAGGGCCATGGATCGCAGAACCCCCAAGTACAATCTCCTACAGGCGGTGCTCGGGCCCCCCAGATTGGGAAGCAGCGTTGCGAGCGCGCCCGCCGCGCCCATCAACTTGGGCGCCAGACGCCGAAAGTGGGGGCCGAAGTCCCAACGGCTGTCGAGCACCAATCCCAGATACTTCATGGTGGACTCGACAGCAATTTGGGTCCCCCCGACCACAATATGTGCTCCCGGCGGCGGCGCCCGCCGGGGGCCGTGAAAGACCATGGCCTCCGACTTGGCGAGGGCCACCTCCAGGCCCAGGCGCCTTATGCGGCCCACAACCTGCGAGACCGCAGCTGTCGCCAGCAACGCTGCCTCCCTGTACGAGCTCCCCCGGGCCGTGACCAGCGTGTCGTCCGCGTAACACACCAGGGCCGCCCCCGGTTGGAGCTCGCCTCTCAAAACCCAATCGTATCCGATGTTCCACAGGGGTGGGCCCACTACCGAACCCTGTGGAACACCGCACGATATGTCGCGCCGGCCTCCGCCGTCGCGTCCCCTGTAGGTGACACACCTTTGCGCTAAATAAGCCCCAACAATGCGGCGGAGGTATGGGGGCACCTTGTGGTAGCACAGTGCCTCCCGAATACAGCTCCAAGGCAGGGTGTTAAAAGCGTTGGAGATGTCCAAGGACACCGCCAACATCACCCCGCCTCGGGACACCGCTTCCTCCGCCAGGACTCTAACCCGCATTATGGCGTCCACAGTGGAGCGCCCATGCCGAAAGCCGAACTGGCTATCATCCAAATCCGGCCCCTCTCTGTACAAGTGGCCGGCGAGGCGGGCAGCAATTATCCGCTCGAAAAGCTTACCCACCTCGTCCAGCAGCACTATGGGCCGGTATGCGGACGGCGAGTCCGCTGGGCGCCCCGCCTTCCTGAGCAGGACCAAACGACCCGTTTTCCACTGACTTGGGAATTGGCCCTGCTCAAGACAAGCTGAGTAGAGTCCTCTCAGCTGGGGCTCTAGCTCTTTCAGAGCGAGGGCAAGCACGCCGCCGGGAACTCCGTCGGGCCCCGGGGCAACGGTTTTGGCCCGAAGCCGCGTTATTGCCACCCTCATCTCTGCCTGTGTCACCTCAGGGACGCTGACGTCCTCCTCATCCTCTGGCTCTGTGGCTGTGGGAAAAGCCATCGGCGGCGGTATATGCTCTTCTCTAGCAGGAAAGAGATTCGCGACCACTTCCTCCAGCAGTTGAGGTTGTAGACTCTCAGTGAGTGGGGGCGCCCAGGCACGAAGTTTCCCTCGAACCGCACGATAAGGGCGCCCCCACGGATTTACGTCTAGGGTCGACAACATCTCTTCCCTGGCTCGAGTCCTCGCCTCGCCGACGGCCAGCCACAAAGTCTCCTTCGCCGCGCGGTACACCTCATACAGCGCGGCCTCTTCTTCCGGAACCCGACGACGTCTTCTCCGGTATCGGGTGTACTGGCGTCTCACCTCCACGCACGCCACGCGCAATTGCGCGATTACGGCGGACCACCAGTACAGCTGGCGCCTTGTGGGTGGGGTGACACGGGGCATAGACGCATCGCAAATTTGCGTCATCGCCCCGTGGAACCACTGCGCCTCCGCTTCGACGTCGACGGGTTCGTTCGTCGGCGACTCCCGTACCCAGGCCTGGAGGATTGCGGCCTCCTCAAGAAGTTCCCTGTCAAGTCGCTTGTACGACCAGCGAGGACCGTCCATTTGCGGGGCCGACGGGCGACCTCCACCCGCAGTCTGGGTGGAGACGTCAAATCGAATATATCGATGGTCCGACAGCGTCTCCACCTCTACGGCAACTCGCCAGTCGCGCACACGGCCCGCAACAGCGGAGCTTGCGAACGACACGTCGACTATGGACCCGCCCCGCTGCCGCACGCACGTGTACACCGAGCCCCGATTCAGGACGGTCAGGCCGGTCTCGACCGCCCACTCCTCCAACACCTCACCCCTAGGATCGGTGGTCGGGGATCCCCAAGCCGCAGACTTGGCGTTGAGATCCCCGAACTTTCAAACCCTAACCTAACTTTCAAACCTCACCTGTTGCTGACCGAACCTAACTCGCAGACCTTACCTTACTACTTTCATACCTCACCATAACTAATTTTCAAACTATGTTAACTTATTGACCAAACTTTCTAACCTCACCTAAGGTGCTGACCTAACCTAACTTGCTTACCTAACCTAACTTTCAAACTCACAAAACACAAGTGACACCTAACTCAATGCCTAACTGCCCGGTTTCACCAACATTAAGTGACACCTAACTCAATGCATAACTGCCCGTTTTCACGAAATAATTGACACCCTAATTCAATGCCTTGTCCTGTAAACAGGCCTAACCTAACTATCAATCCTAACCTAACTTGCTGACCTAACCTTAGTTTCAAGCCTAACCTAACTTTCAAACCTCACCTGTCGCTGACCGAACCTAACTCGCAGACCTTACCTTACTACTTTCAAACCTCACCGTAACTAATTTTCAAACTACGTTAACTTATTGACCAAACTTTCTAACCTCACCTAAGTTGCTAACCTAACCTAACTTGCTTACCTAACCTAACTTTCAAACTCACAAACACAAGTGGCAGCTAACTCAATGCCTAACTGCCCGTTTTTACCAACACTAAGTGGCACCTAATTCAATGCCTTACCCCGTTTTCACCAACAGTAAGTGTCACCTAATTCAATGCCTAACTTCCCGTTTTCACCAACCCTAAGTGACACCTAACTCAATGCCTTACTGCCCGTTTTCACCAACACTAAGTGACACCTAATTCAATGCCTAACTGCCCGTTTACACCAACACTAAGTGGCACCTAATTCAATCCCTTACCCTGTTTTCACCAAAAATAATTGTCACCTAATTCAATGCCTAACTGCCCGTTTTCACCAAAACTAAGTGGCACCTAATTCAATGCCTAACTGCCTGTTTTCACCAAAAATAATTGTCACCTAATTCAATGCCTAACTGCCCGTTTTCACCAAAACTAAGTGGCACCTAATTCAATGCTTAACTGCCTGTTTCACCAACCCTAAGTGACACCTAACTCAATGCCTAACTGCCCGTTTTCACCAACATTAAGTGGCACCTAATTCAATGCCTAACTGCCCGGTTTCACCAAAATTAAGTGACACCTAACTCAATGCATAACTGCCCGTTTTCACGAATTTATTGACACCTAATTCAATGCCTTGTCGTGATAACAGGCCTAACCTTACTATCAAACCTAACCTAACTTTCTAACCTCACCTTAGTGGCTGACCTAACCTAACTTTCAAACTCACAAACTCTAAGTGGCACCTAATTCAATGCCTAACTACCCGTTTTCACCAACATTAAGTGACACCTAACTCAATGCATAACTGCCCGTTTTCACGAATTTATTGACACCTAATTCAATGCCTTGTCGTGATAACAGGCCTAACCTTACTATCAAACCTAACCTAACTTGCTGACGTAACCTTACTTTCAAACCTAACCAATTTTTCAAACCTCACCTGTCGCTTACCGAACCTAACTCGCAGACCTTACCTTACTACTTTCAAACCTCACCGTAACTAATTTTCATACTACGTTAACTTATTGACCAAACTTTCTAACCTCACCTAAGTTGCTGACCTAACCTAACTTGCTTACCTAACCTAACTTTCAAACTCACAAACACAAGTGGCACCTAACTCAATGCCTAACTGCCCGTTTTTACCAACACTAAGTGGCACCTAACTCAATGCATAGCGAAGCGACAGCTCAGACTGGAGTCGATTCGCGAATGGGATGCGAGATACAAAACAGGAGAAACAGCCGGAATAACGAAACTTTTCTTCCCGGATGTGATTGCAGCATACAGCGTGATCCGCAAATTCGAGCCGACATGCCTGAGCACTCAACTATTGACCGGCCATGGAGGATTCTCTGAATACTTATACCGCTTTAAGTGCAAGGAGAGCCCCTCATGCACTTGTGACCCAGGTGAAAAAGAGTCCGTTCCCCACATCATCTTGGAATGCCCAGTGTTCGGATACGAAAGATATAAGATTGAACAGATTATTGACACGAAACTAACAGAAGAAAACATTAAATTAATTATGATGGATAAACGAAGAAAAAAGTTCATGGACTATAATTGTCTTAAAATTGTAGAAACAGTCGTAAAGAGAAATAAGTAATAAAAGTATGATGACCATATATTATGTAATATACTGTACATCATACATAGAATTCATTAAGAGGCCGGCGACCGATGCGTTTTTCATACAAACGTAATACCAAAATAACTTGTAAATCAAAAACATTCTTAAGGTACTGTCTCTTTATTCCGATTGGAATACAAAATATCTAGGTTCCCAATGAAATATTTTGAAAGGACAATGATATAAAGACGAGATATGAGGAATTTAAAATTTCTATAGAAAACTTATTTTTCTCATAACTCTTGTTTAAATCAGTGTCCATTCAAAATATTTCATTGGGAACCTAGATATTTTGTATTTCGATCGGAATAAAGAGACAGTACCTTAAGAATGTTTTTGATTTACAAGTTATTTTGGTATTACGTTTGTATGAAAAACGCATCGGTCGCCGGCCTCTTAAGGAATATTAAATTATAGGTAGGAATAAGATTAGTCTAAGTTATAAATAAGTACAGAATGAAAACCAATAAAGTAAGAAAACTGTGTAAGAATAAAAAATAAAGCTAAAAGAAGCTCAAAAATAGTGGGAATTGTAAAGTTATAAACCCTGAATCCCATATATTATGTAAAAATAGATTTAAAACTAGTTATAAGAAAAATAATGTAATAAATGTAAGCACTAGATGTAAATAAGATAGTAAGAATTAAATTGCCTAATGTCTGCTGTCCACTAATATAATAAAGAAACAGTGTATGTTGTAATTTGGCACCCAAAATAAAGAAAAATTATAATAAGAGTAGATAGAATAGACAGAAGATTAAGACCGGAATCCCACCGGAATTAGTATGACAGAGTAAGTAAGAAAGAAAAACAAAGTATGCGGAATAAAAGTGCGAGAAGCATAATTGATAGAACTAGAATGAAAGAGAAGATTAGCTAATATAGGCTCTGATTTTGTGTCAGAGGAAGTAGATATAATATAAAAAAAAAAAAAAAACTCAATGCATAACTGTTGGTGAAAACGGGCAGTTAGGCATTGAATTAGGTGCCACTTAGTTTTGGTGAAAACGGGCAGTAAGGCTTTGAATTAGGTGACACTTATTGTTGGTGAAAACGGGCAGTTAGGCATTGAGTTAGGTGCCACTTGTGTTTGTGAGTTTGAAAGTTAGGTTAGGTAAGCAAGTTAGGTTAGGTCAGCAACTTAGGTGAGGTTAGAAAGTTTGGTCAATAAGTTAACGTAGTATGAAAATTAGTTACGGTGAGGTTTGAAAGTAGTAAGGTAAGGTCTGCGAGTTAGGTTCGGTAAGCGACAGGTGAGGTTTGAAAAATTGGTTAGGTTTGAAAGTAAGGTTAGGTCAGCAAGTTAGGTTAGGTTTGATAGTAAGGTTAGGCCTGTTATCACGACAAGGCATTGAATTAGGTGTCAATAAATTCGTGAAAACGAGCAATTATGCATTGAGTTAGGTGTCACTTAATGTTGGTGAAAACGGGTAGTTAGGCATTGAATAATGTGCCACTTAGAGTTTGTGAGTTTGAAAGTTAGGTTAGGTCAGCCACTAAGGTGAGGTTAGAAAGTTAGGTTAGGTTTGAAAGTGAGGTTAGGTCAGCATTTAGGTTTGGCTAACCTAACTTTCAAACTCACAAACACTAAGTGGCACCTAATTCAATGCCTAACTGCCCGTTTTCACCAACACTAAGTGGCACCTAATTCAATGCCTGACTTCCCGTTTTCACCAACCCTAAGTGAAACCTAATTCAATGCCTAACTTCCCGTTTTCACCAACCCTAAGTGACACCTAATTCAATGCCTAACTGCCCGTTTTCACCAACATTAAGTGGCACCTAATTCTATGCCTTACCCCGTTTTCACGAACAATAAGTGTCACTTAATTCAATGCCTAAATTCCCGTTTTCACCAACCCTAAGTGACACCTAATTCTATGCCTTACCCCGTTTTCACCAACAATAAGTGTCGCCTAATTCAATGCCTAACTTCCCGTTTTCACCAACCCTAAGTGACACCTAACTCAATGCCTAACTGCCCATTTTCACCAACACTAAGTGGCACCTAATTCAATGCCTAACTGCCCGTTTTCACCAACATTAAGTGGCACCTAATTCAATGCCTTACCCCGTTTTCACCAACAGTAAGTGGCACCTAATTCTATGCCTTACCCCGTTTTCACGAACAATAAGTGTCACTTAATTCAATGCCTAAATTCCCGTTTTCACCAACCCTAAGTGACACCTAATTCTATGCCTTACCCCGTTTTCACCAACAATAAGTGTCGCCTAATTCAATGCCTAACTTCCCGTTTTCACCAACCCTAAGTGACACCTAACTCAATGCCTAACTGCCCGTTTTCACCAACACTAAGTGGCACCTAATTCAATGCCTAACTGCCCGTTTTCACCAATACTAAGTGACACCTAATTCAATGCCTAACTGCCCGTTTTCACCAACATAAGTGGCACCTAATTCAATGCCTTACCCCGTTTTCACCAACAGTAAGTGTCACCTAATTCAATGCCTACATGCCTGTTTCACCAACCCTATGTGGCACCTAATTCAATGCCTCACTGCCCGTTTTCACCAACACTAAGTGACACCTAATTCAATGCATAACTGCCCGTTTTCACGAATTTATTGACACCTAATTCAATGCCTTGTCGTGAAAACAGGCCTAACCTAACTATCAAACCTAACATAACTTGCTGACCAAATCTAACTTTCAAACCTAACCGTACTTTCAAACCTCACCTGTTGCTGACCGAACCTAACTCGCAGACCTTACTACTTTCAAACCTCACCATAACTAGATTTCAAACCACGTTAACTAACTGACCAAACTTTCTTACCTCACCTAAGTTGCTGACCTTACCTAACTTTCAAACTCACAAACACTAAATGGCACCTAATTCAATGCCTTACCCCGTTTTCACCAACCCTAAGTGGCACCTAATTCAATGCCTAACTGCCCGGTTTCACCAAAATTAAGTGACACCTAACTCAATGCATAACTGCCCGTTTTCACGAATTTATTGACACGTAATTCAATGCCTTGTCGTGATAACAGGCCTAACCTTACTATCAAACCTAACCTAACTTGCTGACCTAACCTTACTTTCAAACCTAACCTAACTTTCAAACCTCACCTGTCGCTGACCGAACCTAACTCGCAGACCTTACCTTACTACTTTCAAACCTCACCGTAACTAATTTTCATACTACGTTAACTTATTGACCAAACTTTCTAACCTCACCTAAGTTGCTGACCTAACATAACTTGCTTACCTAACCTAACTTTCAAACTCACAAACACAAGTGGCACCTAACTCAATGCCTAACTGCCCGTTTTTACCAACACTAAGTGGCACCTAACTCAATGCCTTACCCCGTTTTCACCAACAGTAAGTGTCACCTAATTCAATGCCTAACTTCCCGTTTTCACCAACCCTAAGTGACACCTAATTCAATGCCTAACTGCCCGTTTTCACCAACATTAAGTGGCACCTAATTCTATGCCTTACCCCGTTTTCACGAACAATAAGTGTCACTTAATTCAATGCCTAAATTCCCGTTTTCACCAACCCTAAGTGACACCTAATTCTATGCCTTACCCCGTTTTCACCAACAATAAGTGTCGCCTAATTCAATGCCTAACTTCCCGTTTTCACCAACCCTAAGTGACACCTAACTCAATGCCTAACTGCCCATTTTCACCAACACTAAGTGGCACCTAATTCAATGCCTAACTGCCCGTTTTCACCAACATTAAGTGGCACCTAATTCAATGCCTTACCCCGTTTTCACCAACAGTAAGTGGCACCTAATTCTATGCCTTACCCCGTTTTCACGAACAATAAGTGTCACTTAATTCAATGCCTAAATTCCCGTTTTCACCAACCCTAAGTGACACCTAATTCTATGCCTTACCCCGTTTTCACCAACAATAAGTGTCGCCTAATTCAATGCCTAACTTCCCGTTTTCACCAACCCTAAGTGACACCTAACTCAATGCCTAACTGCCCGTTTTCACCAACACTAAGTGGCACCTAATTCAATGCCTAACTGCCCGTTTTCACCAATACTAAGTGACACCTAATTCAATGCCTAACTGCCCGTTTTCACCAACATAAGTGGCACCTAATTCAATGCCTTACCCCGTTTTCACCAACAGTAAGTGTCACCTAATTCAATGCCTACATGCCTGTTTCACCAACCCTATGTGGCACCTAATTCAATGCCTCACTGCCCGTTTTCACCAACACTAAGTGACACCTAATTCAATGCATAACTGCCCGTTTTCACGAATTTATTGACACCTAATTCAATGCCTTGTCGTGAAAACAGGCCTAACCTAACTATCAAACCTAACATAACTTGCTGACCAAATCTAACTTTCAAACCTAACCGTACTTTCAAACCTCACCTGTTGCTGACCGAACCTAACTCGCAGACCTTACTACTTTCAAACCTCACCATAACTAGATTTCAAACCACGTTAACTAACTGACCAAACTTTCTTACCTCACCTAAGTTGCTGACCTTACCTAACTTTCAAACTCACAAACACTAAATGGCACCTAATTCAATGCCTTACCCCGTTTTCACCAACCCTAAGTGGCACCTAATTCAATGCCTAACTGCCCGGTTTCACCAAAATTAAGTGACACCTAACTCAATGCATAACTGCCCGTTTTCACGAATTTATTGACACGTAATTCAATGCCTTGTCGTGATAACAGGCCTAACCTTACTATCAAACCTAACCTAACTTGCTGACCTAACCTTACTTTCAAACCTAACCTAACTTTCAAACCTCACCTGTTGCTGACCGAACCTAACTCGCAGACCTTACCTTACTACTTTCATACCTCACCATAACTAATTTTCAAACTATGTTAACTTATTGACCAAACTTTCTAACCTCACCTAAGGTGCTGACCTAACCTAACTTGCTTACCTAACCTAACTTTCAAACTCACAAAACACAAGTGACACCTAACTCAATGCCTAACTGCCCGGTTTCACCAACATTAAGTGACACCTAACTCAATGCATAACTGCCCGTTTTCACGAAATAATTGACACCCTAATTCAATGCCTTGTCCTGTAAACAGGCCTAACCTAACTATCAATCCTAACCTAACTTGCTGACCTAACCTTAGTTTCAAGCCTAACCTAACTTTCAAACCTCACCTGTCGCTGACCGAACCTAACTCGCAGACCTTACCTTACTACTTTCAAACCTCACCGTAACTAATTTTCAAACTACGTTAACTTATTGACCAAACTTTCTAACCTCACCTAAGTTGCTAACCTAACCTAACTTGCTTACCTAACCTAACTTTCAAACTCACAAACACAAGTGGCAGCTAACTCAATGCCTAACTGCCCGTTTTTACCAACACTAAGTGGCACCTAATTCAATGCCTTACCCCGTTTTCACCAACAGTAAGTGTCACCTAATTCAATGCCTAACTTCCCGTTTTCACCAACCCTAAGTGACACCTAACTCAATGCCTTACTGCCCGTTTTCACCAACACTAAGTGACACCTAATTCAATGCCTAACTGCCCGTTTACACCAACACTAAGTGGCACCTAATTCAATCCCTTACCCTGTTTTCACCAAAAATAATTGTCACCTAATTCAATGCCTAACTGCCCGTTTTCACCAAAACTAAGTGGCACCTAATTCAATGCCTAACTGCCTGTTTTCACCAAAAATAATTGTCACCTAATTCAATGCCTAACTGCCCGTTTTCACCAAAACTAAGTGGCACCTAATTCAATGCTTAACTGCCTGTTTCACCAACCCTAAGTGACACCTAACTCAATGCCTAACTGCCCGTTTTCACCAACATTAAGTGGCACCTAATTCAATGCCTAACTGCCCGGTTTCACCAAAATTAAGTGACACCTAACTCAATGCATAACTGCCCGTTTTCACGAATTTATTGACACCTAATTCAATGCCTTGTCGTGATAACAGGCCTAACCTTACTATCAAACCTAACCTAACTTTCTAACCTCACCTTAGTGGCTGACCTAACCTAACTTTCAAACTCACAAACTCTAAGTGGCACCTAATTCAATGCCTAACTACCCGTTTTCACCAACATTAAGTGACACCTAACTCAATGCATAACTGCCCGTTTTCACGAATTTATTGACACCTAATTCAATGCCTTGTCGTGATAACAGGCCTAACCTTACTATCAAACCTAACCTAACTTGCTGACGTAACCTTACTTTCAAACCTAACCAATTTTTCAAACCTCACCTGTCGCTTACCGAACCTAACTCGCAGACCTTACCTTACTACTTTCAAACCTCACCGTAACTAATTTTCATACTACGTTAACTTATTGACCAAACTTTCTAACCTCACCTAAGTTGCTGACCTAACCTAACTTGCTTACCTAACCTAACTTTCAAACTCACAAACACAAGTGGCACCTAACTCAATGCCTAACTGCCCGTTTTTACCAACACTAAGTGGCACCTAACTCAATGCATAGCGAAGCGACAGCTCAGACTGGAGTCGATTCGCGAATGGGATGCGAGATACAAAACAGGAGAAACAGCCGGAATAACGAAACTTTTCTTCCCGGATGTGATTGCAGCATACAGCGTGATCCGCAAATTCGAGCCGACATGCCTGAGCACTCAACTATTGACCGGCCATGGAGGATTCTCTGAATACTTATACCGCTTTAAGTGCAAGGAGAGCCCCTCATGCACTTGTGACCCAGGTGAAAAAGAGTCCGTTCCCCACATCATCTTGGAATGCCCAGTGTTCGGATACGAAAGATATAAGATTGAACAGATTATTGACACGAAACTAACAGAAGAAAACATTAAATTAATTATGATGGATAAACGAAGAAAAAAGTTCATGGACTATAATTGTCTTAAAATTGTAGAAACAGTCGTAAAGAGAAATAAGTAATAAAAGTATGATGACCATATATTATGTAATATACTGTACATCATACATAGAATTCATTAAGAGGCCGGCGACCGATGCGTTTTTCATACAAACGTAATACCAAAATAACTTGTAAATCAAAAACATTCTTAAGGTACTGTCTCTTTATTCCGATTGGAATACAAAATATCTAGGTTCCCAATGAAATATTTTGAAAGGACAATGATATAAAGACGAGATATGAGGAATTTAAAATTTCTATAGAAAACTTATTTTTCTCATAACTCTTGTTTAAATCAGTGTCCATTCAAAATATTTCATTGGGAACCTAGATATTTTGTATTTCGATCGGAATAAAGAGACAGTACCTTAAGAATGTTTTTGATTTACAAGTTATTTTGGTATTACGTTTGTATGAAAAACGCATCGGTCGCCGGCCTCTTAAGGAATATTAAATTATAGGTAGGAATAAGATTAGTCTAAGTTATAAATAAGTACAGAATGAAAACCAATAAAGTAAGAAAACTGTGTAAGAATAAAAAATAAAGCTAAAAGAAGCTCAAAAATAGTGGGAATTGTAAAGTTATAAACCCTGAATCCCATATATTATGTAAAAATAGATTTAAAACTAGTTATAAGAAAAATAATGTAATAAATGTAAGCACTAGATGTAAATAAGATAGTAAGAATTAAATTGCCTAATGTCTGCTGTCCACTAATATAATAAAGAAACAGTGTATGTTGTAATTTGGCACCCAAAATAAAGAAAAATTATAATAAGAGTAGATAGAATAGACAGAAGATTAAGACCGGAATCCCACCGGAATTAGTATGACAGAGTAAGTAAGAAAGAAAAACAAAGTATGCGGAATAAAAGTGCGAGAAGCATAATTGATAGAACTAGAATGAAAGAGAAGATTAGCTAATATAGGCTCTGATTTTGTGTCAGAGGAAGTAGATATAATATAAAAAAAAAAAAAAAACTCAATGCATAACTGTTGGTGAAAACGGGCAGTTAGGCATTGAATTAGGTGCCACTTAGTTTTGGTGAAAACGGGCAGTAAGGCTTTGAATTAGGTGACACTTATTGTTGGTGAAAACGGGCAGTTAGGCATTGAGTTAGGTGCCACTTGTGTTTGTGAGTTTGAAAGTTAGGTTAGGTAAGCAAGTTAGGTTAGGTCAGCAACTTAGGTGAGGTTAGAAAGTTTGGTCAATAAGTTAACGTAGTATGAAAATTAGTTACGGTGAGGTTTGAAAGTAGTAAGGTAAGGTCTGCGAGTTAGGTTCGGTAAGCGACAGGTGAGGTTTGAAAAATTGGTTAGGTTTGAAAGTAAGGTTAGGTCAGCAAGTTAGGTTAGGTTTGATAGTAAGGTTAGGCCTGTTATCACGACAAGGCATTGAATTAGGTGTCAATAAATTCGTGAAAACGAGCAATTATGCATTGAGTTAGGTGTCACTTAATGTTGGTGAAAACGGGTAGTTAGGCATTGAATAATGTGCCACTTAGAGTTTGTGAGTTTGAAAGTTAGGTTAGGTCAGCCACTAAGGTGAGGTTAGAAAGTTAGGTTAGGTTTGAAAGTGAGGTTAGGTCAGCATTTAGGTTTGGCTAACCTAACTTTCAAACTCACAAACACTAAGTGGCACCTAATTCAATGCCTAACTGCCCGTTTTCACCAACACTAAGTGGCACCTAATTCAATGCCTGACTTCCCGTTTTCACCAACCCTAAGTGAAACCTAATTCAATGCCTAACTTCCCGTTTTCACCAACCCTAAGTGACACCTAATTCAATGCCTAACTGCCCGTTTTCACCAACATTAAGTGGCACCTAATTCTATGCCTTACCCCGTTTTCACGAACAATAAGTGTCACTTAATTCAATGCCTAAATTCCCGTTTTCACCAACCCTAAGTGACACCTAATTCTATGCCTTACCCCGTTTTCACCAACAATAAGTGTCGCCTAATTCAATGCCTAACTTCCCGTTTTCACCAACCCTAAGTGACACCTAACTCAATGCCTAACTGCCCATTTTCACCAACACTAAGTGGCACCTAATTCAATGCCTAACTGCCCGTTTTCACCAACATTAAGTGGCACCTAATTCAATGCCTTACCCCGTTTTCACCAACAGTAAGTGGCACCTAATTCTATGCCTTACCCCGTTTTCACGAACAATAAGTGTCACTTAATTCAATGCCTAAATTCCCGTTTTCACCAACCCTAAGTGACACCTAATTCTATGCCTTACCCCGTTTTCACCAACAATAAGTGTCGCCTAATTCAATGCCTAACTTCCCGTTTTCACCAACCCTAAGTGACACCTAACTCAATGCCTAACTGCCCGTTTTCACCAACACTAAGTGGCACCTAATTCAATGCCTAACTGCCCGTTTTCACCAATACTAAGTGACACCTAATTCAATGCCTAACTGCCCGTTTTCACCAACATAAGTGGCACCTAATTCAATGCCTTACCCCGTTTTCACCAACAGTAAGTGTCACCTAATTCAATGCCTACATGCCTGTTTCACCAACCCTATGTGGCACCTAATTCAATGCCTCACTGCCCGTTTTCACCAACACTAAGTGACACCTAATTCAATGCATAACTGCCCGTTTTCACGAATTTATTGACACCTAATTCAATGCCTTGTCGTGAAAACAGGCCTAACCTAACTATCAAACCTAACATAACTTGCTGACCAAATCTAACTTTCAAACCTAACCGTACTTTCAAACCTCACCTGTTGCTGACCGAACCTAACTCGCAGACCTTACTACTTTCAAACCTCACCATAACTAGATTTCAAACCACGTTAACTAACTGACCAAACTTTCTTACCTCACCTAAGTTGCTGACCTTACCTAACTTTCAAACTCACAAACACTAAATGGCACCTAATTCAATGCCTTACCCCGTTTTCACCAACCCTAAGTGGCACCTAATTCAATGCCTAACTGCCCGGTTTCACCAAAATTAAGTGACACCTAACTCAATGCATAACTGCCCGTTTTCACGAATTTATTGACACGTAATTCAATGCCTTGTCGTGATAACAGGCCTAACCTTACTATCAAACCTAACCTAACTTGCTGACCTAACCTTACTTTCAAACCTAACCTAACTTTCAAACCTCACCTGTCGCTGACCGAACCTAACTCGCAGACCTTACCTTACTACTTTCAAACCTCACCGTAACTAATTTTCATACTACGTTAACTTATTGACCAAACTTTCTAACCTCACCTAAGTTGCTGACCTAACATAACTTGCTTACCTAACCTAGCTTTCAAACTCACAAACACAAGTGGCACCTAACTCAATGCCTAACTGCCCGTTTTTACCAACACTAAGTGGCACCTAACTCAATGCCTTACCCCGTTTTCACCAACAGTAAGTGTCACCTAATTCAATGCCTAACTTCCCGTTTTCACCAACCCTAAGTGACACCTAATTCAATGCCTAACTGCCCGTTTTCACCAACATTAAGTGGCACCTAATTCTATGCCTTACCCCGTTTTCACGAACATTAAGTGGCACCTAATTCAATGCCTTACCCCGTTTTCACCAACAGTAAGTGGCACCTAATTCAATGCCTAACTGCTCGTTTTCACCAACAGTTATGCATTGAGTTAGGTGTCACTTAATGTTGGTGAAAACGGGAAGTTAGGCATAGATTTAGGTGTCACTTAGTGTTGGTGAAAACGGGCAGATAGGCATTGATTTAGGTGCCATTTAGTGTTTGTGAGTTTGAAAGTTAGGTTAGGTCAGCAACTTAGGTGAGGTTAGAAAGTTTGGTCAGCAAGTTAAGTAAGGTTTGATAGTAAGGTAAGGCCTGTTTTCACGACAAGGCATTGAATTAGGTGTCAATATATTCGTGAAAACGGGCAGTTATGCATTGAGTTAGGTGTCACTTAGTGTTTGTGAGTTTGAAAGTGAGGTTAGCCAAACCTAACTTGCTGACCTAACCTAACTTTCAAACCTAACCTAACTTTCAAACCCCACCTGTAGCTGACCGAACCTAACTCGCAGACCTTACCTTACTACTTTCAAACCTCACCATAACTAATTTTCAAACTAAGTTAACTTGGTGAACAAACATTCTAACCTCACCTAAGTTGCTGATCTAACCTAACTTTCAAACTCACAAACACTAAGTGGAACCTAATTCAATGCCTAACTGCCCGTTTTCACCAACAATAAGTGTCACCTAATTCAAAGCCTTACTGCCCGTTTTCACCAAAACTAAGTGGCTCCTAATTCAATGCCTAACTGCCCGTTTTCACCAACAGTTATGCATTGAGTTAGGTGCCACTTAGTGTTGGTAAAAACGGGCAGTTAGGCTTTGAATTAGGTGCCACTTAGGGTTGGTGAAACAGGCAGTTAGGCATTGAATTAGGTGACACTTATTGTTGGTAAAAACGGGGTAAGGCATTGAATTAGGTGCCATTTAGTGTTTGTGAGTTTGAAAGTCAGGTCAGATCAGCAACTTAGGTGAGGTTAGAATGTTTGTTCACCAAGTTAACTTAGTTTGAAAATTAGATATGGTGAGGTTTGAAAGTAGTAAGGTAAGGTCTGCGAGTTAGGTTCGGTCAGCTACAGGTGAGGTTTGAAAGTTAGGTAAGGTCAGCAAGTTAGGTTTGGCTAACCTCACTTTCAAACTCACAAACACTAAGTGACACCTAACTCAATGCATAACTGCCCGTTTTCACGAATATATTGACACCTAATTCAATGCCTTGTCGTGAAAACAGGCCTTACCTTACTATCAAACCTTACTTAACTTGCTGACCAAACTTTCTAACCTCACCTAAGTTGCTGACCTAACCCAACTTTCAAACTCACAAACACTAAATGGCACCTAAATCAATGCCTATCTGCCCGTTTTCACCAACACTAAGTGACACCTAAATCTATGCCTAACTTCCCGTTTTCACCAACATTAAGTGACACCTAACTCAATGCATAACTGTTGGTGAAAACGGGCAGTTAGGCATTGAATTAGGTGCCACTTACTGTTGGTGAAAACGGGGTAAGGCATTGAATTAGGTGCCACTTAATGTTGGTGAAAACGGGCAGTTAGGCATTGAATTAGGTGCCACTTAGTGTTGGTGAAAATGGGCAGTTAGGCATTGAGTTAGGTGTCACTTAGGGTTGGTGAAAACGGGAAGTTAGGCATTGAATTAGGCGACACTTATTGTTGGTGAAAACGGGGTAAGGCATAGAATTAGGTGTCACTTAGGGTTGGTGAAAACGGGAATTTAGGCATTGAATTAAGTGACACTTATTGTTCGTAAAAACGGGGTAAGGCATAGAATTAGGTGCCACTTAATGTTGGTGAAAACGGGCAGTTAGGCATTGAATTAGGTGTCACTTAGGGTTGGTGGAAACGGGAAGTTAGGCATTGAATTAGGTGACACTTACTGTTGGTGAAAACGGGGTAAGGCATTGAATTAGGTGCCACTTAGTGTTGGTAAAAACGGGCAGTTAGGCATTGAGTTAGGTGCCACTTGTGTTTGTGAGTTTGAAAGTTAGGTTAGGTAAGCAAGTTAGGTTAGGTTAGCAACTTAGGTGAGGTTAGAAAGTTTGGTCAATAAGTTAACGTATTTTGAAAATTAGTTAAGGTGAGGCTTCAAAGTAGTAAGGTAAGGTCTGCGAGTTAGGTTCGGTCAGCGACGGGTGAGGTTTAAAAGTTAGGTTAGGTTTGAAAGTAAGGTTAGGTCAGCAAGTTAGGTTAGGTTTGATAGTTAGGTTAGGCCTGTTATCACGACAAGGCATTGAATTAGGTGTCAATAAATTCGTGAAAACGGGCAGTTATGCATTGAGTTAGGTGCCACTTGTGTTTTGTGAGTTTGAAAGTTAGGTTAGGTAAGCAAGTTAGGTTAGGTCAGCAACTTAGGTGAGGTTAGAAAGTTTGGTCAATAAGTTAACATAGTTTGAAAATTAGTTATGGTGAGGTTTGAAAGTAGTAAGGTGAGGTCTGCGAGTTAGGTTCGGTCAGCAACAGGTGAGGTTTGAAAGTTAGGTTAGGTTAGGTTAGGTTAGGTTAGGTTAGTTTTGGTGAAAACGGGCAGTTAGGCATTGAATTAGGTGACAATTATTTTTGGTGAAAACAGGGTAAGGCATTGAATTAGGTGCCACTTAGTGTTGGTGTAAGCGGGCAGTTAGGCATTGAATTAGGTGTCACTTAGTGTTAGTGAAAACGGGCAGTTAGGCATTGAGTTAGGTGTCACTTAGGGTTGGTGAAAGCGGGAAGTTAGGCATTGAATTTGGTGACACTTACTGTTGGTGAAAACGGGGTAAGGCATTGAATTAGGTGCCACTTAGTGTTGGTAAAAACGGGCAGTTAGGCATTGAGTTAGCTGCCACTTGTGTTTGTGAGTTTGAAAGTTAGGTTAGGTAAGCAAGTTAGGTTAGGTTAGCAACTTAGGTGAGGTTAGAAAGTTTGGTCAATAAGTTAACGTAGTTTGAAAATTAGTTACAGTGAGGTTTGAAAGTAGTAAGGTAAGGTCTGCGAGTTTGGTTCGGTCAGCGACAGGTGAGGTTTGAAAGTTAGGTTAGGTTTGAAAGTAAGGTTAGGTCAGCAAGTTAGTTTAGGTTTGATAGTTAGGTTAGGCCTGTTATCACAACAAGGCATTGAATTAGGTGTCAATAAATTCGTGAAAACGGGCAGTTATGCATTGAATTAGGTGCCTCTTAGGGTTGGTGAAACAGGCAGTTAGGCATTGAATTAGGTGACACTTATTGTTAGTGAAAACGGGGTAAGGCATTGAATTAGGTGCCATTTAATGTTTGTGAGTTTGAAAGTTAGGTTAGGTCAGCAACTTAGGTGAGGTTAGAAAGTTTGGTCAGTTAGTTAACGTGGTTTGAAATCTAGTTATGGTGCGGTTTGAAAGTAGTAAGGTCTGCGAGTTAGGTTCGGTCAGCAACAGGTGAGGTTTGAAAGTTAGGTTAGGTTTGAAAGTTAGATTGTGCGAGAGGAATAACTGCGAGAACTAGAATGAAAGATAAATAGATAAATAAGGTGTGGGGGAATTTTAGGTGACTCTTCAAAGAAACTCCAAAAAATGCAGATATTTAGTCAAACATGTATTGCCTTGATGAAGAACAAAATGGAAGAAAAAATGACAAGAAAGTACATAAAATCCTTACATCTAATTACAATCTAATTAGCACGCAACGTTGATTCTTGCTCATTCCAAACGAGCAGGCGTTAGCTCGAACATGCCCCCGGACGTTGGAAGCTGCAGAGGCGCTTTCAACCAAGCGCAGAATCAACGGGTAGTGGGCAAATCCTATTGAATGCTCTTCTGACGATTCCAGTGGATGTTTTGACGTCTGCCACACGAACAATTCCATCTGATCCCGGGTGAACGGCGACGACTCTCCCCAATCTCCATTTAAGAGGAGGAAGATGGTCCTCCTTTATGATGACCAAAGAACCCAACTTGAGCATATCTTTGCTGGTATGCCACTTTGTTCTTTGCTGCAGCTCGGACACAAATTCCTTACTCCAACGAGCCCAAAAATGCTGGCGTAGCTGCTCGATTCGTTGGAAACGAGACAATGAAGCAGTGGAGTGGTTCTGTAAATCTTGCTGCGGGGGTGATGTCAGTGGTCGACCAACAAGAAAATGACCCGGAGTCAGTGGTGTGCAATCCGCTGGATCGGATGACAGCGGCGTCAGTGGACGTGAATTTAATATCGCCTCAATCTGGACTAACGTGGTGTTAAGTTCTTCGAAGGTTAAGTGACAATTTCCCAACACTCGTCTGAGATGATATTTAGTTGATTTTACACCCGCTTCCCAGAGTCCGCCAAAATGAGGAGTATACGCGGGTATAAAATGAAATTTAATTCCGTCATTAGCCAATTGCTCGCCCAAGGAATTGCAATCAGATTTAAGAAAATTCGAAAGTTCGTTGCAGGCACCAACGAAAGAGGTACCGTTGTCGGAGTAGATGTCACTGGGTTTTCCGCGTCGCACGATAAATCTAAATAAAGCTAGTAAATACTTATTGCTGGTTAAGTCACTCACCAGCTCTAAATGTATAGCCTTGGTGGTGAAGCACACAAAAATGGCTATGTACACTTTTACCAGCCTACATCCCCGACCCTGCCTACTAGCAGCCATGATGGGACCAGCATAATCCACACCAGTGCTTTCAAAAGGATAACCGCCTGGAAGGAGACGCTGCTGCGGTAAATTACCCATTAAAGGAGTAACTGTTCTACCCGACATGCGACAACAACGCACGCAATTACGATAACAGCTCTTTGCTAGGCTTCGTCCGCCTATAGGCCAATATGAATCCCTGATTGAAGCCAGCAATAACTGAGGGCCTGCATGCATAAGCTTTATATGTTCAAATTCGAATAGTAATTTCGTAAATTTATGAGTGGACTGTAAAAGAATAGGGTGCTTTTTATCAAAAGAAAAAGTTGAATTTGCTAAGCGACCTCCGACACGCATGATTTTATTATCATCTAAAAATACGTTAAATTTTATTAGGGCGCTTTTATGAGGCAACTTTTGATTACTAATGAGTAATTTGTACTCGGGAAATGATTCAGTCTGACTTCTAATTATTATAATATTTAGTGCATCCTGCAACTCGATTTGTGATAGAAAACTGGGAGAAGGAAGCTTCCTACACAATTTTATAAATCTTAAAACGGTTGCTACACTACGGATTAACCTTAAATAACTAGAAAAACGATTAAAATCGATGATTGCATCACAATGATTATTAGTACTAACACTGGCGCTCAATAAAGCGCGAGGTCGAGTTTCAGGCAGCTTGTCTGACTCTAATGGTTTATTTTGAGACGGCCAATGAGACTGGACTTGCTTCAAAAAACTGGGACCACTCCACCACAAGTCCAAAGATTGCAGTTTACTAATATCCACGCCTCGTGATATTAGGTCTGCAGGGTTCTTGGCGGTTGGGATGTGTCGCCAAGTCCAGTGCCCTGTCTTGTCTAAAACTTCAGCAACGCGATTGCGCACAAATGGCTGAAGCTTAGAAGGTAGCATCTGCAACCATCCCAACACGACAGTGGAGTCAGTCCAGCAATAAACATGACTAAACTTTAGTCTCATTGAGCTCACAACCTTCTCGTATAAACGAGCTCCGACTACTGCGCCACACAATTCCAATCTTGGAATGGTGGTCGGCTTAACCGGCGCCACTCGACTTTTAGCAGTTAAGAGACGAACCATGTACTCACCCTCATCATTGGCACTACGTACATAGACGCACGCACCATACGCACGCTCAGATGCGTCTGTGAATACATGTAGTTCCAGTATATTATGTGCATCACATATAACGTGCCGTGGAACACGATAGTTATTGATGAGAGGCAATGCTTTGACAATAGCATTCCAACTAGTATTAAGTGGCGGGGATAATGGCTCATCCCACGACAGCTTGTCTAACCACATTTGTTGTAGAAGCATTTTCATTGTGACTACGCAAGGAGATAAAAGTCCTAGGGGGTCAAAAATACGTGCTATGGCAGAAAGTACATCACGCTTTGTAACAGAATCCTTAGAGGGTAACGTTAAACTTGAAAACCCAAATTCGTCGGAACTAGAATACCAGTTAAGCCCTAACAACTTATTAGGTTCATTAGATCCCATTTCTAAATCTAATGACGACTGAGAAGCTCCGGAGACTAAGCTAGGGACGTTGGATCTCCACTTTCTAAGCGGCATGCAAGCAGATGCTAGTGCGTTGGTGACCTCCGTGCGGATAAACATAACCTCATTCAAATCATCACTTCCTGTCAAGAGGTCATCAACGTAAAAATCATGCATAATGACGTCAGCAATCTTATTTCTGCTACTTGAGGATGACTCACCCATTGAACGCGAAGAGATCTTAGTGTCATTGGATTGATAATCCATCCCTATTTGCTTGAGGCAACGTGTAGCAAGAAATGGTGCACTAGCCGTACCATATGTGACGGTATTCAATTTGAAAACCTTGACAGGATCGCATGCATTATCACGCCACAGAACCTGTTGGAGGTACCTATCAGATGGGTGGACGTATATACATCTATACATTTTCGCAACATCAGCTGATAAGACGAATTTGTGTTGTCTAAACCGAAGAAGTATAGATATAAGATCGTCCTGCACTGTAGGACCCACCATCTGCACGTCATTGAATGACACCCCTGACGAAGTAACACAACTTGCATTAAAAACAACACGAAGTTTGGTGGTTGTGCTACATTCACGCAGTACCCCGTGGTGTGGTATGAAATATCCACTGGGACTATTATTATTTTTATTTTCGGTCATATGTCCCAAAGTCTCATATTCAGACATAAAGTCGCGATATAATTTACCAAACTCTGGCTTGGACTTTAGTCTGCGTTCTAAAGAATATAGACACTTAGAAGCCCTTTTGAAAGATTCTCCTAAAATAGAAGGATTTTGCTTAACAGGAATACGAACACAAAAATGTCCGCTGTCTAAACGTGTCGTATTCTTGACAAAATGCTCTTCACACAACTTTTCCTCGGGTAAATATTGCGAGGATTGTGAACTAATCTCTTCTAGATTCCAGAATTTCTCTAAATCGGTGCGAATTTTATTTAAATCACCGTTACTGAGGGAATCAGTATGAGTTAAATTGCACGAAATATTATTCGACAATAATTTACCATTATTATAGGTAACAGGGCCAGAAACAATCCAGCCTAACAGCGTTTCACACAACACGGGCTTACCTACTCCTAGTCTAATTCTCTGTGAACCAACCAAGTCCCAGAAGAGATCCGCTCCTATTAAGACATCTACCTCTGAAGGCCTGTAAAAGTTAGGGTCAGCCAAACAGATATTATCTGGAATATTCAGGTCTGAAATGTCGACTTCACGACAAGGCACAACAGTCGTTAATGATGGCAAAACAAAACAATAAAACTTAGCAACATAACTATTATCTAATGACGTCATTTTTACATGACATGTTTTGCCTACGCGAGAACTTACGTTATTAATGCCATAGACCGATCCATTTATCTGACTAGTTTTTAAGTTAAGCCGTGCACATAACCGTTCCGTCATAAAACACGACGTACTACCGCTATCAAGCAGGGCCCGCACTACGTGCTCACGATCATTCTGATCACATAACTTGATAAGAGCGGTGGACAATAACACAGCGCTTTGTTTACGCTCACTACTTAGCGAACTGAGATCCGCAGACAAAGTTAAATTATTTGCACTCACATTAGTGCTAGCCACGGCGTCAGTGGGTGATGACGTTGCTGCGGAATGGGACGAGCTACCATTTGATTTGTTATCATTATTGCTAGAATTCGCCGTACCTTTATTCTCCGACGAATGAATCAAAGTATTATGTCGGCGTTTACATATCTTGCATCCCGGCTTTTTGCATCGGTTAGCAAAATGACCTGCATGAAAACAGTTATAACACACTTTATAGTTAGGTATTAATTTGAGTCGGGCGTCGGTGCTAAGTGAAAGGAATTGTGAACAACTACTTAACACGTGATCAGCTTTACAGTGCGGGCACAACTTACTTAATTCGGTGCTGGAATTAGAATCTTGTGATACAACCATAGATTTCATCTTACTAGAATGAGAACTAGGCTTACCGGGAGTGGGATTAGTGCTATTTCGTGCTGTTTCTAATGTTTCTAATAAGTCAGCGCGAAAGCGAATAAATTGAATGAGTGCAGCAAATGTTATTGTGCTATCCTTGTCTATACGACCTTTGTGCTCCTCCCACTCACGATAAGTTGACCGATCGAGCTTCTGAGTTACCATGAATATTAATAAAGTGTCCCAATACTTGATGGGCTCATCTAACGCTTCCAACGCACGGAGATTTTTATTAAGTTGATCAATCAATGCCTTCAACGCAACAGAGGATTCCTTTGTAATAGCATTCAAATAATAAATGGACGACACATGATTTTGAACTAACATTCTTTTGTTATCGAAGCGATCACAAATTAACTTCCAAGCTGAATCGTAATTACTTGCGGAAAACTCAATCCCATGGATTACAACAGCAGCAGATCCTTCCAGAGACGCTCGTAAATAATGGAATTTGTTAATTTGATCAATTTCATCGTTACAGTGAATGAGGCTAGTAAAAGTGTCGCGGAACTCCAACCAATTGCTAAAACTCCCATTAAATTTAGGTAACTGAATCGTGGGTAACTTAACAGGCTTACGTTGACCAATTCGGGTACATTTTGCACTACTTATGGACTCATTATCGCTGTTATACTTACATAACAGCTCCTGTGCTCTAGCCAGTGCCTTGTAATACTGTGAATCGAATTCAGTACGCTCAGAGACTTGAGCTTTTAAATCATCTACCAGACATTCCAATCGCAACTGTACCTCATCGTATTGCTCATACAAGGCCTCGATTCTTCCAATCCTTAACTGCAATTCCTTGACCTCACAGCTGGTCAACTCCTTGTCGCTGGATGCATCAAGGTAATTGATAAATACAGTTAAGCGTCCCTTTATGCTTCCTCGTTTTTTAACAAGTTCTCTTTCTTCGGACATACTGGGAATCGAATGTAGTCAACCTGGAATTTGTACAATAACAACTTAAGGTATACTTTTATGCAATACTGAAATAACTTACGATAGGAACCCTACGTCTAGCTACTATTGTAATTAAACAATATAACAAAGATGTTAACACCGTAAATATTGACTTCTACCTGTTGTAAACATGAAGTGAATAGAAATTGGGATTTTTAATTTAGACTTTGATATAAGCTACATAAATTCCTCAAAACTTGAACACCTCATTACCTATCGTCCAACTTTATGCAATATAAATAACAAATGAATAGGTAACTAAATTGACTAATACGGTATAAATAACTGAATAAAGTCTAACTAAGACTTGTAATATCATCTAACACCAATCTACGCACTAATAACTATTGACTATGAATAGACCTAAAATACTGCTATACAATTATAAATGTAGCAAAATATCTACTGAACTTTTCAATATATTATTTGGAAAGAACGTATAATCGTATTTGCAAAATAAGTATCACTAAACAAATGATAAGTACTAGAAACTATTCACAATGTATCAAGGTAAATAAGTAACATAAAACAATATTCAGGAATAAAAACACTAACCTTTTTAAATCCTTAATTATGGTTAAATACTACCTGAACGAGTGTTGGGTGATGATATTTTAACTCTAATATTCTTCACACCGTAAATTAGCTTGAAGTCCTTTGTTCACAGTCACGTTGCCGGCTTATAACCTCGTCGGCTTATATCTCCCGGGTAATATTTATGCAAATCCACTGATTTTTAGCAAATCTTCATGTGATTACCAATCCGGCTCGGTAATGGACCAAAATGTGGGGGAATTTTAGGTGACTCTTCAAAGAAACTCCAAAAAATGCAGATATTTAGTCAAACATGTATTGCCTTGATGAAGAACAAAATGGAAGAAAAAATGACAAGAAAGTACATAAAATCCTTACATCTAATTACAATCTAATTAGCACGCAACGTTGATTCTTGCTCATTCCAAACGAGCAGGCGTTAGCTCGAACATAAGGTCTCCGACGCTCATTGGAGGAACTAGACTCATAATAAAAAATAAAAAAAAACTCAATGCATAACTGTTGGTGAAAACGGGCAGTTAGGCATTGAATAAGGTGCCACTTAGTTTTGGTGAAAACGGGCAGTAAGGCATTGAATTAGGTGCCACTTAGTGTTTGTGAGTTTGAAAGTAAGGTTAGCCAAACCTAACTTGCTGACCTAACCTAACTTTCAAACCTAACCTAACTTTCAAACCTCACCTGTAGCTGACCGAACCTAACTCGCAGACCTTACCTTACTACTTTCAAAACTCACCGTAACTAATTTTCAAACTTCGTTAACTTATTGACCAAACTTTCTTACCGCACCTAAGTTGCTGACCTAACCTAACTTTCAAACTCAAATACACTAAGTGGCACCTAATTCAATGCCTAACTGGCCGTTTTCACCAACACTAAGTGGCACCTAATTCAATGCATAACTGCCCGTTTTCACGAATTTATTGACACCCTTATTCAATGCCTTGTCCTGTAAACAGGCCTAACCTAACTATCAAACCTAACCTAACTTGCTGACCTAACCTTACTTTCAAACCTAACCTAACTTTCAAACCTCACCTGTCGCCGACCGAACCTTACTCGCAGACCTTACCTTACTACTTTCAAACCTCACCGTAACTAATTTTCAAACTACGTTAACTTATTGACCAAACTTTCTAACCTCACCTAAGTTGCTAACCTAACCTAACTTGCTTACCTAACCTAACTTTCAAACTCACAAACACAAGTGGCACCTAACTCAATGCCTAACTGCCCGTTTTTACCAAATCTAAGTGGCACCTAATTCAATGCCTTACCCCGTTTTCACCAACAGTAAGTGTCACCTAATTCAATGCCTAACTTCCCGTTTTCACCAACCCTAAGTGACACCTAATTCAATGCCTAACTGCCCGTTTTCACCAACACTAAGTGGCACCTAATTCAATGCCTAACTGCCAGTTTTCACCAACACTAAGTGGCACCTAATTCAATGCCTAACTGCCCGTTTTCACCAACCCTAAGTGGCACCTAATTCAATGCATAACTGCCCGTTTTCACGAATTTATTGACACCCTAATTCAATGCCTTGTCCTGTAAACAGGCCTAACCTAACTATCAAACCTAACCTAACTATCAAACCTAACCTAACTATCAAACCTAACCTAATTTGCTGACCTAACCTAACTTTCAATCCTCACCTGTTGCTGACCGAACCTAACTCGCAGACCATACCTTAATACTTACAAACCTCACCATAACAAATTTTCAAACTACGTTAACTTAATGACCAAACTTTCTAACCTCACCTAAGTTGCTGACCTAACCAAACTTGCTTACCTTACCTAACTTTCAAACTCACAAACACTAAGTGGCACCTAACTCAATGCATAACTGCCCGTTTTCACGAATTTATTGACACCTAATTCAATGCCTTGTCGTGATAACAGGCCTAACCTAACTATCAAACCTAACCTAACTTGCTGACCTAACCTTACTTTCAAACCTAACCTAACTTTCAAACCTCACCTGTCGCTGACCGAACCTAACTCGCAGACCTTACCTTACTACTTTCAAACCTCACCGTAACTAATTTTCAAACTACGTTAACTTATTGACCAAACTTTCTAACCTCACCTAAGTTGCTAACCTAACCTAACTTGTATACCTTACCTAACTTTCAAACTCACAAACACAAGTGGCACCTAACTCAATGCCTAACTGCCCGTTTTTACCAACACTAAGTGGCACCTAATTCAATGCCTTACCCCGTTTTCACCAACAGTAAGTGTCACCTAATTCAATGCCTTACCCCGTTTTCACCAACAATAAGTGTCACCTAATTCAATGCCTAACTTCCCGTTTTCACCAACCCTAAGTGACACCTAATTCAATGCCTATCCTCCCGTTTTCACCAACACTAAGTGACACCTAATTCAATGCCTAACTTCCCGTTTTCACCAACCCTAAGTGACACCTAATTCAATGCCTATCCTCCCGTTTTCACCAACACTAAGTGACACCTAATTCAATGCCTAACTTCCCGTTTTCACCAACATTAAGTGGCACCTAATTCTATGCCTTACCCCGTTTTCACCAACAGTAAGTGTCACCTAATTCAATGCCTTACCCCGTTTTCACCAACAATAAGTGTCACCTAATTCAATGCCTAACTTCCCGTTTTCACCAACCCTAAGTGACACCTAATTCAATGCCTATCCTCCCGTTTTCACCAACACTAAGTGACACCTAATTCAATGCCTAACTTCCCGTTTTCACCAACATTAAGTGGCACCTAATTCTATGCCTTACCCCGTTTTCACCAACAGTAAGTGTCACCTATTTCAATGCCTTACCCCGTTTTCACCAACACTAAGTGACACCTAATTCACTGCCTAACTGCCCGTTTTCACCAACACTAAGTGGCACCTAATTCAATGCCTTACCCCGTTTTCACCAACAATAAGTGTCATTTAATTCAATGCCTAACTGCCCGTTTACACCAACACTAAGTGGCACCTAATTCAATGCCTTACCCTGTTTTCACCAAAAATAATTGTCACCTAATTCAATGCCTAACTGCCCGTTTTCACCAAAACTAAGTGGCACCTAATTCAATGCCTAACTGCCTGTTTCACCAACCCTAAGTGACACCTAACTCAATGCCTAACTGGCCGTTTTCACCAACACTAAGTGGCACCTAATTCAATGCATAACTGCCCGTTTTCACGAATTTATTGACACCCTTATTCAATGCCTTGTCCTGTAAACAGGCCTAACCTAACTATCAAACCTAACCTAACTTGCTGACCTAACCTTACTTTCAAACCTAACCTAACTTTCAAACCTCACCTGTCGCCGACCGAACCTTACTCGCAGACCTTACCTTACTACTTTCAAACCTCACCGTAACTAATTTTCAAACTACGTTAACTTATTGACCAAACTTTCTAACCTCACCTAAGTTGCTAACCTAACCTAACTTGCTTACCTAACCTAACTTTCAAACTCACAAACACAAGTGGCACCTAACTCAATGCCTAACTGCCCGTTTTTACCAAATCTAAGTGGCACCTAATTCAATGCCTTACCCCGTTTTCACCAACAGTAAGTGTCACCTAATTCAATGCCTAACTTCCCGTTTTCACCAACCCTAAGTGACACCTAATTCAATGCCTAACTGCCCGTTTTCACCAACACTAAGTGGCACCTAATTCAATGCCTAACTGCCAGTTTTCACCAACACTAAGTGGCACCTAATTCAATGCCTAACTGCCCGTTTTCACCAACCCTAAGTGGCACCTAATTCAATGCATAACTGCCCGTTTTCACGAATTTATTGACACCCTAATTCAATGCCTTGTCCTGTAAACAGGCCTAACCTAACTATCAAACCTAACCTAACTATCAAACCTAACCTAACTATCAAACCTAACCTAATTTGCTGACCTAACCTAACTTTCAATCCTCACCTGTTGCTGACCGAACCTAACTCGCAGACCATACCTTAATACTTACAAACCTCACCATAACAAATTTTCAAACTACGTTAACTTAATGACCAAACTTTCTAACCTCACCTAAGTTGCTGACCTAACCAAACTTGCTTACCTTACCTAACTTTCAAACTCACAAACACTAAGTGGCACCTAACTCAATGCATAACTGCCCGTTTTCACGAATTTATTGACACCTAATTCAATGCCTTGTCGTGATAACAGGCCTAACCTAACTATCAAACCTAACCTAACTTGCTGACCTAACCTTACTTTCAAACCTAACCTAACTTTCAAACCTCACCTGTCGCTGACCGAACCTAACTCGCAGACCTTACCTTACTACTTTCAAACCTCACCGTAACTAATTTTCAAACTACGTTAACTTATTGACCAAACTTTCTAACCTCACCTAAGTTGCTAACCTAACCTAACTTGTATACCTTACCTAACTTTCAAACTCACAAACACAAGTGGCACCTAACTCAATGCCTAACTGCCCGTTTTTACCAACACTAAGTGGCACCTAATTCAATGCCTTACCCCGTTTTCACCAACAGTAAGTGTCACCTAATTCAATGCCTTACCCCGTTTTCACCAACAATAAGTGTCACCTAATTCAATGCCTAACTTCCCGTTTTCACCAACCCTAAGTGACACCTAATTCAATGCCTATCCTCCCGTTTTCACCAACACTAAGTGACACCTAATTCAATGCCTAACTTCCCGTTTTCACCAACCCTAAGTGACACCTAATTCAATGCCTATCCTCCCGTTTTCACCAACACTAAGTGACACCTAATTCAATGCCTAACTTCCCGTTTTCACCAACATTAAGTGGCACCTAATTCTATGCCTTACCCCGTTTTCACCAACAGTAAGTGTCACCTAATTCAATGCCTTACCCCGTTTTCACCAACAATAAGTGTCACCTAATTCAATGCCTAACTTCCCGTTTTCACCAACCCTAAGTGACACCTAATTCAATGCCTATCCTCCCGTTTTCACCAACACTAAGTGACACCTAATTCAATGCCTAACTTCCCGTTTTCACCAACATTAAGTGGCACCTAATTCTATGCCTTACCCCGTTTTCACCAACAGTAAGTGTCACCTATTTCAATGCCTTACCCCGTTTTCACCAACACTAAGTGACACCTAATTCACTGCCTAACTGCCCGTTTTCACCAACACTAAGTGGCACCTAATTCAATGCCTTACCCCGTTTTCACCAACAATAAGTGTCATTTAATTCAATGCCTAACTGCCCGTTTACACCAACACTAAGTGGCACCTAATTCAATGCCTTACCCTGTTTTCACCAAAAATAATTGTCACCTAATTCAATGCCTAACTGCCCGTTTTCACCAAAACTAAGTGGCACCTAATTCAATGCCTAACTGCCTGTTTCACCAACCCTAAGTGACACCTAACTCAATGCCTAACTGCCTGTTTCACCAACCCTAAGTGGCACCTAATTCAATGCCTAACTGCCGTTTTCACCAACCCTAAGTGGCACCTAATTCAATGCCTAACTGATCGTTATCACCAACATTAAGTGACACCTAACTCAATGCATAACTGCCCGTTTTCACGAATTTATTGACACCTAATTCAATGCCTTGTCGTGAAAACAGGCCTTACCTAACTATCAAACCTAACCTAAATTTCAAACCTAACCTTATTTTCAAACCTCACCTGTTGCTGACCGAACTTAACTCGCGGACCTTTCTACTTTCAAACCTCACCATAACTAATTTTCAAACTAAGTTAACTTGGTGAACAAACATTCTAACCTCACCTAAGTTGCTGATCTAACCTAACTTTCAAACTCACAAACACTAAGTGGCACCTAATTCAATGCCTAACTGCCCGTTTTCACCAGCACTAAGTGACACCTAATTCAATGCCTAACTGCCCGTTTTCACCAACACTAAGTGGCACCTAATTCAATGCCTTACCCCGTTTTCACCAACAATAAGTGTCACCTAATTCAAAGCCTTACTGCCCGTTTTCACCAAAACTAAGTTGCACCTAATTCAATGCCTAACTGCCCGTTTTCAGCAACACTAAGTGACACCTAAGTCAATGCCTAATTGCCCGTTTTCACCAACACTATGTGACACCCAACAAAATAGACTTCTCAAACATGCTAACCTAACCTAACCTTACTTGCAGACCTAACTTTCAAACCTCACCTAAGTTGCTGACCTTACCTAACTTTCAAACCTAAGTTAACTTGCTGACCAAACTTTCAAACCTCGCCTAAGTTGCTGACCTAACCTAAGCTCACCTAATCTAACTTGCTGATCTAACCTAACTTGTTGAACTAACCTAACTTGCTGATATAACCTAACATACTGACCTACCCTATTTTGCTAACCTAACCTAACTTTCAAAACTCACCTAAATGCTGACCGCTGGCGTTCGACTGTGAACGCCATCTTGTGCCTCAAGGCCGAGGCGAAGGATGCAGTTGCTCGGGGTGGGGTGTTTGGCAGTGTCTTTAGACATCGCCAACGCGTTCAACGCCCAGCCATTCAGCTGCATCGAGGAGGCGCTGCGCTACCATCAGGTACGGCCACCAGCTGCCTCAGGTAGACGGCTACCTGAGGCAGCTGGTGGCAGACTAAATGCAGGGTCGGTTCGTCTGCTACGAGGGATGCGACGGCCGAGTTGTGCGCAGGGCCATCACGTGCGGTGTTCCAAATGTGTCGGTCTTGGGTCCGCTCGGGTGAAACATTGGCTATGACCGGGCCTTGCGCTGTTTGCTCTCCCCCGGGCAGGGCGTCATTTGCTACGCGGATGACTCGCTCGTCACGGCCCCGGGAGGGAGCTACATAGAAGCGGCACTTTTGGCTGTCGAGGGCGCGTCCCTTGTCGTAGGGCGAATCGAAGCACTGGGCCTCAAGGTGGCGCTTGAGAAGACGGAGGCCCTGGTATTTCATGCGTCCCGACGCCGGCCACAAGCTGGCACACACCTCACTATTGGTGGTGCGACAATAGCGGTGCGGGCAAGTATGAGATACTTGGGCCTGGTTCTAGACCGGAGGTGGAACTTCGGCGAAAACTTTGGTCAGCTCACGCCGAAGCTGATCAGCACGGTTTGAAATTTAGGTAAGGTCTGCAAGTTAGGTTAGGTCAGCAACAGTTGAAGTAGTAACTGCCCGTTTTCACCAACACTAAGTGACACTTAACTCAATGCATAATTGCCCGTTTTCTCGAATTTATTGACACCTAATTCAATGTCTTGTCGTGAAAACAGGCCTTACCTAATTTTCAAACTAAGTTAACTTGCTGACCTAACCTAACTTTCAAACCTAACCTAACTTTCAAACCTCACCTGTTGCTGACCGAACCTAACTCGCAGACCTTACCTTACTACTTTCAAACCTCACCATAACTAATTTTCAATCTACGTTAACTTATTGACCAAACTTTCTAACCTCACCTAAGTTGCTGACTCGATGCCGAAAATATGTGGCTAATAATGAAAAGTAAAAAGAGAGAGTTGTTTCTGGAATTTTGCGTTAAAGTATGAGGGAAAGTAATAGAAAGGAATAAAATTGCCTAAGCAAAAATGTTTGCATAATATTGTATAAAATATTAGGGTCAAGCATTGAAACCAGAAATTATAAAATTGCCAAGAAACGCCAGAAAATTGATTATTCATTGTATAAGTTGCCCATATTGAGAAACTAGAGTGTAAGCAGTCGTAAGAAACTGTACTAGAAATAAGAATAGAGAAATAAGATGGCTGTCTAAATTGAAATCCACTTATGTAATAATATTAAGAAATAGAAAATAAGAAGTAGTCCTAAGGAATATGTAACTAGAAATAAGAATAGATATAAGATGGCTGTAAAATTATGAAATAAACATGTAATAGAGAAATATAAATAAGAATAACTGTAGAAAATAAATAAAACATTTGTGTCAATGTGTTATCCCCAAAATAAAAAAAAATAAAAAAAAAACACAAGAGGAATAGAGAACAGAATAGAAAAAAGTAGAAGGGCGTACTACCCTTAAAGGCAGAAAGAGGACAGAATAAAAGAAAGATAAAGTATGTAGAATGAAAGTACGACAGGAATAAAAGCGAGAACTAGTATGAAAGTAAAGCCTAGCACAGGCTCCGATTATGTTGGAGGTAGAAGTAATAAACAAAAAAAAAAAAAACAAAAAAAAAAAAAAAAGTTGCTGACCTAACCTAACTTGCTTACCTAACCTAACTTTCAAACTCACAAACACTAAGTGGCACCTAATTCATTGTCTAACTGCCCGTTTTCACCAACCCTAAGTGACAGTTAACTCACTTAATGTTGGTGACAACGGGCAGCCAGGCATTGAATTAGGTGCCACTTAGTGTTTGGTGAAAACGGGCAGCTAGATATTGAATTAGGTGACACTTATTGTTGGTGAAAACGGTCAGTTAGGCATTGAATTAGGTGACACTTATTGTTGGTGAAAACGGGGATAAGGCATTGAATTAGGTGCCACTTAGTGTTGGTGAAAACGGTCAGCAACAGGTGAGGTTTGAAAGTTAGGTTAGGTAAGCAAGTTAGGTTAGGTCAGCAACTTAGGTGAGGTTAGAAAGTTTGGTCAATAAGTTAACGTAGTTTGAAAATTAGTTATGGTGAGGTTTGAAAGTAGAAAGGTAAGGTCTGCGAGTTAAGTTCGGTCAGCAACAGGTGAGGTTTGAAAGTTAGGTTAGGTCAGCAAGTTAGGTTTACCTAACCTAACTTTCAAACTCACAAACACTAAGTGCCATTTAGTGTTTGTGAGTTTGAAAGTTAGGTTAGGTCAGCAACTTAGGTGAGGTTAGAAAGTTTGGTCAGTTAGTTAACGTGGTTTGAAATCTAGTTATGGTGAGGTTTGAAAGTAGTAAGGTCTGCGAGTTAGGTTCGGTCAGCGACAGGTGAGGTTTGAAAGTTAGGTTAGGTCAGCAAGTTAGGTTTGATAGTTAGGTTAGGCCTGTTTTCACGACAAGGCATTGAATTAGGTGTCAATAAATTCGTGAAAACGGGCAGTTATGCATTGAGTTAGGTGTCACTTAATGTTGGTGAAAACGGGCAGTTAGGCATTGAATTAGGTGCCACTTAGGAATGGTGAAAACAGCGGTTATGCATTGATTTAGGTGCCACTTAGGGTTGGTGAAACGGGCAGTTAGGCATTGAATTAGGTGCCACTTAGTTTTGGTGAAAACGGGCAGTTAGGCTTTGAATTAGGTGACACTTATTGTTGGTGAAAACGGGGTAAGGCATTGAATTAGGTGCCACTTAGTGTTGGTGAAAACGGGCACTTAGGCATTGAATTAGGTGTCACTTAGTGTTGGTGAAAACGGGCAGTTAGGCATTGAATTAGGTGCCACTTAGGGTTGGTGAAAACGGCAGTTAGGCATTGAATTAGGTGCCACTTAGGGTTGGTGAAACAGGCAGTTAGGCATTGAATTAGGTGCCACTTAGTTTTGCTAACCCAACCTAACTTTCAAACCTCACCTAAATTTATTTATATAGTAAAATCTCCCTTACAACTATCATTACAGGTGTATTCCTAATGCGATAGTGCGGTCTTTAAATTTAAACTTATTTACAATTAAACTATACAAAACGTAAAAACAAACAAAAACACTAGTAGTAAGTAATTAAAATAACATTTAACAATCCTAAGTTCTATACTAAGTTCCCTAAATACACTAAACACAATATTTAAATTACAAAACAACAACATTTAGCCTACTCTAATCTACACTAAGTATAACATAAAATAAACAGCAGTACTTTTGCGAATTCACTCAAATAGCATGTAAATACATCGATCTTGACGTGAAGATCGTTAATTATCCGAATTGCACGGGTCAATGGTGTTTTAGCGAGAAGGTTGGTCCTGGCCACCGGCACGGCCAGCAGCGGCGGGCGGCGTCGTCTCCACACATAGCGGTCCGGTACACACAAACTCAGGCGCTGCAGCACTTCTAGGTTATGTTCAATGCCACGAAGTACCCTAACCAAATACGACACCAGCGTGAATTCCCGTCGCACCCCCAGTTGGTTGTACCCGACCATACCTAGCACAAATAGAGTGGGGTACATCAACGGGTAGAACGGATAAACCCCATATAACTTCTTATACAATTGGCGCGTGAACTTGTTCTGCACACGTTCTAACATTACCAAGTACTTGGCCTCATGTGGAGCCCATATGACAGCACTATGTTCCAGATGACTCCTGACTAGTGTGTCATACAGGACCCTGACTGAAGCGATGTTATTGAAGTGCCTTGTCTGCCTCAGAACAAACCACAAGTTTCGAAACGCCCTTTTGCAGATCTTCGTAATATGATCGCGAAACGAAAGTTCCGGAGTGACAGTAACTTCCAAATCCCGCACCTCAGAGACACGTTGCATAGGCGCGGTACCCACTACATACTCGTGTACTAGAGGGGCACGCGCGCGTGTAAAACTCATCACCGAGCACTTTGACACGTTGAAGAAAAGCTTGTTGTCCTGACTCCATTCCACTACCCTATCTATATCCTCCTGCAACCGTTCGCAATCGGATTTACTATTAACCTCGAGCAGCAACTTAAGGTCATCCGCAAATAATAAACAAGCGCCATGTTTGACTACTTCCGGCAAATCGTTTATCATTATGATGAATTCGAGAGGCCCCAAATTGCTGCCTTGGCTCACACCGGACCAGGTGTAATATGGGTCAGATTCACACCCATTATAATTAATATGCAGGATAGGCAGCAGTACGTAGTACTGCTGCCTATCCTGCATATAACTGGCGAAGAAGTGCAATAGATGCGGCGTACAGCCGACTTCTGCGAGCTTTGTTAATAAGATGTCATTGTCGACGGTGTCGAAAGCTTTTTTAAAATCAAAATAAGCAGCATCAACCTGCCCACCAGCATCTACCGCTAGCACCACCTGCGTCATAAAGTTCAGCAGATTGGTTCCCGTGCTGCGCATCAGCCAGTTGTCCGCGCACCTGCTCCTGAATGCATCGCTGTATAGCAGACTCGAACACCTTTGCCGGCGTCGACAGCACGGCCACCGGCCTATAACCAGTAATGTCCGATCCCGCCTTACCTTTGGGTACAGGAATGACCCGCGTGATCTTCCATTGAGTGGGGAACGTCATCGATTGAAGACACATATTAAAAATATAAAGTAGCGGTTCTGAGAGCACCCTATCACAATCTCTAAAAAGAAATGCCGGAATACCGTCCGGACCCGCTGAACGCTTCGGTTTCAGGCGCTCGAGTGCACATTTGACGTCCTTCAAACTAAGTGCGTCAAGTTGCACCCGCGCACTGCTCGCCGCTCCCGCCGCGCTCGCCGCTTGAGCGTCTAACCGCGGCGGATGATCGCTATAAATCGATTTGAAAAAATTTGCGAACTGTTTAGCACACTCTTCATCCGATAAATGCTCACCATCTTTTATAATAGTTTTCTTGGTTACCGCAGTTTTCTTTGATCGGATGTATTGCCAGAATGACTTGGGATCTTTAGCAAACTGACACTGGATTTTATGTTGATGCAGTTTGTGAGCAGTTTCTATACATTTTTTAATAAAGGCTCTGCATTTAGAATATTCTTCATAATCCCTACTAAGTTTAGTTGTTTTTATGCCGAAACCGAATCCGAAGGATCGGTTTTGATTTATTTTGATATAACATATTTAAGAACCATCGCCAAAAAACAAGCTTTCAAAAAAAAAACTCCATCTAAATCGGGTTGACTCGTTTAAGAGCTACGGTGCCAGAAACAGACACACACACATATAGGGGTCAAACTTATAACACCCCTCCTTTTGCGCCGGGAGTAAAAAAACAAGGCTACAACTAGGGCATCGAAAATCGGCTATTTTTTGGGACCGGTTAATGTAATGTTAAAGTGACGAAAAGTTAAAAACTAATTTTTATAGGTACCTAGTTAATAAACATTTTGGTGATATTAATCACTTTTTTCCTTAAAAACAGCGCTGGTCTCGATTTTTCCCGTGACTCCCGGGACTGGCTTTAAAATTTCGATACTAGTGACCAGATATACCTTCGAGACCGAAATCCCTAATCGAGACCTGGTTTGTTCTGGAGTCTCTGCAGTGATGCCAAGTAGGCTGGCGATACTTCCAAATGCTGAAAAGTCTTTAAGAAAACGCCATATATAATGACAGTCCAAACTCAGAACCAGCAGACAGAGCATATCCCATTGTGTCGAGGGTGAGGCAAGAGGACGTAATTTCACGGATATTGTTCACCAACGAACTGGCGGATGTGTAAAAGACGCTGAACTGGGAATGGCATTAACATCTACGGCGAGTACATTTCACACTTGAGATTTGCAGATGACATCATCATACTGACTGAATCGCTGCACAACTTACACATATATACTTATACTGGCCTAGTTGATTCTTCAATACGCATTGGACTCAGGGATACTTGATAAAACCTAGGTAATGTTCAACGAACTCGTCACCCCAGGATCTATTTACCTCGGAAAAATGGTGGTCTGCTGTGAAGTTTGCGCTGTTAACAGCGCAAACTTCACATCAGACCACCATTTTAAGTTAAACACACATTAATGTGTGTTTGTAAAATCAGTAAGTATTCACAATCGTTTAATGGTAAGATTCAAGTTGACTCTAAAGGTAGATGTGTAGATTTTAGTATCCGATTTACGAGAATTAACCCAAAAAATTATCTCGTACTCATCATTTCATACGAATTTTTCTTCTGTTTGCATCGCCAGAAAATCGTGATTTGAACCTTGAATAATGTGGTGAGTTCTTTTATTTATAACTTTTGTTTTTACAGGCTTAGTTTCAATGTATTTTTTTTCAAATGGCCGAAATTGATCGCGGAAGAAAACTCTAAACTGTACATGGTCAATTTATGTTTTTTGTTAACAGCGCTCTCGGTTTTATTTTTTCGATTTTTTCTAAGTAAGCGACGTCCTTCGTCCTTGTACTGACATAAAAACATTGAAATTCCTGTTATTTAAGCTAGATACGTTGTTTCTCATACGCTTACTAAAAATCCCAGTTAATGAACGTCGCTGACCAGGGGTAGGTGCGGGGGGCCCAGACGGGTTAGTGGCTATCAATAAATGTGACTACTTTGAGGGTGATCGTACAGGGTGTAACAGGACCCTTCACGAAACCTTCAACCAAGCATTATGTACATCAAAATAAGTAACTTTACGCAAAAAATATTGCTGAGAAACTTTTTTTTTGGGGTGAAAAATCACGTTTTGCCGTAAAACTCAATGTAACGCACTCAAAACACTTTGCTGATGGATGTATTGAATAGTGCGAGGGTCGTGGAGGTGTTTTAAGTAAAAATCTTACATAAAAAAACATGTATTTAAAAACAACTTGTGAAAAAGTTGGAACTTTGACCCTTAATATCTCCGTAACTAGAAGGTTCCCAGGTGGTCTAGAAGAATGGTCTAGAACAAAAAAAAATGATCGCAATAACGGGGAAAACAAGTACCTTTCGGCTTCGTTAAGGGTCTTGTTACACCCTTTATGTAGAGCGACACTGTGATGTTACGCAATTTTTTTTTTTTCGGTATCTGTATGCGTGGCCTTCCCTTCATGGAGAACCACTGCACGCCACTGACCAGTGGTGGGCCTTGAATTGCCGCTCTAACAGAATCATACTAGGATGTAACAATTTGTAAAATGGTCGCAAGGTGACAATTCATAATTATTAACTGCCTCTGTGAACATTTTAAGAATTTTAACGTGATTCATATTATTAGCCTATTTATTATTCTGTTGCAGCGGCCATTTTAAATCCGCGATCTTCAGAAAGTCACCCACCCACCTTGCTGTTGGTCTGCCAACATTTGTTCCATATACTGTCTCTCTTGATGTTGATGGATGGAGAGGTAGACGAAAACTAAAACCATAGAAAAGATTAATTTTGTGAAGAAAGACGAAAGAATATGGAGTAAATTTTAGTTCGACGGTGAGATTGAAAAACACGTGTATCCTGGCTCAAAGACAGGAAGATGATGTAGATTCTATGTTTAGACAAGAAACTTTCCATAGAAGTCGACGTAATAGTAATATTAACAAGGTCAACATTCGCACAAAGACTTGAAACTTACTCGTGGAGGCTCGTAGCTAAGGTAAAATTAGTTATAATTAACAAATAATTCAATATAACATTACAAATTGGGAACTTGTATATAAATCTTAAGCAAATCGGGTTAAGGTATAACTTTAAACAGCTCTCCATATATATTATATCGATTAGGTTATTCTATTCTAACCCGTGTAGCGTCTGTGGCTTAGAATTTAAAAACAGGATTGGTAAAGTAAGGAAGGTTGATTTTAAAAATAAGGCCTTATAATATTAATAATATTAATAACCGTATCCGCTTGTTCTTAAGAGGTCACCATAGAATTATTACAAGGCCTCATCAATCTAGAATTCTAGATAGTATCGAATTTTACTTGAGAAATATGACCACAAAATAATAAAATGAACATCTACCATTTGTTTTTTTACTGATTTGTTACATTTTGCAGACAAACTAAACACCTGGAAATATGACCAGAACTTAATACTAAAGTATACAGGGTCAAATTAAACTAGCTAATGAAACTCTAGCGTCCTCATGGGTATCGAGTCGTCATGTCTGTGGAATTTAAGAAACTAATTCTGTTTATCTTTTATTTAAATAACAAATGAAAATTATTTACAAACTTTATACAATGTATAGATAATAAATATAATATATAATGTAAGAAATAAAGAAAAACAAAGTATTTATTACACTCACACAGGACAATACAAAAAAAAAATACAAAAATGGTTGAAACAAAATGGTTGAATGGTTGAACATTAAAACAAAATTAATATAAAAAGTAAAAAGTAAAGATTGGTAAAAGAAAAAACAAGAGAAATAAGTCCTGTGCGAGGCCAGCAGGCCCTATCTCAGCATGGTGCTGTAACTTTAAGAAAAAAAGTTACAGCGCTGGTATATTAAAAAAAACCCTGTCCGATCCGAAAAGGCTTACAGATATACTACCAATAACATTGCCAAATAAAATAAGAAACATAAAATATTCATGAAAGTAAAAATATTAATGAATTTTAAAATGCATGATTTGTGTCCCAAATTAACACCGATTCCATTTTCTAACAAACTTTTAAAACGTGACAACACCTTCTTCGGCATAAGTATGCTCGATCGTCAATTGTTTTGTTTTTTGACGTCACTACCCGAAAAGCGACCGCTCGCACCCGCGTCTTGTCATATAGGTATCCTCATTTTAGTACATTAATTTATTAAATTTTCATCGGGGTATTTTTTTACTTGTTCTCCAAAAAGGATTACATAAATACAATCTAATTTCGATACCTTATAATATCCTCACGGATCGGACAGGGTTTTTTTTTAACATATTCTTTAGAATTAAAATCGCGTCAAAAAATTTACCCTTGTAATTTTGCAACCAATTCAAATTCTAAAAAATATCAATGACGTTGTATTCACTGCACACTGTATTATTTTATCCTCCTCGACAAAACCACAAATATATTTCGCACAGTTTCCTTTCCAGCGCCATCGTATCCAAGTTCCAATTCAGTAATTTGCTCACGTCTCGATTCCATTACAATAGTATCGGATCCAAGCAGAAACTCCTCACTACCTCAGCTCCTCAAATTTTGATCCAGTTATCGTTCAGTCTGTTAAGTTTGAACGTCTTTGTATTCTGTTACAGCTTCATTTGTAGACAGATTTGTTTCTAGAAGTGTTTCTATTTAAACTATTAATTTTATTCAGTTTTTAGTAGGATCTTGGAGGTCTCCGAAAATAGTTTTGTCAGTCTGCCCCTAAATAAAAAAAAATATTAAGGCGCCTCCCCGGGCAAAACGCAGCGGTAGCCGTGTTTTGTGGAGTTTTTGGAGCTATCTACTCTTTACCCAAAATAAATACCAACTTATAAAATAAACATGAAATTTCTGCATATTCTTGACTCCGACTTTTTTAGTAGTACAATGTAAAATTAATCTCCTCACAACGAAACCACAGAAATGGGACAGGATTATTGATGACTTGCATCTCCTCATAAAGTAACCATAATTTTGATTTGCTTTTTACACTAGTTGGTAGGCAATTTAATAACAAACATTGTGCATTTGTTTTATTTTTTTCAAAAGACCTAAATTTGATTTTATAAAAATTAATAATTCCAAAATCTGAAAGCGTACTCGCTACGTATATCGCTATTTTCTATCTCGCGATCTTATGCTAGGTGCCGTACGGCGAAAAGGGACGAATGCTCAAGGTTATTTGGTCAGTCGTATACCGCCTTAAGGACAATGTTGATATTGAAAGGGAGCGTAGGCATTGGCGGTCCGAGGTAACACGAACTGACGGCTTCCACGTCGTCATTCGCAAGAGAACCGCGTCGCTGTTGTCAAGGTTGCGGGCGAGTGGCAACAGCATTCTAAAAACTGTGGCGGAGAGTATCGACTCTCCAATTATTAAAAGTTTTGTGAGAAGGACAATCACTAAGCATGTCGTTTTCACAGTACTATTTAGTCTGTCTTCTTCTCAATTGTATTTTAACTACTAACACTAGTAATAAGTTATATTAGTGTTTACTAACACGCTGGATCATTGTTGTCTGAAAATAAAGAATTATTCTATTAAACTATTCAAAGTGTAACATAATAAATGCAAGTCTTCTCGTCATGTCGTGATCGTGACACAGACCATGAAAGAAAAACACTTTTGCTCTGTGACTTTTTAAAATACGTATCTGTTTTTTTAGTTTTGCCATACATGCTGATTCAGCTGATGGCGTCAGTTCCTATAGAAAGTCCAAATTTTCAAACAAAAGTTGTTCAGTTTCATGGTCTGAGAGACCACACGAGAAGTCTTGCGTTTATTGTGTTACCTATAATATATAAAAAACGCTAGAAAATACAAAATTACCGCAGTTTGGAAAGCCGGTGGTTTTAGTTACTCGCTTAGTTAGTTGCCTGCTTAATTTTTTGTCACCGCCTTTTTTATAATCAGCGTGTTTTGCCACGGCTTTTTCCTTTTTTTTTTATCGTCTGCCTTCTCCGACCAATTCGTTAGGAATCAATCTAAATCTCCAATGCCACTAAAGTTATTAGAGTTTTTTGTAATTAAAAATGAAAGATTCCGACATCTCAATACGTCGAAATCTATTCCGACCTCCGATTGAAAACCTCTTTTGGGTTTTTTTTTTTTATTTTGGGGTTTTTTTTTGGGGTTTCTTCTCAATGGGGGCTATCGCATATGAATTCGCCGCTAGAGGCGCTAGTGTAGCGCGAGGTCACCGAAATGTCATAGAGTGTTCGCGCGTTGTGTACTTTTTCAACACGTATTTTTATTCATGTTTACGATTGTGGTCTAGACTGAGCCATTCCTGGTTAATTATTGCTTGAAGATTTAAAGTAGCAACTTAGGATCTTATTTGTTAGTACTTGGAGGTAAAATTATTTTTAAATGTTTCGTGCTTGCTAATTTTTGGGAGAATATTGTAAATACGTATCTGAAGTTTACACTATGTTGTTATTACATAATAAAATGAACTTTTTATGAAGTTAGTGGTACTTTAAAGTATGAAATAGAATTATTGACATGACCTTACTCGACAGTGGCGCCATCTGGTGAGCTCAAAAACGATAGCCCTCATTAAACACTCACAAATAACATCCAAACAACTTGTTAATTCCTTTCGACAATTTCCTTTGACATTTCAGTTTTTTAAATTCACCAAAAGAATCGCTGTAAGGATTACGAAAGGGTCGCCGATCGACTTCGCACCTCAGTTGGTTTGTTCCACAAAGACTGAACTTTTAATTGGAGGCTAAATCCGAGATGGGTCTTTTGTTAGCGCCTTCGTTAATTTCTGTTCACCTGATTCCTTCGAAAATTGAGGACGAAAACGAAGGAAAACGTTTTTGTTTGAATATTTTTGGGTGTAATTGTGATTTTAGAGATGTAACTATGAACCGAGATCATTGGTTCGGACTTCGGGGGTAATATCGCCACGTGTAAAAAAAAAACGCGTGAAATCACGCGTTAATTTTTCAACTTATTTATTATTTTTATTTTATTTTATTTTTATTTAAAATTCAATATAGTCGCCTGTAGGTACGGAGTTCTGTACATGGGCTTAGCATTCGATTTTTAAGTGCTATGTATTAGCCTTATTATTATCCACCTAGCTTCTTTCCAACTAAATATTGAAGTTGTTTCTAGCAAGCATAATACATTGGGTTGCGGAACTGTTCGAAAGAGATACCGCGGCCCTGGATCACAAAGGGCAAAAGAAGGAACATGGATGGGTTTTAGTCAGTACAAGTATGACACTCCCTTCCACTCCACCCGTCATTTGATGATTTACAATCCGAAAAAAAAACCGCATGCATAATACATTTTCTGCCCTATGTTATCTGAAAAGAAAAACCGTGAGAATATGGCCTTACCGATCTACCTACTTCTTTACGTAAAAGTATGAATCATACATTCATACTTTTACGTAAGGAAGTAGGTTTCATATAAATTAAAATGAATCTATAAATCAAATTCGAGTTACGTAGTCAGTGGCCCGAAAGTCTGAGCACCCAGTAAGTACTGTAACTGGGTGGTGGAGGTCAGATAGGCAGTCGCTCCATGTAAAATACTGGTATTATTTTCCTTTTTTTTCTTTTCCACGGCTGGTTTCGCCACACGCGCGCGTGTCGCTTGAGCGTGTCACTCTTGTCCAAGAGTTTCAAAAAATGTCAATGCATTAAAATTGACACCCAAAACTACACAAAACACCGGACCAAGCGTTTCCGTCTAAAAATATACGCTATATAAATGTTTAGTCCAATAAAAATATATTTACAAGCTCGTTGGCATGCACTGCGCCTATACCATGCTCCGTTTGTTCCGGCTGTGTTGTATGTTGTGGCAGAATTAGTCACTAGTCCCAAGCGTCCGGGCGATATTCATAGCGATACAAAACTCGCGAGCAGAGCTTTGGGAACAAGGTGTAAGCGGTAAGCGAGAATTAAAATAAAACAAAATTACGCAGCTTAAGTTCCTGGGTTCGCCTCCCAGGTTGGGCAAGGTTTTATTAGGTTTTTCCATCAGAAATTTTCAGGATTTCCATTAGGCTCAGCAATAGTAACCATCCATGACTTTTCATTACAGGAAGGCAGTTTGCAGCCCCCCTCTAATTTCTGAAGCACAAAAAATCTGAATTGTTTTAGCTGATTTCTTTTGTAAGTTTTGCGTTCATAATGTGCTGTGTACCAGGCTTTCATAACTTTTAAAGCCACATCCATTCACGTATGAAAACAGTCGAGTGATTGGATTATCATACATGGTTTTAATTAAACAAATTATAGCTTGCAATGTACTAACTTTTAGTGTTCATAGCAGAGACAATATAGCGGCACTATACTATTTTAATATCTATGAAACATAACACCAGGTTTAGGCAAAATGTGACGACTCTAACCTAAGCTTACATGAAGGGGATGACGGGGTCTTGAGAGCAAGCAAAGCGAGACCCCGCCTTCCCCTTCGTACTTAACCTGTCCGGAGTCGGGCTGCCCCATGTACCGACCGTGCGAAGTCGATAACACACATAATGTATGTGTGTCATCATTTTAGTGCCATCATGCAAGCTCTCAAAATAATCTATCTAAACCGCTTCCTCTTACAACTCAAAAGCTTATCTAACAGTAATTTGAGTGTCATTCCAGATAACTCGCACACATCAGTTTGATTGCGGCTCGTCAAATATACTGAACTATGTTAAATGTTTGATATTTCCGCGTAACCCGAGTACCGCCTGCCCCGCGCCCGCCATGTTGCTGAACTATATCGAATTGAGCGACCGCTGACAGTGTGTTACGCACTTTAGTGGTTATGTCAAGCAATATACGGTAAGTGTTAGAGCTGTTGGCGTTATTATTATTGTACCACTACAAGGTCTATGCTTGTACAGAACACGCTTGCTGAATGCATTTTTGGCGCACTGAGATCTAAGCCGAAATTACTTACGTATAGATATGCGTGGTTTCTGTTACTGTCAAACTACAAGATAAAGATATAGCCGGAAAATATCCAAACCTATACACGGGCTAAGTAACGTTTATAGCTGTCGGCTTTAGATATATCTTCTAAGTTCAAGTTGCCCTAACATGTTTTCAATGTTAGATATATGCTTAAGAACTTTAAGGTGATATGTTTGCCACAGTAGTAGGTATGTTATTTAAAAGAAAAATAGTCTTTTTTAAGATGTTTTATAAATAATAACTTCCGAAAAAAACTAAACTTCCAACGATCTGTGGTTGACTGTAATATACTGTGGGTTGGAGTGCGGAGTCAGACAGGGGGGTCTGACTTCACCGAAACTCTTCTGTTTGTACGTAGATCGGCTGATTCGTGAGCTCAGCAGTACTATGGTAGGCTGTTCCATTGACGGAACACTCGTCAATAACATCAGCTACGCCGATGACATGGTGCTGCTGGCCCCATCGATCAGCGCCCTCAGGAAACTCTTATCTGTCTGTGAGCGATATGCGGAGGCCCAAGGTCTCAGATATAATTCGAAAAAGAGCGAGTGTCTGTTGTTCAAGGCAGGCACTAAAGACTATCGCGAAGTGCCACCTGTCACACTCGGTGGGATTGAGTTGCAATGGGTGCAAACTTTTAAATATCTGGGGCACTGGGTCACTGCAACGCAGACGGATGATGTTGACATGGAGAGGGAGCGTAGGGCGCTGTCAGTCAGGAGCAATATGTTGATCCGTAGGTTCGCAAAGTGCTCGAGGGGAGTGAAAACTACTCTGTTTAGGGCATACTGCCAATCTTTTTACACCAGCAGTCTATGGGTCGACTACACGCAAAAGGCTTACAGCGCCTTACGCGTCCAGTACAATAACGCGTACAGGGCGTTGCTGGGGTTGCCACGATACTGTAACGCATCAGGGATGTTCGCAGAGGCACGTATAGACGACTTTTACGCAATCATGCGAAAGCGTGTTGCCTCCTTGATGCGGAGGGTGCGGGGCAGCGCCAACAGCCTCTTGGTCACTGTGGCCGATGGGGCGGAAGGTCTCATTCTCAGACACTGGACCACAACACTGGTACTACCTTCAAATCGTGCCTTGAAATAAATAGTGTTTATTTGAATTCTTGCCTAGTTGATCATAATTGCCCTTTATTTATTATTTATTTCCTTGTATTTCCTGAATATTGTATAATTATTAATGATTTTGACATGATTAATGGTGATTTTGACATATTTTTAATGATTTTTACATTATTATTATTAATTATTTTGACATTATTAATACCTAAATTATTACCAAAATTTTATGTACCAAATATTATATACTAACACTAGTGTTTAAGATGTGTGTGTATTACTAACATATTGGATTGAATGATCTGACAATAAATGATTTATTTATTTATTAATACTAAGCTTGGTTAAAATGACACCGAGAAATTCATACAAAATTAACCGGCAAAAATGTTGTATTTAACAAACAAACATGAGCTTGTTAAAATTACAATTCTAAGAAAAATAGTAAACTAAATTTAAAAAAAAAAACAAACTTCCCAAAAAATAAGTACTTAGTTTGCGAAAAAAATACAAAGTTTCCGAAAACATGTCCGGCTAAAATAATCGTTTTCTTAAGCTCTATAACTTAAGATGCAAGAGCGAGCGAAGCGAGCTCGGGACATGGGGCACCCCGACGTTAGGTTAGGATAGGTTAGGTTCCGGGGATCGTGGAAGGCGCACTAGTTCCTATGATCCCCGGTGCAAGTGTGGGAAGGGAACACCGGGGTGGTTTTTAGTCAGTTAGAGTCTGACAGACCCCTCCGCCCGCCCCTGCAGACAGAAATAGGACCCCCGTATCGGGGCTACGTCGACTACGCCTTATTTACATTTTGATATTTATCTTGCAGTTTCCGCAAGAGTAATATTTAAAGCAAGATTAATATTTTATTTTTTATTTCGAGTATCCTCATTCTTTTTTCGGAGCTTTTTTTACTACCCGTTTTAAATTGGTCCATTAAAATTTCATTGACCAATACATTCAATGATATTGTATGGAAACACTGCCTCGCACGCACTGCAGTAATGAATGGAGAAAAACTACCTATATGATTTTATCTCAACTCCAAATCAGCGTAAGTACCAGCCATATAATCAGGAGACACGAAAGTACAGTGACTTTACGATATAGCCGATTCGTCGGCCGCTGAGGCAGCTCTCCCAGCCCTAAATCAGGCAGAATGACCCTACTTATGTAAACGATTTGTGATACATCACTAGTCCTGATTTTATGTACCACTAGTTATTGGCGACCTCTGGGGATGCTGGTTTAGTTCCAGTTGAATAATCTGTCGCAATTGGTTCTATATTTAGACCGCAATGGCTGTGTAGATTTTTACAGCTACCAGCGCAGCGACTTGAATGTTTTTAGATTTTGGACTAATTTATACTAATATTATAAATAGGTAAAGTTTGTGAGTTTGTGAGGTTGCAGGCGGATCTCTGGATCTACTGAACAGATATTGAAAAATTTTTCACCAATAGGAAGCTACATTATCCCCGAGTGCCATAGGCTATATTTACAACGTGCCCGTGGGATAATTTCTGTCCATAACGCGAGCGAAGCCGCGGGCAACAGCTAGTATTACATAAACTCACACCCTTTTACCGTGGGTGTGGGTAAGATCTTTATGTTTATCTTCACTTTTGCTTCATCCTAGTCCTTTAACTGTTAAAATAGCCGTTTTGATTAGGCACAAGTTCAAGATAGGTACTAAAATTTAATAAAACATTTTTTATTTAGTAGGTACTTATGTAGTTGTCTGTTCAAAGAATAATACAGTTGTAAATCCAATACTTCTAAACAAATATTTAGGTTACATCACATAAACTCACGCTTGTAATTACCGAAGGTTTAGGGGTACTCAATAGTACCTACACGAACTCACATTTCGCCAGGTATGATTAAGTCTCATGTAATAGGGAGCGAGCCTAATGCCATCAACCGGGCACAAATCACAGTCTCCATGGCTGCTACTGACTTCCTGATGGAAAAACCCAATAAAAATTTACGCGACCCGGGAATCTAACCCAGGACCTCATGCTCAGCAGTCGCTACCCACTAGACCAACGAGGCCAGAAAGTAGATCCCAGAAAGTGGTGAGTAGCAGGCTCATACGAGGCGAGTTTAGATAGAAATGATGAAAATGATAAGAGTATGAATATATAAATAAATCTAGTTAGAAGAAATTGTTGTTAATAAATGAACCATAATATGAATGTTTTAACTCTAAACAAACCGATCTAAAAACTTCTAAACCAACCAAAGAAACAAACCACACAATAAACCACAACTTATCAGACAAACGTGTGAAAACTACGAGTATCTCAACTATTCTATGTATTTTCTTGCTATCCGAGATCCATACACTCATTACCCCAGACTCTTTAGAGGATTAGCTACGTGCCTCCCTCCACTCCTCAATGAAGACATATGGAGGAATCCATGTTTGCATAACAAATACCATGGGCTAGGTACAGGTCTAATTAAGAGTAATTGCGACCTCCTCTGAGATTGTAAGAATAAGGGACGCTAGCTGAATGGTAATGCCGTTTTATATAGATAAGAAAGTGGCCTTAAGGAAACGATTTGGGCTGAGATTGGACTGTGGTTTTCGGTAAAGATATAGCATAACATCACGCTTGTAATCCTCGAAGGGTCAGGCAGAGGCGTATCTAAATGTCCACCCACAATTTGTCGCTTTCATTCAAGTTCTATGTGACAGATGGCTTGCCTATGGCTATCAATCGGGCACACAGGTCTTGTGCTGCTCCGTGGATGTTACTGAGAAATTCCTGATATAAAAACCCAATAACACATTTACGTGTCCTGGGAATTGAACTCAAGACCTCACTGCATAACAGTAGTACTTGCGACCACTACACTAACGAGTCAGAATGAAGATATATATGGCTATGTCGTAGCTATATCTGCTGATCTACTGCAGAGTCCGAAAAAGGTAGGAAAATACACATGGCCACGCAGTCTTATAAACCAGTTTTATTCGATTTTGTTGCAGCAGCTCTGACTTTCTAGAAGCCATTGATTGTTCAATGACTTATTTATTTCTTTTTTGTAGACTTTTTGAGTTTTTACATAGATATTCTATCCCCACTGCAGAGTAAAGGCCTCTCTTCCTTGTATCCATTCTTCTCTCGAGAGAGTTATTTCAGCCCAATCCTTGAAGTAGCAGTCCAGCTCATCACGCCATCTCATTTTACGCCTGCCATCTCGCCGATTCCTGTTGTTCGGAACCCACTCTATAGATATTTTTGCCTAATTCTGATGCGACATGCGGCCAAAAATATTTGCCTAAGAACCGAAAAACCAAAGTCGTTTTTAACTGCCAAAGGATTTTTACACTACAATAAATTGTCCTCATAATATTAATAAAAAACAGCGATAAAAATAGAAAAATACAAAACCGTCAAACGCCGAATAAGTTAAGTTAGCAACCGCAAACAGAAGTCCCGATGTATCGAAGTTAACAGTTTATTTCGTACGTGTTCTTGGGTCAAATACGATTTTCCGAGGAACGTGCCCCTCCGTGCGGGACCAGGACTTGTATTCTACCTACAATATTGCGAGAGTCCACTTTATAAAATTGTTATTTTTTTATTCTTTGACGGCGGTAAGTGAAATTGGAACAGACTTTGAGAGCTTCGGATCGAAAATATTGTATTTACTGAATCTAGAAATAGTGAAACGGAATAATTGATACTGGAGTTTTGTACTGGGTTTTTATTTTTGATACACGGTGTAAGGTGTAAGGTGGAGGGTGGAAGGAACACCCACGTACAAACGATTACTTGGTAACCATTTGTGTTTCAATGTCCCTTGCACCACATGTGTGTATATCACATATCATTGTGAGGTCTGATGACGACAAAGAAACATCACATCTACGTTAGTAATCCATACTTTACATGCACATTCAGACTTCGAGCTGAGAATTTTCTAATGAAGAAGCCTAATAATGCCAAACTCATATTCGAGCTGGCGGCACATACTTGGTTAGGTTAAGGTTGCTTGGCTTAGAAGGTTTGCAAGTGTTTCGTTTTTCAGAACATATTTGAGTACAAGACGGAAATATATTTAGTAATGCATTCATTCATTGAAATTAGATATAGACTTCACAAACAATCAAAATAGATTTACGGCTAAGGTCAAAATGGTCTATTCTGTCAAAATAACAGGATACTCAAACCCTTGATTATAAATACACTTGCTTGCATAATACATGCACAATCTAGAATGAAGGGTTAATATAGCCCGCGCACATGAGAGGCAAAATTTTTAACGGAAAAAGTTCGTTATTAATTCCAAAGCTCATTTTATGAGGTCCCCACATGACCGTCGCTTTTATTAAATTTCTTTGAGAAATAACGAACACTAAAAATGTTGTTATAACACAATTACTTGGTAAGTAAAGGAAATTGAAAAAGTTGTATGGAAATATGTTGTAGTCAGGTTCGACAAGAAAATAATGTCGTGGGTAGTTCTTTTTTTTTCGTTTGCGCTGAGATTTTGCAAGATGGCGACTTTGGAGGAATAGTTTCGTGATAGTGTTTTGGCTTTAGATTTTCGTAATAAGAGTTGAAATGATTTTACGAAGCAACTGAGTAATCTTATTTTCGTAGATATTACGGGGTGTAAAAGACACGTCTATAATCCCCGGAGGATTAGACAGAGGTGTTCCCATTGGAACACCCACATTTCATCAGTCGCCCTTGCAACCACTAGACTAACGAGGCATTAGGATAAATAATCGGAATCAATGAAAACCTTCAGTAATTTGAGAGGAATCACAAGAAAAAGCTTACACAGCTGCAGCTTTCTTTAGAAATAGGTATTTCAACAAAGTGCACTGTCACGGCACACTTAAACACACGGCACAATATAAAACTATACCCTGTAATCTCCTCACATACTTCCATGAACCGTGTCCCGGACCAGTGTGTTTATCGAGAGCTATCAGCAACCGGAGCACGTGCCGTCGGCTCCGTTACCACGATCCATGGCCGATAGATTGCCGTTAGCAATATGCCAAGATTGTTGGGGTCTTCTCTCTTCAAATTTTAATATGTTTTGTGCCCTTTTTGGGTTGTTTATTTTGATATTTTCGGAGGCTGTGTCATCGGAGTGGGACTTGCTGTGAATTTTATATTATGTAGGCCGCGTTCACAATAAACATGATTATTTTGAGCCACTGTGAACGTGCGTTACGCAGTTGATTAATTTTTCACAAAGCCGAAAGGCACTTGCTTTCCCCGTCATTTTATTGTTCTAGCTAGACCATACTTGTGAACCTTCCAGTTACGGAGATATTGGGGGTCAAAGTTCCAACTTTTTCAAGTTTTTAATGGTATAACTTTACTTTCAATACTGCCACAACCCCCGTACTTATTCAATCACCCATGAGCACAATGTTTTGAGTGGGTCATATTGAGTCCTACCGTAATATGTGATTTATAACCCCAAAAAAAAAATTTCCCTGCAATAATGTCTGCATAAAGTCACTTATTTTGATGTACAGAACACTTGGTTGACGGCTTCGTGAATGGTCCGTTTACACCTTGTATACAGGGTGTAAGGGAATGCAGATTTAAAATAAATTACCGATGAAAAATTTCTATGTGGGTTCAGAATAATGTGCTGAATACGTGGTAACCGTATATGCGTCGGTCGGTGTCCCTTCCACTCTGTATATCCAACTTTTCATTCACACCAAAGCGTACCATGAACTATCAAAGAGACTAACACTTCACCTGACATAAAAATAGTGCATTACTGCAGCGGAGCAACAGAGGCATTGATGGATGAACATGTAAATGTGGGCCGAGGCGAAGCCGAGGTACACAAACTTACGTATTTATACCTCGGCTTCGCCTCGGCCCACCACACACAAGCCTCGCTCGGCTCGGCACACAAGCCTTGGCCACACCTCTGCATTGATGCCTATAATGCCATAATGCCTAGGTGTGGCCAAGGCTTGTATAGTACTTTTCTCAAATAATGCGAGGAAATTAAAATTAAGTAAACCGCTTTCTATTTGCCAGCCATTCGAAATTTAAATAAAACCTTTGATAAGTTACCTCGTTGGTTGCCATGTTTCAGAGTAAAACATTTAAATAACACGACAGATATGAGTTTACTATGTAATTTATTTGGCCGCTAAACACGACAGATTGATATGGATTTTCATACAACTTTTGCCGGCCGCTGGTCGCATGTATCTGGCCAGTACAGCAAATTCTATTTATCTCGAAGAAGGTTTTCAAAATAATGGTCAAACCAAGCAATTTTGAGAAAACAGATCATACTCGTACATAGACAGTGGCATTCAAGTATTATAAGACGTTTAGAATTATATTATAGAATAGCATAAATCGCGCTTGTCGACTGCCTCGTAGGTCTAGTGGTCGCAAGCGTGTCTGCTAAACATGAGGTACTGGGTTTGATTCCCGGGTCTCGCAGAGTGTTATTGGGTTTTTCCATCAGGAATTTCTCAGGAGCAGCCACGGAGTCTGGATTTGTGCCCGGTTGATGGTAATAGACTCGCCCCCTATAACATGGGTCAAAGCTGGTTTTTGTGTGTACTTGTTAGGTACACCTCTGTCTAACCCTTCGGGGATTTCAAGGCGTGATGTTATGTTATGTTTTATATCGTTTACTAATTACTCAATGTAACTTCTGTCATCTAGATAGACCACATCCACTCGACTACAACTTCCACCTCCCATCACATCATCCATTAAACGAAAAGCTGCATCGAACACAATCCATCAATAACCGCCAGTCTGACAACACGCAAAACTTTCAGAATCAAACTGAATTTCAACTTACACTGCTTTCAAAGTTAGAAAACTCTGCAAAACACGAACCGTAGAGCTTTCAATGTAATTGGCTTTTTGTCACTGACTGCATTCATGTAATTGCCAGTCATTGCGTGCTCGGAATATCCACTGCGTTTTCTACCTTTTAAATCTTGTCTGATCTATATTTATAGTAGTTCTCTGGTAATTACTAGAGTGCTGTAATTACCTCGCAAGAGGTATTAGGTCTTAGACTTATAATTCTTGGGGTCTAATCGTGGTGTGGTTACAGATTGTGGGTTGAGCAAATAGTGGTGGTAATTCAATTGGGATTGGAACTTAGTTCATTATTTTTTTTTAACTTTGTGGATTGCTAATATCGTCAGTACCTTTTGTTTTTATGTCCCTAACTTAGATTAGTATTGTTTTCACTTCTCATGCTCTAAAAGTACGCCATTATAGCCCTACTAAGCGGGACTAAAGTGACCACTTTAGTCTCTAGGGAGTAAAAGTAATTAGTTTTTTAATTTCCTTCATGTGACATAGACAAAGTCAAACAGCCAGTAAATATTCTATTGAGTGTGGAGCATCTTCATTGCGAAAACGTTTAGTTCCATGGTTTTTCCGCAAGGAAGGTGGCGCCATGTGTTTTAAATTGTTAATCTGTGACTGATAAAAGAGAAAAAACTGACCGCGAAAATTTCAGAATTTGTTGAGTGTAAATTTGTTCGCTTTTAAATAAAATTAAGAATGTCCAGTGACATTCAGTGAGTTTGATGTCGAGCAAAGAGCAAAAGACATATTAGATAATCTTTTTCCGCCAAAATCGGGGAAGATTTACCTAAAAACTTACGAAAGTTTATGGACTGGAGGAATAAGAATATTTATTAAATGTTTTTGTAATAAATTGACTATTTTTCTCGCACTCAAAGTGAAAAGCACAGATTGCACCTCGAGACTAAACGCCAACTTAATATACCCTCGGTTTCATTGAAACCACCTCTGTTATATTATGGCTTCGTTTAGTCCCTCTCGTTATAAAATATACTATTATGCTATAGTTATTTTCAATAGATTCGGAAAGGCTTCGGTTTCAAGATCGGTTGTCAGTTTACGTATGTAGTTCCAACGTCTTCACAATAGAGTCGTTTATTAATCGTTATTAAATATAGCTCTGTCGGATTTGTATTGCAAATCAACAACTTATTCAGAAATTCTTTTATAATAGGTACTTTGATTCTCTGAATCACTATCACTACATAGTATAAAACAAAGTCGCTTCCCGCTGTCTGTCTGTCCCTATGCTTAGATCTTTAAAACTACGCAACGGATTTTGACGCGGTTTTTTTTTAATAGATAGAATGATTCAAGAAGGAAGGTTTATATGTATAACATTGCACCCGTGCGGAGCCGGGGCGGGTCGCGAGTGACTTAATATTAGGTAGACTCGGAGATTTTTTTTGAAACAAAGATGGCTGCAAGATAAACAAAAAGTTGATTTTAGTTCTTTTATTCAAGTCTATCTGCGAAGTAAAGAAATATATTGTCTTTTATTAGGTCACAATATATTTTATTCGTAAGGCATGTACGTGTAACCATGTCAAATATAACAGGAATAAATATTGTATTATCATAAAAGAAATAACAAGAAGTTCAAGTCATAATGTTTTCATTACCTTAGCATTCTGTTTACTGTATCATATCTATCATAACAATCACGCCTGTAATCCCCAAAGGGTAAGGCAGAGGTATTAATAGTAGAAACACTCGCATTTCGCCAGTTATCATAAGAACTATCACAAATGTCATTTCAATGTGGCTCTCTTAAATTAATGTCGTGATCGTATGCACGAGAACTGACGAGTTTTTAACCTATACAATGCCAATGGGGCCTTATAGGAGATTTTTTTTTTTTTCTTAACTTATTTAATTTACATTTTTAAATATTTCTTTAAAAATTTTTATTTATAAAAATATATTTTAATCCTTTATTCATATTTTTACAAACTAATTACATTTTTAAATATTCCTTAGAAAAAACAATATAAAAAACATTTAAAAATATAAAAAATTGTTGCCCGCCGGTATCGGGAACAGGGTCCAAGCTACCGGTGGTCAGGGCTCCAGAGAGAGAAACCTCCTAAAAATACGAGCCGTACAAGTAACACAGAAAGCATTCTAACAAACGAATATCAAACTTGTGTAGAACTTAAGGTCCTTATAAACTCATAAATAAGTTCACCGAGCATCTTGACGCTTTATATTGGTATTTCAAAACTATTAGGATGCTTTACACTGTATAACGGTTGGATAATAGCATATCAAAATGCTTTTGTAAACCCTTTAGTTTTAGTGCAGCAAACCACAACGCAGCTGAACGGCTTTCAGCAGTTTTTAGTGCATTTGGAATTACAATAGCATTTTAAGTAGTAAATAAATGCCTAATGCCGTTTAACAGCACAAATATGAACCATTATAATGCCACGTAAATCCGCTATACAACGTTCAGCAGTTTTTAGTGCATTTGGAATTACAATAGCATTTTAAGTAGTAAATAAATGCCTAATGCCGTTTAACAGCACAAATATGAACCATTATAATGCCACGTAAATCCGCTATACAACGTTCAGCTGTTTTTAGTGCCTTAGGTTCTACAATACCATTTTTAAGTAGTAAGATAATGCCTAATGCTGTTTAAAAGCTTAAACTTTTACCGTTATAATGCACCGTAAAACCGTTATACAGCTTTGAGCTATCTTAAGTGCCCTTTGTTGTGTAATAGCACTTTTGAGTGGTAAGTAAAAGCCTAGTATTGCTGAACAGCATAAACGTGAATCAATGTAATGCTTGCGTTTTTTAAAATCAACTTAGCTGTGTGGTACAGCTAGCAGCTCTTTAATCAAATATACGTGAGTTATTGTAATGCGTAAAACTGTTTATACATTCATTTTACTGTATTCGTAGAACCTTTTGTCGAACATATTGGGGAAAAGCACATATTAAATGATCAATAAAACAACAGCAATTTTTATGGTGGATTTTTATTTTCATTACTTCTTGATGTTGAACTTGATTGTCGTCCAGGGTGCAAACGTGCCTGTGTCATTCGCGTCTGTGTCTGAATGTTCTTCCATGATTGATAATTCAGCTTTGGCAAGCTCATATGTTCAAATATTGTTCATTTTAAAATAGCACTCCTATAATGTCTATTCTTTTTATCGGGCTTGGATTGCTCATCTTTCATTAATTTGTACTGTGTCTTTTTAGGCGGCCACCACAATTTACCATTTTCTTCCCACAGAGACTACCTCGTATTGTTTTTCCTTTCTCTGTATCGTCTGTTCCATTTTGTACAGCATTGTATGGTTGGTATAAAAATCACTGAAAATAAGAAAACAATATTTTTTAAAAGCATCACCCATAAAAAATATATTACTGCGTTTTCTGAAAAGTTTGGCCATTTTAAAGTGTACAGGTATATTTGATGGCTACTGTACCTGACTACGTACTACACTACACCGGGTATGAAGTAAATAACGGTCCTGTCTATAAAATAGTTACGGAAAAATATCTTAATGACGCCTTTTTATCAACTTGGCAAACGAATCAAATTGTATAAATTCTGAAATGGGTTTTATTGTTTTGCTCAAGGACCCCCAAAATTGCGTTCAAGTAATGGCATTACTTCAGTCTACATCAAAACTACTGGTATACCGGTGAACCCATATAGACCTACTTTATAGACAATGCCACTACAGTGGTTCATCAATAGCCTTTTCTCTTGCCTCTGGCTTAATAATGGTTCACGTGTGAGTATTTATACAGCTGGCAGCATTAATTAGCCTTGTTAAAGGCTCACCGGGCTGCTATACCCCGACACCATTTTGTAAATATTTTATAACCAAAAAAATTATCATTCGGACCTATTTATGAAAGCAAAAGATCTTTAACATAATGATATAACTTGATTTCAAACTGCCCAACCAATACTATTATTTTAATTAAGCAAAATTCGTTCTATACTAGGAATACACAATTGTTTTGATGATTTCACACATATTTTAATATGACATTTTCTATCAAAACCACAAAATATCGAAGGCGCGTGAAAATTTTCAATGAAACTTATATAGACATTTACAGTAAACTACATTGCGAATAATATTTGAAGGCATGAAGTAACAAAAGAGTCAAAAACTTACCCAGTAAATTTTGTTTTGATGCAAACAAATATGGTGGCACTCACTCAGCTTTGACAGTCTTCGTCCATATTATATTCCACGTTAATTGTATTATGACATTTGTGCCGTGGTATTAGAGATGTTTTTGCAATGATGTAGGGTTTATTTAAGTTCTAACTGTGAACACTTAAAAAGCTCCAATCATTCTTTTGCTTGATTCTAATGCTAGGCTAATGCTTTTGTAATGCAAACAACATCTTCATTATCAATAATATTGCTAGTATAATGCTTCTGTAATGCGATTGGTACGTTCTTTGGCCACAATAATGCTAATATAATGCGCCTGTAATGCAACTAAACGACTATTGTGAACATATTTAGGATCTAAAGCCGTATAATTTGTGCCCAAATAAGCATTACAGTAGCCGTATAAACGTTTGTAATGCTACTGTAGAACTAACTCAAAATGCGAAAACGATACAGAAATGCTGTAAGTCGGCCGTTATACTGCTTTGATGTGTTACTTGGGGTGTCCAGGAGTACTGCTTTCTGAATCAAGCCCTTGATCCAGCTGCCTAATATTATAATTATTTCCTTTATTCATATATATACATATAAATTACATTTTTAAATATTTCTAAACAAATTAATATTAAAAAAACATTTAAAAATATAAAAAATAGTGGTCCGCCGGTATCGGGAGCAGGGTCCAAGCTACCGGTGGTTAGGGCTCCAGAGACAGGAACCTCCTCACAATGCGAGCCGTATCGAGGAGTACTGCCTTCTGAATCAGGCCCTTGATCCAACCGCCTAAGGAGAGCCTCGAAAGGTGGTCGTCGAGGCTCTTGGCCATAAGGCCATTGGCCGTCACGACAATCGGCACAATGATAGCCGAGTTCACATTCCACATGTCGACAACCTCGTGTGCCAAGTCGAGATATTTTATTTGTTTCTCCTTCTCAGCTTTCACGAGGTTCTCGTCATGCGGAATGGTAACATCGATTATCATTACGCGGCGCGCTGATCGGTCTATCACCACTATGTCAGGCTTATTGGCGACAATAGTCCTGTCAGTGATGATAGACCGATCCCAGTACAGCGTGACATGGTCTTTCTCGAGAACTGGGTCGGGCACATACTTGTAGTACGGTACCTCTGATTCCACAAGTTTATATTTCAATGCAAGTTGCTGGTGGATAATCCTGGCTACTTGGTTATGCCTGTGCAAGTACTCGCCGTTAGCCAGACGAGAACAACCAGAAATAATATGTCTGATGGACTCACCCGGACGGTGGCATGCCCGACACACGTCAACCGTCCCGTCCTTCATAATATATTTCCGGTAGTTGTTCGTCAACATAACTTCGTCCATAATCGCACAGACAAAACCTTCAGTTTCCCCAAAGAGGTCACCGAAACGTAGCCAGGACACGGATGCTAGAAAATCTACATCGGGCCCATGAAGAGCCCGGTAGAAGCGCCCGTGAAGCTCCTTGCCTTGCCATACTTCCTTGCGGTCATCGGTAGTAAGTACTACAGGTTTGCGCCAGTTCTCTTTAGCCATGGACAGCGGGGTGAGGCCCTTGTCCACTGCGACCACATCTCGGTGCATACCCACCTCGGCTTTTAAAAAATATTCTCTGAGACTGCATACCTCGCGGTTGTGGAGCGTCTTCGCGTTTAAAAAGCCTCGACCCCCGCACTTCCGCGGGATATACAGTCTCATCACCGATGATCGTGGGTGATGCATCCGGTTTGCAGTCAGCAGTGTACGGACTCTCCTATCCAGGGTATCGAGTTCGGTCTGAGTCCATTTGAGTATGCCGAAAGAGTACATTAAAACCGGCATGACCCAACCGTTGAAGGCGCGCACCTTGTTCCCGCCCGAAAGAAGGCTATTTAATACCTTCTTCAGGCGACCGAAGAAGCGCTCCTTCAACGATTGCTTCATGTCAGTTACGTTAATGCCTAACGCTTCCGACATACCCAAATATTTATAGCTTTCGGATGAGGAGAGGGATCTCAGGTGTATGGAATCCGAGAGCTGAATTCCTTCGGATTCCATAATCTCCCCTCGCTTTACATACATGACTGCACATTTGTCCACACCAAATTCCATCCTGATGGCGCTACTAAAAGTTTCAGTTACTTTCAGTAGCTTCATCAGTTGCAATTTGTTGGGGGCAAAGAGTTTCAGATCATCCATGTAAAGAAGGTGAGATATGACCTGACCATCTCTCCTCAACCGATAGCCTAGACCTGAATCCTCCAGCAATGTACTTAGAGGATTCAGGGCTAGACAGAACCAAAGTGGACTCAAACTGTCGCCCTGGAATATTCCCCGTTTAATCCATACAGGCTCATCGTTCCCCTGAATCTGTCGACATCCTGGATATCGAAGGACCGTCCTCCATTGCCCCATACACGACTCAAGGAAGGCGCGTAGAGTTGCATCTATCTTGTACAACTCCAGCACCCTCATGAGCCATGTATGTGGAATCGAGTCGTAGGCCTTCTTATAATCTATCCAACATGTCGACAGATCCTTGCGGGATCGACGAACCTGTTGGCTAATGGCCATGTCGATGAGGAGTAGCTCCTTAGTACCGCGGGACCCGTTCCTACATCCATTTTGAGAGGCAGACATAATGGAGTTTTTGTCAATGTGTGTATTGATTTTCGCTCTCAAAATGGATGTAAGAAGCTTATAGACCGTCGACAAACACGTGATCGGTCTATAATTCTTGGGTTCCGCGGGACTACCTGACTTATGGAGCAGGTGGGTAACGCCTGTTGTTAAAAACTGCGGTAGAGACCCAGACTCTAAGGATGACTGAAATTGAGATGCCAGACAAGTGTGTGAACTACTAAACCATTTGAGCCAGAAATTGTGCAGTCCGTCCGGTCCCGGTGATTTCCAGTTCGGTAACGGACGAACTGCTCTGGCTACATCCAAAGGTGTTATTAATATTGGTTCCATTTCTGGGATAGGTTCACACACTTGCTCGACATCACGCATCCAGTCAGCCTCAGTATGACGGACGGGCACCGACCAGATGCTGTGCCAGAAAGAACTCGTGGTGGCATCATCCGGGCGGCATACGTCCGTCATACTTTGCTCGGGTCGCTCCCAAGCTCTGTACACCCACCTCTCATCGCTCTGGAACATGCGATTCTGCGAGTACCGATCAACCCGCCGCTTATACCGCCGAATACGGCTCGCCCATGCATAAACTTTCTGCTTCAGGAAGTCGATGCGCTCTGTAACACGAGACATGAATTCTTGAGGACTGATTTCAGTCCCCGAGAATGCCCGCCTCACAAAGCGCATCACACGTGGTCGTGTATTACCCTCCCTGAAGCAGTATAGTTTGCCAATGAGTACCCTGGCCCCATCGATACGGCGCTCGATCCTGCGCTGCCAGGCCGGTACGGTTGGTTTTGGTCGAGTAGCTACGTCACAATTTGGGAACTTGACATTAGCTACACGACATGCCGCAACAGCCCCACAGTACAGGATCGAGTGTGCATCAACGAGGTTCTCGCTACTCTCGAAAAGATTCTTGAGTTGCGAGTCCAGGGCACACACATATTATAATTATTATTATGTCACTTAACATAACAAAATGCCTGAATTTCCCCGTAGGGTTGCGTAGAGGTATAAAGATAGTACATTCGCAAATTGCCAGTTAAGTTATTCTCAGTCTCATGTATTAGTTGGGGGGCTTATTATGTGCTCTAATAAACATTAAACATAGCTCTCGATGAACGATCGAAACGAAAAATTTATCTTAGCAACTTGTAGCTAAAATTACCTGAAACTAGTTGTTGCCCGCGACTTCGCGTGGAAATTTTGATGGGTTTTTCGGTATAAAAACTAGACTATTCCAGACTATAATCTAACTCTAAGCCAAACATCCAGATCCATTAAGCCATTCTGACGTGATTGTGTAACAAACAGGAGAAATTCCTAGTATAAGTAGTGTAGTGTAGTGTAGTTCCTAGTGTGTAGTTGAAGACAATCTTGTCAATACTTACCAAGCAAGCCAGTTCCCTTTGCGTATAGGATATTAACTCTTACTGCAGTTAGAATAACAGTCAAAATAACAGTGTCATTTGATTAATATTGATAAAATTATTTAAAAAGACGCTATTCCTGTTCAATAAAGATAATAAACAGTTTCCCTTCTCGACCTTATCTGTTATATGTTACCCCTTCGAACAGAATATATATAGGGGGTGTACAATAAATCTGAATCTTGCGGGATTGTCTAGACAAATAAACGTCAAACCATGTTATCGTATGATGTGTAACGTTGCTACGTATACATAGCTATGTGTCGACTGTGGAAGTTCAATTTGGAGATGTTTTATAGGTATTTTATTGGTTTCTTTTGTTTTTTAGATATGACTTGCTTCTGTGCGCGGTTTCGCCTTCGTGAAGTTCGGTTATTGTCCCACGGGATCATACTACCGGGATAAAAATTATCCTATGCGTTAATCCAGATGATAAAGTTTATAACTTGGATTGACGCATAGGATAATTTATAAACTATCTGTGTGCCTTTTATCTAAATCCGTTTGGAAGTTTTTGCGTGAAAGAGTAATAAACATCTACTTAATTATATTGTTGCCGCCTAGAACTCGGTCACTTTGAATTTGTAAGTTAATTTTAATATTTCTACACCGGCAACGGTAGTGTACCTTAATGTATGTACCATATACTCAGAAATTAATAAATCTAATCTAATCATACATGCATCCGTCCATCCTCACAAACTTTCGCATTTTATATAACAGCAGTAAGAATTTTAAAACCTAACCTAATTACAGTATTTTAATTACAGGTGGTCAGTGGCCCGAAAGTTTGACAACCAGTCTTACCAAGGGTATCGTATTACCCAGTACTAACTGGGTTGTGGAGGTCAGATAGGCAGTCACTCCGCGTAAAATACTGGCATTCAACAACATTCATTTATTGTTAGGTAACTTTAGCCCATAGATTAAACCATTGACTTTTGATTGTTGGCCATTGATTATCGATTTGCATGTTTTTTTTTATTCAACTGCATCCGGTTAGACTGGAAGCCGACCACAACATAGATCGGAAAAGGCTAAGCAGATGATGATTTTGATTACTAGTTGAGTATGAGGTCTTAGATTCGATTACCGGGTTGGGAAAAATGTTATTAGGTTTTGCTAATAGGAACTTCTGAGTTGCAGCCTGAAGTCTGAAGCTATGCTCGGTTGATGGCAATAGGCTACCTCCCCATTACATGAGACTAGAACTTTATCATGTTATCATATGATGTACAACGTTGATATGTATTTGATAGCTATGTGTCGACTGTGGAAATTCGATTTGGATATGTTTCATAGGTATTTTACTGTCTTTTTTTCTTGATATATGTAAAAAACTGGCAAGGCTCTAAAATATGTCAAAATGTGATTGGTCCGGTGACAGGTCTTTTGTGGTGGTAAGTTCCAATGCCAATTAATTACTATGAGTAAGTTTATTTGTTTTTTCTTTGCTTCTTTTGATTATTTCATGATTAAATACGATAAAACCACAATTACAACTTTATTTCAAATAAATGTCTCATTAGTGTTACTGTAAATTGTTTAGAAGTTACACTCAGTTGTCAAAGACAAAATTAATCGAATTAACATCGGTCAATTAGTTGCTAACTTTGTATTGACGAAAAAGTTATATTAGAACTTTTTTGAAGTCCAAAGCCAATACTAGCGATATTTATCAGAGATTTTCTTAGAGTTAATGGCACTGTATAAAGAAATATTAAGATAAATAAACAGCTTTTGATTAATTCTAGTGATTTAAGAGTAAGTATAAAGAAAATAAGGTTTTACATAAGATTGAACCTGACTTATTTTTGTAACCTTTCGTTTACCCATGCCATGTGAATCCAGTATTCAAGTCCAGGAAATTAATCGAAAAGCAAATTGACGGCAATTCGGATTCCGTAATACAGGATGTAACCAGACCCTATCCCAGAACCTATCCCTAACGAAGCCGTCAATCAAGCATTATGTACAACAAATTTGGATTTTGGATTTTAAACTTAATTTGTTGACATTTTTAATTGAATTTTCTGACATTTAATTGATTGACATTTGTAGTTTTGGTTATTCACATTTATTTTTTCCTTATAATTATTTTTTTATTTAAATTATTGCCATTGTGCTTACTTCCGAATGTTTTTTTTTTTTTAATAATATGAGTATTTTTAATAATGATAGTATTGTTGCCAAATGAATGGAATGCTTCTTTAATTTAAGTTTTTATTTTTTTTGTTTTCTAAATGTACCTATTATGTTAAATAATTTTGCATGCCGTAAGGCAAAATGTATCGGGACGCTCATCAAAATAACCACCTTAATTATCTGTATACCTACATTATTGGCAAATAAATGATTTCTATTTCTATTTCAAACTAAGTAACTCTAGGCAAAAAAAAATATTATTGGTGTGAAAAATCACGTTTTACGGTAAGACCCAATGTAACGCAGTCAAAACATTGTGCTGACGGATGGATTGAATAGTACGGGGGTCGTGGAGGTGTTTAAAGTAAAAATAATTTGTAAAAAAAATGTACGAGTATTTAAAAAAAAAACGTGAAAATTTTGGAAATTTGGCCCCCAATATCTCCGTAACTAGAAGGTGCCCAGGTATAGTCTAGAACAAAAAAATGATCGCAATGACGGGCAAGAACAAGTACCTTTCGGCTTCGTTAAGGGTCTTGTTATACACTTTATATTCAAACCACAATCATCATCATTTCAGCCCGGAATCACATACTGTTGCGTATAGGCTTCCCCTTTCTTTGGCAGTCTTCTCTGTTCTCTACGTCCCTAATTCATCCGTTTCCCGCGATCTTGACTATATCGTCAACCCAACGCGCTTTTTTACGGCCCTAATTTTTAGGTAGACCTAAGAAATCAAGGGCATCCAAAAGCACCTTGGCCACCATTCGGTCAAAACCTTACTGAATCGGCCATCTCCGCGTCTAGCCAGATGTCCTGCCTAACTCCCCCCGCATACACCTGCGCCCCGCCCCGCGGCCTATCGCCCTGTCCCTAACGTCGAAGACTTTCGTCCAACGACGGATTTCGGTGTTACGCATTCAGTCTAGTAGGGTTATGCCGAGCATGGCTCGCTCCATGGCCCTTTGTGCAACTCGTATTCGGTGAACAGTCTCCCATTTGAGCGTCCATGTCTCGGCACTGTAGGTCATCGTTGGCAGGACACATTCATTGGTTGAAAAGTTGGGTTAAGCATTGGGGTATCTTTTTGAACCGAAAAACATTTTCGAACTTACCAAATGCTGCCCCCCTTAGCTCTTAGCCCTCCTGGAAAGTTCTTTGTTTGAATGCTCCTTATCAAAAGATAGAACATGTCCCAGATAAAAGTAATGGTCAACCATCTCATCCAGAAACAGAGTTCGCCTCGGGCATGTTCATTCTCAAGCCCACTTGTAAGGAAGCATTATAGAGTTCTTTCTGCCTGCATTGAAGGTCTTCCAGTGATTCGGCGAACAAATGAGGTCATCCGCAGACCTGAATAGCCATCTGTAATTCTATGAGAGTTGAATGAAATGGCTATAAACGGCGAATTGAATTAGTGTGGGTATTTGCTTATCAAATCATTTTCCTTAAGGGACCCCAAAAATACCTAAACCAGCAACATACCAATGCTAATAAAAAGCGTATATCAACGACAAGACAGAAACATTAATCCTCCATGAAACCGCTATGCGTATTATTAAATTGTCCAATGATTTATCAGAGCTCAGCTCACCAGCTCAACGCAATCGCATCGCATAGCTCAACGAGCTTAACATCACCTTGTGTGTGTATTGTGACAAATGTATGTGGGATATTGGGATATTAATATTGGTGTTAGCTTGTATATTATGTTTATCTACAGAAATACTATGCAGAATATTATGTTGTAATTCAATATTAGCTGACTGCCAAACATTACAGGGTGTAACAAGACCCTTAACGAAGCCGTAAACTAAGCATTACAGTACATCAAACTAAATAACTTTACGCTGAAATTATTGCTGGAAAATGACTTTGGGGTGAACAATCACGTTTTACGGTAGGACACAATGTAACGCACTCAAAACATTGTGCTGATGGATAGATTGAGTAGTACGGGGGTCGTGGAGGTGTTTACAGTAAAATCATGTATTAAAAAAAAACTTGTGACAAAGTTGGAACTTTGACCCCCAATGTCTCCGTTATAACTAGAAGGTTCCCATATGTATTATCTAGAACAAAAAAAATATCGCAATGACGGGGAGAAAAAGTACCTTTCGGCTTCGTTAAGGGTCTTGTTACACCCTTTATATAAGGTAGAATCTTACTTTTTATCTATGAAAGGATTCTGCCCACTACACCGTACCGTACCATGACCGTGCTATAAACGTATCAGGCACGGAAAGAAACATGACACGGAATACTATACCCACTAGACCATATCAACAGCATATCTACAGCCTAGGAAAAACACAGCAATATAAACTTATTTAATATATGTATTTTATAATGTAATGTGCCTAATTATTATTAACAAAGCAAGACTGTAAATTTTATTATGACTATGACGTGTATGACAAATGACATTAATGTAATTTCGTGATGGTTTTTTAAGATTGTTTTATTGATTATGCATGTAACTACTAGAAATATTTGCACGACTGACAAGTTGAATATAGTGAGACTAAAATTATTTTACCATGTTATTATGTACCTATATTCTGGCAAATAAATAAATTTCATTTCATTTCATATGTATTTTCTATGGTAGAGACTAACCTACCTATCCTACCCAAGAATTACTAAACCATCTTAAACAAGCACGTAATAATATATTCTTAAATCTTTTTTGTTGGTAGTACCTATCAACCTAAGTACCTACATTGTTTTATGATCGTATATAAGGCCTAAAATTACCATAAACTACCCTCTAATGTCGCGATTCCTTTTACCTTTCCCAATGTAAAAAAAACAACTGAATCTATTTTCCTTTATGTTGAGAAAAAGGTTGCTACGCAAATAGTTTTATATTTTTAAAGATATATAAGTAAGTCTCCGGTTTCAGGTTCATATGGCTGGAAATAGGTGACATTTAACTATAAACATAAATAAAATTGAAGTGTCTTTTTGTAATTAAAAACAACAGCTTTTTACATGAAAGTAAATATGGTATTTCAATTTTTTTTTTTTTTTCGTATGTCTCTCTGTTTGTTCCGGCTAATCTCCGAAACGGCTGGACCGATTTTGAAGGCAAATAGTCGATGTTACAAGGAGTAATTAATGCTACTTTTATTTTTAGAAAAAGCATATTTCCGTGCAAAAAATTAAACACTCGAAATTCTTAACAAAATCAGATTCAAATAGGGAAGTTTATAGTTTTTTTTTTAGTTTTTTTTTTTTAGTTTTTTTTTTTAGTTTCTTTTCATTTCACGCGGACGAATGTCGCGGGCAACAGCAAGTATAAAATAAAACTTTTTTTTTTTTTTTTTCGGTATGTCCACTCGCAGCTCAACAACTCTACTGAGGTTGAAGCTGCTTAACCGGACTATCCTGTGGTGGCCGAAAATTACTTTACGGCCCCCAGCCAGGGCTTACAAACTAAGGATTACACATTAAATGAACAGTCACTAAGGGCACCCCCTGTGGGGTTCGGGCCTAGGCTTAGTGCGTCATTGAGGGGAGGGCAACTAGAGTTTGGCTGGGTCGGATTATTTAATGGGGAATTTAACGTTACATGCTCACCGGCGCGGGCTGGCTCGTCGAGCAAGGGTCGGTCAGTTAAAATAAAACTGATTGGGTGATTGTCTAAGTATTAACATTTAACAACAATTTATTCGACACAAAAACAACAAACGGTAATGTATTTTTTTGATATTTAAGGAAGCGTTTTTGTAGACTAGGGTACAGACACCAGCCGTTTCACTAGGGGTTCAAAAAAACATAGATACACCAAATAGGCTCATAAGATACGAAATGACAACGTTTAGTTTTTTTTCAATATTTTTCATATAAAACCCCACAAAATCTAGTCCTAACAGATTACTACTATTTATCATTATACCGCCTAGCTTTTTCCTATGTTGGGTTCGGCTTCCAGTCCAACCAGATGTAGCTCAATGCCAGTATTAAAGATGGAGCGACTACCTATCTGACCTCCACAACCCAGTTAGTACTGGGTAATACGATACACCTAAGAAAGTAAGACTGGTTGTCCGTCTTACATGGAAAGACTCAAAAATAAAATAAAAAGTTAAACATCGAAAATCTACCCAATTATTACCAGAAATCAGTTCCAAACATCAATAGCCTGAACTCTCAATCAGATTACCATTCAGACTAGTTACAGAGCTAGGCCGAGTGATACATCATCATTAATCACGTCTGAAATGGACTGGATTTAGTCTAAACTTTCAGGGAACTGGTCAGACTGTCATAGGTATTAGATTGATCCGTATGAACTACATTATGGAACTGGCTTATTGAACTATTGAGCTTAATTTACGTATGCTTTAAGCTGTAGTGTTTAACTGTGATCAAGAGATACGTTTGATGAAATTTGATTGTATGGTATGTTTTAGACGTCTACAAATATCTAGATTATTTGAATATAAGAAGAGTTGCTCGTCAACATGTTTTCCTGCCTGCCTTATCTAAGGCGCCCAGATCTGGACGGAGGCTCAGAAGTCCAAACTCAAGGTTTGCCAAAGAGCGATGGAGCATAGTATTTTAAATACCTATCAAAGACACGTTACCGATCGAATGCGCATCACCACAATTCGCTGCAAGACAAGCATCGCTGATGTTGGCGATAAATCTGCGAGGTTACAATGGCACTGAGAGGGTCACATTTCCAAGTCAGGACGGATGGGCCAGAAGTGACGAAGTTCCTGAAGACGGTCGTCGTCACCGAAGCAGGCCCCAGAAACGCTAGCGTGACGATTGGGACTCGATTCTGACTGATTGTCCAGAGAAGTCAAAACACCGAGAAAGTTGAAAAGGTATGGGAGAGGCCATTCCTTTTCAACTTTCAACAACAACAAAAAAGTGTTAACCGAAGTTTGGATTCTAAGATGGCAATTATTTGAAAAAAAAAAACGACGTGGTACCGAGCAAAAAACTGTAACCAAATAAGACCCCCGTTGTGTTTTCAGTGACAAAATAAATAAGCAAGCAATGTAACACAGTGTTGGCTTGGATGGGGGTGATTAATAAAATAAGTATAAAAGAAGCAGACATGCTGTGCCGACCCCACCTTAAATTAATTAGGATAACCAAGTGCTGGTCTTCAACAAAGATGGAAAAATTAAAGAACACTTGAAATAAATTTTAGATAAATACAACAAAAAGATGTAAATTAATTAAATACAATAAAATACAAAGAAAACAAATAAATAAATGCCGATGTTAGATGGTTATTATTCATTCCACAGCCGAAATGCAGGGTTTTTAATAATCTTTACATTCTAATTTATTGTGGTTTTAGTGGATTTCATTAAAAAATTAAGCTGAGGAATCCGTATTAGCTCAGCAGTTTGGGCTCTGAAACAAGCGAATTGTGAATTTAAAATCAGCAGCGGTAGGTTTGCTTTTTTTTACCGACTTTATTCAAAAATGAGGAGGTTCTCAATTCGGTTGTATTTTACCTCATAACTCCGTCATTTGTAAACCGATTTGAGAAATTCTTTATTTATCTGAAAGGATATGCTTCCCGATTGGTCCCATAGAAATTTCATCAAAATCGGTTTAGGAATTTGGTTGTTTTCCTCACGTTAATTGTCACATCACGCGAAGTCGCGTGCAGGCGCTTTGATGTACATCACGCGACGTCGCGTGATACTTGCTAGTTAAATTTGACACACTTCCCGATTTCTGATTGAGCTGAAATTTTGCACGCAAGTGTACTTCGCAAGACAATGCAATATTATGATAACATGGAGCTGATTTGATGATGTAGCTGGAAGCTGGCCATAGGAACTTTGTATTAAAACGACGCAACGCCGTCGAGTTTGTACTCGTTTGATTCGTCTTGACAAGTACTTTAGTCCCAAATGGTAACCAGGTTTTGATGATGGAGCTGGAATGTGGCCATAGGAACTCCGTTATAAAACGACATAACCCCATCGAGTTTGGGTTCGTATAATTCATCTTGTCGAGTACTTTGTCTCTAGATGGTACCCATTGTCTGGTGATGGAGCTGGACGATGGCTATAGGAATTCCGTTATAAAACGACAAAACCTCATCGAGTTTGGGCTCGTATGATTCGTCTTGACAAGTACTTTAACTAACTTCTAGTTACAATGTAAAAATTAATTCATGACAAGTATTTGTGTGGTACTACAACCAAAAAGGGTAAAATAAAAAAACTTTCTGCGAAAACTAAACCGACTTAAAAAAAAAACACTAAAATGTCTAAAATAACTTGACTTTCGGAAGTCGGTGGCTAAAAGTCAATGATACAAACAAAGACACCGACATCCGAAAGTCAAGTTATTTTAGACTTTTTTAGTGTTTTTTTGGAAGTCGGTTTTGTTTTTGTAAATAACAAATATTAATCTTACGGTTTACGGCGGCCAATGTCCGCTGTTAGGATTGTGGATTATTAATTTCGCTTTAATGATCTTACCTTCCACCATCCTCCTCTCCGATACATATTATTAAATAAATAAAAATTAATAAATTTAATTTCGGTAAAGCAACATCCATATAAGGTTAGTAAAAGAAACTTTTAGATTATGTTATGTTAGTTACAACTTATTATTTACTTAGACACAAGATTGTTGTTCTAGATGAATCTACAAACCATAGCCCCCAACTATAAGGGAGTCGTACCTCCCTGCTATAGTCCTCAGGATGGAGTTGGAGCTGGCCCTTACTCTGCAGAATAATGACGCAGGCTTCTTTCTAATGATGGCGTGAAAGTCGTCAACGTGTGTCTGCATGAACATACAAATGCGTTGCAGAAACAGGGAAGCCCCATCAACATCCTGAATCCATTAATATACTGGACCCGTTGGGCGCTGGATGGTCTTGTTTTGTGATTACTGCTGAAGAATCCTAATTAATATTAATAATATTATAATTAACTAGCGAGCCGCCCCGGCTTCGCACGGGTGCAATGTTATACATATAACACCTTCCTCTTGAATCACTCTGTCAATTAAAAAAACCGCATGAAAATCCGTTGCGTTGTTTTTAAGATCTAAGCTTACATAAGAACAGACAGGCAGCGGGAAGCGACTTTGTTTTATACTATTTGTAGTGATGTGAAAATGAGTTTGTTTGTAATATTTCAACGGCTGAACAGATTTCAAAGAAATTTAGCATACCATAGGTTAGGCCACAGTATTTTTATACTGATAGCACGTTCTCGTGCGATATCCACGCAGGACAATCCGCTGACGAAAGTTAGAGACATTTAATTTGCTACATTTTGTGCCCTTGCTCATGTTGAGTATGTATACGAAATAATATTCCTTGAAGAAAGAAAAACACATAAAATTTACACAAGACAAACAATAAACAAAAAAGGGAAAAACAATGACACACTAAACTAAAGGTGCTGTATGAGACTAAATGCCCTATCTCAGCATGATGCTGCGACATACAAAATAAATGTCACTTACGGGATATCTTCCATGATTTTTAACTATTGTGAGCTCACAAGTCACAATGGTCTCACGAAATCGCGGATGATATCCCGTAAGTGAAATTTCAGATCTGATATTCTGATTAGGAACTACGGCAATGGAGAGGGCAGAACCAAAAATATTTGCTACTAGCTGTGCTTCGCGACCTTCGTCCGCGTCAAATGATTATAAAAATATTACTTCCTTGAATTGGATTTTGTTAACAATTTCAAGGGTATTCATTTTTTTGCACGGTACCCTAATTCTTTTCTTTTTATAAAAGTAGCCTAAATTACTCCTTAAAACATCAGGTACATGCCAGAAAAAGTCCTGTCAAAATCGGTCAAGCCGTTTCCGAGATTAGACGGAACAAACAGACGGACAGAATCACAAAAATAAATGTGTTTTTGTTATAAGTACCGTATATACTTTCGTACGCATTCAGTAAAAAGCTGTTTTTTGAAATTACAAACAGAGACTTCCCTTTTATTTATTGTTTTGTTATGCATAGATGTATATATGATGTGATTATTGTGATCACCACTCACCACCCCACTTCACGTCGTGGTTTTCATAGCTCAGCAGCAACCTCTAACCCGGCGCAGGATAATAAGTTTATTTGTTAAATTAATATTCATCAGCACGAACGCGGTACTGTCTCGTTGCGTCTAATTGAATGTAACAATTTGATACCGCGATGCTTGCTTGTGTATGTTGATTCTGTTAGCATTGCTGTAATGGATAGGCAAGCATATGGGTACTGCTGACTGGCTTATCTTTCCACCACAGCGTGAGATTTCCAGCCTAAATACAAGAGAAGAATTAATATTAAGACATGCCGTAGCTCAGTCAGTTAGTTTCCCGAAAGTCTGACAACCAGTCTTAACAAGGTGTATCGTATTACCCAGTACTAACTGGGTTGTGGAGGTCAGATAGGCAGTCTCTCCATGTAAAATACTGGTATTCAGCTGCATCTAGTTAGACTGGAAGCCGACCCTAACATATGTAGTTGAGAAAAGGCTAGGCAGATGATGATCTGGACGTTGTTATTACTTATTAGATATTAAACAATGAACTGAATTTGTTAAAAAAAAATGTCAAGAAAGAAGCAACTACTATTGAATTCAGCGTAGAGGTGTAGGTACCTACATTAAAAATCCCACTGAAAAATACGTCAATTCTTTTCAACGTCGCTGTATGAGCTACATACTCGTGAAAGTACAGTTGTTTAAAAGGTCCCATTAAATAGATGGACCAATTTTAACATAGCGTTCAGTACGTGTAACCAATGATATCCAAGCAAAAAAAAACACTGATTAAAGTGATTTTATTTTGACCTAAAATAAAAAAAATTGACGGCGGCACTCTACAATAAATAAACACATCCAATAGGTCAAAATAAAATCACTATAATCAGTGTTTTTTTGCTTGGATATGGTTAGACGTACTGAACAGTGTTAAAATTTGACCATCTATTTTAATGGGACCTTATATACCTACTCACTTTGCTTTAAACCATAAACACAAGCAAATAATAATAATCCTTATTTCCCATACAAGCAGATAATAATGTAAACAAACACCACCGTCTTAAACAGAGCTGGGCCCATAATAAACCTCCCCTATCAGAGTACCCTACCTCTAAATTTAATTAGTTGCATCACGGAGCCTGACCTATCAGGACGTTTACTGATTAGGTTACGCTTTGACCTATTTACCCCATTCTTGGTGAGCAAGCTTACCGCAACTTTTAGACGAAATTTTCTGGTCCAATATGAATCTCTAAATCTATAATCTTAAGTACTTATATTATTTAATCTATTCAAATAATATAATCTATGGTACTAGCGTGCCTGAGAGATATTTCTCGACGGCATTTTAAACCTAGTCAGAGGCCCATGGGCGACATAAAACTCCGACACCAGGTTAGACACCAACCACACGATAAAGATGAACATATAATGTATAAATTATCTAGTATTAAATGCAGACATCCATTTGTAGTAGTGCCTTTTGATAAAATGTTAATAGGTTTTCAATTGCGACTTATATCAGTTCACTGAATAAATAAATGAGGTTGCAGGTCAAAACTTACAAATTGTATGTCTGGGTTCCACTTATTTTACTCCAAACTTTTACACGAGTGCCCAAAAAATGTAGTGTCATGTTTTAGACCAAGGTACAACTTTGTAGCCTGTTATTTCTTTGTAAAATAAAAGGTTTTTTTCCAGCAAGACAAAAACAAACAGAATTTCATTCTAAAAACAACCAAGGTAACACACAAAACCCTCCACAATTCAGAACAATAAATCCTAACATTGTCCTTAAGAAAACAGAGAAAAATTTCTCTCTTCTAAGAAAAAGCCGAAGCACAAACATAATTTATATTATTATCTATCCATTACGCGAATGGTTTCTATCATTAACCCAATATCGCAGTCTGGTGAGTGACAAAAACTATCAATAACTGTCTGAGGGAATTATTAATTATTTACGCAATCAGCGAAAATATGAGGTAGAGAAAATGTTTCTGTTTTCGTCTAGAACAAAGATGTTTTCTTGTGGTTTTTACTTGTTTGTGTAACGTTATTAATCTAGCTGGCCTATTGAAGTCCTGGATTGCTATGTTTTTCTTTACGACTTAATTTTCCCCTGCTAATAATCTGAACAGTGCAGATTGGCACAAGAAAAGAGAGAATCATGATGATGATGAATGTTCTAGAATGGAAAAAGATTATTTGCATCAAATATACTGTACATTTGATGCAAATAATCTTTTTTTATTCTATTCCAGGGTTGTTGCTGATGCATATTTTTGTCACATCAGCGGAGGCTGATGCTGATGCTGATCTTTTATCATTGACATCAGCAGATGCTGATGCTGATGCTGATTTTAATTAATTTCTTTAAAAAAACAGGAGAAAAGTAGTTACCATTGTAAATATACATCTAAAAGTTGCATATTTTTCCTTGGTGCTCAAATACAAGATTGTTTCAATAATTTTTAATTCCATATTCCACTTTTCAACGGGGGCGGCATTATATTATCACACAAAAACTCAACAGTTTACAAAAAAATCAAAAACTTTCACGCGCAATGACGAATTATAACCACAGAACATATATACACTCTAGGAGATTATAACGTAATGAGACAAGTTTGTGTCCTTTGTGTTTGTTTGCAATCGCAATCCTCGACCCTATGATTGGTTAAACTCGCAAGCAAAAACTACACGTGATATAAGCCCCGCCTCCTCTGCGGTCATGTCACAACTCGAATATCAGCATTAATAATCAGCGATTCAGATCAGATCATTGCGGATGCTGATGCTGGTGCTGATGTAGAAAATGATGCTGAAGTTCAGCGGATGCTGATGCTGATACTGATGTTCGCAACAACCCTGGTACAGTCTACCATTTGGCATGCAAAAACTAGTTATTAATACTTAAAATTCAAACGATTGGTTGTTAAAAAGTCAGGTTCAACGGTCGTATTAGCAGACATTTTAGAAGTGTGGACAGTGTATTCCGCATTTCGTCGTTGAAGTTCTAACAACCACGTTAGTCAATTTTTGGCGGTTTTGACATTTTGTTTTTTGATGTCGTTTGTTAGAGAATCGGAAGACTCGTTGTTTCAACCAATCAGGAACAAGCGCCATCTTTGTCTCTATTTGAAGTGAAAACAAATTATAAAATGGTAGACATTGACCATTAATTAGGTATATGAATAGAAGAAGATACCATGGAAGTTCTTCACAATAATCGATGACCTCCATTCCCAAACAATCTACAAGTAAAACAAAATATAGGTAAATGGAGCACTAAGAACAAAAAACATTTTAAAATCCTCTACCGTAGAAAGAGTCGCGATTCGGGCAATTAGCCCTCATTGAACTCGAGATTTCCGTGCTTTGCATAGTTGATGCCACTGTGCTCACTTTACGTTCTCTTTTAATGTCTTGAAACTGTTATAAGTCTTAACAGTTTCGTTTTGGATATATTTGTAGTATTTTTAGGATTTTTTATAAGTTTTTGAGTTCGCATGTGACTAAAATAGAAATGAATATAAATGTTGATGGATGGAGACGAAGACCAAGGAAACGATGGATGGATTGTGTGAGGAATGATATGAATGAAAAAGGAGTAAATGATAGCGTGTCGGTTGACAGGGAGAATGGAAGAATAAAACGTGTTGCGCCGACCCCAAAACCAAATTGACTGAATTTTAATTAGTGTTATGTGTAACAAATAAAATTAAATCATTAAAATTACCAAACTATTGTTTGATTTGATCAATACTATAGTTCAGTACTGTCGTCGATAATTCCCATCATTACGCCTGTGATCCCAGAAGAGTTAGGCAGAGGTTCACATACGTGTAGTACACACACTTTTCGCCAGTTAATGTTAAGGCACATGTAACAGGGAGCGAGCCTTCGCTAGCAGCCGCAGATAAATTCTTGATGGCCAAGCCAATATCAATTAGCCTTACCCTGAGAATCAAACCAATGATCAGCTCAGCAGTAACTCTTGCAACGCACTACACCAGGGACCTTAGTCTGCTATTGCAATAGTGTCAGAATGGTCTCTCATTGATTTAATAAGGCCCCGCGCAGACGAATTACCCTTTGTACGCACGTCAAACGAGTTTCGAACGCGCCTCAATTCGCCGTGGGCTAGGGGCCTTATTAAATCAATTATAGACCATTCTGACACTATTGCAATAGCAGACTAAGGCCCCTGCTAGGCAACCGAAATAAATCTACGGTAATCGTATCTGTATAATATTACCAACGCACTATTCTACGTTTGCGCCTCCTATCTCTAAACCTTTTATGAAAATAGATCTTCCTCCCGATAAAATATAAACTATTTTAGTCTATTCTGTCATACAAAAACACCATTATAGTCTAGATTTTAGATACAGACAGTTTGAAACTAACACACATTTAGTGGGTAGTTCAAAAACATCGCCAGCCGATACGGTCACATCATGTCGACGTTTCGTCTATGTATGAGAGTTTATAAACTCATTTAATATAACTGGGACAACTATAAAAGTGTAGGGAGGCTATGATATTTTAGGCACCAAATAATCTTTCAGAACTCAATTGTTCTTGTTTATGCATGCTGTTAACTGTCACCCTACTATAACTCTTGCTCTTGCTGAAATTGCTCTTTGAAATGCCTATAAACCTCTACAATATACGAAATATATACAACATAGGGTGAATTTTCCAAGTTGGCGTGGATGGACAAATACGAAACTATGAGGAATAGCGAAAAATGCTCGAAGGAGTCTCGAGCCCGATTTTGATGAAAACCAGAACTGCATCATTAGATATACGTTTTTAAACTGTCATGGTCACTAACATTGTCATTAACACTAGAAACGGTATATTTAACATGTTCACTGTTCATTTTGAGTTCCCGTTATTTCGGCGCTGTCATAAACAGTACCCGCAATAACTTCAGATTATCCGTGATCGTGGTGCTTGCAACAGCGCTGAAATATCGGGAACTCAAAATGAACAGTGAACATGATAAAACATGGTAAATATCCCGTTTCTAGTGTTAATGATAATGCATTATTAGATTTTCGAAAAATCAATATTCCTACCCAGGAAGCTAGGCACGGAGAAAACTCAGTACGAAATGGATGGTTACCCAAACACTGACCGCCCTTTGCCAGCTTAACCTTAAAGATAGGATAACTATAAGCATAATCAGTCTATAATGTTCCCACTGCTGGGACACACGGCCTCCTCTCAATGAGAGTGAATGGGCTAGCGGGCCCAGTGCGGGTTGGTAGAAGTCACATGTGTTCGAATTTTTGGTTCTAGGACATGCCGGTTTCCTCACGATGTTTTCCTTCACCTTTTTTGAGAGCAAAGGTGATGAAATAAATTACACAAAGTACTGCGCCTGCCTGGGTTTAAGCCCAGGACTTACTGCGCGTAAGTCGGGCCCGTCACGATTGGGCCACCGCTGCTCTCTTAAAGATAGCTCCGTGCGTCTATTATTATTTCGCCACGAGCTGAAAAATATAGTAAAATATACGAGTAATATAGTAAAATATAGTAAATAGTTAGTTTATTCTTATCTACTAAAAATACTTCGAAAACATGGTCTCTTTACAGAAAATGTACAAGTTTTTGATATTTTCGGCAGAGTGAGCCTGCCGCGAACTGCACAGGTGTACTGCTCGTTAAGAACGGAGACACTTCTCCAACTTTTGCGTCTTCCACGTTATCATAAAAGTACTAACAGATTTTTGGGTTTGGATCTTCAATGTTCGGTGAATGTGTGACAGACTTTGTATGAATAATAGTTTGTGTCAGATCTTGATACTTGGGTAGAGATATATAATACTACACGTTGGTGTTATTGAGAGAGGTGGAGCAAAATGTAACACTTAACGAGACCCACGACACAACATTGTAGAAGTTTGATATCATGATAAAATATTAATGTTATAAAGTTGATGCGGTTTATAAACAGCTGATAGCTTAATTTTATGAAAGGGAAAAAAATGAGGATCCATTTACGAGGAATACATTAATTTACCTTCTACTTAGCGAGTTTATATGGCATTTATTTTAGTCCATATTCGTCGCCAAATTTTAGACCGTGTCAATTTATCTAAATTGACACGGTCTAAAATTTGGCGACGAATATGACGAGTATAATGGGTGTAGAAGTACATACGCTTAACGAAGCCGAAAGGCACTGGATCTCCGATCATTGCGATATTTTTTTGTTCTAGTTCATACCTAGGAACCTTCTAGTTATGGAGATATTAGGGGTCAAAGATCCAACTTTTCCACAATATTTTTTAATTCAATGTTTTAATGTTACACATTTACTTTAAAAACATTCATGACTACCGTGCTATTCAATGCATCTATCAGCACAATGTTTTGAATGCGTTACATTGAGTCCTACCGTAGAACGTGATTTTTTTCACAAAAAAGTCGTTTCTCAGCAATATTTTTTGCGTAAAGTTACTCAGATTGATGACCAGAATGCTTGGTTGACGATTTCGTGAAGGGTCCACTTATATTGTGTTTTAGCTGTTCCTTTTTATTTTCATAAATAAACATACAATATATCTAGCAATAGGTAGCAACCAAAAGCCTAGCTATATAACATACATCTTACTTACTCCATAATGTAGTATTTGTATCAAAGCATCCCATTGTCCAAATAGCAAGGTCTTGCCCGCTAATGGAATGGGCAAATAATGCACTATTGCGGCAGATAGGCACTTGCCCATACTGCCCATAGGGCTATAGACGGCTGATAGCACTTATCTTCATGCCCGTTTTCGCTTAGAAGGTAGGCAGTGCGCTGAGTGTAATGGTCAATGTTTGCACTCAAGGTTTGTGGAGACGATATTATGAATAAATGGAAGTGTATGGAAGTGAGCTAGGAAAGTATAGCTTATTATTTAGTTGATTACGGACATTCTATAATTTATATTTTATTTGACGACAAATGTTTGTATTTATTTAATTTTAATTTCATTTTGTGTACAGTTTAGTTATAATAGTATGATATTGGTGCCGATTCCCTTGGTTACAAACTAAACCAAATTTAAGTTCAGTGCATCTTTTTCTTTCTATTTCGTTAAGAAAAGGACAGAAGATACATTTTAGTTTAGTCCTGTCAATTTAATCAGCGCTTATTACAAGTTTAGACGCGATTAAAAAGTTTACCACTAAAATTACATCAAATTACGTCAGGTGCCGACTAATTTGACAGGACTAAACTAATATTTATCTTCGGTCCTTTTCATAATGAAATAGAAAGAAAAAGATGCACTCAACTTAAATTTAGTTTAGTTTGTGACCAAGGGAATCGGCACCAATGTGTGGTGTCTATTTGTATCTGATTTTTTGATTTCCTGCTAACATTATTTTTAGTGTACTTACTAACTAAATTATGGATCGTTGTGTCTGATGCAAATAAATATATTAAATTAATTTAGTTTAAATTTTCGGGGTTACTGATTATGTAATTGTTTTGTAACAAATCTAATAATCAGGTAGTGTCAGCAAATAAAATGAAAAGGGAGTGAATGGCAGGGTGACGTTTGACAGAGGTGAATGGAAGAAGAAAACCTGTTGCGCCGACTCCAAGTAACATTAGACATGGGGAACAGAATATTGATCATCCACTCTGATTTGTCCGCACTAGTTACTCTACCAAGATAGGTGAAATTTATGGTGTCCCCTTATTTCGCAGACGGAAATTTCATAGAATTTCGTTTCGCCGAAAATGTTTCTTATCATATTTGGTTCTTGTATTTTTATTTCGAATATTATTGTTTTAACGACTATTTACCTGATGATTGAATGCTGATTTCCCATCGGTAAAAAAAAATTAAAAAAAAATTACTCCGTACAGGTTAGGTTCGAAGAAGATTTACGTTGAAACATTCCGCTCACTACGACCAAGTAGGTTAGGTTAGGTTAGAACGGTGAAAATTGGTCGCAGTAACAAAATTAGGGCACTCCGACAATTATGAAACGCTTTAATATAATTATACTACGGTATAATGGTGTCATCAATTATAACATAGTCCAAATAAAGGAGATGTTTCATTTTGGGCCACCACTATGTACACTATATAGATAAATAGGAGAAAAATAGGGGAATTTCATAAAAATACTAAAAAAATAATTTGGAGAAAGGTTCAGTGGGTACAATAATGATCATTTTTGAAAAGTTTTTTTGATAAAATAACCCTATTTTTAGGGCAGCCATGACAGTTGTGTTTGACAAATGAAGTTTGACGACTTTGACAGTTTTAAGAAGTGACGTTTTTGAGTCTTTCCTTTGTTTTGAGTTTGGATCTGTAGTATTTTATCGAAACCGAAACCCAAGATTTCCGAAATTCGTATTGTTTATTTTTATCGCAGGTATTACGATACACGTCAATCAAATGTTATTGTCAAAATGTCATTTTTCGCTTGCTGCTGATCTGATCCTCCATGTTTAATTTCATTTTGTGTTCCTCTCCTTGCCCAAGTTAATTTGAATGTACTTGAAACGAAGTGAAATTAATGAAAATTAACAATAAAGAACGGTTACCGTAATACATAGCGATATTTACATATAGTGTACATAGTGCTGGCCCAGGCTCCATACATATCTGGAACATCTCCTTTCATGGTGTTCAAATTTATTGGAGGGTATGCATTTTGTCAAAGGTATGAATTGAAACATTTTAGAAACTGTCACTCGATAAAATGATTTTCTTGGTAATAAGTTTTATATTAACTAAACAATATGAGTATAAGAATATTTGATTTGTTATTCTATGATATGAATTATCGAAACATTAAAATTTATTTATAACAAAAATCTATGATTTAAGATTTTTCGAAGCAAGCTTTCTGCGAATTGATTATTCTGTGAAATGATAATATGAGAAAAAAATTACATGTAACGAAATTCTTTTGAACTTCTGTCTGTAAAACAGTGTACAACCGAAATTCATACATCGAAATAGATGTTCATTGACGATTGTCGATCAGACGCCATTTGTTTGGCATCCATAGTCAACTCCGATCCGCTCCCTTTTCTTTTACGCTACCATTAACCCCCGACTAAAAATCAGGGGTGTTATAAGTTTGAAGTGTGAACCTGTGTGTATGTGTATTGGTGTCTTTATCTGTGGCATCATAGCTCCAGAACGGATGAACCGATGTCGATTAAGTTTTTTCCTTTGAAAAGTGTCTTAATCGAGGGTTCTGAGCTATGTTTCGAAAATCTGCTCAGCCGTATGAAGATCATCGGCTCTTTTGTAGTTGAGTTGAGATATAAACAACTTCCACAGGTCTGCTCGATTTGAAATCCTGTCGCTTGTCAAAAGGATACAATAACCTTGACCTGATGCGCAGGCACACCATGCCAATCCACCACAAGAACTCCTCAACAGTGTACGTCATCTACCTTGTGTTTGGGCTCATACGTGCGCATTGAGAGTGGATCATTAGGTAGTAATTGCCCATACATAGTTCACGGATATACATAGATGAAAAAATCACTGCTAAAAAAATGATTTTACAACTTACTTTAAATATTATCTACCCACTTAATTCCTCTCTATAAACGTTCACCATAAAATATTCACAACACGTTTTAATACAAATACAAAAGCCTTAATAATTAAAAGGTGAAAACGATTCTTATACACGGGCTTCAGTCCCCAGAGAGGCCTTAATTAAGATATATACCGAAGGTTCGCCTCAAATAAGTACGGGGATTTTGTAGGTATGCTTTAACTGTTTATTGAACGAATCTATCTTGTATTTGTTGCTATGGAAGAATTTTGTGGGTATTTTAGGATATTTAGGAGGTTTTAAAAACGTATTATTAAAATAATGTTAGTTTGGTTTAATTTTTCTGGGATCGCAAGTAGAGTAATATTATCATATATTATCTACAAATCTTCCGTATACATACATACAAATAAATAAAATTTAAGTGTCTGTTTGTAATATCAAAATAATAGCTTTTTACAGGATGCATAAGAAAATATATACGGCACATATAACCTACACACCCACCTACGCGTTCAATACAATAATGCACTGAGAGTGCTGCTGCGGCTGCCGTGGCGTAGTAGTGCGTCGGGGATGTTTGCAGATAATAATATTGATGGTTTTGCCGCCATTATTAGAAATAGATGTGCATCCCTGATGACTCGTGTTCGCGGCAGCACCAACAGTATTCTCAGTGTATTCGCAGATCGGTGGGATTCCCCGATGGTGCGGAGGTGGATGCGGCTCCATGCTGTATTGTGATTGTGCATTTTCATCTGTGTCTGTAACCTACTAACACTAGAACTTAAGTAAAATTGTTACTAACCCTATGGACTCCGGTCTGAAATAAAAACTTTCTTTTCTTTTTCTTTCTATAACAAAAACACATTTTTCCAGTTTTGTCTGTCGGTCTGGCTGTCTTTCTGTCTGTTTGTTCCGGCTTATCTCTAAAACGGCTAGACCAATTTCGACGAGACTTTTACTGGCAGGTAGCTGATGTTATAAGGTCTAACATAGGCTATACTTTTATTTTGGAAAAATAATTAGGGTCCCTTGCAAAAAAACGAAAACCCTTGAAATTGGTAACAAAATTGGATTCAAAAAGGGAAGTAATATTTTTTATAATAATTTCAGGCGAGTCCCTATGAAAGTAATTCTTATGAAAATTACTTATTTTGTTAGAAAATTACAAACAGACTACTTTTGAGTTTCTACTTCGAACATTTCTAGAAGTTGCTTAATAAAAGGCTTACCAACAGGCAAAGAAAATCTTTAAAGAACCAAGCAAGCCAGCTACCCAATGGTTAGGATCTTGTACCTTTTGCTTACCTACCACAAAGGGTGGGGCACGGCTTGGCCTGCGTGGTAGGTTTCAACTTCCACTCCAAGATAGGAGTGTTGTGTATTTGATTGACTGTGATCAGACCCTAATTAGATGCTGCTTTCAAAATTAATAACTTATATGACAAGACTATCTATTATTTTGATTTTAGAGTGGAATTACAAAATTTAGCATTAGACAACGCTCTGGGACAATCTAAATTCGCGTAATATTAGAGAGAGATTTCACTTTATGGAGAGGACGTTAAAAATTAAGTTGTATCAGAATATATTTTGACTAGCCTTAGCATTTCCTAAAGTTAATTAATAAAGGTTAATTCTATACCGTGTTCCCAGATAATGAAAGTGACCTCTGCGCCACCGACGGCGCCGGCGCCGCGCGCCTTGGGAATGGAGAAGATATGCAGCTATAAAATTTTTACTATAGTGCCAGCAACCAGAGGAAAAAAAAAAACGAATCAGAAAGGTATTAGTGCCATTGCTATATTCTGTTTTTTTTTTACTGTTCTTTAATTACTTATCAAAATTATGTAGCATCTATCTATCTAAGATTATCGCATTTGTCCGTTAAGAATTCTAGTTGATGACTGCATTGCTAAACATACAAAAAAAAAACTGTCTCTCATTTCACCTCATACAAGAATCAACAAAGTTTCCCCGTACTCGCAACAGATTACAGTCGCAGCAACACCGCAAGCAAATCTACAAGCCCCCTAAGAAATACCAGAAATACAAACTTTGTGGGCATAACCACAAACTCGAACTTTGTCAAGAACTACTACACGTTAATATGTTTAATGGTGCGGTCGCAAATACCACAGAATAGATAGTTACAGAAGGCTAACTCCATTCAACGCGCAAAAACAGGCGCACGTGTAAGTAAAGAGCAACATTGTTGCGGACGCCGATCTCAGGATCACGACCAACATAAAACTTATGTATAGATAGTAATAAAGACACCGATCTCCGAGTCCTAAGTAGAATAAGACTTAGATATAATAAACGATAATAATAAAGACGCCGATCCCCGGGTCCCCAGTAGGTTAAGATTTATGTATAATCAATAAATAATAATGATTAGGCACATAGAAGCCAGAAACCCTTGAACCAACAGGTTCTGACATGTTGAAATGTAACAAACACTCTGATTGGTCGACCAACGGACCGGCATTCATGTTCTGTTCAAGTCCCGACAGGTCGAAACCTGTCCAGTACCCCTCCGTTGGTCGGCGCCATGTTATTGATCATTTGGCGGGAATAATGTTGGGCACCGCCGCCCCGTGCGCTTTCGCGTTCGTGTATAAAAGACCGAACCAGGCGATGCCAGAGCACAGTCGATTACAAGCTCTCTACAATGTAACTTAATAGTGAAATAAAACTAGTGATTATCAAGTAAATGTTTTAATATACAGTCCACTACGGAAATATTCAGTCTAGGTGCTGTGAAACAATACAGTCCACCTCAGTTTTGGTCCATCGAGTCGTGATATAAGTTTAAAAAGTAAACCAGTGTAGCTATTTGAAAAGTATTAAATTCAGTGAAAAAGTAAAGTATATACTTGTGAACTTAACGTAATGTGTAAATGAGAGAATCGACTGTCACGGATCTGGGTAAACGTCGGCCAGATAATAAGTAGTGCCGCCGTCCGGATCCAAACCGAACGCCTGTGTGCCTAGCTATCTAGGCAATAGTAACGAGTGCGCGTACCTAGTGCTTCAGACGGAACTTACAAGTATGTACCTGTGTCTATAGACCGATAGACAGATCGTACAAGTGCGTACCTGTGCCTGTAACCTAGGAGAACTAACGCGTGAGTGTATCAAGTTACCAGGCAGAAACGTTGTTAAACAAAAAGAACATTACGTGAGTAACAGTGCAAAGTATATAACTAGTAACCAAGTGCGCGTAAAGTATATAATACAAGCGCGCCTGTGCCTGCTATCTAAGCAATAGTAACGAGTGCGCGTACCTAGTGCTTCAGACGGAACTTACAAGTATGTACCTGTGTCTATAGACCGATAGACAGATCGTACAAGTGCGTACCTGTGCCTGTAACCTAGGAGAACTAACGCGTGAGTGTATCAAGTTACCAGGCAGAAACGTTGTTAAACAAAAAGAACATTACGTGAGTAACAGTGACAAAGTATATAACAGTGCCTAAGTATATAAGCGCAAAGTATATAAGCGCAAAGTATATAACAGTGACAAAGTATATAACAGTGCCAAAGTATATAAACAAAGTATATAACAGTGCCTAAGTATATAAGCGCAAAGTATATAAGCGCAAAGTATATAACAAGTGCCAAAGTATATAAACGCAAAGTATATAACAAGTGCCTAAGTATATAAGCGCAAAGTATATAAGCGCAAAGTATATAACAGTGACAAAGTATATAACAGTGCCAAAGTATATAAACAAAGTATATAACAGTGCCTAAGTATATAAGCGCAAAGTATATAAGCGCAAAGTATATAACAAGTGCCAAAGTATATAAACGCAAAGTATATAACAAGTGCCTAAGTATATAAGCGCAAAGTATATAAGCGCCAAGTATATAACAGTGACAAAGTATATAATAGTGCCTAAGTATATAAGCGCAAAGTATATAAGCGCCAAGTATATAACAGTGACAAAGTATATAACAGTGCCAAAGTATATAAACAAAGTACATAACAGTTCAAAAGTATATAAGCTAAAAATTATAAGTGCGTGCCTGTGCCTACTAGCCAGGCAGAATCTGCGAGTACCTGTACCTGCCAGTCAGGCAGAATCAACGTGTGCCTGCGCCTACCTATATAGGCAAGGCGCCAGAGTCAACTAAGTCAAGAACATCGAGGCAGAATCAACGAGTGCCTGTGCCTACCTATCTGGGTCTGTGACGAACCGAACTAACCTAGACTAGGTAGACAGTGCCTGTAAACGACCGTCTGCGTGTCGACTCGACCGCTTGTACCGAACCACTTGCGTGTCAACCCGAACCGTCTGCGCGCCGACCCGAACAGGAAGTGTGCCAACCCTAGGCACATTTTCAAAATGGTCGTAACAAGAAGCCAATCAGACTTAGTCGAATTAGAAGAGCAGCGACGCACACAAGAAGCCGCACGCCGCCGAGAGCAAGAAAACATTGAAAAAGAGCGACTTCGACGAGTATCTTTAGATCCGCCGGCCTCACCCTTCTCAAGGCTGGCGGAAACGAGCACAGCTGGGCCCTCCGGGGTCAGAACAACGGTGACCACGCAACAACTAGCAAGGTCACCAGCAAGGTCGCTGAGGTCACACCGATCGACCACAAGCATCACGACGCGACTACGACAAGCGGAACTAAACGCCGCAGAGAGACTGGCGGTTCTACAAAGAAAACAGATGGACGTGGAAGCGGACCTAGTTAAGAAGAGACTAGCCGCAGAGGTGTCCGCCATCAACGACGAAGAAAGCATCAATGATGAGCCCATAACAGAAGAACCTCATCTAAAGGTAGACGAGTGGCTACGAACGAACCCGCTCGACTCACGGGGGGAGGAAGCAACCAAGGACGCCAGGGAGGAACCAAGACAAATAAGGTTCGAGGCGCCCAGAGCACGATCGCCAACTCCAACCAGAACGAGAAATAGCATCGAGCAACTAGCCACGACCCTCGAGAAGATGGCCAGACCCCGTCCACGATATACGGACCTGCCGACGTTCACTGGAGCCGCCAGCGAGTGGTTGCCCTTCAAGGCAGCCGTTCGAGACTCAACCAACATGTACCAGATTCCAGCAGCAGAGAACATTCACAGACTGAGGAGCTGCCTGAAGGGAGAAGCTAGGGATGCTGTGGCCGCACTACTACACACGGCCACAGACCCTGACATAATAATGAAGACCTTGGAGCAGTGCTTCGGGCGACCCGAAATTATCATCGATCGGGCGCTCGAGGATCTGAAGAAGCTCCCTAGACCTGGAGCATCAGCAGCCGACCTCAACAGTTTTGCTGTGAAACTACAGAACATTATCTGCGTACTGAAGACCATCGACCGAAGGGGTTACCTATTCAATCCCCTGCTGACGAGAGAAGTGCTGGACAAGCTGAGTCCACATCTCCGCTCCCGCTGGTGTGACTACGCCTATGATAACGAAGGGACGGCCGACCCAGAAATCGTCGTAATCTCCCGATTCCTAATGAGGGAGGCGGACAGGGCACTACGCTACACTTATGCCCCATCCACGTGCACCACCGCAAGCCAAAAGAAGGAGACACGACCAGCCGTAACCCTAAAGAAGAAAGCAACAGTTTACAACACTGTCGCCGCAGCTGATGACGAGAAGATACCATGCCCTGGGTGTGAACAAGCACACGCCCTGCCTCAGTGCCCCAAGTACAAGGCACTAACGATTCAACAACGATGGGAGTTTCTCAAACAAAAGAGAATCTGCTTCAAGTGCGCCCAAAGACAGCACCGGCGCATCGGATGCAAGTCAAGACCCTGCGGCGTGGACCAATGCCGCCGACCACATCACGCGTCCCTGCACCAGGCGCCACCACGACCAGAGGCGGCCAAAGCAGCAGAAGCGCCGAAGGCAGAGACGCCGAAGCAGGAGGCCGTTCTATCAGTCACGCCGCAACCAGCTATGAGTCAAAGAACAGTACTGCTGAAGATGTGTCCGATCATCGTGTCAGGACCACAAGGGGAGGTGCAGACCTACGCACTCCTAGACGAAGGAGCAACAGTAACTCTCATCGACAAAGAGTTAGCAACCAGCATCGGGGCAGAAGGGCCATCACAACCGCTGCACTTGAACGGCGTCAACATGTCACAAGAGGAAACCGAGAGCCAGCTCGTCACAATAGACGTCAGAGGCGTCAACGAAACCGAAAGGTACAAAGTCAGAGCCAGGACCATAAAAGACCTGCAGCTGCATCAGCAGGCCATCTCCGAAACCCTTCTTCAACACGAGCACCTGAGAGACCTTCCCAGAAACGAGGTGTGTTACGAACGCGCACGCCCCGGGCTCTTAGTGGGGACAGACCACTGGGAGTGCATCGTCTCCAGGGAACTCAGGACCGGCAACCCGAACGAGCCGGCCGCATCGAGAACGAAGCTGGGATGGGTGGTGCACGGAACCGCACCACGCAGCGCCCTCATTCAAAAGGGTAGGGTGCTGCATATATACGAGCCCGACCGAGAGTCGAACGTGAGCAATCAGGAGCTCCACCACTTGGTCGACGCTCACTTCAAGATAGAGGCTCTCTGCATAGAAGGGAAGCCACGAGTACGAGAGGCAGATCAGCGTGCCATCAAGATAGTCGAGGCGACCACAAAGAAGACCGAAGCAGGGTACGAAGTAGGGCTGCCGTGGCGAACAGACGACACCGTCATGCCACCCAGTTACAGCCAAGCACTCCGTCGCCTCACAACAATAGAGAAAAGGATGGACGCCGATCCGAAATTTGCCAAAGAGTACTCCAGCCAGATCGACAACCTGTTGAAGAAAGGCTACGCCACACCGTGCGACGGCTCAGAACGTGCGAGCCCGGTGTGCTGGTTCCTGCCACACTTTGCCGTGCAGAACCCGAACAAGCCCGGCAAGTGCAGGCTAGTGTTTGACGCAGCCGCGAGAAGCCACGGAACATGCCTGAACGATGAACTGTTGGAGGGACCAGACCTGCTGCTGTCATTACCGGGGATCCTATTCCGATTCCGTGAAAGGGCAGTGGCAGTAACAGCGGACATTCAAGAGATGTTCTTAAGAATACAAATAAGAACGGAAGACCAACCAGCGCAGCAGTTCCTGTGGCGAGGCGACGAGAGAGAGACGCCTCCACTCAAATTCAAGATGATAAGTATGCTCTTCGGCGCCGCGTGCTCCCCGTACATGGCCCATTATGTTCGCAATCACAACGCAGACATTCACGGGCAGGAGTACCCGCGGGCGCTGGAGGCAATCAAGGAGAGCCATTACATGGACGACCTGGTGGCAAGCTACGACGACCCAACGGAAGCATGGAAGACGGTGGAAGAGACGAGAACAGTACACGCCAACGCCGGCTTCACATTGCGGGGATGGAACGCCAGCGATAAAACAGTGCTGCGCGACATACCCCCTGAGCTGTACGCCACTACACCTACACAACTGGGGGGAGAGCAACCGGAAAGCAAGATCCTCGGCCTGTTCTGGAACGCGGAACGAGATGAACTCGGGTTCAATACATCCATGAACCGAGTGCCAACAGAGGTACGAGATCGAGCTCGCGCACCAACCAAACGCGAAGCCCTCAGCGCCGTAATGTCCATCTACGACCCTCTCGGGTTGCTGAGCCATTACACCATCCGCTCTAAAATCATCCTGCAGAGCTTGTGGCGCCTCCAGACAACGTGGGACGAACAGATACCGACGGAAGAAAACGAACTCTTCGCATCGTGGTTGGCACACCTCGCCGAGATTGCCAAGCTCCGACTGCCACGCTGCTACACGAAGAAGAAGTACGAGAGCATCGACCTCCACGTGCTATGTGACGCCAGCGAACAGGCCTACGCGACCGTGGCCTACTGGAGGATCACAAGCAGCGACGGGAGTATCACCGTGGTATTGGTGGCCGCCAAAGCCAAGGTGGCCCCAAGACAGGCGCAGACCATACCTCGGCTCGAACTTCAAGCAGCGGTCATCGGTGCAAGACTCGCCGACACAATCAGACGAGAACACCGCATAAAGATTGGTCGAACGACCTACTGGACCGACTCATCCACCGTGGTTCACTGGATACACCACGACATGCGACGCTACACACCTTTCGTCGCGCACAGACTGGGTGAGATCGCGGAACTCACAAAGAAGGAAGACTGGCGATGGCTGCCCACAGAACACAACGTGGCAGACGACGCAACAAGGCTCAGCGACACTCCTCTGAGCACAACGGATCGATGGTTCCAGGGGCCTGCCTTTCTGTACCAACCTGAAGCGCAATGGCCCACCATGACAACAGTAGAAGACGAGGTCGACGAGGTCCTGCATACCAGGGAAGAACCGAGACGAGACAGCTGGCTACCCGACCCTGCCCGCTTCTCAAAATACGAAGTCCTGGTGAGAACCACTGCACGGGCACTCGCCTTCATTGACATTTGCCGACGTAAGGCAACCAACATGGAACATCGGCACATTCAGCGCGCCGAGATGGAACTAATCCGGCATGCGCAAGAAGAAAGCTTCGACGAAGAAATGAAAAGGATCAAGTCGGCTCGAGCATTAACTAAGACGAGCCGGCTGTACCGCCTAGATCCGATTATAGAAGATGGACTCCTGAGGGTGCGAGGACGAATCGAGGCATCTTCGGCACCCACAGAGACAAAGCGGCCCATCATAATGGACGGCCGCCACCCGCTGACCAAACTCATCGTGCTGCGGGAACACTGCGCTGCGGGACACGCCAACAGAGAACGCGTGACGAACGACCTACGGCAGCGCTACTGGATCATACACCTACGACCCACCGTGCGCACGATAGAGAGAAACTGCGCTTTCTGCAAGAGACTGAAGGGAACGCCCAAGACGCCGGCCACAGGAGACCTGCCGCACGCCCGCCTAGACCCTTTCCACCGCCCGTTCACTAATTGCGGTGTGGATTATTTCGGACCAATGATGGTCAAGGTGGGCCGTCGCCGAGAAAAAAGATGGGGAGCGCTGTTCACCTGCCTGACCTCCCGCGCCGTGCACATCGAGTTGGTAGCGTCCCTTTCAACCGACTCCGCCATCATGGCACTAAGAAGAATGGCCGCCCGCCGAGGATGGCCGCGGCTAATGTACTCCGACAACGGAACTAACTTCCGCGGGGCTGACCAAGAGTTACGCAACGCCTACACCGAGTGGCTGCCCGCGCTGAGCGACGAGGGACTACAGCATCGGATGGAGTGGCGCTTTATACCTCCGGGCGCGCCCAATCAAGGCGGCGCGTGGGAGAGGATGGTCCGCTCAGTCAAAACGGCCCTCAAAGTCACCCTGCGGGAGAAGGCACCAGCAGAGGAAGTACTCAGCACACTCCTCACCGAGGCTGAGTTCTCCATCAACGCACGACCATTGACCCACGTCAGCGTGGATCCCGACGACCCCGAGGCCTTGACCCCCAACCACTTCCTGCTAGGGTCATCAAACGGCCTACCAGCAACGGGACCCTGCGAGGAAGCCGACCGACGAGCATGGCGAGCTAGCCAAGCGCTTGCCGACCACTTCTGGCGGCGCTGGCTCCGGGAATACCTGCCAACGCTGGTACCACGCGGCGAACCAAGAAACGACGCCCGGCCCCTGCGGGCTGGAGATGTAGTCCTCGTGGTCGACCACACGCTGCCCCGGAACACCTGGCCGATGGGAGTCGTCGAGAGAACGCATCCAGGAACCGACGGCAGCATTCGAGTCGTCGAGGTGCGGACCAGAACCGGCATCTTCCGACGTCCGGTGAGCAAGCTCGTCGTCCTTATGAAAAAGGAAGAGGCTACGCAGGCTGCGCCGGGGGGAGGACTGTTGCGGACGCCGATCTCAGGATCACGACCAACATAAAACTTATGTATAGATAGTAATAAAGACACCGATCTCCGAGTCCTAAGTAGAATAAGACTTAGATATAATAAACGATAATAATAAAGACGCCGATCCCCGGGTCCCCAGTAGGTTAAGATTTATGTATAATCAATAAATAATAATGATTAGGCACATAGAAGCCAGAAACCCTTGAACCAACAGGTTCTGACATGTTGAAATGTAACAAACACTCTGATTGGTCGACCAACGGACCGGCATTCATGTTCTGTTCAAGTCCCGACAGGTCGAAACCTGTCCAGTACCCCTCCGTTGGTCGGCGCCATGTTATTGATCATTTGGCGGGAATAATGTTGGGCACCGCCGCCCCGTGCGCTTTCGCGTTCGTGTATAAAAGACCGAACCAGGCGATGCCAGAGCACAGTCGATTACAAGCTCTCTACAATGTAACTTAATAGTGAAATAAAACTAGTGATTATCAAGTAAATGTTTTAATATACAGTCCACTACGGAAATATTCAGTCTAGGTGCTGTGAAACAATACAGTCCACCTCAGTTTTGGTCCATCGAGTCGTGATATAAGTTTAAAAAGTAAACCAGTGTAGCTATTTGAAAAGTATTAAATTCAGTGAAAAAGTAAAGTATATACTTGTGAACTTAACGTAATGTGTAAATGAGAGAATCGACTGTCACGGATCTGGGTAAACGTCGGCCAGATAATAAGTAGTGCCGCCGTCCGGATCCAAACCGAACGCCTGTGTGCCTAGCTATCTAGGCAATAGTAACGAGTGCGCGTACCTAGTGCTTCAGACGGAACTTACAAGTATGTACCTGTGTCTATAGACCGATAGACAGATCGTACAAGTGCGTACCTGTGCCTGTAACCTAGGAGAACTAACGCGTGAGTGTATCAAGTTACCAGGCAGAAACGTTGTTAAACAAAAAGAACATTACGTGAGTAACAGTGCAAAGTATATAACTAGTAACCAAGTGCGCGTAAAGTATATAATACAAGCGCGCCTGTGCCTGCTATCTAAGCAATAGTAACGAGTGCGCGTACCTAGTGCTTCAGACGGAACTTACAAGTATGTACCTGTGTCTATAGACCGATAGACAGATCGTACAAGTGCGTACCTGTGCCTGTAACCTAGGAGAACTAACGCGTGAGTGTATCAAGTTACCAGGCAGAAACGTTGTTAAACAAAAAGAACATTACGTGAGTAACAGTGACAAAGTATATAACAGTGCCTAAGTATATAAGCGCAAAGTATATAAGCGCAAAGTATATAACAGTGACAAAGTATATAACAGTGCCAAAGTATATAAACAAAGTATATAACAGTGCCTAAGTATATAAGCGCAAAGTATATAAGCGCAAAGTATATAACAAGTGCCAAAGTATATAAACGCAAAGTATATAACAAGTGCCTAAGTATATAAGCGCAAAGTATATAAGCGCAAAGTATATAACAGTGACAAAGTATATAACAGTGCCAAAGTATATAAACAAAGTATATAACAGTGCCTAAGTATATAAGCGCAAAGTATATAAGCGCAAAGTATATAACAAGTGCCAAAGTATATAAACGCAAAGTATATAACAAGTGCCTAAGTATATAAGCGCAAAGTATATAAGCGCCAAGTATATAACAGTGACAAAGTATATAATAGTGCCTAAGTATATAAGCGCAAAGTATATAAGCGCCAAGTATATAACAGTGACAAAGTATATAACAGTGCCAAAGTATATAAACAAAGTACATAACAGTTCAAAAGTATATAAGCTAAAAATTATAAGTGCGTGCCTGTGCCTACTAGCCAGGCAGAATCTGCGAGTACCTGTACCTGCCAGTCAGGCAGAATCAACGTGTGCCTGCGCCTACCTATATAGGCAAGGCGCCAGAGTCAACTAAGTCAAGAACATCGAGGCAGAATCAACGAGTGCCTGTGCCTACCTATCTGGGTCTGTGACGAACCGAACTAACCTAGACTAGGTAGACAGTGCCTGTAAACGACCGTCTGCGTGTCGACTCGACCGCTTGTACCGAACCACTTGCGTGTCAACCCGAACCGTCTGCGCGCCGACCCGAACAGGAAGTGTGCCAACCCTAGGCACATTTTCAAAATGGTCGTAACAAGAAGCCAATCAGACTTAGTCGAATTAGAAGAGCAGCGACGCACACAAGAAGCCGCACGCCGCCGAGAGCAAGAAAACATTGAAAAAGAGCGACTTCGACGAGTATCTTTAGATCCGCCGGCCTCACCCTTCTCAAGGCTGGCGGAAACGAGCACAGCTGGGCCCTCCGGGGTCAGAACAACGGTGACCACGCAACAACTAGCAAGGTCACCAGCAAGGTCGCTGAGGTCACACCGATCGACCACAAGCATCACGACGCGAGACGCGAGAGGGCCGGCCCAGTGCCACCGGTGCCAGAAATTCAGGCACTCATCGCATCACTGCCACCGGCCGATCGCCTGTGTCCGTTGCGCAGAGGGGCACGCAGCGCGTGATTGCCCCCGCCCGCGTGAAGAGCCGGCGACGTGCATCAACTGCGGGGGTGACCACCCCGCCAACAACGTGCGCTGCCCCATCTTTCAACAAGAGATACGGCACAGGCGAGCGGGCACAGTCGCCGCCACGACCGCCTCACGCCGACCGGAAGCGGCCACCGTGAGGCCAACAGAAGTGGCCTCCACAGAGGCCCAAGGCGCGTCACTTATGGCGGCGGCCAATGGGCCCACCGATAGGGGAGAAGCCCCCCCCTCCTCCAAGCGGCGGAGGAAGCGGAACAGGAAGCGTAGGGGCAAGGGGAACAAACCTGAGCCCCTCCCTGCACCCGCACCAAAGGAGGACACCCACCGGGACGACCATACCTCGACCCAGGCGCAGGCTGTCCCACCACCACCACCCGAAGGGACAAAGAAGAGGCAGCCCAAGGAAAGGCCGACAGCTGGCGCCGGCATCGCGCGGCCCTCGGCCCTACCCACAAGCACATCGAGCGCCGGCCCAGCTGCCGACGCCGAGAAGGAGAAGAAGAAAGAATTCACAGCCTGCGCCATCCAGTTGCTGATGGACCTGATCAAGGCCATCAGGCAGGGACAGGACGCGGAGCTTGTCATCCTCGACGGTCTGGCCTCCCTCCTCAAACTCTACCATGGCTAGGCCGCTGAGGGTGATTCATTGGAATGCCCGCGGCCTTCGAGGTAAGGTCGCCCCCCTCCGCCGCCTCCTCTACGAACAAGATATCGACGTGGCGCTAGTAAGCGAGACGCTCCTGGGACCTACGGACAGACTCCGAGTCTCGGGATATCTCGCTTACAGGAAGGATGAAAGGTCGGCTACCGACACTGCCTACCGTGGTCTGGCGGTACTGGTGAGGCGGAGAGTCGTCCATCAAGAGCTCCCTGTGCCGTCACTCGGCTCGTTCTACGCGCTGGGTGTGCAGCTACACGTTGCCGGCGAGGATCTCGCCATCTACGCCTGCTACAAGGCGCCCTCGGCCTCGCTCAACGTCGCGGAGCTGAGGGCCCTTCTCGAGGCCAGCGGCGGCGCGACGATCCTTGCTGGCGACCTTAACTGTAAGCACCCAGCGTGGAACTCGGCCGTGACGAACACGGGGGGCAGGCGGCTCTTCGCGGACGCGGCAGCCTTCGGCTACACGGTGTCCGGCCCAGAGACGCCCACCCACTACCCGGACGCTCGCACATACATGCCGGACGTGCTGGACATCGTGGCCTACCGAGGGCTACGCTGTCAGATCACGCAGCAGGTGTTAGACGACGAGATGCAGTCAGATCATCATCCTGTTCTCGTCGTCCTATCGGGTATGCCGACCCGACTGATGCCCGCAGCGCCACGTCGACGCATCGATTGGGAAGTTTTTAAGGACAAGACTGAGGCCACCACACCGACTCGGCCCGTGACTACCTCCGCGGACGTCAACCAGACTGCGGACGACGTCACTGCTTGCATCCAGAGCGCCTTGGAAGCGGCGACAACCTTAGAACCGCAGGGGAGAGTGCTGCAGCCGCCCCTGCCAGTGTATCTACAGCGCATGATCGCCGACAAGAGGCGCCTTCGCAAGCAGTGGCAGCAACTTAGATGTCCGTCCATTAAGAGGAAGGTCAATCGTCTCGCGGAGAAGATTAAGGCCGAGTTGCGGAACCGGGAAGCCGAGAGCTGGGAGGACCGTATACAGGAGGCGGCTGGCAGCTGGCCATCCGCCCACAGACTCTGTCGTCAACTGACGAATACCCCAGCTCCGGTGCGCCCGCTACTGGACAGCGGCGGGGCGCTTAAGTACATAGCGGAGGACCGCGCGGAGGTCTTCGCCGAGCACCTGGAGCGTCAATTCCGACCGAACCCGACCAGCGACGTCGAACATGTCGCAACAGTCGAGAAGCACCTTGGGGACTACTTCGCCGCGCCGATAGCTCCCGAGGAGGACTCCATATTTTTCTCGCCTGGGGCAGTCAGACGCGCCATCCTGGGGACGAAGCCGAGGAAGGCTCCCGGTGCTGACGGTATCACCAACGCAGTGCTGCGCCAACTGCCGCACCGCATGGTAGCGGCGCTGGCGCGCCTGTACACGGCGATACTGCGCACCGGGACGTTTCCTTCCTCGTGGAAGGAGGGGCGCGTCATCATGCTGCCCAAGGCGGGGAAGAACATCCTGAAGCCGGAGAGCTATCGGCCCATCACGCTGCTGGCTACCATCTCCAAGGTGTTTGAAAAACTCCTGTTGCGGCATCTCCAGCCGCACATCGACCCGCGGCCCGAGCAGTTCGGGTTTAGGTCGGAACACAGCACGACGCTCCAGCTGTCGAGGGTACTGCACCACTTGACGCAAGCTCGCAACAAGAAGGAGTACTCGGTTGCAGTACTCCTCGACATGGAGAAGGCCTTCGACCGCGTGTGGCACGAGGGCCTGGTATATAAATTGGCCACGTCCGACGCGCCTCGCCGTGTAGTAAAGGTGGTCCAGTCTTTCCTTACAGATCGGAGCTTCCGTGTGGTGGTAGAGGGAGCGCTCTCCAGCGCCCGTCCGGTGATGGCCGGCGTGCCGCAGGGCAGCTGCGTTTCGCCGGCGTGTTACTCACGTTACACCGACGACATCCCCACGACGCCAGAGGCGATGCTCGCGCTGTATGCCGACGACGCCGCGTACATTACCACCTCGCTCAACGCGAAGTACGCGGCGGTCAAAATGCAGCGCGCGCTAGACCTGCTGCCTGACTGGCTGTCAAAGTGGCGGCTGTCGGTTAACGTGGGTAAGACGCAGGCGATGGTCACCGGATCAGCGCCCCTCCCACCACCCCTGACTCTACAAGGCGCCGACGTCGATTGGTCGCCCCGGGTGAAGTACCTGGGTGTCACCATCGACCGTCGGCTCACCATGGGCGGTCATGTCCGCCAGGTCGCGGCGCGGGCTGGCATAGCCCGCCACCAGCTCCGCCCAGTGCTCTCGTCCCGTCTGCCGGCGCGCGTCAAGTTGGGCGTATATAAGACTTATATACGCTCGATACTGACGTACGCCGCTCCCGCTTGGTACGTCCTCGCGTGCGAGGGCCACAAGAAGCTCCTCCGCACGCAGCAAAACTTCGCGCTGCGGACCATTGTTGCCGCCCCTCGCTACGTGAGGAACGACGTCATCCAGCGGGATCTCGGGATCGAGGGCCTGGACGCCTTCATCCGGCGCCTCGCGACGGGAATGTTCGCGCGTGCCGACGCATCTGCTTGGCCGCACGTCAAGCACATTGCGCCCTGGCATGCGCGCCCCCCTGACGCGAGGCGCCCCCTCCCCCGCGACCTGGTAGCGGACACTGACCCCCCCCCCACCGGACTGACGCCCAGGTAAGCTGTCCCAGGCTACACGCAGCTTACCTGAACAATATGACTCCACATACTACATACACTCAGCTGGGTGACGTGTTCTAAGTTAATATAGGCACGTCGCGCAGCTACACCACACATGCATCTCTCTACACACACGTAGACTCACAATGTGGCGGCGCGGCGCGGGCTCGCGACCCACACAAACACTGGGCGGTGTTACACAGTACAATACCGCCCACACACTCATAACGGCTTCTTAGTCCGGACCGCGACCGGCTAGCTCTGGAAGCGGGACGGACGGGAGCCTTACATCCTTCATAGGTGCGTCGAGTCGGCACCTCTGTCGCTGGTCGTCCCCCGCCGGGCCTCCTCCGGGTAACCGGGGGTCTCACCTGGCGGGGACAGACCGCCGAGGTGCCGTGAAGAAAGCAGCGCTATGAGACAGCGCTGTGGCGCGCCTACTGAAAACTTCACCGCAACCATACACACAGGCGTGCGTTGTCTCACGCACGCCAACAGGCCTAGCCTTTTTAATAAAGGCGTCAAAACGACGGGCCCGTTTTAACGGGCCGAGGTATAGCTTCCGCGGCCAGGGGGCAGAGCCCCGTGACCGCCTGCCGCGCCCCCTAGCGGGGGCGCAGCGACATCCAACACGGGCCAGAGCACAGTCGATTACAAGCTCTCTACAATGTAACTTAATAGTGAAATAAAACTAGTGATTATCAAGTAAATGTTTTAATATACAGTCCACTACGGAAATATTCAGTCTAGGTGCTGTGAAACAATACAGTCCACCTCAAACATGTATGACATACTTGTGCCTAATTTTTCGGGAGGATCGTCTTCTAGAGTTACTGAATTCAGCTGAAAAGGTACAAGTATTTTTACTTAGAGCGACTGCCTATTTGAATTATACAATCATTTCTTGGTTACTCGAAACTCGGTAAGATTGTTTGTCAGACTTTCGGACCTCTGACTAGTCTGACTACCAGTAAAACACAAAGACAAAGATAGACGTAGTTAAAGTAAAGATAGAGAGAGACAGTTTCAGACAAAGATGTAGCAAATGATGCTTTTAACAACGTTACGTACAACTGAAGAACTTCATTCTAGACATTAAAGAACCACTATTTTGTGTATTAACTTGTTTGTATACTAACTAAATAGTGCATATGACGTCATAGTAGGTAGTCAAAAAATGGCAGGTTTGGTTTTCAAACGGATCGTGATGCTTGCGTTATCTATGTATATCTATGGTTCTCTCTGGTCTATCTCTGGTTACTTTCCAGAAGAATTAAAAATAACAATTATAAAACCTCTTTTCAAGAAGGACAACAGGGAAGATATGTCCTGCTACAGACCTATAGCGTTAGTACCGATTTTTTCAAAATTATTCGAGAAAGCAATATATAATCAACTTACTTCATACTTTGAAAAAAATTGCCTATTCAATATATAAAATGTTTAAGGAGTGAAGATAATGTCCGCAAATTCAAAAGTAAATTGTATTTATTTTTAATAGAAAAGACGTATTACTCTATCGAAGAATTTTTAAATGATAAAATATGACATTACCAGCCCCTTAAAATAATTTAACATTGACATGCATGTAAAATTATATTCTTATTGATTAATTACTTATTCTTATTACATTTACTTGACATTATTTACAAAATGATAAAATATGACGTTACTAGCCTTATAGATAATTTACCATTGACATGCATATAAAATAAATTATAATTGATTAATTATTTATTAATAACACATTTAATTCACAATATTTACTCGAACTTGACTTTGTATGGATTCAGACCATTATATAATCAAAGATTCAGACTTAGGTATTATTAAAAAACTAATATTTGTACACCAATTTCATTGGTAGAACACAGAGCTCGACTAAAATGTATACATAAGACCTTATTGTAATACCTGTGTTCACAAATAAAGATTGATTTGATTTGATCTACATCTGTGGTTTGCACTCACTGTACAAAGTCGCGTGGTTTTTGTGTGCGTGCGTTTTCTCTCCTTGTTTTGAGTATGGAACTGTACTTCTGTACCGTATCTATTCCATGGTAGTTGCGGGCGATGCGGCCAGTGAGGCAGTTGCGGGGTCATGATGCGGAAGATACCACTTTATTAAATGACGAATCATTAGCGAATGCTCTTATAACTTTGTTGATGGTGTTTGGGTGTTGTGTAATGGTGCATCATTGTATGGGTTGGTTAAGTTGTTTGAGGTACGAGGGTAGTTCAAGGTGCTTAATATTAGATACAGTTATTTCATCATTCATCATGGAGCTCGTGGCTGAATAATAACAGTCGCTCGGGTCGATCTTTTGGTTAAGCCTTGTTTGCCTAGGTTGGTCTGTGGATGGGTGACTACCCATTACATACTGAGTTTCCTCCGTGCCTCGGAAAGCACGTTAAGCCGTTGGTCCCGGCTGTCATTTGTAGATCTTTGACAGTCGTTACAGGTAGTCAGTGACGCGAAAGTCTGACAACCAGTCTTACCAAGAGTTATCGTATTACCCAGTACTAACTGGGTTGTGGAGGTCAGATAGGCAGTCCATGTTATTCAGCTGCACCCGGTAGGACTGGAAGCCGACCCCAATATAGTAGGAAAAAGGTTAGACAGATGATGAGTTATTTCATCATTTTACTTACCTTCGTCATAGATATCAATAATTCACCAGAATGTACCACACTAGATAAAAAGATCGCCTCCATTAAAAAGCTCATTGAGAAAGCCTTCGTCGAACTAATCGAATATCGGAATACATTTTCGCTGGTTTCCTTAGGGGCTTGTAACACCCTACCACACAAATAAAAATGTTGACTTCGGCAGACAAATAATAATATAAGTAACTACACATAAACTGTCACTTACGGGATATCTTAAACCGTGAAAGTTTAAAACAATATAAGTAACTGTCCCGCTGTACAGCAAAGGCAGAACATTCTTATTCATAGAAGGCATGAGCTTGCTCAAATCGGATTGGCAATTTGAGACTTAGATTAATTACGTCCTGTTGCCTGCGACCTTCGTCCGCGTGAAATTTATTATTTTATTATTAGCCATTTGTGTCCCACTGCTGGGCAAATGTCTATCTAGTGCTGTTACTTGCTAATCTTTGTGTAAAGAGTCGAGTTCGTCCCGCCACCTCCTTCTAGGCCTGCCGCGTTGCCGTTTCCTGCTGTCCCAAACCCATTGTGTTGTTACCTTAGCCCATAGCTCCTCCGGCATGCGACAGACGTGACCAGCCCAGTTCCATTTCAGCTTAGCAGCCATGTGACCTACACCGGCAATTTGGTTTTGGAACGCAGTATCGAGTTCCCTAAATGATTAGTAAGTTTAACTCCAAGGATACTACGCTCCATTGCTCGCTGACAAACCCCGAGTGCGGACTTTCGACGCTGGGTTATTGACCATGTCTACGCTCCATAGGTGAGGGTAGGTGATGGTGAAATTATTATTACAAAAAAGATTACTTCCCTCCCCCGCCTTGCCTTCCTTATTTCTGCACGAAAAATTAATCATTTTTCTAAAATAAGCCTAAGTTGCTCCTTACAACATCAGCTATCTGTCAGTAAAACTCCCGTCGAAATCGGTCTAGCCGTTTCGGAGATTAGCTGGAACAAACAAACAGACAGACAGACCGTATATACTTTCATATGCATTCAATAAAAAGCTGTTATTTTCAAATTACAAACAGAAACGTACTTGTTTTTTATTTGTTTAGGCCAGTTTTTCTCACGATGTTTTCCTTCACCGATAACAGTGACCAAGATAAAACTTAAAAGGCACAAAAGTAAGGTTTTCTTAAACCCAAACTCCCTACATTTCCATTGTTTCAATACAACACAAACAAATCAATTTCCTAATCACCGACAATGATAGATTAGCATATTAACTGAGAGGCATCCGTGGTCAGTGCTGACGTCACAGGATTTAACTGAGGCCGGTCCATAAGCCAGTTGGTGATAACAGATAAAATCACGGCACTTTTGTGGTAGTGCTCTCGTTAAGGTTACCGCGTTTGATACTGTTTGAAGTCAGCAATTTGCAAACAAATAATAACATTTCATCACGCCTGTAATCCTCGAAGAGTTAGCCAGAGGTGTACCTAATAGTACACCCAAATTTCGCCAGTTGTGGTTAAGCCCTATGTAATAGGAGGCGAGCGTATTGCCATCAACCGGGCACAAATCCAGACTCCGTGGCTGCTATTGAGTTCCTGATGGAAAAACCCAATAAGAATTTACGCGACCCGGGAATCTAACCCAGGACCTCATGCTCAACAGTCGCGATTGCGACCACTAGACCAACGAGGCACCAAACAAATAATCATTCTTGTTATTGACGATTATTAATATGGAATTATTTATGAGAATAATGTCAATCCATAACATCACGCCCGTGTTTCGTCGAAGGATTCGGTAGAGTTCTGCCGATGGTAGATACATCCATATATCGTCAGTTGAGTTTAAGACCTATGTACTACAGCTATAAGACAGACCTATTGCCATCAATCAGACACAATTCAGACACAATGCTAATTAAAAAACACTGACAAAAAAATCTAATAACATTTTTTTTTATCCGCGAATAGGACCCAGGTTCTCTGCTTTACCGTACTAATGTGTGCGTAGCTCATAACGTGGTAATTAACCAGTGAGCCGGGTGTTAACTATGCTGGATTTATTGTTAAAACTGTCCTATTGTACAGTCACGAGCACCAATATGTAAACACTTAACCACTTTTAAAAGCATTTTTCTCCTGCTCTTTTGATAAAAATTTATTGTTGTTACGAATATAGTATTTTGGAACTCATATTTTTATGAAAAAGATTCTATCTCCAAGTTACAATCGTTATTTCTCGCGAAAATAGCTTTTAAATTTAGGAAAGTATATTGTACACTTCACAATACTAATCAATGTAGTGAAGTAAATCATTTGAGAAACATGTATTTAAAAAGGAAATATGAAAAAAAAAATACTCATGTTTCCGCTAAAAGGTCCAAAAGATTAATAAAATTGAAATCAATTGTTACTCATCTTAAATAAATTGTTATTTTAAAATGAATTTACCGGATCCAGCAGCGGTATGAATTAATTGGGAATTCCTGTCACTATTCCCAATTAATCATTTCATCTTTAATTGCCTTTTGCGATATTTTCGCGATTTCCTGGAAAACTGAACAGGGTTATTGAAACGTGAATGCCAGTTCGTAATAATACACTAATTACAACGGGAATATAATTTAGTAAAATGTTAAAATATCAGCCTGTATAATAAATTATCCTACCGAAAAGTTAAAAACACATTTTTATATATAGGGTGACTGGTAATTAGTGACCGATATTTAAACACGTGATTCTAGCCACGATAACAAAAAAAATCCCAAAAAAACATTTTTTTTTTAACTTATTTAACTTGATCACAATAACACAACAGCTATCAACTGATGGCTCAGAGGCGCGCGCGCGTAAATTTCATACGGCTGTTGTGTTATTGTGATAAAGTTAAATAAGTTAAAAAAAAAATGTTTCTTTGGGAAAGTTGTTTATTATCATGAGTAGAATCACGTGTTTAAGTATCGGTCACTAATTACCAGTCACCCTATATTGCCATCACAGTTAGACTATGTTTTCATCATCTGCCTAGCTTTTTCCCAACTATGTTTGGGTCGGCTTCCAGTCTAACCGGATGCAGTTGAATACCAGTATTTTACACGGAGCGACTGCCTATTAGTGCCTATCTGACCTCCACAACTCAATACTGAGTATAATACGATACCCATTGGAATGACTGCTTGTCAGACTTTCGGGCCACTGACTACTTGTAACGACTGTCAAAGATCTACAAATGACAGCCAGAACCAACGGCTAGCTAAATTATGATGATAAGTCGCAGAGTTTGAAAAAAAAAAGCACAATATTAGCCATTCCATTACTTATACTAACTACTAAACAAAGATTTTCATTATTTTTACTACAATATTTTGTGGAACTTTCTTACCAAGGGGTATCGTATAACCCTGTCCTGAAATGGGCTGTGGAAATAAAGAGGTCAGATAGGAGGTCGTTCTATGTAAAATACTGGCAGCAATCGAATTGGATGCACTCATTGCAAGCCGAACTCGACATACTTTCACAAAACACTAATTAAACTTAAGACAGCCAAAATAAATTTCACATCACAATCAAACAAGCGGCAAACTCGGAAACGTTCACGCGAATCTCGAGTGCTAGTCGTCCGACACTTCGGCCACGGATTAGCCTGCGAGAGTTGGGCGAAATCCGGGCACCCGCCGCTAACAGCACGTACAAATCGGCTACCAACTACTACCACAGTTTGAACGGGAGAAAGAAACGAATTGGACGGTGCACGGTGGCTAGTTTGGTAGCTAATGTGTACCGTTTTTGAATGGCTGCTATGTTGATGTAGATTCTGAAAGAAAATGGGTAAAGATACGGTGAAAAAATGGGGCAAAAGGTTTGCTTTTTTTTTTATAACCGCGACCTATTCGGCTTTTTTTTTTTTTTTTTTTTTAGGTATCGCCACTCGCTGCGCAACAACTCTCTGAGGTTTAAGCTGCTTAACCGGACTATAACATATTCTACTGAGTACTTAGTAGTAGGTATCAGTGGCGAAGGTTCCATAAAACACGATTCCTACCAGCTTCCCTTTGAGAAATGGCACAGTCAGTATTCTATTGACGAATAATTTAATCACATTATAGATATGTACTCCGGCTTACGTCTTACAAAAATTTACTCTTGGTATTTTACATGGAACGACGAACTACAAATAATAGGTACAAAAATGCCCTTAACGAAGCCGAAATGCACTTATTGTCCCCGTCATTGCGTTCATTTTTTTATTCTTGACCACCTTCTAGTTACGGAGATATCTAGGTCAACGTTCCAACTCTTACATGACATATGTTTTTTTTTTTAATACTAGTTTATAATGTTAGAATTATAACTTTACTTTAAATATCTCCACGATCCCCGTACTATTCAATGCATCCATCAGCACAATGTTTTGAGTGCGTTACACGGTATATTGAGTCTTACCCTAAATCGAGATTTTTCACCAAACAAAGTCGTTTCCCAGCAATAATTTTTGCGTAGAGTTACTTAGTTTGATGTACAGAATGTTTGGTTTGACGGCTTCGTGAAGGGTGCATTTACACTTTGTATACTGGCCCCCCGGCAAGAGTGGTTTGACAGTCTTTCGGGAAATGGAAAGTGCAATTATTTATTCTGTGGACAACGAAATCAGTTACACACGACATGTTGTTGTAAGCTAGATAGCTAGATATATCCTATCTGAATCTAGTCTCTTTTAGTACTAGGTAAGATACATTTTTAGGGTACGGAATTTATATATTTTGTTCGTCTTTCACAGAAACCTCTGTGAAAGACTCAAGCTATACAGTAGGTATTATTAGATAGGATTCTTCAAGCCCCACTCAAGTTGTTGACCAAGCCGTCACAGCCAGTGGTTTAGCGACTAACCGAACAAAATAACAAACAAACGAATATACTTGTACAAGTAAATAAAAGTCTTTACCTTCGTTCGCTATTGTAACGTTCACAAAGACTCTGTATACAGGCTGTTTCTTTTTAATGGAAGAAACCCATACACGTGTTTTATTGGTCTGAAGATTTGACGAAAACCGCCCGAATTATACAAACAGGATATAGAGTTAGGTCATTTCATATTTTTACTGTCTTAATTATAACATAACATTACGCCTATTATCCCCGAATGGTTAATCAGAGTTGTGGTACATTCACATTTTTCCAGTTGTTTTAAATTCCCATGTTATAGGGGACGAGTCTATTGACATCAACCGGACACGAATCCAGACCTCGTGGCTGCTACTAAAAAAATCCTGATGGAAAAACAAAATAACACTTTGCCCTTCCTGGGAATCAAACCCAGGACCTCATGCTCAGCAGTCGCGCTTGCGACCACTACACCAACGCCACAGTTAGCAGTTATAAGATAATAAAAATATTGTGAATTATAAGAGTTAAAAGTCACAATCATCCGACCTTATTATTTATGCTCCTTCCTTCTCTATGACCATCAGCATCATTGGCAGTCCTGTTTCACTCACAGCTAAGTACAGGCCTCTTTCTTTTTGTGTCAAGGTTACTATCTTTTCTTCCGTCTGTCTTAGCTGCCAGTAGATTATGCAAAAAGAGGATAAAGCAGTGTCTTTCGTCACGGGCGCTGTTTTGTATCACGAACGCAGCGAAGGATTCTAAGGCTCCCGAACAGAGTGAGGGACCTTTGAGTTAACTCCTGAGCGAAGCGAGGGAGTTCAGACTAGAATCCTGAGAGCAGTGAGGGACTTAAACTCACCCAAGGCGAAGACACCTTTATCCCTGAGGAGCCTACTCTACTTTTCACTCCTACTACGAGGAAGTAAAACTCTTTCGCCAAGCCATCTATTTGTGGAATTAAAACTTAATATTCGGCCCGCGGCTTCGCCCCCATGGAGTACGGTAACTGCCCCACGAGATCATTCTACCCGGATCAGTATTTTATGTAAACGCTTTTTATAAACTATCTGTGTGCCAATTTTCATCCAAATCCGTTCAGTAGTTTTTGCGTGAAAGAGTAACAAACATCCATTCATCCATCCTCACGAACTTTCGCATTTTTATATAGTAAGATAATAAGAAAAGATAAGAAAACACTTGAATTTCATCGATTTCCGCAAAGTTGTCACTGTTGGCATCCCAACACAGATAATAAGTTTTTTATGTCGGGCAACATTGATTGTATAAAGTTGACTATGACGGTTCCCTTTTTTATTCTAACTCGTACGGTGGCAGCAGCCATACTTGCAATTGTATTACCTTATTCGTAGAAAATAAAAGAAGTTTAAAGTCCAGAAATCTTGGCTATCAAAGGAATACCTTCATCCTCAAATGAAGCCTAAAAGACCTAGGCACAAGAACAGTCACCGAATTCCATAACTTAACAAAATAAGAAAGTAGGTAGGTATCTATAACACAGCATCCTGTATAAAAAAAGCCGGGTCCTCCACATCAGGTAATGTCGTGGAAGTAATGCCCACACATTGTGCAGATAGACGGGTGCAGCATTGTACTTTATTTATATATTCGTACTACTAATATGTTATACGGGACCATAGCTATTCAGTTTGGTATAGTTGGCGCCAGGAATAAGGGTCCATTTTGATGTTGTTAAGAAAAGTTTTCTTTCAATTATCCGTTTTTGTAAGATATCCTGCTATAAACAAACATCTTCTTCAAATGATTGTTTGGTAACTCGATTTTGCGCTTGCGTTGAAGAAAATTGTCCCACATAAAAAGGTAACATAACTTTGGGCCCTATCAGAATACCAGCGCTGTGAGTTTTTTTTAATGTCGCAGGACCATGCTGAGATATGAGGCTTTTGGCCTCGAATAGAACCAATTTCGTTTGTTTTTTAGGGTACCGTAGTCAACAAGGAACCCTTATAGTTTCGCCATGTCCGTCTGTCTGTCCGCAGATTAGCTCAAAGACTCTTAGTACTAGAAAGCTGTAATTTGGCATGAATATACAGATTAGTTATGCCGAAAAAATGGTAAAAGAAAATCTCGAAAAGTATTTTTTTCTATATATACGTAAAGCGGGGATTTTTTTTCTCGCGTACCCCATAATGTGGGATGTCATTGGATCTATCCAATCCTTAAAAAATATTGCGAGTTCATTTAATTATTTTTTTTATTGTGGGATTCGATGTGAAATAGCTCTAAAGTGCTAATTTTTGTTAGACTCATGGTCCCCCCAGCCAGACGCGCAGCTAAACGGTTGTGTTTGAGTATATGAAACAATTCACGGTGGTAGTATATACGAAGTTAAAGGAAAACTATCACAGCTAAGTAGGCTTTACAAATAGTAATAGTCCACCAACTTATAAAATGTACTTGGATAAGATATTTTCATATAATGTATGGGAGCACAGGTTTGTGCCCATGTAAGCCGCGCTTGGCTGGTGGTGGATGGGTGACCATCCATGACATACCGAGTTTCCTCCGTGCCTCGGAAAACACGTTAAGCCGTTGGTCCCGTCTGTCATTTGTAGATTTTGGAAGTCGTTATATATATGTAGCCAGTGGCCCGAAGGTCTGACAACCTATCTTACCAAAGGGTTTGGAAAAGGCTAGGCAGATGATTTCTTCTGATAGCTACTCTATTTTATCTTAAATCTCTTTGGGGGTAGATATAGTTACGAAAATTTTAGCTATAACAAAAAAAAATGAAAAATCGGAATAGAGGCCACTCCGTTACTCAGAGCACAAAACAACTTCAACGACTTGTTTAAATAAGACATTGTATTACTGCTCAAAATAAATTATCATTTTGTAGGCAAAAACTACAAGACACCGCGAGCAAGATGCTGACATTTGCATCTTCTACATTAATGCATCTATTGTTACGAAGGCCGCCGTTGTTGGGAGTACGCATCTTATCTTTTTAAAGCACATGATAATTATGAAGTCCAACATGCTTATAACGGGAAAATGCTTATCAAAATGATTTTACTGTTGAAACCTTCCCTTAACTATGCATTTCGTCGTCGTAATTGTCAAAACATTTAAGGAAAATACTGTATTAATGTCCCGGAAAGGGAAAGAAGCCTATAATTTTTCATTGTGACCGGATGGAGCAAAAGGAAAGAATATAAGGATCGTTGAAGCGTGGCATTCTGTAGATTGTGACTACCTGATTACTGCCTAAGAAATAACATAATTTATTTGGCATATGCCACAAGAGCAAACAACAACAAAAAAAACTTAAGTCTATACAAAAAAAGATAATATTGTACAAAGTACATCACACGGCTCCGCCAAATAGGCTCAGTTCAGCAAACTGCCGAGCAGCTAGTGCTCGAAGCTGGTTTTCATGTATTTAATTATAGTCTCTAAGTATCAAATATTTAACCCTTTTACCACCGCACAAAATCAGGTACCCCGTTCTACCTAGCAACACAAAACAGGCCTATTACGTCTTCAGCCCTACTAGACAGAAAATTAAATCCACAGTCCCTTTCTGTGTCAATTTTCAGTTTCCTCTATTGGCCAATTTACAAGCAATCTAACTAAACTTAACTAAAACTACAGTTATCAAAGCATTGTGAAGGGTCATCGGGGCTATTAGCAGGGTTGCCACCATTGCCCCGATTGCCCGGGTTGCCCCAAGTCTGCTTTACTGAAATTTGTTTTAATTTCCATACTGAAGCCATAATGTGGGGTATTACACGTGGAAAACTGTGTTTTAATCCTGAATAGAATTAGTTGAAAGCTAGATCGGTTGAAATACAAATGAAAGCGTGTAGGTATTAGATGCCTGGAGTCTGGATTTGTGTCCGGTTGATGGCAATAGGCACGGTCCCTTTTAAATAGATCTGAAATATAACTGGCGAAATGTGGGTCTACTTTAGGAACACCGTTGCCCAGTCCCTTCAGAAAAAAAAATGCGTGATAATGTAATCTGTGCGTGTTAGTTTTTCAAGTTTCACTGGTTGCATATTAACTGGCTTATGGTTAGAAAACACTAAGGTATCCAACTAATGTCAACATCCTTGCAGAATTCCATCTTCCTAGAACGTTGGGCTGTGCCCGAGCGGCTACTGCAGGTGCTGAAAACCTCAAACGGCCCAAATACAATACCTTAATTGGTAGTTATGTGTCTAAGACTTTCGGGCCAGTAGTACTTAACGACTGTGAAAGATCTAGAAGTTAATAGAAGAATTAAAATATTTTACGAGGCACGCAGGAAACTCGGTATGTAAAGAATGGGTGGTCACCCATCCACGGACCAACCTAGGCAAGAGAGGCTTACCCTGAAGATCGAGTCGAGCGGCTGTTAGCACCAGCAATTTACACCGAAATAATAATGTATTTAAGCTCGTATAGCACATTTAAAAGCATGTGTACTCCTTATTTTAACCAGCTTATCCCCATCCAAGAGAATACTTCTGAGCATGAGGCCCTGGGTTCGGTTCCCATGTCGGGCAAATTATTATTGGGTTTTTCAACCAGGAATTTCAGTAGCAGCCACGGAGTCGGGATTCGAGCCCGGTTGATGGCAATAAACTCGCCCCCTATTACATGGGAGTTAAACATAGGTAACTGGCGAAATGTGGGTGTACTATTAGGTACACCTCTGCCTTACCCACGATTATAGGCGTGATGTTATGTGAATCCATTTATCAAGTTACTAGCTGACCCGCGCAACTTCGTCTGCGTGCGTGCATACATAAAAGAAAGAGAGGTTAGAGAGAGTGTGCGTCAACCTTAAAAGTTAGACATATGGCCATTGTGGATATTTTTTTAGAGCTTTTTAAGAGGGACAATTCCGACATACATGATAATTGCGTTACTTTAACCGTTCACGCACAACGGAAGCTCTCAAAAGGAGTAAATCCCTATTATATACTATTACCGATGGATAATCATCAAATGACCCCTCCCACTCTGGACGGAGCGGAAGGGATTGTCAGACTTGTACTGACTAAAATCCACCCACGTTTCTTCTGTTGCCCTTTGCGTTCCAGGGCCGCGGTATCTCTTTCGAATAGTCCCGCAACCCTGGCAGGCCTCGCTCCTCTCGGATCCCTTCCCGTTTGCTGACATCTCTTTGAGGCGCGTGTGGAACACGAACACGCCGTCACCACGGCCTGTCGTCATAAGACGGACGGATGGCGAGCTAGCCCATTACTCACTGTCCACAGGCCCGCGACCCTCGACAGCCTTACGTCTTCATCTTTAGACACTCGATGACAATCATACACCAGCTAGAACGAAAGTTCTCATCAAAGTTCTTGAAATGGGCCGAGACACGATAAAACTGCTGTAAACTGTTGCGGACCTCTTGCAACTGCCTTCCGTCTCCATCGTCAGACCTTTGATGATAGACATACTCCAGGCAGGTCTAAAGTTCTCATCAAGGTGCATGAAATCAGCCGAAACACGATATAGATTCTGTAAACTCTTGAGGACCTCTTGCAACTACCTTCCGTCTCCATCGTCAGACCTTCGATGACAGTCATACTCCAGCTAGGTCTAAAGTTCTCATCAAGGTGCATGAAATGAGCCCAGACACGATATAGATGCTGTAAACTCTTGAGGACCACTTGCAACTGCTTTCCTTCTCCATCGTCAGACATTCGATGAAAGTCATACTGACAACTCAGTATGGTTTAAAGTTTTCATCAAAGTGAATGAAATGAGCCCAATAACATTATACCTGCTGCAAACTGTTTAGGACCGCTTGCAACTGCCATTTGTCTCTATCTTTTGACCGTCGATGACAGTCATACTTCAGCAAGGCCTAAAGTTCTCATCAAGGTGCATGAATTGAGCCCAAACACGTTATTGTTGCTGCAAACTCTTGAGGACCTCTTGCAAGTGCCTTCCGTCTCCATCGTCAGACCTTCGATGACGTCATACTCCAGCTAGATCTAAAGTTCTCATCAAGGTGCAGGAAATGAGCCCAAACATGATTTCTTAATTTAAAAAACAAAAGATCATGTATATCGGACTTCTCTGTAAAAAGTTATGCGTGGTCAGGTCATACATAAAATAAAAAAATATAGACGCGTCGAATTGAGAACCTCCTCTTTTTGTTTCGTTGGTTAATAAACCAAGCTTCAGACATTTGACACGGGCGAGGGTCATTCTTTCACGGAAAACTTAACACCGCGACTCAGAAAATGGAGTGAAATTAATAGCGCCATCTATCGAGCACGAAATTTAACCGTTAAAATATAATGCATGTAAAGCGATCGAACACACACTCTACAGGGTTATAGCGTCATGTAGACTAATCTAGAGTACTTTTTGCTCTCAGACCCGATTTAAAAGTTATCTTGTGAGCACATTTTTATTAATTAGTACCATTTTGGTGCAATAGATGTCGTTGCATGTATCTTACACAATGATGGTAAGTTCTTCTTGAACACTTTAAATTTATAAATCTTTTGATAGAGAGCACTGATTACAGCATGAAACAAAAACTAAAACCTTCTCTAAGTTCCCCCTAATATTTGTGCATTGAATCTAATCACATTGGTTTTCCCAACAACATGAACACCCGCCTCGCAGTGCGCGCGGGTCATTATTTTGATGCGGAGTTATTTTAAAACTGTGATATCTCCTAAGATATTCATCTAAATTGAATAGTGTAAAGGGCAATTTTGGTCACAATTGAATGCTAAAGATGACTAACATATTTATTTTGATAAGGATTAATACTATGTCGGTAAAAACACCTTCGCAAATAAAACATTAATTTTGACCAAATTTTAAAATCATAAAAATGGTTATTGTGAGTCAACCTTAAAAGATAGGCATGTGCCGTCGCGGACTTTTTTTGAGACCTTTTTAAGAGGAATAATTCCCTACTACATTATATTTGTGCAACTTTAACCGTTTACGCAGCGCACGCAACGGAAGCTATCAAAGACAATAACTTTTCCCCGTTTTTGCAACATTTGTCATTGATGCTCCGTTCCTATTGGTTGTAGCGTGATGATATATAGCCTATAGCCTTCCTCGATAAATAGGCTAACCAACACAAAAAGAATTTTTTAATTCGAACCAGTAGTTCCTGAGATTACCGCGTTCAAACAAACAAACAAACAAACAAACAAACTCTTCAGCTTTATAATATTAGTATAGATTCAAAAAGCCCTGGCTGTTCAATACAAAAACTAGAACGAGGAGAATAACTTTAATGCCAATCAAAACCCTTCCCCTTTGTTAGATTCATTCGCTTTCAATTTTTATTGTTTATTTATAGTCACTTTTGAGTGCCTTCATTCAATCGGCGTAAAATATTTTATTTCTGTAGGAGTTCTATGCTTCCTTTGCATCGGTACTTGGTTCATTCATTGTTATTTGTACTCTTTTTTTTTCATAATGAAATCGAATTGTAAGTCAAACCTGCAGAAGGAACTAAAAGAACTACCTACTCGTTTTGCACTAACCAACTAAACCAACTTTACACTCTTCTCAACTATGCTGGGGTCGGCTTCCAATCTAACCGGACGCAGCTGAATAATTCTACATGGAGCGACTGCCTGTCTGACCTTCACAACCCAGTTAGTACTGAGTAATACGACACCTATACCTAATTAAGAATGGCTAACTAAATACACTTGGATTGTTGGATTTTCGTGTTCGATTTTCCAACAGCTTGCTTTGATTCAGGCCTTTTTCAGATATTATCTAGTGTTATGGGAAAGCAGGCATTAGAAGAATAGGAAGTTTGAATAGTGAATTTTATGTCATGAGATAAACAATGGACTGATCTCGTGACAAAATTTCTTCGACAATTCAAACTCAAACTCAAAGCATTTATTTCAATTAAACAATTTCAGGCACTTTTGTAATTTCAAAAAAACGGTAATTTAAAAAAATAAAAAATACGACTGATTAAAAAAAAAAAAATAACAAGCATAGAACATAGCGACTTAAACAGTCGGGACCCATTATTGGGACGATTTAAGCCGGTCTATATAATAATATGTTAATGGGTCGCTATGTTCTATGCTTTTTGATTTATTTTATTATTTTACGCAATCGGGTTTTTAAATTTTTTAAATTAGCGATTTTTTTTTTTGTTTTTTTATTGAATAATTTTTATTTTGATATACCCAGTGTCACTCTCACAGTAAATACGAATCTAACGACACCTCTCAAGCTAAAATCCATCAAGCCGTTCAGGCCACAGAGCGTGCCAAACAATTATACATACATACATACTCTCGAAAAACATAACCCTCCTTCTGGCGCAGTCGGGTAAAAACAAAAGATGATGCTACAGTCTTTCATAAGGCATTATAACTTGTGAAACTACTGTAGTTGCACATTCAAAAGCGTAGATCCCTATAGAGAAGAATGCACATATAAACACCAACTTTACAACAACAAACCTTATAATTATGACCTGCATCAAATTAAAGTTTCCTAAAAGAACCTTAACGAATAACCACCTCATTACTTCACTATCCATTGACCTATTTTCTCTTTATTTTTGCAAATTGTATAACCATGTTTGTCTATATAAAGAGTAGACCTTTTCTCTTGGGTGTCGTAAGTAAAAATTCTGTATCAAAAATAGTACGAATGTTATCGAACTTTGATTTATAATCCACTTCTAAGAACGTCTTATCGAGCCACGTAACATCACGCCTGTAATCCCTGAAGGGTTTGGCAGAGGTGTACCTAATAGCACAGTACACCCACATTTCATGAGTTATGGTGTAAGCCCCATGTAATATGGGGTATTGGTACGGGCTTAAAATGAATCGCAAGTACGCGGTGGTGACATCATGCGACCTATTTACAAGTCTCCCACACCACAGCGTGATTTCTACAGAGCCCTGAAGGTGACAACTCGGAGCCAGGACGACAGTGTGTGTCTGAGCGCGGCGGAGTTGAGACCTCTTTTAACTGTACCCGATTAATTGATCGCCGTGTTATTGTGTTAAGTTGTAATCTCAAGTAATTCGTTAGTCTTGCTAGAAACAGTGTATCACTCTCAGTGTATATTCATAGCATGAAACCCATCGTCTGCCCACATGATGTAGAAGCTTAACAGTATAAATCCTGACATCCCCGACATATTTATTTGTAACACCCCTGTACAAACTATGTCTACAAATAAAGATTTCATTTTCAAAGAAGACATGCTGCGCCGTCCAAAAATAAATTGGGACAACGGCAGGCGAATGATGATGACGATGAGCCAACGACACAAAAAAACAAAGCACCTAAAGTTTTATTCCCAGCAGGATAAGCATCAAAAAGTCCATTATTCAACACACACCTCAACTCGATCATGATCTACACATTAAGCCTACGTGGTTGAGTATTCATCAGCTCAGACGGACGCAGGTAATCGACTCAAACTAAATAGTGTCGGTAATCCGATACTCCCGGTGGTACGCAATCAAGTGCCTGGAATTACGTGAGCGAACCTGTCTGGTACCTATGTGTGTAGTCTTATGTAAGATGTATAAAGGTAATTTTTGTGAGTAGTTTGAGAAATGTGAATAAAGCTGAAAATAATTAAGAACGAATTTTCACCAATTTAATGCTAAGTAGGCTTGTATTAGACCGATGTGAAGCGATGGCGCGGCCTAGCGTGGACCACGCTTGCCTAGAAGAAACCGATTCACTGGCACTTTGAAGAGATCCAGATTATAATGATCGGGAAACAGAAGCCTGCAGAGAATTCTACAGACTGGCGGTTCGCACAATAAATGTGGAAGCATAGCGCTTTGTTAGGGTTCGTGGATCTTCAACTATATAACGGTGATACTTCGCCGTATGTCTGCTCGTCATGAAATTGACTTTCATCACATTTTTAAATAGATATATTGTCGGACCTTTGTTATTATAAGCAGATCAAAATTGCTTTCCATCTTGACCACGCGTGGAATGAGACAAAGTACCCTTGGATGGGTTTCCGTATGAGGGTAACTCTTCATCTGCCTAGCCTTTTAGCCTCAGGTCGGCTTCCAGTGTAACCGGGTGCAGCTGACTACCAGTATTGTACATGGAGCGACCGCCTATCTGACCTCTACAACCCAGTTAGTAGATAGTGGGTAATACGATATCACTTGGTAAGACTGGTTGTCTGAATTTCGGGCCACTGACTACCTGGAACGACTGTCAAAGATTTACAAATGACTGCCGGGACCAACGGCATAACGTGCTTTTCGAGGCACGGAGGAAACCCATCCACGGACCAACCTAGGCAAGCGCGGCACAACCTAAAGATCGACCTGAGCGGCTGTTAGTCAACGACTACTTATTTCTTTTAAGTATACACAAAGGGCAATGTAAAGAGCTTTAAATTTAAAAAAAGTTTCAGTGTTAATATGAAGGTGATAATGAAAGCTACAAAAGTGTGTTCCTTTTAGTATACAACCTAGCACCCGTCGTGGCTAGAGGAAATTCGCTTAACTTTCCGGCAGCTCAACTTTCAAGCAAGCTCAACTTTCGGCAAGCTCAACTTCGCGATTCGAGTGACACTGTCGGTTGGAATGTGTTAATGAGTTTGGAAAACGACTCGGTATTTTAACTTGAACACTGCATTAAGTTTTTGGTTTTGTTAAACATGTTGCTCTTTATGATTATGTGTGAAACAAGTATTGAAAAAGAATATATTATGCCGTTTTATTCCTGTATCAGGTGTCATCTCAACCTGCCCAGGTGGAGATTCATTGATGGCTCTGACTTGTAAATGTGGTACTGATCTACAAACGATGGGGCACTTTATACCGTGTCCTGCGTATCCTGCTGTTTGTTCATTAAAGAAAGAAAGAAAGAAAGTATTTATTTGTCTCGCATAGGACAAAACAAAGTCATTAAAATTAAAAATAAAACAAAAATATAAAAAGTAAATTTATGAAAAGATAAAAATAAGACACAAACTAAAATTGAACCTGTACGAGGCCAAAAGGCATGGCAGGCATCTCAGCAAGGTGCTCTAACATTTTTAAAACAAATTACACGCCGTTGTTATTCTGAATAGGGTGTACCTCAAGGGTCGATACGGTCCCAGTATACCCTATTTCTCATTTATTTAAATGCTCTTGTGAAGACTTTCATCTATAGCATATTCGGCCTATAAAGTTTCCACTGGTAGGGGACAATTATATAATACATTACATAATTATCAGGATATGATGGGCGTTGCTGAAGTCGCCAAACTCGTGGCATAGTTCTGGGTCAATTTATATTGATTTCACCATCACTCTAGTCACTATTAACTCCGACACAATTCGTCTATAGTGTGATGGCTATAGAAGAGAAAGATAGATGATCTTTCTCTTCTATAGCCATCTAAATTTATATTCAAAGCGTTCTTCACTATACGAGGCATTGGTACAGTGGTCGCAAGCGTAATCGCTGAGCATGAAGTTTAAGTATCACTGAGTTTTTCCATCAAGAATTTCTTAGTAGCAGTCACGGAGTCTAGATTTGTGCCCGGTTGATGGCAATAGGCTCGCCCCCTATTGCATGGGACTTAAACATAACCGGCGAAATGTGGGTGTGCTATGAGGTATACCTCTGCCTAACCGTTTGGGGATTACAGGCGTGATATTTATGTTAAAATAGCTCGGGAACGGCTTCTAATATAACAGGTTGCAGCTAAATTCCAGTATTTTAGATGGAGTTACTGCATATAAAATATAAATATAAATTTCGCTGGACATTACACACAGCGCCATCTAGGTGCCACACTAAGCTACGAGGCTTGTGTCGTGGACACCAGATAGTTGATAATACTACATAGATACTTTTTTGTTGGTAAATACATTCTTATTATACATATAAACATCCATGACTCGGAAACAAATGTCCATGCTCATCACACAAATATTTGCTCCTGCCGGGACTCGAACCCGGGACCCTAAGAACGTAAGGCAGCCTCACTACCGCTGCGCCATTCGGGTCGTCATACCCACACAATCCGATTAGAGATCATAGTACGGTAATTCCGTAAAAGATTCTTTATTGCATCCTAAATGCATGTCACTTACTTTGTTAACGACTTTGCTCTAAAAATAATTAAACACCGGCCAAGTGGTTGTTGTATGGGAGCCCCCTTAAATATATATTTTATTTTGTTTTTAGTATTTGTTGTTATAGCAGCAATAGAAATACATCATCTGTGAAAATGTCAACCGTCTAGCTATCACGGTACATGAGATACAGCCTGATGAGAGACAGCCAGACAGACAGACAGACGGACAGTGGAGTCTTAGTGATAGGGTCTCATTTTTACCCCTTTTTTTTTTTTTTTTTTTTTTTATCGATGGGAAATCATCAAATGACCCCTCCCGCTCTGGGCTGAGCACGAGGGAGTGTCAGACTTTTACTGACTAAAACCCATCCATGTTCCTTCCTTTGCCCTTCTTTTACCCCTTGGGTAGTGAACCCTATAAAGCAAAACAAAAGTCGTTCAAAATGAAAGTCCGCACTTAATTTTTTAACCAAGTCGTGGCTTGAAAATCTCGCAAATAAGATAATTGTTTAACCAACTGAATTGCCACAAAACCCTAAACAAATCATTTCGTTATTTTATTTTCCTCAGAGAAAAGCGTCCATTTTATCGTCGTAATAGACTCATTGCCCTCTGTTCTCCTCCACAAAAATCCCACACGTTAATAAACTCCTGTTAATTTTTTACACCCGTCCGAACAGGTTTATTTTTGTCTCGGACATGTGACTACAACTGTCAACCAACCCCCGTCTCGCTGTCGCCTCCGGGACTGCCCCAACCCTTGTAACTGCCATGGCTTTTTAACATGTTCTCTGTTTAAATACCCAGGACGTGTAGGCTGGGACCATAGATTAAGAAATCTAAATAGAACAGACTGTAGGTACCTACCCAAGTGCCTAAACCTGTGGTCTAGACAAAGTCATCTCGTCTGGTCATTTTAGTGGTGCTTTAAATTTTGGAAAAGTCAACATTAATTAGATTTAAATAAGCTAATAAAGGGTGGAAAGGAAAATCGACGCACAAACGGTTACCATTGTGTTTAGTACTCGTTACTCATTCCGAATAGGGAATATGCATGTAATTTTTTTTTCACTCAAATCAATAAAATGCAGTACTATCAATCCAAGAAAATAATTAAAAGTTAATTTCAACTACTGCTTGTCGCACAAAAAAAAAAATTAAACTCCTACAATTTTCTACGACAGTTCAAACGTCCATGACTGTCGCGGCCATTCAAGTAATAGCATTTAATGTCACTTCCCTCTATCTGCCTTGTTTAAATCTAATTTGTTGCCCTTAATAGAATAGTTTTACTATATTGTAAGTGCTTTAATTAAGCAAAAATTGCAATAACAATATTATGGTAAAATCTTAGTGAAACTTTAAGTACTTTTCAACTAAAAGTGTTTCTTTGACAGATAGCATTTGCCGTCACTACCGGAATCGATGCGTTTTGTGTTTGCGTTCCGTTTCACCAAAAACACGCTACATAAAATATTAAATTGTAAAAAAAGTGTTGTATTAGAGAATTAAACAAGTGTACCACAATGTTTTTATGGGCCCTTAAAAGGCATTTTTAAGAAATAAAAACAGTTTTGTATTTCTTGCATATACCCTAATGAAACACACAATTGAACCTAATGTTTAAGCGAGAAAGTTGGAAATCTATTAAAGAAATTTGACAGGTTGCAGTAGCTTGATGTGCTAGCGTCTGTACGTTCAAAACAAAAAAGTAAAACCACTTTCAAATATATGTTTTTTTTTTAACTTTTTTGTTTCCATACAGGGCTAGATAATGATGAGACAAATTGATATCATTTTTTATTTTGAACGTGGAGTAATCGCCATACTACGCTTGTGTGGAAGTACGACCGGCTAGTGAACCCTTAAAACGTTTGTTCCGCAGCCTAGGGTTGTCAATTTCGCCGATGTTCGACCGCAAAGCGTAACGTAAACGTATCGGCCGTATAGTATGCAACCAGCGCCGCAGACACAACCCAGCAGTATTAAACACATTCTTGTTACACTCCGAACCTGTAGGCATTTATAGTATTCACTTATTCAGAGAGGAAGTGTCGCTTCTATATTTTCATACCTTTATTCTTTGACCGGACCTTTGTTTCGTAAGCATTTGACGGTTACTTTGTGCTGTCGATTTAATTTGTCGTACAGTGGTTAAAATGGTGTTTGTACTGGTCACCAACAAGGGTCAACTTAATTGGTTGTACCGATTTGGGGGTCGGACAAATCGAAACATTTGTCTAATATTATTAAAGGTCGGTGTTTAATTTAATTGGGCTGGAAAAGATACGCCTCAAAAGTAAGTTATTCTTGTTTGGCACCTTATTTAGTTATCTTTCTTCGGTAGATAAATATTAGTGGCAATATCAAAATCACATTATAGCCCGATTTCTTAACACTAAGGGACACCTCATCATCACCTGCCCAGCCTTTTCCCAACTATGTTGGGGTCGGCTTCCAGTCTAACCGGAGGCATCTGAATACCAGTATTTTACATGGAGCGACTGCCTATCTGACCTCCACAACCCTGTTAGTACTGGGTAACACAATGGCCCTATGACAGTTTGACAACCAGTCATAACTGGTTGTCAGACTTTTTTTTGGGCCACTGACTACCTGTAACGATTTGTCTTGGTTTTATTTATGCATTCATTTAAGTGTGAGTGCACACGGCATTAGTCCTATGATACGTCATTTTATTTTAAGTATTTTTTTCAGCAAACCCTTTCATTTGATATCCATAACATGGAAATGCACAAAAAAATAACTAGTCCACCATCTTTTTTGCGTCCATCATATTGGATAAAGAATAATTTCACTTAGCTAACCTTGCATTGTCATTCAAACGAAATTTGTTTGCAAAATTTGAGCTCAATCGAAAACCGGAAAGTGGGCCAAATTTAACTTCTGTGATTTTTTTAAATAGTTACAGGTGAAGCTAACAAAAGCGTTTTAATAAATAAAATCATGAACTGTCTAGATTAAGATCTGAGACTGTGAATATAGTAAGCTATATTCACAGTCTCAGATGTGAATAATTTGTTATCGATTGCCACCTGGGGCCTTAGTCTGCTATTGCAATAGTGTCAGAATGGTCTATCATTGATTTAATAAGGCCCCGCACCGACGAATTACCCTTTGTACGCACGTTTTCGAGTTTCGAACGCGCTTCAATACGCCGTGGGCTAGGGGCCTTATTAAATCAATGATAAACCATTCTGACACTATTGCAATAGCAGACTAAGGCCCCAGATGTCATGTCTTAGTTGAAACCTAAATTACTACACAATTTACCGACGATACCTGTCTCACACTACAGTTCCCAGAAAAAATCTTGTCTTACCCTGTCCCCAACCACAACCTGTATAAATCCATTGTATATTAACTGCAGAAATCCGGGTAAAGTCCTCCGAGGCCTCGATGAAACGGGTGAAATGAAACGTAAAAATATTTTCACGATATTTTTAATGTGAATTTTTTTCGACGTCACTCGTATTTTCTTTTGATTCCGGTGTGTAAGTAGCAAACAGTGTTGATAAACAGTCCTCATGTTTGATTTAATTGGTAAATATTATTATTTCTGAAGTAATTATGCAAGACTTTATTTCCTTTTAATTTTTCGTTTACTGGAGATGTTTTACAAGTCCTTAATTTAGATTGTAAAGTTGGCGCACTTCGTGTTATGAATCAAGGTACATTGCCCATTTTTAGGGTTCCGTAGCCGAATGGCCAAAAACAGAACCCTTATAGATTCGTCATGTCGATGTCACAGTCACTTTATTCCGAAACTATTAGGACTACACAGTTGAAACTTAGTAGGTAGATGTATTCTGTGAACCGCTTTACGATTTCATACAAAAATAAATTTAAAAGATTAAGGGGAGAGCTCCCCCATACATGGAACCGAAACTAAAAAATATTTTTTTCATCAAACGTGCGGGGTGTGAATAGACAGGTGTTCAAAAATGACATTGCGGTTTCTAAAACCATTTTTAAAATTGGTTTGAATACGATTTGATATTTAGTTTTTGAGATATGGGACTTGTTCATCAAAATGCAGCAGTAACTTTGTTTTTCATTAGATTACTATGTAAACAATACAAAATTTATGAATGAGCCTTCAAAATATTTTTAATATATTGTTTGGTGCACTTGGCCGTTTTATTTAAAAAGGGTTCTCCACAAGAAACTACCTCTCCAAAGGTTATTTAGAAAAAAACAGCGGTTGCTTTTCCGTACAAAATCGCAACGCCTTCATGGTAAAAATGTATGGAATACTAGAACAACAGTATTTTTTATAATAACCGACAAAAAACTTACAATTCTATTGGGTCCAGAATCATGTATACTCGTAGTACTGAATTAATGGTATTTTGTTTTAAGGTGTCCCGTACACCGTTGTATATTTTATTCAATGAAAAATAGCTTCTGTAGTTAGTTTTATTTAGGTAAATACATTATTCGAAGACAATGATCTATTGGCAATAATCTGATTAGTACAAAGTTGGGTACCTAATAAAAGTTGTACGATCTCGTTGTTATCCTAAGTAAAAGTTCCTCCGTCCTAACTTTTTGGTAAGGTTAATTGATTGCTTAACGATGGTACGGACTACGGATTTACGAAGTTATCCACTGTTCTTACAAAACTTGTCCTTAGGAATTTATTGGAACAAATAAAACACGATAATACCTACCAGTGGTATTTTTATCGCCACAAACATCTCTTCACTTATAGAAAATGAACGAGGATAAGGGCCGGACTCCACCAAAGCACCAAGCGAGAGGAGATGCTAGTGTGTATCCACCATTCCACCGAAGCTGAGCGGAGATGTGCAAAACGGAGAGGAGAGGTGATGTGCACCGCTCACCGCACACCGCTCACCCCACACCGCTCACCACACACCGCTCACCACACACCGCACGCCGCTCATAGCACACCGGTCACCGCACGTTGCTCACAGCATGCCGCTCACAGCACACCGTTCGCCACACACCACACACCGCTCACCGCACGCCACTAACAGCAAACCGCTCACCGTACGCCGTTCACAGCACACCACACACCGCACGACGGTCACCGCACACCGCTCACAGAACACAGACCACCGCACGTCGCTCACAGCACACCACACACAGCACACTGCTCACATCGAGTCTCATCTCCAGTGGCCGAAACAAGGGACATCTCCTCTCCTCTCAGCTCAACCGTTTCCACTAAAGCTAAGCGGAGACGAGAAGTGTAAATAATGAAATTCTATAATGGGTCATAATTAAGTATAACACATCTCCTCTCCTCTCGTGTAGTCTCCGCTTTGGTGGAGTCCGGCCCTTAAGGTCGGTGCTGGTCTAGAAGGCATAGTCTCATCCTTTTCAATACCTACAAAGAATATTTTTAACAGACTTTCTTCAAAAAGGAGGAGGTTCTCAATTCGGTTGTAATTTTTTTTTTGCTGCCTCAGAGCTCCGTCATTTGTAAACTGATTTGAAAAAATCCTTTTTCATCTGAAAGGATATGCTTCCCGATTGGTCCCATAGAAATTTAATCATAATCGGTTTAGGAATTTAGTTATTTTCCTCACGTTAATTGTCACATCACGCGACGTCGCGTGCTGGCGCTCTGATGTACATCACGCGACGTCGCGTGATACTTGCTAGTTAAATTTGACACACTTCCCGATTTTTGATTGAGCTGAAATTTTGCACGCATGTGTATATCGCGAGACAATGCAATATTATGATGACATGGAACTGATCTGATGATGGAGCTGGAAGGTGGCCATAGGAACTCTGTAATAAAAGGACGCAACGCCGTCGAGTTTGGACTCGTTTGATTCGTCTTGATGAGTACTTTAGTCCTAAATGATAACCAGGGTCTGATGATGCAGCTGGAAGGTGGCCATAGGAACTCCGTTATAAAACGACATAACCCCATCGAGTTTGGGTTCGTATAATTCATCTTGTCGAGTACTTTGTCTCTAGATGGTACCCAGGGTCTGGTGATGGAGCTGGACGGTGGCCATAGGAACTCCGTTATAAAACGACAAAACCTCATCGAGTTTGGGCTCGTATGATTCGTCTTGACGAGTACTTTAACTAACTTCTAGTTACAATGTAAAAAACTAATTCATGACAAGAATTTGTGTAGTATACTACAACTAAAACGGGTAAAATAAAAAAACTTTCTGCGAAAACAAAACCGACTTCTAAAAAAACACTAAAAAGGTCTAAAATAACTTTACTTTCGGAAGTCGGTGGCAAAAAAGATACAACAAAGACACCGACTTCCGAAAGTAAAGTTATTTTAGACTTTTTTAGTGTTTTTTAGAAGTCGGTTTTGTTTTTTTTGCCTGACACGTTCATCATGGTATGGTGCAGTGTACAGTGCAGACTCCCTCACATGGTAACTCGTTTCTCACCAGGCATTTTTAACCGACTTCTAAAAAGGAGGAGTTTCTCAATTCGGCTGTATTTTTTTAAAATGTTTGTTACCTCTTAACTCCGTGATTACTGCTCGCGCGGTGGTCCGGTTAATTTTATTCACATTTCACAATTTGTGATCATATTCATGTTCAACATAATACCTATCCCTTAATTGTATTAAGATATTTTTATATCTTAATACAATTATGAAAAAAAAATGTTGCAATATGTTGCAAGGCATTTTTGCCTTACAACATTTTGCTTATCCCTGAAATTTATGCCAGTTTTATCTTAGCTATACATATTTGAACTATATTAATTTTGTTTAAACGTCATTGTACACCATGTTGGAAATAATGTGAAATTGCCTAGTTTTTTTTTTTTAAATAGCAACTAAGTAAATACTAGGTGTTCGTAATTTATAGTGCTAAGCTCGCTTCCCACGGTGCGTGATATTGCGACGGACGCGGACCAACCCGCGCCGACGCACCATGGGAAGAGTATCGTCCGTAGTAACGCAGACACGTACGTCGCGGTACGTCCGATCCGCGGCGAGTCGGTAACTTCAAAGGTGCGGTGCGAGCTCGTGCGTGCGGTGAGGTCAGAAGTCGTCCGCATAAACACAGACGAGCGTGTCAAAACCTGTTTTTATTGGAGCACATATTATTATTAGTAACAAATACTACAAGAGCCGCAGCTGCCGCGATTCGTTCTGTTTCACTTTGCATTGTGGAATTACAAGATGGCTTCGAATCTCAAGACCCACACAGACTGAAACGCACCGTTGGAAGAACCTTGTGTGGAGCGGGGTTGTCCGTGGTTGTCCGTCGTCGGCCGTGCGCGATAAATCCGCAGAATCACGCTCCGTGGGAAGCCACCTTAAAATATTTTACTTTAATTAGTCTTGTATATCTTGTGTTCAGTATAAATAAAGGCGAGTTTATTTTATTGCTACACTTAAATATTCTACAAGCTATTAAATGCAAGAAATTAAATACTTCAGTCTACAAATTAAACTATATTAACTGTTTTTCAATCTAATAAAATAGTAATACACATTTTACAACTATTTTCAACACAACGACCGAACTTTTCACTTAAAATGCCGTTGTTTAATAAAGAAGTATTAGAAAATCTTAATCTAAACCAAATATCTGAGAGAATTTAATATTCAAATACAAAGATGATGCTAGATTTTAGTTCTGAGTACCACTTTTATATGAATTACAGAGTTATCAAAGAATAATAGCTTGGTTACATTTACGCTGAATTAGTTGTCTTTAAGATACCTTCCCGGTAGGTCGGTTGTGCATTTAAATCTGCACTAACTTGTCAAAAAGCTCATTATTTTAGAGGATCTTTTGTATTTCAAAAACGGTATAAAATATATCTTTATAAGCTCGATTAAATACATAGCATAACAACACGCTTGAAATCTAGGCAGGGTCAGGAGACATAGTAGGTACACCTACATTTTGTCAGTTATGTGAACGTCCCATGTAATAGGAAGCGAGCCAATAGCCATCATCCGGGCGCGAATCCAGCTTCCGTGGCTGCTACTGAGTTATTCCTGAAATAAAAACACTATAACGCTTTGCCCGACCTGGGAATCGAACCCAAGACCTCATGCTCATCACTAGCGCTTGCGCCTACTAGACCAACGAAGCAAGGATTAAGGGGAAATGCGGTAGGTATTTGAGGAAACAATCGCTGTCGCTCAACGAGCGCTATTTCGACATTGGTGCGATAAAGACAACTACAGATCCGACGAGTAAAAAGTCATAATTCGAGGTTTAGCTCTCGGCTATTTCCTCCTACAATATTCGACCAATTTAAAAGATATTCCATAAACTGAATAAGAAGGATATAGACTGTGTCCCTTTGTTTTTCTTTTTTATTTCATTAATAGTTGTCTTTGTACACAAGGCCTCTGTAGGGCGTATAGGGACATAGAAGAGATTGATATTTATTTAACTGTAAAAAATCATAGCTTTAAAGTCATAAACCAGAAAAAAACAGGCGAGGGCGTTTGCATGGAGAAAAGACCACCCGTATTCCCAATAGCAAACCTTCTCGACCAACACCTGAAGAAGCTTTCATTGCACGGCTGGGTCAGGGGCTTGATTCAAAAAGCAATACTCCTGGACACGGCACGTATAGTGAGGAGGTTTCTGTCTCTGGAGCCTTGCACACCGGCAGCCTGGACCTTGTACTTGCCATGATGCCGATGGGGCTTCTATTGTTTTTGGTTTAAAAAATGTATATTATATGATTAACAATGAATGAAAGGCTTTTATTTTAAACATATTCTGTTCGTAACAATACAAGAGAGGACCAAATATGTGTCAAAAATAAATTGAAAATAAATTACTACCCTTCTGTAATCCGAAGGCGTAGAGGTGAAATACGTGACGGTATTAATGAGAAAATGGGCGAAGCTATCATTATTTATCGAGCACTGATCTAATAATAAATGCTACTGCCCTGAAACTAACTAAAACTTTGGTCCGCGCGGTCGGGTGGAAGCGGCGAACACTATGTGGCGGTGTGCCGCGCGGATAGGCGGTGAGCGCCGCTCGCCCGCGCGTTCGGGCGGTGTTCTTTCGTTTCCTTATAAATTCTACTCCTGAGCTGCGCTACGCCTTCACCTTAGGCTGTTTGAGTGTCATTCGCGCCTTAGGTAACAACGGATTTCATACAAGCCAATGCGACGTGAGATTCGCTTCGCCGCCTCACAGCGTGGATGAGCGATGTCGTATGATAACTGCCATAGTATCAGAACAGCCACATAGCAATTTTTTTTTTTCTTAGAGAGAATGCAAATATTCCTAAAGTTTTGGATAGAAGACCTAGAACTTCAAAAGTATACATGAACTTCAGCTTCAAAGGAACTTCAAAGCTATTTGGGGCCTTGTGAATTCTGATTAAATATCTATATGAATTTTTGTAGGTACCAAGAAAAAACAAAAAGCTAATATGATTACTTTGCATGAAACAACTTTTCGTACTTTAATACATTTTAATTTTCCCAAATTAATTTAGCCACTGAACAACCCGTTTACTAGGCGTCACAAACTTTCACAGAAAGATACTTCTGCAGCACTCTTTACCGTAGCAGGGGTGAAGATATTGATATTGAAACAGTATAAATACTTTCAACCGTATATTGAGATCATTTTCGCTTGACAATAATTTTGACCTAGGTAAATCCACTGCAGATCTTAACACCGCGATTCAGGATTCGTCGCAAAAAGTACAACGCCATCTATCGGCACAAAAGTTAACAATTTTCTCAAACAGCCACCAAAATAACATTAGAACAATAAATAAAAAAGTTTTTATCTTTAACTTCAGTCGACTAGTGTAAAGTTATGACAAAAATGTAGATCTGTACGAACTTCTGCATGTTACACAGCTTGCACATAAACTTTCTAAAACAAAACCCCATTATAACTTATAAGTAACTTATCGTAGCACATCTTACTTAAATCACCCAATTTTCACTTATACATACTTACAAATAAATTTTGAAATGTGTGTTTGTAATATCAAAATAGCAGCTTTTACTGAATGCATATGAAAGTATATACGGTACATAAATATAACAAAAACACATTTTTTTCAATTTTTGTTTGTCTGTCTGTCTGTTTGTTCCGGCTAATCTCCGAAACAGCTGAACCGATTTTGACGGGACTTTTTCTGGCAGATAGCTGATGTCACAAGGATTAACTTGTGTCACTTTTAGTTTAGAATGAGTGCAAAAAAAAATAACCTTTGAAAATGGTAACAAAATTCGCTTCAAAAAGGTAAGTAATTTTTCTTTTAAATAACCATTTCACGCGAGCGAAGGTCGCGGGCAACAGCTAGTTTGATATAAAAAGCCATATCTTTTCCTGTAGAAAAATGTATACCAATACTTTCTTATATATTTACTTAATAATGTAATCACGCCTATAATCCCCGACGGGTTAGGCAGCGGTGTATGTAATAACTAGCGACCCGCCCCGGCTTCGCACGGGTCAATGTTATACATATAAACCTTCCTCTTGAATCACTCTATCTATTAAAAAAAACCGCATCAAAATCCGTTGCGTAGTTTCAAAGATTTAAGCATACAAAGGGACATAGGGACAGAGAAAGCGACTTTGTTTTATACTATGTAGTGATACACCCACGTTTAGCCAGTTATGTTTCAGTCCTGTGTTTTAGGAGCGAGCGACTGCTAACGAGATTTTCCTGATGAAAAACCTAATATCACTTTGCGCGACCCGGGAATCCAACCCAGGACTCCTTTCTCAGTAGTCCCACTTCCGATCACTAGGCCAACGAGGCTCACTAAAAAATACAAATAAAAAAAAGCGAAAGTAACTCTGCTTGACGTTTGTCTATTTGTCTGTGATGTCTTTTTCACGCCTTATCGGCTGAATGATTAGAACATTGAATACTTTTCAAATTAATAAGAAAGAAAGAATGAAGGAAAGAAAAAGTATTTATTAGCGCGCACAGGACAAAACATAACAATAATGGTTACATTTACATTAAGTACAACAAAATTACAAAGTAATAATAAAACTAAAATAAAAAAAAAAAACAACGACCTGAGTCCTGTACGAAGCCAAAAGGCCCCTAGAACCCTAGGCAAGTAAATATCCTACAGGCGTGATATGACAGTAATGTTACATCACGCCTGTTTCCCAACAGTGTGTGTGTGTGTTTGTTTGTGTTTTCCCAACTATTTTGGGGTCGGCTTCCAGTCTAACCGGTTGCAGCTGAACACCAGTATTTTACCTGGAGCGACTGCCTATCTGACCTCCACAACCCAGTTAGTTCTGGGTAATACGATAACCCTTGGAAAGACTGGTTGTCAGACCTTTTGGGCCACTGACTACCTGCAACGACTGTCAAAGATCTACAAATGACAGCTGGGACCATCGGCTTACCTTGCTTACATTACTCATTCGGTCTTTTCTTAAAAAAAAAAACTATATTTTCTAAGTTATAAACTTCAGAACTTGCTATAAACTAAGTGAAGAACCCCACCGTCTACCGTGTGAACAACAACTTGTAAACGTTGGCGGGGTTCACATCTAACTTAGCCGGTGTGACTAGCCAATATCCGAACTATAATGGAAGACGAAACACTCATCAATCTATTGTTGTATAGAGTTTAATAGTTAGTATCTTCTTTGTTACGAGTTTAGTTTAAATGTGTTTTTTAGATCAGTAATGGTTCCTTCCTTTTTATGCCAAAAATGCGTGGGAAACTTGTATGTTAAACTATCATGTTGCATGTCTGCTCGAATTTTGTGAATATTCCGGTAAGAAAACTAGGTAATTTCTACTACTAAACAAATAATAATAATCAAAAAAAACAAAGCTATGGTTTGTCATTTTGACTGCTATTTCCAATATTAGTGGACGTAAAGTTAACCCCAAAAATTTAAATTGCTCCACAGTTTCTAAACGCAGCATTCTCTTCAATTTGCTATTAAAAACCTCATTAATTCAAACTCCACATAAGTAAATCAAAGGGCCGGTAAGATCCAATACAACATCAATTTGTATACCTACAGAATCTATTGTGTTGCATTATGTTTTCCAATACTGTTATGTTATAATGTAGCAATTTCGGGCCAACCGCGCGAAATCTTTGGAATCGTTTAGGTGAATGCTCCAGGCGTATCGCTGTGTATGTGGGTAGCAGAAGGTCAAATCCGGAACAAACTGAAACTGCCTGCTACAAACCTCCTTGCAACTGGCCGTTACTCACAGTTTCAACCTAGTGTAACAGGAATAAGGTTTAGTTACCTGTATCAAAAAGGTTGAGGAGGAGCTCGTGGCAAAATAATAACAGCCGCTCAGGTCGATCTTTAGGTTAAGCCGCGCTTGCCTAGGTTGGTCTGTGGATGGGTGACCGCCCATTACATACCGAGTTTTCTCCGTGCCTCGGAAAGCACGTTAAGCCGTTAGTCCCGGCTGTCACTTGCAGATCTTTGACAGTCGTTACAGGTGGCCAGTGGCCCAAAAAGTCTGACAACCAGTCTTACCAAAGGGTATCGTATTACCCAGTACTAACTGGGTTGTGGAGGTCAGATAGACAGTCGCTCCACGTAAAATACTGGTATTCAGCTGCATCCGGTTAGACTGGAAGCCAACCCCAAAATAGTTGGGAAAAGGCTAGGCAGATGATGATGACCTGTATCCAAAAGGTTGCCTTTTTTAAATGAGATAAGCCCGTCACACTATTCCCAAACCACTGCAACTCCTGCAAGCCAGAATAAACAGTGGCGACCATCAGAAAAGCGTCAAGACAATGAAGCTCGATGAAGTCCAGATACAATTTAACAGTCTTGGATCCCGCAACGAAATTAATCAGAAATTAATAGCGGAGGGGCAAAAGCTTGCCTGTGAAAAGGCTTCTTTTGGGGGTTCTTTTGGGGCAAATGCGACACACTACTCCCAATCGCTTTATCTCCTGACAGAAAAAATAAAAAGTGGCCACCGCAAGAAAAGCGCCGAAGCCATGAAGCTAGACGAGTCCCGAAGTAGGATCTAGATCCCGCAACAATAGTACCTACTGTCTACGAAGCGACAAACAAAACTCGCCAGCTAGCGAGCGATTGACCGAGCCGGGCAAGCTTCTGTTCTTACTTCGTTTCGAAACTTTCGGTAGTTCGCAGTGTGAACCAAAGTATGAAAAGAGGTGAAACGATGCCTCGCCCGGCTCGCTTGGCGCGCGCTGAGTGGTGGTGTGGCGCTTTAGTGAGACTAGCTTAGATTTCCAAGAGGATTTCCACTCCATAAAGGGTATACCATTTACCACCTGATCATATGAAATCAAGCAAGCGATATCCAAAACAAACTGCAGCTGGTCTTCTTCAATTTCCCTGCATACCACCATCGTTGATGTTAGATCCCAGCGCTCTGAAACGCTCGCCGTTGATTGTGCTTCGCCATTTATTTCACACACTGCGTCTCCTTTGATATTCCGAAGGTGATGTGTTTACGAGGCCTCGACGCTTCCTATCATCAAAATTGAATACGTGATAATCAAAAAGCTGAAAAATTTTGACTTTCATTTTTTCTCAGGAAATTGTGACTTTATAGCTGATTGAAAAGAAATATTATTTGAGATTGTTTTCTTGGCGTGCCTGTTACATGTAAATTGAGAAGACGTTTTGCTTTAAGGATTCAATTATTGTGTTTTGTTTGGTGTTTTGAATCTGCAGCATAGGTCGAAGATGAAGACACGCCTTCACCTGTAACTAGGTAAATTTGACCCATTTTCCCGGTTTCCGATTGATCTGAAATTTTGCATATATGTTTAGTTTGGATGGCAATGGTATTCTAAATCCAATATCGCGGTCTCCCAAAGTTGGCGGACTATTTACTTTATGCATTCCCATGATATATGTAGATGTCAAATGAAAGGGTTTGATGACAAAAATACGAGAAATAAAATGACGTCACTCTAGAGCGTGTTATGGGTTAGCTGAAAAAAATTAGAGCATATTTTAGGCTTTTTTAACTATAATATTATACTTGAAACTGAAAATATATGTATGATTATGTCATACACTACATTAAAGCTCATACATAGCACACGCTTAAGCACTGCACCTGACCTCATATTTTATGTACTAGGTGATCCAGATTTAAGGTGATGTTTTCACGATGTGTACATGTTCGTTCTTTTTTTTTAAACATTGCCCCACACTAGGATTTTCGCGTGTACACCGAAACTCACATACACAAACAGCCAAACCAGGAACAACTACCTGTAGGTCGTACAAATATTTGTTCCGTGCGGGGATCGAACGCACGACACGTAACACAGAAGCCAATCGCACAGCCACTGCGCCAACCGTGCCGTCGAGGCTGATGAGGATGTTATTACGATCTTTCTATAATTATTTCAGAAATAATGTTGAACGACTCAAGACGATACTGATCAGATGCAAGGCTTCATTATTATGCTTTTTTTAATTTAATCTACCAAGTTTTTTTTACACATAACATCACGCCTGTGGGGTGATCTCCGTAGGGTGTTGCAGAGGTGTACCTAATAGTACACCCACATTGCGCCAGTGATGTTTACGTCCCATGTATAGCAGTGTTCAAACTTTAGTGCGGCATGGAAGGTAGCTGCGAGTGACGGTCTGCGCAGGTATAACTGTTCAAACGTTATGGGGGCTCGGAACATCTAACTACAGACAAATAAGTAATCGCAAAAAAAAATACTACAATATTAATTTAAATTATTGCAACAGAAAACATTTTACAAAACTTTGTGTTCGTTAATAACCGCATTAGTATGGAATACTGTGTCGCGGCCATTAGCGCCCACCTCCAAGAGGGGAGACGATAGCGTTCCAGGCATTAGTATTAAACCAAAATATAAAAGAAAAACAAAATCAAAATATGTTTTAGATTTCGTAGAATAAAAAATATAAAAGGTAAAAAGAATTAATAAAATCTTAAGCACTAATTATATTATTTATGCATGTAAATGTATGTAAGTGTATGCGCGTGAGTGAATGTGTGAGTATGTGTAGGTATAGGTATGTATGACTGTTTATGTTATTTAAAAAATCTGTATATACAATCAAAGCAAACACAAGCAGCACAAGCGCAGAACACAATTTAAGGTATTAGCGAGGCGCAGAGGACGCATCGTCTTGACTGTATAATGCGCAGACCGTCACTCGCAGCTAACTTCCGCGCTGCCATAAAGTTTGAACAGAACTATAATAAGGGGCGAGCCTATTGTCATCAACCGGGCATAAATCCAGACACCGTGGCGTACTGTGCTATTGTATTGATGATGTGCCAATTAAAATAATACTTCAAACACTGTTTTAAGCTTTCACGCTATTTCGACGCTGTTGCAAGCGCCATGATCGCGGGCTAACTGATGTCAACCCGCGATCATGGCGCTTGCTAGAATAGACAATCGCGGAAGATATCCCGTAAGTGATAGTATAAGTTTAACAATATTTCAATAAGTCAGGATAGTTTTTAAACAATTCGCTACTTTAATTACTTAATATTTAAAAGCCTACTTCGGCAATAAATTAATCCCTTAATCCTTTTGATGGAACAAAATAACACGAAACTATAGGAGCGTAGCATTCTGTACGAACCGTTTCATTCTGATCCGAATGTTATTAGTATTAACAAAGTATTACCTGCCTACCGGTTTGTGAACTCGGTAAATATATAGGGTGTAACAAGACCCTTAACGAAGCCGAAAGGCAGTTGGTCTCCCCGTCATTGCGATATTTTTTTTGTTCTAGGCTATACCTGGGAACCTTCTAGTTACGGAGATATTGGGGGCTCAAGTTCCAAATTTTTCACAAGTTTTTTTCCTTATGACATCAGCTATCTGCCAGTTAAAGTCCCGTCAAAATCGGTACAGCCGTTTCGGAGATTAGCCAGAACAAACAGACAGAGAGACAATTTTTTTTTTAAATATGTTTTTGCTGGAAGTGCCGTATTTATTTTCATTTGCATGCAGTAAAAAGCTGTTATTTTGATATTACAAGCAGACAATTTTATTTTATTTATTTGCATGCATAGAGTGTATAGATACTTAGGCTGCTTTTCCCCTTCCCTTCGGTCTACTTCCAAATTCTCAATAGCTACCCCGCAGTCTCCAAATTAATATTTAACTTAGAATAATGCAGTCCACTACTCCTTTGTTAATTCACAAATTGTGACGAAACCAGCAAGATGCAAGCTAGGAAGTGTCTATTACGGAAGGTCGACATCTGTGCCGGGAGCAGTGACTTTGTATTTCGGACACCCTCTGATGAATTTGATATTGAAGTCGAAAATGCTTCGGTGCAAAGTTAGCCCGGGTTGTAGATTTCACGGTGGAGTTTCGGGAGGTTTTGTTTTGATCAATTTTGATATTTATTTGTCTGTAATAAGAGAAGGCACGGTGGATCAAGATGTCGATGGTGATGATGTTTTTGGCATATTATTGGTACTGGACTAGATGGAGTCTTATGCCGATTGACACTAAAGTTAGACATTGATTTATAAACTTGAGGATTTATAAATGAAATTATTATAATTATAAAGTTTGGGGGCGTGTGATGAGAAGGAACGAATCGCATGTGACTAAAAGAGTAATGAATAATAGTAAAACTAGATGGTTGTCCCGGTGTTGTTTAGATATTTTAAATTAGGAGCTGCCATTGCCCGTCAGAGTATGAAGTAGAAAAAAAAACATGTATAGTTTACTAAGTTCTGTTTTTAAATTGCTTAAAATTTATATTAATTTCGTTAATGATTTAACATTTAATAGTATGCTGATAAATGAAACTATTTTCAATTCTCCTTCAAACTTTCAAGGACCACAAAATTCTTGTGAGACTAAGTCAAAGGTAATATTTTAATAACACCTGAGACAAGTTTCAAAAGTTATCGAAAGTTTTGCACCTGAATAATAAATAATGTTCTGATAATTATTTTGTGTTATTTATCGACTTTTCATGAACTGCCTCGTTGGTCTATTGGTCGCAAGCGCGACTGCTGAGCATGAGGTCCGGGGTTAAATTCCCGGGTCGGGCAAAGTGTTATTACGTTCTTCCATCAGGAATTTCTCAGTAGCAGCCACGGAGTCTGGATTTGTGCTCGGTTGATGGCAATAGGCTCGCCCCCTATTACATGGGACTTAAACATAACTGGTGAAATGTGGGTGTACTATTAGGTACACCTCTGCCTAACACTTCGGGAATAACAATCGTCATGTTTTGTAACTTTCATAAATTTTATGCAAACCTCACGGATAGCATAATCTAGCCAATAACGTTTCCACTGCTGAAATACGTAATGTTCTCCTCTCTGTGTGAAGGAGTACGCCGTAATCCATCACGCAAATCCGATGCGGGTGAATGAATGATACAAATGAATTCAAAATCCTCAGGGATACCATAACTTTATATCGTTTTCCTAAGAATACATCATCTGCTGTTATCTTCTTTTAAACTAAGACAGAATAAACTACCCAAGCAATGTCAATAGAATGCATATGGGACCAAAAAAACGGTTGAATCCATGGGTGGAAGCTAGTTCTTGATTTAAAGCTTTTAAATAACCGTGTGACGTCATTTTTTAGTATCCTTCTCAGCAAATTCTTTTAATTGATACCCATATCATGGGGGTGCATAGAAAATTACTAGTCTGCCATCTTTGGGAGCCCGCCATACTGGATTTAGAATGACTTCATTTAGCTAACCATGCATTGTCATCCAAAGTACACATGTATGCAAAATTTCAGCTCAATCGGTTGCGATGACCTTCTTTATTACTTATATCTATGGGGATAACGTTTTTAAAATTCAGTTGCAATATTTGACCCAAACAAACATTGCATGTTAAATAAAAGCTTATAATAACCATTCCTAACAATTGTACGTTCTCAGTTACCTTCAGAACTACAGAAACAGCAGGTATGCCGTCGCTGCGCCTGCTAGTGACAGCAAAAGGCATGACAAACGAGGCGTAGCTCGTAAGCCGTGAGGCTGTGACCGTCCGCTACTAGGTTTATAGCAAGCACGGCTACAGCCTCTTTTGTGGAAATAAGCTGTGCTTGGGATGAGGGTAGTATTGTGGTAGGTAGTAGGTAAATATTTATTAGTTATTGTTGTCATTGTCATTCCCTACCTGCTAGTGTCTACAATTCTACATGCCCTGATGAGAGAAAACATACCTATCTAAGTGTACACAGCAAGAACGAAAAGTTGTTTGTACTTCTTTGATTATATAATATCTAGATCGAGCCAATAATTTCAATCATTTGTGCGTGCGGCCGGTATTTTACACTGTGCGTCTGTCTCTGTGTGCGAAACTTATAAGCCAACAGTTGGCTGATATTTTTTGACACGTTTGCGCACATTTGATGCTCTAGCTAGACATTAAACAGAGTGTAACAGAAACAGCTGTCCTATACAAAATTTCAATACCTACTCGACCCAAATGTATGGGACAGCTGATTATTTTTTTACGATTTCGATGGTGGTCCCATAGAGAAAGTTGTTCAGTTTGATGGTCCGTACCACAGTATTCCATATGATTATACCCTTTCTGTTACACGCTGTATAATCAAAGTTGTACTTATTCCTTTTTTGAATGCAAACAGATATACGCGATCTACCTTCAAAAAGTTCGACTTTTCGGTGATCACTTCTTTTGTCAAAACGAAACTTTGCCAAAATACAGTTCTTACGCAAACAATGACATAACAAACCTCATGCGCAGCGCTCACGACCAAATGCCAACGAGGCAGTTATCAAATCAAATCAAAGCATTTATTTCAAGTAGGCCAGTTACAGGCACTTTTGAATTGTCGAAACAAAGATAACAATTAAATGTAGCTACAGTCCCAGTCACAAGGCATAAAAACTGTGAAAGTACTGTAGTTGCCCATTCCCTATCGTAGATCTCTATGGAGAAGAACGGGCAAGAAACTCCATGGACACTCTTTTAAATCAGCAAATTGTTACAAAATCTTGGTTACATCATTCATGTTGAGATGGTACACTATGTGAGAACGATGTAGCAAGATGTGCACATTAAAAGTGTCCACAGTAAAAACAAAAAAGACAATTAAAAAAATAAAAATAATTAATTCAAATAAGCCGTGGCAACTAAGAGATGACCAGTCACACTGACAGCGCCCGTTCACGAACATGACGCATAGATCAGCACCATTCAACTCAACCATTTTGAAGGGAACTAAATGATCCGACACACGCGCCACCATCAGCGAGACATTTGAGTGAGCATGACATACTCTCAACCGCCAGGGCACATTCAGGTCAAGAAAGGACGTAGGTTTCCAGTGAACGATAGCTTTTTAACACATAGTTCTCACACAATATCGGCTTTATATAATACTAAAGAGATTGATTCTATACAATGCAAAGATAGTTGTACAATCTTCAGCAGCTCCAACAATACTATTTAGTGTTATCAATTTGTGCGTCCCTGTCCTTGTGGAGCAGGACCGGCATTGAGCCAAGCATTTTTATCAACGATATAATCGTTCAACTTGTAATATGCTTGCTTGCAAAGTGTGCGTTTAATGCATGTTTTAAATTTCGTCTCATTGAGTTCAAGAATACTTTGTGGAATTTTATTATAGCATCTCAAACAGTACCCCATGAAAGATGAGTCTACTTTAGCGAGTCTGAAGCCTGGCTGAACTAATTGGTTTCTATTTCTAGTACTGTAACTGTGTCTGTCACCTCTTTTACTAAAAAGATGCAGATTTTTTCTTACGTACATTATGTTTTCATAGATGTATTGACAATGTACCGTCATGATGTTAATGTCCTTAAACAGTTCCCTTAGAGAGTCGCACCTACGAAGATTATATATGGCTCTGATGGCTCTTTTTGCAGAATAAATATAGACTGAATGTCTGCAGCCCGTCCCCATAACAAAATGCCATAAGACATTATACTATGAAAATAACTAAAATAGACCAGTCTAGCGGTATCTACATCAGTAAATTGACGGATTTTTCTAATGGCATATGCTGCTGAACTTAGCCGCCCCGCAAGAGATGTTAAATGAGAACTCCATTGTAGCCTTGAATCAAGCGTAATCCCCAGGAAAACCGTTTTATCTACATATTCTAGTTTCTCTTTATTCAATATTATATCACAATCACTACTTTTAACATTCGGTAAAGCAAATCTTATGCATTTAGTCTTTTTTTCGTTTAATACTAAATTGTTTGCTGTGAACCAATTATGGACCTGAATTAGCGCATTATTCACGTCATCTAGATTTTGGACCCGTCTATTTATCTTAAAAATTAGGGAAGTGTCATCAGCAAATAACACCATATTTTGAGGCTGGTTTTTCAATAAATAGGGTAGATCATTTATATATACTAGAAAGAGAAAAGGACCCAATATTGAGCCTTGTGGAACCCCCATTTTTACTTTTAAACCCTGTGAATTGACACCATTTATTTGAACATGTTGTTGTCTATCACTCAAATAAGATTTTACAAAACTAAGTGCAAGTTTACCTAGTCCGTAGTGCTCAAGTTTCAAGAGTAATGTCTCGTGATTTACGCAATCAAATGCTTTGGAGAGATCACAAAAAATTCCTATGGCGTCTTGGGACTCTTCCCACGCAGTAAATATGTGCTTTAATAAGGTTACACCAGCGTCAGTCGTACAACGTCCCCTGGTGAAACCATACTGCTGATCGTGTAGGATTTTGTTGGTGTTAAAATGATTGAGCATTTGATTCAGCATCACTTTTTCAAAAACTTTGCTAAAAACTGGCAACACGGATACAGGCCTATAATTATTAGTATCTTTACTGTCCCCGGATTTGAAAAGAGGTATGACTTTACTGTATTTCATTAGCAGTCAGCAAATAATACATACGTACATAACACCACGCCTGTACTCTCCGAAGGGAGAGGTAGAGGTGAAACTAACAGTACACCCACACATTTCGTCAGTTATGTTAAAGTCCCATGTGCACCGGGCACAAATCCAGACTCTGTGGCTGCTTCTGAGAAATTTCCGATGGAAAAACCTTATAATGCTTTTCCCGACCCAGGAATCGAATCCAGAACCACTTGTTCAGAAGTCGCTCTTGCGACCAATACACCACCGAGGCAGTCAAAGCTATCGAAGCAAATAATGTTGACTTGAAAAAACGATTATGTAGGTGTACCTACCTGGTGGTGCTTAGTATTCTAAGCACATACGAGACGAAGCCTCCTCATAAGGAAAACTCTTTGAGCTCATAATGAACACTTCGGCTAAGTGATTCTGCGCGTAAAAAATCCTTGATATCCTTAAGGTACCTACACTGCCTACCTATACTTTTACGGCCGTTTTCGAAAACTTACTAATAGTTAACGGAACGTTAACGTTATCTCAGATAAACAGTAACTGTCAACCCTCCTAGAGATAGATAAGTGACGTGGATAGTGTACATTCCTGTCAATTCATTGCTAACTTTTTTTATAAAAACACCGATAGCTACTAGAGTAAGGCATATTAACTAACCGTTATACGTTAGTAAGTAATAGAAAACGGCCGTTAACCGATTATGAACATGTGAGCAAGAACAACATTATTTTTCTACCTAGATACCTAATACTTGCTAGTACTTATTTCTTAAATGACGAGGTTACCCGTACAAAAAAAAAACTAAGAAAACGTAACGTCATAGGTAACATTATTTAACGTCTCATTCATAAAAATTCTCTCCACTAAAAAAAATCTTTATACTTTTTAGTGCTCACTTTCGATACATACCAATGGAACTTTTTCAAAATCATGCTTTTAGATACACCAGTTTAGGCTGTGCAATGTCTATCAGTAAATTTCGGATACTTTATTTTATAGATTTTCGCCAAAGCAAAAACTATGTTGTATAGTGAACGTGCGCACCATTATTGTTTTGTAACAGCGATAGTTTTTATAAAATCAGTCTAAAACCTATACTGTCACTTACGAGTTATCTTCCGTGATTATCCAGCACACGCGGGATGATGTCTTCCCGCGATCATCGCGCTTGCAACAGCGTCGAAATATCGGGAGCTCAAATTATTGAATAATAATGGAAGATATACCCATCCTACGATGCGTAGCAGATATTAACCGTGAAAGCTTAAACCACTGTTTAAAAAACAGACTTGTTTCAGATCTCCAAGGCCATAATATTGTATGCAGCGTGTACCAGATAGGTGTGGTTATATTTCAGAGTGTGATTCAGACCATCAAACTGAAAAACTTTCACCAAGGGATCACCAACGCGAAAAAAAATACCTGAAATATACACCTTTCTGTACACGCTGTATTTCGTAACCGAAAACTCAGTGTAAAATATTACGGGATCACATCATGATGACTACGCAAAGATCAAAAACGGGGCATAACCCTCCCCTCTCCATTGTCACATCAACCTCTTAAAACCCCTTAAACCCCTATCATCAACCGAAAGGGTAACCACAATACAAGGTTGATCTACGACAGATGATCTTCGAATTAATCGTAAAGGCGTTCACACACCATGACAAAGACGGATGTACGTTCGGGTAATCTCGGGAGGCGCGGCTTATAGCTTAGGGACCGACGCGACGTGCCCGAATGTGGGTTGTGTTGGGCTTTTAAGTCGGGGTTTTTAGCGGATTTTCGGGGTGTTGTGACGACTGGATTTCGACGACCGCGTTTGTGAAAAAAGAGGCATTTAGGTGTTGTTTTGTTGGTCGGAAATGCGATTTCTAATCGGCCTTAGGTACGCCAGCACATCAAGCTACTGCAATCTGTCAAATTTCTTTAATAGATTTTCAACTTTATCGCTAAAGCATCAAGTTCATGGTTGATTGGGAAAAGTTCGGTACAAAAAGGTCAGTACAATCCTCGGGTCGAGCAATATCTTTTAATTTATTTAAACTGCATGTAAAGGAGTGGTACATAGGCTGACCTTACGCCACTAGGCTTTGTCGACCAGACAACCTTCGGGTTGACCAACAAAATCAAATCAATAGTAATTTATTCAGACTAGATCACCACTATGAGAATTTCAATTACAAGAAACAGCCCCCCTTCGCCACTTCCTAGTATCTTAGCTGGGAAGAAAAAGTAGCGGAACAAACTCCTCAGCATCACATCTGTCTGTTAGGTTAAGAAAAGAAGAAAGATACAAAAAATTGCCGCAGTGACATGACGTGCATACAAAATTAGAAAATTAACAATAAAGTACAACGATTAACGACCATTTAGAATACAACAGGATGGAACAAGAAAAGAAGTTGAAAATGAATTAAGGAGACCCATTTTAAGGTCTTATTATGGTTGGTCATAGAAAATTTTCAAAAACAACCAGGAGTCGAGATTTATTGGAGGCTTTAAAAGGGTTGGTTTAGAGCGCCTAATATTCTCAGAATGCTGCATTCAAAATTGACCGCGCTGAGATTGCAATGAATATGAGTGTCACTCTCACACATCCTTCCTTACTACACAATATTATTTTGCAGGTTTATAAATTACTAAAAACGCGCTTATTTAATCCGCTGGTTTTAAAGCTATAACCTCAAGGGGCAGTACCTACAGCCAGAAATAGAATCATTGTGGGAACGTAGATGCTTTCAAATACACCACTCGAATGCGGAGTAAAAGGAAGAGGTCACGACATTCCTTTGCATATTGTTACCAGATACCTTTATGGTACAAAGGCAGATCTAGGTCATACTAGATGCAAATAGTGCTTGGCAAAGATCTATCCCCCTTAACGAGTAAAGGATTCCATAAAAGTTGCCTCGTGAATATTGTTTGGACATGTGACAGGTTTTTGAGGAGTTCGTAGCTAAATAATAACAACCGCACGGGTCGATCTTCAGGTTAAGCCGCGCTTGCCTAGGTTGGTCCGTGGATGGGTGACCGCCCATTATATACAGAGTTTCCTCCGTGCCTCGGAAGACACGTTAAACCGTTGGTCCCGACTGGTATTTGTAGATCTTTGTCAGTCGTTACAGGTAGTTAATGGCCCGAAGGTCTGACAAGTCTCACCAAGGGGTATCGTATAACCCAGTACTAACTGGGTTGTGGAGGTCAGATAGGCAGTCGCTCTATGTAAAATACTGGTATTCAGATGCCTCCGGTTAGACTGGAAGCCGACCCCAACATAGTTGGGAAAAGGCTAACCAGATGAAGATGATGTGACTGCTTTGTGAGCTTCTGACTTTTCGACACAACGAGATAGTTCGGAGGTATTCGGTTTTTTGGCAGGACCTTTTGAATTTGGAATGCTCTTCACGAAAACTAGTGGAGTTGCTTCAAAAGTAGAGACAATCCTCATTACTCGTATAATGACTCCGATCGCCAGTATTTGTCTGCCAAACTTAGTGATTCTAGCGACTTCCACAATTAATTGAAAGGAAGAATTTTGGAAGTGGACAAAAAATATTGCCCGTACACGGTTTGTCAGGATAAAAAAAGTAGTTAAAAAAAACTATAAGCCCGACTGAAAAAACTGAAAAGCAAAAAACAAACACATTTTAAATTAAACAAAAGTTGGAAGCAGGCGGGGCTCATTCCCTTTTCATAATTTTATATTCAAATGCATTAATGCAATCATTGTACCGATAGTCGTTACGGTTAATAGCAAAGAGCCTCGACCAACACCTTAGGAGGCTTTCATTGCGCGGCTGGGTGAAGGACTTGATTCAGAAAGCAGTACTCCTGGGCACGGCACGCATAGTGAGGTGGTTCCTCTCTCTGGAGCCCTGACCGCCGGCAGCCTGGACCTTGTTCCTGATGCCGATGGGACATCTACTTTATTATTTCTGCTTCCTACTTTTAGGAGACTGACCAGCAGTTGGTAAATCTCCAAGGAATTACCCGAACGAAATTATGCCTTATTGTTTAATACTAACTTACATAGTATTTTATAGCACCTTCTCGGTTAATTACTGTCCAAATACACCTACACAATCAACAATAAACTACAGAATATAATACTCCATAAACCCGGAACAGGTGCATAATAATTTCATGGTATTACATTTAATATTCACGTCAAATGTCCATAGGATATGACGTCAACTGTTCCAAAAGGTCAAGCTGTCAAAATTATTATGGCCAGTGTTATATCAAGTGTCTGAGGCTAAATATAGCGGGCTTCATATCTTTCAGGGTGTTGTAAAAGGTGGGTAAGGAATTACTGTGGTTATTTCAATGGATATTCATATACTAAATACGATAGTCTGCCCACGGCTTAACGCAAGTGGAACGTGGAGATACCGCGGCCCTGGAACACAAAGGGCAAAAGAAGGAACATGGATGGGTTTTAGTCAGTACAAGTCTGACACTCCCTTCCGCTTCGCCCAGAGTGGGAGGGGTCATTTGATGATAACCAATCCGTAAAAAAAAGGGTAAAACGTATCCTATAAAAACGGGTAAAACGTATCCTAACGCAGGTCATGGCCTACCTGTGTCATCTGCTTAGCCATTTCCCAAACTATGTTGGGGTCGGCTTCCTTCCAGTCTAACCGGCTGCTGCTGAAATATACAAGTAGTATTTTACAAGGAGCCACTACCTGTTTGAGCTCGAAAACCATTTACTAGGTAACGCGATACCCGTTGGTGAGACTGTTTTATTTAGCTACGAGCTCCTCACAGACGAATTTATAATATTGGATGGAAAATAATTCTGAAGTAATTACTTAGGCAATTTCACATTTCCTGTTAAAATAGAATTAAATATTCTTTCATCTGTAAGATCTTCTAAGACGCTTTGTATAGCAATATTTAAAAACTGCTAACCCTTAACGAAGTCGAAAGACACTTGTTCTCCCCGTCATTGCGATCATTTTTTTGTTCTAGATCATACCTGGGAACTTTCTAGTTACGGATATATTGGGGGGCCAAAGTACATACTTTTTCATAAGTTTTTTTTAAATATTTTTTTTTAATGTTCGCTTTTTAATTGAAACACCTCCGCGACCCCGTACTATTCAATCCATCCATCAGCACAATGTTTTGAGTGCGTTACATTGAGTCCTACCAAAAAAAAAAATATATATCGTTTCCCAGCAATTTTTTTTGCGTAGGTACTTAGTTTGACGTACCTAATGTTTGGTTGACGGTTTCGTGAAGGGTCCTGTTACACCCTGTATAGTATAGCTGTTGCCCGCGACTTAGCTCGCGTGTTGGTCGGAAATTATCCCACGGGCACGTTATAAATATAACCTATGGCAATCGGGGATAGTATAACTTTCTATTAATGAAAGTATTTTCAAAATCGGTTCAGTAGAACCTCACAAACTTTACCTCTTTATAATATTAGTACAGAAGTACAGATTATACAAGGGCGAGCTTCAATTTGATTCTGCAGCCATTGTATTATTAATTTATTTATTTAATTCACAATGTACACAACCGATTTTACACGCTAGGCTTAAAAAGACATAACCCTATTATATTATAGCAGTGATAGCCTAGTGGTGTGACCGTCGGACTGTCAAGTCATAGGTCCCGAGTTCGAACCCAAGTCACGCACCTCTGATTTTTCGGATTCATGTGCGTATTGTATAAATATCACTTGCTCCGGTGAAGTGAAACATCGTGAGGAAACCAGCATGCATGAGAGATATTTCTTGACGGCCTATAAAGCAAAGTCAGAGGCCAATGGGCGGCTTAAAAACTCTGACACCAGGTTAGGCACTAACTACACAATAAAGAAGATAACCCTATTAGGGCGATTAGTACACATGACCCCGTTAGGGCATTACAGTTTTTCTCCTGAAGGTTTACTTAGTTACCTGCTAGATTGAAATGATGCTGGTCAGGTCAGATTTTTACATTCTGAAATGTTTTAATCTTTTCGAAGAGTGAAACATTTCAACTGTGATTATCGTATTTGAACGAATGAAAATAAAATAATTAACCCGGTCATAAAAGCTTTACCAACACGAATAGCACACAAAACGAACTGTCCATAATTGAATGAAACCTTTTCAAATAACGAAGTTTAAAAACACATACATGACATTTTTTTAGGTTTCGTAGAACATTCTCGTTGATGAAAACACTTTAATGGCTGATTAAAAAAAAAAACGAACTGAAATTAATCCTCTTTTCATAGTTTTAATTTTTAATTATACTCGTCCTTCAAAGCGTTTGTGAAAGGATCTCTTCTTTGCGAATAATTTATTCGTCCAACTACTTGTTTAGTTAAGTATTTAAGATTAGGCTCTGACTGATGAAGAATAAATACATTTTACTTAGCGTTTTGTGCAAAAGATTAGTAAAGGAAAAACTAAATAATTACTTTTCTTTATTCGTATTTTTAAACATTTTTTGTTCTTCAACAGACCCCTCGATGAAATTAACATTATTGTGTCACTCGAGAAAGATAAAGGTACTCTATGGTTCTTTTGGCGCGCAAAATCCGAACCTTGATCAGGACTAACACTTCTTGGTTTTTCAATACCATGTAAATATATAAACAAATTCAATAAAATGCTAGAAAAACCATGCTTTACAGTACGACTACGATAAGTTTGCAGTTGAAAGTGGCACTGCTTGTCAATAAAACCAGCCAAGTGCGAGTCGTACTGACACGCCCATAGGGTTCCGTAGCGTTCATATGTTGTAGGTATTGTATTGCATTCAACAGCAAAACTAAATTTGTTTTTCATAGTATGTTTATTAAAAACAAAGTTACTGCTGCAGTTTGATGAAAAAGTCCCATAACTCAAAAACTAAATATCAAATTTTATTCAAACCAATTTAGTTTGAAAGTTTTTTTACGTTCTACAATCCTACATTTTTTCAGAATTTTCCTCCTCTTACTTTAGAAATTAGAGGGACACACATTTGATCACTTTGGAATTGTTTATCTTTCAAACGATTGACTTTTAGTCGAGAGCAATTAGACAAAAAATACTCAAAAGGTGGAACGAAGTTTATAGTGGTGGGGTTTTCATGGGACTTTTTTATTGAGTTCCTAGAGGAGTGAAGAAGAAAGTTAAAAAAAATATCGCCGCTCACAACTTTTTTTTTTTTTAATTTTCTTTGGTTTTATTTTTTTTTCGTTTATGAATAAATTCAAATTCGACGAATTCTTATTGTAGCGTAATAGTGTGACCTGTGTGCATCCATTAAACGCCAATTTGGTCTGTTTCTTTGTTCAATAATGTCGATGTAATGCATATTTCAAGTATTTTTTGAAAATTTCCAATTTTCTTCAATAATTTCTAAAATATCGACTTTTAAGCCCAAGATTTCTTTTGTAATTGGTAACTGATGCTTTTTCACAGATCAATTATCTGTGACATACACGGACAGACAGTCAGCATGGCGAATCTTTATGGGTTCCGTTTTTTGCCATTAGGCTACGGAACCCTAAAAATGCATCGATATGTAAAACTTGGTTCATTTACTTTAGTTCTGTATTTTCCCGCCTGCACAGACCGTTACCAACAACCAACTTATGGTTGAAGTAGCACATCTTGTACTATTTGTTTTACGTCTGGCACCCACTGGACACTCAGGAATTCAGGATCGATGACTGTTCTTGCTGACTGGGTTATCTCACGGCTACTATTTTATAGCTTGTGCAGACATGAGGGAAGTTGTAAGGATGCCTTAGGATGCTCTTCTATTCCGTTATCAACGAGGGAGCTTAAGAGCTTACCTACCTAAGCTTATCCTTATCGCTGCTGAATCATCACTCAAAACACCTTAATTATGTTTAAATTGATAATTTTAAGTCCCATGTTTATTACTTGTCTCTTAGGTCTGGCCACCCATAAAGAATTAAGCATTTGTCTATACTTTGCCAGGATTACTTCATTGTTGAAACCTTCTTCCAACTTCATTAGAATTAACTACCAAACCAACAAATAAAATGTTATACAAAAATATAGAGTTCGAATTGCGCAAAAACTAGATTCAGGTTTGGGTGCATGATGCAGCGCCACCCTGACCCCACAAAAATATGAAAATGAAGAAGGTCCGATAACTTTAATGCAACCAATGATATTATACACACGATATATAAATCTGGTCGCACGGTATACACATGTGCGTAGTTCGTCCTGCTTGACACGGACTACTCGTATAGACAAGATGTCCCATTAAGGACGTTTTCGAGTCATAACCATGCCCGCGCTAGTAACATATAATTATGTATATCGGCCTCATTTTATATGTATAATATCATTGATTGAATGCAACCCTAACCTATATTCCTAAGTAACGTCTGCTTATATAACTTATCCAAAGATAATTTAGCAATCTCCTTTTCTAACTTAAACCTTTATTCCCCAAAATGAAAGTAACTTACCCCAAAAATATGCCCAGTTTTAATCAAGCTCCTCCGCAGACATTTTAATACTTTCTCCGGACATTTTATTATAGGTAAGGGGGTGGGTACTTCGCAATTCGTATACCAAATTATAGGGTAAAAGGGGTAATTCCGTGGAGACTACCCGCTTGTTATAATATAATCATTGATTTGTACCGAAATGATATTGTAATGTGTGTTTATTGTGGGCAACAAATGTTTTGGTGATGTTTCTAAATTAAAATAATGTCAAAGAGGATTGCGTTAGTTCGAGCGATAAATTAGGTGTTAAACATGACTGTTTGTGACGGTTTTATTGGTTAAATACGATACAAATGTAATGTAGTTAGTTTATTGTGGTGAGTTTGATTGTTGATTAAAATATTTATAGGTATTCTGGATAGAAAAGTAAAACGCAATTGAAAAATGTTTGCTAGGCTTAATGGTTTTATCTTGCTTCATCCACTATGAGATTAAAGGGAGGAGATCGTGGCTAAATAATAATAGCCGATCGGGTTATGTTGCTTATGTTGGTCCGTGGATGGGTGACCACCCATTACATACCGAGTTCCTCCGTGCCTCAGAAAACACGTAATACCGTTGGTCCCGGCTGTCATTTGTAGATCTTTGACAGTCGTTACAGGTAGTCAGTGGCCCGAAAGTCTGACAAACAGTCTTACCAAGGGGTATCGTATTACCCAGTACTAACTGGGTTGTGGAGGTCAGATAGCCAGTCACTTCATGTGATTCATTCAGCTGTATCCGGTTAGACTGGAAGCCGGCCCCAACATAGTTGGGAAAAGCCTAGACAGATGATCTACTATGAGATTAAATTCTTGTTCATGGATATTTCGCTGAAGATTTCACTTATAGTACGTTAAGCAGTTAGTCCCGACAGTCATTCGCAGGACCCTGTCACTCATTACGGGTTTCAGTAGCCTGATGTATCTACCATGCCTGCTAAGTTTTGTGGACGACCGATAGACAGACGCTCCGTCTAATATACTGGTGTTATTACGAAAGACTTCGGTTAGACTGAAAATCAAATGAGATATTTGAATTTTGCCGACATGCGTTTATGCTTTTTTTTCGTGTGGTTAGTGCCTCACCTGGTGTCAGGAATTTTACGCCACCCATGGGCCTCTGACTTGGCTTTAAAATATCTCTCAGGCATGCTGGTTTCCTCACAATGTTTTCCTTCACGGAAGCAAGTGATAATTATACAATACGCACATGAATCCGAAAAATCAGAGGTGCGTGCCTCGAGTTCGAACTCAAGACCTATGATTTGATAATCCGACGGTCACACCTAGGCTATCACTGCTATCCTTAATAAACCACGTAAACAAAATGCCGTTTAAATTTCCAAAGTTACAAAGAGATTCGTAAACAACAGCCGTGAAAACCCACAACTTATTGCTAAGTAAGTATAGTTATCTAACCCAAATGTGACCACAACTTGGGATCTGTTCCATACTTACAACACTCTAACAAGTTATTGTTGTTTGTTGGCTCAAAACTTGAATCGCTTCGAGCTCAAATAATAGGTACGAGTATGTTATTCACAGACAGTAATGTTTACACGATGTTGAGGGCGTTTTTTTTTTGTTTTGTTGATTATTTTTATAAACATGGCTAAATGTGTTTATAAAAACTGCCTGTTGTTGAGAAATTGAGAATATTTAGTTGTTTTTCCCGACTGAGGATGTGTTTATATCAGCCTATATTTATAGGTGTGTTCCTTTGTGGCGCTCTAGAGACTGTAATGATAGTTTTTTTACATGGTTTTCATACTTTCATTTTTATAATATTAACCTGAAAAAGTAACTGACAGTTTGGCAAATCTGAGGTACATGTCACAACACTGAAAATTATGAAAATTTATATATATTATTTCAGCAAATATAATGAAAACGAATCGTATTTAGATCGATTCGCTGAGTATAAATAAACAAATCAATAAAAAAGGATGATAAATGGTATATGGTATGACAATTGTAAGTATAGTATAAAGTGTAAGTATAGCATATACTATAAGACCTTGTGAAATCTTGTGCCAATTTTGATGATTCTTATGTCAATCGCTTGGTCTTAATCTTGCGAGTGTCACTATAGACAGTAATCAGAATTCAATAAAGCGGCAACCAGACGCCACATTGCGAAAAACATAATGAAAGTCTGTGAGCTAAGTTAAAGTGGGATTTCATTGAATAGGTATTTGAAAATCATCTAGGTACTCATATTTTTCATTTCGAATGCCCGGAAAGGACCGGAAAAATTACCCAGAAATTACCGTTTAATTAGAGGCACTAGGTAAACAATAGCGCTGCAGCCATGCGAAACTTAGCAGATGACTGCCATGTCACCTCTGCAACCCCATCATCTTCTGCCTAGCCTTTTCCCAACTACTGGGGTTGCCTTCCAGAAAACCTAACCTAACCTAACCCAGTGAATACAAGTATTTTAACACGGGGCGGCTGCATAACTGACCTCCACAACCTAGTTAGTGCTGGGTAATACGATACCCCTTGGTCAAACTAGTTGTCATACTTTCGGGCCACTGATTACCTATAACGACTGCCAAAGATCTACAAATGACAGCCGGTACCAACGGCTTAATGTGCTTTCCATACGTGCATCTCAGCGACCCCATAACTTTCAAATAATTGTTAACCCTTTGTGTGCCGGAACGTAGATACACGCGAGACACAATATGTTTTTAATTGTGTCTATATACTCGGCATACGAAAGGTTAAACACGGATATACTGCTGCGTTCTCATTTGAACCGACATTTAAACGATTATAATTAGTTTTTTAGTAGATTTTATTTGGATATTTTTATCTATTATTGTTTTATGTGCTTTATTGTACTTGAGAATGTTGTGTACACCTGTAATTGGTACCTACATCAGAACCCTAACCTAGATACTTTTATTGTTAAATGTATGTACTGTTGGTGTACCTATTTTAAATAAATAAATAGATATAGCATAACTTCACACCGGTTTTCCCGTAAGGGTTAGGTAGAGGTATACTTATAGTACACCCACTTTTTGCCCATTATGTTTAAGTACCATGTAGTCCCATGAGACCAGCCTTCATAAATTCCGCCTTACAAAGCTGGCGCTGAGAAATTCTTATTTTGCCCGACATGGGAATCGAAATCAGCACCTAAAGACAACTCGATCAACATGACAGTTAATAAACTTATACTGTGTGTATTTTCAAAGTGTTGATTATTTTAATCTTTTACTCTGGACGCTCTTAATGTGCACGTCTTTGTACATCGTTCTCACATATATGTATAATCTCAACGTGAATGATGTAACCAAGATTTTGTAACAATATTTTGATTAAAAAAAGTGTCCATGGAGTTTCTTGCCCATTCTTCTCCATAGAGATCTACGCTTTGGAATGTGCAACTGCAGTACTTTCTCAAGTTATTATGCCTTGTGACTGTGACTGTAGCTTAGCTTTTTTTTTTGTTTGACTTTCAAAAGTGCCTGTAATGGTCTAATTGAAATAAATGCTTTGAGTTTGAGTTTGACTGTCACTTACGGGATATCTTCCGTGATTGTCTGTGATTCTGAGCTACCAAATAACCCAGAAGACAGATATCGCGTAAGTGACAGACACAGTATAAGTTTAGTATAAACCGTGAAAGCTTAAAATAGTGTATGACAGTTAATGTTAGAGAAAACTAATAATGTGCTACAAAACAGATGCCAGACATTAATTCGACCTTCAAATTTACACTTCAAAGTAGGCGGACCGTACATATTACCCACTGATCTTCCCAAAACGATACTACCATCCCTTTTATATTTAAAGCATTAGAGCGGGATAGTAGACGGACGAATGCTCTGAAGGGGCCCTGAATCCTGAAACAATTCGAGATAAAAGGCTGTTGGAATTGAAAACGCCATTGTTTTTATGGGACGGTTTGGGAAAACAAAGATATGGAGTCGTACTTTGTAGTGGACCGTACACCGTCCCTATAGGTTTTACGAATTGTAAATTGATAAAACGTTTTAACTTGATTGGGGTAACTATTTGTTAGTTGATTGGTAGTTTTTAACGATAGAATCGTGGTGGTAACACTTCTTTGTGTAATAGTTCAATGCAAAACAATGTTGTTGGTTAGAGCAATATTGCTATTGCAATGTGAATGTGATAGAGAAAGATTGGTTGGAGTAGCCTTAGGGGCGCGTGACTTAGAAATTATTTGGAAAAAATTTTTTTTTTTTCAAATTTGTACCATACGCTTATGCACCATGAGCCGTGCAGAAAACAAAAAAAAAATGAGGTAAAAAAATTTTTGGGACTTAAAAAATTTCTCCTTACTTTTCACCTTGAGTACGGTTAGAGGCAAACACTTAGAAATTTTTTCGAAAAATTTTTTTTTTTCGTATTGGTACCATACGCTTATAGGCACCATGAGCCGTGCAGTAAACAAAACCGCGCCGGTGCCGCGGCAGCGGCCGGCGAGCGCTACCTCGAAATTGAACGCGAAATTTTTCTAAGTATTTTTTTCATAGTGCTAAGACGAAACTCTGACCGAAAGATTTTTAGTGATAACGAGTAGTGTACCTATACTATTAATTATTTATTTATTTATTAAAACTTTATGCACAAGTAAAAAAACTGTACAAAGGCGGACTTAATGCCTTGGGCATTTTCTACCAGTCTACCTACTATTCCTGCGCGTTTCAGTGTTTGTGACCGTTAATTAATCATCAGTAGATAGTATAAAACAAATTCGCTTCCCGGTGTCTGTCCCTATGTACCTATGCTTAGATCTTTAAAACTACGCAACGTATTTTGATGCGGTTTTTTTAATAGATAGAGTGATTCAAGAGGAATGTTTATATGTATGACATTGCACCCGTGCGAAGCCGGGGTGGGTCGCTAGTCTAGGTATAAATACTTCCACAAATAAAATAATTTCGAATAAAAGAATAACAATAATTTATTTAAAAAATAATACAAAGAGTACATTTAGGCGCAGTAGTATTATTTCTCCGTAATTAGTGCGTGCTTACAAGTAAATTATAACTAATTTATGTATATATATATATTTAACAGTTGCAAGTAATATTGAATTCAAACGTTAGGTAGCGAAAAGGAAAATACAATAACCATAAAATGGGCTACCCTCCTCAATTCACCATAATATAAGATCATGTCAAAAGACTGAATTTTCCAAACACCATTTAAGACATAAACAAATTATCGACTACCAATCATATTTTTTGTTGAAATATTTTATGGTAGATAATATTTAAAGAGCGTTGAGAAATCACTAGTTTTTAAATAGGTTTCAAATAAGAATTATGAACGTCAATGGCCTCTATCTGTCTACTGTCACTTGAAAGGTATACGAGACAAAGATAACATTAAGAAAATATCAACGATCATAAATATTATTAAAAATTTATTGAAAACCGTACTTTTAAATTGGCAATTGACAGATAGAGGTCATTGAAGTTCCTATTTTTATTTTAAACGCTTTTTACTTGCCTTAAAACACGTTCCTATCTAACTAATTTTACTATTAAATCCTAAGTCCCCTGTAAGAATACCTAACCAACCATCCAACCCCTTTCCTCCCAGTAATGAAGTCGGACATAAACTCGGACAAACAACATTACCCGTTAGTATATATAGAGATTTACGAGACACCAACACGGGAACGATATTTAGCAAACATGTCGGACTGGGATTTAGCTTTATTTCCAACGATTTTTGTTTTAAAACATCCATTTTGAATGTAATGTTTGACAGTGAAATGGTTTCTGCTTGATGTGGTAATGTTGGCTGCCTTAAGTACTTACTGTCCGCTAAAGAAGTATTATTTAGACAGTATATAAAGTACTACAGTAATATAGAATAAACAATCCATCTACGCCACAAACATCAAAATTGTGAATCGCGATATTAAACTAAGCCTTGTCTGAAGACTATAAACGGTGTGCATAAAACCCTTAACGAAAACGAAAGCCACATATTGTAGTCATGCTAGCGAAGGAGGTGGCGATGGCGGGACATGAGAGGGAGAGAGCCTCACGTCCCAGCCCCAGCAGTGGCAATAGGACCACCAATCGGGCACAAATTCAGACTCCGTGACTGTTACTGAACAATCTCTGATGAAAAAACCCAATAACACATTGCCCGACCCGGGAATCGAACCCAGGACCTCATGCTCAGCAGTCACGTCTATGACCACTAGACCAACGCGACTGTCCAAATAATCGATCAGAAAACAAAAAATACTTTATACACTACACCTGCTTGGAAAGTACCTTGATACTTTATCAAATTTACGGTAGAAAGTACGTCATTGCATATCGAACAAATATGCGGGGAGAAAACGCATCTGAGCGGGAGAGAACAGTGTATGAAAATCCATTTCTTACGTGGTTTTTCTTTTTTAATTTTGGGTAAGACTATGCGCCGGTAACCTAAATATCAAAAGCCAAAAAGTTTTTACAGTGTTTTTTTATCTCCAAGTTCGCAAAATGACACTGGCCACTAGCTGTGTGTTGGATGGTGTTGGGCTGGCAGTGCGACCCTGCGGCGGCAGGATAAACAATTTGAAAAGAGAACATGTGAAAATTGCAGACGCCATTGGCGCCATTTTCAATTTGTGTGTTGTTTGAGGATTCAGTTTTCGTTTTTTATTTTCCCGTAGGTGTAGTATAAAACACTATGTATCACTCGAGAGAAAGTGCGATTCCCGATCTCGGGTGTTTTAAAGCCCTCGCCTACGGCTCGGGCTTCAAACGACACCCTCGACGGTAATCGGTCACTTTCTCCTCTCGGTGAACAATGTACTATAGTCGCTAAATCTCAATTCAATTATTTTTTGCCTAACAAGGCCAACCAATCCCAAAATTTAACATATAAATAAATAAATAAATAAATATCACTGGACATTACACAAAGCGCCATCTAGGTGCCACACTAAGCAACGAGGCTTGTGTCGTGGACACCAGATAGTTGATACTACTACATAGATACTTTTTTGTTTGTTAATGCATACTTATTATACATATAAACATCCATGACTCGGAAACAAATGTCCATGCTCATCACACAAACATTTGCTCCTACCGGGATTCGAACCCGGGACCCTAAGAACGTAAGGCAGCCTCACAACCGCTGCGCCATTCGGGTCGTCAAATATGATCCTACTGAAGACTTTACGATGCGTTTTCCAAATAACTGACGAAATATTCCACTTGGAAATAAAACTAGCAAGTGCCTACGACCAAAACAAAGGGGCGGCAGTAGACACCGATGCTCTGCACTAGACGTGTACCTGCAGTCGGCTGTTATTGAAATGATAGGACGACAAGGAAAAGGGAAACGTAGAAATTCTAGGAACAAAATTAAAAGCACCATAGAGGGGCCATGTTTACTTCAGCAACGTTGACGTCCAATTCATTCAACTACATGCACCGGCAACTTGCGCAGCATTTAAGGAGGTTCTCGGATTTATGACACAATCAATTTACAATTGGGTGTAAATGTACCCATAACCAAGTGCACTTGTTCTCCCCGTCATTGTAATATTTTTTGACTGAACCTTTTTACCCGACTGCGTGACGCAAAGGAGCGTAATGTGTTTATCAGTCTATGTATGTATGTATGTATGTTTGTTTTTATGTGGCGTTATAGAGACCAAATGCGTAGGCCGATTTTGATAATTCTTACGTCAATCGATTCGTCTTAACTTTGCGAGTGTCACTAAAGCCATGACAGTAATCAAAATTCACACACACACACACACACACATAAAACAAATCATAAATTCTAATGCAGAACAGAACGACTCACAGTCGGGGCCCATTCAAATTTTACCTTATTTTATTTTATGATTTGTTTTATGTGTGTATCTATACTAATATTATAAAGCTGAAGAGTTTGTTTGTTTGTTTGTTTGAACGCGCTAATCTGAGGAACTACTGGTTCGAATTGAAAAATTCTTTTAGTGTTGAATAGCCTTTATATCGAGGAAGGCTATAGGCTATATATCATCACGCTACTATCAATAGGAGCTGAGCATCAATGAAAAATGTTGCAAAAAACGGGGAAAATGTATTATCTTTGAGAGCTTCCGTTGCGTGCGCTGGTTAAACGGTTAAAGTTGCACAAATATAATGTAGCAGGGAATTATTCCTCTTAAAAATGTCTAAAAAAAAGTCCGCGACAGCACATGCCTATATTTTAAGGTTGACTAACAATAACCATTTTTATGATTTTAAAATTTGGTCAAAAATAGTGCTTTATTTGCAAAGGTATTTTTACCGACATAGTATTAATCCTTATCAAAATAAATATGTTAGTCATCTTTAGCGTTTAATTGTGACCAAAATTGCCCTTTACACCATTCAATTTAGATGAATATCTTAGGAGATATCACAGTTTTAAAATAACTCCGCATCAAAATAAAGACCCGCGCGCACTGCGAGGCGGGCGTACATGTTGTTGGGAAAACCAATGTGATTAAATTCAATGCACAAATATTGTGCGGAACTTAGAGAAGGTTTTAGTTTCATTGTAATCAGTGCTTTCTATCAAAAGATTTATGAATTTAAAGTGTTCAAGAAGAACTTACCATCATTGTGTAAAATACATGCAGCGACATCTATTGCACTAATAATGGTACTAATTAATAAAAATGTGCTCACAAGATAACTTTAAAATCGGTTGACCAGCTTTACAAAAAAGTTCTCATAGCAAAAAGTACTCTAGATTAGTCTACATGACGCTATAACCCTGTGGAGTGTGTGTTCGATCGCTTTACATGCATTATATTTTAGCAGTTTAATTTCGGGCTCGATAGATGGCGCTATTAATTTCACCCCACTTTTTGAATCGCGGTGTTAAGTTTTCCGTGAAAGAATGACCCTCGCCCGTGTCAAATGATTGAAGCTTGGCTTTTTAACCAACGAAACAAAAAGAGGAGGTTCACAATTCGACGCGTCTATATTTTTTTATTTTATGTATGACCTGACGACGCATAACTTTTTACAGAGAAGTCCGATATGCATGATCTTTTGTTTTTTAAATTGAGAAATCGTGTTTGGACTCATTTCCTGCACCTTGATGAGAATTTTAGATCTAGCTGGAGTATGACGTCATCGAAGGTCTGACGATGGAGTCGGAAGGCACTTGCAAGAGGTCCTCAAGAGTTTGCAGCAACAATAACGAGTTTGGGCTCATTTCATGCACCTTGATGAGAACTTTAGGCCTTGCTGAAGTATGACTGTCATCGACGGTCAAACGATAGAGACAAATGGCAGTTGCAAGCCGTCTTATACGTTTGCAGCAGGTACAATGTTATTGGGCTGATTTCATTCACTTTGATGAAAACTTTAAACCTAACTCAGTATGACTTTCATCGAATGTCTGACGATGGAGGCGAATGGTAGTTGCAAGAGGTTCTCAAGAGTTTACAGCATCTATATCATGTTTGGGCTCATTTCATGCATCTTGATGAGAACTTTAGACCTGCCTGGAGTATGTCTATCATCAAAGGTTTGATGATGGAGACGGAAGGCAGTTGCAAGAGGTCCGCAACAGTTTACAGCAGTTTTATCGTGTCTCGGCTCATTTCAAGAACTTTGATGAGAACTTTCGTTCTTTCGTCATCGAGTGTCTAAATATGAAGACGTAAGGCTGTCGAGGGTCGCGGGCCTGTGGACGGTGAGTAATGGGCTAGCTCGCCATCCGTCCGTCTTATGACGACAGGCCGTGGTGACGGTGCGTTCGTGTTTCACATGCGCCTCAAAGAGATGTCAGCAAACGGGAAGGGATCCGAGAGAGATACCCCGGCCCTGGAACGCAAAGGGCACAAGAAGAAACGTGGATGGATTTTAGTCAGTACAAGTCTGACACTCCCTTCCTTCCGTCCAGAGTGGGAGGGGTCATTTGATGATTATCCATCGGTATAGTATATAATAGGGATTTACTCCTTTTGAGAGCTTCCGTTGTGCGTGAACGGTTAAAATTACGCAATTATCATGTATGTCGGAATTGTCCCTCTTAATAAGCTCTAAAAAAATATCCGCAATGGCCATATGTCTAACTTTTAAGGTTGACGCACATTCTCTCTAACCTCTCTTTATTTTATGTACGCACGCACGCAGACGAAGTTGCGCGGGTCAGCTAGTCGATTATAAAACTATTTCAATTGTGTAGTTATTAAGTATTACTTAACAGAATTCTAAACTACTGGGCTGGTTTCTTTCTTTTTAGTTTTTATTTAAGTTAATTTTTTCACGTATTTTTTAAAATTAGTTTTTACGCAGTCGGGTTTTTTGTTTTTCTTTTTATTGTCATAAGTTTATAACTTTACTTTAAATACCTCCTTGATTCCCGTACTATTCAACGCATCCATCAGCACATTGTTTTGAGTACGTTACATTGAGTTTGATTTTGAGTCCTACCGTAAAATGTGATTTTTCACACACAAAAAAAGTCGTTTCCCAGCAATAATTTTGGCGTAGAGTTACTTAGTTCGAGTTTACTTACTTAGACGTTTTACGTAGATACATTCTCTTACAAATTACGTCTAATCCCTTTAATCACAAATACGAAAGCAAACGAATAAAGGTAAGGTTCTCTGCCTGCCTGACAGTTTATCCATCTGAATCTGTGTGTATTTCAATGAAGTCTAGAACACAGGTAGCCCATAGACTTTGTAAGGACATAGAATACTTTTTATCTCGGTAATGCTTTTGGATAAATTTCCGAAACCCACCCTAGCAAGCTGTGAAAAAATATAGCACAATTTCTAAGCGAGCTGTTTAGATGTTCAAAACAAGCCGTATTTCCTAGAGATAAAAAGCTTTTCCGATCAATGTACTTATAGCTGCAAAATCAAATTACTTAATCATATATCTCATTCAACGCGTTCTGAATTCAAAACGGCAATAACCCCTCATCCGAAGGTGTCGATTTCGCAACACGCAGCATACCCTAATCACACTAAACCCTACGCTGCCGTAGTTTATACGCCGTAAAGATTTTTACAGCCAACGATCACCAAACGGTCTCTAGGACCCCGACCTATCGCCAATTGCCAATAAACCTTCGAGCTTCAGGATTTCAATGAAGACCGACACATATTGGCTCTTACTACAATCTAAACGGGATTTCGCGATCTTGAACACCAGAATCATCTCTTTGATGAACGACCTAACCCATTCGATGTGACAATTTCGCCAGAGGGAATTTCTTCGCAATAATAGTTGGGGTCGATTGACCATCGGGATGTAACTATATTGCTATCTGCAATATCTCATGATATTGTATATATATCCAAAATCCCTGAGGGCGAAACGTAATACTTAGACTGTTATTCGTACGTGGTTTCCTGTTAACAGTAAACAGTAAACACGTCGGGTGACGTGACAAATGGCAATAGTGAAATTATTTATTTATCGCAATAATAACTTGAGGGGAAGTTCGAAATGTTTCGTTAATAACACACTGGCCCCTCCACCAATATGCTTTTTAGTTTATTACATTTCGCCTTTGATTTATCTTTTTTTGTGGGGCTTTTCGTTTCATACGGGATATGACATTTTTTCTAATAAATTGCGTTCGTTCAATCGAATTCTCTGGATTCGTCGATGGAATTAAAATAAATAAATCTTGTTGGTTTGGTATGTTACACGGATATCTGCATATCGAGTCGTATAAATAATTTTGTGGGATGTTATGTACCCACGACGACCAATCAAGCTATACAAAATCAGTTTATGCGGATCTCTCATTGTACGGGAAGTCTATACATAGCGAGGCCATGTTATACAGGGAATGTATAGCTTGATGTGTCGCTGTATGTACATCTGTACACAGATGTATGAGTCAGATTTTTTTTACAATTTGCAGTTCCATAAAGAACATAACGGATGCACGATTAAATATCAGCATAAGAACTAATAGTGGATACGAGTAGGTAATGGATAAAAAATAATACATATAACTACAAAACAAAGTTACCAACTGTATTGACATGAAGGCTTCTAGTTTGCGAGCGGTCACAAAAGCGATGATCCGTAAACTGGAGCGCCATTTAATTCGCTACAGTAAGCACTGTCTGATTGGAGATTACGAGTGCCTGGGGTCTGAGAGACCCCGTCATTAATTCGACGTTCACACGCCATGCATTTACGGGTTAAAGATTATGTTGTAGTAGAAATAGTAGTGTGGAGATAATTAGGGAAGATTTTTATTTTACAAAATTTAATACGCGTCAACTGCTTCGATAGTCTAGTGGTCGTAAACGGTACTGTAGAGCATGACGTTTTGAGTTCGGTTCGGTTCCCAGGACCGGGCTAAGTGTTATTAGGTTTTTCCATCATGAATTTATAAGTTTTTCGTGCCTGGTTGCCATGGGTCTTTTAATTTTTTTCACATTGGAAATTTTCTTTTAAAATTTTCCAGAAAATTGGAAATACTTTGAAGTATTTCCTATTTTCATTTATTGTCATTTTCGGTATTTATTTGATTGAGTTGTGACATAACATAATTCTATGTTTTCGTTAACTCCAAAATCATAATTGGCACAGCCCGATGAAACCATAACAACCAAGTCTAATTAAGTTGTACAAATCTCGTTTAGTTAACGCACGGTAAACACAAATAAACAAAAGTAAGAACATTCGCAGATCACCAAAGACCATTGGGCATCTCTTGGCTAATCAAAAGTTGCCCGAAGCGTTGGTAGATCTCAGTTTACCGAACTAACTAAAAGTTCCGATTAGTTCTTGTATTGTTCGGCCGCTTTGCCTATTGATCGTTTGCACGCAGTTATGGAGTCGATTTATTTGTTTAATCGATTAATAATCACTAGCCAGACAGCGAATTATTTAATTGTGTGTTGAAATGTAGTCATTGTCGCGACTGTATTACGCGGGGGACACAGTACAAATTTCCCGCAAATTTTTACCAATCGTGCCTCGTTGGTTTGGAGTTTTGGATTCCCTGGTAGGTTGTTGCTATTGTGCTTTCCCATCAGAAATTGCTCAGTAACAGCCACGGATCCTGGATTTGTGTCCGGTTGATTGCAATACTTTTGCATTCAGCCGGAGTTACCGGAGTTTTCAAGTAAGTAAGTTCGTTATATATCTGCTAAATGTGGGTGTACCTACTATTAGGTACACCTCTGTCTAACCCTTAGGAGATTAAAGGCGTGTTGTTATGTTATTTAAGCAGCAGCAGCGCTATCCTGAAAATGTCGAAAAGAATCATAAAGCACTACACTCATCGTTTCACTTCAATAAAAGATAGGAAACTCATGACTGGCGTTAAAACAATCTGCCACTATTGTTTTAAACCGAGGTTTTAAGTCAAACACCGATTTGACAGCCAAACGCTATGGACATCCATTTAGTCGAGTCCAACGGGCAGCAAAAAAAAAAACAAAAATCAATCTAAACATAGGCTAAAACCGCAAATTTTAAACATAGAACACTAAAAATTCATAGCAAAAACATGAAAAAGCTTGTTCGTCAGCGGCCAGTGCGATGCTTTGGCGCGAAATTCGTATTTGGAATGGGACGCTTTATTGCGCGTCACTTTGATGTGTCACTTCCTAGTGATTGCTGCGTTCCAATTGGAATTTTAAAAAGTTCGCACAAACAGATTGCATGATTTTGATGGCGTCACTCGTTGTCTGTGTTGGTACAGGCTATTTGTATTTTCAGTGCAGGCTTTTATACTGCAGCTGCTATCCCAGTTTTAAGATTTTAGATAAACAATTCATGTTGGTGCACCGTTGTTAAATATGACTATCCGCCATATCTATTCACGCCAGTGATGTGTAGTTGGGGGCAGTTTAATACTTCGCAAAAGTATTAACGCGTATTCTCTGCCTATTCACTTGCTTAGGTAAATACAGTCGACTTCAACACACTTCGTAACACTTGGACCTTTAGATGGCCTAGCGTAGTACAGAGTTGCAATAGAATAAGAGGCCAGTTTATACTGGTTTTATTACACTGACGTGGGGACTGTAAGAGTGACTGTAGAGAAACAGAAGAAAGAACAATTAGAAACAATTCAACCCGTAAATGAAAATTATTCAGCACTTGCAAAATATTTTATTCCCATTTCAGAAATACCTCCAAATACTGCAAAGAATAATCTCCCAGCCCGGACTCACGTAACGGTCTTCTCTACTTAGATTACGTCACTTCGTCCTGCGGCTATTATTTTTTAGTGTGGCAAGCTCTCATATTTCGTGAGGACGTGGAAATTCGCCGCTAACAGGGGACGGTTCATTAGAAACTCGTCAGAATTCCGCTCGCCCGCTCAGATTAATTTTGTTAACTATTTTTGTGTCCAAGACCGAAACGAAATTTCTTGAAGTTGGTACCAGGGCTTAGTAGCAAGTTTTAGTTTTAGTGTCTTGTTTCTATAATTTGTTTGTGGAAAGTTCTAGTTCAAAACATGATCCAAATGAAACGAAGTTTTATAAAACTGAATTTGAATTCGAAGGCCGTGCTGTCTTTGAATTTAAAAACATAACTCACTATCCCGCAGTCATTTAAAAATAATATATCTCGTGCTAAGTGACATTTAAGTATATATCTAATTAAATTTTCAAAACATCTACAGACAATGTTTTTTTTTTTGTGGAAACAAGCGGTCGCTCTATGAAGACTTATATAATACTGATATTAAACTGCAACCAGTTGGACTGGAAACTGACTAAGCAAAGTTTCAAAAAGGCTAAACAGATAAGATGAACACATGTCTGTTTTTAGTCCAAAACTAAAAACATAAAATGAGACCACCTAGCTCAACTTTTACTTGGCAACCCTAAAAAGTCCGGACCCGCGTGCGTCCTAATTCGCCTTACTCTTCATTTGCTCACAACTTTTGTGAAATAAAACCTTTTTTCCACGTATGTACATGATTTTTATAATTACGAGCCTTCCCGTTGTTCTACGTGTCCCCGAGTTTCCTAGTCTCTGTAATAAATTCGTGTTTACGTTAAAATAGTGATGTTGAGCTTGAAAAATATAATAAAAATCTTAGCAAGGAAGTTTTATATAGTCTGTGGTGACATAAATCTTTGAGGTTATGTGTTTACATCGCACGCTTTAAATAATTGTACAGCACTTATAAATAGATTTTTTCTATAGCAGAGGAAGTAGATATGATGTTTTCACAGTTTAAATAAATAGCTCTAAGTATGTATTTTTTTAATACCAACATTTAATCTTTAATCATAGAAATTATGTTAGATGCTAAGATTGACTATAACATGCCGTTTATATTGGATTATGGGTAAGCAGATCGGGTATGAAAATATGAATGTATGATTTTGTTATTTTCTAAAGATTTTTCTAACATCATCTTCTTTAATCACTAAATCAGACGAACTCAAAAGCAATTCATCCAAAACTTCAGAGAAGGTAAACATTTTTAAATCGTTCTCAAGTTGTAAAACACTTCCGTAAGTTGTAGATGTCAGCACCGTCGCTGAGCTATCGGTACATCTGTTATTGTCTTACTTGAAGCCAGTCCGTTCCGGTATCAGTTACCGTCTCCCGAACAAACTTTCCACGTTACCCGACGATCATAAAAAGGAATGAGAGCGGTTCCATCAGGAGGGGGGAACAGGCATAGATGGGATAGAGAATAGCGGGAGGGGGGGCAATCTGCTGTGCTCTTTGAACAATGATGCAATGTGATTGGTTACAACTCCTGGTTGGTATTACTTACAGTGGTGTTTTTTTAAGTTTAGAATCGGTTTTTTTAATGTCAACTACTCCACCTTTTTTTTTTTTTTTTACCGATGGGAAATCATCAAATAACCCCTCCCGCTCTGGGCTGAGCAGGAGTTTAGACTTTTACTGAATAAAACCCATCCATGTTCCTTCCTTTGCCCTTTGTGTTCCAGGGCCGCGGTATCTCTTTCGAACAGTCCCGCAACCCTGGCAGGCATCGGTCCTTTCGGACCTCTTCCTGTTTGCTGACTCTCTTTGAGGCGCGCGTGGAACACGAACGCGCCGTCAACACGGCCTGTCGTCATAAGACGGACGGACTGCGAGCTAGCTCATAGCTCACCGTCCACAGGGCCGCGCCTACGGTGGCCGGGGGCCACCACGTGGCCCCCGACGCCCGGTGCGTCTCCCGCGGCGGCTGGGACGTGAGGTTCTCTCCCTCTCACGTTCCGCCACCTCCTTCGCTAGCATGACTGCTTCCCAGAAGGTGGTGACGGCGTCCCATTCCGTCTCGCTCCGGACCATGGATTGGACCAAGGCCGGACGCAAGAGGTCGCCGCCGCCGATTGCCGCTACGAGGACACGGCGGTGCTCCGCCCACGTGGGGCAGATCTCCACCGTGTACTCCACCGTGTCCTCCGGTCGATCCTCACAATGGTATCACCCGGGCGTTTCCTCCCGCCCGATTCGGTGCAGGAACCTCCCGAAACAACCATGTCCGGTGAGGACCTGCGTCAGGCGGAAGGTGAGGGCGCCGTGGCGCCTCTCTAGCCACTCCTCAAAGAGGGGACTTATCGCCAGTATTGTGGCGTGCCCTGCACGGGGTTGTGACAGTCGCTCTCTCCATGTCGCCATGAGATCGCGCCGGAGGTCTGTCCGCTGAGCGACGATTTGCCGCGGCAACGGAGTTACCCCCCGGCGTAGTGCCTCCACGCGCCACTCATGCAGGCACGCGAGGACTATCGCCTCCAGATCCCATGGCGGGAATCCGGCAAGGAGGCTCGCCGCCTCACCGGAGATCGTGCGGTATCCCCGGACCAGCCTTACGGCTACCACCTTTTGGAGCGCGTTCAGGTAGTGGGCGGCTCGCCGCCTCAAAGAACGCGCCCACACCGGGGCCCCGGCCGGGGGTAAAGGGCCATGGACCGCACGACCCCCGCGTAGAGCCTCCGGCAGGAGGCGTTTGGACCCCCCAGGTTGGGCAAGAGCCGCTTGAAGGCATCCCCGGCCCGTTCCAGTTTGGGAGCCAAACGTCGGAAATGCTCCACGAAGTTCCACCGGCTGTCGAGGACGAGACCTAGGTACTTCAACGTCGGCTCGACGCCGATGGGAACCCCTCCTACCGTCAGCATGGATCCCAACGGTGGCGCATTCCAGGCCCATGAAAGCACATGGCCTCGGACTTGTGCAATGCCACCTCGAGACCCAATTGCCGGATCCTCTCCACGACCATCGCAACCCCGCGCGTCATTAGCTCGGCCCCCGCCTCGTGCGACCTCCCCGGTGCCAGCACCAGCGTGTCGTCGGCGTAGCAAACTACGCTGACGCCGTCAGGGAGGTCGGCGCGCAGCACCCAGTCGTAACCGATGTTCCACAAGGGCCCTAGAACCGATCCCTGTGGAACACCGCACGACATCTCTCGCCGGTTCCATTCTCCGCTGCGACCAGGGTAAATGACAAACCTGTCCGACAGGTAGTCCCCGACCACACGACGAAGGTAGGTCGGCACCCGGTGATACCGGAGTGCCTCCCTAATGCAACTCCAGGGCATGGTGTTGAAGGCGTTGGCGATGTCGAGAGACACCGCCAAGACCACCCCACCCCGGGACACCGCATCCCCCGTCGTGAGGGCTCTCACGCGCATGATGGCGTCCACCGTCGAGCGCCCCCTGCGGAAACCAAACTGGTGTTCCGCAAGATCCGGCCCCATCTCCGCCAGGTGCCCGGCGAGGCGGTTGGCAATGACTCTTTCAAAGAGTTTGCCCACCTCGTCGAGCAACACGATATCCATTCGTACCCTTACTGTAACTTTAATGCGCGCGCCATTGGTCGTGCCACTGCTCACGCCAGTGCCCGTGCCAATGCTCACGCCAGTGCTCGCGCCAGTGCTGGCGCCAGTGCTCGCGCAAGTGCTCGCGCCGGTGCTCGCGCCAGTGCTCGCGCCAGTGGTCACGCCAGTGCTCCTGACGTATGTCAACCCTACCTGGGAACCTTGTATTGAAGGTAAAAGTTCAAACTTTACACTTTTTTTTTATTGATTTTATAATATTAGAACTTTTACCCCTGTACTATTCAATGCATCCATCACCAGCAATATGTTTTGAGTGCCTTACATTGAGCGCTAATACCTATCGTAATCCGTGATTTTTTACACCAACAAAAAAATCGTTTGCCAGCTTTAATTTTTGCGCAATATTACTTAGAGAAAAAAAACAAATCCAAAAAACTTTGCCAGGAGCATATTTTTAGCGGCAGAATAAGTTCGCAGCTCAGACGCATGTTTCACCAGCCCGTGTGAAACTGCCTAACACTGAGTGACGGGGCAGCTGCGGCTAAATATACAACGCGCGATCGTTTGTCTGGCTGTCTGCTGTGGACGTGCTGGCGCTGTCAATGCGCGTGTAATACTAATCACTAATCCAAAACGATGTATGGATTGTGTGAGGAATGATATGAATGAAAAAGGTGTTAATGATAGCGTGACGGTTGACAGGGGAGAATGGAAGAAAAAATGTGTTGCGCCGACCCCAAGTAACATGGGGCAAGGGCAGGACGATGATGATGAATCGAAACTTATCTGGGGGCCTAAAATAGACTTTGTGGTCATAATCATAAAGACCATTTGAGAATTTAAAATTTTTAACCTGATTCATACTATGATTCTGATAAAGCAGCCATTTTAGCCCCCCAGATCCTTATATATCCGTGATCATGGTGTTTGTAACAGCGCCGATATATCGTGAACTCAAAACCTACAGTAAACATGGTGAATATCTCGTCTGTAGTGTTAATAATAATTAAACTTATCCGTTGGTTTGGTTACCGAATTATAGTTTTACGTAACACTTAACATCATGGCTGTAATCCCCGAAGGGTTAGGTAGAGGTGTATCTAATAGTAGGTACACCCACAAAAAATATAACAATGATAATAATGTAAAAAAAAACATTAAAATCAGTCAATGACAATAATTATAGTTTTGACTTGACAAAATTATCGATTTGTTAAATATCAATCGAATTCTGCCTGTTTTATTTGAAGACATTATTAGCTTGTGAACGCATGCACGCACATTACATGGGACTTTAACTTAACTGGCGTAATGTGGGTATGCTGTTAGGTACGTCTCTGCCTAACTCTACGGAGATTATGAACATATACACACACAAGATTATGCATTCAGTGGTAAAAATATTTGCCAGTCACCAAAGATAATTTAGCGAAAATGAAGTCACTACTAATACCTCTTCCTCCTCCTAGAAGGTGCTACGCCAACACAATTTCATATCGGTAATAACCAACTAAATGAAACTATGTTGGTCTCAAGTATTGGTGCTTCTTTTTTCTTTTTTTTTTCGGATTGTAAATCATCAAATAACCCCTCCCGCTCTGGGCGGAGCAGGAGGGAGTGTCAGACTTTTACTGACTAAAACCCATCCATGTTCCTTCCTTTGCCTATGTGGTGTTCACTAGAAACACTAGTTAGGGTTTATAATAAAACCACGGAATTATCAGTAAGTAGGTGAACTACGTAAGGGTACGTGCAGCCGCTCTCCGGTAAAATTGGGCACTGGTTAGAGTTCAAATGTACCAAAAACAACGTTTATCCAAGTTTTCTGTCCATGTGCCCATCATCATCTAACTAGCCTTTTCCCAAGTATGTTGGGGTTGGCTTCGAGTCTGACCGAATGCAACTGAATACCAGTATTTTACATGGAGCGACTGACTATCTAACCTCCACAACCCAGTTAGTGCTGAGTAATACGATAGGACCCCTTGGTAAGTAAGACTGGTTGTCAGACTTTCAGGCCACTGAATAATTAACGACTGTCAAAGATCTACAATTGACAGTCGGGACCCATAACATGCAAATACTTACTAACCATAGTCCATACACTGCCCACAACAATCATCAACCAAAACTCGCATACACGACGTAATACTCAAATACCATCAATTTAACAAAGACAGCGTCACAGGCAGCAGTAATGCTACAACATTCTGGAACATTCTAGTTCACAGGCTACTGCATCACGATTATTGCAGTAATCCCAACGTTACCAGTATAATGCTGTCAAATGGCGAGGCATTTCACGTTATTGTTGTTGCAGCGAACGACTGTGCCTCGTAAATTAGCAGGATTATATCACGGATATTGCCAGCTTAACAGCTGTTTGTAACATGTTTGTTCAAGAAAAATATTGTTAAGTACAATGTGTTCGTTTATGTTCTGTTGTATGGTTAAATTGGTTCTGTTCTGTGGTGTTCTTAGTGGCTTGGAGTGTAGGTAATAAGATTTTCGAATCAGGTTTTGATGATGTCTAAACTTTTGTGAATTGTTTTTGAGGTTCTAGTGCCTTATTAAAATGGTTTGTGTCTCTTCTTTGATGGACACTAACAATTTCCTGCTTTCAAAGCCGCCAAATTGAATTTTCGGTAAAAACTTTCTAATCACACGTTTATAGATTCATACTTCATAGATTCATACTCAAAACTTTCCTCACGACGTTTTCTTTATTCCTCCGCATCACATGCCTTACCGAGACGAGACGGCATACCTTTTGAGCCACTGGCATTTTCAGACTTCCTCTTATGTAAAGCTAACCTTTTTTTTTGGAAACTTTACTTTGAATAGATAATATAATTGTGTCGATACTCATTTTGTTTATGAATGGCAAAAGCATAACAAACTTGTTGTTTTTCAAAAGAAACAATTTTATTCGACAAAGTACGAACGATCACGGTCTCATGAACTCCTATTTATTTCCTCAGAATTCTTAACTCCTTTAACAAGACTAATTATTAAACTAAACATAACATTACACTTACCGTACTCGTACATGAAGCTAAGAAAGCACTTAAGAAATACACCTCGCGTCCTCTCATGATATTCATAAAAACTAACTCACACTGCGAAACTTTGCGAATTCGCATCCTTATTCCTCACTCGAAGGGAAGTCGTTATAGTTCGCGAAAGTCGTCGGAAACTTCGCCAAACAACGATTATCGTTTTACTCCGAATAGTATACTTCGTTTAACTTGATACGCAAAATAGTATGATTGATATAGATGTGATTTTTTTGCTTGTAAAAAGTTATGGGTTTGGTAAGTGGAGTGAATCTATGTTGAGTTGTGATTGGGGAACTTTGAAGTGGAGTTTTTTTTTGTTTAGTTTATGTTTTTTGGTACAGTCGATAAAATGTTTACATTGTATTGAAGCAACATCGCAACATTTTATATTAGTTGGTTTTTGTGCAAAATCGTTTAATATTTTATAATATACGTGTTTATTTATGTTTTCGAGCGTATGGCAATCGTGGCCTGCAGCTAAAAATCAGCGTCTGGTGGTATACCTTGTGTTGCCATCTGGCATTATGCTTAGCTGAGTCGCTTTTGGCATAATTAATTTTATTTGTTTATCTGTTTTGTTATTTTTTTAAGGTGTTTTTGTTTTGAATAATACCGAATAAACATAATTTCCTTTCTTTCAACAAACATCAACGTACTTTATAGGATACAACCCCACAATCAGTCTTACAAAGGGGTTTCGTATTAGCCAGTACTAACTGGGTTGTGGAGGTCAGATAGACATCGCTTCATGTAAAGTACTGGTATTCAACTGCATCTGGTTAGACTGGAAGCCGACCCCAAAATTATAAAACAGAAAATTGTTTTATATCCAGGTAATACATAAACAGGAACATTTATACACAGGAGATGTTACAAGTGGCTTAAAATCTATATTAATATTATAAAGAGGTAAAGTTTGTGAGTTCGTGAGGTTGTAGAGGGTAATCTCTGGATCTACTGAACCGATTTAGAAAATTATTTTACTAATAGGAAGCTACATTATCCCCGAGTGCCATAGGCTATATTTACAACGTGCCCGTGGGATAATTTCCGACCAAAACGCGAGCGAAGCCAACAGCTAGTATAACCTAAAACTAGTCAACATAGTGTTTTTGCTAGTGAGGTAACAGTTAGTCTGTATAATTGGGGATTGTGTGAAAAGGCTAAAGGCGGCCCAGGATTGGGCTTTCATGCACATGATGAATAACAGTTGTGAACGTAAAAACTTATTGTGCATTATACATAGACTGCTTAACTTACCCTAAGTACTCAATCAGTTCAAAATGGAGATTATATTACCTTTAAAATCTCATATATCACTCTATGCTACGAGTTCCACACAATGCTGTAATTCAGGAATCCCATCCATCAGAACCTAATAAACTAAAAAGCAATCTAGTTGTACGTTTGGCCGTAGTTTACTTAGACAATTTGCTACAGTTGCCATTTGAGACTTGATTGATATAGAATCGTACAAGCGTTAAACATTGACAAATATTTTCATTGAATATTTTGGTGGGTAGGTAGAAGCCCATAAGTGTGACATCCTTACCAAGGGTTATCGTATTGCCCAGTAACTGAATTGTGGAGGTCAGACACTCGGTTAGACTGGAAGCCGACCCCAATACAGTCTAGAATAGACTAGGCTGATGATTTCAGTGACATAAAACAACGACAGCTAATCCAATAAACCTTCTTGCAAAAGAAAATCGAAAAACAATTGAGCTTGCATTTTCGACCCCAAAAAACAATTGCCAACAACATTTGAATATAGAATCGATAAAAACATCAATATTCCCCACACAAATACCTACCTTTACTAGGCCTAACACGAACTCGTGGGATAGATCCAACGATTTAAAATTGGTAAAACTCATTTCGCACACCTACTTAGTCATTGATGGGTGATATTAATCAGTAGTCCTTTCGATTTAATTTACATACTTACAAAACTTACTTATACTTACTTATATGAACTCACGCCTTGTTGCCGTAGGTAGACGGGCCTGTGGACGGTGAGCTATGGGCTAGCTCGCCGTCCGTCCGTCTTATGACGACAGGCCGTATCGACGGCGCGTTCGTGTTCCTCGCGCTCCTCAAAGAGATGTCAGCAAACGGGAAGGGGTCCGAAAGGACCGATGCCTGCCAGGGTTGCGGGACTGTTCGAAAGAGATACCGCGGCACTGGAACACAAAGGGAAAAAGAAGGAACAGGATGGGTTTTTTTCAGTACAAGTCTGACACTCCCTTCCGCTCCGACCAGAGTGGGAGCGGTCATTTGATTTCTCATCCGTAGAAAAAAGGGTTTGGTAGAAAGTACAGAATGCCACCTGTTAAGATCCTTATATACTTCTTTTGCTTCGTCTATAAATCTAGTCATACACGCAGGCATTTTTTCGAAATTACATTGCGTTTACGTCGTGCGTTGGTACTAGGGCTCCTGAATCGATAGAATTCGATGGAAAAAGACTTGAACCCCTATCATTTGGCCCCCATAAATATCGGGGTGATCCCTAAGGTACGCAGGGGCCTGTTGTATTACAATGACGGACCCTTTGACAGTTTCCAAGTTATAGAATGAGAGCCGTTTAGAGACTTTTTCGTTTTGGGTAATCTAGTGAAAACGGTCTCAGGTATTTGTATTGTATTTGTTTGAGAATGTCGAGGGCTTGATGCAGTGAAATTGAAAAGGTTTCTCTTCATATTCGGTTACAAAAAATCATCAGCATCCTTCTTTGGGCCTAATTTATTCGGGGTCGGTGTATTATTTCATCTTCGATATTCGTCTATCCAGGTATCATTTTCATACGTCCCACCATTGTTATGTTGGTATTCCTCTGTAATACTCATTTCTCTTTCAATAATCGTCCATCACATTTATTTAAAACTCAACTTCAACTTCAAATGGTTTAATAAAAGCTATCAGTTTATTATCTCATATCCATCACAATCCGCATAATCTGCAAAAAAACATGACACAATCATGTTTACATACAAAATTCGTATCCATGCTTCAAGGCGGTTCACCGTTCGTTGCTAATTGGATTCCTGTGGAGATTTCCCGAAGGCTGCCTGTCACTGGACGTAACTCCTTCCTGCACCCCCTCCCACCCCCTGCCATTAGTTAATACAAGCTTAAAAATGTTCAAGCTGATTTTTCATTCATTTAGATCTATCTCTTTTGTTTTATAAGTGCTATTGTTGATGTAGCTTGATGATACGGTTTAAGTAAAAAGTTGTTAATGCCCATTGTTTAGAGAACTTGTTTTTCCAGCGTTATTTGCAGCGAACTTTTACTTTCACCCACAGATACACAAAACCAAAATTCGGATCAGACATCGGCTTTCAAAATAATAAAAAAAAATGTCCAAATAACTCAACAATACAATTCATCCGTCTCTTCATCTCGTCTAACATGATAATCATATAATCATCAACGACAAACAACTTAACCCATTCACGACTCATAATCACAACCAATAACCCTCAACTTACCGACGACACAACCCCAAATTCCGGAATCGTCTACAATTCAACCCACAAACACTCCGGCAACAGAATACTTACACGCACGGAGTATAAATTAGAGCAATTTTCGGTATTTCTTTTCTCCTCAAAGATAATGGGCTCCCCTCTAGCGGGATATAACGAAGCTCCACGGGGTATTCGTCCGGGCAAATTGTACGGAACTTGTAACTGAACGGTTTTTTATCGTGAAATCGAAAACATTAGGCCCTTAATCGCTTAACGAGTGGTATTTTGGATATTCTCTGGGGAATGTCCTTTGTGAATCGTCTGAGGTAGGATAATAGGATTGGTATATGAACTGTATAGTTTAAGGTGTTATTGGTGGAACACAGTCTACTGTGTGTGTGTTGATTTTTACTAGTTAAAAATCTAGACTAAATAGCTGTTACAGGTTTGAATTTTCACTGTATGGACAATGATAAGTACGTATTACATTTAAACATTGTTTTATAGGCATAAATGCTTAATACACGTGTGCTTATAACGCAATTATTTAAACAAAAGCTAAAGCACCTCTAAAAACATTGACATGAAACCTACCTGCAATAAGTAATATGGGGGAAAACCTACATTTCTGGCCAAAGAAAACCACGAAAGACATGTACGAGCCAAGAGGAGAGATGTGTTATAAACTACCAATAGAATGTAATTATTAGACTTCTTGTGTCCGCTTAGCTTTAGTGGAAACGGTTGAACAGAGACATGTCTCGTAATTGTTTAGGCCAGCGGAGACCAGAAGAGACGTGAGCAGTCTGTGGTGAGCGGTGTGCGGTGAGCGGTGTACTGTGAGCGGCGTGTGGTGAGCTGTGTTGCTTTGCACATCTCCGCACCGCTTCGGTGGACAAACCCTAGCTTTTACGCATCTCCTTCGCACATTTCCGCTGGTCTACGCTTTGGTGGGGTCCGGGCCTATGCCACTAGCTTTTTTATCATTCTTATCCTAAAAGGGTTAAATAGAGGATGAAAGATTGTATTTAAATAAATCACTTTTGAAGATCTCACCGTAAACACAGACGTATTTTCAAGTTATACATCTAGTCTGTTTGAGCAGTAAACTATCCTGCAATAATAAGCTAGCTCTAATCATTCATATCACACATTACCTATCCATCATTAGCGTAATGTATCTCTACCCCAATTTCCCACTGATTCCCTATCAACTATGCAAAGCCGAGGTTATCCCTCAAAGGGTTACATGGGCCGTCACTAAATATCAGTACTAGGCTGTCAGGTGTTACGGGGAGGTTATCAGGGGCTTACGTACACAAGTCTTTGAAATCCTAGAGGTGTTGATGAACTGGATTACGGATGCTGGTGTGTCACTGTGAGTTCCTTTGACGAACTTTGCTTTTATCAAAAAAATCTGTCAACTAAATATAACATTTCGCCAGTTATGTTTAACTCCGATGTAATAGGGGGCGAGCCTATTGCCATCGACCGGGCACAAATCCAGACGCCGTGGCTGCTACTGAGAAATGCCTAAAGGAAAAACCCAATAACAAATTCCTCGACCCGGGAATCGAACTCAGGACCTCATGCTCAGCAGGCAACCATTATAGGGGCAGTCAATCAAAATCTGCCGATACCTAGGTACGTAACCATGGGCTCGACACATTATTGGATTTCTGCTAGGTATACTGTAATATACAGGGTGTAACTTACAAGACCCTTAACGAAGCCGTCAACCAAGCATTATGTACATCAAACTAAGTAACTTTACGCAAAAATTATTGCTGGTAAACGAGTTTTTTTGTGGCGAGAAATCTCGTTTTACGCTAGGACTCAATATAAACATTGTGCTGACGGATAAATTTAATAGTACGGGGTCGTGGGGGTGTTTAAAGTAGGATTCTTGCAATTAGTTAAGTTCCCAGGTATGGTCTAGAACACAAAAAAAATCGCAATGACTGGGAAAACAAGTGCCCTTCGGTTTCGTTAAGGGTCTTGTTACACCCTTTATGTGGACTTTTTTACTACGTACGTATGCCTTGATGATATATTCTGGATTTTAGAAATTTGCGCGACCGATGCTACTTTTTGGCCGGCTCATTCAAGCTGATTCAACGTCGTTGTGAAGTCACTCCCTCACTCATGAATTCGAAAAAAAACTGAAGAAAATAATTATTTTTTAAGTTTATTATTAGACAATATAACACAAACAAAACTAAATACCAGTCTTAGATATGACCATACACGGCGACTCTGACTGAACCGTAGGTCTATGTCTGGAGGCAAAAACTTTTTTAATTTTTTCACTCAGATAGCCTCTCTTCTATGATTAATGCATTCCAATAATTCCAAGAATCGTAGACAAATTCGATATCTTTAAATTCGTTGAATTCTACACAAAATTCCTTGATAACGAATTCTAACAAATTTAAATTCCGATTCATTAGAAAATACTTAACCCCATTCTTCGAAGAGGTTTTAACCGAAAAGGATTACGTAAAAACCTTTTTCCACGTTTGAAATCAGTGCATTTTAAAATCGCATAATGTACAAGGGATGCACGTCGACATGGAGTACTTTGGTTGAAGGAAGAGAGCGTTTCCCTGTACTAGTGCTGTAAAGAAAGATTTTTACGGTTTTGTGGGGTAAAGAGGGGATAAGAGAGAATGGGAGGAGGGGGTGAAAGGCGTATATCCTTATTTGCTGGGACGTGACCGCAACCTTGCATTCTAAAAGGTTTCGTAAAGTGAATTAACTGGGAATTTATTTAATTATGTTAAGTAGCTTGTGTAGATAATGTTTGCTAGAGTTTTAATTATGTAAGATTTTCTGGTGAACAGGCGTGTGTGACGTAATTTTTAATTAAATAGCTTTTTTCTTTTAGCTTTAAGTAATCGTAGAAAGAATAACAAATAATAAGAATGGAATACAACTCATATGGGTACCATTACTAACGAGGAACAAAATATCCATATTTCAGCATCAGTTTTGAATTTTCTTATAGCTTGACCCAATAGGGACAAACATTGAAAAATCCCACTAACGCAACTTGGGAATTGAACCCAGGACGCTGCAGTCAGCAGCAAAGCTTCTTTGTTTGGTCTAGTGACCAACAGGACAGTTAAATTCCTAAAATATATTATATAAAAAACACTAAACCTATCTGCAGTAAAACATTATTTACGCACAAATATCTGGCACATAAAATCAGTAAATAAAACCACCATTTTAGTTCAAAACTACATCCTAACTTTATAGCTGAAATTTCATACTGCGAGACTTTAACCACGACCTAAATACGAATGAAGTAAACAAGCGATAAACTTGAATATTTTATTAAATAAAACTCAACAATGATTTCACAAATAACATAAAAATGAAACAATACTTTGTTACAACTTAAGGACCATGCATCTATTTTATTTTGTTATGTTATGTAATAGACAAGAAACTTCATTAAACACACCTCAGGGGGCCTATCATCACCTCTTAGAAAAGTATCAGTTTAATGTCAAAGGTGGGAGAAAGAGATGGAATTAGACGCCTTGTATAGCGCCATCACTTTCCTATACCGAAGTGATATTTAAGTATAACTTCTCTAAGAAGTGATCATACAGGCCCTGTTTTTTATAATGCGGTTATTTGTAGCTTTAAATAAATAGGTAAAAGGTAATATTTAGGCTAAGTAAATTAATAAAGCAAAACGTGTACCTACTAATGCACATAAATCGTTCTTTTTTAACAAAAGACGCAATGTATCATGAACTGTACACTCTAATAATACAATTATTTTGTATGCTTACAAATATTGTTTCATGAATATTAAAAATAATTTTACGTCTTTTGAAATCCAGATTTTAAATAAAACCGAAATGTATTTTTTAACGATGAACAGTAAATACCACGGTTTATTTTAGGGTTAAAAAAACATTTCTGATTCATTTTTCAAACTTGTATTTCGAGTTAATTAGACAGCAAAACAACTTTTAAAATTCAAACAATATAAATAAATGCTAATTGTTATTATTAAACTTAATTTTGAAGTACTTAATTAGTACAAAATGAAGCAGAAATGCATTGGTGTATTTTTATTACGTTAAAGATCTAAGACTAGCGACATTCTTGTCTTCGCTGACTAGGTTAGAAAAATCAATAAATACGTTAGATTTATCACAATATCGCGCAGTTTCTCAATACAAAAGTGATTTATGTGAGAAGAAATAAATAAATACTTGAAAACATGCATTTAGTACGTATAACAAGGCCCGTGGCAAACTGTATTTACATTATTTGAAAGTGAAAATTAATAATAGACAAGATAGAGATTTAAAAGAACCTAACTTACAATTTACAGCACCTCACAATCGATTCGTTTCGATCTGTACACGACAAACATTCTCTTCGTTGATAATAATCGCTAAGAATTCGGTCTAAAGAATTTTAGGATTATCTAGAAGGATTTCTTTAGTCTACCTACAGTTGTCATCAACACATTCCTCAATTTACATAAATAGAACATTTCTTACAAACGATGTTTATACCTTTCGAGTAAAATTAATATTTATAAGGAGGCTTAAAATTAAAGTTAGTCCTAAATGGTTTAGTTTTCAGTGCCAGTGATCCATTGCAGGTACTTGAAGGATCTGGATTGCAGGGGACTGGCGCGGGATTCCCGGTACGCGCGTGGCTGGTACGAAGTCGGTTGCTCTCTGAAAATAGCGAACATCGAGGTTATTTTGAGAAAATGTTTCGGTTTCAGCATGACAATGATGACCATTGGGAGGAATGTCGGGAGCTTTAGTTGCTAAATCTGGAGTTTTAAATAGTGCTTAATGTTTTTTGGCCACGAAAATATTTTTAAAAGTTTTACAGCACCAATATTTTTAAAAGTTTTATAGAATAAAAAATATTCAAAGATTTTTTTGAAAATACACAAGCAGCATCTTTTCATTTAGGATTCAGAAATTATGTATTTTTCACAATTGAGCGTAGTTAAACAGAAAGCGACCATCGACGAAAACCGCGTTTTGAGATATGGCCGTGTTTAGGTATTTTCGCTGCTATTTTTTATACAATACGAAAATGAATTAAAAGTCTTATTTATATCAAAATATACAACAAATGCTACAAAATAAGCAATTTGAATATACCAAAATACTTTGGGTTTTGCATGAATTTTCGGTTTAAAGTAGTAGTTGCGTTCTGCTTTATGAAACAATTAAATAAAAACACTTTTGCAGAATGCTTCTATCGGGATGGTCTTATTCTGCTTTTTGAGATGTGGCCGAAAAAAAAAAATGGAAAGCCAAAATAATGGTTTTATTCTGCATAATTCTTAATACTTACTTTACAATAAAATTCACGAAAAACTATTTTGCAGAACTAGACCATTACGATGGTCGGCTTCTGCAAATATAAAAATGAAACTAAAATAAGTATTATAAACGAAATTTGCAGAAGCCAGCCAACTTCGATGGTCGGATTCTGCTTAATAATAATCACGCGTTTCTGGATATTTTGTTTGATCAAAACCAAAAATAGTCGTTTTTAACACAAAAAATTGGTGAAAATGCTACATGGTCTCATTTGACAATTTAATATCTTGAGTACAGATGTAGTTTGAAAAAATCGTGTCTGTGGAATATGTGAAGGAAAGTAAATCTTATGTCATGGGCATTCGAACTCATTTTCGCAAAAATCGGGGTTGATCGCTTTCTGCTTAACTACGCTCAATTGCAGAAAGTATAATAATACGCATCATAGAAGTGCTTTTATGGATTCATCAAATCTTCTGTCTCACTCACCTTGGTTCAGCTGAAGCACGAGCATGATACGCGGGTACGTTCGGGTTATGGTATCCACCGTGCGGCACCGGGGTCGTCAGCGTATGCGCCTGCACCGGCGGATGCTCCGACGGCGAATGGTAGCTCACGGGGTTGTACCGGTCCACCGACACGCCACGGGTCCTCTCTGGTATCGGCGCGTCCACACTCTTGCTCAGAGTACTCAGAGGCCTGCCCCTACCCAAAGTGTTAGTCTTCGGCCATTCCTGCGACACATATTCAGATTCAAAACTCCTCTCGCGGAAAGAACGCGGTCTTAAGGTTTGGCTCCAAGTCGGTGTCGGCGTGTACGCTACGGACGGATTCTTCTGATACTGCGCCTCTGCTTGCCATGGGGGCTGCACGCTTGTCTGCTCTGTTGTTGTAGTCGTCGTCGTCTGGGAAGTCTTCTCAGTAAACTCTCTGAGCTCTCTACGCCATTGAGGCTCTACCTCCTCCGATGGCTCATTGTTGTCATAGTAATACTGCGGGGACGGATCAGGCTGTGGCTGGTACTTAGTCTCCGTCGGGATGTAAGTAGATTCCGGGACAGTGATGTACCGCCTTTCATATTCGCTGTAATAAGTCTTACGACCAGGCGTTCTGGGAGGTTCGGAGACAGAAGCGGACCTAACGAAAGACTGGTTGGGCGCTGGCGGTATGTAGGCGATTGGAGCGTTTTTGGAGAATTTGGCTGGTGGTGGATTCCAACCAGATGCAGAAGCAGGATTGTACGATTGAGTTTCAGGCAGAGGAGCTGGTGCGTAGTATACTTGTGAAGTGTTATTGACTGATGTGTAGCTAGTGTCCTGCTCCCATGGAGGAGGGACGTAGCTTGAGGAGTACTGCTGTGTAGATTTTGAGTAGCTGTCTGAAGTGTCTTTGTAAGAGTATTGGTTAGATTGTGTGTTGTTTTGTTGTGAGTCAGTGTTGGGTAGCCATGTCGGTGTAGGCGTGTATGTGGAGTAGCTGGATGGTGCCCTTTCGGGGGCGGGTTCTGAGTACGAGTGTTGGTACTGGGGTTGGGGAGTTGGTGATGGCTGGTATTGGGGCTGGGGGGTCGCTGACGGCTGGTACTGCTGCTGAGCCTGATATTGAGGTTGTGGCTGATATTGCTGCTGTGGCTGAGTTTGAGACTTAGGTTGAGCCCAAGGCTGACCAGAAGGAGTAGGGGTAGACGAAACGTTATTGTAAATAATATTCTGTTCGTTCGTTTTTTGGTACCACTGCTGGTCCCTGGAAATCGAACTAGGTTTCACATTGCTCACAGTGAGAACTTCAGCCCTCGGTTCCTGATATTGCTGATCATAGGACTGATTGTTCTGATTACCATATTGGTAAATATCAGTTGGCATTTGACGTTCCGTGCTAAGCCTTTCTAATAGTAGACTGTGACGTCTCTCAGTAGTTGGTTCAGGGTGATAATATACAGGCTGATAAGGCTTTGAAGGCAACGGGGAAGTGGAAATTCTATCTATACTAGGAGGCGGAAAATATGTCCTGACGGTAGGAATACCTTGTTGGGTCAAACTCTCGTAATTATGATCTAGAATCTTAGTAGTACGGTTCACAGTAACAATGTTTTCGATTTTGTTGTATTCTGTCTGTCTGCTGAGACCATTTTGTGGGTCGATTGTGCTTGTAATAATTTCAGTGTTCTCTGTGTGAGTTTTCGAAATGATTGGAGAGCTTCCAATAGGTTTAATTTCAACATCTTCAACTTTTTCGAGAGGAATAGACGGTTCCCTGATGTTGTATTCATTTTGAGGCGCTGATTTTTCTTCTTTCGATTCTTCAGGTGGCACAACTTGTACCTTAATAACTTTCTCTTCTGGTTCTTTTGGTTCTTCTGCAGGTTTTTTTGCGTCGGATTCTTTTACTTCCTCTTCAACGGTTTCTTCTTCTTCCTCCTCCTCTTCTTCTTCTTTAGTTTCCTTAACTTCAGTCTCTTTTTTAACCTCTACTTTAGTTTCCTCCTTTTCGTTGGCCTCCTCATATTCCTCTTCTTCTTCTTCCTCTTCCTCTTCTTCTTTAGGGGGTGGTGCTTTTACTTCCTTTTTTTTAACTTCTACTACTTCCTCTTCTTCACTTTCTTCCTCTTCTGGTTCTTCTTCTTTCTTTACTACTACTGGAGCTGGTTTTTCTTCTTCCTCTGGTTCTTCTTCAATTTCCTCCTCTTGTTCTTCTTCGTCAACTGGTTTAGATTTTACTAAAGGCTCTGGTGTCACTGGCTTCTTCAGGACTACCGTCACTGGTTCTGCTTTTTCAACGACTTCTTCTTCATCTTCCTCTTCTTCTTCTTCTTCTTCTTCCTGTTGTTCTTCTACTACAGACTGTTCTTCTTTAGGAGAGTCTTGAACTACAACCACTTTCTTAGTCGTTGTTGTCGTTGATTCAGACCTTTCCTCGGTTTTGAGAACGTTGCTCTCTTGCCCATTTTCTTTAGGTTTTACAACTGTCTTCGTGACTGTTGTTGTTACAGGTTCTTTTTCCTGAACTTCTTCGACCTCTCCCTCCTCTTCTTCTTCTTCTACGACTTCCTCTTCAGATTCATCTCCTTTCGGGATTACTGTTGTTTCAGTTTTTGTTTTGATTTCTGTCCTACCGTCAATAGTCGTTTTTGTTGTTGTAGTTTTCACTTCTTCGACAGATCCATCAGGTAGAATTTTCTTTACAACTTCTACCTTAGTTTCCGTTTTAGCTGCCGATTTCTTTGCTGGCAATTTCACAGTCATTTCAGCCTCAACGTTTGCGTTTCCATTCTGATTACCATTTTGTTCCTCTACTTTATTTTCTTTCTTAACTTGTTTCTTTACCACTTTGACTTCTCTCTGAAAATTAAATGAAAACATATTATAATGAGTAAATAGTTTTTCAAACTTAAAAGTGTTAAGTACTATTGATTAGATACGTAACAACAAATAAATAAATAATGTGTATTTGTGTATATATGTACAAATATAAATATAATTAAATATGAATAACAAAACATTGAAACTCACAATCAGAGTTAGTATGTTCTCTATAGTTCCGTAATGTTGTATAGTAAGTATGTATAACAGACAACGTAAACAGACATATAAATATAGACATAATAAGTATACAGTAATTTTAATTGAACCTGTTCATTGTCAGTCCCCGCATTTTCTTCAACAGGCTTTGTTAAAATTGGTGTAGGAGATATTGTTGAAATATTATCTTCATTTAATACTGATGTAGAGGTGATCATTGGAATAGTCACTTCATTCGTTACTACAGATGTAGGAGTAATCGTTGGAATAGTCACTTCCTTTGTTTCTACTGGTGAAGGGACAATATTTGGAATAGTCACATCCTTTTCTGCTACGGGTGAAGGGACAATATTTGGAATATTCACTTCATTTGTTGTTGTGAGTGTAGGAACAATATTTGGAATAGTCACTTCATTCGTTACTGCCGGTATAGGAACAACAGTTGAAATAGTCACTTCCTTTGGTACTATGGACGTAGATAAAATAGTTGGAACAGTCGTTTTCTTTGGTAACAAGGATGAAGGCAAAATAGTAGGTTTGATTGTCATATCTAAACATGTTCCTGCACTTTTATTAATAGGAAGTTTGTCCTTTTCTTCACTTATTTCCAACTTAGGTAATTGTTCAGTTGCACTATAAACTTTCGGCGGAGCACGGAAATACTCGGCCTCGTAACTAATTTCCGGAAGTACTGGGGCCGTACATCCATCACTGCCATAATTCACTCTCGGTAAACTGTAAGTATTAAAAGGCGCCGGCGCAGGCGGCGCGTTATACTCATACATCGACATAGGTCTGTTATTGTTTACCTGTGAGTACGATGGCGTATATTTGTTATTATTGTTATTAAATGAATCATTATTGTTATCAAATCTTGCGCTGTTTGTAGTCGATGGTACAATTCTTTGAATTGGAGTTTCTCTTGGGTCACTCCTAGTTCTGAGCAAAGATTTTGGATTTGCTGGTAAGTTAAAAGTTGGGAACACTTGAACTGGCAAACAATTGAAGTTCGGAAGTTTTACTGGAGCCGAGGTATTAGACTGTGAGTGAACTGGATGCACTGGAGTTTCAGGGATTCCTTGATTCATAGCATTCCTCATTAGCCGTTGCGCCATACGCTCGGACTTAATCTCCGAGAGATCGAGCCCGCCCGGGGTGTAGGTGAACGGCTTGCGGTCCCGGCTCATCGCACCGTGGAGCGCTGACGGCGGATTCATGTCGCTGAAATAAGTTTTCTTACGTTACTCCAAAGCCATTGACATACATCATAAAGTTTACGATGGGATATTATATGTAACATAATTTTTAAAACGTTAAAAGCTCGGGACGCGTTTTGGCAAATTGACAAACAGAAGAAAATAGATACGAGGTACTCACGAGGTCTGATGTTCACCACAAAATGTAATACGTATTTACTTCCTGCGATGCAGTAAATTACGGATCTGGGACCGTATTTGTTTATTCAGCGAGCACATTTATATCCGACACTGAAGGTAGAGCACTAGGCGTAGATCAATTTTCACATCACAACTTTCGGGAGACGGATCACTTATTTTTGTGACGGAACATGCAGATATTAATCTGGTCGCAGCGGTTAAATATAGCGCGGGTGTAGTAAACGAGCCGGTACATTTGAATCCGGGAGGTGGTGCGCGCGGTCGGCGCGTACGCCGCCTGCCGCCTACTGCCGTACGCTCCGCCGCCGCCATGTATTTTCGTACCGACCCCAATATCGGACGCCTCGTCTACAATTTGTCTTGAGCAAATCGTCAAAACAACATCCATAATGCTTCCGACAGTTTCGCGATTATTATTTATTGCAATCTTGCGCCTCCATTCACTCGCGATGCACCTACCGTTCATCTTATTTGCCTCATTATGATTGCATCACGGCCAAACCGATCACTGACGTGGTTTGCGCCAGAATTCTCACCGCTTTACATTTCATCACGTAGTTCATCCACCTTTGCGAACACCGCTATTATATGACATTGTCCTAATTTTCTATTTCTGTTTTCCGCGTTTCGGAAAAGTTTAAAATAAAGTGATGATTTTATATTTCTGTATTCCAGTGTACTTGATCTTTACAAGGATTCAAGGCGGCTGTTGAATTTGTCTTACAATAAACCTGTTACATTTTTGTCGTGTCTCTCTAGGCGGAGCATAGTTTTGATGTTGAAAGTAAAATATTTATATAAATGCAGCTTTATCGCGAGATTTACAGCCGACAGCGGTTGCTCGTCCAAATATCACCCCGCTATTAATGTTGGCTCCAAACCAAAAATCTCTGGTTCGACATTGCTTACATTTGCTACTGAATCGAATGGTATTCATACATTCAAGAAATTGGATTTATTTGTTATATTAAATTTTTCGTTTCAGTGCATTTCTTGAAGTTTTCATGCACTCATGATTTTGTACTGCAACTAAATAGCATTTTGGTGTTTTAATTTCGCCTATAGAATGTTGTTTGTGGAATGTGGAATTCGTTTAATGAGTAGCCATAATTCAGAAGTTGGCACTTATAGCTGGTTGCATCTGTCGTTTCGGCACGCACGTACGACTGTGTGTTTATGTAAACAAAGTCAATTTGAGTGACTTCTAAAGAGTTGTCAAATAAAAGGGCCATAAATCCAAAGCTTTCGCTGGCACTTTCGTGTTGGGAATAAAGTTGTTCGCTTTAAGTGGTGTGCCGTTAAGTTGAGGTCGGAGAAGTCATAGGTCTAATGAAGAATAATGTTGGAGACTTTTGCTAATCCAAAGTCGCGAATTTACAGTTTCTGTGTTTGTTTTCGTGTTGTTGTTTGTTGATTCAGAGATTAATATCATTATTTATTTCAATGAATTCCTTCGTTTATACGGCTAAACAATAGGCATTGAAGAATGATAACAAATGTGACTGATATTCTTTGATCATGTTAAATCTAAATAATGACGATTGGTATACAGCTCTCTTAGCGTTGCTTCTGTTTTACTTTTTATACAACGTGTAGACGGACTCCTCAAGAAGCTGTCAACCAAGCATTATGTACATCAAACTAAGTAACTCTACGCAAAAATTATTGCTGGGAAACTACTTTTTTTTGGGGTGAAAATCACATTTCACGGTAGAACTGAATGTACGAGTAACGCACTCAAAACATTATGCTGATGGATGCATTGAATAGTACGGAGGTTTAGGAGGTGTTTAAAGTAAAGTTATAAAATAAATTAAAAACTTGTGGAAAGCTTGGTCCCCAATATCTCCCTAACTAGAAGGTCCCCAGGTACGGTCTAGAAAAAAAAATGATCGCAATGACGCGAAGAACAAGTGCCTTTCGGCTTCGTTAGGGGTATATTTACACCCATTATGTTTTACTTTCCGTTATATACTAATAAGGACACCCACATTTCGCCAGTTATGTCCATGCTATCCCATGTAAAAGGGGGCGGAGCCTATTGCAATCAACCGAGCGCACTTCCATACATCGTTGCTACTAATGAGAAATTCCTGATGGAAATACCGAATAACACTTTGCCCGACCTGAGAATCGAACCCAAGACCTCATGTTCAGCAGTCGCGCTTGTGACCACTAGACCAACGAGGCAGTCCGGTGCCTTAATATCAGGCAACAATAAATAACCGTGATTTTTATTCTTTTCGTTTCATGTAGTAGAAATGATTAAAGAAAAAAGAAATCGAACTAAGAAGAATAGAAACATATTTTTAACATGCTTCAAATAAAAAATATTGGACAAATGTTGTAAACTAACAATTTTTTTTAAACATAGTATGACAATGACCTAAATCAAGACTTTCAAACAATTCTTCAACAATTTTATTGACCTAAATAAACTGTGCTGGATAAAAACTGTGTCAGCCTCCCACTATTATTTTGTAAAAAAAGAACATATTTCGTTTGTGAAGGAATTGTTGATTAATCGCCTATCCAAGGTTTTCCTACGATAGTAGTTATAATATCTTCATTACAACTTTAAAGACAAAACATCTGTTTTCATTAGGTCACTGGTATGTTATGTCATATTATACGCTTTTCGCTTTTCGTTTTTTGCTTATTATTCGCTTTTTTTTGTAATATTTAAGAGCCCCTATCAATTCCGCTTTCTAAAAACAGAAAATACTACTTTTTTCAATGCAAATTTCTCAATAAACTTAAGGTGGAAGCTCAAGGGTAACCCGCGAAATTTAAATATTCTCAAGTTTATTGCAATTTGCAGGTCAGTGTCAAGTTGTATGTTGATGAAAATATGAATCGCGCCAGTAACACGTATGGAGTTACAGAATTATAATCATTCAAATCATCAATACAACCCTCCAAGTTCATATAATCACATTCAATAGCTATTTCATGAAAAAATCACTCTTTGAGATTCACCTTAAGGTATCTGGTATTTAACTTATCTGGCAAAATAAATCAGCATAATAATAAAGTGTTGTGTATTGATTCTGATCGATGAGCCTTTTAAATTAGTAGTTGAAACTTTACAGATGTCATGGATATTGGTAACAATCGGCATCGTCAGGAGCCATAGATTAATAAATATGTCATGAACTTCTTAGTTCAGGATGCGTAAGGAATACTCGTATGGTATACTCGTCCGTTAGAAATCATGAATAGCCGTTGGATCTGCGCCTGATCTCTCTCTGGCCGCGGTTGATTGGCGTCTCATCGAAGAGAGATTGCATGAGTCTCTACGCACACATTTGTGTACTATAATATGCCTTGATGACTATAGTCCCCGCTGAGATGACTAAAATTATGCCAAGAAGACTATAAATAGTGTAAAGAGATCCTTAACGAAGCCGAAAGGCACTTGTTCTCCCCCCATCGTTGCGATGTCCTTTTTGTTCTGGACCAATAATTTTTGCGTAGAGTTACTTAATTTGATATACAGAATGCTTGGTTGACGGTCCGCTTACACATTGTCTAACCATAATATCAAAAACAGATTTCATATTTCGATTTAATTGCATTGCTTTTAGGTACCCAGCTGTTAAGCTTCAGGAAATTGGACTGTGTAAAATCCTCAGTAATGTTGAAAATCATGTACATAAGAAACATTACATTGCAAACGCTAGTTATTTTACGTTTTACTTACGCAAGTAGTAAAATAATTAGTAAAAGTTGGAATCTTGACAGAGTACACTGCCAGTAACCATTCGGTAACTCGTGATATTTGTCTATACGAGTATGCTTTTGTTTATATATATTTACGTAAATTTAGCATTTTTTTTTTTTTACGTATGTTGTGTGAAAGGGACACCAACGCGAAAACGGCTACCACGTACTCAGAACATCATTCTAAACTCCCCTTCATCGAAATTTTTCATCTGTATTTTTTTTAAACAGCTGTTCCCTACAAATGTGCAACACCTACACGGATAAAAGGAATGGAACAGCTGTTTTTTATTAATTACCGTTTTCGCGTCGGTGTCTGTATAAGAATGTGTTCCGTATGTTCATTAAATTATATTTTTAAATTGATTTGACAGCATTTTAAGTATGTTTTTGATAGACCACCGTTTAAGTGACAGACACCAGTTTTCAATTATTAAAAAAAAACCCGAGGCATTCAGAACCTCCTCCGTTTCTTTGTTCCCACAAAATCCACGTTAGCTCTCTGAATGGGGTTGCATGCATGATGCATGCTTGTTTACATGCATGGTGTATGCTCGTTTGCATGCTTCTTTGTAAGATATGAAAATTTATTCCAATTATGATTTTTTTGTAATGTGTTAGATGAGTCTTCCAGTTATTATGGATATGAAATGTATGCCAAAAGATGATTCTAACTGTAAACTTTCTGCGATGTGATGGTTGTACTTTTTAATTCTTAGGGATATGAAATTTATGCCTAAAGATGATTCTGACTTACAAAATTACGAGTTTTGGATGTATGATAAATGAGTGTCTGCCAAACGATTTTCTGCGAAATGAAGTTTATGCTATTTGCTATTATGCAAAATAATATTATGACATAAAAAGTTCTGCTATAAAGGGTAGACCCCTCTGAATGATCCATATACATTACAATTTGTTGAGTGATTACTTACAACCGAAAAATTTCGTTATTTGCTTCCAATATAATCTGGCATTTTCCTTGCCCCGGGGCCTTCGACCCGTCACTCAGTACACCTGTCGTCGAGTCCTAAATAATTTATGACTTTGGTTCCTTGATGGAGGAATTATTTGGGAACCGGTATGGCTTGATACATACGGTGTATTTGATACATCTTTATCATCCACAGCCAGAATTTACTCACTGCTAGTTAGGTATAGGAGTCTCTTTTCTTTACCAATCTCCACGTTCCTGTGCCAGCCTCCGAAGACGTGCAAAGGTTTTCGATACTGGTAATCGCATTATGGAACTCCAATGGAGTTTGGCAGGATGCTAGGGTTAGCAAGGCGCGGTGGTGACAGGTGGAGTAAAGCTATTACTAAATGGCGTCCAAGAACTGGACAAATAAATGTAGGTCGTCTGCCCATCTATCGAGATGAGAGATTGACATAGTTGCCATAGGGGGAAAGACCAGCATACATTATATTGTGTTAATTACGCCCCGTTCAGGACGTAATGCGACACGCGCGTGTCACTGTTTCTTTCGCGCCATTGCAATGCGCTATGAGTAATTTCTTTTCTCCGTATTTGCTGTCACATCACGCGTGACATTCGAGTGTAAAGCTCGTAGCGAAGCAGAACAGTTAGGCTTTAGCTTCATCATTATATTCGCCCGGAATCACCCAATGCTGAGTATAGACCTCCCCTTTCTTCAGCCCGGTTCTGTGCGTCCCTTATCAAGGTGTTTCCCGCGATTTTGGGGCTTTAGCTTATTGTGACTGATCTCTGAAATGTGAGTTCCATTATATATGTTTTTTTTTTCTTTTTGCTTTTTATACATATATTTTCCTTCTGCTTGACCTGTTCGAAACACTGAATTGTTGTCAAATCTTGATTTACTTTCCTGTAGCTAGCAAACTTTGAAAACTACTGCTAGTTTAACGTTTAAATTTCCTTTATAAGGAATAAGGATCCTACATTAAAATTCATACGACACGCTGAAACTACAAGTTCCGTCAGAATCTTTTGTAGTTTCGGAAAACGACTTCCTTTAAAATATTCCAGTAGCTCCCACACCATTGACTCTCCAACATTTTCTAGTACAAAACCATAAACAATACAATCTTCTCCCCATATTTTGTTGAAGTTTCGATCTACTTGGTTTTCATACTAAGATGGAAAACTCAATTAATGCGTCGAAGCGTGAAAAACTTTTCAGTGTATATTTACTTCTTAAGTACCTACATACTGGCAAACTGTATCAAACCATTCTTCTTTCGGTTTATTTATCTTTGATGTAAGATCAGGAAAATATAAGAACCACTTAACTACGTATTTATTTACATACTAACTATGGCTCTCGACTTCGTTCGCGTGGACATTTTGATGTGTATGAATGAGTAAAAAAGTAGCTTATCTGCTATTTCAGAGTATAATCTATTTCTGTGCCAAATTTCATCCAGATCCGTTCAGCCGTTCTGGCGTGATTGAGTAATATATATCCATTAATCCAAACTTCGCAATTATAATAGTACTGACGACCCGAATGGCGCAGCGGTAGTGAGGCTGCCGCCTTACGTTCTTAGGGTCTCGGGTTCGAATCCCGGCAGGAGTAAATGTTTGTGTGATGAGCATGTACATTTGTTTCCGAGCCATGGATGTTTATATGTATAATAAGTATGTATTTACAAACAAAAAGTATCTATGTAGTATTATCAACTATCGGGTGTCCACGACACAAGCCTTGTTGCTTAGTGTGGCACCTAGATGGCGCTGTGTGTAATGTCCAGCGATGTTTATTTATTTAGTAAGATTTATTTTCACCTAGCATCGTTTCATCTGAGTCCGTCGATGTAATGATATAATTGTAGTGTCTGTTATACATACTATGCACTATTGGTAAGTAAATATTTTAACACTACGGAGTTTATTTCTAAAATATGGTTAAAGTATAGGGCATGGTTCTGGGATCATGTTCATGGATCTGTCAACCAATACTAAACTTTAACAACGTTTATAAATAAACACCAATTACAAGTTCCCGAATTAATTATTTGAATACTCACTTTGACTTCTGTTTTCACAGATTCTCCTTTGGACGACATTCTGTAAACAAAGAAAATATTTTTCAATACACTTCCTCGAAAACTGGCCCTCACCACACTACGATTAGGTTCAACATGCAATGTATTTCACACACGTGGATTTTTTTCATGTATTTCGGAAACAAAAAAATCCACAGATAACTTATACTTCTCGGCTCCATAACAACCTCGACTTCGGCTCGGGTGTCAGTGCCACCTCGAATGCAACAACAAAGTGTCCCTACTTATAACAAAATGTACTATTAGTCATATTAAAGTGAAAAAATAACATTTAGGTGAACACATGAACGAAAATGCGTTTTTAAACTAAAAAAAAAACAAAGTGTTTTATGGAGTTTTTGCCATAAGCCAAAAGCTGTTTAGAAATAAATATAAAACTTTATTTTTTCCTACTTCGCTATAAACAGGGCAAACGCATAACTAAAAGAAAAATAGTATTGCTGTTCTCTTTTCTATTTTCCAAAAATAAATGGTCCGTTTTCACATCTGTCGCTCATAACTTTAAACTAATCCTATCTATGTCCACTATTGGGCAGTTTTGTGGGCTATGAATTTAGTTTGATATTAACTGACTTGGAAATACAAACAATTGGTTGGTATTCAGTTTTGGATCAAAAGGATTTCGTGTCGTTTCATGTATCGTAGGGTTGTCGAGTGTTGAAAGTTTTTTTTAAGGTTTTTTTTTTACATCTTTTTCTACTGTTTGGCTCAAAACTTTTCGTAAAATAGTATAGGTAGGTGATTACGAGTATTAAACAGTCTTATTCTTAGCGCATCGATGGCAAAAAATTCAAATTTGTTGAGCCCAAAACTCAGCCACGCCAACCCCACTCACTGATGCAGTAAGCAGATCGTCAAGTGCGCAGGTGATAGGGCATGCGGTTCAAGATGGAAGGTCAGCCATTGTCTTTGGAGAGACGCCGCATTCGCACTTGAAGTCTGATACCCCATATGCATAGATTGTTTTCGCTCTGGCCGACTTGGGTTCGAAGTCTATTTAGTGAGCTCCAAGTCGTCTACGGCAACGCGTGCTCAGGTTAAAGCTTTTCTGATGGACCGTTGAAGTTGTCAGGCGGTTAATATCTTTATTAAACACAGTTATCCCAAATAAATCGTGAAAGTACGTGAATATTCTGAGGTTTATTTGGTTTTCTAAGACTGTATGACAACATAAATAAGAGCCATTTCTCTTGAACGTCAAACAAATACATTCATACATTGGCCTAGAATTGTCTTGACAGTAGCCTACACTTTCTCGTACTGCAGTCTCTTGAAACCCTAGGAGATTCTACAGTAGAAAGGCGAGAATCGTGATGTCAATATACGGAAGTAAATACAAATTTTGCACATGTGTGACAACCCTATTCTCTTTATATTTAACTTACCGGATCAGCCCAGGAGCATAGACTAAAAAGTTTATTCTTCGGGTGTCAGAGGTTCAGTGCATTTCTTTTACTACAGATAGGTAAGTACTACTCAATCCAATACGGGAGTAATAAAATAAAACAGTAATGGAGCATTGCTTTCGAAATTTTATGGTAAAAGAAACATTTGAAACACATAAAAATTGTTAAAATGGTTTTAAAACCGATTTGATTGAAAGTTGAAATTGTATTTATAACCGACTCCAAGATGCTCAAAAGCAAGTTTTTGCGATTTTTAGTTCAAGCAGAGAATGATTTGATCATAACATACATAACATCACGGCTGTAATCCCCGACGGGTTAGGCAGAGGTGTACCTAATAGTACACCCACATTTCGTCAGTTATGTTTACGTCCCATGTAATAGGGGGCGAGCCTATTGCCATCACAAATACCTATTGCCGAGCACAAATCCAGACTCCGTGGCTGCTACTGAGAAATTCCTGATGGAAAAACCAATAAGACTGCCTGACCTGGGGCCTTAGTCTGCTATTGCAACAGTGTCAGAATGGTCTATCATTGATTTAATAACGCCCCTAGCCCACGGCGTATTGAAGCGCGCTCGGAACTCGTTTGACGTGCGTACAAAGGGTAATTCGTCTGCGCGGGGCCTTATTAAATCAATGATAGACCATTCTGACACTATTGCAATAGCAGACTAAGGCCCCTGGGAATTAAACCCGGGGCCTCGTGCTCAGCAGACTGATAACATAATACACACATCACGCCAGCCCATTAAGGGTAAGGCAGTGATGTACATAAAGTACACCCACGTTTCGTAAATTTGTAAATGGTGATGTTTAGCTAAAATCATATAAATAGAAAATATATTTTTGTTTACTACCTAATAACTAAGCGAAACGAATAGCTACGAAATTTTGGCATACGCTAGGATAGCAAACATTAACAGGAATTACGCTAGTCGTAAAATATTTAGTACATATTTAGCAGTTACAGTGCTGATAACTAAGTACCACATTTCGCGAATTGTTTTATTTTTATGAAACAGCTTCAACACGCATTTGTAAAAAGTTTTATCTAAAACTGATATGAAACTTTATGTCATTCACTATTTGTACAGGGTTAGTTTCCAAAGACCAGCCAAATTCTCAGATATCATGCAATACATCATTCTGAGCCCCCCCCACATCATTCTGAAGCCCAGTACATCATTTTGAACCCCCCCATATAAACATTTTTCACTGTAGATGGTACATAAATGTTACATTACATAACATAACAATAAATATCCTGATATTAACCATTTCTGGTCATGTAAAACATAAAATAAAACCTTATAATAACACTAGTCACAAACTCCATTCTTTTAAAAAACTTATATTTTGTGCATAAATCTTTTTCGCAGTTATTTTGTCTTATAAAGCAACCCAAGCAGAACAAACCTGAAACCTTATAACATTGAGAATAAAGAACATTTTGACAGTGATGTGAAATCAGAGAATAAATAAGTTTGAAAGGACTGTAGATCTTTTGTCTATGCTCGTTAGCCCTGACAGACAAAGTTCAGAAACATAATGTTTCGATCGAAACTTCAATGTCATTGGGAAACCAAAAACATCTGTATTTAGTTTTGTGAACAGTAGCCTAGCACTTGTTCAAACACGAAATAATCATTTTATATCCCACTTGCTGTTCCCCGCGACCTTCGTCTGCATGAAATTATCATAAAAATATTACTTCCCTATTTGAGTAGTTACTAGCTTAAGTTACTCCTTATAATATCAGCTATCTGCCAGTAGAAGTCCCGTCAAAATCGGTCGAGCCGTTTCGGAGATTAGCCGGAACAAACAGACAGAAAGACGAAATTACTTTCATATGCATTCAGTAAGGTTGTGTGTGTATTTAAGTAATTTTTTTTTTTTTTCTTACAACCAGACACTTCAATTTTATTTATTTGTATATATTTTTAGAGTTAAGCATAATTATACTCATACATAATGCCCGGGCGAATGCAATGGGGGCTATCACGTATGAATGCGCCGCTAGAGGCGCGCTAGTGTAGCGCGGGGGCACCGAACTGTCAGATGTCATAGAAAGTTCACGCTTTGCGTGATTTTTAACAAGTATTTTTACAAATATTCACGATTGTGGTCTAGATTGGGCCATTCCTGTTTAATTAAGACTTGAAGATTTTAAGTAGCAACTTAGAATATTAATTTTCAGTACTTGGATATAAAATGATTTTTAAATGTTTCATGTTTGCTAATTTTAGGAAGAATATTGTAAATATATGAACCTGAAGTTTACACTATGTTTTTACGTACGTACGTAATAAAATAAACTATTCATGAAATTATTGGTACTATAAAGTATAAAATAGAATTTTGTCAGGACCTTAATCGACAGTTGTGCCATCTGGTGAGCTCAAAAACGATAGCCCTTATAGGCTCGCCCCATATTACATGGCACTTGAACATAACTGGCGAAATGTGGGTGTACTATTAGGTACACCTCTGCCTAACCCGTCGGGGAGTACAGCCGTGATATTATGTTATGTTTTTGTGTTATTTTAACGTCTTAAAGTACTATAATCGATTTACTTCGATCGATGATGGGAATCGTAATCAAACTGAGTTTAATGATTGGCGCATTAAACTAACATACAAGCTGTGTTAGTCTGTAATGGCCGACTGTAATACAGAATTACGTATATCTGCGCGAATTTCTATTACGTAACTGTTTTTTAGTATTTGACTTTGAAGATGCATTGATGGATGAGTTTACCGATATAACTTACACGCGTAATTGCAAGGTTAAATCTGAAAGTATGGAAAACACAAAAAAATTGATCAAGGAATTTTGTTGGACCGATATGAGTTTTTTTTTTATTTTTTATTTTAGGTTAATCCTCTTAATTTAACATTAAATAACATCACGCCTGTGGTTCTCGAAAGGGTAGGCAGAGGTAGGCCTCGACCACACGTCACACACACGCACTTTTTTGTGTTCGACTATACCTATTTATTTATTAAACGGCGTTCAACAAGACAGCACATTTTGCTATTATCATCATCATCAAATCAGCCCGGAATCACCTTCTGCTGGGTATAGGCCTCCCCTTTTTTCTGTCACACTTCCCGGTTCCGCACGTCCCTCATCCAGGTGTTTCCCGCGATTTTGACGATGTCGTCGACCCAACGAGCTTTAGGACGGCCCTAGTTTCTGTGGCCTAACCTTGGCCACCACTCGGTCAAATAAAGCCTTTAATTTTGCTGTTATGAATCTTATAAACTAATGTTCATTTTGTTTCTCTCATCTCATACAGAGAACGCAGGAACATTGATCAACACGCTTGCTTAAGAGGGCCCTTCCCGGCCCGTCTAACTTCAACGCGAGCATGGTCAAAAAGCTTGTTGTTTCATCCAGAGCCACAGCGGTGATTTTCTTTCAACTCCCCCGTCTTACCCCGCCCCGACCCCGCACATCTCGTCTCCCGCGCACCTCATACCGCCTAACGCGATGACATTGAACGAAAAATAGTGTTCGAAAATTTCTTAAACTTGTTCCAGGAAATACGTGTTTTTGAATAAGTCTTACAAGTGTGTGGAATACATATTTGTCATTAAGAATCTCCATTACATGTGGAAGGTTTTTATCGAAATGTTTCCTTTATTTTTACAGCTTTTATGTACATTATGAACGGCCAAAGTTCAGGTAAAATTTGTGCAAAACAGCAATTTTTGGAGGCTTATACTGAATTTGTTACTACTTTTTTTATTTTTTGCAACCATAGAAACCTAGATATAGTGCACAAAATACCTATTAGTTCAAAAAATTCAAAGATAGATGCGTAACAACATAATCACGTACGAGCGTTTGTATATGAAAAGTATGACAAGTTGGCCGCTCTTAAGGACGCGTTCTTAAAAACAGATAGATATCGAATCGCATCACTACACTGACACGGCTCCCACACACACATACACACATACGCAATGTAAACTGCGGGAATAATGAGTAACTAAACTGATGTTGATTCTTTAGCAAGTTCACTCACGACGGCGCGCCGCGGCGGCCGAGCGCTACTAACGCTTTCTCTTTAGAACTTTTTATGCAATACTCCAGACAGTGACAAAATAAAATAACCCTTAAAACCACACGTTAAGATTCATGCGTAAGAGCAAATTACGTGCAAAATTAGACGGTTCGTTTTTATTTTTTTCTGACATTATTTATAACATTTTCATGAATATTTTGTCCGTGATTTTGAAAACATTATATCTGCCTAACTAGGGTATTATTTAAGAAACAAAATTATGTATCTAATAGCAGAAAAACGATCCTGAATGAAGCCCCAAATCGGCAATTTTGTGTGAAGAGGTAATGGAAAATCGTTTTTACGATATCAAATACCAAAATTTCAAACCAAAAGTTGTCCATTATTTGGAGATCAAGAAGTAATCTATTTGTGGCAATTGTTAGTTTTGTTTAATTTAGTTCCATTTCATCGCAAAGTGTCCCGAAAAATAGCTTATTTTTGTCGGATTTGAGAACGCGTCCTTAAAGGTACACAGTCGGTCATACTTCCATACAAACGAAAAACAAACGTAGTATGGCGATTACTCTACTGTTTGATGGAAACAAAAAAGTAAAAAACATTTTTATTTTTAAATTTTCAAGTATATGTTTTTTTAACTTTTTTGTTCCATACAGGGCTAGATGATGAGACAAATTGTTATCATTTTTTATTTTGAACGTACACCATCAAACAGTCGAGTAATCGCCATACTAGGTACGTTTGTATTAAAGTACGACCGGCTAGTGTACCCTTTGGCTGGAGGATCGAAGGCACCTTCTCCATTACGACTAGAAACCAATAGAACCGATGTATTAACACAATGAAAATGCACTTAACTTTAACGTAATGAGCTCCAGTTTACTACTACAATAATCTCAAGGTTCTTGAAATTAACTTTTTATCGTTAATAAATAAGTTTAGGACGAATCGTCGGCATTTACCAAACCCGCCTCGGACCTTATTTCGTAGTTATTTTATCTCTATTACGTTCTAATTTGAACGTTCAATTAGTTCCGGCCAGCAATTAGAAAGGTAAAGTTTCATGAAATAAGCTTCGAGTTCAGCATTAATAAGAAATAGGGATTAAATGTATCGTTTTTCAGTTAGTTACTTTGAGGTAGTTAATTTGAGGATTTTTAAGGTTTGGTTGGAGAGAAGGTCGCTGCTAAATAATAACAGACGCTCGGGTCGATCTTCAGGTTAAGCCGCACTTGCCTAGGTTTATCTATAGATGGGTGTCCACCTATTACATACCGAGTTTCCTCTTTGCCTCGGAAAGCACGTTAAGCTGTTGGTCCCAGCTGTCAATTGTAAATCTTTGATAGTCGTCTAGGCGGTCAATGGCCTGAAAGTTTGACAACCAGTGTTACCAAAAAGTATCGTATTACCTAGTACTAACTGGGTTGTGGATGTCAGATACTGAATACTGACATTCAGCTGCATCCGGTAAGACTGGAAGCCGACCCTAATACAGTGGGAAAAAGGCTAGGCAGATGATAATGATTTTCATTGTTTACAAGTCATTTGAGCATATTGCAGTCCACAGCTGAACCACAACTCCTCGTCAGCTGCTTTCTGCATTCAGTCTGACCCAGCCTCCCTTTTAAGATCGTCGGTACACCTAACTGAGGCGTCACTCACACGCGTCACTCACTCATACCAATACGGACGGTTCTATAGAACTACTGTTTTCAAATATTGTTAGCAAAATACATTCTAGAAACAACAGCGGTATGTTATGTCTAACTTTTAATAGTAACAAGTAAATATAGGTATTATGATTTACTACAAAGTTGTTTACAATTTCCCGAATGTGTGTGGTTTTATATACCTGCTTTAGCCGAACTGAATTCCTATTGCATTAGGTAGTTAGCCTACAATCGTAATGTATAAGTACTTATTGATGAATTAATCCATAAATGAAATACTCATATGGATGTTTTTAACTATAACTGAATAGTATATGAGCTAACTCCCTTTAATACGTTTTTTTTATGCTTATTTATGTTTCTTTTTGTTTTTTTTTTTACTTGGCCTATTCTGATGATATGATGGTCCCTCAATAATTTGTTCTTACAATGTAAAATTGATTCATGACAAGAATTTGTGCGGGATACTACAGCTAAAAAGGGTAAAAATAAAATAAAAATAGCGAAAACAAAACCGACTTCCAACAAAAAAACATTAAAAAAGTCTAAAATAACTTTTCTTTCATCCAATGAAACCAAGTCACCGCCTTTTCAAACCAATTTTATTTTTGTCATTTTATGTGTTTTTTTTTTTGAGAAACCGACCAGCATTTTTTTGTTAAAAGACGTCCACTGGAAGGCATTCCCAATCTTCACCACTCTTACCGGTCCACCTCCGGACCTTTGGTACATGTATATCCTAACACTTTACTTTACGAAAATGATCAGACCAAATACTAAAATCCAAATTCAAAAACATAACTAAACACTCAATCTAACGTCAGTCATTTACAACCATATTCTCAGATTAGAACAAATCAAGACGAATACCGTTTGCCGACTCCAGACAATCGGATCCATTGCCGACTGCAATAACATTTAGACGTAATACGAACCGTTCGCACATCGTAACTGTTTGTCCGGCTTTCCGGTTATACGGATCTTACGGATTTCACGGATCACCCGGAACTACTATATCGGACGTGTGCGATGCTGTTAGTGTTACTGGTTTATTATTATTGCTTGATTTTATTCTTTGATAATGTTGGTGCAATAGAGGAAGTATTGTCATGTGTTTAAAAGTCAATTGAGGGGATATGTGGAGAATTTGTCTGTTTTCTGAATTCAGTCAATGCTACTACTGAATTAGTCTATTAATTGAGCTTTTGCAAATCATTATCTGCCTAAAAGGCTAGGCAGATGATGATTTGCAAAGATAGATATAATAGAAAACTAATATGGTTTGTAGATAGCCTACAAACCATATTAGTTTTAAACCATTACTTCGTTTTTTTCAAATCCACTTTTGGGCCAACATTAGAAAACCCCAAAAAAACAAAAGCCGCTCATCAAGAGAACATTAGGCAACACTCCAAGAAACGTGCGTTAACCCCGCTTATAGTGTTATCACATCTCCATACAAACGAACATACCGAATAGAAAGAGCGCACGTCATAATAAACTATTTTTTCGCGAGAAAAAGAACTTAAAAATAGATCCCAGACCGTCCACATAAATCGAGTTGAGCGAACGCGTTGCACTGTTTTAGGACCTTCATCCATGGCTACTGTTTGCAGCGATGTAGTAACGATGCAAACGCGAATGGCCGCAATATAGTCGCAGTGCTGTCGCTAGTTGTGTACCTTCGCCCTCTTAACCACGATTCTGTATCGATGCAATCGAGATGTTGTCGTACTTCAGCCGCGATGCTTTCCCGATTAAACAAACGTGTTTCAGTATCGATATGCCTGTAAACGCCACAGTTGCAAGATGGACTCCGTTAAGAAAATAGCCGCGCGTTTGCATCGCTACAGTGGCGATGCTGACTTGTATTTGTATAGCTTCTGTCTTGGTATTGCAAATGCGACTAACGCGCAATAATCGCGATGCAGAAGCGGATGTTTAAAACGCGCGACAACGTCGCTACAAAAAGTCGCCGTGGGCAAAGGGTCTTATTTAACGGACAACCGCGCGATTCACAACATTCTTTTTCGTTTTTTTTCTCCCCTCTTTTAAAAGATAGTGCTGATAAAATATAGCTATGAAACTGCAAGGAAATACCCTTGGTTGAGGCACGTTAGCTTGTTTGCAGAGGATAGACCGGGAGCCGTAACTTGTATGAAATAATGTCATGTCTTGCGGAAAAATCTTGCCGGCTTGAAACGCAAATTCTGTTTCACGAGATAGTTTTGCTCGGGAGTGGTGTCTGCATAATATGATCCGGGTGGCGCCATCTTTTGTTTGTTTTAGGATTTTTTATTATTTTTCGTATGGCGTTGGAAGTTGATTCTCGTAAAAATGTAAATTTCTTTCGGAGTAAGTGGGTATAAATATTTTATTTTAGGTTATGTAGATGGAGTAAAATAAGTTTTAAGTACAGACTATTGTTACTGTTGGTTACAAGTGCTACTGAGTATGAAGCCTTGGGTTTGATGCCCAGGTCGGGCAAGGTGTTATTGGGTTTTTACTTCAGGAGTAGCCAGCCCGGCTGCTAGGTTGCCTGGTTGGTGGTAATGGGCTCGGACTGTATTACACGGGACTTAAACGTTACTGCCGCTGTATAACCCTTCGCGGGTTACTGGTTTGATATTATAGGGTGTAACAAGACCCTTAACGAAGCCGAAAGGCACAAAAGGCACTTTTGTTCTCCCCGTCATTGCGAATTTTTTCTTATAAACCAACAGTAATGGTAAATATCCCATTTCCAGTGTTAATGATTATAATATTTTTTTGTTCTAGAACATACCTGGGAACCTTCTAGTTACGGAAATATTGGGGGTCAAACCAGCTTTTTCACAAGTTTTTTTTTTAAACATGTTTTTAACGTAAGATTTCTACTTTAAACACCTCCACGACCCCCGTACTATTCAATGCATCCATCAGCACAATGTTTTGAGTGCGTTACATTGAGTCCTACAGAAAAACGTGATTTTTCACCCCAAAAAAAAACAAAAAAAAAGTTTTTTCCCAGCAATAATTTTTGAGTAAAGTTACTTAGTTTAATGTACCTACATAATGCTTGGTTGACAGTTTCATGAAGGGTTCGTTAATACCCTATATGTAATCCCTGATATTCAGATGCTTTTCAGTTTATTGCTAGTTTAGTTTTGTTTCGTTCTCTTCAAATCTATATCAAATATTTATTTACCTATGTAATTTTATGTACATACGAATTACGTATCACAAATTCCCATGCCTGCCTACCTACACAAAACTAAGTAATCAACTTTGAATTATTCACATGAATACGTGAGCCGAACAAATATAAATAAAACCATCAAATTGGGTTCCGATTTAATCTCATGCCGATTCATAGTAATTTTAATAGTTACCGTTGATCCTATATCGATAAGTTAATCGGATTATTTGATATACACTTGGGGTGAATATCACCGATTGTAGAAATATTAAACTGAGTACCTGCATAAACGACTGTCGATATTAATCTCGATTAACGTCCAACCGATAATATCTACTAACTGGTTTTAGCCTAATTGCGTTCAATTGAACAGTGTCCTGAACTCAGTTCATATTGCGTGAACTAAGTTTGGGTCGAAATTGTAGCGTTCAGTTTTATTGGTGAAATTGGGCCTTAATTTCCATTCCAGAATAATCCCTTTTGCAAATAAAGTTCACAAGTCGAATAAATCAAATCGAACGGTTCGAATAAATTAATAATGTGGGACATTAGTGAAAAAACTATAAGGATTCCTTGTTGATTACGGAACCCTAATTTTTATAGATTTTGAAGAATACATATTATCTCTTTATTAGTTTCTATGTTGTGTTTGTCATAATTAAAGTATTCACACATTAAAAGTACAATATTTCGTGTATCAATGATCACCACCACTATCACTTTTGACGCCGTCTATACATTAACACCTCAAAATGACGTATTTATAATAATGTATTCGACACTACACGTCAATAACGTAAAGTGTCCAAAATATTAACTGTTAAAAAACAATAATAAAAAAACTCAACCACTTTATTTGAACTGCGCCATTTTGTGAAATGATTTGAACTAGTATAAAAGTCAACAGTATAATAAATATAATTTATTTTAGTTTACAACATAAAAAGAAAAATTCGGTCATACGTGGGATGTTATGACGGATTTTATGAATAAAGAGAATTAAATAATATTATGTTGGTCCACTTTTGTCCCGCTGAAGGATAAAAGACGCCCACTGTCCATTCTAGGTTTATAGAACTGGAAAATTAAATACATATTTTGCTTTTATCAAAACACGATTTGTGTGCTGACAAGGCGAATCAATAAATAAATAAATATCGCTGGACATTACACACAGCGCCATCTAGGTGCCACACTAAGCAACGAGGCTTGTGTCGTGGACACCAGATAGTTGATAATACCACAAATATACTTTTTGTTTGTAAATACCATACTTATTATACATATAAACATCCATGACTCGGAAACAAATGTCCAGGCTCATCACACAAACATTTGTTCCTACCGGGACCCTAAGAACGTAAAGCAACCTCACTACCGCTGCGCCATTCGGGTCGTCAAATACGAATAATAATAGGTTCTCTTGTCACAACAAATACTACTACTTACTCAGTGTGCAACTTACCAAAACGCGAAACAGACATCACCAACCTTTACGGTGTACGACACTGGTAATAAAAAACTTTTAGTTTACTATGTAAAATGTTTTACATGTTGAACACACTCGCTATAACACACAAACAGTTATAGTGTACAGTTCAGGAACTAACTGTCCCGTACACGATCCGTATACAGCGTGTACCAGAAAGGTGATGGTCATAGCGAAATTCAAATTTTCTTACGTTTTTTGCAATTTGCAGGTCAGTGTCAGGTTGTATGTTGATGAAAATATGATTCGCGTCCGTAACACATACTAAGTAGCTACATAATTATAATCGTTAAAATCATCGATACAACCCTATAAGTTCATTTAATGAAAGAAGCTAACGAACATTATAGAATTACTTTTTCATGAAATAGTTATTGATGTCAAGTGCGAACCTTTTTAGCTTCCTATTGTTATTTTATGTTTATTTATAATGTGCGAGTGATGTACAAAATAAATTGTTTGTTTTTTTGCTTTCTTTCCAAAGTAACATCACGCCTATATTTCTGTTAGAAGACAGCAGTGACGTAGAAGCCCCCAAGTATTACCAGTTTTCTTACTTCCTATTTGGAGTGACCCAATTGTCATCAACCAAAGTCATAAACAGACTAACACTGAGAACACTCTATCAGAGCTCGAACTGGGATCGAACTTAGGCCAAGGGCTCAGCCGTCGCAGTAGATCTTTAGCGAATGTAAAGACACCAGTACATCAACCTACTACAATCTGTCAAATTTCTTTGATAGATTTTGAACTTTATCGCTTAAGCATTAGGTTTAAGGTTGATTGGGAAATTTGGCAGTTTCGGGTAGCTTGATGTGCTGGCGCCCGCGTAAGCTTGAGTCCTGACCCTGCAGTCTCAACATAGAAAGCGATCGCAAAACAACTGAATTCGTTCGCAAACCCATAACGATGCGGATTTAGTGGACGCAAGCCGGACGCGACTCGCCGGTGTCAGCTTCCACCTTAAATCCACATCGTTATGAGTTTGAAATCTAATTCGGGTGTTTTCCGATCGTTATCTATATCGAGATTGCAGGGCCTGCAGAGAAACAATTTAGGACTAAAATCATTAAGATACACAGTACTATCAGCTATATTCTAAACACACAGCAAAATTCCTTTACTAAAGACACTTTCCCGAAATTCGGCAGCTATATTTCTTATAACATTTGTTTTGATCGCTCCCCCGCTTCAGATAAAACATGATAGCATGGTCCCAAGATTGAATATCGCAATCCCATGGCAAAGGGTAACTTAGTTTACGATTCGGGGAGAGCAGAGTAATGGTTTAGTACCTATGCTATGTACGGAGTTACTTTTCGCTTCGTAACCAAAAATTGTTGTAAGAGACGCATTTCTCGGTAAAATATGGGGCGATGGAGAAATTTTGGCTGATTTGTGGAACTGTATTTGTATAGGTATGTATCATATTATCATTAACACTAAAAACGAAATATTAACCATGAGCGCTGAAATATCGTGAACTCAGAACAAATAGTATTTTGATTGAAAAGAGGTCCAGTCCATGGAGTTTCTTGCCCATTCTTATCCATAGAGATATACGCTTTGGAATGGGCAACTACAGTACTTTCATAAGTCTAAAGACGGCTCCTACCTATATTCGATTAGCAAGACTGTGATCTTCGTATATTTTTTATCCGACTGCGGCGTAGCCCAAAAGGAGGGTTATGTGTTTATACCCGACTGGAAAAGGAGGGTAACATATTATGTCCGTTTCTTTAACTCCTAACTCCTAAACGGCTGCACGGATTTGGATTCGTCTTGGTGGTGCGAGTGTCACTGGTTACACTGAATTTTCCGGGGTAGAGTTTTGTGACGGTAGCAAGGCTAACTGTCCAAGATGAGCTGGATGAACAGCAAAATTCAACAAGTTGTACAAGTAGTACAACTTAAAGGTGATGTCATTTTTATAGTAAATACGTCTTTGAAATACTGGATTATTATGCTCCAATCACCAAGATTTGTGACTAGGATTAACTTCAACTACCTGTTAATTATTTACTGATTTGGCAATTACTTATAAAAAACCAACCTAATTTTACTTACACTCCACCAATTATTTATTTTATTTTATAACATAAAACCGAAGAAATGTTACTTTATTAAATTACTTTGAAACGGTAACAATCAAGCAACAATTAACTTTTACCTATAGGTTAATAAACTTTATAACTTAATGAGCGAGCTGACCTTTTTCCTACATTTATATTAAATTTTCTGGTTAAACTAAGTTATTTTAACTGAAGCTACGGTTCCTAGGTTTATGTATAAATTAGGATATTCCGGGAATATTATTTCGTAAGTTAATCACTTCGTGGAAGAAGGCAATTTCAAGCTTTTAGGTATTTATTTTCCGGTAGGTTGAGATGGCGGAAAAATATGGCTGAAATCCTTCGCTTTTATTATTAGCTCTAAGAAGAGGGTCTTAACAGTTAAGTAGGCCTGAAAATACCAGTGTCTGCCTGATGTATTTGTGCATCGTCACACATAACTTCGTCTTGAACTGAACTGAAGTTAGAAAGTTTTCTCCGATGATTAGACGGCCTATAAAGTTATATTCCTTCAGTAATAATAATGATGAAAAACCGGACAAGTGTGAGTGGGACCCGCGTACGAAGGGCTGGCCTAAAAAAACACGTGTGTTGTATGGAAGCCCCCTTAAATACTTATTTTATTCTGTTTTTAGTATTTGTTGTTATAGCGGCAACAGAAATACATCATCTGTGAAAAATTCAACTGTCTAGATATCACGGTTCATGAGACAGACGGATAGTGGAGTCTTAGTAATTGGTTCCCGTATTACCTCTTGGGTACGGACTCTTAAAAAATGAGAAATTTATGGGACTTACATGTTTTTAACAAAACGCTTTGAAAGTAATCATCACTTGTCATTACCTCTCTATTTAATGACGAAATTTTTTGTTTAAAATTTTTCAATACTCTTCCTCGAAAACTGGCTCTTATCGCACTAGTAGTAGGTTCAGAATGCAGTGCATTTCGGACTCGTGGTTATTTTTTCATTTATTACTACTAGTGTTTTAATCTGTCCAAAGTGGTTCAATTCCTAAAGTCGGAGATAATTGTTTATTTTTTCTCGGCTCCATAACATCCACACCTATTCCGCCTCGGCTACAATGACAAACTTTGCCTACTTGTATCAAAATGTACTATTAAAATGCATATCAGCTATTTGCATCAACAAAGAAATCAAAAACCAATTTCTCGACTACGACAATTACAACCATTTGACAGTTTTCCAAAAAGTTGAATACGTAAGAACATTCTTGTAAGACTATGTACAATCGAATACAATAGAGATAATACGTAGATAATGTGTTTGAAGGAATCATTTCGGGACTTTGGCAGAAGGCCACGACTCGATGTACCGACAGAATATGTACCGTTCAGGGATGGGCAAAATCTGTTTCAATCAAGAAAGAAAAAATATTTTGTTGTTTTTTTTCTTCAAAGTTTTTTTTTTCTAGTCTTCAAAGTTCTTTTTGTAGTAAAATTGCAATTATTCGACTAACATTGGCGTTGGTATTTACCATTATGGCTTATACATATATAGAGTTATAGAGTTAGTGTTAGAGTGATTTCATTTCATTGCATTTATTCATAAACAATTTACATTGTGATAGTTTCATTCAAAATTCCGTTCGAAGTTGAAGCCACAACACTAATGAGAGTAAGAGCGTACGTAGATTAAAAAGGTTCTAGTTTGAAACATTGGATATAGTTCTTGACCCGAACAGGAGTGGGTCACTACTGTAATATATGTATATATCACAGTTTTTTGTTCATATTTTCTAAAAGAAACCTTGTTCATTTTATGATGTTTTTTTTTAAAGCTTTCATCATTATCTTCGGTCTTGCTTTTTCCCAATTATGGGGTCAGCTTCTAGTCTAAATGCAGCTGGATCCATATTTTACATGGGGCGACTGCCTATCTGACCTTCACAACTTCACAATCCAGTTAGTACTGGGTAATTATAGCTTTTGGTAAGACTGGTTGTCAGTCTTTCGGGCCACTGACTATCTGTAACGACTGTCAAATCCCTACAAATGACAGTCAGGATAAACAGCTTAACGCACTTATTGAGGCACAACCGGCTTAACCTTGAAGTACGACCCGTGTGGCTGTTATTATTTACCCACGAGCTCCTCCGAAATACATTCTTGTTTTTGTTTTTTTTTGTTTAAATTGAAATCGCCCAGCCCTAGCGGTACAGTCGCGAACTAAATCGTTAAATGTGATTTAACGAAGCTCTGCCAACGTTTGGGTAAGAAATCTATTCTTGTTATTAGAATTGCTTCATTGGTTTAGTGGCAATAAGCTGTGCGGAACTACAGGCCTTGAACCCGATTCTCTGGCCAGTTTCATTATTAGATTATTTTTATTGGATTAATTTTGGTTTTGAAATTTGAGTTTCCTCCTATTTTAAGATATCTCGGGGTCTTCTTTCTGCTTTTTCGTGTGGTTAGTGCCTAACCTGGTGTCAGAGTTTTTATGCCGCTCATAGGCCTCTGACTTGCTTTACATACCGTCGAGAAATATCTCTCAGACATGGGTATAACTTCAAGGCAGATTTCACAGACTTACATCAAATTCTCAAGCATCCATGCTTAGAGGCCTTCAACCCAATTCTCTGGTCAGTTTCTTTATTCGATAATTTTTTATTGGATTAATTTAGATTTTGAGATTACAAGATGAATAAAGGAGACTTTTTTATGTCTATCTATTGTAGTTAATTGATTAAACAAAATGGTATAATCTGTATATAGCTTTAACTCGATTTGACGTGCGTGTTTGGCCCGATGTATGGGGGTGGACTAAGCACAAAGAATAAGTACCTATGGATAATAGCAGGTGGCATTCTATAGTTTCTGCCCATCCTCTGGGGAAAAGATATTAGTTTATGTATGTAAGTATGTATGTATGAATACAGTGTTGAGAAATCATCAAGTGACCCCTCCCACTCTGGGCGGAGCGGAATGGAGTGTCAGACTTGTACTGACTAAAACCCATCCATGTTTCTTCTTTTGCCCTTTGTGTTCCGGGGCCACGGTATCTCTTTCGAACAATCCCGCAACCCTGGCAGCACGTTCAAACGCTCAGGTATTCAGTACACCAGCCAACAACAGGGAACAGCTGTTCCCTACAAAAGCGCCAGACAGCAGTGTTCCTACACGGTCAAAATGTCTGACTAATTTATAATTTTGACGGATAATGAAAATGAAACCAGACTGATGTTTTCCATTTAATCAGCCTGGAAACACTCACTGCTGTGTCCATTATTATTTTTGTCGTGTGGAATCGGAAAATACATTGGACCGACATCATTATCAAAATAGCTGAGAACTAGTAGATATCTTGCACCCTCAGCTGCAGATACGAGGTAACCAGCACAATGCGTTTCCAATCAAGACTTTCGAAGTTCCTATGACCTGCATAATCAGCCTATAATGTTCGCACTGCTGGGACACACGGCCTCCTCTTTATGAGAGGGAATGGGAATAAATCCACTACGCGGGCCCAGTGCGGGTTGGTAGATGTCACATGTCTTCGCATTTTTTGGTTCTAGGACATGCCGGTTTCCTCACGATGTTGTCCTGACCTGATTCTGATTTAAAAACGTTCGCTTTATTTCGAAGCAATATAAAACGTTATAAAATATATTTACATAAACAAGATTAATCGCAACTTGGATCTTTAATTTATTCATTGTGTTTTAATTCCTGTTTGTAAAATCGGTCGTTTGAATTATTCCCGAGCTGCGATCACATCGTTTGAAATTCAAATTTTAAGATCATTTTGTCAGCATTAACGCACTTGGTATATCAAAAGGCTTACTCGAAATTTCTCGTCAAATATGATGTCATTTGCTTTGGCTGTTTAAAAATTAAATGGCGTGATTATTTTGGTTCAAAGGTGTTTGTAATTAGGTGGGAGTATGTCGTGCATTTTGGAAATGTTTTTTGCATGTTTTAATTGTTGTTCTACGAATTTGGAATTAGTTCTGTGGTTTTAAAAGTAGTTTTAGACAGAAAAACTTTTCAAAATCTAAATATTTTATTTCACATAAGCCTAGGTTATACTTATAAAACGTCGACAAAAAGGTGCACGGTTCGGCTTGGTCGTTTCCAATGGAGAAGAACCAGCAAGAGAGCCTTTCCGGAGTTCAAATCATTGAGTAGCCGATGGAGAAAGAAGACAAAGATATTTCAAGACGTGGCGTTTCAAAATGAACATTAAATAGTCCTTTTTTCGAAGACTTTTTAAGAGAGTTAGATACAAAAAAGTAGGTTGTCTCTCTTCAGAACATAGATTACTAGCTGAAAAAGCAAAGCTAACAAGCTTCTTATAGTATAACTAGCTGTTGCCCGCGGCTTCGCTCGCGTTTTGGTGGGAAATTATCCCACGGGCACGTTGTCAATATAACTTATGGCACTTGCGGATAATTTGGCTTCCTATTAGTGAAAGAATTTTGAAATAAATTCAGTAGATCCAGAGATTACCCCTTACAACCTCACAAACTTCAGCTCTCTATAATATTAGTAAAGATTTCCGGCAAAATGTGGGTGTACCATCAGGTACCTACACCTCTGCTAAACCCTACAGGGAAATTAGGCTTGATGTATGTAATCTTACAACAAACTTTGTTTGTTTATAACAAATATAATCCAGCTATTAATATGTATGTATCTCGATTAATGGAAGTGCAATATTAATGCACTTCCATTAAATAGCTTCTGGACTCAATTTGGTCTTGTTTGACGTACGTTGATGGATGACCAACTAGTTTGATGGATCTCTTGTAAACGAATTAAGAGACTTTAATGCGTTGTAAACAGGACACTTGGAATATTACAAATAGAACAAGAAGAACTCATCTGCTTAGCCTTATCCCAACTATGTTGGAGTCAGCTTCCAGTCTAACCGGATGCTGCTGATTACGAGCACCAGTATTTTACATGAAGCTTGTTATCTGACCTCTACAACCCAATTAGTACTGGGGAATCGACACCCTATGGTAAGACTGGTCGTCAGACTTTCAGGCCACTAACTGTAACCTGTAACCTGTAATGACTGTCAAAATATCTACAAATGGCAGCCGGGACCAACAGCGTAACATGCTTTCCGAGGCGCGGAGGAAACTCGGTAACTAATGGGTGGTCACCCATCCACGGACCAACCACAAGCATGGCTTAACCTAAAGATCGACCCGAGCTGCTGTTATTATTTAGCCCTGAGTTCAAAATCACCTACACGAAAATAAATAGCAAAGTGACAGGCATATAAATAACGTAAATCAATGTAAATCTTGGCTGGAACACCTAATTGGTAGAAACTCCGACCATAACTCTAAAGCGTTAATAGCTTGACAACATTACATTACACAACATTCAACATGGTCTCCAATGTCTTGGCACGGCCATCATCACATTGTGACCCTCCATATATCACTTCAACATTTATGAGTATACTAACAGGCGTATTACAGGCTGACTGAAGAAACCGACATCGTGAGGAAACCCGCATTTCGTAGAACCTAAAATTTGAAGACATGGGGTACCCATCGACTAGTGTGGTGAACTATAGGCCCACTCCCTTTCATAGAGACGAGACCTGTGTTCCAGTTAATTGTGTAAATAGACCCTATAAGAAGCCGAAAGGCAATTGTTTTCCCCGTCATTGCCATTTTTGTTTTGTTCTGGACCATGCTTGGGAACCTTCTAGTTTCGGAGATTTTGGAAGTCAAAGTTCCAAATTTTTCACAAGTTATTTTAACACTAGTGTATATGGTTATATAACTTCACTTTAAATACTTCCATGACCCGTTTATTATTCAATGCATCCATCAGCACAATATTTTGAGAGATTTTTCACCCCAACAAAAAATATATTTTTTGCGGATTACTTAGTTTGGTGTAAACCAGTGGTGAAGCTTCCATACAACTCGATTCCTACCGGCTTCCCTTTGAAAAACGGCACAGTCAGTATTCTAAGGACAAACAACTTACTCACATTAAAGATATGTCCTCTGGCTTACCTCTTACAAAAATGGACCCTTCGCTACTGGTGAATGCCTGATTGACGGCCTCGTGAAGGATTCGTTTACACCTTGTATATACCCAAGATTTCTAATCTTCGCTAGATTTCTAAAGCCAAAAAAGCCGTGTTAGCCTGTTCATTACACAACATTAAACATAGTCTCCAATATTTTGGCACGGCCATCATCACATTATGACCCTCCATACATCACTTCAACATTTATGAGTATAATAACTGCCGTACCACAGCCCGACTGTGACAATAATGGCCGCGGGTGACGTGTCACTCTCTCTCTACATTTGGCAGGCTGTGTAACAGCTGCAGACAGTGTTCCCGATTGATATGCAAAAGCTTTTGGCCACGAGCTTCACGCTCGAAGAACTGTGACAAAAACAAATGAATGTCACGCAACTTGCGGAGCGACTGGAAACAAGTGACGCGAGTCACTTGCAAGTATGTATAGCATGCAAGTCCTATCATCCAGAGACCGGGTACTGGGTCTAATAACTGCCGTATCACAGCCGACTGTGACATTATTGTCACAGTCGGCTCGGTCGCGAATGACACGTGGATGACGACTCTCTCATGTTATCGCTATACAGACAGGGTACTCGATTGATATGAAAATTGACGTTATTGTGGTCAGCTTTAGTGCTCATTTAGGGAGACGCGGCGCGTCGGGCGGCGCGTTGCGCGGCGCGTCTTGCGGCGCGTTGAGCGTTTTTTCCGTTTACAGAGAGGCGGCGCGTGCAGCGGCCCGCGTTACCGCACGCCCAAACATAAACATATGGCAATGTACGATGCTATTTACGGAGAGCGGCGCGTGGTGCGGTGCGTGAGGAGCAGCGGTGGCCGCCGCGTCGCCCGCCGCGGCGTCGAACGCGGCGGTGCGCGCGGCGGCACACGCACTAATAGTCCGAGAGGTAGCGATGCAAATGAAAAAGTCATAGTACGCCGGCTGAAACTTTTTTCATAGATAGTATAATTTTACAACTTCCGTAACCTCCCAAACTCACGCTACTTGAGCAGCTGACGGTCGGTTCTCTTATTAATCATATAAGATCAACTATCTATGTCAATTTCAGCTGGCTTACTATGACTTTTTCTTTTGCAACGGTACCTCCCGGACTATAAGCGCGTGTGCCGCCGCGGACAACGCAGCAGGCGACGCAGAGGGCGCCGCAGCGGGCGACGCAGCGGGCCCCGCCGCGGGCGACGCATGCAGTTCAAGCAAACGCGAGTAAAATCGCTTCTCCGTAAACGCTCTCATACATTTCCATATGTTTGAATTTAAAGCGGGCCGCGCCGCAAAACGCGCCGCGTGTCCGTAAATGAGCCCTTAGAGTTGCCCGAATCGAGGTCGGATATTATCCTACAGGAACGGACTACCATGATAAAAAGTATCCTATATCCTAACCAGGTCTGATGATCTACATGAGAACCAAATTCCACCAAAATCCTTTTAATTTAGATTTAATTCGATTACTTTTTCACGCTGATAAGGTAATCGCGTTTCTATTAGAAGTTTCCTCCGCCTCCATGCACTCTCTGCACAGTGGTGGTCGTATTAAATGGTCTCATGATCTTCCGGCCCTAGTCCTATGTTACTTGAGGTCGGCGCAGCACGTTTTTTCGTCCATTCTCTTCCGTCAACCTTCACGGTATCATTTACTCCTTTTTCCTTCACATCATTCCTCACACAATCCATCCATCTTTTCTTTGGTCTTCCCTCCTTATTCTAATAATGACTAAAAGATCTAAAAAACGAAAACCTATTTACTTTTTAATGTGGTATGTGTCATCAAAAAGTAAATCGGGTTTAGTTCAGGCATTTGAGTCATTATTTGAGGATCGTTGAGTCGTTGACTTGTCGACAGGTTAAAACTGGGGCTATGAACCACATCAATCACGGATATTTGAGTAGTAACCTGCTGGGTAACTAGTCTTTGTTGATGTGTCCTAAATAAGATAGCCGTTTGATGTTTGACTAGGTATGACAAAGACCTACCTAATTACCTACTCTCGTATTGCTAATCCCAATTCTTCTTTTAAAATGAGTACCTAGCGGCATGGCTAGCAAAAGATGTACTGTACTGTCTTAACATCATCAAATCTATAGCAGTCTACTGCTCTCTTCTCGGCATCTCTCTTTTTATAAAATTAATAAAAACATTCTAAATAAAGGAAACATTTTTTTTAATCAAAGCTTGTGCCTTAAAATATAGATAGTATAAAATAACATTTTTTTAAATAAATGTTTTTTATTTTGAAAAACGTTACCCCAAACTAGAAATTTCTCCTGTATCGTGAGTGCTTTTACAAACATTAAAACTCACATACACAAACAGCCAGACTCGCAACAACTACCTGTACTGTAGGTCAGGTACAAATATTTGTTCCATGCGACGACCGAACCCACGACTCGCAGTTCAGCAGCCAATCGCTCAGCCACTGCGCCAACTGTGCCGTCTTTCAGCTGCTATCAGCCACCCAGGGTAGATCGTTGCTCCACCTAGTCTGAGGTCTTTCTATCTTACACATCTCCACTCCAGAACATTGTCCATACAGAATGTAACAAAATAATCGAAATACCTTTTTATGGGAGGTTCAGACCATCAATTTTGGACTGTTTATATAAGATTAATTTCGTATTGGCTAACGCTTAATAGTGTTTTTTTTTTTAAATAATTATCCTCTTTTTATTTATTATTTTGAACCCGTAAACTTTAAGTAAAGATATCCGAACACCCCGTCTGCAAAGAGAAATTGCTAACTTAACAAAGGAAACTTAATTTATACTACGCAGTGTTTTTCTACCAGTCTTGTTTACACACCAATAGTGCTACCATCTATTTCAACAATGTTTATTCTAGGAAAGACTTAGTTTTAACGAAATATTTTATATTGTGTTTATGTTAAACGTTTACTAGTTTCCGTTTGTATTCAGAACTAAAAGCTAAAAACATTTAACTTCCGTGTTCATCTAAAATAGCAGCAATAACAGCCACGGAGTCTGGGGTTGCGCCCGGTTGATGGCAATAGGCTCTCCCCCTATTACATGGGACTTAAACATAACTGGCGAAATCTGGGTGTATGTTAGGTACACCTCTGCCTCACCCTTCGGGGAAAACAGGCGTGAAATTGTGTTCATCTAAAATTAATATTATTTAAAGTAAAACACGTATTGATATTAACTTTAATAAATTGTATATCGTATAAAATGATTTGGTAACTATCCTTAATTTAACTGATAACTAAGAAAACCATTCAAAATAATGTTGACATCATAAAACCCTAGAATAATCGAAATTTTCATGTAAATTTTTTTCATACAGGCCCAACTAATTTTCAGGAAAATGAAGTGTGCTCACGAATGCTCTATACACACCGTACACGTACCTATAAATAACGTTGAAACGCAAATAAACAATCAATAAAAGACTACCCCATGCATGATAAGCAGACAGCCTGTACAATAAACTAGTGTTCAAAAAAACACAAAAAAAACCAAATGAACATCGTAACTAAAAGTCGAGATCACCCGAACACAAACACGGAACTCCAGACTGACAAACACTAAAATCTCTAGAGGTGGACGGACTCTGTAAGTTCATTACCACTTGCTTCTTGGCAGGAGACAGGCGTCACCTGTAAAACACCTTTTACCACCTACGCGGCTTGGCTATCTGCCAGACCTACCTATATACCCATTCTCCATACTATGAGGAATCTTAGGACTTCTGCAGACAGACGACTCTTCATTCACTGACACGACGGTTTCTAAGATAGATTTCTTCTATCGATTAAAAATGGTATCAGCTGAAGTCTATCGACAACGTTAACTAGAAGATACAATCTTCTTACATCGACCGGCGTTGGTCCAATTGTAGCGCCTTTAGTATTAAACTCTTCATCATTCAACTGCCTTTATACCAATTTATTTGAGGTCGGCGCAGCATGACTCCTTCTTCCATATCATAAGTATAATCAGCCTATAATGTTCCCGCTGCTGGGACTCTCTTATGAGAGGGAATGGCCTATAATCTACCACGCGGGCCCAGTGCGGGTTGGTAGATGTCATATTTCTTCGAATTATTGGTTCTAGGTCATGCCGGTTTCCTCACGATGTTTTCCTTCACCATTTGGGAGCATTAGTGATGAAATAAATTACACAAAGTAATACGCTTGCCTGGATCGAACCCACGACTTACTGTTCGTAAATCGGGGCCACCACAACTGCGGGCCACCACTGCTCTCTCTTCTCTTCTTCCATACTTCTCTATTCCTCGTCATCTCAGCAGTCACCTCCTTTCTAGCCATATCATCCTTCACACAGTCCATCCATCGTTTCTTTGGTCTTCCAGTAGTATGAATGTGGATGGCTATACATCTACATTCATACACAAAATTTTCATCTCTAGATTTTCCTCATTCATCCACGATAACCGATTACTACTCAACTTTTCAGTCTTAAACTAAACACCTCAATAAAGACATTTTCTACGACATTTCCCAAACTATGTCGGCTACCAGTGTGACTGGAATACTGGATGCAGCCGAAAACTACTATTTTCTGTCAGCATAATTATCAACTGAGAAGCTACTACAGCCTGGTAAAAATAACAAAATTGACCAGCAAATACTGGGCAGCTATTCCAATATTGCGACTCATTTCGAACAACCATTGGTAATTTTAGTCGGCCGTTTGCGGACGTCCTTATTTCCACAGAACTCAAACTTAAAGATAACATAGTGTGATTGATGACGGGTCCTAGTCGTCCCAGTATGTTATTATTGGGTCGAAAGGTATGTATACTATTTGTGTGAACGTGTACAAAGGTAGGCCTAGGCGGTTGAAAGGACTTACAATTTAGGACGAGGAATTCATAGAACATTGTGTGTGAGATATCTTTTGCGGTAATGTTTGGAATGTTGTTATGAAATTGATAATGCTTGATATTATGAGTAGGTACTGAAGCGTTATATAATACCTTTATTAGTTTAAAAATACAACCCTAAATGTTAAATTCATTCATTCCCTCACTGGCAGACAACTCACACCCTAAACTGGTTCTAGAAAGATTGAAATCTTACAACTACGCGTAAGTATCAAAAATGTTAGTTTGGATTTGTTACTCAATCACGCCAGAACTACTGAACCGATTTTGATGAAATTTGGCACAGAGATATTTTATAGACTGGAATAGCATGTATCCCACTAGTCATCCCGGTAGTATGGTGCCGTAGGATAGTTACAGAACTCCATGTAGGCGAAGCCCAGTAGCTAGTTTCGATACCGTGAGTTCCTGCAATGAAAGTAAGCACTGAGAAAGCATTTTTGAAAATTTATCCCCTAAAGGAGGAATGCAAATTCATAATTCTTGCCGACTAAAAGCCCACAGGACACACGCCGTGTATAATGAAAACTATGTAAATGGACTGAAACAATAACAATTACTAAACAGATTGCAAATCAATAGATCCAAAACTAGCCAAAGAAATAGAACGTTGACTTTGGTCAATACACGTTTCACGTGTAAATGAAAAATGTCCTTCACCTTAATTCGTCAAATTCGTAGGAAAGAGGTCACAGCACAAAAGGGTTGTAGATATAAAGGACTAAACGCTCATCCCACCTAAAGACCTTTACCGGATATCTTTGAATATTCCTAAAGCTTTGTAAACTTTGAAGGAAATGTCTGAGAATATAATTCGAGGATTGCCTATACCATGGTAAGGTGGTAGCAGGACGAGGTGGTACTGTAACCGCAAACCGCCCCAGAAGAAATTTTATTGCTATTTTCTATCTGTATATTAGTGTTTGTTTCTTGTTAAAACGACACACAAAAAGAATTACAACAATAGCATCAAATTCTCCAGTTATAAACCTCAGGATTCACAATAACAACGAAGCTACATAAACGCAGAACAAACAACGTAACAAATATGAAAAAGCAGTAAGCTAAACTTCGGTTGAGGCAAACTAAGTTCAAACTAAATCAACGAGGAAGACAGAAATACAAAGATTTATATTGTAAGATGTGCCCTATAGCGGCAAAACTGTTCACAATTTCTGTTTTATTAATAACTAGCGACCCGCCCCGGCTTCGCACGGGTGCAATGTAATACATATAAACCTTCCTCTTTAATCACTCTATCTATTAAAAAAAACGCATCAAAATCCGTTGCGTAGTTTTAAAGATCTCAGCATACATAGGGACAGGCAGCGGGAAGCGACTTTGTTTTATATTAAGTAGTGATGACGTTATAATAGTATTGCCTCGTTCATAACATAATACTCGTTTAACATCACGTCTGTGATCCCCGAATGGTTAGACAGAGGTGTACCTAATGGTACACCCACATTTCGCTGGTTATGTTTTCAGTCCCATGTAATAGGGGCGAGCCTATTGCCATCAACCGGGCACAAGTCCAGGCTCCGTGGCTGCTACTGAGAAATTCCTGATGTAAAAACCCAATATCACTTTGTCTGACCCGAGAACCGAACCCAGGACCTTGCTAGATGCTGGCAGTTACGCTAAAAGCTGTATCTATCGTTCCTTGAGTGTTAGCTCGTACTTCGCTTAATTTTCTTAGTGTAACGTTAAGACTACTTATTCGCGTCAGCACATTCGCTTCGGTAATATTTGTTAAACAACAAAGCTAAAACTACAAAGCAAAAACTACACATTTTTGGCTAACATTCGGTTTGTGCCGATCGGCAAATTGCGCTCGACATGTACCAACGGTGGCATACATTTTGGTGTCGTTTTGGTACCTCTGGTGGCAATTCAGACCATCAAACAACACCACATGGACAAAATTCCATAAAACATGGGTTGAAAAAAAAAATGGACTATATTCATATATTCATACTAATTGCGTCAGCCGATGCGAATGCGATATTTTGAAGTCCATTTTTTTAAGGTTTATCTAACTATCTAAATCTTTGTAGAAATCCTACAAAAAGTTACACAAGATCCGCGGCCGTGATGTGAGATAAAACACACTGTTTTGTTGTTAAACATTATTCTGGTAACGTTATAACTTGGAGATATTACGATGTGGTGAAAACTACGTCTTTCTTACAAGTAAACTGTGCTTTTAATGTGTAAACGTAGGTGTACTAGATTTTAGTATGGAGTATTTGGTTTTCCTGGAGTTACTTAGAGTTCTACGGCAGATTGGGAAGTAGTCCTTCTATGGTAAGGTGTGTTGACTAACATCATTACACCCGAGAGAACCAAAAAGGCAGAAAAGTCGTACTGAACCTGAAATTGCCCTTTATACCGAATCATAGCAAAGACTTTTTGGGGATTGAAACAAGCTGTTGATAAGTACTTTATTCGTAAAAAGCTTTCCTAACACGTAGCATTCTACTCGTATGACGGAGCCGATTCTCACGCCGCATTGGCTTGTATGAAATCCGTTGATGCCTTTTATTTTTTTTTCGGATGAAATCGTCAAATAACTCATCCCGCTCTGGGCGAAGCAGGAGGGAGTATCAGACTTTTACTGACTAAAACCGATCCATGTTCCTTCATCGCCCTTTGTGTTCCGGGGCCACGGTATCTCTTTCGAAGAGTCCCGCAGCCCCGGCAGGCATCCGTTGATGCCTATCACACGTACATCGCCCAACCGCGCGGACGAACGACGTGCACCGCCTGTCCGCGCGGCGCACCACCATATAAATCTTCGCCGCCACCGACCGACAGCGCGGACGAGCGAAAGCATCAAAAGAAGAATCTTTTCCTTATGGAAATTTATGGAAAACGACTGTAAGATGACTGCTCTCGGGGTCTGTCTGATTCGAAAATAAAAATTAATGCTTGATCATAGAACCTAACAGAAAAGACGAAAATATCTACGAAATCAACTTAAACATCACACACAATCACAGATCATATTTCTTTCAATGAAAAACAGCTGCAAACAATCCATTTTCGTGGTTTTTCTAGCAGATTAACCATCACACGTAAGAATAATAATCAGAGATGCTTCAACGAAAAATATATCAATAAAAACTAGAGACGAGGAAAATTCTTTGGAGCCTAGCCAAAGTTTAATAGAACTCATTTAAATTAATACTGATGAACCAAATCTTCTGGGCTAATAACACTAATTTCCGAAACAGTTTTGAGATTATATTCTGCTTTTAAACTTAATTGTGTCATATTTTTAATCGTTTTAATTTTAATAAATGATTTTGGGCTGCGATGAGCTCGTGGCAAAATAATAACAGCCGCTCAGGTCGATCTTTAAGTTAAGCCGTGCTTGCCTAGGTTGGTCCGTGGATGGGTGACCGCCCATTACATACCGAGTTTCCTCCGTGCCTTGGAAAGTACGTAAAGCCGTTGTCCGTTGGTCATCTGTAGATCCTTGACAGTCGTTAAAGGTAGTTAGTGACCCAAAAAAGTCAGACAACCAGTCTTACCAAAGGGTATCGTATTACCAAGTACTAACTGGGTTCTGGAGGTCAGATAGGCAGTCGCCCCATGTAAAATATTGGTATTCAGCTGCATCTGGTTAGACTGGAAGCCGACCCCAACAAGTTGGGAAAGTCTCGGCAGATGATTCTGCTTTTAAACTTTATTGTGTCATAGTTTTAATAGTTTTAATTTGATAAATGATTTTGGGATGCGACAAGAATGGATAAAGTAAGGAATGAGTATATTTTCGACGACCCGAATGGCGCAGCGGTAGTGAGGCTGCCTTACGTTCTAGGGTCCCGGGTTCGAATCCCGGTAGGAGCAAATGTTTGTGTGATAAGCATGGACATTTGTTTCCGAGTCATGGATGTTTCTATGTATAATAAGTATGTATTTACAAACAAAAAAAAAGTATCTATGTAATATTATCAACTATCTGGTGTCCACGACACAAGCCTCGTTGCTTAGTGTAGCACCTAGATGGCGATGTGTGTAATGTCCGGCGATATTTATTTTATTTATTTATTTATTTATATTAGAGAAAGTTTGAAAGTTGCGCCAGTTACAGAAAAGTTGAAAGAGAATCGACTGTCTTAGTATGGGGATGTGATAAGGAGGGACGAATCGCATGTGACTAAAAGAGTGATGAATATAAATGTTGATGGATGGAGGGGGAGACGAAGACCAAGGAAACGATGGATGGATTGTGTCAGGAATGCTATGAAAGAAAAGGAGTACATGATACAGTTAAGATTTTGTCGTAAAGCAGAAGTTGGAAGAGCTGTTTTCAACGTGTTCTGGAAAAAGTTTAATTATTTGGTTGAATCATGTCGGCAGGCTAATGGCTATAATCACAATGTTTGGCAGGCGATTGGTGATCTCAGTTATTAGTAGGTACTAACTACCATTGCAGACGCAGGTGGATTTCCATATTTATCAGCTTTCATTGAAAGCTGTGATGTGTAAAGACTGATGTATATTCGGACTTGGTTTTTGGGTTTCCGTAACCGTACCCTTGTAACCAACGGGATCATATTACTAAGCCTCCGCTATCCATCCGTCCGTCTGTCTATCAGCGGGCTGTACCTCATGATCCGTAATAGGTTGACGGTTTAAATTTTCACAAAATGTGTATTTCCGTTGCCGCTGCAATAACAAAAAAATTAAAGGCAGCTCCGCTACTACAATCGGTTTTTGAAAGCCTGTAAGAGTCAAAACATCATAAATCAAGTCTGAAATCATGAAATCTGAGCCGTATTTTGTCTATTTATTTGATTCATATTTCCCTTACAATTCAACATAAGAGAAATACCAAGAAAGGATTTTTATTTAAAAAAAAAACTCAATAATTGATACATTTTCTCAAATTTATAAATTTATTCGAGCGGTGCCAGACGGAGAACGACCCAAATATATGTTACCGTACCTATGTTTTACCAAACAACATCAACATTGTATAGGTGTTATAAATGGTTAATTATAATTGAAAACGCTTTCAGAAACCAGAGGTTGATAAGTACGAATCTTAATTCAATAGTCTGCAAGTTATAGACATAAGTTTCGTCTCGTTATACCTACGAGTACTATGGTTTGCCTCTGCATCAGCCGAGGACAGAAAATGACCAAGGGATAGAGTCCGCCTTTCTACCGTTGTCTTTAACGGTTTTGTTCGATGGGGGTAGGTAGAAACCACAGAACGCCACCTGCTACAATCCTTACATGCTCCTTTTGCCTCATCCACGTTCATAGATCTGGTCATAGACGAACGCCGGTTGCGAGTACTACGCAGCCTACCATTCTGAAGAACCTCACCATCATCATCTGCCTAGCCTTTTCCCAACTATGTTGGGGTCAGCTTCCAGTCTAACCTGATGCAGCTGAATACCAGTATTTTACATGGAGCGACTGCCTATCTGACCTCCACAACCCAGTTAGTACTGGGTAATATGATATCTCTTGGTAAGACTGGTTGTCAGACTTTTTGGGCCACTGACTACCTGTTACGACTGTCAACGATCTACAAATGACAGCCGAGACCAACGGCTTAACGTGCTTTCTGAGGCACGGAGGAAACTTGATGTGTAATGAGTGGTCACCCATCCACAGACCAACCTAGGCAAGCGCGGCTTAACCTAAAATTTGACCTGAGCGGCTGTTCGAACCTGACTAATAATAATTAAGTGAATAAACCACCTAAACTTTTCATATATAGAATATATTGTCACACAAGGTCACAGTATCTACTCGCGTTTCCATTCTACTGGTAATCCCCTCGCAAAACACAGAGAACACGTTGTTACATAGAAACAATAATAAACGTGATACGCCCCGGTGAGTATCATTCAGACGGCGTATGACGTAGCGGAGTTCACCTGTCTGGCGGCGCCAGCGCAGGTGACGTCATTAAACGATTTATAGTACACGTAGACGCGACACCTTTGATGATCTGACGTAGAGTAACTATTATGTATTTATGAAAGGCTATTTTAGCCCAAAGGGTTACATAAAACAGCCCGCTAGTGTTTAAATATTAGCAACCGCTCAGGTTGATCTTTAGGTTAAGCCGCGCTTGACTGTGTTGGTCCGTGGATGGGTGACCACCCCATACACCGAGTTTCCTCCGTGCCTCGGAAAGCACGTTAAGCCGTTGGTCCCGGCTGTCATTTGTGATCTTTGACAGTCGTTACAGGTAGTCAGTAGCCCGAAAATCTGACAACCAGTTTTACCAAAGTGTATCATATTACCCCGAACTAACCGGGTTGTGCAGGTCAGATAGGCAGTCGCTCCATGTAAAAATACTGCTATTCAGCTGCATCTGGTTAGACTGGAAGCCAACCGCAAAATTGTTGGGAAAAGGCTAGGTAGATGGTGGTTACATAAAACACCCCAGTGATATTTTCGTGAACTAACACTTTTTCAATTTTTTGTGTGTATGCCAGCTCGCAGGTCAACCTAGGAGATGGTCGTCTGCTTAACCGGACTAACCTTTGGGCGTCCAGCCAGGGGCATACAAACTAAGCGACTACACGCTAAGGGTATCCCAGGGGATACCTTACGTGATTACCTTAGCGTGTAGAAGCAGGCTTCGTATGAGCCTCCGCTAAGGGTGTCGCTGGTGTGGGTGGGTGGAGAGCAAGAGATAGGCTGGACCAGAACAATACTATTTCAGCATTCGGAAGAGAACTCTTGTGCAAAACATGGTTCTAAATGTTTTGCATTTAGATTTTCTATTGATATTGGGTTATCGTCTGCATTATGTAGAATGCAGTCGCTGTGGTCGAAATCGGCTAGATGGCATCATCATCATGTAGCATATGGCATGTAGCATTTAGACCGTGTAGGTATTATTGCAATTTGTTGATAACAGCTGTTTTTTTAATTACCGATAAAAAAACTTTCTATGTGGTTCTATGTAGTGTGAGGTTTAGAATGATGTGCTGAATATGTGGTAGCCGTTTGTGCGTCTGTCCGCCCTCCGCAGACTAATGGGGTGAATTCAGTATATCATACCTATATGACCAATATTACAAGAAATGATTCCAGGAACGTTATGGGAATCAAATAAATTTGATTTGTTTTATTTCCTCATACGCAATGAGTCGTTACAGTGGCAAAACGCAAGTAGCGATCGGCAAGCGCGACGACGAGTTCGATGAACTCTGTAGTTAGGCAGGCAATGAACAGCTGGTTTCACACGTAGTTCGTTAGAGTATTTCAACATCGAATATTGCTTTGTTTTACGTATCGCTCTGTACAGAGAAATAAAGGAGTATTAACTGAAACAATGATAACGAAAATGAAAATTTTCCTGAGAAAACATCCGGTGGAATATGATTCAAAGTCAGGAGCTGAACGCACCCTGCCAGAGTGCGGAGGGCTGTCCCTTGTATTATATGACAGCTAGATACTTTCAACCACGACTAAAACTTGGTGAAGTATAAATTTAAGGGGAATTGTTTGTCAAAAATGTTAGAACAATTACAAGGTTGACTATGCCAAATTTTCAGGCGTAGTTATTGGCAGGAAATCACAACAAAGTACAATTTTATAAACTGTTAACGATGGTTAAATATTACGTATGTATGCCAAACTAATTCTGGCACGTCCCATTAAAATAGTTGTGTTTTGAAGCAATTATAAACAAGAATTTATGTCGCTGTATCCACATAATCGGCCATATATTCTTAGCTCTTATTTTTGGACACTGCTGCTAAAGTGCTATTGGGAAAATGGCCAGAACGACCATCTACGTACTAAGACACTATTTATTTGAATAACTTATAGATGTTTCTCGCGCAATCCTAGTTCCTTGTGGCAAAATTTATATTTGAGAATCAGCGATAATGACGTTAATGATCAGAGGAGCCAAAATCAAGCCGAAACTTCAATAAAATTTAGCACATAATTGAGAATTGACAATAAACTTCTCTAAAACCGTCTCTTCCTCGACACACTCACTAATAATGGTACACGTGTTTGTACTAATTGTCAAAGAATCTTAATAATAGGAGCAAGGACTGTTGACAAGGTTCTATAATAGACAACTTTTATTCATCAAAGTCTACAAGTTAACACACACACAGAATTATGTTCTACCTTCAAAAGCTTAAGTATTTACCAATCTACAAAAATATAACTTTGTAATTCACTGTCAGACAAAGCAAAGCACAACACTGGCTCTAGAATTATGAAACTTTTCACAAACAAAAATTCATCCCCTAAAGGGGTTAAATAGAGGGTGATAATTTGTATGAAAGTACATCATTTTTGCCAAAAGACAATCCTATAGGTTATTTTTCCCATATCTTTAAGATAGTTACCTTATTCTATACTTTATTATACACTAAATTACGCATCTCTTAATTGTTTTAAATATATGGGTACAATGGCGGTCTAGCAGCAGTGATAGCCTAGTATTGTGACCTTCGGACTGTCAATACATAGGTCTCGAGTTCGAACCCAAGATACGCAACTCTGATTTTTCGGTTTCATGTACGTATTGTATAATTATCACTTGTCATCGTGAGGAAACCAGCATGCCCTAAAGGTATTTCTCGACGGCATGTAAAGCCAAGTCAGATGCCCATGGGCAGCATAAAAACTCTGACACCAGGTTAAGCACTAACCACACGATAAAAAAGAAGATGGCGGTCTGATAATGAAATCTTTCAGACAACCAACAACAAACCCCAACTTTCTAAATTCCTAACGTCTAGAATCTAGACGAAAACAAAAACAGTTCTTGTTTGAGCCCATTCCTCATTCCACTAAAAGCAGAAGTTCCGTGACGTAACCAAATTGAAAAGTAGCGATAGTCTGGTTATAAATCTTGGTGCAATCGATTTCCTAATGTTGATTTACAAGTAAGACTTTTGGCAATGCAGACTAGTCCGGGTGTGATTGACTGTTAGTACGTGTGCAAAACGAAGATATGTACCGATGAGGAAGCATCAATTTGCATTGCTGCTGGATTTTCGAAACAGGAATTTATCATTATCTTCGGAAATTCAAAAGTTTTGCAATAACAAAGACATTCAAATATTTACACACAAGACGAAGAAAATGGATAATCCCAGACTTATTACTACAAAGTAACAAATCAAAATCGTCAAAATCGAAAATGTTCGAGATCAAAATTTTTAATCTTATTCCCAATGTCCGCTCTATAATTCTTTTAAATCTCTTTGGCAATAACCAATCTTCACGTTCAACATTATGTTAGACCTTAGACCTAGCGAAAATCATCGTTAAACCTGGTTTATGGGTGTCCTACTCAGCAACACGTCTGTCCCAACGGACATCAGCTAATATGTCTTGATAAAAGCAGAACGAACAAAGAATCTGCGTGATTCTAGTCACTTTTCTAGTTGAATCAAAACAATGTTTTAAAACATTTGAACAGTTCATTCAACACAACAATTATTCAAAACTAATTCTTCATCACGTTTCAACATATTTTATTAATAATTCATAATTTTATAACTGTGGCCCTCTAATTATTAACTTATCTTTTCGTGAAAGTGTTTATACCATATTCAAGTCATCTCAAAGCCGAAGTCTGGTTTCCAAAAAATAATTATTTACAAATTCTGTGTGCCTGTTAAAACATAGTTTACGAATATTGTTAGCACGGCAACCAGGCGGTGAGATCATTCTCTGTTCAGTTCGTGGCAACGAGCCGAAAAAACTGTTTTTTTTCCTATTTCACTCCAAGGAATACACTATTTAACCGTCAAACAACATGTGCATCGATAAAAAGTGTTTAAAAACAGTATAGGAAGCTGCAGAAAGATTAAAAAATAATCTCTGTGAATATCGAGATTAGGTGATCGTGAAAGCCCATCCATACTGGTGCATACTAATGTTATAAATGCAAAAGAAGCTCTGTCTGTGTATGTAATTTGACAGCCCGTATCTTGGGGAATGACATTGGTTACTTACTGTCCTGAATATATGAATTGTTAAAAAATAAATGCAGACACAGAGAGAAGACCCGAGTCATAAAGCTTGTTTTACTTTTAACTGCATTAGTATTCGAATGTTACGATTGAAATTCTCTGAAGTAAATACCATTAAGCACAGCTTGAACTTCGTATGAGACCATATAACGTAGTCTCATCTGGTAGTGTGTCTCCATCTTTTTCTTACTGTTTACAAGGAAACTTCAAAAGAAAAATTTAAAATAAAAACCTAAATTGGTTTTTAATTTCTTATAATAAACCACTTAAAGCTTTTCTCTCGAGTCTAAACAGTTAACTTTCCTTTTTACATACCTTTTTAAGGAAAACCACGGCGAAAAAACACATCTATATAATTCTGCCAAAAAAACTGCATTTCAAAGGATCTACTCATTCATTTCCAGACGAACACGTAACCTATTAACATCGTTATAACACATGATATCATACACACGAAATGCAAGGCTGAAAACTTCATAAAACGGGTTAAAAATATTTGAAGTAACTGACGTCGGGATCGTCTAAATATCCGAAAAGTAGTTTTAACGGATATCCAGTGGGGATACGACCTTCGGTGTCCATGGTCGCGGGTTTAATTCATGCAGCATTAATATTGTCTTGACCTAGACTTGCGTGTTTATGACATTTGTGTATGTTATTGTATGATAGAAGTAGAACTAATTGTTGTACTGCTGAAAATAAGTTTATCACTAATAACCCGACTGCTGAAAATTACGCTCTAATTAAATTCGGATTTTTTTTTTCGGTTTGTAGTGGTTTGTAGCCTATGTTACACGGGCCATAATAACCAATCAATTGACACCTTATTCATCAAAATCGGATGAATAGTTTACGCGCTTCAGAGGAACATACCTAAATACAAGCATACTTTTGGCTTCGCCATAGTCGGGTTAAAAATCTCCTTTATTCATCTGCCGAGGGTCGCGATTGGATCAAGGGCCTGATTCAGAAGGCAGTACTTCTCGATACCTACGGCCTGCCTTGTGAGGAGGTTCCTGTCTCTGGAGCCCTGACCACCGGTAGCTTGGATCCTGCTCCCGACACCGGTGGACCACTAAGTTACTGTATTTTAGATTTGTTTCATAGTTTATTTTTTAACTTTTGAGTCTAAAATCAAAATAAAAGTTATTTTTTTTTAATTCTGGTATTTTTAATATAAAGAATGTTTTTTTTCAGTTACAGTAAGTATGTGTTACAAATAAAAGCGTTAACACGTCTCAAATAACCAATCCCTTCTCTGCTATCATCTGTTGCAACTTAACTAACAGTCAATTAAAGAGAACTTTGAAGTTTTAACTGTTTATCTGACTCCAAAATACCCCTGTCCATCATAGGAGCTGACATATTAAAATTATAAACATTTTGTTTTTAAAAGCGCGAAGCTCATTGAGCCAGAGAGATTTATGTTAGAACTAGAAATAGATTTGATATAGAATGTGCGCCAACGGAAAATGTTACAAAATGTCTCCTCCCACGCGAACTAATAAAAATATCCTATCATTTCTCGTAACTAACGAATAACACTGTATAATTATATTAGTTGAGAATTTTCTTGAATTTTTTGTGAAGTCTTTGAACATACGAATGATAGTATTTCATTAAAAATTCATATCAATCTAGGTAATTAAATTAAGTTCAAAGAATATGATATAGTTTTGAGGAAAATATCACGAAATTAACGCTGTTTTTAGCATAGATACAAAGAAGCTTTATTTCTACAAAAAAAAAACAACTAAAATGAGATCACATTTTTCCAGTGAATAGATTTAATTCAATGGACGTAACTTTGTGTTATTGGAGAATTAGAACAAGCATTCTCATTTCACGAAAACACAAAATCCACTTCACATTTTCGCAAAAAAAAACCTTAAAACCTTTTAAAAGAAAGAGTCAACACAAACTGAATCCCGTCACATAATAAACTTAATTAACTACACATTAAAGCAGGTTAAAACATTAACTAGATAAGAGTTGACAGTTTAAATTAAACACAAAACTCAATCGTTGCAAGTTAAACCAACACTGTTTTCTCTGAACCGACAGTCACCACTTCCCTACCTCCCTGTTTCCCTAGTCGTTAACATATTTCCTACTCCATAATTACTTCCTACACTTTAACAGCGAAATTAACTCGTGTTTTCGAGATGAACTCGTGTTTTTTCCGTGCCAACAACACAGCGGTGAATGGCCGGTGAGTTTTGAGCTTTGTTATCCACGTCTGTTATTATGATAGTGATAATGACATTGCGTTAGGTGAGACAGGTGTACCTGAGAGCAGTCTCGAGTGTCAGCGCCTGCGCACCACACGCCTCCAGACCTCCAGAGCAGAACTACGCAGCTCCCTCTCGACACACGCCCGCGAGCCCGAAACGGCTATTTATAAACGTATCGCTTATAATTTTATTGTTTGAGCGAAAAGCCAGAACGCGACAAGTACGCGCGGCGGTCGTAACACTAATGCCAACTCGAATGTTTCCAGTTTCAAGGCGTTCCCTACGTGCTACATTGATAATTCCAGCAGTTGTTGATATAGAAGACGGTTCTATGGTCTCCAAATCATCGGCGACCTTCGTCGAAGTCTTCTGTGAGTTCGCTCGCCCTCATCCGACCCCGGTAGGCTGTCGCGTTCAATGTTGGATAACCTAACATGTAGGTCAACAGACTAAAGTCAAAACGAAAGTAAAAAGGATTCGAGCATAAATTTTAGAACAGCGGCGGAGTTTCAGTGAAAAGTTACAAAACTGCCATACTTCACTCCAAGATGAAATTGAAAAAGAGTTCGCGTTTTACTATTGATTTTGGTAAAACATTACAGAGTACGTGCTGCGACTTTTATACGATGCTTTGAATATTTTAAAAGGTGCTGAAATATTCGAAGTCCATTCAAAGTTTCAACTTGTGTAAAAAGCTAAATATTAATAAAATATTTGTTTGGTTGGAATTGACATCCCAATCTTAACACTCATTTGAAAATGTGAGAGGGCAAATCTATTTCTCTTCAACACCCATTAAAAAAGACAATTTTTATATTTATTTTGCTACTAGAGAAATGTATGTAGGTACTTTCAAAATCTTCTAAAACATTGCCTGACCTTTAACGATTTATTTGACGGCTTTGAAAGCCTGTTGAGAGATTTGTCTTTTTTACAGGCTTATTTTGTTATTCTTCCGAAACATAAGAATGCTGCAATATTTCATAATCTACTGCTGCAAGGACAAAGCTAGTTTTCTGCAACATGCGTGGCAAGTAACTGACAGATGAAGGAAAGCAATTAGGAAAAAAAAACATAAAAAGAACCTCACAGAAATACCAGGTGCATGAACTCGTTGAAGAATTATAGGTTCATTTAAGTTCACTGTCATATTGTTAGGGCTGCCCATTGGCAGCCCTAACAACACCACCTGCAGCAGCAAAACCTTATTCCAACGCTTGTATAATTAGGAGTAAATGAACTCTCAAGAATCTAGCTATCTTATTAGGACGGTAATCGTTGTAAGGTCCCTGAAAGTCGATGGATTTTTTAGATGAACTCCGAATAAAGCTCTTCCACTTCTACGGCGTTATCAGTTTTAGAGGCTCCTCAAACTCGACGGACCAAATGCCAGAAAAAGATGGCAGAGATGGATTGGTTACCTAAAGAACCCTAGGTAACTTAGGAAGCCGTGACGACATCCAGCGATTGAGTGGAAAATGCAGTATCAATAAAAAAAAAAAAAAAGCCAAATCGAGTAAAAGCAGTACATGCTTAGACATTGCATGTTATCAACATCGCCTCAACCAGCCCAAGCCGTTCACTACTCTTTAAGTCAAATTCTTACTACAATTTAGTGTTAGTTTTAGTGATAGTCAAGTGGTGTGACCGTCGGACTGCCAAGTCATAGGTCTCGAGTTCGAACCCAAGGCATGCACCTCTGATTTTTCGGATTCATGTGCGTATTGTTTAGTTATCACTTACTTCGATGAATAAAAAAAATCGTGAGGAAACCAGCAAGCCTGATATATATTTCTTGATGGCATGTAAAACCAAACCAGAGGCTCAGGCATAAAAACTCTGACACAAAGTTAGACACTAACCACATGATAAAGAATAAGACTACAATTTACACTCCTCGGATTAGGCCCAGCTAATAAAAATGGGTGTTCATTTGTTTTTACCATTTTCAAATTTCGACTTGTGTTTTAAACAAAAGCACATCAATCACAATGTGCCTCCATACCGTAATTTCCAATATAACCTTGAGTTTTCCGTTTAGCTCACGTGCGTAGCCAGAATTTGGCAAGCAGTTAGTTCTTTGGCAGTTCTAGGTTTGGAAACTATTCCAAATTATCCCATGTCTTAACAATGTCAGCCAAACTTCGACGGGCGTTGAATTTCTGAACGTCTGGTTGAAGGGGCGTCAATTTTGGCAGTAATCCGGTATTTTGCCGGCATTTTGCGGTGTATTGTATAATAGTTTGGCGTACGTGCGTCTGTGAGTATTTTGTTGTGTGTGAAATAATATTCATATGTTTTATACTTATAGGTAATGTTTTTTGCTCTCTATTACACAATATCTGCGGATGATTTTTTACACTATCAACTAGATAGTATTATAATATCTCTTTCCTAATAGTCCCTATACATCCCTTCTATTGCACTTCATATTTATGACAACATTCGGCAACATAATCTTCATTCAGAGTTTCTATCTATATAACAAGAGATTCTCTATCGCAGCTAGTTTAAAAAACAAAACCTACTGCGCTATGTCTATAAATCAAGGCGAGTCTAAATTAGATTAAATTATCCTACCATGTAAAATTTATGTAACTGTAAAATAACATTATGCCCGACCTAAGACCTCAAGCTCTGCAGTATTGTTTGCGACCACTAGACCAATGAGGCAGCCAAATGTGATGTTTAAAATATTGCAGTAAGCTCTAATCGTCCACCCAATTACGTCTGAGTAAGTGGACAATATCATTATTATCAACACCTGCGCACTAATAATTCATTACACTGCGACCATCAATCCGCCAGCCAGCGACTAATTATTATATCACTAAACATGTTTATAAGCTGCTAATTATATTGAGTAGCGAATAAACATAGACATAGTAGGCGCCTTTAGAATAGACAATATTTAATTTGCAAAACCAGTGTGTCCACGGAGTTTCTTAAACCGGTCTTCTCGGATTTTAAACCAACTTTCTGACTTTAACTGACCGGATCATACAATTCGAAAATGCCTAAATAAATGCTTTGAATTTCACGTATATTTTGATTTAATTAAAATCATTTGAAAAGATTTCATTAACAATGTCGTTTCAAATAAAAATCATTCAACAAATATAGCTGATGTGGCTCACCGGCTGCCCAACTCAAAGGGAGTTGGGAAGGACAGGCCGCATGTCGGACAAACTGGGGCCAAAACAGCAAGAATCTGATGCCCTGAGACAGTGAAGCAGATCACGAAGAAGATGGCAGGACGAATTCGACAGGTTCCGTCAGAATTGGAAGGAGGACGCGCGGGTTCACGAGAAATGGAAGGAGTTTAGCTACCCCAGGAGAGGAGTGGGACAGAGAAGGCTAGCAAAAAAACATAACCAAAAATATTGGTCGATCTGGAAGCGAGAGTAAAAGCTGTAGGGCTTGCGATAAATAGAACAGGAGGCATCATGTAAACATAATTTTGATGAAACTAACAAGGCATAGACAAGCTATAAAATTTCTATGAAATTATTCAGTGATCAAACTCTATTTGCATATGTAATTAACTCCCACGGTCAGTATAATTAGTGATTAAAGAAATCGTTACTATTTTATAGCCCATATTAAACTATCAATATTAGTGTTACCGTTTCAAATATTATATCTCGATCTTCGTTTACTGAATGTTCGCCAGAACAACAACAGTTTCAGCCAGAAAAGTTTTAGAGTATGAATGTGAATGGCTATAAGAGTAGAGGAAGACCTAAGAAACGATGGATGGACTGTGTGAAGGATGATATGGCTAGAAAGGAGGTGACTGATGAGTTGACGAGTAATAGAGAAGTATGGAAGAAGACATGTTGCGCCGACCACAAATTAATTGGGATAGGGGCAAGAGAATGATGATGTTCATGAACAGTTTCAGCCTCTAGTATTACATTGTTGCAAGAACCTGCAAGTTTCTAATACGCCAGGTATTTAGCATAGATACAAAAACATGAACAGGACAAACAGGCAGAGACAAAACGACCTTCTAGCCTAACGGATCCGTTCAAGAGCGAAAAGTAACAGTAAGACTAAAGACTGACAAACCGACGGTCAGACAGACAGGTCAATAGACAATAACAACACACAATTTCGTGATTGTAATAGTAAGTATTAGTATGAAAGTATGGATGGATGTATAGCGGCACATGCTATCAAAACGACAGTGCCTTTATTTTAAATAAAAACTTAAAAAGCTGAACACTTCACAAGTTGGGAGAGTGCTCCGTAGTTCTAAATTGGTAATATAACAATATAATGTTCACGCGCCGCACTGACAGAGCCGTCCGCTCAGCTAGTGTATCGATTACCTTATAGCCTGAAGAAGTGTGATTTACAACAGAGTAAGAAACAAACGGAGTTCTAATGGCATTTGTCTTAGAAAAAAAACTGGATCAACTTGTATTGAATAACAAGGGTTGATTCATGTCCCTATATGAATATATGTTAATGTGCATAACTATGTTGTTATGTAATAATATTTTTTTAATTATTTGACATAGATTATTTAATTTATTATCTAAGGCATGTGAAAATAGATTTGATTACTATTTACCATTTTATTTTACTATTGATTATTTTCATTTTCAAATTTGATCTTTGTGATTATTTACTATTGATTATTTTTAATTAGGATTTTTGTGATTATTTACAATTGTTTATTTTATTTTAATTATTGTTATCAACTACAATTAAATACTTCAAGGTTTACTTTTTGGGATTACGCATCGAATTAGAAAAGCTATTTTGATTTCATCCTAGTTTTATATTTATACAATTACCGGCTTTCATCATCAGCATCACTGATACGGAGACACGGTGTCTTCACACCCTACCAGCAACTGTAGCTTTTTTATTTAAGCATACACTAGTGGAGATAAATTTCTCACCGGCAGGGTTAACAGTCAGCAATCAACTAATAACGTGTTTCTCCCCAATACTGTGTTTTGCCGTAAGAGTTACCAACAAAGTGAATAAATGTCCACGATTCTACATCAGAAGTGGGATCAGTCAGCGACCAAATATGTGTTAATATGTGTTACTTTGTCCTTTACATCTATTGTGCGAGAGTGAGTGCGAGATATAGTCAATAGCTATAGCACAACCCTTTTAAGCTGACAAAAAAAATTGAATATGAACTTGTACCAACTCACAAATTGTAAACGATATTTATAGTTACCCTTACTAACTGTCGCTAAATATCTCACATCATGAAACAGGACTTGTGTATTATGATATGACAAGTTCACATTTAATTGTTTTGCCTAGTTATAACGATTTGACTATATCCGCATCCTTGGTGGTGGTGGGACAAGAATCTTACATCCGGCAGCACCAAAAGGTCACACATTATTACTCCATTCGTTCTATAATCCATGCTCCCTGTAGTGCACGGGGCTTACTCAGCGACTTGACGTAACTTTAAGTTGAGTAATATCGCTTCTTGAGCGATTTCCCCGAAGTTTACGAAAGGCTAAGTGTTGTTCTACGCAGATTGTGTGCATATTCATATCAGTACAACTAATAGAGTAGTAGTTGTGTCAGCACAACTATCGCTTGTACTAAGTTTTCACAAGTTTAAAGGAAATTCTAGCTTAAGATAATGAAAATTGTAGTATGTTTTTCATAATGGGTGTACAAATACCCTTAACGAAGCCGAAAGGCACTTATCCTCCCCGTCATTGCGATATTTTTTTTGTTCTAGACCATACCCTAAAGTTTCAACTTTTTTACAGGTTTTTTTTTGTCACTGTTGAGTCTGGCTGAGTTACAGTGGTTTGGGAATAGTGTGGTGGGTTAACCCTTCGACTATTACAGACGTCATGTTATGTTAAATCCCACAAAGTCATAACAAAATCAATCAAAATCAAAATATTTTTATTTCACATAGGCCTAGGTGGGCACTTATAAAACATTGACAAAAAGGTTCACGGTTCGGGTTGGTCGTTTCTTATGGAGAAGAACCGGCAAGAAACTACATGGTTACTCTTTTATATACTTGTCTGGATTCGAACTTACGGCCTACAGTCGGGAGTCGTTTCCACTGGGCTACCAATAACTTCTCGTACCACCATTTTAAATATAAAAAATGCAAAAACAAAACTTTCTTGATGTGATCATAATAAGATTTATCTATGTAAATATAAGTGCACTTCTCTTGTGTTAACTCGGTAACAGTCAAATAGGTCACTTTAATATTGGCAAAGATACGACATTTTATTTGTATCAATGACAATAAAGACGAAAATCGTACAATAAGATCAAAAACAAGAATAAGTTGTTTACAACATTGGAATTTCAATTTGCTACAGAATTGTGGTGTCTTTTTTATTGTAGGCCATGACAATACTTCTGTAAAGCGTAGTTAGCTTTCTTTGTGTTAAAATAAACAAAAATGGCACAGCAAAACGTAGATATCAATTTAGAAAAATAGATGTGTTTAATTTACATGATTAATGGTGATTTTGACATATTTTTAATGATTTTGACATTATTAGTACCTAAATTATTACCAAAATTGTATGCACCAAATATTATGTACTAACACTAGTGTTTAAGATGTATATGTATTACTAACATATTGGATTGTATGATCTGTTAATAAATAATTTATTATATTAATTAATTTAGGAAACAGATTTCAATATCATCTCTCTAAGCTTTTCCCATCTATGATGGGCTCGGCTTCCAATCTAACTGGATGCAGCTGAATACCAGTATTTTACATAGAGCGACTGACTGTGCAGGTCTGAACCTGCACAACGCAGTTAGTACTGGGTAATAAGATTTTCTGGTAATAGATTAATATGGTAAATAGAAAACAGCGGTTGCAGCGGTTTTGACCGAGTTAATATTGCACTTTTGTAAGACACAGCAGAGTGAGAGTGAATTTATTGTAAAACTTTACGACATAATGTCCTTCTTTCACACCGTGTATTACAATCATGATCATATACCGTGAACATATATTCTATACTACACATAAACTGTCACTTACGGGATATCTTCCGTGATGGTCTTTTATTTTGAGCTCCCGATATTTCGACGCTGTCAACCCGCAATCATGGCGCTTGCAACAGCGTCGAAAAATCGAGAGCTCAAAATTAAGGACAATCACGGAAGATATCCCGTAAGTGACAGTTTATGTGTAGTTGCAAACCGTGAAAGTTTAAAACAATGTTATTCTATGCTAATATTATAAAGGCGACTTTGTAAGTTTGTAAGCTTGTATGTAGGGGTAAGATCCGGAACTACTGATCCAATTCTAAAAATTAGAAAGCCACCATTATTCGTGAGTGCTAATATACCTATAGCCTATAAATTACATTTATATCATGCATTTTACCCAAGCCATCACAATTTTTGCGGACGAAGCCGCGAGCTAAGTGCTAGTTGTCAAATAAAACACATAATTGTAAGAATAAAATAATACACAAGCACTTACTACGATTCGGTGGTCTTATTGCAACAGCCAACATAACGTAACATACGAAGCATTCTTTGTTTTATTATGTAGACGACTGTGTTGTATTTGCAGTAGTAGATATTTAATAAAGAGTACTATAAAGTACAAGTATTTGTGCTTTTCAAGGAAAATTCCACCTTTGTGTTGTTGGGTACGGACGCATATCTCAAATTATTAAAGCTTCTTCTTAGTAAAATATGAATGTTTGAACTGCTTTGTTGTTACGCTGAACTCGTGCATTTATCTTTAAAAAATCCATAAAGTCGATTGCCAACTATAGTAGGTAGAAAGACTATAGTATGTAGACTGTGTCGTTGGTCTAGTGGTCGCAAGTGCGACTGCTGAGCATGAGGTCCAGGGTTTGATTCCCAGGTCGGGCAAAGTGGTAATGGGTTTTTCCATCACGATTCTTCAGTAGCAGCCACGGAGTCTAGTTTTGAGCCCGGTTCATAGCAATAGGCTCGCCCCTATTACATATGGGACTTAAAAATAACTGGCGAAATGTGAGTGTACTATTAGGTACAGCTCTGCCTAACCCTTCAGGGATTACAAGCGTGATGTTACGTCATGTAACTGTAGTATGTACAATTACAATACTTATCAACTATAGTGCTTCATAATTCGTTTAGCGCGTGACCATAGTAGGAACGATTGCCGCCATTTTGTTTTTACAACGAAATTTCCACAGATCATTTCACAAATGATTACCAACAGCGCCCTTTTGCCCTTTTCAATCAACAGCTAAAAGAGCCATGCGCACTATACTCTCTCTAATTTTGTTGTTAATAACATTAAAGCTTAAAGTGGGTTTAAATTAAAAGTACACTTTACGTAGCCCAAAGGCACTTGTTCTCCCCGTCATTGCGATATTTTTTTTGTTCTGGATCATACCTGAAACTTTCTAGTTACGGAGACATTGGGGGTCAAACTTCCAACATTTTCACAAGTTTTTTTTAATAAAAGTTATGAATGTTATAACTTTACTTTTAAAATCCTTTTTGACACCTGTACTTATTCAATGCATCCTTCAGCACTTTGTTTTGAGTGCGTTTCATTGAGTTACTTAGTTTGGTGTGCAGAATGCTTGGTTGACGGCTTCACACCTTCAAAGAACATTTTTGCCATTTTAGTCAACAACAATTAAATTATCATCAGATTCGACAGCAGGGTCTTGTTCTTATTTTAGAATTTATTGGTCTTAAATTTTATCTAGCTTTTATGAAACCTTAGGAAAATATGAATCCCTAACTTTTGTATCCGATACCCAGAACTTTGAGCACAATAACAATGCATCTTACTTTAAAAATTCTTAGCATACCTCGCTAGCTGCACGACTATTAACTTTAATTTATAATGGCTCTTAAGCCCAGATAGATAGTGCTTTAGGCAAATAAAATTACAATATTTAAATCACGGATGCTTACTTTAGAGGACTATCTTTCATCAGAATGTAAGATTTGACCCTATGAAAATATTGGTGCTTTTGTCATCCCTTATGACAAAATGGGATCTACGATTTAATCCGAACCAGTGGCTTCGTCAAAAATCTGAAAGTTTGACAATCGATCAATATTTTGGATATCAGAATTGGCAAGTCTCTAATTGGGTTCCAAGAATGAAATGAGCCCAGTCACTTAATTCTACACTAACAAAGATTACACATAAACTGTCACTTACGGTACGATATCTTCGGTGATTGATCAACCCGCGATCATGGCGCTTGCAACAGCGTCGAAATATCGGGAGCTCAAAATTACAGACAATCACGGAAGATATTCCGTAAGTGACAGTTTATGTGTAGGTGTAAACCGTGAAAGTTTAAAACAGTGTTTAACATAGATTAATTCATCATCATTTCAGACGTAGGACGTACGGCACGGTACGGTACCTCCCGCTCGTCATAGGCCTCCCCCAAACGCCGCCCCATCGATAAATTAGTACAATTATTAGTTAATAAGGAAATAATGGGAAGCCAAAGACAGCTCAGTTACAAAAATCGTAAAAATATAGTATAACTCTCCCGTGAATGTGAAGGTTACCCATTAATCAAACTTCAAAATCAGTAACTGCACTCAAAACCAATATACCAATGAAAATGCTAACAAATCCATCGCCGTACATTGAAACTACGTACACCGATAAAAACCAAAAAAGCAAAAACTTGGACAGTTCTGGCAACGCAAATAGACAACAATAGTTATTGACGTGGCTGTCGACTGGCAATGGCTGGCAACACAGAGTTTAAAATGCAACTCGGCTTAGATATATACCAGGTTTTTTCTACTGAATAACAATTTGTTGTACCGTACAGTAGCTAATATATCGAAGTCGCTTTTCGTTCGTGAATGCATGACAACTTGCTTCTTAGTTGTTTGTCATAATCTAGTTGTGATGGGTTATGCGCACTTCGTCCCGCGTTCAAAAATCATTCTATTCGTAATTGGTCCTATTCGCAGTCGGCCCCATACGCAGTTCGTCCCATTCGCAGTTCGTCCCGTACGCAGCTCGTCCCGTTCGCAGTTCGTCCCATTCGCAGTTCGTCCCGTTGAATTAGTTTTTAAGGGAGAGGTAGATTTATATGTCCAAAGTGGACAGGGATAATAGATAAATTGTATTAAAACATCCAAATTCAATAAATTTATATTTTAATGACTTTTGAAAAACTTTTAATCTCGGTAATGTATTTTGTTGTGTCATATAAACTCAATAGTGTAAACCTCCGTCCTTTTAATTTGACATCACAGATTTTCGTTGCCTATTTTTTCTCTTTTGCTCTGTATTTTGGTTGTTATATTTTATATTTGAGTACAAAAAGAAAATAAAGGGGGGGGGGGTATTAAGTTTATCCGAATAAAATGGATCAAGAATTTGAATTTATAACAACTCGAAGTGGTAAACGAGCACTGTGACAATCAAAACGAAAGTTCGAAATGGCGATATGTAAACAGAAATAAGTCTAGTGCATCAATAACAATACATGAAACGAGGAAAATAATTTGTAGTACAGTAACAAGTGATAAAGTTATAGTTGAAAGGAAAGTTATTGAATCTCTCAAGAAAGAAGTTTGCTGTGATTTTCGGCCAATAACGTTGGTCTATGAGGACAAAATTCGAAAGCTGATACGGAAATTTTGTAAACATGATATATATCTGTTAAACTCCACAATTAATCACTTTACGAGTAAAATGGCGACAAGTCTATGCAACGAAATCCGTGCATATCAAAAACAAATGCTCTAAATAATGGTGAAAACAGCAGTAATTAATTGTGGAGTGCAATCTACTTGCACCTAGTACCGGTAAAGTATATGATAAAATAATCAATAAACTTGCAACCTTTTATTTGCAAATGAGAGTAGAGGAAGATCAAAGAAACGATGGATGGAGTGTGTGAAGGATGAAATACAAACAAAAGAAGCTGTCTGATGAGTTGACGAGTAATATAGAAATATGGTAGAAGGAGACATGCTGCGGCGACTCCAAATAAATTCGGATACAGGAGAATGATGACTATATTTGCCCATTATAGACTTAAAACATTACAGCAGAATAGTAAACGTAACTACAATAGACAGAATCAATACTGTTTGTCATATTGCGTTTTCAAAATCAGATCTATGAATGCTCGAATCATCTATATCTATACAAATTAATTTAAAATAAACACACATTTTTCAGTTTTTGTCTATAAGCCTGTCGGTCTGTCTGTCTGTCTTTTTGTTCCGGCTAATCTCCGAAACGGCTGGACTGATTTTGACGGCACTTTAACTAGCAGATAGCTGATGTTATAAGGTCTAACAAAGACTACTTTTATTTTAGAAAAATAATTAGGGTTCCGTACAAAAAAATTAAAACCTATGAAATTGGTAACACAATATGATTCAAAAAGGGAAGTAATATGTTTTTTTTAATAATAATTTCTCACGAACGTAGGTCGCGGGCAACAGCTAGTATATAGATAAAATTTGTTTGTCAATCAATTCGCGGGATTGATAGCTCACTATGTGCAACAAACGGCCATTCATCTAAAGCCATATCAATAGCTCTCGTTTGATCTATGCCATAGACATTAAGCACTCATTATCTAAATTAATTTATCTCTGGTTTCCGACAAACGTTAATGATAATGATGCCTTTGACAGAGTCAAACTGTCTGATCAGAATCGTTGGCTCGACTCCTAGTGCACGTTATTAATTGGCGATCTAAACTTTTATTAATTTTTTTATTGAGAGTAATAGTAACTCAATGGTAAAGGCCTCGACTTAAGAATTATAGGACGTGGTTTCGAACCAGGTTGGCTTGCTTGGGTTACTTTGTGTCATTTATTTCATCACCACTGCTCTCAAAACGATGAAGAAAACATCGTCAGAAAACCGGCGTATCCTGGAACCAAACATTCGAAGATATGGGACATCCACCACCCAACCATACTGGGCCCGCGTGGTGAGCCGACTGCTTCGCATAGGGAAGAGACCTGTGTTCCAACAGAGGGTTGGATGCTCGGTAACTACAATGTGGATTAATTAGGCGTGAATTATACAGAAACGGCGTAAGGTGAAGGCACGTTTTCACACAAAATGTAAGAAGGCGACGACGTGTCGTGAATTACACAAGCGGCGCGGCGCAGGCACGCCGTTCCACTGTGGAAAATAATGGTCTGTTTCTGATTAAAAATCAATAACTTCTTTATTTCTGAATATTATGTTCTAAAATTTTGCACAAATATAGAATAGTGTATATGGCTTCAAATAGAATGTAATTTATTATGATTAAATTTAAAATAATAAATTAAAAAATAAAACAAATTAAAAAATCTCCAATGTTTATTTCTTAACAATGAATACTATTATTTTAATGTTTACAAAAACCAAATATCATATAGTACATCAAAATAAAAATCAAATAAAATAAAAAAAGCATTTTTTTAAAGATTAAAATCGAACACAGATTAATTAATTAATTGTACTGTTTACTAAATGTTATGTTATTTATACTTGATGAACTTCGGGATCTAAAATTAATTCGTTCACTTTCAAAAGATCTAAGGTGTCTTCATCAAGTTCCTTCACGTTTTTAGTATACGGTTTTCTAATGCTGGTAATGTAAGGATCTGAAGTATAAAGAAGAGTATGAAATACATCTTCGTTTGTAGCGGATCTTGAGCATTTTCTAGCATGATGAAGACGAAATTTTTTATAATCCTTATTGCGAGATTCTTGTGCATTTTCCGAAAGTTGACCAATAGGAAGTACTGCAAAATGCTTTATGACACTTTCTCCATGAATCAATATTTTGTGAACTGAAGATGGCATGTAATACCATTCATAATTGCTCACATAGATCCAAGCTGTCTCCAGAGCATAACTGCCAAATTTTTCAGCATTTATCATTACACCCGATGAAAGAGCTTGCAGAATTATGTAAAGTCGTTTAATCAAATTTATATCCACTCCTGTAATTTCAGCAGAGCAGCTTGCATTGTGAAAAAATCTTCTGGCAGTGTTACCGTCATTAGAATTACCACTTACTTGTCTTGGTTTGTCGATGATCAATCCTAGCTCTTCACGGAAACGCCTTTGTACCAGGGTTTTCTTCTCTTGCTTTAGTCGTTTCTTTTCTTCACTTGTGGCTGACCATGTTTGGAAAGACAGATTATAGGAAATATGTAAAATCATTTCCATACAACGAATCCAGGCGTGCAAAGTAGACAGTCCGTATTGATAAGAATCTTCATTTTCAGGCCTAGCTGTCACTTTTGTCAAATCGTTCATTTGGCGTGGAGTAGCTCCACATATTGTACATGTGGAACCCGAAGGCGTATCTGTTAATACCTGAGCTACTTTACCATCTATCATTGTAAGGAAGAGATCATGCTTCACTTGCACTCCCTCACCTTCTTTGTTAATTAATGATGGACTCAAGGAATTTATTTGACCCTTTATTTCATCCACAACGGCTTTAGTTTTCTCGGGAGTTTCTTTACAAAATTCTATTAATATAGGCCGGCAAAAACGAACAGATGAAGGTACCGGATTTTGCCAGACAACATCACCTGTTAGCTCGTTAATTAACTTTATAGGCACCAAAGAAGTGATAAATAAATTCGAATCAGAAATAAGTTCAGACTCTTCTGGCAGTTTCTGTTTGTACTGGCTTTGACCGGATGAGCCATCACAGCCCCATTTACTATACAGAAGTAAGTTATTCAATCCATTCCTATAGACTGAATCTATTGTCAATATTCTAGCTGCAGTGTGATCTAATAAATCTTGAAGTCTTACTATTTTTGCACTTGTGTCTGTAATTTCTATGGCTGAAGACGGTGGATAGCAAGTAGTTTTAACTTCTTGCACTTTGTAATATGGCGGAAGCACAAAACATTTTCGTTCGTTCGTTAAATTTCTCAAGTACAAATATTGTGCTTTCGTTAAATCCAAGTCAATAAATACGCTCAATGCTTCTTCATCCGTTAACATTTTGGTCTGCCTTGCGTCTTCTATGAGACTCGAAAATAAGGTCTTATTTTCACTGTTTCAAAACTGTTGATAATGCTTCCAACGATTTTCCTCCTTCGATATACGAAAGTATTATTTCACGTTTAGAACACTTGAAAGTAGACATTTTGAAGAGTCAACAAATGTAATTACACTTCTGTTAATTCACCACTATTTTGTTATTTACAATAGAATGAAACCACTGTTTATATACTATTTGAAATATGAGGGTAGTGTGCATTTTGTTGATTAATATTTTCACACGCAACATGAGTGCAAAAAAGATAAATGCCCTAATATCAATGATAAATTACAAAATTTACCGCAAACTATTGATGTAAACAGCAACATTTCAAACCGCAATAGATAGCGAGCGGTTTTCCGTTTTCTGACTCTTATCACATTTTTATTAATTCCTCCGAAACCCGCAAATATCCGCAGCTGTTATTATTTGATTATGTTTATGGATAGTTAGGCTACAAATCAACATTAAATGTAAAGCAGGGGTAAACGTGGGTAACTGTCAAAAGTCTCGTTGAACTTTAAAATAACTTTTTTTTCACCATATTTTATTTTGCAATTATTTTAAGGTGAACCTTAACATAACATTAAATACATATTAGCTGTTTCATATTCTTCAAAAGACGAGGTTTCCAGAAATATATAATACATTATACCTTTTCCTGTAACGTATAACAATAAAATCAATTTAAAAGTGATGAAGTGAACGGGCCTGACATGGACGTCCGTCAAAACTATAAAGTTTGTGGTGTTGTAAAAAAATCATTTCATTTAATATTTATAATTTTTTGATATTATAGTCTAGTTTGGTCCTTAAACTATTGAGTAAAATAAAAAAAGCATGCCAGTAGCGACATTGACAAAAACCATTTTTAATCAGCAGTTGTTCTACGATTTTCCATAGTGCGTTCTTTCGTTTCGTTATCCGTCCCACGCCTGCGCTGCTTCTGTGCCGCGCCTTCACCTTACGCCGTTTCTGTATAATTCGCGCTAAGATAGAACAAAATTAAAATGAAATTCTGCAGCAGCAGTTAAAATGGTCACAGACTTTGTTAATATTATTTAGTCACTTTGTGACCATTTTACGAATTGTATCCTATATTATCCTATTATCAGTCTGCTAAAGCAGTGCTTCAAAATACGGTCTTCTTCTTTCTTCTTCGTTCTGCCGCGACAATCACGGACGTTTGAACTGTGGTAGAAAATTGTAAACCAAATCTAAAAAAAAAAAACAAATCATAATTTATTTGTTAACATAGGTAAAAAAAGTGCGGCCCTGGAACACAAAGGGCAAAGGAAGGAACATGGATAGGTTTTAGTCAGTAAAAGTCTGACACTCCCTCCTGCTCAGCCCAGAGCGGGAGGGGTTATTTGATGATTTCCCATCGGTAAAAAAAAAAAAGGGGGAGGAGGAGGGTGTAGGAGTTTAATATTTTTTTTTAAGTGACAATAAGTAGTTGAACTTCACTTTCCATTATTTTCTTGGGTTGGTGATACTGTATTTTATTTATTGATATAATTGAAGAAAAAAATACGTGCTTATTCCCTATTCTTATTAATTTGACACAAAAAACGAAATGAGGCATCAACGACCAACGTACAATTTAACAATGTTATGAGGTTATTTAACAGTGAACGTTCACTCATACTAAAACCACCGTGTTTGTATTGTTATGTGAGTGAGTCATGGTTGTTTATATGTATAATAAGTATGTATTTACAAACAAAAAAGTATCTATGTAGTATTATCAACTATCTGGTGTCCACGACACAAGCCTCGTAGCTTAGTGTGGCACTTAGATGGCGCTGTGTGTAATGTCCAGCGATATTTATTTATTTTTATTTATGTTGAAATCGTTGTGAATGTGTGGTTCATACATGATGAAAATTCCGGTAAACTGTAGTACACTTTACTTATTGTTTACCCCAGCTTGCTCTCTGCACGGTTAGGATATAAAGAAAATGTTGCAGAAAGTCCAGCCGGCTAAATAACACCCGAACAATATTTAAAAAATCTGGCCAGTTGCGAGTTAGATCTCAATGGAGAAGAACGGGCCAGAAACTCCATGGACACTCTTTTAAATCAGAATATTGTTACAAAACCTTGGTTACATCATTCATGTTGAGATGTTACATTATGTGAGAACGATGTAGCAAGATGTGCACGTTAAAAGTGTCCATAAAAGTGAACAAAATAGGAATTGTTCAAAGATGCTCTTTTGTTTAACCTTTCATCGTTGTGATTCTTGTGTCTATTTCTTAGTTTATTTCATAATGAGGGCTATCGTTTTTGAGCTCAACAGATGGCACCACTGTCGCGTAAACTTATCTCAATAATTCTATTTTATACTTTACAGTTCCAATAACTTCAAAAAAAGTTTATTTTATTACGTATAACAACATAGTGTTGAAATACAAACTTGAAATACCCACAATATACATATAATAAAATATTTACAATATTCTCCTTAAAATTAGCAAGCAAGAAATGTTTAAAAAATCATTTTGCCTCCAAGTACTAACAATAAAGATCCTAATAAGTTGCTACATACAATCTTCAAGTGATAATTAATCAGGAATATCTCAATCTAGACCACAATCGTGAATATTAGTGAAAATACGTGATAAAAAAGCACACAACGCGTGAACTTTCAATGACATCTGACATTTCGGTGCCCTCGCGTTACACTAGCGCCTCTAGCGGCGAATTGACACGCGATAGCCCCCATTCTTTCGTCCGTTGCAATGCAATCGTGAACCTTCGCTATTTCCCTATTTGGTGTTTTCCGAGAGCAATACATATTTTCCTCCGAGAATAAATGACTCAAATGTTGCACTCTATGTTTGTCGATCTGTTCTCATGTTGTTACATGCTCCGACCTGATATGTAGGTACTTCAGTGTAATGACTGCCTCATTGGTCGAGTAGTCGCAAGCATGACTGCTAAGCATGAGGACCTGGGTTGATTTTCCATCAGGAATATCTCAGTAGCAGCCACGGAATCTGGACTTGTGCCCGGTTGATGTTGACGGGACTTAAAACATAACTGATGAAGTATAGATTTACTATTATACACCTCTGCCAAACCCTTCGGGGATTATGCTCAGTGTAATACTGGGTCAATATCATTAAGTCAGATTTAGGTAAACGTTTTTAAATTCTTCATAGTTTGCTTGGGATTTTGAGCAATTTGGTACTCGAGCATGGAAGACGTAGTTGGGTCGTTTTCATAACGATTTTGTCCTGTGAAACGTGGTGTTCAGCTGCTGCCGGTTAGACTGGAAGTCGACCGCAACATGTTTGGCAAAATGACTAGGCAAATGATGATATTTCCTGTGAAATTTTCAGTCATTACAAACATGAACAAATTTTTGAGAATGCCTTGTATAAAAATAGTAATAATTATCAAACTGCAGGACAGAAGCCTTTTCTTAAACTGACAAAGAACTAGCATTGACCCGCTATTTTTTATATTACCCGAAAATTGACTACTATCATTTGTTTAACAAATGAACCAATTTAAATCCTTCTATCTATCTATATCTTCTATACTAATATTATAAAGAGGTAAAGTTTGTGAGGTTGCAGGGGGTAATCTCTGGATCTACTGAACCGACTTTGAAAATTCTTTCACTAGTAGGAAGCTACATTATCTCCAAGATGATTTTTACTTTTTAACGCAAAAACTACTGACCGAATTTGGATGAAATTTGGCACACAGATAGTTTATAACCTGGACTAACACATAGAATACTTTTATCCGGGTAGTACGATCCCGTGGGACAATTACCGAACTCCACGCGGGCCAAGCCACAGGCTTAAGCTAGTAACCACATAAAATAAAATTTCAATCACAATTCAACCATACGAATATTTTCATGCTGCACCGAAATTGTACTATTAACAAAAATAATAAATTAATTTACAAAATTGTTTATTCGCAGTGGCGTTCAGAGTGGCAAGATGATTACTTTTCACTACAAAATATTGCAGTTTATAAATAAAACCTAGCCTGCAACAATATGTCTGTTCCGTTATATTTATAACTAATTCAACATGCTAAATATTAAACGCAGGGTTGTCGACAAAAATTTCACAAAATAAAAATAAAACATTTTGTTAAAAGAAGGTTGGCATTAAAATATACTTAAGAAATGCTGAAACCAAAAACAAATAACTCATAATATAACTGACAAAACCGTAAATTACGACAATTTTCTTGCATTTCAGTTTACGTTTTACAACAATGTCATTTTGACAACATAACAAATGGTTGTTTTAAACCGCATTCTGTTTTCGAATAGAAAGTTCACCCCTGCGCGTGGGCAAGCACGATCTGTCAGTGTCGTCATCAAGGTCGTTGCGCGGACGCACGACGAAACAACGACGGTATTTTGAGAACTGAATTGCGCAACGTTCTCGTCGAGTTTTCGATTTTCTTACTGTGAAAAGTTTTCGTCGCTAATTAGCATCAATTCTTCCGCTTTCAAGCGTCATAGTTAACGCTTTTGATATTTCAGAAAAAAAAAAAGTAAATGGTCCTCATTTCCGTGGCTTTCTATGTTCAAATGTTTCTATTAGAACTTTTGAATTTCGTCATAAAAAAGTTTGTATTCTATTTTTAACTTTTAACATCACGCATCATCAAAATTCTTTTTTTTTTCACGATCTGTCAGCGGTTTTGACAAGTAAGTATTGGTCTTTACAGCCGGGTGCAATTTTTTATCCATTCCTCTTCTAAATGGTTTTGTTGGCAGCACGTAGACTACACGTGGGTGATGGAGTTGCATGTCAATGATCTCGCATCACTCGCATACTAGAACCACCCGCACGTTTACATGTATAGACATCACGTATGCAAGCATATATAGAAAATTCCACGCGATTCGCCAGCGTTTTTATCGTTTAGCACATTTATTTGCCAATGTATTTTAATGTGGTTGCAATTGGGAGTCTAATATTGTTGGGGATAGATTTACGGCTGAGGTCAGCCTAGATTCTTGAACAACAGATCTTTCTGGCTTTCTATATTAATCATGATCATTTTAGCTCTCAAAATATAGTAATCTTAGTGTCCCAAAGACGAAAACGTAGTAAACTATAACCTATTCATGAACACGCAGATGTCCCAGCCGTGGGAACATTATTTAAATAATGTTCCCACGGCTGGGACGTCTGCGTGGTCATGAGAGGGAGTGGCCTGTAAGACTATAATCCACCACGCGGGCCCACTGCGGTTTGGTAGACGTTACATGTCTTCTGGCGAACCAAGGTGTTCCACGGGCAAGAAAAAGTGCCCGTGGTTCACCCAGGTGAACTAATTAGGTGAACCACGACCCATGACCGTCTTCGACTACTATCGATGATTTTTGGTTTTAGCACATGACGGTATTTCCACGATGCGAAGGATTCCTTTGCCATTTCGAGAGCAGTTTCGCCCGTGTATTAGTTCTACCGTAGAACTGTGTAGTAGAACTAGTGGGAATGTTCCGTGTATGCCCGTAGTCCCTATTGATGGGGACAGATAAAGTAGATGGAGAGGTAGAGATCAAATAACAGTGATAGCCTAGTGGTGTGACCGTGGGACTGCAAAGTCATAGGTCTCGAGTTCGAACCCAAGGCACTCACCTCAGATTTTCGGATTTATGTGCGCATTGTATAATTATCACTTACTTCGGTGAAGGAAACCGTCGAGAGGAAACTAGAATGCCTGAGAGATATTGCTTGACGGCATGTAAAGCCAAGTCAGCTGAAATTGTTTTGTTAATTCACCATAAAGTAGTAGTTTCCTCATTATCAGTCTGCAACAGTCTACTGCTCCATATAGGCCTCTTCAATCGCACGCCACTTAACTCGATTGTTGCTACCAGCCACCTTACGCTTGCCGATTCGCGGTCTCCATTCAAAAACACGTCTACCCCAGCAGTCATCGATTCTACGGCTAATAATTATGGCCCGCCCATTGCCACTTCAGTTAACTTATTATGTAGGCTCCTCGTCAATTTCTAGCAATCAAGCCAACCTCAAACTGATATATAAATCAGTGCACAGTAACCAGTGACTTTCCTTAAAAACAAAATAATGCTTCTTCTACTATTTCTGACCCATTTTCTTGACCCATTTTCTCAAAAAATACAGTCAAAATTAGCATTGCATTTCCAGTAAAAGCCGTAAAAGTGAGATCTTAAACGTTTAATGTGTTATTTTGCACTAAATGCCATTATACGACAAGCAAATGCGCCTGAGCATCGAAATACAACGAATCTTCACTTAATATTATAAAGATGTAGTTATTAGAGAAAAGAAGATATGAAATTTTTCTTGACATCAGATTGACGCGACGAGCCCTCGTCAGTTGACTCTTGCGGCACGTTCGAATAGCTCAGGAACTGCAGCTCCGTGTCAGCTTCGTTTTCCAACGAAATCCCGGAACGCGTAAGTTTGAAGCCCGAGATAGCAATTACAGCCAAGTTCGGCTCGAGAGCCAGATTCTTCCACTTTCCCTTAGGAAACTTCAACGCATCTTTCTTGAACTCCACTGAATTTTTTAAAAAAGGTTAGGCTACATGGCAAACCCTTAACCCGGTTGTTTTTGTTTTAAGCTCAAATTGTAGCTGACTTAATTGTCCAGAGGAGTTTTTCTCAAATTTTTGATATCATTCTTCGTTTCCAAAATATCGAGCGCTAAAATCAAAAATTCTTTATATCATTTTTTCACTATTTCCGCCATAACATTTTTCGTTTTTTATTTTCTCGAATAATTCTTTTTGCATCTCACAGCTCTCGTAAATACGCGTCTTTTGAGCGTTTTTGAATATCATATCTTCGCAACTCTCCCAAAATATAAGAGAATCGCACTTTTTCGTGAAATCGAAGCCTACACTGGAGCGAACGAAAAAATATTTCCAATGTCTTTTTACAGGTCATTCTCGTGGCATCATTTTCAACCATACCGCGAGCAACGCCACAACAAGAGAACTTTGCGAATGACGTTCATTTGATAAATAAACTGGATGTCGTAAACTATAGATTTTGGCAGTTTTATGTCTGTGTTTTGTGTGAGAAGACAGTATGACATTATTATTGCTTTATAAATAAACTTTCTAGTACTCCTTGTCAAAAAATCATTCGTAACAACATTACTTGTCTATCTATTTCTGCCACGAAGCATTTTCGTGTTCCGATTAATTCATATACATATATAAAATCATCATCATCATCATTTCAGCCCGTTGCTATCCAGTGCTGAACATAGGCCTCCCCAATTGACTTACAACGGGTTCGGTCCAACGACACCAGCATCCAGCGACTCCCTGCAGTTTTAACAGGGTCGTCGGTCCATCTGGCAGGGGGCCGTCCCACAATTAGGTGCCCACAGCTCCGATTAAGTGGTTTTAGAAAAATCACACGTTTTGTGTATCCATATGAAGGATAATTTTATAATACAATTAGCATGGTCGAAATAATAAAGAATAAACATTCAAATACGAGTACAGCAATTATGACGACGAAGGTTATTTTCCGAAGAATATACATAATCATGTATCATTTTGATTAAAAATCTAAGTCATTCAAAAGACTAACCGTTGCCGATTAGATCTACGAGTACATGCATGCATGTCTGCCCTGCCTGACCTTTAGGCCTCTGTATTTACTGGAGTCGATGCGAGAAACCATTGAAAAGTAACCTCATTATATTCTCATATCATACAAGATTCTAAACCTGCAATTAAGTACTGTAGAAGTAGGATCACAAACCTTAGCATTTAACATGACATATACTCCAGAAATACATCGACCTTACCACCTAATTTATTTAGTTCTTCATCATATTCTTAGCGCCGTTATATGCGCACGCGTCGTGTTTCGCGGCTAATTTAGCTCGGAGTCGACCTTATTTTATTTGTTTACATGGAGTAAGTGTTGTACAGCAAAACATTAGTGCTGTTTTATTGTAATGTGGGACATATTGCAGCTAATTTCATAGCTACTTTACAAGAAGTTATGAAATAATCTGTTAACTCAGAAGTTGCAGCTAAAAATGCTGTAGTTTGCTATTTCAACGACACGACTGGTTTCTCCATGCACAGGCAGTACCAGACATTTAAAGATAACTGTAAAACTTTTTCAATACACTTTCTCGAAAACTGGTTCTTATCGCACTACGATTAGGTTCAACATGCAATGTATTTCACACGCGTGTTTTTTTAAATATTTTTTCGCACACGTGCGGAAATAAAAATTTCCACAGATAAGTTCAACGACTATAGCTATAATCGGCGGTGATGGTTTTTTTTTTAATCTCGCCAAGGAGATATGCGTCTTTACGGCGTAAATATTTCTTGAGTATTTAAATTGTTTATAAATAGAATATCATAGATAAACTTGATTATTTATAACAAATATTTACTTATATGAACAAATTAATATTTACTTGTGTTGTAAATTCAAAAATATTTGAATTCTTTCTTTCATTATCTATTGTTTTTTTTTTCATATTAGGCTGTATAGCGGCATCAGACCTTTGCTTCTTCTTCAACCTGGCGAAAGCAAAGCGCGGGAAAAAAGCAAATTAAATCATAGTTTCCTAATTATTCCTGACAAAAATAATTTCCGTTCTACTATCTTATTTCTTCAAAAGTGTATTGAAAAACGTCGTTTGATACGCGTGGGGATTTGTTACTGCAGTTCTCGGCTCCATAACACCCTCGCCTACAGCTCGGGTGTTAATTCCGCGCTCGAATGCAATAACAAAGTTTCCCCACTTATCAAAATGTACTATTTTGCAAAAAATCAAAAAAAGACTTTCGAAAGTAAAATTGTTTATGTGAAGTCGGTTTTGTTTTACAAAAAAAACCTTTTTATTTTAACCTTTTTAGTTGTAACTTCCCACACAATGTCCTGATTAATTAATTTTACATTGGAAACAAAGTACCTACATATTAAAGGAGCTGAATTGCTTGAGTAGTTTATACTACTACTTACTACTACTACTTACGAATCACGCAAATCAGCTTACTGCCGTTTTCAATAACTTACTAACAGTTAGCGGAACGTTGCTATCTCAGATAAACAGTAAAGGAAACATTAACTGTCAACCCTCCGAGAGACAGATAAGTGACGTGGATAAATATTCCTGTCGTGGGGAAGGCCGGTCAAAGCTGATTGTAGATGGCGTGTCCATAGCTTAGTCCCAATCTAAATGAAGTCGAAGCTATTTTGAAATTTAAAATGACATTGATAGATGTTCAACCAATGACCATGCTTGGTACAAGCTATGGTAACGCCATTAGATTTGCAGTTGCCTTCCCCATTCATTGCTAACTTTGTTTATAGAAACACCGATAGCTACTAGAGTAAGACATATTAACTAACCGTTATAGGTAAGTAAGTTATAGAAAACGGCCGTTAGTAATCACGGAGTAATCGGTGTACACACATGATTAAAACAAAGATAAATAACCTTCTCCTTTTTTGAAAGCATAGTACAGAATTGCTTATTACTAGTAATATGGAAGTATGGAAGAAGAAGACATGCTGCACCGACCCCAAATAACTTGGGATAATGGCATAAGAATGATGATGATGACGAAGAATATAACACCCGCTAAACTCTTTCTACTGAAACTCTGCTACAAAGTAAACTCCTCCTTATAAAAATATCACTACTTTAACTTTTGCAAAAGTATCAACAAAAACTTATCTATAAAAATGTACTACGAAAAAACAAAAAACAAGCATGCACATTACCGATGATCATGTGATTATAAAAACCGCAACATTACTGAACGATCGCTTTATAAATATCCGGTGATAAAAACGTATAAACATGTCCGTCACTACTATATGTATCAGAACCTCTCGTTGGTACTCAAATATAAAAAAATCTGATAGTTTTATTAGGCTAACATTTTTTTCACATGTTGTAAGGTAATTAATGTGAACCTAATCTATACAAATAAACAAAATTGAAGTATCTGTTTTTAATTTCAAAAGAGCAGATTTTTACTGAATGCTTTAGAAAGCATATACACTAAATACGGTACTTAACTACTTACAACAAAAACACATTTTCTAAATTGAGCTAATTTCCGTCTACCACTCGGATGAAACCTGGTTGATGCCTCTGTGTGTAGGTTTAATTTTCACGGCTTAACAGCTGAACCAATTTTCATGAAATGCTTTAAACAGATAGCATGAATATTAAGGAAGAACATAGTCAGAATTTTATTATAATGCGCTCTCAAAAAATAAATGGGAGAATGAAACAATCTAAATCACGGGCAAATGGTTGTATTTAAATGTAATAGTAGTTTTAAAAAGTAAATAGTTTTCACACGTTGTAAATATTATTTGTAAGTGACACGAAATTATTATTTGATGCATTAATTCAAAGATGTTTGAAAGGCGGGAATGTCTGGCGGCCATTGAAAATTGGGCGAATTAAGAAATGTATAAACATGTTTTTATACTTTTTTCAGTCTATTTAGGTCTATCTGGAATTTTGGATGTCACTGGGTCATTGACTTGAGAAGTTTTCGCATACTAATAGTTAATTCACTGATTCAAACGTCTGAAACAGGCAGAATTTAAATAGACTAATGGCCGTTTTCTATAAATTACTTATGTATAACGGTTAGTTAATAAGCCTTATTCTAGTAGCTATCGGTGTTTCTATAAACAAAGTAAGCAATGAATTGACAGGAATATTCTATCCACGTCACTTATCTGTCTCTCGGAGGTTTGACAGTTGATGTTTCTTTAACTGTCTATCTTAGATAGCAACGATCCGTTAACTGTTAGTAAGTTATTGAAAACGGCCTATAAAATACAGCAGGTTTTCCTATCTTCGATCAACGTGCGTCTTCTATACCCTGGGTCAGGTGGAGATGCATAAATGACTCAGCTCAGGGTTGAAATTTATTGTTGTTGCAAAAACAATACAACATTTAATATCATGTCCTATGTGTCCTTTTGACTATACGTTTTATTGATGGACGCTAACGCCAATGAAGGCCAAACTAAAGGGAACTCGTAGCCAAACACCGGGTTGACTCAAATAAGGATGTCATCTACTCGCAAAGAAGAAGAATCGTCTAACAGAAGAAGTATTTCATTTACCCGGATAAAAGTATTTTGTGTAAACGGATATCGGATTTACCCCAAATAATTGGGTTTCGAAGGTCAGTTGGCACTCGCGTCAGGTAAACTAAGTATATACAGCCATTTCCGGTTGGAGTGGAAGCCGATCCGATTCAACTTAGTTGGGACGGATGAAATGCTTGAAACTTTATGAATCTATAGGTAGGTAGGTACTTCTGTAGCAGTAGGAGCCTCCGGTAAACTTACCTTCGCTTGTTATAAAATGTCCCATTAAAATAGATGGATAAATTTTAACACAGCGTTCAGTACATCTAACCAATGATATCCAAGCAAAAAAAACACTAATTGAAGTGATTTTATTTTGAACTAAAATAATAAATTACCGGCGGCACTCTAGAATAAACACATCCAGTAGGTCCATGTAAAATACTGGTATTCAGCTGCATCCGGTTAGATTGGAAGCCGGCCCTAACATAGGAAAAGGCTAGGCGGATGATGATATTTTTTCATTTGCATTCAGTAAAAAGCTGTTATTTTGATATTTCTAACCGACACTTCAATTTTAACGACATTATGAGAATTATATATTTTACGACCAGTAGACATTTTGCGACTAAGCCTTTGTATTGAATATAGATAATAAGTATTCTTTATTTAATAGTATAACTATTTCAGTAACCGGTGGTTAAAATATGTTCAGTATAATTATTCTTCATTATAATCTTTGTAACCGTCAGTTAACTGGTAGATTAATTCTCATTAACATCCCACACATTGAACCACTTAACACTACGCTCAATGTCAATAAATAAAGGAAACTACAGCGTTATTCAACTCGAGCCCAGTTAAACGTGAATGTTTACATCGCGAGGTGCCCATGCGCATGATGACGTCACACGCGTGAGCGCGGACGTGATGAAAACTTTGGCCCTTCTTGAAATTAATCCGATGAATTTTCTTTTATGTAATACGTTGGCAACCAACTTTATGACAACTATACAACTATTAGACACCTGTACCTAACTACCTACGAAAGAGTTCAAGTACCAAAGAGTATTTTGTGTTTTTTAGGGTTCCGTACGCGAAGGGTATAGTAACCAACGAGACCCTATTACTAAGCCTCCGCTATTTGTCCGTCTGTCCGTCCGTCTGTCTGTCAGCGGGCTGTATCTCATGATTCGTAATAGGTAGACAGTTGAAATTTTCACAGAATGTACAGGGTGCTTTAGGGCAATCGCAAACTATTTATTATTCTTATTTGATGTTTGTTTACTTTTCGTTACGCGTTGTACTGCGCTTTAAAATGTTGATACTTCAAGACTTATTGGGGTTTAAGAAGTATTTTTTTTATTACTTTTAGTGTGTATTTGCAACAATAAGCCGCCTTTGCAATGTGATTATTACATTTTTAAAGTTTTCCATACTATTTATATTAATAATATTTTTGATTTGCGAATTATTAGCCCTAATGCAATCAGTATCGAGAGTAGAGCCTTAGCCTATTGCCGCTATAACAACAAATAATAAAAAGTACTATGTATTTACTACGATGATACGGAACTCTTCATGTGCGATTCCGACTCGCGTTTGACCGTACTTTTTTTTTTTTTTTTGCAGCTAACCTGTATTCCCCTTCGTCTGTTTCGTTTCTTGCCCTGAACTTATCCGGGAAATTCCTTTCCTACATTAAGAACATGATGAAAACATCCCTAACTTTTTAATGTTACGGTATTCAATTTTTACAGGCTGGGGCTTGCTTGAAGTATTCATGTAGCCACGTCCTGAGCTGACTTCCTCAAACCACTCCAATAAACGGTCTTATAAAAACCAGCACAAAATAAACGCGCATGCATTGTTCGCCACTATTTCGTCTACGAGGCCAGGTTTTATGGGATTATTGTCGATAGTTACGACTTACGAGCAACCTCGAGAACTGGCGATACCGGAGTACAGCTGTCCATACTGGCTGGATATTATGCCGATTATTTTAAGAAGTACACATAAATAAACTTACGCGTTTTCCCATGGGGTGGGCTGAAACTACAGAACGCCACCTGCTACAGTGGACTGTATTACTGAACTTCGAAGTTTAAAATACCGATGAACCATATACATAAAGTTTGGAACTACGCCTTGAGTCAGAAGGTACGCTATGACGAATTACTTAATTCAGAATGTTCATCATCGCGATGTACGGTATACTCCGAAAGTTTGCTATAACGAATTACTTAATTGAGTATGTTCATCATCGCGATGTACGGTACTCCGAAAGTACCGTATATCGCGTTGATGAGAGCTCATTTTATGTATACGGTACATCGGTATTTTAAACTTCGAAGTTCAGTAATACAGTCGCTACAGTGGCGTGCTATAGAGCCAACGATACGGCAAGCCCCTACGGCAAGCAGACTGTTCAGAAACCCTAAAATTATGAAGAGTTATAAGGGAGAAGCTCGTGTCTACATAATAACAGCCACTCGGGTCGATTGTTAGGTTAAGCCGTGCTTGCCTAGGTTGGTCCGTGGATGGGTGACCTCCCATTACATACCGAGTTTCTTCCGTTCCTCGGAAAGCACGATAAGCCGTTCGTTGGTCCCGGCTGTCATTTGTAGATCTTTGACAGACGTTACAGTTAGCCACTGGCTTGAAAGTCTGACAAACAGTCTTACCAATTGGTATTGCATTATTATTGTCGTAATTTTGTCAGTTGTATCTTAAGATTTGGCAGGGTATCAGCAGAATGTGGTGGCAGCACATTGTTTTGAGTGCGTTACATTTAGTCCTTCCATAACCCCTGAATTTCACCCCAAAAAGAAAAGTTTTCCCGCCAATAATTTTTTCGTAGAATTACTTAGTTTGATGTCGAAACGCTCGGGTCAAGGGGCCCGAGTGCGCGTCTCCTTTTTAAGGAAATATCTCGCCGACTGGTCGACATTTCGCGTGACCAGAGGGCTGGCTCTTTCTTTGGTCAAAGAATTAGCATTGCCATTCAAGGTGGCAATGCTGCCAGTCTTCTGGGCACGTTTCCGGATGACATCGATGGGGAGGAGTACTTTGACTATTGTTGTCGTTGTATATTTGTAGGAACTTACTTTTAGTCTTCATTTTAGCATTATTTTAGTTATATTCGTAGTCTGTATATAATGTACATAGTGGATATATTATCCTATTATAAAACTACTCTTTTCTACATTTATTTCTGTGCACATTAATTACAATTTTAAATATTTGATGTACATAACATACACCTAGTTTATAAACAAAGTATGGAAGAACAAGACATGCTCCACCGACTTCAAATAAAATTTGAGTTAAAGGCAGGAGAGCTGAACTGAACCTACGATGTTTTCCTAATACAATAAAATAAAAACGTCCATCATAGGATGTCTATCAACCAATAAAACGATAAGTAGGTACTGATTGTTATTCCTTACTCCCACATTTCAGTTCACCAATAGCTAAAGTCTATACCGACTGCAGATCTGGGATGCCTTTTAATCGCTATATATCAACGTTGGAGGCAATAATGATGTATATCAACCTTAATTCTCAAACTATAGTATTTCCGCTGCGTTACCATAAACAATACGACGTGATTCATGGTCCAGAACAGCTTGCAATTGGAAACCAGTTGTTGAGAATGTTGAGATCATTATTTACAATATATTATTTTAAGATATTCTGGTTTTAGAAGTTAGCGGGGACTTGAGGAACTACTGACTGTATTCAGGGCTCAAAATAATGTCGTGAAAAGTTTTCGAAATTAAGGTAAAAGCATAGCCCGCGGAATTAATTTTTCTTACGTTTTTTGCAATTTGCCGATCAGTGTCAGGTTGTATGTTGATTATAATAAAGGGTGTGACAAGACCCTTAACGAAGCCGAAAGAAACTTGTTCTCCCCGTCATTGCGGTCATTTTTTTTTTCTATACCATACCTAGGAACCTTCTAGTTACGGAGATATTGGGGGTCAACTTCTTCACAAGTTTTTTTTTTAAACATGTTTATAATACATACAAACATGTGTATAAGATTTTTACTTTAAGCACCTCCACGACCCCCGTACTATTCAATCCATGTTTCATCAGCACAATGTTTTGAGTCCATTACATTGAGTCCTACAGCAAAACGTGATTTTTCACCCAAAAAAAAAATCGTTCCCAAGCAATAATTTTTGCGTAAAGTTACTTAGTTTGATGTACATAATTGTGGTGATATAGAAACTCATTGGAGTTTCTATGGTTTTAAAATAAAACTGTTAATTTGATGTTGTCATTCTGTCAATACGACTGTAATCTTTTTCTTTGTATTTTGCTGATTAAAACCATTTATTCTAAAGGTTTTATCTTATTTATCAATTTAATCAGCAAAATGTTCTAAATAAAATGGAGAGATTCTTACGACCCGAAAAACTAGACATTGATCCGTCTGACAGCTCCGCCTCAAAGGATTGGGAACACTGGAAGAGGACATTCGAAAGTTTTTTGTTACATTGCGAAAAAGATACGAAAGACAGTAAAATTATCCTAGACTTACTCATAAATCATGTATCCGCTCGAATTTACTCGTATATCAGTGAGTGCACCACTTATGAAATAGCTATTAGCACACTCAATAAAATTTTTATCAAACAAAAAAATATAATTTACGCTAGACATATGCTGGCAACAAGAAAGCAACAGAGTGAAGAAAATATCGATGCATATATTCAAGTACTAAAATTAATGGCAAAAGACTGCAAATTTGAAAAAGTGGATTCCGAAACGAATAAACACGATAGTATAAGGGATGCATTTATTTCTGGCATCAAGTCAAACAAAATAAGACAACGATTACTTGAAAATCTGACATTAACACTCGACCAAGCCTACACTCAGGCCTTGTCGTTGGAAATGGCTGAATTGAGTTCACAGAACTACAATACTTCAAATTTAAGTGCTGTTCAAAGTTTAAAAGAAGACAAAGAACCTATAGCAGCAGCGTTTACTAAGCGAAAGTGTTTCTTCTGTGGAGGGCGTGTGCATCCTAGAAAGGATTGTCCAGCTGTCGATGCCACCTGCCAGATTTGTGATAAAAAGGGACACTATGCTAATGTATGTCGAAGCAAGAAACTTAATACTGTTGCGGTTCTAGATAAACAAGATACAAATAATAACAGTTCTGCATGTATTGTAGCAGCATCACCGGATTCTCTTAAGAAAGCAACTGTAACAGCTTACATCCAGGGAATTCGTGCCCAAGCATTAATTGATACGGGCAGTTCTATCAGCTTTATGAATGAAGCTTTCTTTAAATTGTGCCGATTAAAGAAGAGACCTTGTAACCAAATGATTTCAATGGCTTCAACTACACTGACATCTCAAGTAGAGGGACAAACCTGCGTCTCGGCTAAAATTGGAGATCATAATTATGAAGGTTTGAATTTACTTATTGTAAAAAACCTATGCGCTGATCTTATTATTGGCCATGACATACTAGAGAAGCATTCTTCACTTGAGTTCTCTTTTGGAGGATCAAAAGATCCAATTAAGGTATGTAGTGTTGCTGCGGCATCTGTACCTGCTGTACCTTTGTTTTCGAATGTTTCTCCCGAATGCAAGCCTGTTGCCATAAAATCTCGAAGATACAGTGAGGATGATAAAAAGTTTATTGGAGATGAAATAACAAAACTTTTAGCTGAAGGAATTATTGAAGAAAGTATGTCACCCTGGAGAGCTCAAGTCCTCATTTCACAGAATACTAATCATAAGAAACGTCTCGTTATCGATTATTCTCGAACAATAAATAGATATACACATTTAGATGCATACCCACTTCCAAACATAGAAGAAATGGTGTCACAGATTTCAAAATATCGTGTGTTTAGCGCTATAGACTTACAAAGCGCATATCATCAAGTCCCGATTCTGCCAAAGGAGCGTCACTTTACTGCTTTTGAAGCACTTGGAAATCTTTATCAATTTCGGCGTATTCCATTTGGTGTTACTAACGGAGTGTCAAGTTTCCAAAGAACCATAGACTGGGTTATTCGCAAAGAAGATCTTAAAGGAACGTATGCATATTTAGATGACATCACAGTATGTGGAACAAATCAGGAGGAACATGATGAAAACCTTAAGAGATTTTTAGCTGCAGCTCAAAAATATGGCTTAACTCTCAATAAAGAAAAGAGTAAGTTTTCCCAAAATTCTATTAATATTTTGGGATACAATGTAGAGAATCACGTTATTAAGCCAGATGAGGAACGCTTAAAGCCACTATTGAGTTTGCCACCACCATGCGATATGCCATCACTGAGAAGAACAATAGGAATGTTTGCACATTACAGCAAATGGATCCCAAATTTCTCAGAAAGAGTTCATGCTCTCGCCCATACACAAATATTTCCATTGAAAAATGAATTAGCTCAAAGTTTCGAAAGACTAAAATCTGATATTGCGAAATCAGCTGTTCACGCTATCGATCACAATGCACCATTCACTGTGGAAACAGATGCATCCAATCATTCTATCGCAGCAACTTTGTCACAATGCAATCGACCGGTTGCATTTTTTTCCAGAATGCTAAATAATAGCGAACTAAACCACTCAGCTATAGAAAAAGAAGCTTACGCTATAGTGGAATCGCTAAGGAAATGGCGTCATTTTCTCATTGGCAAATCATTTCGTCTCATTACTGACCAACGATCTGTATCATTCATGTTTGATAATAAACTGACGAGCAAAATAAAGAATGAGAAAATACAGCGTTGGCGCTTGGACTTAGCACCTTTCAAGTACGACATAGTGTACCGTCCCGGAAAGCAGAATGATGTGGCTGACGCACTGTCGCGAGTTTGTGCTTCGGTACCGGTACGAACTGAGAAACTAATTTCATTGCACGAAGCTTTGTGTCACCCAGGAATAATGCGCATGAATCACTGGGTAAAATCTAAAAATTTGCCTTATTCTACTGAAGAAATCAGGAATATGACTAATTCCTGTCGGATATGTTCCGAAATAAAACCGAAATTCTATAGATCTGACTTACCAGATCCAATCTTAATAAAAGCAACTTCACCTATGGAAAGATTAAGCATTGACTTTAAAGGTCCTGTACCATCTAACACAAGAAATAAATATATATTGACTGTAATCGATGAATATTCACGCTTTCCGTTTGCGTTCCCGTGCGCTGATATGAGTTCTACAACGGTTATAAAACATTTAAATGAGATATTTATGTTGTTCGGCATGCCATCTTACCTTCATTCGGATCGAGGAACTTCATTCGTATCGGCAGAAGTAAAGAATTTCTTAAATTCACGAGGCATTGCTTCTAGTAGAACCACTCCATACAATCCAAGAGGAAATGGCCAAGTAGAACGTTTTAATGGAACTCTATGGAAATCAATACAATTGGCTCTACGTTCACGCAATTTAGCAATAGAAAATTGGGAACAAGTTCTTCCTCAAGCTTTACATTCGATACGGTCTTTGCTGTGTACAGCTACTCATTGTACGCCACATGAACGGATGTTTACGCATACTAGACGATCATCGAATGGAGTCTCTATACCTACTTGGTTGACAGAATCAGAACATGTGCTAATGCGAAAATTTAACCGTAATAATAAATATCAACCAGTCGTTGAGGAAGTGACGTTACTTCATGTAAATCCGGATTATTCCTATGTGCGTCTTGCAGATGGTCGAGAATCAACTATCTCTAATCGACACTTAGCACCATTAGGACAAGATAGTGAAATAATCCAGGAAACACCTGAAGTACTAAATGAGACCCGAGATTCAGTAGAGACTAATGAAGACAACTTCTACGATTCTCGAAGTATGATCGAAGAAGAAGAACAGCAACAGTTGACAGATCACATAACAGTAGAAACCGATGACACGGCTACTGAAAATCGAGCTACTGTTCAACGAAGGTCCACTAGAAATCGAAGGCCTCCAGACCGCTACGGAGACTACGTTCTAAACTGAATCTTTCTCTTTTAAGCCTGGAAGAATGTGGTGATATAGAAACTCATTGGAGTTTCTATGGTTTTAAAATAAAACTGTTAATTTGATGTTGTCATTCTGTCAATACGACTGTAATCTTTTTCTTTGTATTTTGCTGATTAAAACCATTTATTCTAAAGGTTTTATCTTATTTATCAATAATGCTTGGTTGACGGCTTCGTGAAGGGTCCTGTTACACCCTGTATATTATGAATGTAAGAAAATTTGAATTTCGTGGGCTACCCTGACGCTTCCTTAAAGAGTAGTATTCTGAGTTATGATTCGACATCTTGTCCTAGGTCGAGGAATTAACCCCAGGCGCCACTTCATTTTGTGTAAAATATTTCATCACCGCTGCTCTCAAAAGGATGAAGGAAACCATCTTGAGGGAACCGACATGCCCTAGAACCCGTCAATTCGAAAACATGTGACATCCACCATCCACCACCCGCATTGAGCCCGCGTGGTTGATTACGGTCCACACCTTCTGACGTAGAGGAGGCCCATGCCCCAACAGTGGGAACATTACAGGCTGGTTATGTTGGTTATCATTAACAATACGACGTAACTCATTGTCTACGAACCCTCTTGCAACTGGACGTAGTTATACGAAAAGGATCCAATCCACAACATGATCAAAAATGAGTTAAATATACCAAACTAATGCTAAATATCAAAACTATCGGCCAGTAAAAAAGATCCAAGCAAAAACATCTGTTTAAACATTTTTATCAACAAAATACAATACTAAGCATGATTATACTATTAACAATAAAAAAGTGTTATTATTCCTCACAGAACATCATACTTTCAATTAATTTTAAAATGAATACCAATGAAGAAATATCTTCCAAACTTCAAACGTCAATATCTCCAAAGTGACTTTGTGTGGATTGGATCCTTTTCGTGTAACTACGTCCAACTGGAAACCAATCGTTGAGGATGTTGAGATCATTACTTATAATATTACCTATTACTTATAATATTACCTATTACTTATAATACGCATATTATTTTGAATAGTTTGGTATTACAAGTTAGCGTTCAAAGACTTACCATAATATTATAATTACATAACAAAACACCTCGCCTGCAATCATCGAAAGGGTTATGCAGAGATGTATGCAGTACTCCGAAAATTCGCTATAAGTTGTAATTAATTATTTAAGCTCCATATAATAGGGAAAGCCTATTCCCATCAACCTGGCACAAGTCTAGACTCCGTGGCTGCTTCTAAGAAATTCCTGATTGACATAGCCAATAAAACTTTGCCTGATCTGGGAATCGAATCCTCGAGCTAAAGAGTAGCGCTTGCGACCACTAGACGAACAATCAAACAAACAGACAGAAAGAGGAAGGCCATTCAGTAAGTCATTTTATTAAATAAACGCTTTTAATGACTACCTACTTGTAATTATTGTTTCAGGTTTACTGTTTTCATTTTCAAAATTCAGCTAGTACTTCACAACAGCTACCCAAACCAATTTCCCAGTCATTTTATTTTTAAATCCGCATCGCACTCATATCATATCACTCTGTCACTTCACAGTTTTCCGTTACATTAAAAAAAACTATAAGGCTTAAATATTCCATTTTCAAAGTGCGTTTCTATTTCAAAGCGGAGTGACAATGTGACAATCGGCGCTCGTCGGGCGCGCCCGGCTCAGCTCGGGAGCTATCGGCGCAAACGCCGCCACTACCGAGTTAATTGAGCTTCGGCGACACAATCCGATCAGTTTGATTGTTTCCTCGTCAATTCGTATACCTGCGGATGGTATTAAATATGGCGATAGGAATGTTGGGCTATTGCTATTGGTATTTGGCAATTTCAATCTTGATCTCTTCTCGAGTGAATCTGTTACTTCTAAGCAAGCGTGCTCAAACCTAGGCCGCATCGACACTTCACATCAGGTGAGTTGCGGCCAAAGCCAAGTCTATAATAGTACAAAAAACCTAGGCCCTATAATCGTACCTATCAGGGAAAGAATGTCAGTAGAATAAGTCATACCCTTGTCCCAACGTGGCGATAGTACTCTATATGGCGCAAACCATTATTATCATCTTAAGTTCCGCTTCAAATAGAAGAGGTTATCGGCGTACCATCGTACACCTCTAGCTCCGGAACCGCTGATCCGATTCCGAAAATTCTTTCACTAATGGGAAGCTACATTATCGCTGAGTGTCATAAGCTATATTTAAAACATACCCGTTGGATAATTTCCGACCAAAGCGCGAGCGAAGCTGCGTGCAAAAGCAAGTATTGTATAAAGAATCCCATCGATTTTTTGGATTATTCAATGGTGCTCAGACTTCGAATAATACTCCGACCTAAGAATGTATAGCCACTCTTGCAATCCCTGGACTATTATTTTCTTTTATACATATCGTTCAACTTTTCTTTACCTATTATTCCATTCAATTTACTTTAATTGCTGTAAATAAGTTAGTCATTCAACAGATACCATAGACGAGTAGGTGCTAGAACTAACTTATGAGAAAACTTAGCCACTAAGTTTAATTACTTAGTTCAAGTGTGATCTTTTTAGATTACCTGGGGCTAACTTAGGACTTCTACTAAACTATAAAGTTTATAAGTTAAGAATAAAGCAGTTAATTGTAATTGCGATACTCATCGATCAACTAACCGTGAGAATGGTGATTACACAAATTGCTATTACTTTGAGGTTATTTATCGGTGGGCCATGCCTAATAGAAGACATTTTTATGGCGAATTGATATAATAATCTCTACATCTTCTTTACCGTGTGGTTAGTGCCTAACCTGGTGTCAAAGTTTTTAAGCTGCCCATGGGCTTTTTTTTCGGATGGGAAATCATTAAATGACTCCTCCCGCTCTGGGCGGAGCAGGAGGGAGTGTCAGACTTTTCCTGACTAAAACCCAGCCATGTTCCTTCATCGCCTTTTCTGTTTCGGGGCCACGGTATCTGTTTCGAACAGTCCCGCAGCCCCAGCAGGCATCGGCTCTTACGGACCCCTTCCTTTTGCTGGGCGGCCTGACTAGGCTTATCATGCCGCCGAGAAATATCTCTCAAACAAGCTGGTTTCCACACGATGTTTTCAAGTGATAAATACTTACGCGTAAAACGATGCAAAAAACTGAAAAAATGCACCTTGTAAAACTATTAAAAACTAATTTAAGAAACTGCAAGTGTATTCAAAACTTACATTGATCATGGTCACTATTGCACGCCACAATTTTACACCATTAACTTACAACGCCAACCCTTTAATACCAACCTGCCAATACACTAAAAGACGTCCTAATCCTTACCTCACACAAAGTAATTATATCCTTACATCCCCAAGTTACAGGTTAAGATCCCCAATAAAGGCGCCGGCCATTTTATGGGGATCTATTTGCCATCAACATAGGTAATAGTGTTGGGCATCATAATCCCGCGACGTTGCTCATGAAATTGTTAATCAACGGACTCGGGGTGGCCAGGTGACATCACTGGTTTATTGGATACAAGTTTCATAGTTTTGGAGATGTTTTCATTAATTGGTTGTGTTATTACTTGGTGTTGCTTCAGATTTGAGCATACCTAAATAAGATTATCTCTACAGGGTGTAACAAGACCCTTCACGAAGCCGTCAACCAAGCATTCTGTACATGAAACTAAATAACTTTACGCAAAAAATATTGCTGGGAAACGACTTTTTTATAAAAATCTCACATTATAAGCACGTATTAAAAATAATCTTGTGAAAAAGATGGAACTTTGACCCCCAATATCTCCGTAACTAGAAGGTTCCCAGGTATGGTCTAGAACAAAAAAATGATCGCACTGAATGACGGAGAACAAGAGCGTTTCTGCTTCGTTAAGGCTCTCGTTAAACCCTTTATATAATTTAAATGTAGTATTTAAAGTACGGTAGCGGGTACAAGACAAACTGGCATTCTATACCGCCAATAGTTATAATGGAAAATACTAAAATGTACAGTGGCCTTCAAAAGTTTGTTGACATTTTTCACTTCAAAATATGTAGATAAAGTTACAACAGTAATGAATTTTGAATGGTTTTTTCAATTGAGTAGATTGACTATAGAAAAACTTATGAGAAATTCCTGTTGAAGCCCCCATACTAATGCTGTAACATGATAATATTGTAATACCAAATGATTTGAAAAGAGTAACCATGGAGTTTCTTGCCGGGCCTTCTCCATAAACGACCAACCCGAACCGTGCGAAAAAAAAAATCGACTGCCCCATACATTTCTGTGCGCATAATTCGACCAAATGTACTGAACAGCTGATTTTTTTTTCGCGGTTTCGGCGTTAGTAACATAGTGAAAGTTGTTTATAATGATGAGTACAATGCCCCCTTAAGAGGTTGAGCATTTATTCTGTTACACATTGTATATAGGCCTATGTCAAAGAAAAATATTTTGATTTTGAAGAATTCGCCGTTGTAGAATTACAAATCGTGAAAAATAAGCAAATTTTATGTGGAAGGTTTGTAGTGCAAGAGCTAGTTGCAGGGATATTTCATCAGATCATGTTTAAAATTAAATAGGGTTAAGTTATGTACGTTATTAATTAATTTGGCAATGTATGCTGCACCGGTAATCCGTAGGTACACGACAAGAGCGCCACCTGCCCTCATTCTCAAGGAAGTTTATTTTAATCGCTTTGAATTCCCCAATATTATTTGACACTGCAGCAAATTTGATCGTTATTTTTTGTATCAAAGTGAACTGAGTATGCCAGTTATAATAGAAACAACTGAGTACATGAAGAACCTGAACCCTTTTATTTAGAGACCAATCGTTAAACAAAAAAACCGGCCAAATACGAGTTGGACTCGCGCACGAAGGGTTCCGTACAATTATCCAAAAAAAATAAAACACGTTTGTTGTATGGGAGTCCCCTTAAATATTGATTTTATTGTTTTTTGTATTTGTTGTTATAGCGGCAACAGAAATACATCATCTGTGAAAATTTCAACTGTCAAGCTATCACGGTTCATGAGATAAAGCCTGGTGACAGACAACCAGACAGACGGACGTTGGGGGGGGGGCTTAGGGGGGTCCGTTTTACTCCTTGGGTACGGAACCCTTAAATAAACTGCTTTCCCATAATTTACATAACATAACTCCACGCCTGTAATCCCCGACGGGTTAGGCAGAGGTGTACCTAATAGTACACACACATTTCGTCAGTTATGTTTAAGAGGACCCTTCCCGGCCCGTCTATCGTCAACGCGAGCAAGGTCGAAAAGCTTGCTGTTTCATCCAGAGCCACAGCGGCGACTTTCTTTCAACTCCCCCGTCTTACCCTGCCCCGACCCCGCACAACTCGTCTCCCACGCACCTCATACCGCCTAACGCGATGACATTGAACGAAAAATAGTGTTCGAAAATTTCTTAAACTTGTTCCAGGGAATACGTGTTTTTGAATAAGTCTTACAAGTGTGTGAAATAAATATTTGATATTAAGAATCAGAGAACAGCTGATTATTTTTTTACGATTTCGATGGTGGTCCCATAAAGAAAGTTGTTCAGTTTGATGGTCCGTACCACAGTATTCCATATGATTATACCCTTTCTGTTACATGTTGTATACTTCTGAGAAATTCCGGATGGAGAATCCCAATAACACTTTGCCCGACCTCGGAATCGAACCCAGGACCTCATGCTCAGCAGTTGCGCACGCGATCACATGACCATTGCAAAGAAGCAGTCCATTTTTCGATTTCTGTGTTGATTTGTGTTCCCATGGTGGTTCATGCTGAACAAAGTTCCTTCGCGATAGCGAGTCAACTGAGCCTAGTAGTAGTCCACTGAGGCACTGAGTGAATTCACCGCTAGAGGCGCTAGTGTAGCGCCAGGGCACCGAAATGTCAGATGTCATAGAAAGTTCACGCGTTGTGTGCTTTTTTATCACGTATTTTTACTAATTTTTACATTGCGGCCTAGATTGAGCTATTCCTGATTAATTATGAATTGAAGATTTATATAAATAGCAACCTATGATCTTATTTGTTAGAGGTAAAATGATTTTTAAATGTTTCATGCTTGCTAATTTTAGGGAGAATATTTTAAATACATGATGTAATGTTTACTCTTTGTTATTATACATATTAAAATAAACTTTTTACAAAATGATTGGTACTTTTAATTATAAAATAAAATTATTGACGACCATAAGCGACAGCGGCGCCATCTGGTGAGCTGAAAAACGATAGCCTTCATTGGGATTTCCCATCGTGAGAAAACCAGCATGCATGACAGATATTTCTTGACGGCATGTAAAGTCAAGTCAGAGGCCCATGGGCGTCATAAAAACTCTGACACCAGGTTAGGCACTAACCACACGATAAAGAAAGAAGATTGGGATTTCCCAAAGTGCACTACAACACCGGCCTCTGTTTTCAGCATCCAGTCTGCCAGGCGTCCCACACTACTCGTACCAATTTAAATACACCCTATCTTTACGACTTCCTATTACCTACTCATAAAATCATACCCTGAAATCACCACCTTAAAATGACCCTTTCAATTCCCAGAATTAACCTTACAAATCCGATCGAAGGGTAACAAAACGTTGACGATCCCTGGTCAATATGGCCGGCGCTTTAAAGCTGAAGACGGCTATAAAATGAAGCCGGTGTTGTCAGTAATTGAGTTTGTCTCGCTGGAATTAAGACAGTTAAAGTTTACTGATTAATCTAAGAGGTTATGGTCGAGTGTGTTGAGGTGAGGGATATTCGTTTAACGGTAAAACTTGAAGTGGTTATGCAATGTGGTTGTAAACTGGTGGCCCGTTGAGACGCATAAAGTGATGGGGGCACGGCGACATACCCGTGGATTGTAACAATAGACAAAGAAGGTTTTGACACAGCTTTTGTATCTCCTTTGAAACTATCTTATCCAAAGTTTAATGTTTGATACGACGTTGACGTGGAAACTCTAATCATGAATTCAGTAGGTTCACAAACTGTCAAATTTTCTCATTCGATTTTGAACTTAACCATCAACATTTAATGGTTCTCCAATTCAAAATGAATTGGAGAAATTTAACAGTTTGTGTTAACATGATGTACCTACAAGATTGACCAGCGTTAAAATTTTTCAACTGCAACAGTTTCCACGGGGAAGTCATTTACACCCTGTATACACATCGATCTAAGAAACAACACAGAATAGCCCTTATTGACCGTCCCACGAGATTAAATGACCTAGAACGTTGACCGCTCATTCCAATTTTGTATTTTTAAACTAAAATGTGGAATAATTTCACATTTTTATTTTATCCCCGTAACGATTTCAACGACATTGTTTATTTCATAAACAACATTCAAAGTATAAAAGTACCATCAACATAATATTCGCTCAAGCAGTTATTGATCGTCAATCATCAAGCATTTTTTGGCACCCAGTGAGTTGGCGCGCACATTATTTCTCACTAGATAAAACTTTTGAAGGGCTGTCAAAGTTACGCAATAAACATTTAGTAACATATTTTACTTTTTAAAGAATCTTGAGATTTTCCCAGCTGGACCCAAGATCGAATTAATTTGAGGTAAGATTATTATTTTTTATCAATTGGTTGGTCCGTCCGTTGGTCCCGGCTGTAATTTATCTATTCTCATTTCGAACCTTTAATCTGTTTTTTTTTTCGGATGGGAAATCGTCAAATGACCCCCCCTCCTTTCCCCTTCATTTTCTTTCACAACACATACAGTACAGATGTAATTTTATATCACTATGGAAATTGTCTTTATAATACTATAACTTATTTAATAATTTGTAGGTTATGCTAGGTACGAACGCGCACACCGAGGTGACACCGAGGCAACGGAAGAGAGACTCCGTTTTTGAATGTTGCCGAAACCAAATATTAATCCTATTTTTGTTGGTGTCGCCAACACATCCATGTTCCTTCTTTTGCCCTTTGTGTTCCAGGGCCGCGGTATCTCTTGCGAACAGTCCCACAACCCAACCTTTAACCTCTCACTTTCTATTCTTTCCCATTAGGGCCTTCCTCTTATTTACATCTACAAACAAGCATCAGACACGCCAGTAATACCTGAAGGGTTAGGCAGGGGTGTACCATGTAAGGTACCTATGGGTAATAAGGCCTACCTAATTTCGTTTCGCTTTATTTATTTATTACTTTAAAATAGCAATTTTTTAAGGTCGGCCAGTATAGCTTCTTATAAATTTAAACAGACTTAGAAATGAAATACACGTGTATATTACAATTTAAACAAAAATCACGTACACGGTAGCCTAATAAGGCCCGGGTATTTTATTAACGCCCTACCCGTTTTCACGTTTTCGGATAAATGAAAAACCATTAGAAATGATTCACTAATAATATTTAAACTGTAAGTACTCATCGTTGTTTAGTTGTATTAGGTATCATTATTTCTGTGAGAACAAAATTTTAAGCAAAATCGGTTCCCTATAATTGAATAGGCTTGTTTGCGCGATGCCTTATTAGCCGCAATTTTAATAAGTCTAATTATTAAGAAATTGTTGAGATATAATTCATATACTGAATTGGTGTTAGCTTTTAATTACCATTTTGTACGTTCCCTATAATAACCAAAACGTTCACACTGTTGTAAGTCCATTATTTTTCAGATGGGCGTTATTATACTCCAGGCGTTATTTGCCTCCGGTACCTTACTTATAGTATACCCACATTTCGGTAGTCCCATGTTATAGGATCTTGTCTATTGCCGTCAACCGGACCACAAGCCCACTCTATGGGCTACCTTAACATAATATCACGCCTGTATTCCACTCTATGGGCTACCTTAATAATATCACCCCTGTAATCCCCGTAGAGTTAGGCAGAGGTGTACCTAACATGTGTATGCAATGTACATACATTTCACCAGTTATGTCTAAGTCCCATGTAATAGAGGACGAGTTTATTGTCATCAACCGTTCACATATACAGACTCCGTGGCTGCTACTGAGAAATTCCTGATGGAAAAACTAAATAACAATTTGCCGACCCGGGAATCGACCTCAGGACCACATGCTCAGCAGTCGCCATTGAGACCACTAGACCAACGAGGCAGTCTATGGGCTACACCGAAAAATTCAACTTCATTTTATTTTTTTCATCACAATTCTGTACAATCCAATATAACATGCACCTCATCTTAAAATAGAGAGAGAGAGCAGCGGTGGCTCAGTGGTGGCGGCCCCCGACTTACGAATAGTAAGTCGTGGGTCCGAACCCAGGCAGGCGCATTACTTTGTGTAATTTATTTCATCACCACTGCTCTCAACAACGGTGAAGGAAAACAGCGTGAGGAAACCGGCTTGTCCAAGAACCAAAAATTCGAAGACATGTGACATCTACCAACCCACACTGGGCCCGCGTGGTGGATTATAGCCCATTCACTTTCATAAAGAGGCGGCCGTGTGTCCCAGCAGTTGGAACATTATAGGCTGATTGTGCACCTTAAAACAACTCAGTACCAACCACATCCCTAAACTTCAATACATAAACACAACCATACTCCAGCCTCCCGTATCTTTTCTATTAGCCTCGCTTCCACGATGGAGTTAGTTTCAATTGCAGCTGATAACAGATAAGAGTTACAAGACAATATGTATGTACGTCACTGTCCCGTTGGCAAGCCGGCAGCGATCGGATTGTTTGTGGACGTAGAACGTCTGGATGTGACTTGGTAACAGAATGTCATTAAATAACTAGCTGTGCCCCGCGATCTTCGTCAGCGTGAAATTATTACGTAAAAATATAACATCTCTATTTGAATCGGATTTTGGTACATTTTTAAGGGTTTTAATTTTTTTGCACGGAACCCTAATCTTTAATAAAATTAATGTGAGTTACTCCTTATAACATTAGCCGTCTGCTAGTAAAAGTTCCTCCTGTTAAAATCGGTTCAGCCGTTTTGGAGATTAGCCGGAACAAACAGACAGACAGACAAAAAAAAAAGTTTTTTTTTTTGTGTTAAGTACCGTATACACTTTAGTACGCATTCAGTAACAATTGGAATTAAACAAACAGACACTTAAATTTTATTTGTTTGTATAGAAAATTGTTTTTCTTTATTTTGCACACGAATTTACACATCGCATAACAATGACCACACAATTGAAGTAGAGGAATAGGTTAGTACACATTTCGCCAGTTGTGTTTAAGTCTCATGTTCTAGGGAAGCTATTGCGGTCACCCACGAGAAAATCCTGACTCCGAGCTGTTAATAGAAGAACCCAACAATACCTGACCTGGGAATCTTATCGAGGACCTCATCATGGTCAGCAGTAATGCTTAGGACCACTAGACAAATGAGGCAGTACGAATAACAATTTAGACAAAAACAATGCTTACTAGTAATGAGTAGGTATCATTAGGTTCAATTATATTGAAACAATTGGGTAGTTTGACACTAAAAGTAATTTAGACATATTGAACATTTGTACGAAATTCGTGGGCTTATCGTTTGCTCATGCAACGAATCCTCAGTTTCAAGCATAAAAAAAGATTTCTTAGATACTCTGGGTGAATGTTGTAGAACTTGCCTCTATTTATTTCCAGATTAATTATCGGCTTCGCACGGGTGCAATGTTATACATATAAACCTTCCTCTTGAATCACTCTATCTATTAAAAAAAACCGCATTAAAATCCGTTGCGGAGTTTTAAAGATCTAAGCATACATAGGGACAGACAGACAGCGGGAAGCGACTTTATTTTATATGTACTATGCGACAGTCTGTGAGGATGGATGGGTGGATGGATGTTAGTTAGGTATTCTTTCACGCAAAAACTACGAAACGAATTTGTATAAAATTGTCCTTACAGATAGCTTATAACCTGGATTAACACAAAGGATAATTTTTATCCCGGTAATATGATCCCGTGGGACTATCGAACTCCACGCGGGTAAAAAAAATTTACGTTTGACACATCCAGCAAAAACTTCAACATTCAACTGCAATAATCACGCACAGGACACGATCTCAAGAAATTCCGACAAACAAAAAACTGTAGTCGTCATCTTGACGTCACGTTATCGTCCCGCGAATAAACGTCGACGTCGAAAATAAACATGGCCTACTCCTAACCTGCTTGTGAAAGAATGTGGGCGAAGGAATAATTGCCCGGCCATAGGTATTATGTATGTTGTCCGGCTATGTAATGTTACCGAAGATCGTTGAAGGGAGAGAGATATGTTATCAGGAAGAGTATGTACAGACGGCAGCACATCAAACTACTACAAACCGTCAAATTTCTTTAATAGATTTCCTACTTTACCGCTGAAGCATTAGGTTCAAGGTTGAATGGGAATAATTGACAGTTCTTGGAGCTTGATGTGCTGGCGTCTACATTTATAAATAAACTCACGCCTTTTTCCCCATGGAGGTAGGCAGAAACTACAGAACGCCTCGTCATATATCTGGTAATACACGCACTCCGGATGCGAGTACGCACCTGACCTTTCTGAAGAACCTTACCAATAAGGTGTATGTCCTTCTACGGCGTCACCTCCCGTCATTGCACTCACATTTCTGCGCATATATTGTTTCTTTATAGTGTAGGTATCAGTGACGAAGGTTCCATACAACTTGAATCCTTCCGGCTTCCCTTTGAAAAATGGCGCAGTCAGTATTTTATAGACAAATAATAAAATCACAAATCAAAGATATGTACTCCGGCTTACCTCTTACAAAAATTGACCCTTCGCTACTGGTGTGTTGGTGTTCGCTACTGTGATTAGATAGTCGGTCGAGAAATTATGTTTCAAAATAATGGGCCTTCGCGCTGCCGTTGATTCGAGCTTATAGTTATTCGAGATTTTGATGCATCGTGGTAGTAAACTGTCGCGATCATAATTTATCGATCAAGTACTATCGAGTTAACGTTTTAGAGCAAGTGTTATTCGATCTCATGTCATTCGATTTCAAGTAACCCCAGGTTAAATTACCTTTTGTGAGTCGCTTTTCTCATTCTAAAGAAGAGTATGTGTTGATATTATTATTCAGCTGTTGCAACTAGGAGAACAACTCGCGTGAGTGGGGGATTTTACTGTAGGTATGGTCGGTTTCATGATCTGTCACTACAGTCCATTTCTGTAGTCCTCTCCAAATAAACGTTTCCAGCGTCTCAATTATTTATTTATTTAATCTTAAAGAAAGCTTACAGACCAATAACAATATTAAATATCATACATAAGTAGGGACATTTGCTAATTACAAGCTTCCACATGTATATATCTCCTTAGTTACAAGTTACTTGCGTTGACCAGTTCGATTGTTAAGAACGATTTGATTAACTACACAGATTACAATTAGGTAGGTAGGTATGTCGAGATAATATTAAACTAGACAAACAGAGTTACTTCCACATTGATAATATTAGTATGGAAGTATGGATGCACGAGAATATTAGTAGTTGTTAAAGACTTCGTGTTTCACTTTCAAACTCAAACTCAAAACATTTATTTCAAATAGGACCGTGACAGGCACTTTTGCATAGTCAAAAATAAGCTACCTACAGTCCAGCCACAGGCATAATAACTGTGAATGGACTGTTTCCATTCGAAAATAGTAGATCTCATCGAGAGGAATGAACAAGAAACTCCATGGACACTCTTTTCAAATCAAGTTAGATATTACATAGACTTTGGTACAGTATTGTTGCTTCTATATGCGAGCACAATGTAGTGAGAGAAAAGAAAAATAAAAACACAATTAAAACCTTAAATATTAGGATAATCCCTACTAACCGCAATAGAAATTCTACATGGTACCCACACTTACAAAAACTGAAATAATGCTTTTAATTTATATTTATTTTATTTGGTAGTATTACAACATCGACATTATATTAAAACCCACCGCCCACTACGATGTCGAACTATAACGATTTATAGACATTTTGAGGATACTGAAATGACAAGTGCCGTCCTACTTACATCTCGATTTTTCTGATCGAAAACACGACAACATTTATTTCATCTTTTATTTTAATAATTCATTGAAAGTCGGCTTGACCCACATGAATGGCAAGGAATCTTGTTTATGATACTAAAATGCCCTTGAAACCATTTGAAAATTAGTAAAAATAAAAATAAAACTACTTTCGTTGTAAACAGTCTTCTTTCTAGATAAATGCGAGATATCAGTGCCAACTCGCTAGACGCTTTGATATGGATTTAGATATACGACAAAATAAAACTGCTATTAACTTTTGATGGAAAACGTAGCTTTTATTGAGTATGTGCGCGTGCAAAACCTACGTAACATATGCGTTTTGGCATCCTAAAGTGATCATATCAGTTGATACCTATAACATTCTACCCACTAAGATCCCACTGCAGCAGGGAAACATATATTTCTATTATACTGAATAACTAGCTATTCCAGCGATCTTCGTCCGCGTGAGTTTATTGTAAAAAATTTCGAGGGTTTATTTTTTTTTTGTATGGAACCCTAATTATTTTTCTAAAATAAAAGTAACCTAAGTTACTCCTTACTTCATCAGCTATTTTCCAGTAATAGTCCCGTCAAAATTGGTCTAGCCGTTTCGGAGATTAGCTGGAACAAACAAACAGACAAACAGACAGACTGACATACAGAAGACAGACAAAAATTAAAAAAATGTTTTTTATAAGTACCGTATATACTTTTATACGCATTCAGTAGATTAGTAGGGACAAACATAGAAAAGCTAGTTGCGCTATCACGTTGCTTTCTTCAACCGTAAGGTAAAGATTTCTTGACAAAGTAGCTCGTAGTGAATGGCACTGAAAAATTATCAACAGAGAATTTTGTGCGACACCAGAGGAACTAAGCACGAGCGCGCGGTGTAAACGTACCGTAAATACGTCGATTTTAAAATTAAAAAAGAACTCGTATCACATGTAATCTTACTATATCTTACTATCCTACTAATATAATAAATGCGAAAATTTGTGAGGATTGATGGATCTTTGTTACTCTTTCACGCAAAAACTACTGAACGGATTTGGATGAAATTTGGCAAACAAATGGTTAACGAACCTGGATTAACGAATAGGATACTTTTTTATCCCGGTAGTACGAAGCCGCGGGCATAAGCTAGTATTTTCATAATTTTAAGAATGAATTTTGAGAACAGAGGTGGCCCAGTGGTGGCGGCCCCGACTCACGAACGGTAAGTCGTTGATTTGAACCCAAGGCGCATTACTTTGTGTAATTTATATCATCACCACTGCTCTCAACACGGTGAAGGAAAACATCGTGAGGAAACCGGCATGCCCTAGAACCAAAAAATCGAAGACATGTGACATCTACCAAGCCGCACTAGGCCCGCGTGGTGGATTATAGCCCATTCCCTCTCATAGAGAGAAAGCCGTGTGTCCAAGCAGTGGGAACATTATAGGCTGATTATGCTAAGAATGTACTCATATTTATGGATGCTACTGATTGTGCTTGTTGCAAACAATTTAGCTAAGCCGAAATTTATGATAATTGTATTTTCGATTAAAAAGTCCTCAGATATCTTCGATTTCTGAACCAAATTCCGATCAATTAGTAACAACAACGATTACATAAAGAACGACCCTAACTGCACAATGGGACAAAAATAAATTACACATGGACAAAACAAAACGCAAGTTCATCACATAATCTGATACGTGCGTACGTCAAGCCATAAAAACTGTTTGTTATCCACCACTGTTCGTACTCGTACATATGTTAAATAAAAGAAGTTTTATATATGTGCTTTTTACTGCCGCGACGGGGATCGTAAATATCCATTAGGCTAAATCAGGGATGTCACGGACTGATAAAACTGATTAGTTGTGTCCTTATGACCCAGTGTGCGGTTTCAGGAAGTTGGTGACCGTACCAGATGTTAGATAAAAAGTTTATTTTCGTCTTTGAAGCTAACTTAGTTCAACGAATGAAAGACTGACAGAAAGCGCGCTGTTAGTTGAAAAACTTAACTTAATTCTGTATGTTTTCACTGACAAACTGTGAAAACGGTTTTGTGGGGCATAGTTTCAATACTCGGCATGTGAGTTGACCAAGATTAGGTCTGGACCTTAAGAGAGACTATGACTTCCGAGTTTGTTTAGGCTGTTTCATCTCAGAGTATAGGCACGAAACTCCGAGCTCATCCAGTTTAAAACAATAATTACGTGTAAAAGTGTTTGTAGAAAAAAAAACGATTTACAAAATAAACATCATTTACTGTTTTAAACTTTCTACGATAATATACATAAATATTGAGTCAAAGTAAGGAAAGGGATTTTCCGAAATCTAACTCCTGAGTGGGTCCCGCTACGCCAACTCATAGCTCGTAGCAAGCGTAGCTCGTTGCGAACTAACAAAAATATGTCCACGATTATTGAAGAAGAATTTGTTTGACCCAACGGACTGAATCACAAGGTTCATTGGGAAAAGCTTTACACAATATTAATTTATCTGTCTTACCAAGGAGTGTCGTACCTACTACCAGAGAATTTTTGAATTTTTGGTTCTAGGATGTAGCGGCACCATAAGAATACTGCAGCAACATAGAACAAAAAGTACTACAGCGCCATCTGTGTCACAGACGAAGAACTAAATATCGAAATACATTGAAATCCTAAATCGCTCAAGTAAAGTTATCCGCGACATAAGAGTATATAGCAGAACTCGACAACAACTGTCAGGCAGTAGCTGTAGTAGCGACAACAACTGTCAGACACAACACCCGTCTGGTCGGAGGATCCACCCTTTTCTATGGGGGATGAAGAAGTTTACACCCTGTTCTCCAAACAGACCGAACAACCACCGACAGAACCGTTCGTAAGTCGGGGCCGCCACCAATGAGGTAATCTAGACCAAATAGGCACCCACTCCATGTAAAAAAACTGTTATTCATCTGAATCCGGTGACCCAGACCCCAAAAACATCGTAGAAAAGCCAAGCAGATTGATTGATCGAAACATTGTTGTCATCACCGAACAGCCCCACGTTACAGCCCTTTTTCAAAACCAAATCCCTAGCCACATTGTTAGATTTCCGTTTCCAATACCTATTGGCAGATGGCAGCACTCTCACTGGATCTCTGTGGTCAAACTATGTAACTAACAGCAGTAGCTAGTGGCTGACTGCGTTAGAAATAACTGTTGAAAATTACAGATGGAGCCACTGAAATGTTTCAGTGTACACTTTATTAAAAGTTTCCGTTTAAAGGTCTATCCACACATACCTATCAGGGCCGTGCCCGGGACGTGGATGGGACCGTGCCCTCCAAAAAGTATCGGTGTGTACATTCTATATGAAGGGAGTTGTGTGTGTCAGAAAACTATAAATACATAATATGTATTTATTACGAAAAACTACCAAGAAAACCATATTTAATAACATTCTAGAAGTTGCTTCCCAAGTTGTCTTTGATAAACAATAATCGAAACCGCAGAAATATGAAAGACAAATACAATTTTATAACTTTTTATTATAAAATTAAATTATACTTACATAATATGTAATAAGTAATAATATGTAATAAGATTAAGCAAAATATAAAATCTATAATAACTTTAATATAAAATAAATTGTATAATACCTAGACGTATATGTATAATAATATACGAAATATACTTAAGAAAGATCACACTGACTAGATTGCCACACCCCTCGTCTGTTTTCAATATGTTTAAAACATTGTAGTGATAATAACTGGTCATTGATATAAAAACATAACAATAGTTATTATACTGACTTATAAATAATATATATCGTGAATATAGGGACGCATTTCTTGTACTTTTTTTTCTATGAAATATAGTATTACTTACAATAATATAATCGATTTCTAAATATAGAAATCCATAAATTACACGTATATAATAATTATGAAAGATAACAATGATATATATAAATTGCTTTAACCAGTCATATCACTACAGTGATAAACAATAATTTTTAGTTAATCACAATACACAAAACATTTTTTTATCGGGAACTTCGGAAATGCCAACATATCGTTATGAAAATACGAATCTTCCAGAATTCAATTAATTTGTTAGTATCCATAACTTCGTTAATCCAGTCTAAAACAAAATATAAATATTTATTATTATAAATATAGAAATTAATTAATGATTAGTAGGGACTATGAATTGAATTAAGATGAAGAAATAAATAAATAATATATTTAAATTTAAATAAAATACAGGCAATAAATATTACTATAAAAATATAAAAAAGGGTGCATTAGTAACAGGAAAGATAAGTTTATTATTTACGACATCTTAGTTTAGAGAAGTAAATTATAGATTTGGTAACTTTTAAAACAATGATTATAGCTAATAATTAGAATACCTACGCTTATATTTATGTAATATATTTCGAAACTATAATTTAAACATTATCCGATATATTTAAGAATATTGTATTATAATTATATCTAAGAATTCTTTGGTAAGCTAGCTGTGTTCATGAGCATTAGTAAAATACCGAAAATAAAGCATAATATTTCGGTTCGCCATTATTATTCGATTTATATACAAAACGTATAATTATTCGTAAGATTTATACATAATATAATATAACAATATCGTTAATTAAATTAATACTACGTGTATATTTCTGTACTCCCTCATTTATTAACAATATTATAATTGTTTGACGAAAATATAGATTACATTGCAAATTTGGTTTCTAAAGTAATACTAAAGATAATTTATCTTCAATCCAACGCTAGGACAAAATGTAATTAGTTCTAGAGATTTAAAATTAGAGGAACTTGGTTCCAAATTAAACATTTTTAGACAAGTTATTCATAATATCTGCGACATAATGTATTACTTCTAATACTTATTAATATATAATGCTAGCAATTTGATTAGGTACTATAAATTCACGTAATATAAAGTACATTTTCGTGATAAAATATTTAAAAACTTTTACTTCAAAAGTGACTCACGTGGATTGCCTTATTACATTTACTATTTATACTAACACCAAAATATATATACTTAAGATTAATATAAAATATATATTTACATATTATATTTTTTATAAATCGGTGAATCCGTGATGTTTTTCGATAACTTGGATGTTGTCTAGATCCTCGGTACCTGTGATGATCTGCAGAACCCTGAATGCCTTGGATTGGCGGGGGGGGCCTTCTTGAGTGAACTTATGGTAGTAGACACTGGAAATATATAAAATATTACGATTATTATACGATATTGTAAAATTTATAAGTTTTAGTTATAGCACGATATTTTTTTATAAGAATGATTTGTGTATTATACAGATTTCATGTTGATATTTTTTAAATGTATAAATTTCAGTTGTGAAAGAAATCTTTTTTGAGTTTTTGTTTCCCACTAATATACAGCTACAGAAAAATATCAGACTGATTTGTTTAGTTTAATTATGTATGAAGATTTGCTTTAAAGTTTTTGTTACTTTTTAGTTATTTGAACGATTTTATTGTGATCACAATTTATTTAAAGAAAATACAAAATATAACACTGTTTTAAACAAAATACAACGCCGTTAAAAAGCACGAAAATAACACCAAATTGAGCAATAAATTAACCTATTAATCATTAATTCGAAAATGGCCTTCACCTGATCGATGAAATATTAAAGAGATCGTGATGAACCTGAATATCCAATTAATTATTACGGCAAGAGCGTTAGAAAATGATTCGATTAGTGGAAAATAAAATTAGAACATGTTGAATAGCGCTAAATATAAAGCAAGCGTAACACTGAGTCATTCAGAAGCGGTGCAGTAAAAACTGTTTACTTTGAACCAGTAGCTCCCTTAAAACCGGCCACCGTAGCTGAAACGAGGACAGATAATATTGTAATGTGATATTTAGTTGGAGAAATTGGGGTACTCCTGGATTTTGAGACCTGGATTATATGGCAGTGACGTAATTGGGAGTCCTTGGATTTTATTTTGAATTGTAATACAATAATTGAAAATTTTCGTTTTGTCTCTGCATCACCCAAATGTTGACGACTGATAGAAATGATGCCTACGGCATTTAACCCACCTCTATACATTTGTGTTTCCAAAGTATTAATTTAATCATTTCTCATTATCATTGGGTTTTGTGCCTATAGTGTGGCAGTAGCACGATAAAAGGTGTGAATTTAAAAAAGGTTTACCATTATATACTCTATAATACTCCTAGATATACAATTTCAATATTTACCTCTTGTTTGCCCCGCCATTTCCACCTTCAATGTGAATCGGAATGATCCTCGTCTTTGGTTGACTGTCTTGGAAACTTCTGTTCAAGGTCGGCAGATCAGGCTGCTGGTTTGAGTCTTCTAACCTCACCAATTGTGGAGACAACACCCTCATGATACGCTGGGTTGGTGGCGAAAACGGCGCACGAGCTTCTGGATTCGGATTCATACCAATTGTAATCCTCAGACCAGGCTGTGGGTGGCCACCGTGCCTAGAATCTCTCGTCTCCGTAGTTGACACCTCCATCTGGATAGGAATCACCCTTGTACCTGGGGAACCTGGTGCATTATCCCTTGGCAAACTTTTGCGGTTTTCTGAAGGCCTCGTCGACCATGATGGTTGTATGGGCTGCTGGTATTTAGGAGGGCTCACAACTTCGCGGGCACCTCTTTGCATTTCGTTACTCTTTCTCACCCATTCTGGTTCTTGGTTTGTGTCTCGGGGTGGTGTATTCAGCTCCCTAGAAAGGCTTTTTCTACCATCTAAAGGCCTTTGAACCCAGGTTGGAGGAGGAGTCTTGGTCTTTTCCTTCTGTGTTTTAACCCATGGAGGCATAGATTTTGGACTTTCGGGACAGAAGTATACTGGTTCCTCATTCACATATACAATCTCCTTTTGTGGTGCGTTGTTGTATTCTGGTTGTGGATTCGGTTTTCTAGGTGCCACAGGAATGGACATCGACGATTGGTAACGAGGTTGTTCTTGCTGGTTCGACCTTGGTGGTGATGAGGGAGCCTCGTGGCTTCTCCAGGGTGCTGAGTTATTCTCCTGAACCCTATTGTTGTTAGAGTCCTGTGAACTAACCCATGGTGGGATGTACTGCTGCTGAGGTTTATTTTCTTGTTTCCAAGCAGGAACATTCGAGTTTTCGTTATTTGATGGCGTGTTATTATTCTGGTTAATTTTCCACGGAGGGATGTACTGCTCTTGATTCGAGTTGGTGTTATTATAAATTGGTTGTGGATTTTCTTGCTCCCTAGGATGTCTGTTAAGAGTAGTTGTCCTCCAAGGTGCAGCATTAGATTCAGTTGGAGGACTTGGTCTCGTGTTATTGTACACCACATTATTGTTCTGTGGCTCTGCGTTTCTTTGACCTGCTCTTGGTAAGGTATGGAAAACAGGACCTGAGTTGGTTGGAGGGCTTTGGTTTTGGTGGTTGGCATACTGCTGGTTATTCGGCGAATATTGCTGATTGTTCGGCGAGTATTGTTGTGTGTTTGGTGAAAATGGACTACGGTTTACAGATTGTGGGCTATTGTAAACATTGCTAGCAGGAGAGTCTCTCTTCTCCGGCTGCCTCCAGTTGTTATTGGGGCTAGGTGAATAGGGCGAGCTGTTTGAGGAAGGCACGCCAACAAATGGCTGAGGACTCTTGTTGAATTGAGAGTCCTGTCGTTGTAAGAATTCTCTTGTTGGTGGTGATCCTTGTGGGGAGGCAGAATGTTGGTGAGCATACTGAGCTTCAGGCTTGTAGATAGGGCTTTCAGGGTTTCGCTGATTGCCGTTAGAACGTTGGAAGTTGTTCTGTGATGGAGGTGTATAAGTCTGGGGTTGCTGCTGAGTAAACGAAGAAGGCGGCATTTTCACCGTCAAGGGACTAGGGACTTTCTCCACATACCTAGGAGTATTTCCTAACTTCTGTTGTTCTTGCTTTTCAACCTCCCAATGGTAAGGGCTGTTCGTTTTTCGTAACATTCCAATTGGATTTTCGGGGATGACGATTTCGGGGCGTTCGCCGGGTGCAATTGGTTTGGGGGATTTTGAGTTTGGAGCTTGGATGACTATTGGTGGTGGTGGAGGGGGAGGAACGGGCATTTTCGGTGGGGGAGGGGGTGGGGGAGCTGGTCCTCCTTGTGGGTGGTAACCGCCATTGGCTGGCTGTTGAGCATAGTGCTGTTGTTGTTCATGGTCTTCCTGAGACTGTCTTGCCATTCTTCTCGCCATGCTGGGAGTTTTAATCTGGGACAGATCAAGGCCACCTGGTGTGTATGTGAAGGGCTTTTTGTCCTTCGTCATCATGGCGTTTTGAATGCATGCTGGTGGTTCGACGGCACCCATTGGCTGGAAATTGCATAAAAGATTACGTGAATACAAGGTTACAAAAGAAAAACTTTTTTTTATATAAGTAGTACATATAAACGTCATTGCGTAGAAAAATCTTGTCTGCTACAAACATTATGGTTACATAAAAACATACGAAGAAGAAGACGAGAAAAATTGTATTTATTTCGTTGAAGGATCGCTGTATCAAGATGCAGCACTCCCTTGAAATACGATCTCATAAGATTTATTATCCATCACCACAAAGTATCAAAACTTAAAACTTACGTTAACATGAGTTTTTCCGTAGTTGGGAATTCTGCCGATGTGTCCAGCGGTTGGGCCGTACCTGGAAACGGGCCAAGATTCGCGTTATTTTTACATGGACTGACATCGTGGACCGTGGACACTTGCTTACTGCCCGACGAGGGCGACTGCTGTGACCTATTCCACATTTAAGTCAGTTATCCGGAAACCGTTGTTCAAAAATCGAAATAGAATACTTTTATTAATCGTGATATCGGTGTGCCCATTCCTCATTGGGTAGAAGATTTATGGGATCGAGCTCTGTGGCTTTGCATGCTGGCTGGAATCGTAACGTAAAACAATCGACATTCATTTCGGAATTTGAAACAATAATACAACGGTTATTTAAGACTGCTGTTTCTTGAGAATCATAAGATCTAAAAGACAACCTTCAGGCTTTCCGATGCCAGGAAAATTGTATTACGTGAAAAATGCGAATTGGAAAAGTTTCTTACCCGTTTTCAGCCATTTTCTTCGTTTTCGGATGCAGTCAGCAGGGCATACAAACACGGCTCTCGTTCCTGTGAAATGAGATCACGACTTTTAATCGTGTAAACACGTGTGTGTTTTTCGGAAAGCCCCGCCTCATGATCTATACCATACGCTTCGTTTGGCCAAGGTCGGAAGCTAGGTGAAAGTCTATTTGTGGAAACTGGAGCAGTTATGTTATGCAATTCTGTTTAAGCCTTTTGCATCTTCGATATTTTGTATGTTTTGCTAATAAATTGTTAGGTTCTAAAACAGTAGGAGGAGACATATATGTATGTACCTATTCGTTGCTGGTTTCATTTAAATGATAAGCAGCAGTCTTCTTCGTCTTATTTAGCATATTTTTTTAGATGTTTTGACATCTACTACAGCAGATTTAATAAGTCATCAATTTTGACCTTTATATTGTTTTTATCATATTTTGGCAACTAAAACTACTTCTTTCTCTTTCAATAACATTGTACTGTACAATATACCTAGTCATATCATTTCGGGCAAAATACACAATGTTCTCACCGGCCAAATATTCAGAATCATTGTCACAAAATATTTACGTCCCAGAGCAGTAATTAGTCACCGTCCAGGACTAACGTATGTCCATAAAGTATTGATGCCAGACAAGGCATGTAATGCTTATAGATTTTGGCACTCTTACTATAATTATAGAGCATGGCTTACCGCCAAAATTATATTTAGGTTCTAACTGCGCCTTCCCATTCCTACGTTCATACTTTAATCTTCATAGTTCTTTTGAGTATTTGTATTGATTTTTTTTATTGTTTGTCAATTGTTTCGAAAATGTAGTTATTCATTTTTTTATCGGCATTGATTTTGTCATTACAGTTTGTATTTAGAAGGATATCTTGACGCGTGGCCTCTCACGCCGCCATCTTGTTTTTCCATTATTTAATTTTACCGATTTAATACCAACTGCGCCTTCTTAACAATGTAATTCAAGTGCCAAAAGATATATTATTATTTTCATAGTAATAATATATTACGAACTATTTAGGGCAAGACACTGCAAATTATAATATATCCTGTTGGCATTAGTTTAGTTTAAATGCAGCGTGTCAGAAAGTGGGTGTAGAACAAGAAAAGATGGCTCATGCTACTGTAATAAAATATATTGGAGTTATAATTATGTTCCAGGGCCGCGAGACACACTAGTAAACAGAAGAAGTATATCCACTCTAGGTATTAGCACGTATTCAGTACTTTATAAAATGGGTGAAATTTTTATTTTTTTTGGTAAATTTTGACAGAACTACGCTCAAGTGGGCTGCACTAGATTAGGTACCTAAATATTTTAAATATTCTACAATTATTCCCTACCCATTCTCAAAAGGAAGTAAAATTAAGAACCATTTTGGTCATGTGATAACAATTCAGATAGGTCTTGCATGAAACATAGTTTTTTTTATTAGATAGATATCAACAATCACTATAAGAGTAGAGGAAGACCAAAGAAACGATGGATGGGCTATGTGAAGGATGACATGGCATGAAAGGAGGTGACTGCTGAGAAGATGAGTAATAGAGAAGTATGGAAGAAGAAGACATGCTGCGCCGACCTCAAATAAATTGGGTTAAGGGCAGGAAAGTAAAGATCAACAATAATTTCACGTTTAATACATATTTCTAAATATTCATTTCCGATCAAATAAGGTCCCACTTCTGCAAAGATGAAAACAAAAGTGCTACCCACTCCCTTTCATCGAAAAACTTCGCACTACGCACCGTTATGAAACTTATCATAACGCTGGCACCGCACGTTTGGGGACTATTGTTAGCCGAGGACGTGCAACTGGGCCGTGCGCTCGCGCAGGTGAGAAGCGAAGAGCTTTCCGACTGGACAGTATAATCGGTACAAATGTTTTATGGTCTGAACAAAATAACATTTTAAATGCTTTCTAAAAATATTTCAAGTCGTTAGTAGACATCCTGTTCAAATATGATGTGTATTCGAACATGTCTACTAATTACTTGATACTGAATTATAAAGGGATTGCTGTTATAAAAACTTGGTTGAAAATGTTATTAAGTTTTTACTAAAGAGGATGTAATGCAGGACTGCATTACATCCTCCTTACAAACGTGATACGTCTATGTAGGCTTCGAGCAATTTAAAATGACAAGCTTCCATATAAAGATCACCTACATATTTAACAGCTTTATGGCATGAATTTTCAAAAAACCTGTCTGGTGTGCTAGCTTTAGTACTTTGCATAAGAAACTCTTGGGCCATTTGGTTAATTGTCATGGAATCAGTATAAACTAAGCCAACACTGCTATTTAACCATTGTTCTCCTGGCTAAACTCAGTGTTAAAAAAATATACAGTGATTGCATTTTACCTTCAGGAGGAAGCGCCAGAGTAGCCCGCGAAATTCAAATTTTCTTACGTTTTTTGCAATTCGCATCAAATGAGGGTCCCACTCTGGGCGGAGCGGAAGGGATCAGTGTCAGACTTGTACTGACTAAAACCTATCCATGCTCCTTCTTTTGTCCTTTGCGTTCCAGGGCCAAGGTATCTCTTTCGAACAGTCCCGCAGCCCTGGCAGGTATCGGTCCTATCGGACCCCTACCTAAGGTAAAATGCAATCACATTATATTTACCTATACCTTCATTTGACCGAGATCTGTCTTCTGAGAGTATTTTTACGAACTCTAAATGTGGTCCGTCCATTGCATTATTTGCTTTTTGTTATTCCATGTTTCTAGAGCCAGCGGTTCAGGTGTTTAAGCTGTGCGAATTGAACGAATTGATGTTTTGTAATGAGGCTATTATAATGTGTCTTCCCTATATTTTAAGGAATTTGTGAACTTTTTGCTAATTACTTTCAAACAACCTTCCTAGACCCTTCATCTACAAGTCGCAACTGTGGCTCGACCGGCTGTGCTTCCAACTGTGATTTAAGTACAATTGAAATTGACATAGTGACTGTTCATAAATATTTAAAATCTCTTGACTTAACCAAATCTGCCGGCCCAGATGCCTTGCCTGCTGTGTTTATAGTTAAGTGCGCTGAGGAACTAGCTTTGCCTGTGTCACTTTTATTTAAAAGGTCAATATCTGAAGGCATTGTGCCAGCTGTTTGGAAATCAGCTTTTATATCACCCATCCATAAAAAGGGTGCTAAAGATATAATTGAAAATTATAGGCCAATCTCAAAACTTTGTCTACTAGCTAAAGTATTGGAGCGCATAGTCTATAATCAGTTGTACAGCAGTGTGGTTTCTAGCTTGAGTCCTCAACAACACGGGTTTCTGAAAGGAAGGTCTACAGTATCTAATCTGGTCCTGTTCACGGATTTTATTACTGAGCATATGGATAATGGATCCCAGGTCGATGCAATCTACACCGACTACAGCAAGGCATTCGATAGAATAGATCATGACATTCTGCTGAGGAAGCTTTTCAACTTGGGCATTAGGGGCGACCTGTACAGATGGTTCTCGTCTTATGTGCAAAATAGGACTCAAGCAGTGGTCCTCAGTGGCTTTATATCCTCCTGGTCAACCATCCCCTCTGGTGTGCCACAGGGTTCCCTATTGGGGCCATTATTATTTGTTCTCTTTATTAATGACATCGGCGAGTGTTTCAAACATTCTAAACACTTAATGTTTGCAGACGACATGAAAATCTTTATATCAGTTAAGAGTCCAAATGACGCTATGCTTTTGCAGGCAGACATATCTAGATTAGTTAACTATTGTAGAATAAATAAATTAGATCTTAATATATCTAAATGCTTGGTTATTACCTTTGCCCGGAAGAACCAATCAATAATATTTAATTACTCAATTGCAAATGAGCCTTTATCTCGAACTCATGTCACCAGAGATCTTGGTATTTTTCTGGACAGTAAGCTCACCTTTGAGTGTCATGTTGACCATATTGCCAAAAAAGCGTCCAAAGCCCTGGGATTCATTATCCGTAATGCCAGTTCGTTTAAGCGAATGAAAACCTTGAAAATCCTGTATTGTGCTTACGTCCGCAGTCACCTCGAATATGGTAGTCAAATTTGGAATCCAAATTATGCAGTGCATTCTGGCAGATTGGAACGAATACAAAGGAAATTCACGAGATACTTAGGTTACAAATTTAAAATCTCTTACCAGAGTTACAAGGATCGATGCGTTCGATTTCACTTACTTCCACTTGTCACTCGGAGAAAAATATCCGACATACGGTTCCTAGTTAAAATAGCACAATCAAGAATCGAATGTCCTGAACTTCTTTCGAAGCTGTCCCTGAATGTTCCATCTCGACATTCTCGCTTGAGAAATCTTCTCCGTGCTCCTTTCGCTCGCACAGTTTACCGTAGCAATTCTTTTTTTCTCCGCTCAATCAAAATATTTAACCAAGTTGTAATAAACGATCACCCCTCAATTGATTTGTTTGCAAGCAGCCTAGTGGCAATTAGTTCTGCCTTGTCTAAAAGCTGTGTTGCTTCTTATGATCTTTAATAGTGGTTACGCATGCTTGCCTGCTTGTGCAGGTATTTAATTTAATTTAGTATTATATTTAGTCATATTCTTTGTTATTACATTATGCTTAGTTATTCATATTATGCTTAGATATTGATTATGTTCTTAGTTATTAGTTTGTGCAACAATAGTTTATTGCTAACTGCGGAGGCTTGTAAATGGCTTGTCGTTGAATGCCTCACTATACATTTTTGTATTGTTAGCTGTAAGCCACCCAAACACAATAAAATAAAATAAAAATAAAATAAAAATAAAAATATTTATCCTTTGCTCCCAAGTTTCAATCATATCCATCACAAACGTTTGTCAACAGGTTTATTTGTGACTGTTCAAAGAGTGACGATGAACGGTATAGAATGCAGGTGATAGCCAACTGAAGAAACGGCATCAAATAATAAACAACTTACAGTAACACAAGGATATTTTGGCGGTTGACTGACAGGAATGACTTAATATTCAAAAAACAAAATGGTGGAGTTAGTTCCCAATATGGCTACGCGCTAACGATGAACACGTGTTTACCAATTAACGTTTAAAAGGAAAATAATTATGTTTTTTTTTTCTCTTTTCATAGTCATCTTCCTGAGCGTGTCCCATGTCACTTGAGGGCGGCGCAACACGTTTTATTCTTCCATTTTCCTGTGTCAACCGTCACTTTATCATTTACTCCGTTTTCTTCCATATCATTCCTCTCCCTCTCGATCCATCAACAATTAATTTCATTGTTTGTTTTTTTTTATCGTTTTTCTTGTGTCAGCGACAAGTACACGCGGATTTACAAGGTACTTATGTTATTTTGAGCTAGCTTTGCATTAGATACGAATGGAAATGAATTGGAAATATGGATTTTACTTTGACCTCCATCCATCATCCATCCATCCATATTTCATGACCTACCCTTGCGCCGTCAGAGGTAATAAAATTACAGAAACGCGTAAAATAAATATCTTTTGCATTCATAGGCCTTTTTTTCAGACCTCCAATCAGATGCTTCTAGCATGAATATGAACTACTTTTGCAATCAGATCAATTCTGGAACTACAAAAAAATGGAATCTGTTTCATAAATTTAAGTATTATATGTGCTATTAAACAGCGGATATTTTTTCGCTAAAGTTAGCTCATGACTTTCAACGCTGTATAAAAATATACAGCTAAGCATCCTTTCGAATTTCAAAAGATTTAATTATAGTATCCCCAATACTGATTGCCCGAATTAGTTGCACACAAAAATTAAGGAAAACACTAAATTACAACATAAAGCTTATTCTCATCGCAAAATGAAACATACGGAGTCTTTACGACAGGAAATATCGCAAATCAGCGGTTTGGCCACGAACACAGCTGAAACTGAAGTTTCAGCTGAAGGTGCGAACGGTTATTACAAGCGCAAGATGGCCGACTTATTAATTACATGCACCTGTGCCAAGACCTCTTTACAGACGGATTTAATGGAAGGAAGAAAGTTTTGTCACCCAAGTGCTATTATTATGAGTATAAAATTTTTAGCGGACGTCGAGATTTCGGATTTTTGGCAGGCTTTAAAAAAACTAAAGCTGTGACGAGGCAGTGCATGGCTTACCAAACCCATTTGTACCACCTTCTGAAAATCTCCCACGTGGACAACAGTTGCCATAGACCTGGAATTCTTTAAATAGACTCTGGACCCAGGTTGGTGCAAGGAAAACCTGCCAAGGTGGATTCATTGACGACTCTACTCTGGAGTGTAAATGTAGTGCTGCTCCACAAACAATGGAGGACTTTAATATCCTGCGTGTCCTGTTGTTTGTTCATTACCGGAACGGATGGACGCTACTGAAGGCGCCAATCTCGTGGCTCAGTTCAGGGCCGACACAATTTAGATTACCATCGATACGCTAAGAATAAGAAGCGAATTTCACATGAGGTCCTTTCTGTGGCCGAATTGTTGAACTTAAATAGTTACTCGTATTACTGAAGCGGCATGTTCGACTACGACCAAAAATTCGCAAGTTATGCGACTTCCACCAACCCGCATGGTTGATACTTTCTTAATTCAAAAGTAGTGTCACATTTATAAGGTGGATGAAACGTGACTCAAAATAATTAAATAGAAAGTGCTTAATCCTTTAAGTTTAATCTTATTTATCCATGAATATTGGATTATGGCAATTTATCTGATTTTAAATAGTGTAATTATTAAATTATGTCTGACATTGCTTTCCAATGTCCTTTCTTGGTTGTTTTTGGTCGAAGATAAAAAAATAAAATAAAAAACGGCTATCAATAAAAAAAAAATTCTCCACAACTCTTCAGCAATATTTTATTTCCTAAATAAAATCCTAAATCAATTTCATATTACTTTTGGCTTCAACATTGTTTGTTAAAGTAAATAAACCACTGGGTAAGTAGAACTTTAGCAGCGTCTGGCACAACTGGAATAGTATAAAAGAATAGTATGAAAGAATTTCGCTGCTTTCGCAATTCAAAACAGTCTAATTATACCCCAAACACCTATTACCGGATCACCATCAGTAACCATTACATCTAAACCAGGTATATATCCCTACACAGTGATCAGTAAACTTTCTGGCAAACTGTTGTTTATGTCTGTTTGCGCCCGCGCATCTAAATCCGAGTCGAAGTGACGTCACTTATACCGAGCTTACATGACGCGTTAATGTGTCATTAACTCATTATAGGTACAACGGAGGCCCTAGCACGCATACGCGGAGTTAAGATAACGCAAAATCGAAAATACAACTATCTTAACGCGTTTTGGTTTGTGTAGGTATACATAGCGTAAGCATAATCAGCCTATAATGTTCCCACTGCTGGGACACATGGCCTCCTCTCTATGAGAGGGAATGGGCTTTAATCCACCACTCGGGCCCAGTGCGAGTTGGTAGATGTCACATGTCTTTGAATTTTTTTGGTTCTAGGACATTCCAGTTTCCTCACGATGTTTTCCTTCACCGTTTGGAAAGCAGTGGTGATGAAATAAATTACTCAAAGTAATGCGCCTGTCTGGGTTTGAAGCCCCGACTTACTGTTCGTATACATAGACAATATGAACAATGTCTTAATGTCTTTAGGTACCATAACATCACACCTTGTAATCCCTAGAGGGAGGGACAGATCATTGGAGAAGGCTTACTTCCTAGAAACACGATTACTGGATTTGAAAGTGACGTCACTTGTACTGAGCTTACATGACTCGTTAATGTGTCATTAACACATTATACAACCAGTATTTATAATGTAGCTGTCATCGGACGCGATATTTTGAAGTGAACATCATGTCTTTCAAATGTAATTGCAGTGGGGTTATGATGCATCGTGGACTCGTGGTACGTGATATACGTCCCACGCCCACTGCTGAGGTGCAGAGGTAAATAATGTCAATCGATACGTGGAGAAGTGTTCATGGTAACTACGGTTGGAAAACTGATTGGCGGTTGAGTATGTTGTTCGAACACGAAATATCATTTTATTCCAGAAATCGCTACTGATATTATATCGACACCAGTGTGGCGATTGTCATTTTTTTTCAGAAATCCCCACTGATTAAGAAAACACAGCTTATTGGGGATTTTGGGGAAAGTAAGTCCAATGATCCCCACCAGATGTTTCTAAACCAAACAAAAATCCGTTAAGCAATACGTCTAATTGGATAAGTTACCATGTTCATGTAATGATAAATTTTGCATTACAGAATTGTTTACATTGAAACTAAAAAAAATCAATGCGAAAATCCCGTTTGCAGATATTATATTGACGTATTATAACGTCTGATGGATCATTGGACTTAGATTACCAAAAATGCCCACTAGGCGGTGGCTGTTTATTTAACCGATGGGGATTTTTGGAATAAATCCAAAGATCTTAAGGAAATCATCAAATAACTTCTCCCGCTCTGGGCGGAGCAGGAGGGAGGGTCAGACTTTTACTAACTAAAACCCACCCATGTTCCTTCTTTTGCCCTTTATGTTCCGGGGCTCTCTCCATGTCGCCATGAGATCGCGCCGGAGGTCTGTCCGCTGAACGACGATTTGCCGCGGCAACGGAGTTACCCTCCGGCGTAGTGCCTCCACGCGCCACTCATGCAGGCGTGCGAGGACTATCGCCTCCAGATCCCATGGCGGCAATCCGGCAAGGAGTATTGTCATTGAATTCTTGGTAAAGTCCCATTGACGGAATGCTAATTAAGTGGTAAACTTCTATGGTCTTTAACGAACCTTTAATTATGTTCCTAAGTTGTTTACTCAGCCTATTACTTAAGTACTTTCTCCTCAACAACAATAACTACCAAAACAAACAATATAACTATTTGCGCTTAGATAATTACCTGCGACCAAGCGAGAAGTTAAAACTTTAAAGATTTTTCTATTTAATCAGTTATAGAAAGCTTTAAGCAGAGAAAGACCAAGGGAACGATGGATGGATTGCGTGAGGAATCATCATCACTACATAGTATAAAACAAAGTCGCTTCCCGCTATCTGCAGTCGCTTTAAATGCTTAGATCTTTAAAACTACGCAACGGATTTTGATGCGGATTTTTTTAATAGATAGAGTGATTCAAGAGAAAGGTTTATATATAACATTGCACCCGTGCGAAATCGGGGCGGGTCGCTAGTATGAAATGAAAAGGAGTAAGTGATAGCCTGACGGTTGACAGAGGACATGGCAATGGAAGAAGAAAAAGTGTTGCGCCGACGCCGACCCCAAGTAATATATGGAACAAGGGCAGGAACATGATACCAAAGCTTTGGAACGAAACAATCGTACTAAAGCTTTGTCATCATCTCTCTGCATTTATACTATTCTGAACCTAACCTAACCTCTGGGTCCTCGTCAATATTATCACTAAAGCAGGCTATTGTAGTGTACCTATTTAGTTATAATCACCTATGAGATATTAATATGTATGGGACATATTAGCTATTGGAAGACATCGCGAGAAATCCGACATGTCTTAGAACCACAAATTCGAAGACACGTTATGTGCGTTTTACGTGTGTGTGTGCGTTATGTGTTACGTTATACGCTGGTTCTTTTTTGGGAATATTGGGGAGGCTCACTATTCCCAAACCACTGCAACTCCTGAATGCCAGAATCAACAATGGCGACCTCCAGAAAAGCCCCGAGACATGAAAATAAACAATTTAACTGTCTTGGATTCCGCAACGAAATTAATCAGCAAAGAATAGCGGAGGAGTAGGAACAACATAATTTCTACTTTGATACGGTGGATATCATAATTGTGATTATCCACCGTATAAGCCGCATAACTGACCCCGCGTAGTGGATTACAGTCCACTCTCGCCTGTCTCTTATTAGTTGGAACATTTTAGACTGATTAAGTAGCCAGACTGCCTCATTAGTCGAGTGGTCACAAGCGCGACTGCTGAGCATAAGGTCCTGTGTTCGATTCCCAAATCTTTATTATCTAGATTTTTCGATTAGGAATTTCTCAGTAGCAGCTACGGAGTCTGGACTTGTGACTTGGCAATAGGCTCGCCACCTATTAGGTACTACATGGGACTATGGGACTTAAAACATGACTGGCAAAATGTGGATGTACTATTACGTACACCTCTGCCTAGCCCTTCGGGTATTACAGGCGTGATGTTACGTTACGTAGTTAGATTTTCAAGAATTTGGCACTGAAAATTCCTTAATTTCGCATTCTACTTTAATTTAGCATGAGATACCATTCAACATCAAAGAAGATAGACATTACAGATACAATCTGTTCACCTGTCTCACCCAAGATATTTCATTATTTACATTGAAGTCAGAGCTTTGTTCCACCTATATACCTGTCTATTACTCATCACAAAGCTTACGTAGATGCGCACACGCGTATAATATTATACAATGGTGGAAGGTCAGCTGCGCGGCCATAGTTACACAATGAAGGGATCCGTACACAAATAAATTGCTTTAAGTTTCTGTTGACGCTAAACTAAAAAAATATTGCAAACTAGTTGAAGAGCTAAAGACCCAAAGAAAGAGTTTGGTTGACTGGTAATCCGCCTGTCTTCTCTATTTATGTGTCAATGATTAAATAAATAAAACTGAAAGGCTTACTCATACCGACTGATTTTTTACCCGCGTCTTCAGCATGACAACACTGCGTGGAAGTAAGAGTTGCAGACAACAAAGAACGGCAAGAGAAAGAAGTCATTTAACCTAAGAAGTAGGACCATATAAATCAAATAGAACATTTTAAACAAGACAAATCGTTTTACTGAACCCACATTATGAAGATAAATTCAGAAATCGGGGCAGCTTAAAACTACGAATTGTGGCAATAATCCGTGTGCAAATCGTGGTGTTAATGTCTATATTTTTTCCTTTGACCGTTCTTTGTAACGGTCATTTGTCAGCAGTGACCGTATTTTCAAAGTTAACAAGAATTTGTGTGGTATACTACCTCTAAAAACCCGACAACTGAAAAATCACGCTCTTATTAAAATCGTTTTTTATTCGGTTTGTAGTCTATGTTACTCGGGCCATAATAACGGATCGATTGACACCTTATTCATCAAAATCGCATGAATAGTTTAGGCGCTACGGAGGAACATACGTAAATACAAACCTACATAGACTGCTAAAATCATAACCCTACCTTTTGGCTTCGCCGTGATCGGGTAAAAAGCTTGTGCCACCTCTTCAGGAACTAGTCTTTTAATCAACTTCAGTATAGTATGTCCACCGCTAAGGGACTTCTTTAAAAGTGGACTACTTATTTTTAGCAATAACCGCGTCAGAAACCTTTTATTTTCAAGTTATTTGATAACCAAAGAAAGACATTTAAATATTGACGAGCAATAGACGGAATATGACGAAGAAAATCAAAATCCAATACTCTACTTTGTAACAAGTCGATCGGTCTAGCGTCATACGTCAGCTTGTCAAGTAACATTCGTGTGTTAAAATCGAAAATGTTCGGGAAAAATTTTCCCGCCCTATAACCAACCCATATTATATGTAGCACTCATCATTACGATAGATACTTCTGCTGAAGCGTTAACGCCAATCGTGACGTAGCTATCTACGAGTAAATCACATGGCTAAGAGAAGTATTTATACATTTTATTGAGCTGTATAAATAGAAAACTAATATAGAATTCAAGGAAATGCTTCATGTGTATAATACGTGTTGATTCAGAAAATTTTAGAAAAGCTGAAGTATCTTGAAGTAGCTTTCTGCTTACCTCGACAGTCGCATGGGGTGTAACAACGCACGATTAAAACTTCTGACTTTATTATATTTTTAAGAAAACGTTCTGGTGTTAGGTTAAGCCTTTGCACCAATTCAGAAAGCACAAAAACGTATTGAGCTGAAACTTAAATTATTTCCTGAAACATTCGAGATTATCTTTTAATCAATCGCTTTATCGCTCCCTATCGGTTTATATTGGAGGAAAACCTTGACTTCGTTAAAACGGTTATTATTTACTGCAAAAAGCTCTTTCACGAAAAATATTTAACATTTGAAAACATAAATTGTTCCAGTTTCCCAAAATGCTTGTAATAACGCACTTAGATATGTATCTTTTTAATTACACAAAGATAACCACTGCATTAAAATAATCCAATTTGACTCACCTGAATTTCTTTCGTTTAAAAAAAAATCCAAACTCCGTCAGCACAGCACAAAAAAATAACCAAAAGTGAAATAAGGTGTAAGAATATTTTTGTTCAGAATAGGGTTGTAACAGGATAGTGCAGGGTTCGCAAACACGGCACACGAGTGGGACAGTTCGTTCGTTCGGATGTGATGCCGGCCGCTTGGCCAGTATGGAACAACGCCCGCGCGATCCGAATGCGCGAAAATAGTGATGGGAGAGAGCGAGTATCGATATCCGTGAGGATTTGGAGAGTTATTTATTTAATGACGATATCCAACAATAGATTTGCACAAGACAGGACAAGACTTGACACATAAATAATGAATATCACAAGTGTTTCAAAGAAGTTCTACTCCTTTAGTTTAACTAGACTACAGTATGCAACATTTAGTTACCAACGAAGTTAAAGAGTTGATGTACGAGCAAACGTAAACGAGAAGGAACAATATAGTAATGGCTAATGGGTTTGTGTAAGGGCGATCAATGGGTTGCGGGTTTTGCCCCACCCGTCCTTTTTCTCTGTTTTTGAGAAGCTTAATTGGGTCCATCTGGAGGGGATACCAAGAATAGGTAATGGTAATGCTAAGCAGCAACAAATTTCGTGTTTGAACTTGCTCATTTTAAAACTAAAATCATTTATTACAAAGCTCAGAGGCGTAGCATGGTAATTTGTAGTAAGTAAAGATAACAAAGAACATCAAAACAGTGTTTTCAACTTCAATAGCACTCATCCATGTCTTTTCTGTATAAATCGCCAAAGATGCTCCTTATACAAATTGACATATCCGAGGTGTGAGTGCAAATTTTGAGATGTTTTCATGGAACTGAAGATGCAGAAATAATCCTGCCGGCGCCTATGTCTATGTTAAGTATTCAATAATATTCTAAGTATTTTTTCGAAGCATCGCATTGATTCATTGAATCGGAAGATTCTACAAGTTTATAAAAGTTTAGAATGTTCCAAGATTCCTAATGATTGTTGTTGTTGTTTTGTTGTTGGTTGATTGTTGCTGTAAGAAAACCCAATTCTGGGTTAAGCTCGCCGTTGTACATAAGCTATGTATTGTAATTTGTGTGTACATCTGTTAAATTTTGTTTGCAATCAGGAATAAGAATTGTAGATCTCACCTTTTCGTATTTATCTACCTAGAATTTTCCCCATCTTATCGACAATTCATCTGAAACTGAAGCCAATCACTAAAGTCATGAAAAGTTTCACAGTTCCCGCCCGCCTGTAGACGCGTTTCAGTCGACGTCCCGCGCACTTACCAATGTTTTGCAAATCACACATTATAATTAGGCTTGTTACTCATGTCTTTTTATTAATCATATTTCTAAAAGTATCGCTAGGAGTTATTTTTATTAAGATTCTGTGATTGAATGTAGGCGTTGATTTAACTTGTTATTGGAAAATCGTTAGCTTCATAATTCGCCCCATAATTCATATGTTTCTATGTCTGATTTGATAATTTAAAACTTAGTTAAATATAACTTAGTTTAATATTTACTTTATTTAAATAGTTTTAAACCTAAATCATCCAAACATTTGGTGTTCTTTTGATAACCTGGCACATTGTCTAGTCTGCCCCCTGTTGCCTACATGGTATTTAAACATATATAACTAACGCAATCTGTGTGAACAGACACTTCGGAGAACACGTCATATCTGTTGATGTTATGCTGCATAGCCTAGAGCTCCCACGAAAATCTTGACGTAGCAAGTCAATTAATTAAGATGAAGTAGGTATCAATAACGAATTGTTCTTGAGAGGTAGATACTTTGGGTAGGTATGTACGTCTCAATCGTGAGTAGTGTGTAAACTATGCAACGCATAAAGCTAGCTCTTCGAACTTTGTTTTGTTATGTGCCTGAAATTCACGATGTGTAACACCTAATATTCATGTTGATCTACCTAACGACAAAAATAATTAGTCTGCCCACTATAATCCTACATATAATTAAACATTACTTCCGAAATATGGCAGAAAAGTCAATTTGGGGAATAGGCCCGTCACATTATGTAGATGTTATTTTGCATAGTCTAAGAGTTCCCACGAAAATCTTGACGTAACAAGTCCAATATCTAAGATGAAGTATCAATAACAAATAATTCTGGAGAAAGATAATATATTGCGTCTAAATAGTGAGTAGTGTGCAAACTATGCAACGCCCAAGGCTAACTGTTCGGACAATTGTAATGTACTGAAATGCACTATGTGTAATGTTGGTACCTAATTAATTGAAATCATTCGTACTCAATGTCAGGACGGGATGCACAGTGCACATCTTCACAAGCCAATTATGGCCTACTAAAATGGGAATATGACAAAATAGACTATTGAGGAGAGATCTCCCTAAAATAGTCAGAATCAGAATAAAATCATATTATTAAAATAATCTACACCTAGGTGACCTAGTCAGAACTAGATTACCTGTATAATTTTGTGTTGTCTCAGTGGTCTAGATGTCAACACTGCTTCGTATCGGAGCTAATGACTCCGGGTTTTTCGTTGGTAAATAATCTCAGTACCAGCCAGTACCTACAAGTACCGCCAGAGATATCAATTGTCTAGCAATTGATATTATTTTAGTTAGTAGTCAAGTTTCACTAGCATTTTTCCTGACATTTCGCGACATAACCCATCACACTAGACGGTGAATAGAAACAAAAGAATACGATTCCGCAGCTCTACCACACACCGTAACATAAGCAAGGACCATGTCTCAAGCAAAACCAAAAATATTTCTTTACAGAGATTTTTAACTTATCTTTACACAAATATAGAAGTGACTCAAGCTTTGCATAAGAACCGCCTAAAACCTTCAATTAATAAATACAAACTCATTTGCGGTATAAACGGATCGGAAATGCCGTGTGCCAATATCAAAGTGACCTGGTGAATCATACGCAAACCTGTATCGATCTATTCGCGGTTCACAAGGTTTAAACTGGCAAGGACAACGTATGACATAAACGAAAATAACAAGACGAATTTGAAGGTTGAACTCGAAAACATTTCAAGATCATAACTGTCGTGATGTTTCTGGATGACAGTCTTTTTAAATGTCGTAATTTTTCAACTGGTTACAAGATCTATTGGTTGCAAGCGATGCTGCTGAGCATGAGTGCCTAGGTTCGATTCTCGAGTCGGGTAAAATTTTATTGAGTTTTTCCATCAGGAATTTCTCAGGTAGTATGGATCTGTCCCGTGAATGGCTATAGGCTTGACTCTTTGACATGGAATTTAAAAAAAAAACACCTTTTTTTTCTTAGTTGTGGACGCCACAGAATATAGGCAAACTTTCCTGAGGAAATCTAGATTCTGGAAATCGGGACAAACAGTCTCCAATTACCAACACACAATAAGCATGATAGCGTCAGAACCATTGGTCGACTTGTTATTTTCGTATGAGAGCAAGCCTTTGCTCAAAAGGGTGTAACAAGACCCATAACGAAGCCGAAAGGTACTTATTCTCCCCGTCATGGCGATCATTTTTTTGTTCTAGACCATACCTGGGCACCTTCTAGTTACGGAGATATTGATGGTCAAAGTTCCAACTTTTTCACAGGTTTTTTTTTAAATACATGTTTTTAACGTACCTAATATTTTTCACACTTCTACGACCCCCGTACTATTCAATCCATCCATCAGCAGAATGTTTTGAGTGAAGAACGTTACATTGAGTCCTACCGTAAAAGGTGATTGAGCAAAAATTATTGCTGGGAATGACGAAATGTAAAGTAAAGTTACTTAATTTGATGTACACACGGCTATACATCAAGCTATACATTTCCAGTTTATGCTGGTCACGCATTGTATAGAATTTCCGAACAATGCGAGGTCAGCTTTTACTGGAAATGTATAGCTTGATGTGTAGCCGTGTGTACATAATGCTTGGTTGAGGGGCTTCGTTACGGGTCTTGTTATACCCTGTATAATGCGACAAATTCAAACCAATATTTGTTCTTACTCTGAAAACAAAGATGTTCGAGATAAAGCATTGAAGGTAGAAAATGAAATTCTAGGACGACGGTGATGATGATGATGGATGAAGAAAAAATTTGGAAACAAAAAACACAATTGTGTGTAAAAAAATACTTCAATGTCTTCATTATCTAACGGTTTCCCGGCCTAATGCCAAGTGTAGTTTTTCTTAATAGATCCGGTCGTAGGCTCATTATGCCACGAAAAGATCCTTGTCTGCAATTCTGGGTTTTAGTTTTTTAACGAACCTGACAAAGAACACGGAGACGGAGAGTAGCGGTGGCCCAGTGAGAGCAGCGGTGGCCCAATGGTGGCGGCCCCGACTTACGAACAGTAAGTCGTGACTTCGAACCCAGGCAGGTGCATTACTTTATGTAATTTATTTCATAACCACTATTCTCGAAACGGTGAAGGAAAACATCGTGAGGAAACCAGCATGTCCTAGAAACAAAAATTCGAAAACATGTGACATCTATCAAACCCGTTCTGGGCCTGCGTGGTGGCTTATAGCCCATTCCCTCTCATAGAGAGGAGGCCGTGTATCCCAGCAGTGGGAACATTATAAGCTGATTATGCTAACGAAACTGACTACACCTTCGGAAAAACACATTTTAAAATGATGCTTTAAGAGAGGATCTATGCACGCAAAGTAGACAGAGATACGTAGTAAGCTGTTAACTTATGTACCTATACCAAATGGCATGCTTTCCATCAAGGATATAGCTATACTCTTAGGTACCACCACTAACCCCTATGTCACCCTCGAATAGTCATCATCATCATTTCAGCCGAAAGACGTCCACTGCTGGACATAGGCCTCCCCCAAGTGTCACCACATTGACCGGTCCCGTGCGACTCGCATCCAGCGAATCCCCGCAACCTTCACCAGGTCATCGGTCCACCTAGTGGGAGGCCTTCGAACGCAACGTCTTCCGGTTCGCGGTCGCCACTCCAGAACTTTTCGGCCCCATCGGTCATCCGTTCTGCGCAGGCAAACCAACCAGCAGTCAGCCAGCCAGTTAACAGGCATGATCAACCTGCGACTTGGTAAGGATTCCGTCAAAAAACTACTTATTTATGGTAGATTAAGAAACAGCAGCAGCATAATTCTTAAACCAATTATAAAGCTCTCCTGCCACTGAGTTTATAAAACCACACCCTGTCGACATTTTCATAAATCGTTCGCGAAAAACTGCCATTTAACAATCTATTTACAGAACAATTGTCAAGCGTCAAATTAAGCGTATAATTTTAAATTCACGAAAAAATAAAATTCGATGGAAATCGTTTGGGAAGCTGTGAAATAACTCGATCGTAAAGAGAAAAACATGTAAACAGGGCCGGCCTCGCACGCTAAAAATAAAACTAATATTTCGGAATATTCCCGCCTCACGCCATTCCGCAGACTACACTTGTCTTGTACTTATGTATTTAAACCTTGTCTTACTGTGCTGAAATATGTTAACTGTTTGTTCGATTCGAAAGAGTTCCGTAAAATTAACTAGGTTACCTACCTTGTTACTAAAAGATATTTCATGAGATATTTTTGTTTTACCATAAGATACCCTTTGCGATTGAAACTAGGTGGATTTATCGTATCAGCCTAATATGTTGCAAATGCTAAGATACAGACCTCCTCCTTGTGAAAGGCCTTAATGCGATTAGAAGGTCCCCGTTCGATCGCGCGGGCCCTGAGGGTTGGATATCACACGACGTCTTCGAATAATCTCAAAGCCCTACGAGAGAGGCTTACACAGAGGTAAATGTATATTGCTAGAAGACACGGAATAATAATCTACTTATCAAAGAGAAGGTTCAGCAATGATGCTTTTTAGGGTTCCTTACCCAAAGGGTAACCAACAGGACCTTATTACTGCAGCCTCCGCTGTCCGTCCGTCTGTCTGTCAGCGGGCTGTATCTCATGATCCGTCATAGATAAACAGTTGAATTTTTCACAGAATGTGTCTTTTGCTGCTAACAACAAAAAAATAAATTCAAAATTAAAGCCATGCAAAATTACTACGATCATACCGAACCCTACATCCGACTCGCACCTGGCCAGTTTTTTTTAATTTTACCAACTTTATTTGTTACCCATCTACAGCAAGAACGAAGAGTAACAGAAACAGAGGTCACACAACATTCCTGTAATTCAAAATGACTTCCTTTTGACAATGAGGAATAGCAATGAAAACGTCAAAAATTCTGAGGGCCACTGCCACAGGTCACTCACAAAAATAGCACGGTAAAACAATATTCCACCTAGATACACGAAAATCTGTGTCCCCTACAATATACAACATCATTGCTAATAACTATTGCGAAATGACACGGTGTCGCTGTGTGTTCTTTGTTGGAAAGGCGCGGTGCGGTGGATTGGAATGGTGCCGATGAGCGGGGAGTGAGTCGTGCAGTATTTATAGTGGAGTGACCAATGATGAGGTGTGGGATAGTAGAGAAGAGATCAGCGATTATGGGAAATGGACCTCTGACTAGCTTAGATTAGAGTTGGTTTACAATCTAACAAGAGGGTGCTACTTTAGCAAACATCACATCGACAACACAACCAATCCAACTGAGCAATACTGAAATCTTCAAGTTATAAAGGATGGAACACAGACGCACAAACGGTAACCACATATTCAGTAGGTACATCATTCTGAACCAGAAAAATATCTGCAGTTCCATACGTTATTACCGTGTAGGTTGCACTTTTATAGAAAAAAGCAGATTTTTTTTTAAAGTACCTATTAAATATTTCTATGTCCCCGGTTCAGAATGATGTACTGAATACGTGGTAACTGTATAAGCGTCGGCGTCCCTTCTACTCTGTATAGTTAATCGCTGGCACCACAAATACCTAACTCTAATTTTGAGCAGCTTATAACTGCGACAGATATTCTAACGTGCGTCGCCGTAAAACTGAAAATGACCGCTCCACACAGAAGGCAGTAAGCCCCGCCATAGTCCTGGGGGATTACTATGACTTCTTAAAGCAGGAGTAATTCCAGTGTGGGAAAGAGACAGAGCTATACAGGTCGTCTAGCGCCATCTCTTTCCCACACTGAAATTACTCCTACTTTAAGACGTCACGGTGGGCCACCTGGTGACCTGTTTTTTATTTCAAATAGTTCTAAAATTTGAAGAAAAAAATAAAATCAATGCAGAGTTTTGGCATGATGGCTGGATTTCAACTAGGGACATGTTACTGCCACAAATATTCCAACGTCATCGTAAAACTGAAAATGACCGCTTCACGCAGAATGCTAATAAAAATATTGCTTCAGTTTCAACAGGTTATAAAAACATCGATTTATTTTCGGGTTGTATCGGTTTCGAAAACCCACTCATTAAATAGGTTTTTGGCAAAGAGATTAAAATATTTGAATGTCTTTGGTTTTTTGCAAAACCAGACTGACATTTAGACAATACAACGCTTCCTCTCATGACTTAAGACTTTTATTTGAAAGGACAATAAAGTTTGTAATACAGATTTGACTATGAATAATCATAGTTATAATTAGCTAAGTATTAATGGCAGCAGAACGTGTGAGAATATTTACAATACAAATACAAAAATATAGTCCTTGTTTTCAAAGACTTTAAAATCGAAAAAGATTAGTGTCGTAGTTACTTTTTGAGAAAGATACAATATCGACAAAAGCTTAGGGGTGAACACATTCTCAGAAGTCAAACTCAACCAATGGGAATAGGAGATAAGATTTTATCCCACGGGGAATTCCTCCACGAGATCGTTGACTACCTGAGTTTATATGAATCGAACTAAATATTTCCCACAATTCGTGTTGTTTCCTGTATTTAAACTCATTACCCTTCCTTTGCTATGCTGCGGTCAGGTAAAATATAATGACGCTCCCTCATCGGAGTATTTGCTTCATTTGCTTGTAGTGTCAATCCCAGATTCGATTTTGTACAAATTGTATCATTACAGGTTGTGAGTACACTGTAATGTTCAGATTTCCTAACTCACTGATCTAATGCTCGAATCAGCATAGCTATTCACAAACGCTTCGATTCGATTTCGATTCGGAAAGTATGTCTATCTCGCTCGCTTTCGTAATGCCAAAAAAAGATGGACATAAGACTTGTCGAATCGAAATCGAATTGAAGCGTTTGTGAATAGGTATGCTGAACTTAAGCAAAATTTTAGTTTTGAACTTCAGTTTCGCAAGTATTATAGGGGTTTTCTCTTAAGATTTTTTTCAATAGCAGAGTTGGCGTCGCCTCGAGAAGCATGTCAAGCCCAAGGCTCTTACGCCTGATTTCTCTCCAGACGTTTCGGACAATGACTGTTTTTATTGCACATACTTGGGTACTATAATATTGATATTGAGTATGAATGGAGATGGCTATGAGTATAGGAAGACCAAAGAAACGATGGGTGGACTATGTGAAGGATGGTATGGCTAAAAAGCACCCTTGTAGCCATACCATCCTGCCTTCCTTCCTTACCTACTGCTGAGATGTAGAGTAGTGTAGAGAAGTATGTAAGAAGACATGCTGCGCCGACCCCAAATAAATTGGGATAAGGGCAGGAGAAACACTGCCAGGGTTGCGGGACTGTTCGAAAGAGATACCGCGGCCCTGGAACACAAAGGGCAAAGAAAGGAACATGGATGGGTTTTAGTCAGTAAAAGTCTGACACTCTCTGGGTTATTTGATGATTTCCCATCCTAAAAAAAAAGGGCAGGAGAATCATGATAATGACTTGTGCACTATAATACTCTTGAAAACACGGCCAGGAGTTCTTCATCAGTAAAAATAAAACGATTATTAGAGGAATAACCTTTATATTCATTTCTTTCATAGTTTCACTCTTAACTATGCGCTTAAGGTTAGGTTACACGGTGTGCATTCTACATCCCTCTTTGTTCAACAAACACCTGCTTTTAAGTGAAAAACAACAGTGTAATGTCAAAAATACATGGCAGTTTCTTATTATAGTACTAGAATTCACAAAATTCTTATGTAAAGTTGCGAGGACATTGTTTTACGAACAATTATGACAAGATTTTTACCCTATTTAGTCGTCAAACTGAATCAACTATTAATTTGTTAATATTAAATGTCATTAAGTATGCTTAATTTCAACTTGCCTTCAGAAAAACAATAATGTATTGAAATTTAGAACGCGTAACACTCTTTGATATTTATGGACCATGAAAACATATCACTTTGTATAAACAGGTTTATAGGCAAGCAGAAAATTGGCCTTTCAATCAATACTAACTTCTAATCACCAATCTTGTTCTAACTTGGCAGACCTTACATTAATCGACTAAAATCGCTTGTAGTTACTCAAAATCATACCAACGGGATATAGGACCACCACGACGCCACCGAAACAACGTTCAACCAACTTGTTTTAAACAAGAATACGACGCAATTATTTACAAAAGCCATAGTTTATGAATGTTCATAAGAACAAGAAACTTTAGTCTTCAAACTTTGGATAACTTCGGTATATCTCCAATAACTGTTAGTCAATGGTTTACAATATAATTGTACGCGAGAGGTTCAAACATGTTCTCGATAAACTGTCCTATGTAGAATTTGACAAATAACTTTAGTATTTCAAAACTTCAACATCGTTTAAAAAACTTACCACGTATTTAATATCATCTAAACCCTTTGAATCCTTTTCATCACTATTAAGAGGTATTTTTGATACACATTTTTTTGTGAGAAGCTACTAAGTGAAAAATTTAATGAATATAGTTTATACTAAGTACCGTCTCGCGATTTACTTGCTTTGTAATTTGGAAGTGCTACCACACTTTATATAATAGTACAAATATTCTCAATAAATTGTACTATTTACAAAACTTGCATAATCCGAATCTTTACAAAGACATTGGTAACAATATTAATAATTGTAAATTGTTAAATTCCGACGCATAAACTAAACCGTTATAAGCAATAACAAAAATAATATAATATTTTGTGATGATCACTCACTATCAACGTAAAATTGAACATTTATAAAAAAAACTGATTATTTTATGTAAAAAGAAAACTGCAAGCATAATATTCTCTCTGTTAGAGTTAAAATAATAAACACTATATTAGTTTATCATCGACAAGTTCGATCGTAGGTATTCATCTTAATAAAAAATAATTATCATTAAAAAAAAACCAAAAACACTAACGTTCACTAACAGTAACTGAATAAAATCATTGAAAACAAGATAATTATTAATCTGCCAAGTAATAATAATTAAAGCAAATCTTAAGCAAACGACAAAAAATCTCATATACTTTTTTTAAACACCATTACTAATTCTTAACATCTATAACCGCTTACGATTTTTGTACACAAAATATGTCATTTTATTCTTAACTTATATCTAGTGTACACATTCACCGAAAATAATAAAGTCACACGTTCCACAGTGAGAACTAGACGTTATCCGACTTCGAGTGCGCGCGCGCATACTATACACGTTTTGTTAGCACATCACAGATCATCTAAAGACTTAGCGAAATTGCATGAACGTTTGTAATTTTAGAACTAAATAAATAACGAAATGGGGGCCCTCGCACACACTAAACACAGTTACTAAGGTAAAAGTAGGTATGTGTAGTGTGTGCATGTGCAAGCTTCATAAAAGTGTCCATGCAATTCCTCTAATGAGGCACACATCACGCTAACAAAAATACAGCCTTTCCCTTCGCACGCCTCGGCCTTCCCGCCTAAACGTTACAAATATCATAAATTAGTCTATATCTACCTTATAACAACAATAGCTTATCTCTATCGAAAGCTAAATCCCATTTGGCTTCTTTCAAGTTGAACCATATTTATGTCTTGTTTTATATCATCTACACTACGATTTAATATAAAAAAATGCCTTAATTTGGTATAGCTGTTACTAAAAATTCGTTTGTTTATAGTTTATACAAATAGTCACGAACTCATTTCATCTCGATTGAGCAATGACAATGTTTGTATTCGTCGTTCATATTTTTTCTTTATAAATACTAATATCTTACATTATTATAACTTCATTTAGGATTTGTGAAAAATATTTTACTGAGATCCCTTATGTGTTCTTTAGTTTGTTCCATCTCAATACTGTTACATACATATCTATAATATTTAACTTATTTACTGCAACTACTTACATTTTAGTATAAATAGATACAAGACATAAATGATAAGTTCACCTCATTTTAACGAGCGATGCACATCCACGACTGGTGCAAACATGTTTCTAAAACCAACAATTTCTCTACCAAAATCAAATGAACTAAACAATTTTAGTGCCGGAAGACAAACAACAAATAAATTTGGAAGACATAGGCCAAATACGTTTGTGATCACAATTTTGATTATAAATAATGACTTAAATAAATGCTATTCATATGGCATCTTACTCTTTTAGAATGAAAAGTATGGCATACTACTTATGCTAGAACAACATAAAGCTACGACACATTTAGGGTAGAGTTCCAACATTGACCACCATCTTGCCGCTTCAGTGTCACACAAGTAGTATGGCACACTCACTCCCGCACATTTCACTCGATACAATCACATCACTATTCGCCACTCTATCGACACTGTCGTCCTGGTCTCGCACTAGTGTGGGGGTCGCTAGGGATGCGACGCGCGCGGTCGCTCGAAGGCCTCAAAAGAAGCCGATCAACTCCTACTCGATGGTGCTCCGCGGACCGTCGATTGGCATCGTGTGCAGGACCTCGTCGAGGAGTTGGAGGGCTCTGAGGAAAAAGTAGGGAAGAAGTAAAAACCAAATATAAGTTTTTAAACTGTCATGATCACTAAAATTATCATTAACACTAGAAATGGGATATTTACCATATTCACTGTTCATTTTGAGTTCCCGATATTTCGGCGCTGTTGCAAGTACGGATAAACTGAAGTTATTGCGGGTGGGTGGGTGCTTTGCAAAAACCGAAAAAGTGCCGATAAAATTTTGCGAGCGGACACAGTGAGTTTCGTGTGTCGGGCACAGAATCGAGTTGCGAGTGACAGTGGTAGCGGTACTGAGTGCAAAAAGATGTTAATGATAATGTTAAGTGTTAATGAGTGATCAGTTTATCCGTGATCATGGTGCTTGCAACAGCGCCGAAATATCGGGAACTCAAAACCAACAGCAAACATGGTAAATATCTTGTTTCTAATGTTAATAAAGACCAAATGTTGTGTAGTTTCCGCAAAATTCCCTAGCCTGTTTTCTAACAGTTTGGGAAACTAGTGAGAATCTTGATTCCTCATAATGAGCTGGTGATTTTAAGTATTCCAGTTGTAATGGTTTTTTGATGTAACTTGGACTTATGTCTCTCAATATCAGGGACTGAAAGGATAGCAAAGCCCAGGCTGATCTGATGTCTTTTAAATAATATACCATTATTTTCAGGCTTCTAACTGGCAAAACTGTGCTGAAATTATTGCAGACATCAAACAGTTTCTCGGGGATTATCGATTGCACTCATGTAACCTCGATTTATGTACTAAATACCTCAAGTGCTGCAGTTAATAAATTAATTATATTAGGAATACTTCTTCTGTCTAATCTTAAAAGCCCGAATTTGAGATCTACGCGGGCGAATCTGCAGGCGTTGGCTAGTAAATAAATAAAAAAGCTCCCTCACCTATGCAGATGCACCTCCACCCAGCAAGGCGTCTCCTTGATGGAAGTCCTGGGGTAGTCTGGTCCCCAGCCCTTCACGAAGGAAAGGCGCACGATGCACAGACGCCGCAGGTCGTCGACCCCGATGCCCGCCGCTGCCGATAAACCTGCGCAGTTGGAGACTTCAGACACACATGGACCGGACACGGCTTTCATGGTTCGGGTACTTTCTAGATGATCCCGAAAGTCTGGTTGGGAATTTATTTATTTTCGACTTTATTTCACCTACCGTAAGGCTCATAATTTTTAACAGTAAAACCTATATTATTCTTTCCTTCGCCAGGTTTTATTTGAGTAAGTTGGAATAGCTAGCAAGCACGGTATTGGTGAATAGCCAACGCTGAGGCCCGGTTCCCACTAAAGGGCACAGCACACATATCAAATCTGAAAGGGATCGGCACCGTATCGCCTTTCGCTTCGCCGTCCAACAGGCGATATGTGTGCTGTGTCTTTAAAGCGGGAGACAAGCGGAACGGAGAAGACACGTGCAATATTTGTCCAATCACAAAAAAAAAAAAACACAAGAAACGCGATGTGGATTTCAATTAATGCTGCAATATGATTTGTCGTTTCCCACACGTCTCCTCCCCGATTTGGTGGTATTCAGGCTTAAGGCAGGAATAAGTAATGAGTAGAGTCGGCTTCGCTCGTTTCACCAAAAACACTACCAACCAATTTCGCTTATGATGGTATAAAAAGGATAAAGATTTTTGGGCTAACTAAAATGAGCTAACTAACAAACTACGGTCTACTGGTGATACTACGGGCGCTAATATTCTTGACCGCTCTGAACTTGTGAAAGGTAACGTAAGATGAGATTAAGACTAAAGGTGTTGCATTTTAGCATGGCGCTAGCGGCCAATTGATTCATTTATTATCATTTTAGAAACGAAAAAAGCTTCTTAAAGTCCTGAATCCGACATTTATCGTGATTATCAATTTTGGTTTGTGTGAAGAGATTAATTAGATATTACAGAAAGGACAAAAACCGGAGCTATTACCATGTTAAAACGCTACATCTATACATGTAACTTGGGTTTTGGTCGAAAATAGTTTGAATTGGTCACCGAATCCAAATACGGTACAGTTTAGACCAGTCTTATTCCAATTCTGGTCTATTGCTCAGAGCGGTCGCGAACCCCAGCGCTAGCGAGCACAACGTACACTTGTTCATGGTGGGGTGCTGCGGCTGTATGTGGCCGGCCACGGCGGCGGCCTGCGCGGCGGCCGCGGCCTGCGCGGTGGCCGCCTGCGTCTGCATCTGGCGGTGGCACTGCCGGAGGTCGAATACCTGTGGGTTTGCAGATAGGAGGTTTAGTTACTCTTCGTCATTCTTAACTGTGCAATATTGTAAAAGAGCCGTGATACAATAAAATATATTTAGGACGCACGCACATCTTTTATTAGTATTTTAATCTTTTATCAGTATTTTAATATATCTGCAAGATTGATAGGACGTAGCGTATTTTACTACCGCCGCATGCTATTAGAAACTGACGTGATTTAGAGTTAAACTATGAATAATAATATCTACTTGCATGACTGCACGTGCTTGCGAAAAAAATAATGTTATTATGGTTATTTTTTTTTTTTCAGAAAAGAGGGCAAAAAAATGCAACAGTAAAAGTAGCACTCTTTAGCCATTTAGTATCATAAAACCAAGTATTAGAGTTTGTGCCTTATCTTTCGAGCGGTAGAGACGTGTTTACAAAGTTACCTTGATGCAAGCAGAGGGGTATATCTTATGCACAGCGTCTCCAGGAGCGCGGCCGGCCTCTCGGTCGAGGTAGTACGACTGCACGAACACCGAGTGGTCTGACAGACAACGCAGCCACACGTCGCCTTCACCGCGTAGGTCTAGTTGCACGCCTTTACCGATGTGTAGTCTGGAATTGAGACGGTGGGTCTTAATAATAATAATATATACGGAAAAGTAGCAAATAAAAGTAGTAAAGAATTATAAAGAATTAAAAGAAACGTGTCTTCGAGTGCATATACATAAGAAAGGTAGTCACTAATGTGCAGACAGGGTATTTGTGCAGAAATTACGTCTGAGCGTAGTTTTACAGAAGTCAATCTCATCGCCATACATTTTTCTGCTTACGCTGTGAGCTACTTAAGGCCCACTACGCCAAACTAAATTAATATAATAAATATAGCAATACTAAGGATATTTCAATATAGTGAACTTACAGCCGTGTAACTATCAACCACTTATAGAGAGAATCGCCTTTTAGTCTACCACTCAAATACAACCTTTGCCTAAATAAACATAACTGGTGAATCTTGGTGAAAACATGTTTGTCATACTAAACTCACAATACTTTCCAACAAATCAGTGTACGGAGTTAACTACTACAACCCGTACATTTATGGTCCTTCGAGTCGGATATGAACCAGCGACCTATCGGTTCTATTCCTATGGTCTAGTCAGACAATTGTTAAAATCGGATAGAAAAATATCTGAAACCCAATTAGAAGATCACTACAGGCATCCATGTTTGTGGATAGGCAGGTTCAAGAGTATGTCTACTTCTGGTAATAACGTCAATTAATGCTAATGGCTAAACTTACCTCGCGCGCTCACTCTGCTCTGTCCTGTGAACGTTACTGAGTGCTCCCAAACAGAATCTGTTGCCACCTGAAGGATCAACGTAACCGTCAACCTGAAAATACAAAGTAATTTTAAACTTAGAGTACTGGTACAAAAAAATAAAAAATAAACGTAAATCGTTTGTTGTTCAATGTAGGGTATTCACTTACACACAATATTCCAAAGAAATTTTATTTATTTATTTATTTTCTCCCACAAATATTAATTTGTACACAGTATAAGACACAAACAGTTTGAGGATGGGAGACAGGAGCCCATACTAAGTAAAAACCTGTGCTACGGGTCTCCTGGTCTCCATATCTCGAATACATTATTGAGAGCTAATCTAAGGACATAAGTAACAGTAGCAGGGAACGTTTACGGCTAATGAACATTAAAATTAAAATGAAAATTAAGAAATAAATAATAGGAAATGGTGTTTCGATAAGTTTGTGATTTTGTTCGTGAGTGGGTGTGGTGGGTTTGTGGATGTGATATAAGTACGAGTTATGCTTGTGATGCTTTGGGTGTGCGTGTAGTGCATGTGTTTGTGTTATACTTCTCTGTAACTGTTTAAAAATTTCTCCGTATCGTCATAAATAAGTGATAGGAGCCATTTTGAGACCTTACGCCTACATTCAATTTTCGTTAGTGGATAAATTGTAAGAAGCTTATTTGCAATATTATACAGACGTGGCCCTTGGAAAAAGAAGAAATATCGACTGAAACTTGTCCTAGCCGGCCCAGCTTGGCAGACTTGATGAAAACGTCTTCTTTTTAAGACTGGATTAAGACTACTATAGTTTAGTGAGGCATGTTGTCGTATTATAGTTGCTAGGACGTATAGTTGTCTAACCGTTAACATTTCAGCTTGTTGATACAGGTCTGTCGTAGGAAAAAGGCGTGGTTTGAATAGACTGATTTTTAGGATGAGTCTTTGAGCTCTTTCTACTTCAAGGAGGTGTGTTTTGGCTGCTCCGCCCCATGAAGAGATGCAGTAGGTGAGGACAGACTGACATAGCGCAAGGTACACAGTTCGCATGACTTTAGAGCAGGGATTCCCAAAGTGGTCGATATCGACCCCTTGGGGTCGATATCGGTTTCCTAGGGGTCGACATAAACGAAAACTGATTATGGGGGTCGACGAGGTCTAAAAATCGACCCCTATTAAATTAACACAAGTTCTTATTTAAAACTTTCAAGATAGGTAGGTAGGTACTGTATTGTTAATGTTGTGTTACGTGTACTAAGAATAATTAATATTTATGTAGGAAATAGCATTGTTGTAGTAATATAAAGCCTCAAGTTCGTACAAGATGAAAAACTCGGCAAGTCAGTGTGGACAAGTTTGTGCAAGATAATGAGTTCGAGCGTACGTCTTTCAGGCGCGTTTTGACTTGCTCTCTATTTGACGCTTGCGCGATTTAACACGAACGAATTCATGATCAAGTTGCAAGTCCAAACATGTTCCTGATATTTTACTATTTAACGAGGTTGCACTTAGGTTGAAAGTTCATTTGCGTTTTGAAATTCGTTGGAGCTTGAACGATAATAACTCATATAAGTACTCATTTATTTCAAGAGATTACAAAGTTATTACATAGCTAAATTAAGTGAAGTAAAGTGACTGAAAAAGAATTTACAAAATGCTGAGCTCCCTACGCGAGTTAATAGCGTAACCACACAATATCTGCAGTTTATGAAAAATTAACAGGGTAAGTACCAAACAGTTTTTATCCGGCACAGCGCATCAGCATTGCCCCACTGCACACTGTGTGATAGTGATCAGTTGAGCTATCTGTAGATTGTTTGCAACAGTTTGCAGTTGCCTCAGTTGTTTCAATTGTAAAAATTTACCAGTAAATTTAACAGTTTATTAGGTATTGTTTTTAATTTAGGTACTTAGTTTCTTATTTTTTTATTTGCAGGATTACTGAGAGTTTTATGATGGCGGACACGAAAAAAAAATGCAGACAATACAGTTTGGACTACTTGAAGTTCGGATTTATTGCATCTCCATCAAATCAACACTTGCCGATGTGTCTCATATGTGAAAAAGTATTCAGTAACGATGCCATGAAGCCTTCAAAAATGGATGACCACTTATCGAGAGTACATGCTGACAAAAAAAGTAAGCCCTTGACATTTTTTCAAGCACTTAAAGAAAAACTAGACAAAAGGCCATCCATAAGATCGATGTTTGCGTCATCATCTATTAAAGACGATGATGGTTTACGAGCGTCCTATAATATATCTTTACTAATAGCGAAGTCGGGGAAACCCCACACAATTGGAGAGCAGCTTATCTTACCAGCTATTGCGGAGGTCCTTAACAATGTATTGCACAAACCCGCACATGATATTTTAAAGAGAATACCTTTGAGCAATAACACCGTTCAGAGACGCATAGACGAGATGGGACGCGATGTGGAAAACATTTTATGCAAGTTCTTACAGACCAACAGATTCTCTCTCCAGTTGGACGAGTCTACATTACCCAGCAATGAAGCTCTGTTGTTAGGATATGTTCGATATATCAAAGATGAAAATATGTGCCAAGAACTGCTATTTGCTACATATTTAGAGACTGATACCAGAGGAGAATCAATTTTTCAGGCCGTGGAACATTTTTTTACTGACAAAGCTATTCCATGGAAGAACATTGTTTCTGTTGCGACTGATGGTGCACCGTCTATGGTTGGTCGTCATCGTGGTTTTATAGCTCACTTAAAGCGACAACTGCCTGATGTACTGGTCATTCACTGCGTGATTCACAGGCAGCATTTAGTAGCAAAAAAGCTGAGTCCTAGATTGCATAAGTCTTTACAATATGTAATAAATGCTATCAACAAGATTCGAAGCAATTCTTTGAACTCTCGGTTATTTGCTCAGCTATGTGAGGAAAACGACGAAGTCTTTACTCGATTACTTCTTCACACTGAAGTTCGCTGGCTATCAAGAGGCTCTTGCTTAGAAAGATTTTCAGCCGTTTTTGAATCTGTGTTGGAGTTTTTACAAGAAAAAGATCCGAATTTGAAAGAAAATCTGAACAATTGTAAAACAGATATTTATTACTTGACTGATATCTTTGGAATGTTCAACAAAGTTAATTTGCAGGTGCAGGGTGACGATCTTAACTTGATTAAAACAAAATCAATAATATCGGCCTTCGTGGGTAAACTAATCCTTTATAAACAAAATTTAGGCAGAAAAGAATATTCGCAGTTTCTGCATTTGTCAAAATTACCAGAAACGCTTCAAGATGATGACATTTTATTATATGTCACTCACTTGGACGCATTACACAAGGATTTTACGGAGAGGTTTGAGGATCTTTTAAATTTACAAATTCCTCAATGGATAATAAATCCAATCCAATGGATAATACAATACCACAGCCATAGAAGAAGCCAATGTGATAATGCAAGAAGAGTTGATTACCATCAGCACAGACGAAGAGCTTAAGCAGAAGTTCAACCAAGGCTATCAGAAGTTCTGGTTGCAACGCAACGTTGAAACACAGTATCCTACATTGTGGAACATTGCTGAAAAATACCTTATCGCTTTTCCATCATCATACCTAGTTGAAAAAAGCTTCAGTGTGGTAACAAACATTTTGACGAAACAAAGAAACCGTTTGAAAATCAACGAACGTGGAGATTTAAGGCTGCAACTCACCAATATTGAACCGGATGTAGCTAGATTGGTAGATAGTCACCAGGTTCATCCATCACACTGAATGTTTTATTTTCTCTTTGCGAATTAATACTTTTTTAAATATAATTTCCTACCTACTTAAAATTCTTTAAGTACCTAATTTGTAATAATCGTTATAAATTAAACTTGATATTTACTGAATTGTATGTCTTTTTATTTTGTTAAATTTTGATACGAAAATGAAGTCAATTTTACTCACTTAACCAAGTGCAAAGTTTTCCAATTGGTACCTTAGTACCTAGGTATTTTGTGTCAATAGGAAAAAACTAAAGATAGGCCCCCTTATTCATAATAGTCTGCTAACTTAAAGCATTGCTAATTCTCACTCTGTCTTCTTCTATTGACCTAAGTCAGAATGAAAAATAACACACTGTAGCAGCTGTTTTAAGTTAGCGGACCATTATGAATAAGGGGGTTGATCTTAAAAGTAGGTAATTTGGCCATGGGGGTCTGAGGTAACAGTTCATTTTGGAAAAGGGGTCACTTGTCCAAAATAGTTTGGAGATCCCTGCTTTAGAGTCTGCTACGTGCCGGAGATTTTTAAAGACATAAGTAAGCTTACGGATTCTTTTGGAGACAATACTAATATGTTCTTTGAAGTTTAAGTTCTCATCTATTATTACACCCAGGTACTTAACGGATTTAGATTTATTAATATGTGGACAGTTACAAGTTAAGGCTATTTTTTGAGGACAAAGTGTTCCGTAATGAGAAAGTCAGATAAAAGGTTTTAGTGGTATTAAGAGTTAGAAGGTTTGAGGCAAGCCAGTGGCAGACCGTGTCGAAGCCTTCCTGGGTATATTTAAAGACTTCGTCCCAGGTGTCCCCATAGAAGGTAAGGGTTGTGTCATCAGTGTATGATGTAATTTTGCAGTTTTGGAGATTAAGTTTGCAGAGGTTATTTATATAGCATTTTCAGCAGTCCTAGCTCGAAGGCGCGGTGTATCGTAACGTAAATGTGTCGATTTTAAAAGTATTGCATCAAAATTTTCATATCTTGAGATAATTCAATACTGTCAGTTCAGTTTTTCACAAGTTTTGTTTTTTTTTTGTTTTTAGTTGGTGTTCAGTGTTTTTCAAGATGGCGGAAAATGCACATAGGAAATCTTGGTCGACAATTTGAAGTTTAGCTTTTCTAGACCCCCCACGTAATATCCAAAATTTAGCCTTCTCGGTTCACATGCATTTCTAACCCGTTTTTTCCAATAATGACTGGACTATTTCCATAATTTTAATAATTTATTCATATCTTTGGATGATACTGACTGTGCTTGTTGCAAAAAAAAAAATACTAAAATGCTATAGGGTAATTGTATTATCGATTCAAAAATCGACGTATTTACGTTACGTTTGCACCGCGCGCTCGTGCCTCGGATCACCAAAAAAAAGAAAACGGATATTTTAAAACCTGCATAGTCTGATCTAGAAAAGTTCATTCATTCAAATAAACACTTGTCTTCTTTTGTTTTTTTTTTTTAATTGGTTGTTTATGTTTCAGTCGTTAGTTCGTTCGTTCGATAGTTATCAGAGCGTTTCCACAGGCGAAACATTCACAAAAAAAATATATCGTCTGTTGAGAATAAAGATTTCAACTAAGAGGAGAGAAAGGGAAATAGAGATTTCAACACGATAGAAGCGAATTGTTCACATTGAGGTACTCGATCCGACTTTGTTTGTAAAGAAAAACAAAATTTAATTCATAGATATCATACTCACGGTAACGTTGGGTCGGCTGGAGGGCACCTTGAAGGTCTCCCCGACCTGCGTGTCCAGCTCGAAGTACGCCACCGAGCACCAGTACTCGGGCGCCGGCTGACTTGACAGTAGCCCGCCTGGGTTGCCATTATCTGGAACATGATAACATTCGTTATTTTTCTCTTTATGCCGTTTCACATTATTCCAGTCCAGCGGACGAATGGAATGCCACTGGAATTTGAACCAACACTGGAATATACCCATTCCAGCGCAGCGCCAATGGAATAGTTTAGACGGCCAATGCAGTGCTGGATTAAACATTGAACAGTGAAAGCGCATTGTTGTTTTTTGTGAATACGCATTATTTGTAACTCCCTTATTCCTAATAATGACTAGAATAATGTAGACAATATGATCCAGTTCGGCACTGGGCTAGATTAATCTGCTGGAAAAATGAGAACCGGACATGAAACTCTATAGTGAGTTTTTGGTTGTGAGTGGAGCATACCAAGCGTTGTGGTTCGTTGACTTGCATAATCAATTAAAAAAGTTCCCACGCGTGGGACAGAGACCTCCTCTTAGGAAGAGGGAGTGGACCAGTGGCGAGGCAGTGTGGGTTCGTAGATGTCACAAGTCCTCGAAGTTTCGTTTCCAGAATATGCCGGCAGAATGTGTCCTGTTTCCTTACGACACGACACGGTGAAAAATCAGAATATTTTTCATTTTACGTAGGCCTACATGGGCACTTATAAAACGCCAATACAAGACTCTCTTCCTCAGTTTCAATAAGCTTTATCTAAAGTCATAAAAGGGGATAAAACTTAACCAGGTTTTATCCGCTTTTATGAGCCAGCCAGCGGTTGAGGCTGGTACAGGAACGTGAAAATCCGAACGAGCAAAAAGAGGTCTATACCTACTATACCTAGTAGTGGGTGAAGTCAAGCTGTGATGATGATAATGAACTCTTTACTCGCGAATGCGTTAGTTTTGCATAAAAAGGCACATGAAAATTAGTCTATGTAAAAATTTTGTGCTATGAATAACGCACCTATACAACGTGTAACAGAATAAACCCAAAACCTCTTAAGGGATCATTGTACTCATCATTATGAACAACTTTCACTATGGGACCAAACCCGGAAGCGCGAAAAAAAATCAGCTGTTCAGTACATTTTGTCGAGTTATGTGCACAGAAATGTATGGGACAGTCGATTTTTTTTTCGCGATTTCAGTGTTGGTCCCATAGTGAAAGTTGTTCATATCGATGAGTACAATGACCCCTTAAGAGGTCTTGCGTTTATTCTGTTACACGTTGTATATCGGAGAAAAAGAGGAATATCGAAGAAGACGTGCTGCGCCGACCCCAAATAAATTGGGATAGGGGCAGATGATGATGATGATCTTCGAGTGAGAAAAGTATTGACTGCAAAGGTTAAATAGTTGTCTTATAGGCTGCCTTTCCTTCCACCAGTCGAAGCCACGAAACTATGTTCATTTAAATTCGAGCTAAGTGGCGTAGCGGAGCGGATAAGATGCGCTCTGAAGATACGCTTCGCGCGCATGTTACCTACATTTAATATTTCTCCTCCTAAGCTATAAAAGTAAAGTCATCGGTTGATGCCATACGCGCTACGCAGCTTAGCACATCTCTGAAAGGAGAGGCAGCCTTAACATACCGTCCATCGGTCCATGGAGGTCCACCAATTCGTTTATACTCCTGCCTCTCTGGCACTCGTATGTCTTCGAAAGCTTACAATGACTATCTTATTGGCCGTATTATGATAACATTCTAGGCGCCGCAATTAACTTTTGAATAACAATACTTCATGATTTTAAACACACACAATTTGATCCTGCGATTGTTTTCATTTTCAGCCAATTGATCTGATTGGCAGTCGCTCACTAAGACATCAGTTCCACCGTCGACGATGAGCGAAAACCAAGCGAGCAGTGAGTGTATAGTTCAGATAGTTTTGAAGCTGGACAATGAGCTAGTGCCCAAACGCGACGGGCGTTTACTCGCGTCCAGACACTTGTACGTGTATGCATATGTATCATTAGCACAAAATAAATCTGCTCACTTTTAATAAACAAAATCCCGTGCACACGATATCCACATCAGTTCACCACCCTTACTACTATTGGTCAGCACAAAGAGAGTGCGTACCAAAAAATTCTCAGGCTCTGCTAATGGACACAGATGTTTGACCACCCTTTTTTGACTAATAGGAATAACACAAAAAAGGACCAAGGAAGAGAAAGTTTTTAAATAAGCGGTTCTATAGCGGCCGGATGCTGCAAGCAAAAATAGTCCGTAAGGTGCTCATTTTGGGCCGATTGTACCAAGGAAATTTTTCAGCAAGTGTTCTCATCATCATTCATCATTTCAGCTGAAAGACGTCCACTGCTGGACATAGGCCAAGTGCCACCACATTGATCGGTCCCGTGCGACTCGCATCCAGCGGATCCCCGCAACCTTAACCAGGTCATCGGTCCACCTAGTGGGAGGCCTTCCAACGCAACATCTACCAGTTCGCGGTCGCCACTCCGGAACTTTTCGGCCCCATTGGCCATCCGTTCTGCGAGCAATGTGCGCTGCCGACTGCCACTTAAGTTTGGTAATTCTTCGGGCTACGTCGAGTGCTATATAATGTATCTTTTTACAGACACCGCACCTACATCAGCCGTTCGTTTCTTGAAAAAACAACGCAGTCGCTTCCTCGTCGGTGGTGTTGGAATGGGTGCCTAAGAGTGAGGCGTTACCGTTATGATTTCACGAGCGATGCGGTATCGCAACACAATGATGCTTGTGTAATATGGCCGCGTCTCTATCCCCTTCGCTAGGACAAACACTGCAGCATCATCATCATCGTTTCAGACGCAATATGTCCAGTTCTGCGCATAAGCCTCGCCTAAGCGTCTCCAAATCGACCGGTTAAGCTTCTCAGATTTTCGGATTCATGCGCTCTCTCAAAATCATCAGCAATCAGAAGGTCATCTAACGCGAAAAAAAAACTTAAAACCTAAAAACTTTCCGGTTAACGGTCGCCATTTCAGAACCTGTCAAACCTTTCAGCCATCCGTTCTCCGACCATAAGGCCCGGACTCCACCAACGCTGGGAAGGTGTACGAAGCGGAGAGGAGAAGAGATACAGGACAGTTTGGTTGGAGAAACTGAAACTATGCGGATCAGCTAAGTGAAGACGAGAACAGTAAATAACGAAATCCTATTGGTGGTTTACTTACAACACATCTCCCCCTCGTCTCGGCTCCGTATCGGTGGAGTCCAGCCCTGGCTTATAAATCTATGTTCAACTTACAGTAATGATGATGTGGAGGAGCGTCCAGAGGTACGGGCGGCGCGGCGGGCGGAGGCGCTAGGCTCTGTGTGTATGTTAGCGTGTTGTTACCAGTCCAAGTGCCTGGAGAACAAAACAATTATTCAGACATCCAGTACTGAAGATTCGGTTTCGGTTCGAGAAACTATATCAGAGTGGTTTCCGCTCAAATAACGGCTAAAATGAAAAAGCGCGGGAAACGTTCAACTTGGCGGACGCGTCCTTTTTGAATCTAAGTTAAATTATTTGTTATTACGGTAATATAGGATCAATAGTCTTAGTTTTAGTGCTCTATCATCTTCTTTAATTTATAATATTGTAGTTTTTCTTTTTTTCTTCGGTAGTGGTAAGTTTTTACTCAATTTTTTGTTGAAGCCGTGTGATGAACGACCCGCCAGACCCGGGGGACTTTGTTCCCCCGGCAGGCAACTTTGTTACTATTAGCAATGAGTCAGGCATGGAGACTGATGGGTCGTCCTCGGCTCGTCACCGGAAAAGAAGCCGCGTACATGTGTGCAAGCACTGTAATAAACGCCGTCGCACCCGAAATAACCAAGGTTCCGAGTCGTCGGGTTGTGTTTGCTCGGATCCTACAAGTCCTACAACTCTAACAGATTTTGATCGCTCTATAAATTCTGAAATACCAACCATTGCTGCTGATATTCATGCTCCATCCGTAGCTGTTCCCGCGCAAATCGGTCGTAAAACATACGACAAAACTGACAATGCACCTTACATTATTCATTTACAGAAAAAAACTATTTCCCCTGATGATGGTACTACATTGCACCCAATCACATTTGGTAAGTTTCTCAAACACAACGCCTTTCAAAATATTATAAATGGTAGCGTCAAAAAAATTGGGCGCAATAAAATTTCTCTCTCATTTTCCAATTTTCTGGATGCAAATTCTTTTATTTCACATAGTAGTCTGGAAACATATAATTACAAAGCTTTTATACCCACTTTCAATGTTACAAGAATGGGCCTAGTGCGTGGTGTTCCTGCAGAATGGTCTCCAGAGGAAGTTATTGATAATATTACAGTTCCAATTGGTTGTGGTCCAATTCTAAAAGTCAGACGCCTTAATTTTAAATCCGTTGTTGATGGTACAACCATTTGGAAGCCATCCCAATCCATAGTTGTTACCTTTGATGGACAGGTTCTACCTAAAAGAATATTTATGTGTTATAACGCATTACCGGTTGATTTATATATTTTCCCTACTGTACAATGCTTCAATTGCTGTCGTTTTGGGCACACTAAAGTTCAGTGCAGATCTAAACCTCGCTGCTACAAATGCGGTCAAGGCCATACTGGAGATAGCTGTGAAAGGGAAATAGAAAATGCATCCTGCTGTCTGTGCTCTGGCTTTCACTATGCCATTAATAAATCTTGTCCTGAATTCTCTCGTCAAAAACAGATTAAATCATACATGGCAAATAGCTCAGTTTCTTATGCTGAAGCAGCAAAAGTATATCCCCCAGTAACTAAATCGTATGCTGACACACTTTTAACTTCTCCTTCTAAAAACTTTGCAGATACTCCATCAATCTCTTCACCTAATAGAATGCAGGCTTCCAGTAGTTATAAAAAGACAGTCTTCCTGAAACCACGCTCCCCACCCAAATCTATACAAGGTTATAATAAAGAGGCCCATAGTGCTATTATTAATGACTTTAGAATTCCCCAGCCATCTAATGGTTGTGGTTTTTCTAATAATCAAAGTAATGATAAAAATGATGTAAACTTTTCTATAAATGATTTTCTCTCTGCATTACACAATCTTCTTTCTCAGTTCAACATCTCACCGTCCAACGTTGCCTCAACTTTCAATGTACCTCAATCCATTCATAATGGACAACACAACCAATATAATCCAGTGGAACTGCCGCAGTCTAGTAAACAAAAAGAGTGATGTTATATACCTTTTAAACAAATATGAGCCATTTGTCTTTGCTTTAGCAGAGACTTGGCTCAAACCAAATCATATTTTTAAAATTAATGGTTATTTAACCATTAGGGAGGATAGGTCTGATGGGTATGGTGGTGTAGCTATACTTGTCAAGAACTCTTTTCCTTTCTCTATTGTTTCATTACCTCCTCATAGTGAGGAAATTTCTATTGTAGCTATTAAGGTGCACCAAACTTGTTTTGTTTCTATTTACATTCCTCACCCTTCTTCATCTATTCTTCAAGAGATGAATAATCTCTTTTCTTCACTTCCAAAGCCCTTCTTAATATTGGGGGACTTTAATTGCCATCACCAATCATGGGGTTGTTCTGTTTCTAATTGTCATGGAGAGGAATTATTAGATATAATAGACTCACATAACTTATGCATCTTGAACTCAGGAGCTGCTACTCGCCGTTCAGATCCCAACCAAAACCAAAGTGCAATTGACCTGTCTATCTGTTCTCCAAACTTAGCCTCTTTATTAACTTGGCATACTCTAACCTCCACTCATGGTAGTGATCATTTCCCAATAGTTATTTCTTACCCTCTTTCCAAATCAAAGGCATCATCAAGGAGATCTAACTTAAAACATAAATTACCTAGTAGAAATAATAATGACTGGGACAAATTTAAAAATATTGTTGACAGTAAGCTTTGCTCCCTGCCTGTGATTTCTGATGGCAATGAAAACAGCTGTGCTGAAGCTTTAGCACTTTTGTTAATCGAAACTGCAGATGTAGTTTTTCCTGAAAAAAATAACAATAATAGTACAATTCCCTCGCCTCCATGGTGGGACTCTGAGTGTACAGAATTAGTTAACAGACGTAAAGAGGCGGAATACAATTATAACCTTGATATGTCTGATATTAATTTTGAAACTGTTACTAAATTATCCAACGAAACTTATAAACTTTTTAAGACGAAAAAATTTGAATCTTGGCGTAACTTCTGCTCATCAATTTCACCGAACACTCACCCAACGATTGTCTGGCGTAATATCCGTAGATTTAGATCCATTTATAAGAACCCTTCCCCTATACCTGATTCGTTAGCCAGCGAATTTTTAGATAATTTAGCACCGCCTTGGGTTCCTGAGGCTATTAACCCTAACCTGTCCTTACCTATACTATCAATAACCAACGGATCCCATAACCAAGACACCCATACGACTCTAGATGGCCCTTTCACTCTTACTGAATTAAAGGGTGTTATTCATAAAACTAAGGATTCTGCACCAGGCAGTGATGGCATCCCATATTCCTTTTTTGCTAATTTAAATGAAGACGTCCTCAGTTATTATTTACATCTTATCAATTCTATTATGATCACTGGAAACATCCCTGTTGAATGGAAACGTCAAATGGTGTTGCCATTCCTCAAACCAAATAAAATCCCATCTGACGCTTCTTCATACCGTCCCATAGTTTTGTCTTCAGTTCTGATGAAATTAGCTGAACACTTAATTAAAAATCGTCTAGAATGGTTTGTTGAAAGTAAGGGTCTTTTGGCAGAATCACAATATGGCTTTAGAAAAGGTAGAAGTACCAGTGACTGTCTAAGCATTTTAACATCGGATATTCGGATTTCATTCTCTAATAATCAATCTACGGTTGCGGTTTTCCTCGATATTAATTCAGCTTATGATAATGTTGTATTATCAGTTTTACAAAATAAATTAAGAGCTTTACGGGTCCCATTGAATTTGTCGAATTTTATTATTAATATCCTGACTGAACGCTCTATTAGTATGTTAATTGGAGATCAAGAGGTATCTCACCTTGTGTGGAAAGGCCTCCCACAGGGTTCTGTGCTCAGTCCCCTTCTATACAATATTTACACGTATGATTTAGACTCGTCCTTAGCTGACCAAGTTAGGGTTCTTCAATATGCCGACGATTTGTTGTTATATTCTTCAAGCCAATCCGTCGAACAGGCTAGCCAGGCTATCAATTCCGCTTTATCTAATTTGGAGTCATGGTTACATCTTAACGGCTTGGATATATCCACGTCTAAAAGCGCGGCCGTTTTATTTACCAGAAAGAGAAATATTCCCACAATAAATCTCTTTTTTAAGGAAACTCCTATTCCGATTAAAGATAATTTCAGATATCTAGGTGTAATACTTGACTGTAAATTAAGTAGTGCTCCTCACTGTGATTATATTGTTAACAAATGTGAAAATCACCTAAACATGCTTAGATGCCTCTCTGGTGTATGGTGGGGTGCGCACCCCTTTTCATTGAAACTAATTTACAACGCAATCATCAGAAGCACTCTGGATTATGGATTGTTTCTACTGGAACCGGGTAGCATCATGGCTTTTAAAAAGTTGGATCGCATCCAATCCAAAGCTCTACGCATTGTTTCGGGTGCCATGAAGTCCAGTCCCATTAATGCACTCCAAATTGAATGCGGGGAAGCACCTTTACATCTGAGACGACAATTCCTGTCTGACAAATATTTGTTCCGGATTCTTCAGTCATCAACTCATCCTCTCATTCCTAAACTAGACTCTTTAGTGTTACACATAGAATCTTCAGACTACTGGTCCCATAAACGTGCTCCCTGTCTAGTTGTAAGCTATAAAAAAATCCTTTCATTTTCTTCTCCTATTCACCGTTCCAATAAACTTCCCATGTTTAATTGTAGTTATGAAAGTTTGCTGTTCAGCCCCACCCTAAATTTTACGTGTGTTAAAAAAACAGACCCTAACAGAAATTCAAGATTTAATTTTTTTTTGTCTGAACACTTAGAATATCACCATGTATTTACGGATGCTGCCAAGCTTTCTCCAACGGGTTGTGTTGGAATAGGTACGTATCATTCTCAATACAATATCGTCCAAAAAATAAAACTGCCTCCGGAAACTTCTGTTTTTACGGGGGAATGTTTCGGTATTTTAAAAGCATTAGAATATTCTCGCCTTTTTAAACTCAAAAAAACTATAATTTTTACAGATTCTCAAAGTGCTCTTCTAGCCATCAACAAATCCCCTTTCGATCATAAATCGCAGTTTCCTATCATTTATTTAATAAGAGAATTTGCGTTCAGAACCATCTCTGAGGGTAATTCAATACAGTTTGCGTGGATTCCGGCCCATGCTGGAATCCACGGCAATGAAATGGCGGATACACTCGCTGGTGATGCGGTGCAGTGTGGAGACTTAGTTCCCTATGTAAATTTTTGCACTGATCTTGTGACTCTACCAAAAACTTTTCTTCGGGACACTTGGAAGATAGCTTGGGATATCAGTAGCAAATCGAAGGGCCGTTATTTTTCATTAATTCAACCTGACGTTCCTGAAAAACCGTGGTTTGGTAGGGCTGGGTTTGGTAAGATGGAGACCTCCATTCTTATACGGATGCGACTGGGTCATGTTTGCACTCCAGCCCATCTTGCCAAACTACATATCATTGACGACCCCACTTGTTTGTGTGGCACAGATGTAGGCGACTTAGATCACATATTTTTCTCCTGTCCCTTATATGATCATTCTTCCTTTCTTAGTAACCTTTTGTCTCTCCGTATACCTTTTCCTACCTCTATACTTAGTTTACTTTGTACAAATAGTTTTTCTGTATATAAATGTATAGCCTCATTCATTATTCTGAATAATATTAAATTGTAATTTTTCGTCATTGTAATTTGCTCATTTGTATCTTCTCATTCACCTCTCCCGTTTATTGATCCTATATTTCTGTCCTATTCTAAATCCCGATGAATTATTATTTTTGTTTCCATAAAGTTTCCCTACCTTTATTTTCCTCGTCTAAAATAAACTTAAAAACCCAAACGTGACATTGGCTAATGCACAAACCGTGCGAAGCCACAAAAAAAAAAAAAAAAAAAAAAAAAAAACGGCTAAAATAAACATCAAAGATCGTTCAGATTCTGCATCTGCTAAAACTTTGCAGGTCAGGTTCAAAACAATAGTTTCTTTCCTATATTTTGAGTTAAGTTCCTCACTAAGGCTTTGTCCGAAACGGAAAACAAGAGAAAATAACAAGAGAGCCTGTAAGACGAAGTTATAAACTAACAAGAACAGGTGGCCTACCATGGCGTCTTAAAGCAAGAGTAATTCCAGTGTGGGAAAGAGATGGCGCAAGACGACCTGTATAGCTCTGTCTCTTTCCCACACTGGAGTTACTCCAGCTTTAAGACGTCATAGTAGCCCCCTGGTCTCATCACGTAAAAAGAACGCTGAGCGCAGCGGAGGGGATGTGTCTGCGTTGTGCTACGTCATACAGTCGCGTCCTAAAGTGCGCGACTATTGTTTTATAGTTTAAGTGCATTTTATTGCAGAATCATAAAGATACCATACTAGCTACTTAGTACTATGGAATAGGCAGGAAAGAAAAATAAAAAAAAACTTGAGCGGTCAGCGTTCATTTCACGTGACGAGACCAAAATCAACTGCAAGTTCCTAATAATTTTGTAAAGTAAAAGTACTAAATTAATACAAATTATACCTTGTTGCTGCTGATGTTGCGTACGATGCGGCAGTGGGCTGGGTTGAGGCCCAGGGCTGCCGTCCGTCGTGAAGCCGTTCTGTTGCGAGCCTTCTCCAGAACCGGGCGATACTGTGCCGGCTGCGTGGGTATCTGATGAGAGGATTATTTTGTGGGTGTAAGAGAATAATTTGATTTTCTCGGTAATAAGACGCTCTGATAAGACTAGGGATCGCATGCATATTTACCTATAGTTTGAGTGTTGACTAGTATGGAGCGCGCGTCTGTACGGAAAAAGTACCGGTTTATTTAAATACATAGTTTATTTTTTAAATTAATTGATTTTCAAAAAAATAAATTCGACACATTGATATCATATCAAAAATTTATAAGTCGACCAAAATTATGTAAGAAAATGTAAGTAAACTTACTAGACAAAGTTTGCGTAAGCTGAGGAGAATCACTGGAAGTTTGATCCGAAGTGAAGAAAGTAGTTGTTGAGCCATCAATGAGAGGAGTGGTGGCTCCCGGAGACATAGTCACTGGCATGGCAGCTAAAACACACGCACTCATTCAATACTCATACATTTTAACTTTATTAGAACCTTGGTTGAATAAGATCGTTCATAATCACCAATATTAACTTTCGAAGAGCCAAAAATTATAAAAACCACTCAAATTAGATGAAAAATGTGAATCAAAATGAAAATACAGTGCAAATCAAAAGAATAAAGCTTACAATGGTTCATTCGTTTAGGCAGCCACATAGCGCGAGCGTCCATCGTATCGGGGGGCTCAAGTTTAGGAGCCACCGCGCGTTGCTGAGCCATGGCCATCTGTTGCGGGCTGGGCAGAGACATCGGCCTGTTCATTGAAGGCATTTGAGGCGTCGCTGGAGACATTGTAGGGGCTGCTGCGAGGCGGGGAGATGACATCTGTCCTTGGCCCATCCCTCCTCCTAGCGGTGACTGGGCTCCGACCATTTGTGGCCCGGACATCGGGCCCGGGTGTGGCCCACACATCTGAGGCGACGGGGCCGCGTGGCCCATGGGCGGCGCGAGCGGCGCGTGAGGTGGCGCGGGCGCACGCAAAGGGGTGCGCGGCGCGTGCGTCGGCGAAAACATGTTCGGAACGCCTTCGGGCGCTAGTAACCACAACGCAAAATAATATTTAGCATGCAGCAAAAATAAAACTTTATACAGATACTAATGGAGTAAACACTTTGAATGAAATAGGCTGGATGGATGAAATCAAATAAAATAAAAAAACAAACAAAAGAAATTTTGTCGAGCCTTTTTGCCATTTTTAACTATGATAGAGGTGATCATGTCGTGAAGAGAATACTTTCTAAGACATTGTTCCTTACAGGCCATTCCATACAAATGTGTTTGCTTCCTTCAACTTCACAACAGACAAAACTTCAGCATTAAACCCACTTACTTTGTCCCTGATTAATAATTATATTTGTCGTCTGGAACTGCTGATGGTGATGCGGCATCGGCGTATGATGATGCCGAGGACTTGTCGCATGATGCTGAATGGTCACCATCTCCCCAGTATCCATGTCCATGCCGTTTCCACTCAGGCCGGCCGTATATTCATCCTTTACTAACCTACTGGGGCCCGACTGCAGGGTGAGACCTGATAAATCTGAAAATGTTTTCTTCATTGGAACAGATAAACACACATACACTTATTACTGACAAGAGAAGCGAAAACGGCGTCTATGGATGATATCAGCCGGAAGTCTTGATGTAAATGAAAGTTCAAAAGAAACTTAAGGGTTTGAAAATAATAATAGCAACTTTTACTGTAGTATGGGACCCGTCTAGACAGTCTATTGTCTAGCCTAGTGTCAAACCGGTTGGACACACAATAGGCCTAAGTACGACGGTGTCTGAGGTGCGGGAGGGGTGTTGACGCTCATCGGTGGGCTGACGAATGAGCTGTCATGACCAGTCTCAGGCCCTGCAGTCTCGTCATAGATAGCGATCGCAAAATAACCGAATTAGGTCGCAAATTTAAAGCTATCACGATGCTGATTTAAAGAGGACGCGATGCGGACGCGGATCGCCGGTGTCGGCTTCCATGTCGAGACTGCAGGGCCTGGTCTAGAAATCGGAATAAGTTGAGTTTATTTGCCTAAACAAACATGCGGATAATACCTCCCTATAAAATCTCGAAATTTCTTTTAAGCTCCGAAATAAAGCTGTTAAAATAGGGGGAAGTATTATCCACATGTTACTTCCTTGAAGTTTAGGCAAATAAAGTCAACCTATTCTAATCTCTGCAAATGGCAGGCCTGTAATAGAAGACATTATTACTAATACTGACCGATTCCTGGGGAGACGACCCTTTCATAATGGTAGGGGTTTACACACACAGAGTCACATTTTAAGTCGAAAGCAAACTGGCAAAACTTGACGTGTTTTAATTCATTTTTGTGTAAATCTGGCCACCGCCATATGCGCGCATAGATTACGTGTGGGAAACCTTTTCGACCTGCCACCTGAAACAAAAAATCTTTGTAAAGCTAGTGCCAATTTCGACGGCCGCTTCATTAAATAGGCGCTCATGGTGACCCTACAACATCTACGCATAGTTACAGCCGCCGTAACTAGATACAGCTCATTTAATAAACACCTATTTGCCATAGGACTCACAGACAGTTCATAGTTCATAGTGCAGAGACTGCATGAAGAGAGACTAGACAGCATCCCACGTACTTCTAAGCTGCCTAGAGATTGCCTCTTACAGGCCAAAGGACTTCGGTAACCCAGATACTCCCCGCAAGATCGTCAGTAACACCAAGGCGTTCCTAGCCTTTCTTGAGAAACCGAGGTGCACCGAATGAATAATCAAAAACACTTTTTTGCAAAAAATAAAATCTACTACAAAAACACAAATACGTGGAATAATAACTGTAGCTTCAGAATTCGGTCACAGTACAATACAATATGATACAAAGCTGGGGCCATATCTGACTGAAAATGGGTGTTGAATCAGGCCAACCAGAACATGTTTACATTACTGTGTAATTTGAAGGTCTTTAAGACGAGCAGGAAGTTGTAATCTTTTTTTTTTTAGCAGGAAGTTGTAATCTAACTCATTTGGTTGGGATGCCCTAACTTAAGTTACTGCAACCCCTCTTGGCTCCCACATTGTTGGTCACAGGGGGCCTACAATGGACACTTTATCAGATTCATAATACAAATCACGTAAAAAAATTAAAACTCTTAAAATGGACTTTGTGTTCATAACCATAAAGACCATTTTAAGAACTTTAAATTTTTAACGTGATTCATATTATGATTCTAATAAAGCTTCCATTTTAGGCCCCCTGGTCTAATCCTTAAAAGACCTCTTTTAATTTATTTTTCCTTTGTTTACTTTTTTTTTTTTTTGTTTGTCTTATAAATACTTTTCATTCTATCACTAGACAAAAACTTATTAGCTGTTGCGTTTAGGCTAATGCGCAGTTGAGTCGGCCAATCTTAAGTGTATTTTCACTCACATATTTATCCATATCATACATTTATAGATCATCTGCCTAGCCTTTTCCTAACAATGTTGAGATTTTTCCAGTCTACTAGGCAACAGTGCCGCCTATCTGACCTCCTTAACCAAGTTACTAACACAATACTCCTTTGTAAGACTGGTTGTCAGACCTTTGAACTTCTGAACATCCATCAACAGATTAACCTAGGCAGACACTACTCAACCTTGAAGATCGGCCCATGCAGCTGTTTTTCAGCCATGAGCCCTTCTCAGACACAGTAAATATAAAAACTGCACAATAATTGTTTTAAACCAACCCTGAGAAGAAAGTATATCAATATCGAAAAATTAACAATAGCATGAACACTTCCAACCCATCACCAAATATCATTTAGAACTCAATGTTTGGAGAATTATTAAGAAATGTTTTAACTGAGAAATTACGCTTTATAGAAAAACACTGATTGTAGGTGTTAAATGAGGGATGGAAAAACCAGGTGGATTAGTCATCTTTAAAATCCTTCTACTATCCCCAAAGTTACAGTGACTCATAGTGTACTCATAAATACAAGACATCTATTATAGTAGTAGTATGAAACACTGGTATAGAACGATAAATTATAGAAAATTCTTGGCTAAGATATTATTATGTATTTAGTGTAATCTTTAATCCTCACTAATATTATAATTACAAAAGTAAATTTGTTAGTTTGTTACCTTTTTACACCTAAACCACTGAACTAATCATCCTGAAATTTTGCTTATACATTGTCAGGTGTACAGAAACAGACATAGGGTACATCATGGGTTTTCATCCCAAAAAAAAGTACTGTTCCCGAAGAACACAACAATAATGTTCTTATGATAATAGATGGTGCCAGGTGTAGTTTGAATCATGATTGAATTATATTATTATACAAGCAGAGTACAAACCAAACCTGATTGATTGTCTAATTCCAGATTAACAGCGAGTCATGGGCCAAACCTAGTAAATTATATAGTTTCAAATAAATGTTAAGGAAAAATTATGCAGTAGTAACAGGTTAAAGACCCTTGTTCGTATTATTGTATATGATACTTACATCTTCAATATTTTTTTGAGTAAGAATGAGCTCTTAACCTAAAGTGTATGAATCCAGGAAAGAGAGGAAGGTCTAATCTATGATCATTAGTTTCCAAAAGTTTCCATGTTCATTCTATCATAAACCCTGGACAGTAAGCTTTGGAATCAAAAGATTTTGTTTAAATTTAATTAGTTGCAAATAAAGTCATAAGCATGAAGTTACTTTTATTAAAACAATGTTTGGTTGTGCAAATACCTGCAATCTGCCATCAAGGGTCCTCTGTATTGTTACACATTTACTTGGGTGAGCTCCATTGGTAGTTATTGCCGTTATTAGAGAGTCTAACTCATCCCGTTTCTCCTTCAGTTTCTTCACAAGGGACTCAATGGCACGCTTGGAGAAGCCCTCACTCTCTCCTCCCTGTCTATGGCACATCAGCGAGTGCACGATGCTCAAGCATGCATCCGCCGACGTTGGTGCCGTGGTATTCATGACTGAGGACCAAATATACAGAATTGTAGGTTACAAATATACTAATTTTGTGAAATGTTGCTCATATAACAAACTTATTAGCGAAATTAAATGAATTTGCAGTTTATTTGGTAGGCTTACTAATTGTTGTATTCTGAGATACCATAAATGAAATAATTATACAAAGTAATGAGCACATAATTAATTTCAAATCAGAATAATATAGTACAAAAGCTAAATAATAGTGAACGTCAATATTATATATTTGTTAAAGTTTAAGTTAGACCGTCTGAGTTATGGCCAGGAACATAGTTTAAATCAGATATTCACAAATATAAGTCATAATAAAACTGAAAATAAAAGCAATTATTCACATAACAAAATGATATGTTCTAGGATATCTAGGAGCTAGGAAATTACCTGATTGATGCACCAAACTTGCTTCAAATATTTATAAATGAAAGCATTTAATCACTTTTCTTTTATTCACTAAAGTAATGAGTAAATTACAGAAATTAATTTCTTTTATTGTGAGACGATACCAAAACAGAATGCGACATTTTGGCGGTCCATAGACAGATAGAGTGGAGAATGTTACCATATCCAATTCATAAAATCATTATTGCAGAACCGAGGCTTGAACAATAGATAATATTAAGTGTTTACTGTCCCCCATTCCTGGAGCTAAAGCCAAGGTCATATTTCTGTAGTATGAATTAAAATCAGCTCATCGTTCGATGCGCTGTGCACTTGAGTAAAGAAGCACACATTGAGCATTGTGCTTTCACCGAGATTGGCCTCATAAAAGCTCAGTACGTTGTAGCTCCAAAAAGCGCAGTATTGTAAAAGATACTCGTATCTATAAACCTACAATAATGTCGAAAAATCAACGTCTTATTCTCTTGTTATTTTCTTGATAATCACATATGAATATATTTTATCAATGCAAAAACAACAAAAGAAGTTACCTGTGGCAATTTTTAGAAACTTGACAACAATAACATGAATCCACCTTGCAACGAAACGTAATTATCTGTCGAGTTGGGTGATGACAGCGAGTTTTGACAAATTCTCGTTTTTAATTTCTTCAAAAAAGTCAGAACGAGTTAAAAATAATGAAAATATCCACCGTAGCTAATTAGCAGTTGTGACAGAATTGTTGTATCCATAAGTTAGTTGTAAATTATTAATATTCGCGAATAAAGTGGGTGGATTCCGTTTGGACTAATAATCGGAGTGTTATTTGTGTCATGCCCGCAAAATCGATGGATTGTGCTGATGATGAAAAGCAGATGAAAAATGAAGGGTGTCGATAGTTTAGCAGGTGACCGTGAAGGCATGACACACAAACCGATTGTTACATGTAAGTTTTCACCTTATGTTTATGCAAATCTTTGACTATTTTTATTTGAATAAACAAATTAGTTTTTATATGTTAGGCGCGGGAGACTGGAATCTGTTCTGTACCCTAGAGGCGCCCCTAGTGGCCGCCATACCGCAGGACTCATGTGAATGGAGACGGTCATATGGGCGGGCCACCAAGTCTGTGTCTTTGGAGGCTTCGTTCACCAAGTATAATAAGGACAAGGTGCAGCCTGAACTGAACTTATTGAAGAAGCCAATATTCCATATTTATTGGACAGATTGTGTGGTTTGTATACTTTTTGTTTATATTTTAATAACTGATTGTTGCCCCCCAAAGCTAAAAAAAAACTATTTTATTAAAACCAAACCAAATCAAATCAGGTTTTATTTTATTTACCTGCAATGTTTTTGTTGCATTTTAACCTTCCTATACAGTCAGTCAGATAAATAAATTGTTGGATAAAAATATCACTTACATAAATTTGTCAAATGATAAACAATTTATAGCTAATTTAATGAAAATCTGTCTTGCTGTGATTATTGTGCTAGTAGCACAATAATATCATGCAAACAGAGATACTTACATTCACATTAATAATAATAATGTTGATTTAAAAACCTTACTTCAATGGTCAAGTAACAATAAAAAATAGATTCATGATACGGTTTTGTTGTGTTCTGCTGATAAGGTTTACTTATTAGTTTTTAACTAAAGTTCATACTTGATAGCATTTTTTTTTGTATGGTGTTGTTGATATAAATTCTGTAATTAAAACAGACACTATGGATTTACTTTTATTTGTTAATGCACACACTGTGAAGTTTTTATTGCTATTTAAGTAGTTATGCTTTTTTATTAGCATTCTTGGCAAACTACTTAGTTTCTAACAGAAACCTAGGTGGTTAGAGAGCCTCAAAATCAATACTACGCAATATGTAATACACCTACTTCTATAAATCAGATTTACTACTTTCCAATAACTTAAACATGGACATAAACAAAATTAGCGAAAAGTGGGTGTACTTTTAGCTAAACCTCTACCTAACCCTTAGGGATTACAGGCGTGATGTAATGTGTCTATAACTTCTACTACTTTCTTATGTATTTGATTTAACTGTGAGTAATGCCCACAGTTAAGAAGAAGTATGTAAGAGGAAAACATGCTGTGCCAACCCCAAATAATGAGGGCGCTACCCACTTGCACTATGTATTAGGATCATTCAATTATTAATGGGATGAAACTTAAAATGAAACTTCAACCTCTTTAACAGGACATAGAATATTATAAGACAACTCTAAGAGAAGAAATAGAGGCATGGCTGAAACAACTCGAAAAAAATGGCATTACAGACTGGATGATAGTACTAGTAGAAACTTATGACATACGAAAAACAAACAAATTATTACCGAGAACCACAGTCTTGGACAAAATTAAGGGTGATTTTGGCATGAAGCAGACAGAGGATAGATTTATATCTGTTATAAATCCTATCAAATCTGAGGCAAGGAGTGCGGAATCATGGAGGGCGCTAGTAGCAAAAATTAGACATTTTGTCCTTGTGGCGTACAATAAGGCCCTTCTTAAGTTTGAGGAGTATATGAGAGAACAGAGGGAGAAACGAAATGATCCGGATTGGGATTTTTGTAAATATTTTATTCTGCAGGTAAGCAATTTGTGGCTAAACTATGAACATAAATATCATACTTTTTATACCGTCTCAATATCTGAAGGGCTTTAAAAAGCTCTGACTTTCTAATCTATTGACACCTATAGTCTCAGATGTCAACAAAAATATGTAATATTAAATCTTAGTAGATTTTAACTGTAGAAATGTTTTCTGATAGGAATTCTTAATTTTCTGTTATTTTTTCAGGAACAACTAGCATTTGTCCTAGAAATGTTAGGCTTGTATGACGAGGCGTTAGTCCAGTATGACGAGTTAGATGCTCTTTTCTCCCAATTTGTGCTCAATTCGAATGTGACGGAGAGTCCAAAGTGGCTTGAGACATTCAAGCAACCTGTGACGTCTTGGCAGGCGGTGAGATTAACTGCTTTGGTTCCGCAACATCTTAGAGAACTGATTATAAAGAAGAAAGCTTCGCTATTGGATTTTAGAAGCTATTTGTTTCAACGTCAAAGTGCCATGTTGCTTCCTTCATCGAAACCTTGGGAGGTAAGTATTACCAGTTTTGCATGCCTATATGTTTAATAGAATTCTCCTTATTACCATTTTATCAAAGTATTTGTACGGGCAGCAGCTCCGCACACTGAGATGTCGTAGTGTGGACGAATCACACGGGATGTGTACAGGATATAAAATCACTGCCTTGTGTCCGTTAATGATTGACCGTTTATTAGGTAAAACATTAAATTATATAATGCCTAAAGTAGGTGACTTGTGGCGGGCGTAATCGCCTAGTCAGCGAATGTACATAAATCAGCGAATTAGCAACTGCTTGTTCAGGTACAAACTAAAACAATTGTTATCATGTGGCGATGCTCGTACAGTATTTTCCCACGGAACTAAGGAAAAAACATAGAATATTTATGTATCTACACATGGTAATACTTATACAATATACCTAAATAATTATAGGTATTTAACTTATCATGCTGCACTGACTTTATTAAAAGGATTAGTCACTATATTTTTTCCATTTTTATCAATAAACAATGCATGTTGTATTTGGTTCAAATAATACTCTATTGTATTGTTGACATAAGATGAGCCTAAACGGGATGCTACTTGGGTGATAAATATGTCTGTATGTCTTAAGAGTTGCTTGTTTAACTGGCGGATAAGCCTTTCACTTTTAAATATGTCCATAGACATTTCAAACGCGAAAAATAAGATTCAAAATAGTATTGCGTGATTCCGGATTGCGTAACTAGAAATAGTCATTATTATATTATTGTCTGCAATCATCTTGAAATCATTACGACATTATAAAACATACGTACGCCTCAGCCGCCTTTTTGGAACCGTATCGGAAACCATGGTGACGTTCACATATATCGTATAAGTACCTTCGTCTTTTGTCCACTTACTGCTCCCGTTGGTCTATTGGTCGGTGGAAGCGCGTGGGGTCTTGAGTACGATTCCCGAGCAGTGTTATTGGGATTAGCCTGGAGCTTGGATAGCACGTTGGGACTGTTTCAGATTAGTGTATTTTCGGTGCGTATAAGTGCGTGTAGGCGCGACTTGTACGAGCGTTGACGCTTATACGCTCTTATAAGCGAAGAATCGCGAGAGATACTGACATATTGCTACTGGCTGAAACCACCGGTTCGAGCGAACACGACAACAAAAAGCGCGTGTAAGCGCGTAATCCAATACTAGCGCACGCGCGCTGAAAAATACGCTAGTCTGAAGCTGCTCTTAAGGTGTTGGACCTGCGCCTTATCTCTATCCGGTCGCGTCGGACTGCCATGCCATCGGTTTATGAGAGTGAAGGTAAAGAGAGTGCACCTATGTTTGCTCAAACTCTTGAGCACTATAATATCTCCCGCGCCGATAGCCGCCATGACCGAAAACGGTCAGAATTATTGAATGTAGCGGTCAGAGTTATTGCCATCCTTTCATCATTCATTTTCCTGCCCTCATCCCAATTTATTTGGGGTCGGCCATGTCTTCTACCATACTTCTCTATTAGTCGTAATGTCATCAGACACCTCCTTTCGTGCCATCACTATTACCGTCGTCTATCATTCAGAAATCGTATTATCACATTTGACAACCTTTCACGCAATATAATTCGCACGTATACGCTGTACTCCGCATTCACCCAACTATTCCATGCGCGAGCTATACTTATAATATAACTAGCGACCCGCCCCGGCTTCGCACGGGTGCAATGTCATCCATATAAACCTTCCTCTTGAATCACTCTAACTATTAAAAAAAAACCGCATCAAAATCCGTTGCGTAGTTTTTAGAACTAAGTTAACTTTGTTTTATACTATGTAGTGATTTACGCTTCAACCTATTACAGCATTCCTTAGGATATGTTCCATAAACATCGTCTGGTCTTAAAGCTATCACAATATCCATGATACTAACATGCATCTTCTATCTAATACGTCATGCGTGACATGAAATATAACCCCGTTCTGACGTTACTTACCCACACATGCTGGATACTGCAATTATGAACACACGGCCGTGTATTCTGATTTATTAGATTAACTGGTTTTACATTGCTTAATGAGGCCTGTTGGTAATTAGTGGACATGATATTAACTGCTGATGAAAATCATTGGGAAAATTATGGTCTACTTGAGGCAAATTAACGAAGACACGTAATCAGAATTATGCCGGCTTTCTTGTATCTGCGTGATGCCGACCTCATAGTCGATGCTGCCGCGTGCTGTAGCATTCCCGTTCTGTTTCTCGCTTATTTAAACGTTGCCCCACACTAGGAATGCACTGTATCGTGGGTGCGTTTACATTTAAACTCACATACACAAACAGCCAGACCCAGAACAACTACCTGTAGATCATTCAAATATTTGTTCCGTACGGGGATCGAACCCGCGACACGCAGCGCAGCGGCCAATCGCATCGATAAAGCATGGATGAGTGCCGTATTGCTAGATGTAGCGCCTTCGATTTGACCTTCAATATCTCCTTTAGGGTTTTAAGGAGATATTGAAGTTTGTTTATGAAAACTTGTGTACAACCTGTCTCTACACAATGCCGAGTGTAGGTCTCTTCCATTTCTCGCCTCTTCATCCGGCCTTCTTCGTCCAACTCTTGCCTGCTCCTCTGACCAGTTCGTCCGTCCACCTGGCTCGAGGCTTCTGTACGCTCCTATGACCACTTGGTCTAGACTCCAATACCTTTTTATCACATCTACTATCAGATCTGCGGCCTATTCCGCGGCTTTACTTCTTCCGCGCGAACACCAATATCTCACTGCATATAGAGAAGGTAAAAGCATTGATCAGCAAGCTTGCTCAAGGCGGATTGGCGCTTTCAGACTTACATTAACATAAGCAATACTTAATAGTTACAAATTCAAGAACTCGCTCGTTACCAAAACAAAAAAAACTTTCTCTTAAATCGTCTCCAATAAGCACTAGAACATAAAACGAATAGCTAGCCTATTTCAAGTAACGATATACAGTTAACATGATGTATGTGCAAACAATCAAACGCGAGCATTGAAGATAATTACGAGCCAATTACTGTCCAATAAAGTGTTGCAACCGTGAATTATTTATAACGTCGAATGTATGTTCCGAATTGTTCGTGGAGTGGTTCTTGGTAAAGATTCCATACTTGAAATGATTGTTTTTATTGAATAAAACAAGCCTTGCTTGACATCAGAAATGAGGAAAAAGTCATCTGTGGTTTGATTTTTTTGTTTAGTTTGTCTTATATTTCATATTTATGTGAACTTAGTATGTCCTTGATGTGTATAACTGTCTTAAACGGTAAGCTAGGAAAACCAATAATTTAATAGCACTTTATGCAAAATGAGTAAATATTTTGCTCTTTTCCGGTTTAAATTTCAATTCAAACTTGCCTAAGTCTTTTAAAAAATAGAATGGGGAAGTTTCTTTTTAACACCTTTTGTCAAAGCCTGGAGATTCGTAGCCTATGTCATACCTAATATCTTATGTTCGTGGCTTCGCCGGTGTGAATTGAAATGCCATTGCGTGGTTTAGGATGTTATTAGCTAATGCTGATAGCATTTTGAATTGCGTAGTGGGGTTCCAATTCACTACTAGTCAGCCTTTGTGACATTAAATTATTTTTGATTAGTTATAGTTAATGTTTAACCTTGTTATTGGTGGAAAAGTACTTGGGAATAGCTGCATAGAACGAAAGGTACCTATTATTGTATATGGGAGCTACATCTGCCAACAAACTGCTTTACAGTTTGGCAGAAGTAACATTTTTTGTAATGCCTAGAACCACGAATAAACGCTTTTTCATATTTTTTTTTCAAGTAATGCCTATATTTGTTGTTTTATTAAATCTTCTACCATCATGCCAAAGTTTGTATTTTATTGAAATGCATATTTTAAGCTGAAAGAGGTTAATCCCTTATTTAATATTAGCTGAAATTAGACTACATACAAAATGCAAATGTCTAACTTTAGATTCCTCAGTGACAATTTACGTCCAAGAGACACTTCTATTCCGTCACGGTACAACAGTAATACCCCACTTTGATTTACATGTCCACCTGTGTTCTTCAAACCAATATTTTCACCATGGCCAGCCATGTGTGACGCTGACGACCTATCATTACCAAAGCTCTGTTGTTTGTTCGTGTATTGACTGTTGAGGTAGGTCAAGTGCGGACAAAAACCGCCGTGTAAAGGTAACCAGTAAACCAACTTGTCCATCATCAGCCTAGCCTTTTCGCTCCCAGTCTAACTGAATGCAGTTGAATACCAGTATTTTACATGGAGCGACTGCCTATCTGACCTCCACAACCCAGTCAGTATATACTGGGTTTCTTTTTAAGGAATGGGTTTTGACGCACATACGATTATGCCGCCCTGATTCACTTAACAAAATCTTTTTTATTATTATAAGCTTATATTGTCCCACTGCAGGGCATAGGGAGGCCTATGCCCTGCAGTTCCCTCCTTCCACGTTTCGCGATCTAATGCGATTGTAGACCAATTCTTAAGAGTCCAGTTTATAGGGTTTTTGAAAGATCTTAATAAACAATATATTTTAAATCGCCGAAAGTGCCGAAACGAAAGATGAAAAGAGGCTCGCTAGCGAGCGAGCGAGCCGGGCGAGCCTGCGGTGTGCCATGTCCTTTATGCATGAGTAACCTGTTACATAAAGCATGCTTAGAATTCGTGTAGGTACTTAAATTTTTTGCATTTTCATGTGTCCGTTTCCGACCATTTGTACCGAGTTGAAATACTGTAATGTATGAACATAGTAACTAACGGTGGAATTATGTCATTCGTCAGGAAACAAGTCGTTATACCGTGATGGCATAGTAATAAACGGGATGAGCGGTTGCTCTGTTAACTGTTGATGTTAATTATGTAGGTTATATTTAGAACAATGTGTATTGTTTTATTGTTTACGTTAGCGGTTTATTTGACAATAAGCCTTTGAATGGACGTTCTTTCGGTAGTAAAGAAAAAAAATGCGTTTTTGTAAGAAATCTTTTCGGTCATCAACCTGTATATTTAGAAAAAGGAATAGATTGTTACTTCTTAAGTAAGTTTACAGTTACAGCATTCCGTAGAATCTCCCACTCAAGATAACCACACATTATCTAAAATCCAAAGTAATCTATTCAAATTAGACTGAAAATCAGAAATATTTGAACGTCAGGAATCACATAAGATAGTCCTCCAATGGCTGTCCTTGGCTTATTCTTCCTAGTGTTTTAGCTGGAGGAGCCAGCAGCATATTTGCTATGTCATCAATCGTGAAATATCTTTGTCGTCGTCATCTTTTATGATGTCAAGTAGAAAGATGTTACTCTAACCTCCTTAAGTGGGGCTACCTCAATGAAACAGCAGCGTGGTGAGCTTGTGGAGCTGTGTCGCAAACTATGCTCCACCTATCCCTGCCTACCTGCTCCTATTCTGCCCCTTTAGCCCAAAAACATGCAGCCAAAGTGACCTTTTGCGCTGCCACGGACGACGCGGTGGAAGTGCCGAAGATCTGAGCTAACAAAATACGGGGTGCGGACTCTTCTCGAAGCCGTCAACCAAGCATTCTGTACATAAAACTAAGTAACTTTACACAAAAATTATTGCTGGGAAACGACTTTTATTGTTGGGGTGAAAAATCACGTTTTACGGTAGGACTCAATGTAACACACTCGAAACATTGTGCTGAAGGATGGATTGAATAGTATACGGGGTCGTGAAAGTGATTAAAGTAAAAATCTGAAATTAAAAATACCTGTTAAAAAAAAAAGTTGTGAAAATGTTGGAGCTTTGACCCCCAATATCTCCGTAACTAGAAGGTACCCAGGTATGGTCTAAAACAAAAAAATGATCGCAATGATGGGGAGAACAAGTGTCTTTCGGTTTCGTTAAGGGTCTTGTTACACCCTTTATAAAAATTGTCGTGCCAGCGACATGAAGAAGATGATATAAAGTCACTATTTCTTACCAAACTACTTTCTTTTCATTTTAATACCGTTCTTTCCAGATCGCCTCCCGCTGCCTGTCCACCGTCCACAACACTCTAGTGGAGCTATCCCTCCTCGGCGCAACCGCAGTGGAAGGCGCGGCCGCTTGCTGGGCGCAACTGGCATGCGCGGAGACGTTGCGCGCATGTGAGAGATTAGCAGCTAATAACAACGCGTTGGATATGTGTACTGCCACTCAAGCACCTCTACTGCACAATGCTAAGGATAAGGTAAGAATAAACCCATGATATTCAAATAATATGAGGTATACTCGGTGCAACAGCAGAGGGAGGCGTGGCCGCAACAACTGGCATGCGTGGAAACGTTGCGCGCATGTGAGAGACTGGCAGCTAAAAAATAAACGTCTTAAATATGTGTACTGCGAAGCAGACTCCACTGTTTCATGGTGCAAAAGATATGGTAAGATTTCTTCTTGTAATGCGCGCATATGAGAATAAGCAGTCAATTGTACCACGGACATGCACAGAAACGTTGCGCGCATGTGAATTACTCTTTTCGATAAAAATAGCATGCTCCTAATGGTTGTATAATTCTAAAAATATAGTGTATTGCAGTAGTGTAATATTTTTAAATATATTTCAGTGTGATTAATAATTGTGCACCTAATATTAGAAGCCTGGAGTTCTCATAGACTGATCATTTTTGTTATACAATCTGAAATCAATCACCTGGCAGCCGAGCCCCCCAGGAACGCCCTTGGCTACAGATGATGTTTTGAATGTTGGCTTGAAGCCAGAACTGTGACAATATTGCTTTGTTGAATGATGTATCCTTGTATTACGTTACGAATGTCTAAAGTAGTCTAAACTAACGCAACTGGCCACTTTTCAATAGACCTATTAAAAATCATAATATAACATCACGCGTGTAATCCCCGAAGGGTATGGCAGAGGTGTATCTAATAGTACATCCACATCTCGTCAGTTTTGTTTAAGTCCCATGTAACAGGGAGCAGGCCTATTGCCATCAACCGGGCACAAGTTCAGACTCTGTGGTTGCCACTGAGAAATTCCTGATGGAAAAACCCAATGAAACTTTGGCCGACCTGGGAATCGAACCCAGGGGCCTTAGTCTGCTATTGCAATTGTGTCAGAATGGACTATCATTGATTTAATAAGGCCCCGCGCAGACGAATTACCCTTTGTACGCACGTCAAACGAGTTTCGAACGCGCTTCAATACGCCGTGGGCTAGCGGCCTTATTAAATCAATGATAGACCATTCTGACACTATTGCAATAGCAGACTAAGGCCCCAGGATTCATGCTCAGCAGTCGCGCACTAGACCAACGAGGCAGTTTTTAAATAGTTTGTTAGTTATATAAAAGAAGTGATAAACAACAATCCCGTCAACTGCGCTCACTTACCGGATCATTCATCTGTAATGTAAAAATTCAAGATTCGATTTTGTACAAAAAACAGGTCATCATTATCCACCTGTCCTTGTACCATGTTACTTGGGGTCGGCGTAACACGTTTTATTCTTCCATTCTCCCATGTCAACCGTCACGCTACCATATACTCCTTTTTCTTGCCTATGTATCATTCCTCACACAATCCATCCATCATTTCCTTGGTCTCCCTCTTCCTCTTTGTAGAAAAACAAGAGATTCTTACAAATTGTATCGTTACAGATTGTACACTGTAATGCTCACTTCTCCTCACTCACTGATACAATGTTTTTTTTTTTTTTTTCGGATTGGAAATCATCAAATAACCCCTCCCGCTCTGGGCTGAGCAGGAGGGAGTGTCAGACTTTTACTGACTAAACCCCATCCATGTTCCTTCCTTTGCCCTTTGTGTTCCAGGGCCGCGGTATCTCTTTCGAACAGTCCCGCAACCCTGGCAGGCATCGGTCCTTTCGGACCCCTTCCTGTTTGCTGACTCTCTTTGAGGCGCGCGTGGAACACGAACGCGCCGTCGACACGGCCTGTCGTCATAAGACGGACGGACGGCGAGCTAGCCCATAGCTCACCGGCCACAGGCCCGCGCCTACGGTGGCCTACGCCCGGTGCGTCTCCCGCGGCGGCTGAGACGTGAGACTCTCTCCCTCTCACGTCCCGCCACTTCCTTCGCTAGCATGACTGCTTCGCAGAAGGAGGTGACGGCGTCCCATTCCCTCTCGCTCCGGACCATGGCTTGAACCAGGGCCGGACGCTAGAGGTCGCCGCCGCCGACTGATACAATGCTGGAATCTGAACTGTTACAATACATGTGAATGCTCCCGGTGAGGGAGCTCCTTTACACGGCAAAAGGCTGGCATAATTCTCCTACTTCACGCTGTCATCGGTTTTAGTCACATCCAGGGCCGTAGCCAGGATTTTGAATCGGCAGGGAGGGAGGGGGGTACTCTGAATAAAAAATCAGTCCAGGCAATTAGTTAAAAATGAACCCAGAATGACAATTACGAACAACTTTTGCAAAAAACGAAGTTATTACTTAAGAGCGGCCAACCCGTCATACTTTTCATACAAACGCTCGTACGTGATTATGCAGTTGTTATACATCTATCTTTGATTTTATTGAACTAATAGGTATTTTGTGCACTATATCTAGGTTTCTATGGGAGCAAAAATAAAAAATTGTAGAAACAAATTCAGTAGAAGCCTCCAAAAATGGCTGTTTTGCACAAATTTTACCTGAACTTTGGCCGTTCATAATGTACTCATAAACTCTAAAAGTAAGGAAATCATCACGATAGAAACCTTGCTCATGTAATGGAGATTCATAATGACAAATTTTAATTTCACACACTTGTAAGACTTATACAAAAACACGTATTTCCTGGAACAAGTTTAAGAAATTTTCGAACACTATTTTTCGTTCAATGTCATCGCGTTAGGCGGTATGAGGTGCGCGGGAGACGAGTTGTGCGGGGTGGGGCGGGGTAAGACGGGGGAATTGAAAGAAAATCGCCGCTTTGGCTCTGGATGAAACAACAAGCTTTTCGACCATGCTCGCATTGACGATAGACGCGCCGGGAAGGGCCCTCTTAACAGCCTTTTTTAAATGCTATTCGACGAGAACTATGTAGCGCTGTACAACCGTCCCTGGATTGAGCTCAAAATCACGTTCATGGACGTCGGTAGGATTCATTTTCAGCTCCATAAAAATTTGATAAGCTCATGAAGTCATGCGCACTACTTTGTATCCGAAATTAGTGAAATTTAATAACAATAATCAATACTATTTTTAAGAAATATTTAAAAACGTCACGAAATCTCTTTACTCACACGCAGTCACTCAATAATCCGTATATTTCCAACTTCATAACTCCTTGTTTCAGCTCCACGAACTAGGGAAGCTCTGTGGCTTACTCCCCGGCTCTCCTGACCCCTCTTCAGAACAACTGCACCTAGTGGTCATGCTATCAGCCGGTATGGGTGATAACGAGACCAACAACCAGCATCCCACCCCGACGGATCGGTTGAAGGAGGCGCTATGTAGCAAGACCTGCTTCCAGCAGTATTATCTGGAGCTGGCTGAGTTGGCTATGGGGACCTATAAGCATATTGGACGGTTAAGGTAAGATTTTAGACGGCTGAGTGTGACCAAACCTAGGATCTATTCACTTTGTTTACTAAAAACGGTCACACCAAGCCTTGGTCTTATCTTGACGCATCTTCCATCTTAAGATCAATGATTGGCGGTTGCAACGGTGGTCAACCAATCACGGGAGAGATATATCAGATAAAATAGGTTATTCAAGCACTTGAACGTAGATCGCATAAGGTTCAAATTGCAACTATTGAATGTAACGTTGATACGAGAAGAAGAAAATATGAACATACTTTAGCTAAAGGAGCATTCCTTGATCATTTTTTAAAGAAAAATTCATCATTTCGGCCCCTCTCTAAGCTTTTTTGCACTATTTCAGGTTCGCCCGTCTAATAGGCCGGGACCTAGCCGCCTTCTACTCAGAACTGGGCGAGACCGGTAAAGCGGTGGTGTTCCTCATGGATGCCCTCAGATCTTATGAGGAGCAGGGCTGGCGGGACCTGGCTGCGCAGACCAGGCTCGAGCTCGTAGCAGCTGCTAAGAAGATGAATGATATGGATAGGTGGGAAATTTGCTTTGCCTATTGATTTTAAAAAAAAATGCTTGTGTCCTGATTATATGCAAGTTCAACTAACGTAGGACCCCTTGCTATTGGGCTTATATTTTAACATAATTGAGGTTAGACTAAAAGCAGCAAAAATGGGCAGTGGAATAATTTTCCCATTGGAGCCTGGGCCTGGCGAAGAATTATTAAGAGCACAAAAAGTAAATTACCATAAGATAGCCAAAAAATTCAACAGGTAGTTAGTAGCCCGAAAGTCTGACAACCATCAGTCTTACCAAGAGGGGGTCTTGTTATTACTCAGTAATAACTGGGTTGTGGAGGTCAGATAGGCAGTCGCCCCATGTAAAATACTGGTATTCAGCTGCATACGGTTAGACTGGAAGCCGACCCCTACATCGTTGGGAAAAGGCTAGGCAGATGATGATAACTAAAAAATTCTGGTTGCTTTGACAATTTATGAGTTTTTTTTTTTTTCGCCTATTTTGTGTCCCACTGCTGCGCAAAGGCCTCCCCTTTCTCCTTCCAAACCTCTCTGTCCTGTGCAATGTCTGGCCATGTTCGCCCCGCAAACGAGATCAGATCGTCACACCACCTTCGCCGCGGTCTACCTCGACGGCGATTTCCTCCGACAGGCATCCAGTGAGTGACGATCGTTGCCCATCTCTCCGGGCGCATTCGTGCTACGTGGCCAGCGCATTCCCACTTCAGCTTGCCTGTTTTTTCTCCAACATCTGCAATTTGAGTAATGGAGCGCAGGGTCGTGTTTCTTACGCGATCTGTCCGCTTAACACCTATTATGCTGCGCTCCATTGCCCGCTGGCAAATCTTGAGTTTGGACTTCTGTTGTTCAGTAAATGACCAACTTTATGCACCGTAGGTTAGGACGGGCAGGATACACATGTCGATGAGTTTTCTTTTCAGCGTTATTGGAAGTGTTCCCTTCATGTTCTTTCCCAGGACTTCTAAGCATTTTGGATTCGCCTTTCGATTGTCGATTGTTGTGAATGGTGTTTATGAGATAATGACCATGTTTTTCCCTTTTCAGATACACAAAGCTCTCAGCAACAATAGCAAGTACAGCCGAATTAGAAATCCTAGTCAGAAACTTCTATTTCGAGGAAATGATGAAAGCAATACGAGAGCACCTATCAAAAAAGACCGAAACGGTCCTCACAGAGTTGAACGAATGCTTTAAGGTCGTTTCAGCAACTTTAGTACCATCAGAACGTGGTGTTTATATCACTGACAATAAGGTTCAATGTCGCCTGACGGTGTTGAGTTACTTGCCGAAGGACGTGACGTGTACCAGGGCAGCAATAAGTATAGAGAGGTGTAAGGACGATAAGGCGGAGAAGAGGACCCCTGTTAAAAGTTATAAGACTGATTTAAGTGTTAGCGGTAGTATGAGCTCGCCGAGACGGGGGGTGGTTGAGCCGGAGACTGAAACTACCGACTTAATTACAAGGTAAGACTATTTTGTCCCACTGCTGGGCACAGTTTAGTTTAAAAGGATTTATGCCTTTTTGTTGTTTAATGTTCAACTTGACTAGAATGTTCCTAATGTGTCAAAGGGAACCCTTCACGAAGCCGTCAACCAAGCATCATGTACATCAAACTAAGTAGCTTTACGTAAAAATTATTGCTGGGAAACAACTTTTTTTTTAGGTGAAAAATCATGTTTTAGGGTAGGACTCAATGTAACGCACTCAAATCATTATGCTGATGGATGCATTGAATATAACGGGGGTCGTGGAGGTATTTAAAGTAAAGTTCTCGCATTAAAAACGTGTATTTAGACAAATTAAATTAAAAAGTTGGCCCCCAATATCTCCGTAACTAAGTTTCCAGGTATAGTCTAGAACAAAAAAAAATCGCAATGACGGGAAGAACAAGTGTCTTTCGGCTTCGTTAAGGGTCTTGTAACACCCTTTATTTTGCAGGTTATTGTGGCTATGTTTGGGCGAGGCCTGTGTCTAGCAAAGGACGTCTTTTGTATGAATGGTGATACTGGCACAATAGGGAATTTTCAAGTGAAAAATACAAGAATATTTAAATTGCATCGATATTCCAAACATTGATAACATAAATCGGGGCTTGATTTGGCTTGAGCTTTCACTGAAGCTTAAAATTGTAATTTTAATTTATAATTTTTTTTTCCACCATGTTATATTACAATTTCCATTTCAGCATAAGATTAGACGACTTAAAACCCAAGAACCCATTACTAAACCCTTTACACATAACCTCACAATTTCACTACAAAGAAGACAGAGCATTACAGAAAGTGACCGTCGAATGTCAAAACCCTAAAGTAACCCTCAAACGCTCCGACAGCTGTAAATACCGGAAACCGTCCGCAACGATGCGAAATAGTTATGAAAACTGTTTTTCTGTGGAAGCTGTTATTTTAAAACCAGGATCAAATGAGTTGTTACTCGATTTTGTGACAAGTAAATATGGTGTCTTCAAACTTGGTCAGGTTGGTGATTAATTGTTTTGATCAAGCTTTGTTCCAGTGATTTAAGTATAGGCAAAACATTTTATTTTGTGATTGAATATCTCAATTTTATTTTCGCACTGACGTTTTTGCCATTCTCCTGATGAAAATCAATTTTAGATAATTCTTTAAACAGGTTGTTAAAAAAATATGACTACAGCTTTTGATGCATGCTTTATAATAATGAATTAATGATACACTATATATGACATTGATTGTAATGCCTATTCTAGTCGCTCCCGCTGTCTGTACGCTTAGATCTTTTAAATTACGCAACGGATTTTAATACAGTTTTCAGCAATAGATAGACATTGTATTGATATTTTTTTGCTTTTATTTGTTATAGTTCAAGTTTTGTTTTGTTTAGTTTTAGATTTTACTTGTAATTTTTTTATTTAAATTCTATTTTCTATTTGTACACCATTTTTACCATTTCAAAATTTGTTATTGAAGAGCGGGATCTCCTAGCACAGGTATATCTTTTACTTAAAAGGAGGTCCCTACGTAAGATTTACTGTAAAAGTTGTACAAGTTTCTGCAATAAACCTTTTTGTTTTTTTTTTTTTGTACCCGTGCGAAGCCGGGGCGGGTCGCTTGTTATGAATAAATACATATTGAATAACTCATGCTAGTTTTGGCGAATTATTTTAGAAACTAGAAAACCTGCCCATCTACAATTTTTGGAGGAGTTTTTTGACGCCATATTTTAATTTTATTAATAAGTTAGTTACTTTAGGTTATTTTAATTTATAAATTTTAATGTATATTTAGTCTTGTTAAACTAAAATTAATTTAATTTCAGGTCTCTTTGGTTGTTGAAGGAAAATTAGAGTTTCTGTCAAATGTTCTCATTGGTAACAAGATGGGGTGTGAAGTGGTGACCCAGGGGGTGAATGTGTTTTTAAATAAAGTGGAAGCAAAGAAGGATCTGGTTGCTGGGCTAGAACAGGCGATGGAGTTGGTGGTGACCAGTGGGAGCTCGCATATTGAGGAGGTTTGTGGTTTTTCCATAATGATTGTCTATTACTACTACTACCACTGATTTATACAGGGTGTAACAAGCCCTTCACGAAGCCGTCAATCAGGCATTATGTACATCAAACTGAGTAACTTTACGCAAAAATTATTGCTGAGAAACGACTTTTTTTGGGATGAAAAATCACGTTTTACGGTAGGACACTCAAAACATTGTGCTGATGGATGGATTGAATAGTACGGGGGTCGTGGAAGTGGTTACAGTAAAAATCTTACGTTAAAAACATGAATTAAAAAAAAAAAACTTGTGAAAAAGTTGGAACTTTAACCCCTAATGTCTCCGTAACTAGAAGGTTCCCAAGTATGGTCTAGAACAAAAAAATGATTGCAATGACGGGGAGAATAAGTACCTTTTGGCTTCGTTATGGGTCTTGTAACACCCTTTATAAACGTTTGTTTGTTAAAATAATTGTATGGATTGGGATGGAATGTGGCAACGCAGTTAGTTTATAACCTATTTTAACACATAGGATACTTTCCTGGTAAATGGCACGTGGCGTAGACGAAGTCGCAGGCTAGTTTCAACATAAATTCCAAGCTAATCAACACGGCTTTATCAAGAGGCAAGGGAGCAAGGAATGGAATATGTGCCCCAATATCGTCATTGAATTTGATCATATCAGAGATTCAGTACCTACATCACCACTGGTCTATTAACCTTTTGTATGCCGAGTATATAGACACAATTAAAAACCTATTGTGTCTCGCGTAGATCTACGTTCCGGCACACGAAGGGTTAATAACGTATCAAGGAGTGAGCACACTTATCAACACGGATTCGGCTTGAGCCCGTCAGAACGACCTTTGCGTTTATGAAAATCAATAAAAGTGAAAAAGACGTGGATTTGCGTCGTTTGGATTCGGTCGATGTCTCAACGCGGCTCGACACCGCGTCGAACTAAATTCTACCTAAAGTAGTGATACGTGATTGGCTGAAGCCGTTTCCGTGTCGATAAATATGGTCACTTTCGTACAGTCCCTTGTGCTGCAACCAGTATTACCATAAGGGTTGCAAATCGATACCGAGACGCCAATTCGTAACCTTTAAAAAATAATCAGATTATGAGGCATTTTTTCCATCCCCAGAACACAACAATACTCCTCAAGACATCATCAGGGCTGCTCATCCGCTTCGCAGACAACGAGACCGCGATGTGCCGCGAGCTATCGATCAAGGTGGTGTCTATGGAGCCCTTCCAGACCACTCGCGTGCCGCTGCGACTGTTCGCGACCCTTCACCCGAGAAAGGAGAAGAGCATTGAGCATACGGTGAGTTACAAATAGGTTTTAATGTAACGTCGCTCTTATAATACCCGGAGTTCGCCAGTTATGTTAAAGTCACATGTAGGGTACGAGCCTATTGCTACCAACTGGGTACATAATACGGATGATTCCTGAGTAAAAAAAAATATGATTCTATTTATTCCGTCGGTTAGATTATCGAAAAAATTGCATACGTATTTTTTGTTTTATCAATCAATAAAAAATTACGAAGATAAAACGCATCAAATAATCGAAGTGGGGGCTTGTGAGTGTGACGTCACTTGTCGGTAAAAAGTGTACATACAAGTGACGTCACGCAAGTTTTCGACGCACTGTATCGTCTTCATTTTACGTATCCAATTTTTTTTGGAAATCTATCTGATGGACTAATTCGATTTTTTTGGTCATCTACCCTATTATCCAAAATGCTGGAACCAGAGAAATTCCCGAATTGCCAGACCTAGGAGTCAAATCCTGAATCTCATTTGAGGTTGGTTTTAGGTGGCAACACCAGCATGCAATGCAATACCTTTGTATCACGACTATTCATTCACGACGATTTTTATGCCAACACTACTTTAACAGTTTGACTGTTCACTTGTATCTTCTCTCTGCTGGTGTTGCCACCTTCTCCTAACATCGTTGACCGCGAGGATGGTCGACCAGTGATTTTTCTCTTCGTCAGAGGACTACTCAATGTTGATTTCCCATCATTGATCTTATTTTCGTACCTATTTCGAAATTACACAAACTCAGAATATGGAAAAAAATAACGTTAAGGTTCTTCCACAGGTGTGGCTAACCTGTCCCTGGTGGGAAGCCGTGACGGAAGTGCCGCTCCACTTCACACCTCCCATGGTGGCATCCTGGCGACTCCTCACCTCTAACGCCAGGAAGTTCGTCCACGTGACCCTCAAGTCTACCGTGGTGCATCTGGTGCAGTTCTCGCTCACTGACCCCAAGTTGGAGTGCGATGGGACTGATAACTCTGTGGCGGATATGAATCCGAAGAATTCTGATCATATGGTAAGGACTTTCAGTTTAGTATACGTATAAATTAAACGCACGTTTGTGGTAATAGTTTTAGCCTTTATGTCGTAGCGGTAAGGGCGGTTCTCGCAGTGGCAACATTCCACATTCCACACACAATTTTGAGAATGATGTCAAACGCAACGGTTACAAAAAAAAAAAACTGGAAAAACAAAGCCTGATAGAGTAGTTAGAATAAACAGGTATCATGACAGATGAGACGCTTTACAAAGACTAACTCTGTCGAAAACTCGATATGCCAATATTTATGAACCTGGTACATGTCTCACCAAAACTAAGTTAATATTGAATGGATCGAACGAAAGGCGAACTGATGAGCTACTTACCTTCGAAGTTGTAATCAAAGATGCTACCAAGCCCATTTTTAGCCTGCACCAAAACTATTCAGGTTATTCTCGAAATCTTTGTTTCAAATACGCTAATTCGAATCAAATTCGATTCGATTAAACTCAAAACTCAATCGTTCAACTCGGTCGATCTTCAGGCTAAGTCGCGCTCGCTTAGGCTAAATAATAACAGCTGCACGGATCAATATTCAGGTTAAGTCGCGCTAGCCTAGACTGGTCTGTCTGTAGATGGGTGTGGATGTGTGGATGGGTGTCCTCCGTGCCTCGGAAAGCACGTTAAAACGTAGTCGCGGCTGTCATTTGTAGATGTTCGACAGTCGTTACACGTAGTCAGTGGCCCGAAAGTCTGACAACCATCGTTACCAATGGTATCGTATTACCCAGTACTAACTGGGTTGTGGAGGCCGATAGGCAGACACTCCATGTAATATTCAGCTATATCCGGTTAGACTGGAAGCCGATCCCGACATGTTGGGGAAAAGGCTAGCCAAATGATGGTCTTGCAAATCTGTAACCTCCTCAACTTCTAACTTTCTTGCAGATGGTAGCATCAGATGGTACAACAGCGTCATTCATGTGGGAACTCCTGAAAGACCCGCTAGTGAAAGCAGGTCCAATGAAAGCCACATTCTCCGTGCACTATCATCCCTCAGACACCGAGGGGCCAGGCAGGCCTTTCAGTTGTCCGTTTGATATACAGGACTATACGACACTGTTTGTTATAAGGACTAAATTGGAGCCTAGTAAGGGCTCCGACTTTTGTAGAGCGTCGCAGATGTGCTGTTTGCAGCTGAGCTTGCAGAGGGTAAGTGGAGAAAATCTTATTTTGACCAAACTACGGCAAAGCCAAGACATATTAATATAGCATAGCATGAAGTCCTGGGTTCGATTCCCCGGTCGAGCAAAGCGTTATTGAGTTTTTCCATCGGTATTTCTCAATAGCAGCCACGGAGCCTGGATCTGTTGACCCGGTTTGATGACAATAGGCTCGCCTCCTATAATATGGGACTTAAACAAAACTGGCGAAATGTGGGTGTACTATTAGGTACACCTCTGCTAACCCGTCGGGGATTACAAGCGTGATGTTATGTTATGTTTCATATAATCTGTGACGTGTGTGTGTGATCTCTGTGTGTGTGTGTGTGTGTGAGAGAGAGATCTGTGTGTGTGTGTGTGTGAGAGAGAGATCTGTGTGTGTGTGTGTGTGTCTGTCTGTGTATATGCATTCAGTAAAAAGCTGTGAAATTACAAACAGACACTTCAATTTGATTTATTTGTATAGATAGATATTAAGGATGCCATACAGAGTATAAAGGAAAGATCTTGATCACCAGGACATGGAAAATACTTGTTTTTGTGTGAAAAATCATAGTTTAGTTAGCGCACAATTTAAGTCACTCAAAACATTGAGCTGATGGATGCATTGAATAGTACAGGGAGAAAGAAGGAAGGAAGAATTTAAATTTAATAAAAACACTGGATTTAAAAACAAAAGTTTTAAAATGTTAGAAGTGGAACCTTTAATATCTGCGTAACTAGGTTCCCAGGTATATTCCAGAACAAAACAATATTATCACAATGACGGGAAGAATAAGTGCCTCTCGTTATCGTTAAGGATCTTTTTACACCCTTTATAATAACCAGAATAGAAGTCTTGTAAAAATCAATTTGTTATATTTAACAAACACTGTTAACATTCTTACATTGTAAGTATTGTCCATCTGACCTAAGTTTAATATTTCAGGTAAATGAAACAGAATACACGTCACTCATGTACGAAGTTCTTGCTGACCAGACTATGTGGGCGGTTCTAGGACGTACTGCAGGTAAAACCCTATTAGATTTATCTGTTTCTAAAAATATACTTACATAAATCTTTACGGTCACTCACAATTAGTTTCTGAACAGTGTATTTGAAGTTGAGAATTTTCATCAACTACTTAATTTTGAGTTTCAAAATGTTCTCAACTTAATTCTTCCATCTTGCACCGCATATCACCTGTGCCTCTGATGATCTACTTACTGCATCAGTGAGCGGGGTTCGCGTGGCTGTTTTGGGCTAAACACATTTGAACGTTTTGCCATCGATACGCTAAGAAGAAGAACCTAAAATAATTACTCAGAAAGCGACTGTTATATTATTTTAGTCGATTAACTGTTGGTTATTTGATCAACTAAACGCAACAGCTTATTGATATCAACTTCGCTAAGATTTGTTTAGGGACTGACCACATTGACTGACGCGAAATCAGCTTAAGCCGATCACAAGAACATTATGATTATGAAATATAATTGAAAATTACGTCATCATCGTTTCGTTTCGGGTGACGCGATTCGACACCACGTCTATCTAAATCCTTCCTGCTAATTTTTTAAATGCGATGGTTTGTGGGAATGGATGGATGCATGTTTGTTACTTTTTAACGCATAAACGACTGAACGGATTTGGATGAAATTTAGCACACACATCGTTTATAACCTTTTTTTTTTTTTATCGATGGGAAATCATCAAATGACCCCTCCCGCTCTGGGCTGAGCAGGGGGGAGTGTCAGACTTGTACTGACTAAAACCCATCCATGTTCCTTCCTTTGCCCTTTGTGTTCCAGGGCCGCGGTATCTCTTTCGAACAGTCCCGCAACCCTGGATTAACACATAGAATGCTTTTATCCCGGCAGTATGATACCGGTCACGCGCGCGAAGCCGCGGGCATAGTGCTACAAATGTGGAGAGAAATAAATGCTTCGTGATCGGCTCAAGCCGCGTTTACTGCGTCGACATGTGTGGTCAATCCCAGAAACATGGGGCTAGCATAGAATGTCATAGATTATGAATTCTCTGATTTATTAACGAACAATCTCGTGTATTTTCTAGGTGTAATTACAATGGAATGTACAAGCACTGAGCCACAGAATGTGACACTAGATGTGATGCCGTTAGTCGCTGGATACTTGCCGCTGCCGACCGTCCGACTGTCTAAATACATCGCAGCTAACACCAAAGGTAAATAAAAGGCAACTTATTTATAATGTTATGAGGTATCTCCTCAATCTGGGCACAAGTAGTGGATGTAGATGATCTAACTCTTTTACTCTAAACGCTGTAGTCTCTCAACTTGTTTTACAACTAAAATCTTAGGTAAGCTCACTTTATACTCTTTAGATATGAGAATGACTGGGTGTATTTTACAAGCGTTTATAAATGTAAAGTTATTAAGAAAGTTAAATTTCCTTTAACCCTACATTGCCAGTTGTCTGACACTGTTACTGAGTTACTCAAAAGTTAAAGGAGCAAATTTGTGATTACCTGCGACCTACGAGTGCTGATATTAACTAATTTTTCCTCGCACTGGAACACTGTACAGTGTTCAGCAATGACACCAAAGGAGCAAACAAATTCGTCTGTTATTTTCGATCCATCCTATGCGTGATGGTCGGCGAACGGGCGGCGGTGGGTTATGCTCGGTCACGCAGCCTCATGCCACCACTCGTCCATAGTTCCAAATCTGTATGTTAATAAAACAAACAAAAACCGATAAAATCATACCAACTTGGACTGCCAAGTCGCACCTCTAATTTTTCGGTTTCATGTACGTATTGTATAATTATCACTTGCTTCGGTGAAGGAAAACATCGTGAGGAAACCAGCATGCCCGAGAGATATTACTCGACGGCATGTTAAACCACGTCAAAGGCCCATGGGCGGCATAAAAATCTGTTACTAGGTTAGGCACTAACCACACGATGAAAGAATGACCGATAAAAACATAATTTTCTACCACAGATCCAAAGAAAGACATCTCAGCCCACCCTCGCCTAGAACCGTTCAGTCCAGGACAAGTCTACCACGCAGGTAAAGCGAAGCAGGTCCACGTGCTACCTCCAATGCCCAAGGAACATCTGGATATAATAGCAAACTAACGTAAGTCGACGTAAATTTGTCGTCGCATTATCTCGCGCTGAAATGAACATGTGACAGTGCTTAGGAGAAGTAGTGACTCGTTGGGCGCGAGATGTTATAAGGGTAATATTTTGTCGCGCGTGTTATGCTAGGTGAAGACTAGACTATGAGCTTAGTAATTATGCTAGTAGGGATGTGGGACTCGCAGGTTTTTGAGAAGGACGTTTTATGTGAAGAGGTGACTAGATGTCTTTAAAGATTGACTTTCAGACAACCTACGCCAGTTAGTAGACGGTACGCGTGTCGTGGTAAACGAATACGATGAATTGAGAATCTAAACCCGAACGTAGTTAAGGCTTGGTCTGCAACGGGGTCTAAAGATGTTTTGATAAAAACTTCTGAAACATTCAAAAGACGAATACAATTAGACAAAACAGGAAATTGCGAGTTTCACATCCCAACATTTTATTTAAATAAACTAACTATTCATGACATACACCACAATAATCGACTAAAATAAGAAAAAAAACAACACTAGCTATCATAATACACAGATTGTGAAGAAAAATACGTCCATTGCGGTTTTTTGAAATGTTGTAACATTACCAGGCTCAATAAATTATGTTCAATGTATTCATTATTAATAATGATAAAATAATTAAAAAAAAATGATATTATACATTGATGTTTCGTGTAAGGGACAAACGAATTATTTGTATGCTTAAATCTATTTTAAAAATACCTTTAGTAATCTATGGCATACAAGACTATACTTGATGGATACTATTTTGATGTGTGTTATTGAAAATAAAATAAAAACTTGGTAAATTTTGCCTTTATTGAGTCGCAAGTAAATCGTGTATTAGTAATGCAACGCACATTTGAATACTACCCATATATTATTAGAAACAAAACGCTGCTTTGATATTATACTCGAAGATAATAAAAAAGCTTATATTATACTAAAAGAGATACGGAGTGTTATTGAAATGATATGCATGTTTTAAATAAAAAAAAGTTCTCATGAATTTGAATGATTTCAATTTCACTCTGTCTACGATCTCTGATACAGATCGTTCAATCGACAAAGATGCGCCTCATTCTTCCCCCTAATGGCGAAGACCGTTAGCTAATTGTAGATGGCGCGACCATAGCTGGGTCATAATCTGACCAATGAGGTTTACCAGATTTTCAACCAATGACGATGCTTGGAACCAGATATGCTCGCGCCATTATTTTCACAGTTGCCATCTCCATTGATTTTTAATAAATAGTACGCTAGAAATTAAATTAAATTCAGAGTTATGCGCGAGTTTAGAACATATAGAAAAACCAAACTACAACCGTCGTGCAGTAGCTCAACACTACTCACCTGACACAGCGCCTCGCTGGTCGGAGGATTCTCCCTTTACAATGGGAGATGTGGAACTTTACACCCTGTTCTTCATACCCCTAAAGGTTTCAGAGCAAGTGTGAAACCTAGTGCAGGGTTTCCCAACCTTTTTTGTGTCGCGCCTCCCCAGATTATAAATAACATTCATTTCCCCCCTCCCATATTTTTTTGTCACATAAAACCTGCCTCGCACAAGTATGTTGAGAAAAGCGGAAAAGTGTTCGCAATCAAGAGCGGCAACTTTTGGATTAACAAGGAATCATTTGATCCAAAACTGCTTCAATGTCAAGAGATGGAAGTCATCTTTCATGACCGAATGCCTCATTTCTAGAAATTCTTCCCGATTTTTTCTGGTATGTTAAGTCATCGACAGCAAATAAGTTTCTGGTCATGTGCCATTTTGGTGCCAAACGCAAGCCGCGCCCCCCTTGCCATCTCTCTAGCCTCTACGCCCCCCTAGGGAGGCGCGCCCCACTGGTTGGGAATTCTGTGCTAGTGAGTTAGTTCTATTGTAACTCACTAATTTATTTTAGGGTTATGAAAAGTATGGTGTAAAGTTCTTCATCATAGAAAAGAGAGGATCCTCCGACCAGGCGGGAGTTATGTCTGGTGGGCTACTGGCCGACAGTTGTTGTCGGGTGTTATAGATAGTCTTAAGCCGCGGATAACTCTAACTGCGCGATTTAGAATTTTGATGTTAGTTCTTCATTTGTGACATAGATGGCGCTTTAGTACTTTTTGTAGTGCCGCTACAGTGACACACGCACAGCAACATGATTTGAAGTAAAAACGCTTATTTAAAACTGCGCATCCCGACCTGAAATAAGTTGGCGGTGTTATCGTGGATTGAACGACCTATACTATTGTACTGCTTACGAAATTCTATTCTATGACTAAGAATCGGACCACCACATGTGATAACTCATATGCTTTGTAAGGTTGTATGTGTATATGTAATGATATTATATTAAATATACATATATGTATAATACGTTCTGATCTTGCAGCTATGTTATTGCTTTGGCCGCGTTTTGAAGAAAAAAATGTAATTACAACAACGAATGATTAAAAATCTATGATGATAAAAGCATTCCAATAACAAAAAACAAACATCGACTTGGTCAAAAATACTTGATTGATTATAATTCCTTTTTGAGGTAAACGTTTCGAACTAAAAGGAAAAATAGAACATTTATCATCTTACTATTTTATTTGGTTATAAAAATACAAAGCAAGGGTTCGTTACCTTGTTTTTCCTATCATCTAGTGCCATAACGTTTCAAAAGTAAAACTATTGGCAAAACGTTTTAAATGTGGGTTTTACACACAACGTCAACGTTTTTGATTGTCGATCCTTCAACAAAGTCTATTGTTACTTACTATTAAATATAAGTTGAAAGGTCTTTAAAACTTCAAATGGTACGGCAACGCATCAAGCTATACATTTCCAGTATAATGCCCTCGCTTTGTGTACATTTCCGTACAATGAGAGATCGCATAAACTGGTTCTATAGCTTGATTGGTCGCCGTGCGTACAGATAGGTTTATCGTTGCCATTCTACAGGGAAGTCAATGCTTATGACTCATTCTCTTATATTCAACATTAGATCTTATTCCACTAACATTTAGATCTAGACTTAAATAGCTAGCTATATGTTAGAAGTTTATGTGTAGCGTTATTGAGCTGACAGTCTTTTGATTTGTATCAACTCACTTTGACACAAGACAACTTTATAGATTTGAAAATCGTAAACTCGAGTTCAAACAAAGGAGTGTAGGTGTGATCTTTAAAAGTTTCTAGGGCTAAGTGTTAGAGCAGCGGTGGCCTAGTGTTGGTGGACCCGACTTACGAGCCGTAAGTCGCTGGTTCGAACCCAGCCAGGCAGACGCATTACTTTATATTGTTTATTTCATCACCACTGCTCTCAAAACGGTGAAGGAAAACTCGAAAAATCGTGAGGAAACCGGCATGTCCTAGAACCATAAATTCGAAGACATGTGATATCTAAACCCGCCCTGGCCTGCGTGGTGGATTATAACCCACTCCCTCCCATAGAGAAGCCTGTCCCAGCAGAGGGAACATTATAGGCTGATTATGCTTATGGTTAAGTGTTATTATTCCTGTCACTATCGCACAATTGTTAAACTAAAAGTGCAAGACAGACGCGAAAATTGTCTTAGTAAAATTTATAGATATCACCCTTATTTTCAATGAAGAAAGCCTGATCAGGAGTCTTTAATCAGCATCAATCTGCTATTACGCTTAGTTAGTAGGTGGAAGTAATTTAGCATTCATTCGAATCACTTGACTACAGATTTAAACTAAAAAGCTTTGAGAAACCGAGTTTTGTTCTAGAAATGTAAACTGAGCTTGAAATTTTTTATTTACTTAAGGCACATAACATAACCTTTGCAATCGAATCGGGTATAAGCCTTTTTCATCATCGCCATATTTATTTCGCCACAACGATTATGTCAGCCTAGTCTGTTTCTCGTCTCTTCTTTTCTTATATAAGTTGTAAATACAATTTGGTGCTAGATTTATAATAGAGTTAACACCAAATTCTTCTTAAGGCCGATTACATTGCAATTGAACGTAATCAATGAATCTAAACCGAGTTTAAGAGCTGTCACTGTCATCGTTGTTAATGGAATATTGATAGCGACAGCTCGTAAACGCAGTTTAAATGTGCGGGTTCAGTCTTTTGGTGAAATTCGCCCTAATATTCAAGTTTATTATGTTATCTGTGTATATCTTGTTACAATAATCTCAAGTTAAGTTATACTGGTGCATGTATGTTATTAAGAGCTGTTTTGGTTAAATTTTGACATAAGATATTCTTATTATAGCAATGTTTATTTACTTGAAGAATTGGAAATAAATTATGCAGGTTGTGTATTAGTAAAGTATGAAAACGAATGGGTTAATTTTAATTTGGAATGAATAAAAGACGAAATGCCAGCACAATTTGTTTATTATTCTCATCGCCAAGTCGAGTAAGTTATTTCAATCGTTCAAAGTAAAAATCCCTAAAATATTCGCCGTGCGCCAATACACACCCTGTATATGTTATATTGTCTATACTAATATTTATGAACTTTCCTTATCGTAAGTTATCCAAAGAATAAGTTGATGTACACAATCTGTTACTTTAGTTACTAATGCTAGCCATCAGTGTAATTATATAGCTGAAACTAACAATGCAAAAGGAAAACCATGTTTTATATACATCCGCGATACAATATGACTTTGTATAAAATTGACAAAGAAAGGAATGAGTATACTCAGTAGGTGTGACATATTTATATTATTTTTAAGAAACTTAGATATTTGTTAAACATTGCATTTCAGTAAATTGCAAAATAATTGTTGGCAACGTTATAATGAAATGTATGTTTTTTTTATCTTATAGCATGGTTAGAGTAAATATTATAGTTGGTTTAATATTGATAGTTCTCTCATTAAGTTATTGAGATTTCCATAGTGTATTTATTTTATTTTTGTAAGCGAATGATGTTTCCTTGTCGACGATTCAAACATTAAAATAGTGTGATGTATTGGTAGAATAAAGACAAAGGAATGATAAAAATACTTCAAAAATAACTTGAAACCAGTGAATATGACTAACTCACAATGTCAGACATTTTTTTCTTAACACTTATTATTTTGTTGGTCAATTTCTAAAAAAAGCAAAGCAAAGTGTTAATGTAAATAGACGTAATACTGTATAATTGCAGATTGTATTTATGTTTCATACTATGTATTATATCTAGAACTATGAATATAATGTTTATTGTTAGAGTCTTTGTTTTCTTCGACAATCCAGCAGAACCCTACCCTTGTAATGTAATACCAATTTTTCAAACGTCCTTTTCAACACCATTCAGATTCATGTCGCTGATTCAAAGCATCTCCTCTTCCCTCCTACACGTGCTAGCCAGCAGTCCAGAGTAAGATTATACCAAGAGGAAAACAGGGCCCTCTCGTATAATAAAAGGCGTTAAGGTGAAAGCGCAAGGGTAGCCCGCGAAATTCAATGTCTTACGTTTTTTTTGCAATTAGCCGCCGCCAATCAATTGTGTGCAGCATACAGCATTTTTTTTTTTTTTTACCAATGGGAAATCATCAAATAACCCCTCCTGCTCTGGGCTGAGCAGGAGGGAGTGTCAGACTTTTACTGACTAAAACCCATCCATGTTCCTTCCTTTGCCCTTTGTGTTCCAGGGCCGCGGTATCTCTTTCGAACAGTCCCGCAACCCTGGCAGGCGTCGGCCCTTACGGACCCCTTCCTGTTTGCTGACTCTCTTTGAGGCGCGCGTGGAACACGAACGCGCCGTCGACACGGCCTGTCGTCATAAGACGGACGGACGGCGAGCTAGCCCATAGCTCACCGTCCACAGGCCCGCGCCTACGGTGGCCGGGGGCCACCACGTGGCCCCCGACGCCCGGTGCGTCTCCCGCGGCGGCTGAGACGTGGGGCTCTCTCCCTCTCACGTCCCGCCACCTCTTTTGCTAGCATGACTGCTTCGCAGAAGGAGGTGACGGCGTCCCATTCCCTCTCGCTCCGGATCATGGCTTGAACCAGGGCCGGACGCGAGAGGTCGCCGCCGCCGCAGCATACAGCCTGACATGGAAAATTGCAAAAAAACGTAAAAAAATGAATTTCGCGGGTTATTTCTGTCGAATTATGCGCACAGAAATGTATGGGGCAGTCGTTTTTTTTTCGCGATTTCAGTGTTGGTCCCATAGTAAAAGTTGTTCATAATGATGAGTACAATGACCCCATAATGAAGTTACTTAGTTTGATTTGCCCATAATGCTTGGTTGACGGCTTCGTTAAGGGTTTTCTTACACCCTGTATAAATAGTACATTACATAAATATAACAATATTAAGATCCTCGTAGTAACCATTTCTGGTATACGAAACATAAAATAAAAGCTTATGCTTACAATGAAACGAAATGGGTACATAACTATACATAGGAACTCTTTTTCATTTTATATAGTAACCTAACTAGCTATTATTGTACTGAATTAGAACGAAGAATAACATAGTGAGGTGTTACAATAATTTTCTATTCTTATAACTAAGGTATTCCTGGGTCGCTTGGGAAGACGTTTAGGCACTTTGAGGTCTAAGTGAAGACTGACATTCCGGTCATATGGAAGGGCTCCGGTGATTTTATGGAGACTGTTCCTGTGTAGACATTATATTACATTTAAATCTAATCCACATATTCCATGCTTCAAACCGATGCAACCCTAGGACAGACAAAAAATGTAGGCATAATATGCTCTACTACCCGCACGAAGCCGGGGCGGGTCGCTAGTTTACAACAATTTTGACCCTGATGACTTTTTTCTTTAAGTTTTCGAATATATTTTCATTCAGCCTCGGTTCTAGCTTTTCTTTTGCCAATATAGCTTTTCGTAGAGTTTTTGTTAACGGTAAGGTAAGGTTCTAGCTTTTTCTGTGCCAAGAAAACTATGATTGCTTGTTTTGATGGAAAGGTAGACTTTTTCTTTAAGGTATGGTGAGTTTCTGGCTTTTCCTTTGCGCGAGTTTTTTTTGATGGTGTTGAAGAGGTTTTTTCTAAGGTACGGTAAGGTTCTAGCTGTTTGTGTGCCATGATATCTTTGAGAGTTATTCTTAATGGTGAGGTAGATTTTTGTTCTAATGTAAGGTAAGGTTCGAAATTGTCGCGTGCTAACATATCTTTCAGAGTTATTTTTGATGGTAAGGTTGAGTTTTTTTCTAACGTCAGGTAGGGTTCTAAATTTTCCTGTACGAGAGTTTTGTTTGATGGTAAGATATCGTGTTTATCTAAGGTAAGGTACGGTTCTAGCTTTTCCTGTGCCAACATAGCTCTGATCGTTTTCACTGATGGCATGGTAAAACAATGCGCAAAAAAAGAATAGGCCCGTGGGCTAGTTTTGTAAAGCGAAAGTGAAAAATTTTTATCTTCTGCGGAGAATCGGCGTCCGCCAGGCTTTTTATGTGTTTGGGTGAATTGCATTTTCGTAAATAATTTTGCGGGTTCGGTCATATTTTTTGTGAATTTTTGGAAAGCTACGCTAGGTTTTGACGCTTGTGCCAATCGGTCTTTATAGGTTATACATCGCTTTTGAAGCGTTCTTACTTGTTGCTTTAAAAGCTTGATCTGATGTTGCTGACATTTATAATCGCTGAGAGGAACGAAAGCGTTGCAAGTAAGCGTGTTTTCATTGCCCACATCTGAAAAAAAAAATCCTAAATTAACATCACCAGATTTGCAGATAGTTTATTCCCATATTACACTACATACAGGATGGAAGGTACACCGACGCGAATACAGTTACCACGTACTCAGTACATCATTCTTGACCCCTCCCCCCACATCGAAATGAAAAAGGGCTTGGAAGATTTTTGATTGAAGCCTGGCCGGCCTAATTTCGACCATTTTTTTTTTTCAAAGTTGCGGTCGCGATCGATACCTAGCATCATTACAAACAAGTTTTGTATTAGACAAAATGTTCTAAAATGTCACGTTTCCGAGACATAAGCTATCAAAGTTGTGCTGAAGATGCCATCAGTTAATGAACTTTAACTTTGATAGCTCATATCTCGGAAATGTGACACTTTAGAGCATTTTATTCTCATGCAAAACTTGTTTGTATTGATACCAGCTATCGATTAATATAGGTTTTATGCGTGGCTAATCAAATCAAAGTTATTCTGAAGATGCCATCAGTGAGTGACTTTAACCTAGATAGCTCATATCTCGGAAATGTGACACTTTAGAGCATTTTATTCTCATGCAAAACTTGTTTGTATTGATACCAGCTATCGATTAATATAGGTTTTATGCGTGGTAATCAAATCAAAGTTATTCTGAAGATGCCATCAGTGAGTGACTTTAACCTAGATAGCTCATATCTCGGAAACGTGACACTTTAGAACATTTTGTCTCATACAAAACTTGTTTGTATTGATACCAGCTATCGATTAATATAGGTTTTATGCGTGGCTAATCAAATCAAAGTTATTCTGAAGATGCCATCAGTGTGTGGACTTTAACCTAGATAGCTCATATCTCGGAAACGTGACACTTTAGAACATTTTGTCTCGTACAAAAATTGTTTGTATTGATACCAGCTATCGATTAATATAGATTTCATACTTGGCCGCAACTTTGAAAAAAAAACTAAAATGGTGGAAGTTAGGCCGGCCATTAACTTCAAATGTAAAAAAACCAAGATAGCATTATTATGCTGAAACTGTGGTGTTAACATAAGCTTAGTTTTAGTGTTCATGATAAATAAATAAAAAATCTTACCATGATCAGCAACATAACGTATTTGTGGAACTTGAGATTTTCTGTAAGAAGCAGCAAGACTACATTTTTCTGGAACTTGAAATTTGCTGCTACCAACGGCAACATTGCATTTTTCTGGAACTTGAAATTTGCTGTAAGTTTGCTTCAATACTGGAAATGCATCCGAGCCTGAAATTATAAAATTATTAATGAAATAAACCTATTAATTAATTATTTGGCATTGAACAGATAAATGATGAATCTCAAAAGGTAAATCTTATGAAATAAATATTGTATACCTGTATGCTTTACTTGTTGGGCTACAGTAGGCTTATGTGGAGAATAATTCACATTAGGACTACTAGTGCATGAGATGGTGACTTCTTCAGCCTGAGGAGAAGGAACATCCATAATAGGACTGGTGCATGAGATGGTGACTTCTTCAGCCTGAGGAGAAGGAACATCCATAATAGGACTGGGGCATGAGATGACTTCTGGAATCTGAGGACTGGATACATCCTCAATAAGGCTAGTATATGAGATGGGGTCTTCTGTAATCTTAAGAGGATCCTCTTCCATATCCACAACAGTGCTGCAGCTTGCAGGTTCAGATTTGACTGTTGTTGAGTTTTCTGTAAAATATATAAAAACCTTTAAGTAGGTAGCTATTACACATTTCAAACTTATTTTTGAGAAAACATACAACCAATAGTGTTGACACCCTTGAGCCATCTCATCTTTATATGTACACCATGAGCTGTGTTGGAGCACCTGCTACAGGTGCAGAAAACCTCAAACAGCACTGTCATGTACATGATTGTAGTTTGTTAGGATGGATATGTGTATAGACTATTGAGGGTACTTGTTTCTCTTGTTGACATATAAGATGAACTAAGTTGGGGGTAGGTTTGAATCTACACATTGTGTCAGGCTACCTAGCTGAATAAACATGCAGTTACCTAATTTCGTGTTTTAATGATATTTCTGGACATAATAGTGGCGACGACGGAGTAAAATAAGTGAAAATGGATCGTAAATGTGTGAAGTTTAGTGAGTTCAACCCACATAGGTACGGACAATTGGGACATTTACATAGACAGACTTAAGTTTTGTTTCGAAGCGAACGGAATCGTGGTAGACAATGTAAAACGGGCAAATTTCTTTACTGTGTGTGGTTCGCAAGTGTTTGAAACTTTATTAGCACTAAGTACACCACGAAAAGCCACCGAAGTGACGTTCAATGAGATCATAGAAATTCTCACCAAACATTACAGTCCGAAACCGAATGAGATATCCATTTCATACAAATTCTATAAACGTGATCAAAATCGTGGCGAATCGGCCGCCGAATACATAGCTCAACTTCGGAAAATCAGCGCTAGTTGCAATTTTACTGATTTGGAGCGCATGCTACGTGACAGACTTGTGTGTGGAATGAGGGACGATAGGTTGCAGTACGAGCTGCTTAAAAGGGACAATTTAACATATCACAATGTAGTCGATGCTATGTTGTCATCTGAAAGTGCGGGTAACGACGTGCGCATGATGCGCGTGGGCGAAGGCGCTGGCTGCAGCGCCACGCCACCGCCGACACACGCCGCTCCGCCCGCGCCAGCCGCGACGCCGCACACTGGTCCCAAATTAAAAAAAAGTGGACATTGATAGTAGACCGCTGATATTTTTTTTTATTGTTGATATAATGATAACAGATAAGGCAAAAAAATATTATTGTCCTACTTCAAATACTTTTCTCTATAAAAAATATTTCTTTTTTTTTTGTATGGGAGTGATTACATTTTACTCAATTTCTCAAAAACCTTAAGCGATGTCGAGATGGCATTCACATATGTTAGAAAACTAATAATTCTGAGTATTTGGCTCGAAGAAACTTATTGCTTATCTCTGCGTACTTTCGAGATAATAGTGACAGAAAATAACAATTTTTTTTAATGTTAATTGTTCGCTTTTTTTTAATCATAGCCTTACTCATATCGCAATAGGTCCGCTGGCCAGCAAAACGGAGCTTCGACGCGAGTTTGCCGGGATAACAAGATGGCCGCCTCTCATGACGTAACGTAATACGGTCACGAATCGCGCGCGTACACCTCACTCAGTGTACAACTAAATGTGGTTGCGATAAGACGTGTCCTTATTTTTTCTGTGCGCTTGAAGAAATGCTTGTTGTTTGTTTGTTTTGTTATTGTTGTATTTTGAATCTTTGGATTTTAAAATCAAATAATTTTTGTTTGTCTTTCTTTCGTCGAATTTGTTTTCGTAATTTTTTTTGTTAAAATCAAAGTCACTTTGTCTTTGATATCTTTGATTCTAATTTGTTTTCAATTTTCCTTAAAATTATAATATGTCCGCATTTGTCACCAACTTAGACTTATACGTTGTTCTTAAATCAGGAGGTGGTTTTAAAAATGTCGAATTTTTATTTAATGCCCTTATTGAACGTATTGGTGTTGAATTGTCTTCCGAAGATTTGAGTAATATTAAATTATTTTGTCGTAATTTTTCAAGTAATATCTCAAAAAGATGGTCTGCTTCCAGTAGAGCTCAAAAGACCTTTCTTAACAAAAATTCAGACTGGTTACAATCCCAAATAGTTTGGCCAAAATGTCAAAATATCGATTTAAGCAGCATTTTTAAAGTTGCCGAGGAAGTAATTCCAAATTTCGAAACGCAAGTGGATACTCATCAATTAAGTTATGGTACAAGTAAAAAACCATTTGTTGATATATCTGATAAACAGAAGAAAAGGCGTTCTCTAACACTTCTAGATCACACAGAGGAGGAATTAGTTTATGCTTTATGTGCCAAATTAAAAGAGTCTAAAAAAAACAAAATTAGCAGCTATATTAAACGAACTCAGCCAAAACAAGGAAAAATGTGAGATGGTACATGATGTACTATTCGCTAAAAAGACTGACAAACCGTGTTTACCAGATGATAAAACGTTAGCGCTTTACACCTCAACAAATTTGTCAAAATGGCAATATCGAAATTTAAGAACTATTCTTGCTTCAGAGAAAATGTATGGTCTTCCATCCTATCAAAAGCTCCTGGAAGCTAAAAAAACTTGTTATCCTCCAGAGTCAGACATAACTGTAACTGAATCTGATGCTAAGATAAGACTTCAATCGCTTCTAGATTTGACAACTAATAGGATATTAAAAACAATTCAGCACAACTCTGCCGACAAAAAATCGCTAAAACTAATAAGCAAATGGGGTTTTGACGGGTCATCTTCTCAAAGTAATTATAAACAAAAGTCACACTCCGACACTAAAATTGACGATTCTTCAGTTTTCATGATTAGTTTGGTTCCGCTTCGTTTGGAAGAAGAGAGTGGTACTATCTTGTGGCAAAATCCTGCTGCCTCTTCAACAAACTATTGTCGTCCAATTGGCTTTATATTTGCAAAAGAAACAAATGAATTGATAAAGAAGGAAAGTGCATCCTTAGAGGAAGAAATTCGTAATCTTGTTCCCACAATTGTAGATAATTTTGATATTAAACATGATTTGTACATGACTATGATTGATGGGAAAATTTCTACTGTGATTTCCAATACTTCTTCTGCAGCTGTTTGTAATATTTGCAATACCCCACCTAGCAAAATGAATGACTTGGACTTTGTATCCAAAAGACTCATCAGAGAAGATATGTATAAATATGGTCTGTCTTCGCTTCATATGTGGATAAGATGTATGGAATGTATTTTACACATTTCGTACAACTTAGACTTCAAAAAGTGGGCTGCACGAAAAGAAGATAAATTGTTAAAAGAAATTAAAAAGAATTTGACACAAGAAGAATTCCGGGAAAGAACTGGTTTGTTAATTGACATAGTAAAACAGGGATTTGGTACAACCAATGACGGTAACACGGCAAGAAGGTTTTTTGAAAATTATGAAGTATCTGCTGAAATAACGGGTATCCACCCTGATTTAATCAAGAGATTTGCAGTCATTTTACAAACAATTTCATCTGGTCAACTTATTAATACCAACTTGTTTAGGGAATATTGTAAAGAAACAGCAATGCTATATGTAAACTTATATCCATGGTATTACATGCCTTCAAGTGTCCATAAATTGTTGATACACGGTGCTGATATTTGTGAAAATTTCTCCTTTATTCCGATAGGCATGCTTTCCGAAGAAGCTTCCGAAGCGAGGAATAAAGATTTCCGGAATGTTAGAATGGCACATACAAGAAAAATCGGTAGAGTTCAGACTAATTTAGACATTATCCACAGCTTTCTAATTAGCTCAGATCCTTACATCAGCCATATCAAACCAAAGTTTGCTCGTTTACATAAACAGTTGTTTCCAGAGGCTAGTGCTTTGATCTTGAACAATGAATTGCTTTCGTTGGAAAACGAGGAAATAGAGATTTCTCAAGAGAATATAGACCCAAATATTAATCTTTCACCATAATATTTCTTCAGAATCGTTTGTGAACATATTCAACTTTATGTTTGCAGCTTTATTTGTCTTCATTTTGATTGTTTTTTAGAACTGATGAAAGTACTCCTTCAGAAAGGTCATAGCTTTTCAGTCATTAGTGAGCCCCCATAACCTCTTTTACAGAGAAGTCTCTTTTTACTTATTTGACATTACGCATACATTATAATTATGTGCTAAAGTAAGGCAATGATTAAAAAAAAGCAAAAAATTAACATTAAAAAAAAATGTTATTTTCTGTCACTATTATCTCGAAAGTACGCAGAGATAAGCAATAAGTTTCTTCGAGCCAAATACTCAGAATTATTAGTTTTCTAACATATGTGATTGCCATCTCGACATCGCTTAAAGTTTTTGAGAAATTGAGTAAAATGTAATCGCTCCCATACAAAAAAAAAAGAAATATTTTTTTTACAGAAAAGTATTTGAAGTAGGACAATAATATTTTTTTGCCTTATCTGTTATCATTGTATCAACAATAAAAAAAAATATCAGCGGTCTACTATCAATGTCCACTTTTTTTTAATTTGGGACCAGTGTGCGCCGCCGGAGCCCATGGATATCAACGCGCTGCGCCCGCGGCCCGCACCACGCGCCGCTGTGCCGCGCCCTGCCCCGCGCTCCGCGCTTCGTCTTTGCTACCGCTGTGGAGATCGACACGCTGGCGAGTGTCGGTTCATTAACGTTACGTGTCGATATTGCAATAAAAAGGGACATCTCGAAAAAGTCTGCATATCTAAAAAGAACGCAAATAAAATGAACTTTACGGAGGAGGATGGAGACGCGAATTTAAACGGCATTTATGTCGTCCAAAGTACGACTCGAGTAGCGCCATTTGTCATTCATGTGCTGCTGGCTGGTGAGTCCGTCACACTGCAGGTGGACACGGGCGCCTGCTACACTCTGGTGAACAAGAACACATGGCGCCTGCTGCGGCCGCGCCTGCCGCCGCCGCGCTGCCTCGACACGGCGCCGCTGGCTATGCGCACCTGGACCAACGCGCCCGTGCACCTACTCGGCCAGATTGTACTGCCTGTGCGCTATAAGGACATTGAGTATCATCTTCCGTTACTAGTGGCTAAGGGTAATGGTCCGAATCTCTTGGGAAGAGACTGGCTTATGCATCTAGGCATTACTATGAATATTAATTTCGTATCAAACGGAGATTATACTGAACTGGAGAAAATAATCACAAAACATGGTGATGTATTTAAGGATGGTCTCGGTACGTACCGTGAAGATCCAGTGGCAATACATTTAAAACCGGGCGCTACTCCGAAATTCCTAAAAGCTCGTCCTGTACTCTGAGTGGGCCACACCGGTATTGCCGGTTGTCAATAAATCAGGCGAGATTAGGCTATGTGGTGACTACCGTTGTACAGTCAATCAAGCTACGGAATCGGACACCTACCCTATGCCTACGGCGAATGAAGTATTTGCAGCTGTAGCAGGCGGAAAATTCTACACGACATTGGACTTGGATCGTGCTTACACTCAAGTGACTATCAACGACGAAACGTCTAAACTTTTAACTCTCAACACCTGCAAAGGATTGTACACCGTACATAGACTTGCATTTGGTGTGAAGGCCTGCCCCGGTATTTTTCAGAGGCTGATGACAGCGCTACTGGCGGGCATCGGAGGAGTCGCAGTGCTGATTGATGACATCATAATCGCGGGACGTACGATACCTGAGATGCTGCAGCGCTTAGACATGGTCCTGCAGCGCATAAAAGAAGCGGGATTACGCCTTAACAAAAATAAATGTAAATTCGCTAAAAAGAGAGTCGAATTCTTGGGATTCATCATCGATGCTGATGGCATTCATCCGTCGCCAAGCAAGGTCGAATCGATAATGAACACACCGGAGCCCCACAACGTTCAAGAATTACAAGCGTTCCTCGGTTTGTACAATTTTTACGAAAGGTTTATAACACACAAAGCTACCATACTTGAACCTTTGCATCGTCTGCTAGACAAAATGCAAATATGGCGCTGGACCGAACGGGAACAACATGCTTTCAACACTGCCAAATAGGCCCTAACATTTGACATGACTTTAGTGCATTACGATTTAAATAAACCTCTGATTCTGACATGCGACAGCTCAGAATACGGCGTCGGAGCAGTGTTATCACACGTGATGGAAGATGGCAAAGAAAGTCCCGTGGCCATGAGTTCCCGAACATTAAGCTCCACCGAAAGGCGCTATTCGCAATTAGACAAAGAGGCAACGGCGATTTTGTTTGGGATACAGAAATTCCACAACTACTTGGCAGGAAGATCATTCACCGTAGTCACTGATCATAAGCCTTTGCTGGGTATATTCAACCCAAGAAAACCGACACCTAACATACTGTCACCCCGTTTGACAAGAATAGCAATCGCGCTCACCTCACACGATTATGATATCCGTTACAAGCCTGGAAGACAGATAGGCAGTGCAGACAATTTGAGTAGATGGCCACAACCAGTTCCTGAGCGACCTGAAACAGAACTGAGTGAGATACTGCTGATGGCTGAAAAACCTGAAGATTTCCCATTCGATGCAGAGCGTATTGCGACTGAAACACTAAAAGACAAAACACTATCAAAGATAGTGCACTACGTTCAAAGGGGATGGCCTGCCAAGGTTAAAGAGGCGGATCTGCATACTTACTGGCTACATCCCACAGAACTGTCCTTGCAAGACGGCTGTCTGTTGCTTGGTAATCGCGTAGTTGTGCCGCCGCCGCTGCGCGCGGCCACTTTACGGGCCTTACACAAGACACACAATGGAATCGTACAAACAAAAGCGCTGGCAAGAAGCTACATTTGGTGGCCACACTTAAATGAAGACATAGAAGCACTCGTGGGCCAGTGCAACAAGTGTCTCGAGCACCGGCACATGCCTATCCGATCTCAGCATGAGTGGATCACGCCCACCAGACCATGGTCGAGAATACACGTCGACTTCGCCGGGCCTTTTCGAAACAAGAACTTTTTGATCATCGTCGATGCGTACTCAAGATGGCCCGAGGTGTTTATAATTAACAATATGACCACTGCGACGGTAATCCGATACCTTCGGGGTGTATTTGCGACTCATGGTTTATGCGAGATACTGGTTTCTGACAATGGGACCGCTTTTGTGTCCGAAGAAATGAAACAATTCCTTGACTCAAATAAAATAAGGCACATCACGACAGCACCGTGTCACCCTGCCACCAATGGGTTAGCAGAGCGGATGGTCCAAACTGTGAAAGATAAGATACGGAAAATGGATGACATGGCTTGGGACATAAAAATCCCAAATCTGCTACTAAGCCTCCGCGCGACACCGTGTGCTGGAACACAAAAGAGTCCTGCTGAACTCCTGATGAATCGAAAACTGCGCACCCTACTGGACACGATACACCCAGATTATATACAAAGAAAAAAGACCGAACAGCAAGTTTTTGACAATAATCAAAGGCGAAACAGAGAGTCTGAAGTTGGCTGTAGAATTAGATACAGAAATTACAGCAACGGTCCGAAGTGGTTGCCGGGCAGAATAGTAGGGAAAACTGGTCCATCCAGTTACAAAGTGCAAACGGATGATGGTCTTGTCATCAACAGACATATTGATCAACTTACCAAAGTTGCATCACAGGTAGAGAGTTCACAAAACGAGAGGAGAGAGATAAGTGAGGAAGCTCGGGACCAGATCAGTGAAGAACCTGAACAGATGATAGAAATTCCCAGTGAAGAGTCTTGGGCTGACATTCTAGGAATACCTAGATAATTGCAGAAATAAAGTTATAATTAAACTGATTCTTTAAACATACTTGAAATTGTATAAGTTGTTTAATCTTTTGTTTTAATTCATAGAATGTTATATTTCTTATTTAATTGTTCATAATCTTCATGTTAATTTCTTATGTACTATTTTGTGTGTTTACTTGGGGGAAAGGTATGTCATGTACATGATTGTAGTTTGTTAGGATGGATATGTGTATAGACTATTGAGGGTACTTGTTTCTCTTGTTGACATATAAGATGAACTAAGTTGGGGGTAGGTTTGAATCTACACATTGTGTCAGGCTACCTAGCTGAATAAACATGCAGTTACCTAATTTCGTGTTTTAATGATATTTCTGGACATAATAAGCACAAATACAATAACATAATTGATTGTTATATCTTTGAGCGGTTTGGGATTGAAACACCAGGGTCTGAGTGCCCACCTAGTGTTTTGGGACATTGCAAATTTTTTTTTTTTATGTCGCTGATATAATTCTTTTCTGCTTTTAGTACCTACACTATGCATATTTTTATTATTATTGTTTTTAGTCCACTTTATGAGTAGTTGGTAAATAATTTATATTATGTGTAATTAACTAAACCTATAATTTCTATTGTTGTTGTTACATCCATTAGAGAAGGAATTGCAAGAGCATTTAAACGGTTATATCTGTTTTGGTCCTTTAATGTGAAATGTCTGTCACACAGCTTTTTCTTTCGATAGAATACATAATCATCAGATGTATTTAACTCTCCTCCAACAATTTGAACCCATTTCTTAAATCGCTCGGGGAATCGGTCTGGATTGGGAAATACATGCAAGTGACCGGCCGATTCTGAAAAAAAAACGTGTAAGAATTATTCAATCCGCAGACCTACTGGCAAAAGAAAAGAAAGGCCTATACCCAGCAGTGCAGGCTGTGGATGATGATGAATGCAACTCACCACTTGGGCATCCCAAAAAACACCGGGGAGCCATATTATATTATACACAATATAAATTCTTATCACAACACTTAGTCCTGTCTCACTGTCTCAGATTGGCGAAGACTACGGTGCCTGGTGCTCTGCTCAGAGTAGCTAGTCTTGCGTTGCGTTTGCACAAATTTAGAGATAATAATGACCTCGATACAAAATGCAAAGAAATTACAATAGGAAAGCGAGAAGCGGCTTGCGTTCATCTGACAAGATGTTTAAAAATAAGGCCGCATTCCGAATTACAAAATAATCACTCACAGCGCTCACATCTATATTTTGCGTTCCGTTTTAGATATTACGATTATGACCAGTGTTGCTAGGGCCCTTGAGTCGTAAGTTACGTTTCGTTTCCTGAAATGTTACATTTTTGCTGTAAAAGTTACATTATTGTTTTTTTTTTTTTTAATTTACGTGTTTTTGGCTCCGACCCCAAAAACACGTAAATTAAAAAAAAAAAACAGTTGGAGGCAAATTGATGTCAGTAAAATATAAAGGAATCTATGATGTCTAATGGTGTATTTAATCTTATGATAAAACAGACAGTTTAATTTGTTCGCAGCGCCATCTTCACTGTACTATCTAGTCTAGTATCTGTTAGTTTTACACTGAACTAACTACTAATATTCGATATTTATAGAACCCTCATTACGTACTGTTCTACCAAGTGGTCGTAAATGGGCTGTGTTATTAAAGGGCAAGAACGCCTCAATGCAAAAATGCATTACAAATCTCGTTGTTCTGAAAAGTTACGAAAATACCCTAAAATGTAAAAATTACTTACATTTTACGCGAGGGGGTCAAAAGTTACGAAAAATGTAAGAAATGTAACCTTCTGGCAACACTGATTATGACAGCTGAGAGCTGTCATCAATTTGGAACGCTCGTGAACGCGTTCACAGTGAACATAACCCGAAACCGAAACCTTTGACAAGACCTATTTTTGAAAATGGACGATATGTTGGTTGACTCTGCAGCACATACAACCCTCCAAGTTCAATTAACCCCATTCAATAACTATTTCATGAAAAAGTCACTCAATGGGGTTAAATGAACTTGGAGGGTTGTATTGATGATTTGAATGATTATAATTCTGTAACTTCATACGTGTTACTGGCGCGATTGTTATTTTCATCATCATACAACTTTACACTGATCTGCAAATCGTAAGAAAATTTAAATTTCGCGGGCAACTCTTGCGCTTCCACCTTAGCAAAACAGCACAACCTGTGAACAGAACTGTCAATTTTTACAGCGCTCACGGTGATATTTATTTGGGGCATGGTCGGTGTAATCGCAAGATGGCGCATGTCATGACGACATCTATGACGATTCAAGGGACATCAATATCGCGCTCGCGGTAATTCGGAACGGGTTTATGGATGCTCAAAGCGATTACAGCGTAATTCGGAATGCAGCCTAAGTCAGTGCTCTGTGACATTGACGTTTGACTTGACGTTGGCCGCATTCCGAATTACGCTGTAATCGATTTGAGCGTCCATAAACCCGTTCCGAATTACCGTGATTATGTAAATACTAGTCCGACTTAAAGGACCAAAGAAAAGAAAATTTGATTATATATTAGAAGATTATAGAAAAGATATGAATAAGTATAGGGAATTAAGATCCAAACAAAAGCAAGAAAATTTTGATAAATATATGCTACTAAAAGAGCAACAGCATAGAGAAAAAATGGACATTTTGCAGTTGTTGTGTTTAAACAACAATAAGTAAAATTTAATTGTTTTTATAGCTAGATTTTGTATTTGTTTTAAGATTTGATCAGTACCTTGTTTTAATTAGTAATAGGTCCCATTGTGATTTTTTATTAGATATTAAGATATGATCGGTACTAGTTTGTAGTAGATTTGAATATAAATACCTGTTAAAACCTGTGAATTTTATTAGCATAGGTCTACTTGTGATTTTGTATTAGTTTTATGATTTGATCAGTACCTGTTTTATTTACAAGTAGACTACTTGTGATTTTTTATTAGATTTTAAGATTTGATCAGCATCTGTTTGAAGTAGATTTGATTATAAATACCTGTTAAAACATTTGAATTTTATTAGTGTTTAATTGTAAAGCTGTAAGTCTGTGATTTTACTTAATAGATAAGGAGTTAAATGACTGTGGAACTGTTTTTGACTTTTGTCTTAGCATAATTAATCATTAGGAGAATAATGTGGCCTGGAGTTCGAGTGGAGCACCTGAGGTTCAGTCTGATTAAACTGTGATTCTAATTGATTGTTAATAAAAATGTTTTATTATCAATAGTGTTGAACATTATTTACATACCTATCCCAACATATGTCGCAATGGTAACAAGTATTAAGTATTATGGTACAATTATTATACAAGTATTAGATATTTAAAACTGCAAGAATGCTTATTTATTACCTCTAGCCAAAAACGAATTGCATATTTACCTATCAGTTACATTAACTTATATGTAAATATGAAACTTATTCATATACGTATGTCATATAAGGATGTTAAAAGTAAAACTACAAAATTGATATACAATAATTATGAACATTTATTGAATTAATATGCAATTTTAATTATACTGTCCTTATAATTAAATTATTGGCCAATGTTTGTCGTTTGCGCATCCCTTCTTCTCTCCCGTCGATGCTGTCGTTAATAAGGCGCCCTCTTTGCGTCACCCGTAAATGCCCTTCAACCGGGATCATGTCTCTTCGCAGTATACAAATATTGTGAAGTACTGCTAGACCTAGTAAGTACTCAGGTATTTTTTTTACTGTTACCATTGGTAAACAGTCCAGTATACTGCGCCAACGAGCCTTCCACAATCCAAATGCTCGCTCAATGGACATGCGTGCTGATGAAATACAAAAGTTGTAATTTTTTTGTCTACATGATAAATGTCCATTGTTTTTAAATGGAACCATAACATTCCGGTGTACTCCATAAGCAGCATCGCCAATAATGTGGCTGTCACCTTCAAAATAGATATCTGGGTTCTGAATAAAGCTCTGAACAGGCGACAGCCTAAATACCCGAGCATCATGCACACTCCCTGCATAACCAGCAAAGACACTGGTGAACACCATGTTATGAGTACATACAGCCTGGAACAATGTATTAACATTATAATAATTACTATATTATTTGAAATGTGATTTTACTAGGTACATTAAGAGAGCTATCCTTACTTGCACTTGGATTGAGTGGGTTCCTTTCCGGTTAATATAGGATTGTGCATCCTCGGTTGGCGCATTTATTTTAATATGTGTACCATCAATGGCTCCCACTACCCTTGGGAATGCACTGTGACTCTCAAACTCTCTAGCCACTTCTCTTGCATGCTCCCCTCTAGGCCATCTTATGAACTGGGGAGCAAGGGAATGGAGAGCATGAGAAACGCGTCGTACACTTCTCAGGGCAGTGGCCAGGCCTATGTCAAATTTCTCACACACAGATCTGAAAAATACAAATTAATTGTTTTGGTCAGTGGGTCGTCTTAATGGATAACTTGTTTCAAGTAGCCAAAACACATTTTCTGACCTGTGTAAAACACATACACAAGCATAGTACTTTTTTTTTAATGAAAATCACGTTCTTATATATTAATACCACTTTTTATAAAATTAGTCATTTTTTTCAACAGTATGAAATAAATGTAATTTTTACCTGTAACAATCTGGTGTAGCCATCATCCAAAGCGCAATAAGAAACTGTTTTTTAGCTTCTGTAGGTTTTCTTCCAAAAGTTATTCCAGTTTCCATTATTTTTGGACCTATTAATCCCAATATGTACTCAAAAGTATCAGGAAACATTCTGTAAAACGAAAGTAACAACAAAGTTTTTTTGTGGCATACTCAATGACATTCCTACATTAAAATCCAAGACGTAACAGCATACCTGAAATGAGTTTTAAACTCATGAACATTATATTTAACTATAGTTGCATCAATATAATTTGTAATCCGTGGTATTTTTCTACGGGGTAAATCTTTGCCGGGAGCAAAATACGCTAATATTAACACTTCGACGTCATCATTTTCATCACTGGACGAATCGTCGTTTTCTATCTCAAAATCTGAGTTATCAGAGTCGATAGAGTCAAACAACATAACATCCATTTTCAAAAATATGTTTTGTGATTGTGAAAGGTTTGAGGTTATGTGCACTGTGAACACGTTCACGAGCGTTCCGTATTGATGACAGCTCTTAGCTGTCAAAATCGCGATATCTAATTCGGTACGCAAATTATAGACGTGAGCGCTGTGAGCGATTATTTCGTAATTCGGAATGCGGCCGTTGTCGTTTCATTCTCTATATTTTTAGGGTACCGTGTAGCGGACCATAGATTTTTCTAGTCAGCCAGCTTTAAATTAGGTCAACGTTAGGGTCCTTTTGTTTTACTACTACTTCTGAAAATATAAGCGTGTGACACGTACATTAAAAAAGAGGTAATGTTTTAATTCATCGGCCTCTGGTTTTAAATAATAACATGCCGTATCTCAAACTCACAGCTCAAAATAAAAAACGGAACCGCTAGGGCTTAGAGGAACACTTCATTGGGTCAGTGGATACGAAACGGGGCACTATGAAAAAAAGACTAAGAAACAATTTCACCTTAATCCATCGCCTAATCAAGCCTTCGGGAGCCGTGGGAGTAGTAGGGTGGGGAAACACCATGGGACACCTCAAGGGCATTGACCTTGACGTCAGGGTCGGAAAGTCAAGATCCGCGACTCTCAGGGGCAGTCACAGGAATGTTCATGGTTAGTGACCTTGAGGTCAAAGTCAAGTGACCTTAGGGTCAAGGACAAGTGACTTTGAGGTCAAGGTCAAGTGATCGAGTGAGGTCATGATACCTTGGAGGTCAAGGTCGAGTGACCGTGGAGGTCATGGTCAAGTGACCTTGGGAGTGTCTGGAATTTCAGTGCCCTGACACCGACCCTTTGACTTCGAGTGCAAAAACAGTATTTCTTTTTTTTTCATCTAAATTTGCTTTAAACTCAAAAACGGTGGGTCCTATTCCTATCGCTGTGTGATGTGATGAATAATTTTCCCCCTTAACAACCCCCTGCCGCGTAATTCACCGTCGTTCGTGCCGTGATATCACACGACACCGCCCGACCGCGCGGACGTGCGGTGACGCTCACTGCCACTCCGCGCAGCGCACTGCACATACTCCATTCGTTCGTTTCGCTACTTCCAGCTTCCAACTGCGCACACTAGCGGTGTCGTGTGAGAATGCTGGGTAGTTTGTTCCGCCATTTCTTCCGTCCAGCTTAAAACCCTAGGAAGTGCAAGGCGGGCACTTTTGGGGACTGTCTTGTATAATTGAAGTTCAAAAACTTTTGTTTTGAATCGCCTAATCCGACTTATCTAGAGCTAATGCAAAGAGAAACAACTTTTTTTTTTTGGGGTGATTAACCACGTTTTAGGGTAGGTTTTAGGGTAGGACTCAATGTAACGCACTCAAAACATTGTGCTAATGGATGGATTGAATAGTGTGGAGGTCGTGGAGGTGTTTAAAGTAAAAATCCTTCATTGAAAACATGTAATTTAAAAAAGTTGGAACTTTGACCCCCAATATCTCAGTAACTAGAAGGTTCCCAGGATGGTCTAGTACAAAAAAAAGATCGCAATGACGGGGAGTGTCCCTTTCGGCTTCGTTACGGGTCTTGTGACACCCTTTATAATGAGGTCAAATTATTGTATTGTCGGTCCTTGATAAGTGTGCGGATTTTCAATTCAACCCAATGTGTTAAAGTGGATGAATATCACGTTCAAAGAATCCATTACATAGATTAGATACATACCAAAGTAATAAAAGCGTGTCACAAAAAGAATGTGATTTAGAGAGGAGTTTTTGTTTTTTTTTTTTAACCAACTTCAAAAAAGGAGGAGGTTATTTATTGATATTTGAAAATGTGTGGATAAATGAATAAAGGAAATGATAATAACTATGCATGAATTATTCACATTAAGTACTTACTTGATATATGCAGGTGAGGAATGGCAAGTGCATTTAAGCGACTATTGCGATTCTTAAATTTTTCTGAAAAATGCCTGTCGCACACTTTTTTTCTATTGTAAATATCAATATCCGATAGTCCGCTACATGAGTCACCAGCTAAGCCAACCCATATCCGGAAACGCTCTTGGTGTTTCTTTGGGTTTGGAAAATTGTGGACTGTAACACCTGCAAATATCATTGTTTCAAAAAAATACTAACAACATAAAAATATTTAAGAAAAACCCATTGAGTTGTAAACAAGCTGTTGCCCGTGACATTAGTTTGCATGAATTTATTATAAAAATATATTAATTCCCACTTTTAATCGGATTTTGTTTCAAGTTTAATTTCAAGGTTTTAATTTTTTTGCATGGAACCCTAATTCTTTTTGAGGGCTGGCTATTTCTTTGGTCCATTGCCGTTCAACGTGGCAATGCTGCCAGTCGTCTGGGCACGTTTCCGGATGACATCGATGGGGAGGAGTACTTTGTCGCCTAAGTGTCCTATTGTCGTCGTCGTTGTATATAATTATGTAGGAACTTAGTATTAGTCTTCTTTTTAGCATTATTTTAGTTCTATTTGTAGTCTGTATATATTTTCTAAAATAAAAGTAGCCTATGCTAAACGTAACATTAGCTACCTGTCAGAAAAATTCTTGTCAAAATCGGTCTAGAGAGGTTTTATGCGGGGGAAAATCTTACCTATAGTGTTGCATCCAAATACACATAGATACGTAGAAGGCATAATAAATGTTACTATCACTTAGCTAAGAGCGCCCAATACCGCAACACTAAACCAATAGCGTCGAAATATCGCAAACGAACACCGAATTTAGTCGGCCTTCGCCCACGGATACTCTCAACGTATGGTAAAGGTGCACTGACGAACCTGATGCTAGACTCTCAAGCTTTGACGGAGGAGCACAGAGGCTCAGCTCAACGTATTTGCAGCAAAGAAAAAATCAAAAACAACATAAACAACACAGCATCAACACACGAAAATATGCACAGCAAAATGTATCCGACTATCCGCCGTTTTCTTTTGACACTTTATCTGACTTTGACAGTTTTGAATTTTGGCATTTATGTTTTTTTATTTGTGTTTTATTTAAAAAGAATCTAATCTTTTAGCACGTTATTTAATTTAAGGTGGAAGTGTCAGAGTAGCCCGTTAAAATCAAGTTTTCTTAAATTTTATGCAATATGCAGGTCAGTGTCAGGTTGTATGTTGATGAAAAATGAGTCGGGCCAGTAACACAGAATTATATAATCATTAAAATCAGTAATACAACCCTCTAGGTTCTTTTAACGCCAATGAATGACTTTTTCATGAAATAGTTACTTTATGGTTATAGCATTAAGTTCTAGGTTGATTAGGCGAAAGGCTTTTTAGCTATTAAAGTTCATTTTAAAACTAAATTAGGCGATTATTTTTATATCATCACTATTAGTAGTTTACGTTTGCAAAAGAAAACGAGCTCATTATTCAGAGACACCAACGTTTAGATTCTAACATTCGAGTTCGTCATTGGTTGATTGATTTTAGGTTGGCAGTTGACTTGCGATTGTGATTGTGAACTGTCGAACGAAATTGATAAGTTTGTTTTGTCACAAAAATATGGTCATATTTTTTATAAATTCAGCGGAAACATGAAATAAGTTGTATCACATTCAAACATACCTTTCTAATGCGTCAAGTGAATAAAGCATAAATACAATGAAAGTCGTGTGCCTAATGTTGTGAAAATGCGAAGTGTTACATTTGGATTATTGGATGTCACACGCGATTGTAATCTTCGAAGTGGTCTCCTCGAAGAACCATAAAGTTCTCGCGGTGGATAAGTTACATGTACGCAGCGGGAATGACAATAATGGCAGTTTCTGTTGGCGAAATTTGCGAGAACACGAAGTTGGCCAGGGAGATGGCCCTGATGGGGAACTATGAGTCGGCTTTGGTTTACTACGAGGGCACGGTACAGATGATCCACAGACTTCTCATCACCATCGCAGACCCCACACGCAAGTCCAAGTGGCAACTGGTGAGTACCTGCAAGTTTTCTGCATGTTGTCATAGTACTTCGATTGCTGCTTACCTTGAATATTAACGTTTCCTTTTATGATAAGCTGTGGTGCTAATTAGTTACGTTGCGCGGATGATAGGAAGGCGGAAGGCCACCCGCAGCGTTCATATCATTTTCCATGTATGTTTGTCTGTCCTGTTTTGTTCTGTATTCTAGGTTATCTTGGTCTGTTGTGGTCCATGCTTGGATACCAAACTTGAAAGTAGAAAGTAGCAGGTTTTTTGGTCTGGATTTTATAATATCTACAACAATTTTCCCAATAACATCAAAAAGTCTTTGTTTAGAATGACATGTGGCCCTAAAGACTACTTAAAAATATTTTACATGTGGCTCTGTTCAATAACTTTTTATTGTTTTTTTTTTTCTATACCATTTGTTTCTCTTTATTCCATACAAGTATGCGGATAAATGAATATCATATGTATCTTAAGAATTATTTTAAAAACTCATGACTATCCTTACACCAAGACGTGTACCTAAACAATACCACCTCATAGTTTTTATTGTTCCAATAATCTACCTTTGTAAGAAAAAATGTGAATCATCCCACTAACAAATGATGTCCTCATTTGTTAAAGCTAAAGTACCACCCATTTCTTTCAAACAAAGAAACTGACTTAAATTAAACCTTTGAACCAGACCAAAACATGTTTCTGAATGTGCAAAATTGTTCGGATAAGAAAGGGACTAAGTATGCAAGAAATAATAGTCTGTTAACATTCCTAGAACTACCACATTGACAAAGTACATAACAATTTCATTAGCGCTTACATAAATTAACTTATTATGCATTTTGTAATCTTGAAATCCACCTGCATGATAAGCAATATTATAATATTTAATTTCTTGAAGTCAGTGATGCCAAATAATTGTTATCAGTGTGTTAAGAGTAGTAAAACAGCTTGATAAATATCTTATGAGAATCTGTTATCTTTGTTTGCATTTTCATATCTTTTATGACATTTTAATAGAATAGTTTTATCAAGCCCTTATGTTGTGTCTGATAAGACTTTTATAAATGTCCACTTAATTAAAATCTAAAGTTTTTAAGCATACAATACACAGTCTGAACTCATTTATATCTAAAAGCATGAAATGTTGTACAAATTTTCTTTTGTATCAAAGTATGCTTTACTAATGAAGGATTTTTGATATTTCTTCACCTAAAATGGTTAAGTAGGAGGCGAAAATTTGATTAGAAGTTCATAACTTTTGCTGATGGAAAATTCCACAAGATGGCTTATTGTACCAAAAAACCCTTTCTATATTATACAATATACATAGAGTCAAATTCTTTCAATTATACACAATCTCCACCTTTTGAAAGTCACCAACAAAGAAAAACTCCTTCAATTTTGCCTGGCCCTGTCCATAATGGCGAATAGACTGTTAAACTATTCATGCATCCATAATCATACTCAATTCTTCTACACAAAGATAACTGTAAACTATTGGCTTTAAACAATCAGTTTCTTTTAAGTGTCATGTGTACTCATACTCTTGTACTAGTGACATAAAAAAGCACTGTTCTTTTATGTTTAAACATTACTCATTGGTTTATATTTAGCATGACTTTCACACTTATTTGAAGGTTTACTTTAAAGTTTAGCAAATCTTGTCTATGTGTACATGTTTACATATATTAATACAACAGGCTATTTATTATAATTTTAAAAACATACTTCAGTATAAGCCTAAAGCTTGCCTCATCATTTTACCTGAAATATGCTGTTGGTACTGTTGGCTATAGACCTCTCCAAGACCATCTCAGGCACTATCTGCATACCCTACATGATCAGGGGCCTTAGTCTGCTATTGCAATAGTGTCAGAATGGTCTATAATTGATTTAATAAGGCCCCTAGCCCACGGCGTATTGAAGCGCGTTCGAAACTCGTTTGACGTGCGTACAAAGGGTAATTCGTCTGCGCGGGGCCTTATTAAATCAATGATAGACCATTCTGACACTATTGCAATAGCAGACTAAGGCCCCTGGCCAAGATTACATATGTCTGGAGGTTAAAAAAGACTGTGGCCTCTAAGTTTGCTTCTGTGTTTCTGTGTGAAACACCAACCATATCTTGTTTTAAAAAAAATATTCATTTTAGACATGAAAAAGTGTATGTTTTAAACTTACAGAAATAAATATCACATAAGCATTGCCACATACAAAGTTTACATAAACTGTGTAGACCATCTTCCCTCCCTACTTGATAAACCATAAGGTAGCGATCTAATTGAACATCCAGGCATAAACAAGCAGACATTCATTATCATAATTAAACATCTCATATCTCAACCATAAAGATAAACCCTAATCATATATCATGCATTTTATGAGGACGAAAGTGCAGCTGACTCACAAACTGAACTGAGTCAATTAATGGAGGACAAAGAAACAAAACAGAGCTGTATTCACCTGATATCTGTTAAAGTCCTGTTTACTAACACAAACTCATGCTAGTCTATGGAAAAAAGTGGATAAACAAACTCTTTTGTTGATAACTTTTTTTATCCATGTTTCCTTACTGGATTCTAGGAAAGTTGTATCACAATGTTTTATAATAGCTACTGTTGTGAGATTTTACCTGATTCTGCCAGTTTATTGAGATTTGTCAGAAAAGTTTCTCAAAGGCAAAAATCTTTTAAATGGCCTCAATTTGTTTTTTTTTTTTATATGATGATTGATCAAAATGGACTCAAATAAACATCCTTTATTACTTTTAACCTTTTCTTTTTTAGAGAATTCATTATATGCATTTTGCTCTCAATACAGGTTTTGCTCCATGACTACAGACTTAAATTGGCATTGAACATGTGTAATATATTTCTTTAACTCTGAAGGTCATTGGTTTTAATATTGTTCATCTATTGAGCATCCTCCTTGTCGTTTTTATTATATTATTAATATACACTGTAATGACTAGCCTTGAAAAGTTTAAACTAACCACTTTATTCTGCAAAGTAAAACTTATTTTTGTAAGAATAAGGAAAATGAGTGCTTTATGGCCAACAAATGTTTCGAAATATGTGTTGTCTTAAACTTGACCTGGAAACATTTGCCTTGTCCTTGTGCATAAAGGTTCTATTGATTGAATAGCCGAAAACGGTTTTCTAACAGGTAGACAATAGTAGGTTGTCTTGAAAAGATCGCTATATGTGTTAAGCCTTTTTAAACCAGTTATTTGTATGTTATACAAAATAAAGAGTATTCTATCCATCGAAATATCATCATCATCTTTCTGGTGATGAATGAATTGGGATCAATTCATTTGAGACAGGCGCAACACATTTTTTCCCATCTAATGTCATCTAAAGGCCAGAGCACACCGGGGACGGCAGCGAAGGGGATTTTGCTACCGGCCAGCGCACACTGTTTATGTCAGTAGCCTATTAGATACCGTGGCTTGCCGGTAGCTGCCGAGACATCCCGCGGCATGCCGAGACAGGACAGGGGATTTTGCCACGGCATACTGTCGCATGCCTGGGCGTCCCTCAGCATGCCGTCGCATGCCTTCACATCCCGCCGCGGTCCCCTCTAGCGCGCTCTTCAAAGCCGCAAAGGCCCTTTTGATGCCTTGGTGTCGATCTCTAAACATTGGAATCTGTATCTTGTTACTACTATCTACGTAAGATTTACGTTGGGTAAAAATAAAATCCTCTGCCCTGCCGATGCCGTCCCGATGCGCGCTGGCCTTTAGAGTTCATTTACTTCCTAGCTTTAGTTTATGCCTTTCACCGAATCTTTGCATGTTATTCCTATCGATCTATCACCCTGTTATTTATTAAACGTAGCAAAGACTGATCTGATACCTAAGCTAAAACGAAACCTGTGTTTCAGACTATTGTATTTGAACCTACTTATTTCAAAACCTCCATATATTAGATTGCCTAAACATTTAACAGATTTGCATAGATTTGCATGCATATTTCACAATCACAACTAAGTATCTCATTTCCATTCATGTTAATATTCGCAATTTTGCAGTTTTGCATCTAAAAACTATCAATCTATTTTCTATCTAATTTGCGTTGTCAATGTGTCGTTGCGGAGTCGTTTGTCTCAATAGAAAGCTTCGTATAACGTTTTTTGATGAGGTCAATGGTATTCTGAGTCACTTCATCATACGCCTACGCGTAATCTCGCGTATAATGATGCATACGAGAGTATGTGGCTTAGTACTTGATGTATGAGAAAGAATATTTGGCAAATATGGCAGTTGGATTGGAACTAACTTGACTGCCTTGTTTGTATCAAGTGGCTGAAAGCACAATGTCAGAGATTGAGTTTCTGCTGAGTGCCATAAGTCGTCCTCGAAAATGTAACTTGGTTTTTACATTAGGAAATTTCCACCAGCCGGCCGGATTCTTGACTTGTCCGCTGTTGATGGCTGTTCTCCCTTCACCTTAGGAGAATTGGCGAATATTAATTAGTACCTACTTATTGACCCTTCTACCCACCCTTCGTGGAATACAGGCGCGATGTTATGGCGGTTGGAATGTACCGCCAGAATTCGGACTACCTGAAGTGGGCGAAAAGTTTGAGACTCGAAAAGGTCACTCGCATTTTTTTCTTTTAAGTGTTCCGTCCGCACGCCGTTTAGTGGTTGGAGAATTGAACCTGCTTTAATGCCAGATACTTTGGATATTATTTACGAGAGTGCTATATCAATTCCTTGATTCTCTGATGGTGATGGTTTTTCTTTTGGCAAATCCCTTATGCACACTTAGTTTCCTTGTTGTTTATATAATATTCTTGGCGGTTTTCCTATTGCTTATTAAGGGTGCCCTGCAGTGTCATTACTAACAATCGCAGGATTATTATTGTATGGACCTTAATTCATGTCATCATAATCAAAATTGTGGACAACGCAATATTTCTGTGCGATTCTTCAAAGAACAAACGCATAATGCCATACACTTCTTACTATTTCTTGCACTTTTCCCCGATAAGGTGAATGTTTTATCAAACTGCATACTAGGAACCCAAGGGGCGATCGAATCGCACGTCATAATTCAGCTGAAGCCACGCACGGCCATAACGTATGGGTTTAACGATTAAACACGCGTTATAGCCCGGTTAAGCAGCTTCAACCTCAGTAGAGTTGTTGCGCTGCGAGTGGTCATACCTAAAAAAAAAGATTAAACACGCGTATAAGTGGCTATTGTGATGGTATTGATAGAAAACTTACAACAGTCGTTAGTCATAATCCCAGCTTAGTTCCACATCCGCTGGTTTGGTCATTAAAGCCCTGTGAAAAAGAAAAGTCAAAAGAGGTTGACTAGATAATCCTCGTTTGGTTTTTGACAGAAAACGGAAAGAGGCGGTCTTTGGAACAGCTTGACTCGTTGGTCATATGTTCTGACGTTCTGAGCCATTCTGGGCTTCCCAAATTGTATGCACCTTTTCTACTTACGTGAGATTTCACTCAAATGTTGTCAGATCAACAAAAACGAACTGCACAGATCTATCATTGGCCTCTTTGTACTGCACCATTTTTTTTGCTATTGTGTATGTTATGACGTGTTCACTGCTGGTCAAAGGTGGCCTTTTTCCTTCCAAACCTCTCTATCTTGTGTCATCTCCTGCCATATTTACTGCGCTATTATCGGGCGCATATTTAGACTAACTAATATATACATAAATTGTGAACATGAAACAAGGATATTACGAAAAATGTATCCCAAAACAGGTATTTTCCCATGACGCGTAACCGATCAAGCATTAAAATGAAATTAAAAACAAAAAAGTAATAATGCAGCGAGCAAGTTAACCGCAACATTTAATTATGAACAATTGAGGTAGAAAACATCGCATGATCAAATTATGCACGCCAGCATTAGTTGATAGAACGCCTTGGAATATACTGAGTGACTTTGAACGCGAGTGAGATGTATGAGGGACTTTGAACGCGGATCTGCCAAAAATCGCACTAATTCACAAGTGGCCGATTCCATCACAGACTTCCGGACTTGGCAGGGCAAGACTGTCAGTAAATGATTCAATCAATCAACTCAGCGTATCGCAGTGCACTGCTGGACGCAGGTCTCTCCCAAGCTGCGCTACAACGCCGTGTCCTCTGCCTTCCGGATTAAGGCTGACAGCCTCCTTTTTAAAGCCCGTAGTTCCACCGAACACTTCGTCAGGACGTCCCAGTATGGGACTCCCAAGCGATAAGCTTAGCATCACGCGGTCTCCACTCCAGGTCTCGTTTGCTTCATCGGCTACCGGTGCTGACAGACATGGCCAGCCCACTACACTTCAGCTTTTCTGCAAAGTATGTCTGTAACAACTTGGTTAATACCCCAAGAAGTTGCATTCAAAGCTTCTTCTCCAGATTTATTATGTTCACTGCCAAAGACTGACCCTTGCCAGCGTCAGTATTCCCTGCTTCCTTATGCCATTGCCAGTTCTTAGGCAAATGCCTAGCCTCATTTTAGCTCATTCACAGAGCAAAAATAAGGTGGCTTAATTATCTTTGCTGGAAAACGTGAGAAATCTTTGATAGAAATCTTACATTTAGATGAAGACATTACATAAAGTACGGACTTACGGAGCTAATGTACAACATACTATTTCGCTTTTAGCACAAGACACGGCATCAAATATTATTGAATGGCTCATCTTCGTGTTTACGGGATTCGTAGGCAAGCGTATCAAAACAGACATGTTTACATAATATTTAGCTGGTCATAGTAAGCAATTTTCATAATAGTTTACGAACGGCACGCGCGGCTCACTAGTCACTAAATTGACTATTTAGAATTAACGCGTAATATCAAATTATTATAGATCATTGTATCAATGTTTTTGTTTTCTGTCTCTTTCAGAATATGCTATTTCAAAAGGGACAAAATAACCTTGTATAAGATCTGCTGAATAGTATACCTATGATGACCAGTTCGTCTAAGGACTCAAGCTCATCCCGTCATTTCCTATACCGCCATATTGCTGGTTCATGTTCATTCGGACGTCAGTTCCCACCCACAACCTCTGTCCATCTGTCTTCACCCCAAAGGCTTGGCAAGTTTTATTTAATGAAGTTTCTATACTTCATCATTAATTCGTTTATTGAACGTGTCCGCCAGCTTCATCAGTCGCAAAAATCTGTAGTCATTGCCCTGCCTTTAGGTCATACTATTCAGGTTATCTCAAATTACTAGACTAAATGAATAGGTATAAAGTTCTTTTCCTTATGGCTAGCTTGGTAAATTGATGTCACGCCTCCAAGGACCAACCAATAAGGCGTGCTGCAAATACAATTAAACAACTATTTTACACACTCAATCACGCTTGATTTAAAAATCCGAAGCCGAATGGCAAAAAACGGAACCCTTATAGATTCGCCAAGTCTGTCTGTCTGTCTGTCCGTGTATGTCACAGCCACTTTACTCCGAAACTATTAGGACTACACAGTTGAAACTTAGTAGGTAGATGTATTCTGTGAACCGCTATAAGGTTTTTATACAAAAATAAAAAATAAACATAAGATTAAGGGGGTCTCCACATATATGGAACTGAAACTAAAAAATATTTTTTTTATCAAACCTATACGTGCGGGGTGTCTATAGATATATGGTCTTTAAAAATGACATTGAGGTTCCAAAAACTATTTTCTCTCAAAGTCAAACGTTTGAAAGATAAACACTTCCAAAGTGGTAAAATGTGAGTCACCCTCCCCTCTAATTTCTAAAGTAAGAGGAGAAAAACTTCATCGTGAATTCGTTTATTGAACGTATCCGCCAGCTTCATCAGTTGCAAATATCTGTAGTCATTGCCCTGCCTTTAGGTCATACTATTCAGGTTATCTCAAATTACTAGACTAAATCAATAGGTTTATAGATCTTTTCCTTATGGCCAGCTTGGTAAATTGATGTCACGCCTCCAAGGACCAACCAAAGGCGTGCTGTAAATACAATTAAACAACGATTTTACACACTTAATACACGCTTGATTTACATACAAATGGTTTTGCTAAATCATACACGTACTTTATTATTGTTCAATCTTCACGCTGTTTATTTTGCGAGGGCCTGTTGGATTGAAAATGATAAGTTTATACTCGATTACATCAATAAGTAGATAATAATTTGCAGTACGTGAGTACTGCATATTCTTATCAAATTAAATATTTGAACATTGCTTCGTGCGATTCCGGCTAAGGATGAGCCTTGTGGTGTTCACTAGGATCACTAGTTATACTTTTGGCGTTTAGATTAAAACCACTCAATTAACAGTAAGTAGTGTGCAACTCGAAGGGACCGTGGTCGCCAGAAGGGTTAGTTCAGGACTGTGTTACGACGTAACCGTCGAGCTGCTTGCTACGTTTATTTGTATATATCACAGGCCTTCTTAACTTTTTGTCTCTGCGTAATGCATGTTCTTCTATCGTATCGGCATTCGGCAGTCATTATATAAAATAGGTCTTATCATTGTAAAATACTGGTATTCAGCTGCATCCGGTTAGACTGGAAGCCGACTGCATCATAGTTGTGAAAGGCTGGCGCAAATAATATTGAGGTCTTATTATGATAGACATATAACCAAGTCACCTAGGTCATGGCTGGGCTAACTAATAACTCAGTAGCTCCGGATGGAGGAAACTGAAAGATAAATAATATGATCAGGCGAGTCCGCCTGTCTGCTAAAACAACCTTTTGCGATCGCCAACCAGTCTAGCAGCCAAGTGTTGTGAAATATGGCTTCTGGCCATTGCCCCTTGACCTTTCGAGGTAGGTAGCGATTATTGGGAGTCAAGTGAAATTTTGTAGGCTGTTATTTTATATGAATACGACCTTCTTGATGCCCTTTTGTGAAGGATTTGTCACTAACCGCCACAGCGGACGCTCTTGAGCACTAATTGAATAATCACGCAGGGCATTCGATGGTCGTAGGTGGACCGGTGTCCTGGTGAATGGAATGGAAAAATGTAAGGTCCAGTCATTGTGTTGATTGCTTTTGAGGAACCAGCTATGTCCAACTTCTTCCCAAAGTAATTTCCACGTATGTTCTTCAGAAAAGGCTGGTGGGTAGATCGGTACCTGTATGTCCAGACATGAACGTGCACGAAGCAAAATGAGTAGGGATCGTAGCAGGCCGCACTGTATAGTCTATTCCTGTTTACTCCCATGGGGAAATAGCGTGCGTTCCATTTATTCAAACTAGGGTGGTAATCTGCACTTTTTGTACGTCAAATTTTACAAGAGACAGTCCGCCAAAACGCCCCCCCTTCGACAATTCCTAGTATCTTAGCTGGGGAAGAAGTGGCCGAACAAACTCCCCAGCAACACATCTGTCCGTCAGTTTAAAAGAACCAGATTTACATGATGCACTAGGAAAGTTGATTAATTGGCAAAATCAGGATATACGCAGATAAGCTAAAGCCTAATGACCTTATAATAATCCTATTGAAGCCGCTTACGACACCCACGCTAATCCACTTAGTAAAATACAAAATAGACAAACAGTTGTTATTGTATAGCATGTCCTTGCGATCGACACAGCGACGGTTTTTCTGCTAGGCAAGTGAAACCCGACAAATTCTTTTGTAAGTGGTCGAATTTGTTCATGTTGATGTAACTTACTTAATCCAGAAATCGACCTTCGCAGTAACAATGAAATTTTGGCATTAGCGCTGACAATCACCTTGAAGTACCTACTTAACGTTTTCAATCAAAGTTGTGCATCTTTGAATGGATTTTAACTTTGATAGCTCATATCGCGGAAACGTGACACTTTAGAACATTTTGCTAAAACAAAACTTGTGCTTTGTATTGATGCCAACTATCGATTAATATAGGTGTAATGAGTGGTCAAAAATTTGTTTCCCTTTGTTGTTAGGGCAGGCGAATTATGCTGACCTTCGCTATATGCTCTATTACTAAAATAAGATATTTTTGGTACCCAGCCCAGGTTGCAACTTATCTAAGTATTTTTATACCGAACTTTTTGAAACCCTATTCTAAGTTGACTTGATATAAATAAAAATTATTAAGCGGTATAAAAGCCAGTTAATAACGATGTAAAATCACTTAAAACTTAGCAAAATTAAGTACCTACCATTAATTCATAATCATGAATAAAAGTGATCATCACCAAAAATTGGCAAAAATGATGACAACAGGTTTTGGGAAAATCAAAACCGTCCCGTCCCGTCATACGGAAACTTCGACTATAATATGGTTTCTTAGGTTTAAAAATACTTTCTATTCTATTCAATTCCTTTCAGTTCTTTTATGGCGATAAAGGGAAAGGAATATTGAGGCAATATGGCTGTGAACCAGTTTACTCGGGTCGGCATTTGAAAGGGCCGATAAACATTTGAAACAACGACGGTAACCCAGAAACACCTTTATTTTGGTCGAATGTTATTGTTATTCTCTGCATTAATACAGAATTTCTACTGAATGACATATCGATGGCCGAATTCTCAACTAAATATATACCCGAATTTTGGCCTATACGTTTGAATAGGAGCAGTATAGATCTTTTGAAACTTGACAAAAATCGGAACTAACTCGGCCATCTTGTTTTTCCAATACAATTATTTTATCAAACACTTTTTTAAACGTGTATCAAAAACGCCCGCTTTAAATGTCATTCAAACGCAAAAATATCCATGTACTAATTGTACTACATAGGTACTAACTAATCAGCCAACAATTATCGTGTTCTTGTTGTTATTATCATTGCTAGACTACAAGCTATGTCTACTTTTCTCAATCTGACATTTAGTTTAAGCTTAGACAATTGTCACTAAGCCACATAATAAAATTCCTTTACAAGAGATTTCCTTGGGAATTTCTAAAGACATGTTCATCATAAACATAAAATACCCATCCTTTTTGCAGACCGCAGTCTGCTAATCAATCGTAGCCATACGTTCGTATTTTACGATCAACGTTTGTCGAAAGTAATTAAATTGATACGGTTCTAATCTCAGCATTTATATTTAGTAACAGTAAAATATTATCACGCTTTTTAGAGGTGTTAGCTATGAGTCTTCAATCAATGAGAATGTTTCATCTACCCACAGATTTCCTGCTCGATGGAAAAGATAAATAAATCTTAGAGCCTCGCCATATCGTATCGATCAGCAATTGAGCCATAATAACACCGAGAAAAATCATGTCTGAGATTCTTCTTTTACCTATTTCTTTCATGTAACTCCCCCAGAAATATTCCATGTTAATTCACTGGAACGTAAATCGATCGATTAAATGATTACCAATCATTTGTAATTAAATTGTTACACTTTTACTACTTTGCCGTCATGCGTTGGTTTTTGCACTTCCATACATTTGCATATAAACACGTAACTTCTACTTAAATGATTTGAGTCAGGCGATTTCGCGCTATTAAGTAATTTGTTAATAAATTATGTTATTTGAAAGGCGAGTGACCGATCCAGTGATTCTGTAGTCATTGTTTCCATGGTCTCTACAAGAGATGGTAAAAAAAGTAATGTCTGCATTTCTATTGTTCTCAACGTTACGTAAATACATATTACGTTTGTGAAAATAATAGTCCACTTTTGTAGTTTTTGATTGTAGTGTCGTCTTTTTAATCAACATTTGTATCGTCGTAGATATGTAAAACTGCAAATTCTTCTGACGATTACAGAATATTTGTAAGTTGGATGGAACATCGGACAATTTTGTGTTTATTCAATTCAAGACTACATATTTTACCGGCGAGAGAGACAAGTATTGCCCAAGCACTATACCATCCAACATGAACTGGTTCTGGCTGAACCAATAAAACATAATACGAGCGCGTCCACTCATCTCATATATTAGCCCCTGTTCGCAATAACTGTCTTGATTAATAGGAGGACTTTATGGTGCTAAGAGCTGCAGGCTTTTTACTTGAGTTTAGGTCACCTAGTCTAAATTAGAGACTGGAAGGACGCCAAGCGTTTGTTCTATTGTCGACGTACCGCGTCGTCGTGGTTGTTTTATATTGTCATGCGTGTTGTTGGCTCTGTCAGGCCGTGAGGTGTTGACGACGCGGGTCGACGAACCTTCTCCACGCAGTATATCGGTCGTTCGGTGACGCGTACGGACTGCCCAATTTTGTTCAGCACTGTAACTATGCCGATCTGTCAAAATTATGCACGCGACTTCCTCCTTTACGCGAACAATGTTACAGCATATATTATTTTGACCGACAGTTTTATTACTACGTTGTGACTCGTGAATATCGTTGTCCCAATTACGAGCTCATTTTGTTAACTTTGTGGGTAGTTTTAATTACTGTTCTACTTAAACTAAAGTTGTTCATATTAGCGGCTCCTTAAAGAAGTCGGTCAAGGTATTTAAGCTTAAATTAGGTGCAAATAAGCACGTTATGTGGCGTGTGATGGCCGGATGTTACTCAACGAATTGGACTTTTTGTGTGGGAAGTGCTTAAGATATTTTTTATTGTGCGCGAAGTATTGTGTGATAATCGTAGTGAGAGATCGTCATTTTCACTTTTGTGCCCTCATCAAGAAAACCATGTGCGTATCTATGATGCATCTTTATCCATTATTGAGTTAATATGTATTAATGTTTTATGTGCAAGTTGCTGAGCGATTGCTTCGAGGATTAGATTGTAATTTGATGCTAATACTGAGATTTCACATGTGTGAACTTGGTTTAATCAACACAATACGTCGTTTATGAAATGAGTTTCCATTGAAACTTATCCATTATGAAGTTATCAAGTTTCATTCACGTTCAATTTGTCTTAACAATTTGCTGCTTCATTTTAATTGTGACACTTTAAACCGGGTCTCGTCTTGCAAGAGTCGTTACATCTTTAATATTCAAAACGCTCGTTCAGAGCATTGATATTCAAGGCACTTACATCTAGAAGGCGTTACATCTCACATATTCATCTCTATTTGTTCGTAGTAAGTAGTCTACTGACTTTATTCATCATCGTCGTTGATAAGATTTAGAAATTCAAACAAGTCGTCTTTAGACAATGGCGGTTCTATGTACTCTAAGTCTAGACATAAAATTAGGCACAAATACAGGTCATTATACCGACCGACCTGCATTTCTGCATAATAAACTAGCAGTAGCATACTTTGACTGGTGAATACTGAATAGTGATTAATTTAATATCGCATTTTCGCCCACATACAAACTACATAAGTACGAGTAAGTCACACCTCTTTAAGCCTCGGCAAGCTCCTACGAAGTCTGCACTCCTGGTACTATTAAAGTAATAACGGATACTTTTAAATAACCCGATGGGAAATACATACGTGTTTTGTGTAGTAATCTTTTAATACAATGTCATTGGTTAGTTACGCTTTACTTTGGGAACATTTGTACTAGTTGCAATTGTGTTTTGTAATTTTAGAGCTATTGTATACAGACAGATAAGGACGTACCTACTATTTAGACAGTTTTCTTACATGATTTTTGCAAAACAAAACTGATATCCAGTTATTTTGCCCTCACCTATGTGCACATAATATATCGTAATCTAGGATCACCCTGTTGACTTTTGCGATATGAGCATGATCTTTAACGTGACATCTTGATAGACAGAGGTCTTAGACTTAGACTAAGTCCTTGTACACGTACTATAATGATGGTGAATAATACTAAGTCGAAGACTGGCCAATGACTACTATTATCCCACATCGTGTAGCAACTGGCCGGGACCCAAACATTCGAAGACTTGATGTGACATCTACCAACCCGCACTGGGCCCGCGTGGTGGATGACATGACAGCCCACTCATTCACATAGAGAGGACACCTATGTTCCAGCAGTAGACAAGAACAGGTTTGGTCAAGGACAAGTGCCTTTGTTCTAGACCAAACCTGGGAACCTTCTAGTCACAGAGATATTGGGGGTCAAAGTTCCAACTTTTTCACTTTTTTTATTTTAAATACTCCTAAACTTTACTTTAAACACTTCTACGACACCTGTACTATTCAATTCATCCATCAGCACTATGTTTTGAGTGCGTTACATTGAGTCCTACCGTGAAACGTGACGTTCAACCCAAAAAAAAAAGTTGTTTTCCAGCAATAATTTTTGCTTGAAGTTACTTACTACGTGATGTACATAATGCTTGGTTGACGGCTTCGTGAAGGGTCTGTTAACACCCTGTATACTGATTATCATATGCATAAGCTGTTCTTTTTTCCCCCAAGACTACCAACAATACTGGTGTTCGCAAGGGTTGCACTTGCAGCTAAAGTATTGTCAAAGCTTTCTAGAAGGTAGTAGTTGATGATGGACTGATGGGCTATCCTCTTGGTTGTGCAGGTTCAGAAGCAGATGGTACGCGAGTATGAGCAGCTGAAGGCGACGGTGGCGACCCTGCAGATGTTCCAGCACGAAGGGGAGAAAGCCATCACGCCGCTTACAGGCAGTAAGTATTATCTATCTTAATCCCTGATTTAGTAGGACAAAGAAAACCTCACACTAGGTGTAGTAGTCCAAAGCCAGTTTTTCCATTGGGTAAATTAACTCCAACCGACTAAAACCACACAGTGTTTCTCCTGGTACCTGAAGACAAGAGCACAGGATAATCGGAATGACTTTGTAGAAGCCTTGGCGATCTGATCTCTTCTATTGATCTATCTGATCTGATATTTTCGCAGTGTCGTCAGCTTTATACATAAATTGATCATTATGCAGGGTAGTCATTTGGGATTTGGCATTGATAATGAAAGGCGATTTCTGTGAGATGTTCCCCTAAAAAAATCCTATAGCTGGAACGGTAAATGAAGACCGCGTTGTCTTCATTTCAAAATAACTGTTGCCTGCGGTTTCGCCCGCGGTTTCGCTCGCGTTTTTGTCGGTAATTTTGTCACGGGCACGTTTTAAATACATATAGCCTATGGCACTCTGGGATAATGTAGCTTCGTATTAGTGAAAGAATTTTCAAAAACGGTTCAGTGGATCCAGAAATTACCCCCTACACACAAACATACAAACAAATTTTACCTCTTTATAATATTAGTATAGAAGTATAGATTAAATACCCTGTAATAGACACCGTTACAGTTGAATGTTAAAAGTTCTCTCCAGTACTCAACAGAATATCATTGGACATCTCATTTTATAATACAAAAAACCTACGTTGCGGTCAATGCCACGGCCTGATAACATAACATAACAGTGAATGTTTTCCAACTATGTAGTTCATCTGGAAATGAGCTATCACACTATGTTGGTCAGCGCTTCCGAAGGAAACAGGTGACCATATAAAACTGGAAATTATATTTAATTTCGCGCTATTAAAGTTACTTTAAGGTTAGGCACTGTACCGGTGCCAGCGATTAGCGGGTAACTCGAATTCTTGCGCGGGGAAATGTTTGAATTCGTGAGGTCACCGCCTTATGTGGAAGAAAGAAATTAGGGAAATATCTGCCTCAAACCGGATGAGCTGAGAGGATGTTGTGATAAACGCAGGATAAAAATACTTTTTTGTTTTTACCGCACAGCAGGTAAAATGGTATTTCCGTTCACAATTAAGTGTAAATTTGTCCCCTTGTTTTAAACAAGTTCGAGAATATACTACTTGCGTTTATTAATTGGGCTGAAAAAAGATTCCGATGAATTGAGAACCTCCTGATATTATTTATGCAAGGTATGCCCCCAGCTTCGCACGGTGCCTGGAACCAACCATACACATTCAAAAATTTCATTGAAATCGGTTTTCTCCCGCAATTTGGGTTTCGCACACTGCCAAATAAATAAGTCCAATTCTTCTTCTTCTTCGTCGTCACACTCTTGGCAGAGTGATCGTGGTCGTCACATCAGGGGTGGTGGCAAGCTTCACAATCCGCCACCATTCCTCCCGTACTGTGGCTTTTCTTGCGCATTCGTGGAGTGGACCATTGAATGCAGTTTTGACTTGGTCGGTCCAACGCATTGGTGACCTGCCGCGCGCTCTTGTACCTTCAACCTTTCCCTGTACTACAAGTCGCTCCACAGATGTGCCTTCTTGACGAGTGATACGAAGTTCTTGGAGGATTGAGACGTTGGTTCGGAACCGTGTCCAGGTTATGTCAAGCATTCTTCTCCAGCACCACATTTCTAGGGCGCCTGTCTTCGTTTTCTCGCTTTCTCTTAGGAGTCCATGTCTCAGCACCATAAAGAAATATGGGAAACACTAATGCCCTGACAAGTCGCATTTTAGTGGCCTTTGTGATGTTTCTGCTTCGCCATATTTTTCCAAGCCGGTCCATGGAAGACCTGGTGATAGCCATGCGCCGTTTGATTTCATCCGCGCATCCACCGCTGTTTGATATTAGTGCCCCAAGGTAGATGTATGATTGAATGACGTCACAGTTCGCAATTTTAGTGATTCGGGCGAGTTGTTGTTAGCTCGATCGACAATCATGATCTTCGTCTTGCTGCGGTTTATCTTCAGACCAAAATCAAGGTTAACCTGTTCCATTTTACTTAGCAGGGATTTCGGATTGTCAATGCTAGTTGCAAAGAAGGTGATGTCATCTGCAAAACGCAAATTGGAAATTTTATGGCCTCCAATGTTGATTCCGTCCGACCAATTCTCGAGTGTTATTCTCATAATGAGTTCCGTATAGGTGTTAAACAGCAATGGCGACAAAACACAGCCCTGGCGGACCCCAGCACTTGGATGAAAGTGATTCGACAACTTGTCGTCTGTTCTCACCGAATCCGTTCCTTCTTCATAAAGTCGCCAAAGTCCAATACACGGCTGCAATAAACCAAATCAATACACAATATGCAGAGTAATTTACAAACATTTTTTAATTCGGAAGTCTAACAGGTCGTAGACTCTTTGACTCATGTTTCTATATCAAACATTAATAAAAAAACTAGAGTAAGTTCAATATCCTAACACAATAGACTTAGCCTAGTCATAACTGAAACTTAATTGTAGTATTTATGCTTCCATAATAGATATTTGGATTTAATAATTTCCGCAATTCGTTTCCTGGTCGTAATAAAATAGCTACTACCTTATTGACCTCTTGACTCGAGTACACGACATGGTGTTTCCTTCGGGAATTACAGCTATGACAATTATTTTAACTGAATTGCCCAAAAACTGGAGTTCCCATTGCGATATGGTGATGTCACCATATTTTTCAGTGTCGTCATCGTCATACTAAGAACTACTTTTGTTGTTCCAAAGTTTGGCCTAAATGATAAATAATGCATACTTCGTGGAAAGCCTTTCATATCATGTCTATTATTTTGGGGCTACCAGTGGAAAATTACTAGTAAAAAATAACAATTTCGTCCACGTGTACGCCTATGTAGTTCGATCAACTCTACCTCAAGGGAACATTCAACAGCTGAGTACAGTAACTTTATTTCCCACCCCTGACTTGAATGATTATAGAAATTCCTTTATCACAAAGGTCTAGATTGACAGGTTTGGTTCAACAAGAAACTGGTTTCTTTATTTATGGCTTGAATGCTACAATAGTAGCTCTTGATGTGCTTCAAGTAAAAAAAACGAGTGAAAAATGACCGTGGGATATCTAGCTTATAGTTAACTCCCGATTTCTAAAGGCTTTTCAAAGTTATGTAGTGTTAAATGTAATGGAAGCCGCACGCAAAATACGGACGTGAGCTTGCTGAAACCAGCCCGATATACATTACAATTCTCTGCCAACTAATAGATATAACAGACAGTATTGAAACAATAAGACCAGAACATAAGATTCGATAGCAGTTTAATTGAGCAGAGATTTTATCAATCTGTAAAAAAGTTAAAAGAAACTCCAAACTATTTAAAGAACTGCTACGCCGCTTGTAAAAGTAATTAACTCGAAGACCCATTTCTTTTACCAAAACGTACACTGAACACGAAACTGCATAAAAGAGAAGAATAGAACACAAATCAAAACACGCAGATCTAAGCCATTGTTCGGGTATCTGCACAGTCATTCAATAAACTACATAAAGCAGCAATCACCAAAACGCTCAATTTCAATCACCCGATTTCTAACTAAAAAGTGAAACGTCAGTCAGTCCGATGAGCAAGCAATTAGCAATAAAAGTTCGTTAACCCACGTCATGAGGCCAAAGACGACGGTAATCGACTGTGACCTTCGATGGAACCATTGAACGACCGATAAAGGCCACCATGTCGTCAATTATGTCACCATTCATGGTGGTACAATAGGGGACGATACCAACCATACCGCGCTTATATTCACCCGTTGCTATTGTCTACTTTGTTTTGGTTTACATTTATGCTTTGTGGTTTAAAATTGTGGGTCTGGTTGAATGGAATGGTGTATTGGTATTGGGTTATTTGGGGTGCTGGTAAGTGGTGCGAGTTGGATTCTATTGATCTGTCAGAACCGTCTTGAATCAATTTGTTTCTAAAGTTCAACTGGTTATTGTCCTGGACCTAGCTTGTCACAAGGTTCAGTTGACTAACTGTGAGAGTCGTCACCCTCACTGTTCTCTGAGCTCTCTCTGCTTTACGGGGTTGAACGAATTCATTTAGCTTAGCTTTAGCATCACTTATAATCAGTTACTTAGTTATTATCTAATCGTCGACAGGTGAAATTGTTAATTAATTAGATTCAATTCCATGATTGATCGATATTTTAGTGTAGCCTTGTGTCTGATAAAAAATACTCGTAATTTTATCAGTTACCTATCCCTGATTATCTTCACCAGGAAACATTTTTAATAACGTTGATGTTATAGATTTTCTGATTATTTTGCCATTAGGTAACACCATTTTATCAATCATTATAATGAAGCTAATAAAAATCACTTTTATAACAGAACTCTTGCATTCGAAGACCGCACATAAAATTGAGTCAGTCTGGCTCTCATCCTGCCTTCTTTGGGTTCACAATTCTTGTATTATCAGCTACAACATCTTAGAAGCTTAGTCAAAATTATGCTTGTGTTGTGACGAAACTGGCCAAATTTAATGGCTACTAATACCCCAAAACGTCTTTATAGTTCCGTACAAAAGGAGGTCGGTGTCTTTGTGAATCAGTTTAGTTTTGTCTTTGATGAGTTTTGTATCGTTTTAGTTGCGTAACGATAAAATTTGATTCGTATCTAGAAATATTGTAGTAGAAAGTATGATAAATTGTAATGCGGAACCACCCGGTGCTTTATAGGTATACTTTCAGACAGTTTGACGAGTATTCTGTTTCTTATCTGTTTAATAATTTCTAGGTGTCTAGACTTCGTTTTTGTATTCGTAGCTTTCGTTAGGAATAATTTGTATGCTGCTTTTTATAGGGGCCGGCCATGGACACTGAGTGACAAACACGTTAACCTAAACTTGATTTAATACGCAGCAATTCAATAAAAATCGTGTTTTCAACTCTTCGAAAAGTCGTTATGATATGTAACGTACATTCCAAGGTCATCGATGACGGCATAAGGACCCAATTTGGATCCATATGATGTAAGGATGATCATAACGCGTTTTGTCTGGCAGTATGCCAATCCTGATGTAATCCATTGCCATAGAGACACAAATATTCCTTGACGCTCCCAAACTATGCCCAATCTGAGATACAAAAAAAATGACATGCGCAATCGCGATATGTGTACAGCAATATGGCGTACTAAAACATCCTTACTAATAATATTATAAAGTAAGTAAGTTAGTTTGTTTGTTACCTTTTCACGTCTAAACCACAGAACCGATCATCCTGAAAGTTTGCATATACGTTGTCAGGTGTACAGAAACGGACATAGGGTCATTTCATCCCGAAAAAAGCACTGTTCTCAAGGAAAACTACAATAACGTTCGTAAGATGTTAATAGATGGCACCACGAGTCTTCCGAATCCTGATTGACAATCATTGAGTATGTACAAGTAGAGTACAACTCGAATTGATTGTCAAATTCTAAATTAACTCAAACGAAGCCATGGGCAAAAGCTAGTCGTCAATATAGTTGTATAATAAAACAGGATGGCCTTACCGTAATAGACCATCCACAGCCAAAACATAATAACCAATTAATTCTAACTCGAACCAATTAGTTCTCAAGGTTCGTATTTGGGGGTCCTCGATAACCGATTCCCTCCATTAACTTTAGACACATGCGGGATAATGGGCAACTGATAATAAGCACTTACTAATTCTACTCCCTGATCAATGTAAGACATTAACATTAGTTAAGCTTTTGGGTGCCTTGTTCATCCTTGTTATATTATGATATCCTTAAGTAGTGTTTTTGGGAAAATACGCAAAAAATTGGAAAATTAGCAGTATAGCAAACAGCCTGGATTCCAGATTTGTTTCTCGTCAATAAGCTCATCCTTTAAATTCTGTCTTATTCGTGTGGTTAGTGCCTATCCTGGTGTGAGAGTTTTAGACCGCCTATGGGCCTCTAACTTGGCTTTACATGCCGTCGAAAAATGTCTCTCAGGCATGGTGGTTTCCTCACAATGTTTTCCTTCACCGAAACAAGAGATAATTATACAACCTTCCTTCCACACACGTACTTTGCCAATTACCTGGGTCTTACAAAATCCGAATTGTTGGTGATATGTTTCACCTCTGCCTCCAACCCTTGGGAATACAATTTTTTTTCCGCTTTTTCAAGACCAGTTATTAAGGTATTTGGTTGTATAATGTTATTAAATTAAAGTGGGCCTCTCAATGTCATCCGCGTTTTACGCAGGTGACGCTTTTACGCGCAGATTGGCGCGTAATCGTCCGTGTCGGAGAGATAAAACTAAGTAACGGCTTTCCCTGGGAATCATTAAATCTCAATAAACGCAATTACACGGCGACTATAACCTGTTAGGTGACTATCGATTTTCGTAGATAATGAATTAATAACGTGCGTGTAATGGCCTATACTTTGTGTGGTACCTTGAACATAGTTTTTTATTGGATTTTCATAATGATAGGGGCTTTCTTCGGTCAAAGGCCGTGACTTGAGGGCTTTAACAAATGTAGGTAAACCTAGTGTTAGTGTTGCCAAGCGAAAGATAATATGAAGCGCTTATTCTTCATAAGAAAATATAATGAAATAGTAAAAAAAAGTTTAACTTCAAGTTGTCATGAGATGGAGAGGTCGGATTCTTCTTTCCGGTTTCCAAAAAACACAGATACAGAATTACTTTCTCTGAACTCATCCACAATTTTTTCTGACCCATGCAGCCCATGCTACTCGCCGACATTTTATTAACCATTGCGAAATACTAATTTTCCTTTCAACTATCCTACTTCCTTTGAATTCTAATGCAGGTTATTCCTAAAACTGGCCTAGTTATGATGGAACGGTAGCCCTCCACGTAACATGATTTATGCATATTGAAAGTTCCAACATACATCCAAATCGCTAAATCGATATCTGCTAAAGGAAATTGTTATTCTCCCGTACATCGAAGATTTTTTTTCAATAAAACCAGTCTATTCTCACATTTTGCTGATTTCCTGTTTGCTTTCTTGTCCACACTGGCGGTAATTTATACTACATTTAATTAATTTAAAGGCCTTAAAGACAGACGTCTTTGCTGCGAGGTAATGGCTGAAAGTTGTTCAACAAGTTTTAGTTGCAAGCTTGCAATATAGCTTTTGTACCTATAAGGCTGGTGCATATGTTCGTGTATTAAAGACTAGAATATTCAAAACAGAATGATGATTATTGAACCGTACATCTTACGAGTATAGGTTATCAGCGAGTTATAAGGGTATGAGTTTACCCTTATCTTGTAGTTAACGGTAAGTGCTCTTAACCTGTTCTGAATTTCTGAAGTATCGGTTAATTTCCGTTCGGCATAAATTGTACTATAGCGGTTTACCTCAACTTTTATTCTGCAGTTTAGCAAGCGGACATGCTTAATTGAGTTTAATAGTTTGCAATGGAATTGAAGGAGCTGTTTGAATGTATGGATTCAATTGCTGCAACGGCATTTCACTTGGCTTCTAAGAAAATAAGTCGGCAATTACTACAGACTACTAGAAATTGAGACAGTTGCGAAAAAAAGTGGATCGATTAAGCAGCTCTTCCGTTTTCACTATCAAAATCATCTTATGGGTTTCTAAATATACGAGTAGTGTGGGTTGTATGCAACTTTTGATTTGTATGTTGGATCCTCGTCTTATAGTGCTAGAACACCAATCACATACGCTGAACTGGTCAGAATCTTTGAAGACTATCTCCAGATCCCAATTGCTTCTTCATCTAGACTTTGATTTAGATTGTTGACCTTTCATCAATATTTTCCTTGTTATTTTGCAGACTACGAGGATCTACCAACACGCGACCAGATGTGGGGCCCCGCGCCGCACGAGCTTGACCCCGATATTTGGCCCCCACCGCCAGACAGAGACCCCAATGCGTGGCCGCCACCCACCAGTGTAGAACACAAGTTAGTATCAACCATTACTTATTATCAACACCAAGTCAGCCTACGCAGACTACTGCTGGACAAGAGGACATATGCGTCTCCCAAACTGCGCTACAACACCCTACCAATCCTGGTTAGTTAACGGCTTTTCTCGACAAGAGGCCCTTATAGGGTGTAACAAGACCATTAACGAAGCCGAAAGGCACTTGTTCTCCCCGTCATTGCGATCATTTTTTTTTGTTCTAGACCATACCTGGAAACCTTCTAATTACGGAGATATTGGGGGTCAAAGTACCTACTTTTTCAAAAGTTTTTTCTTTTTTATATTACGTATTTGCAATGTCAGATTTTTACTTTAAACACCTCCACGACCCCCGTACTATTCAATCCCTCCATCAGCACAATGTTGTGAATGCGTTACATTGAGTCCTACCGTAAAACGTGACCACACAGCCTAAAAAAAAGTCGTTTTCCCAGCAATAAATGTTTGCGTAAAATTACTTAGTTTGATGTAATGCTTGGGTGACGGCTTTGTGAAGGGTCCTGTTACATCCTGTAGATACGCGGGGTCAGAAAGTTACTAAAATCAGATGCATTTTTACGGTTCTTGTTGGGCGTTAGAAAGACAATGACTGTTGGACAAAAGCCGTGTCTTTTCGCAAGCTTTTTGGCTTTAAGAGATTGGTTAACTGGTTTTCCAACAAATTCGAAAGACCATGTTCTTTTGGAGTTCCCATAAGGAAGTTTAACTCTAACCAGCACAACTGCAGCATGATTTGAAGTATGGGATTGTTTTATTGCTGTTTAGTCGCTGCGTGATTGTTATACTGGCAGCTAAAATGCATTTTTTCGTCGAAATACTTCATTAATCCTATTGACATGATTGTATGAATCGGCGACAAAAGAATCTTAGATCCTTCAATATTAAAAAAAAAACTTATGACAGCCTTTCCCCTCTATTTGTTTTTGGTTAGTAGTTCTACCTGACGGGTTAATTAAGCTATGCAGTTAGCTATGTTTAGCGCGACGCAGCTAAAAGTAACAGTTAAAGTTAGCACGTGGTCGCGGTGCATGTGCTAACTAGTTTAATAACTGCCACGTTCAACACGTGCAGTAAGGTAAACTTTAGTTGTGACAATGAAATGCTATTCGTTTAAAGTTAAGATGTTAGCGGTAGGGGAAATTCTAATTTCCTTAAGTTTTTTGCAATTTGCAGGTCAGTGTCAGGTTGTATGTTGATGAAAAATGAGTCGCGCCAGTAACACGTATGGAGTTACAGAATTTCATCAATATAACCCTTGGAAGTTCATTTAACCCTATTGTATAACTTTTTCATGAAAAAGTCATTCAATGGGGTTAAATGAACTTTGAGGGTTGTATTGATGATTGTAATTCTATAACTACATACGTGTTACTGGTGCGACTCATCTTCCATCAATATACAACCTGACACTCACTTGCAAATTGCAAAAAACGTAAGAAAATTTTAATTTCGCTGACTGTCCTGGCGCTTTCACCTTATCTTAAGGATGAAGATACGGTCTGCTCATAGCCATTTTCTCGCTAGATGGCGTTGAAGTCAACATTTTCAGTTTATTTTGTTTTATTTGTAATTGGAACGTTAGTAAGCCGTAGAAGTAGTTCGAGCGCCACGCGGACATTACACTTCAATGAACTTGATCATTACATTGCCTCAAAACCCACCCAATTCGACATATAATCCCAAAATAATATCCGTCATTGAATTTAGTATCGTTTACACACCGACACACACAGCCGTGATTGAGAACTAGTTACTAAGACGGACCACTAGATGGCGCGTATTTAAAAACTGTTGATGTAGAAATGAATGTCTGATGAGATAATCATGTTTTATCTACCAATAAGTTACGATGATGTGATTATATTATGAAAATAAAAATGCAATTTATAGGAAAATATAGTTTTATTTTATTACCTTAAAACAATGGTCAAAACAAAAGTATTTGACAAAAGTAACACATGCCTGATGCATGTAATAACAAGTAGATGAGAGACTAAATGTATTATGTAATAATAACCACTAATTATCAATATTTGAGTGTCAGGATCGTTACTTGTTATTTACTGTGTCTAAAAGTACCTCTAAAGAGGTGTGTAGGGAAAAGGGTTTTTGTGAAGAAAAGCACAGAAAGAAAAGACTATTCATTTATTTCAATTAGGCTTGTCAGTTATTAGTAGGTAACGTTAAATACCTATCAAGCTATGTCCATTCGCTAACCTAGGTCTTCGTGGAGAAGAATGGACAAGAAACTCCACGGTAACATGTTATAAGTATTAAGCCAGGACAATTATCCGTTGTCCTGGACCATTCCCAAGTAACAGCAGTTTATCAGTGAAGATAAACACTAAGCAATATAAGCCATAATATAACACACATTTCTAGCACATAGTTATCAGTAATAATTCATAGTATAATATCAATTTGAATTTGTACTGAATATTACCGAACTATTTACGTAAATAATGGTCCATGATCATTATTATATCCAACATAATAACAACAGTAAAGCAACAAACATTTCAAAATAGTATCATATCATAACACAATAATAACAGCAATAGAATACTAACCTCTGCCACTCGGAGCACCCCCTTTTATAGTCATGAACAAACAACTTTGACGTTTCTATCTACCGTCATCCAAAATATCAACGACATAAAAGGTGGATATCCGTTTGGAATATTTTCTGTTTCTACATATTTTACAGACATACTGAAATAGTGAAAGAATTATTTAATAATGTAATTTAGGTATTACATAGTTGTTATAAGGTTTTGGTTATGCAAAACATTACTATTTTATCAATTTTTAAAAGTAAAAGGAATACTTATAATAACCATAACAATACCTCTAATTAGGATAATCTATTACATGCCTATTCACTCAAAAGCAATCAATATTTTCTTTATTCCCATACATATTTTCTGTAATATAATAACACTGATGATTTATTATATACCAATAACCAATTATAGTAACCAATTATTACAATAATTACGAAGAAACTGTAATTCATAAATAAGAGACAATAAATCTAAAATGCAATTAGTATGTGATTAGAACCAGGAAGGCGAAATAATATTGCATAATGTCAAAGCACTCATTACAAGACTTTCTAGTAAAACAAAAATCTAAAGAGCATGTTATGGAGTTGAACAGGTACACAGTTATACACCTACATACCAAAGTATTATTTCACCTTTTGATTTTATAATAAATACGAATAAAAAGTAACAAGTTGTTTAGAACGTACATTATCATTGTAAAGAAAAGATGGATAGATTGTGTGAAGACTGATATGAAAGAGAAAGGAGTAAGTAATGCCGTGACGTCTGACAGGGGAATGGAAGAAGAAAACGTTATGCGTCGACCCCAAATAGAATGGGACAATGACAGGAAGACGATGATAATGTACATTCTAAACAACTTGTAGAACAAAAATCATTTGGCTGCTTGATGTCATCCTCTGCCTTGAGTCTTCTGTTCTTGAGGTACTGCTTCACAGCTGCTGCAAATGAAAATAATTGTACTTAGTATATTTGTTATACGACAAATACTATTTCAAATTCACTTCAAAATTTTATTTACCATCAATCTCCAAAGCTGCTCTAAAATTCAACTTTACTACATGCTCGAATCTCCAACTGATGTTGATGGACGATTTTTCACTAGAAAAACATAATAATATATTTTAGACATTGAAATTAATTCAACTTATGAAGTATAGTAATAACCTTGTTTACATACCATTCAGATATTGACATTGCGCGTTCTTTTTAACACGTCTTTAAATGATTTCTGGCAGAATACAGTTTTTAAAAAGTCTAATAGCTTCGGTATCATATTGCTGATAAATTCATTATCTCGACAAACTTCTATCACAGTCAACGGTTCAGTGACTGAAATAAAACATATGAAATAGCACTTTTCCATTTTGCTGACACGCATTTGTCCTTGAACCTGAAATAGAGTTTTTTCTATAGTATAAGACAAAACAAAATACTGAAATAAATTATAAAGTGGACATGCAATAGAATTATCAATTTACTTGAAAGTAATAATCATGCTTTTTATTCATAACTAATACATTATCCGATTTTAGAGCAAAGTTTTTCTTTTCTAGGGCAGTTGCCTCTAGGCTTTGATTTTTCCTTGCCAATGATGGAAAGCACTTGACCTCAACAACAGCTCTCTCATTTTCAACTATACCTGTAACAAATTGACACAAAATAAAAAACAATGTTATGGAGCTCTTTATGAGATTTTATAAATACAAGAAATTTATTCGCATAAGTACCATACTCGTAATCCTTGGTCTCTCGCGATTTTAACTAGTGTTATATTTTTCCACATTTTCCAAATAAGAATAGGTAGATAAAATTGAAGCTCGATAAAAAAAAAACTCACCATCTGGACTGCCAGTTAAACATGCAAATTCTTCATCAATAAAAAGACCTGAAGGCCTGACAATTTTATTATATTGTTGCATGAACATACTTTTTGCCACATTCACATTTTGCTGCCCATATAACATGTGTTTTGTGCAAATATTCTTTTTATATAGAATATCCTTTACATGATTATGTCTTGGAGTTGTAATACGGCGTTTGCAAATCTGTAAACATAAAAGACCAGATAAAATAAATGTATGTTATGGGTATTTTTTAAATTCAGCTTTGTCTACATAGGTCTTATTATAGCTATATTTCTGCTAACATAATTATACCACACCACTAACCATCCCAAATTGACTAGCAGTCAAACGGTCACACCTATGAGTAGTATATAAATCATTTTCATGCTGCCCTACAGTAGACATTTCATTTCAAAGCTATGTTTTCTGGTGACTTTTGGAATTCTACTAACCGTTTTTCACACTGTATTCTCAATTGTGCTTCATCAATATCAATTGGATCACAAGCTTCAGGTCCATAGTGCTTGTCGGGGTGGGTTTTCTCTCTTGGAGCAAACAATCGTTTGCATATCGTTGATTGCCGTTGTATTCTGCTTTGTTCCTTTTGCTTTATGTACCTTTTAAAATGTGTCCCTGGGCTCTGTGTGGTCTGCTTTTTCCATGCAGTTTCATGCCATTTGTGTCCAGTAGCAAGTGATAATCCTGAAAACAGAATATTTTTAACTAGATAATATCAAGAGATAATTATTACATAACAACAGAGAAACAATACTGTTGGAGTAGGTACATCTGTAGTCCACCATCTGACCTGTTTGGGTATGAGTCCACTTTGTTATATACCATAGGAGCGAAGTATGCACCATGATAATCATCATCATTAAATTAGGTTTCAAAATATTTCGCCCATAAAGTGGTAGACTAGTGTTGGCCAAGATCTAAAAAAGTACAAATATAATTACAGAATATGCTTCACTGATCTTGAGATGATTATACAAATTTGATTTATTTACCTTGTAGAGTGCACTTGCAATTTTTGTTATTATGTTCCCATATGACACTTTTTCTCTCAAGTTTGCAGACACAGAGAAGTCTCCGTCTCCAATAAAATTCAAATAGCGAAGTTGATGTATTTCTTCACTCTTTTGAGAACCTTCTACAATAATTTGTGATTCCATGGCTGTAGACAGTCTAGTAAAATTTTAGCAACAATTATGTGATTTCTTATCCATGTTTCTTCTCTCATAATATTGACATGTATAACAATATTTGTTTTGAACACCAAGAAATAGACATTTCTTAGTTTCTTTACCAATAATGCAGGCCTGGAAATGAAAACAAACTTGAAAATATTGCATAAAATAAAATGGTCATAAAGAACTAAATTAGTGTTTAGTAAAATATTAACTTACCTTAGCAGATGATGAATCAAAGTTATGCCCCTAAGACCTTTTCAACCATCCTCTATCTACATAAACAGTAACAAAGGGAACTCCGCCTGAACTGACATGACCTTTTTCAATGGCAATTGATCTTTCTTGTTCACCAGCAGTTTGAATTTCCTCTGTCAAATGATCAAACCACACACAGCCTAATTTTTTTTTCAACACGACGAAATTTATAGGCGGACATTGTTGAAATATTTTTGTGTGCTTGAGTGTAGTAACTAAGTGCACTGGAAAATTAATTCACTTTGAAATCCATGATGTCTCTCACTGACAAATTTATTTGTGAAGATTGACACATATTCATAACACATTCCTAAACATATTCTTGTTGGAACATACGACATGGTAGTCGTAATCTAACTCCGAAATATAAAAAAAAAAAAAAACAAAAGAATATGTTACTTTTATACACTCAGTATTTAAATAAAATTGAAAAGTTTATTAGTTCACAACCTGGGATCACACGCAATTGCAAAAAATTGCAATGGCTGTCAATGGCATGAATTTATGAATCATAGATAATATAACCATACATACGGATTTCGTTCGGAACTGCGATCACATCCTGACAAAATAGAAATTAAATGTAATAGTAATTTAATTGTAAGAGTAAAATTTTACTTATCTTTATATTCCTAGTAGAATATTGGTCGCCACTCGACGAATAAGAAAAAAAAATCAGAAGTAATTTTTTTTTTTTGTTATAAGCAGGAAATCGTGTGTATTTTTTGTTTCTGAACGCACCAACCCTGCGCGTTACGTCACATAGTACCACACAGTACCTCTAATAATCAAAAATGTATGTTTGTCTGAAACTGTTGGTTTGCAAAATGCGTTCGAGGTATTTTTAACATAACCCAACAAAAGCACATCCCACAAGACAACTTTACCCATTCTTCGATTATGCAAATGTTTTCACGAATAATGTAATTTATTGTTGACCCAAAAATATACATACACATTAAAATACGATTAACGCTAACTTTGTATGTGCTATGTAATTGACAACATGGAAACATATATCTACTTAATATTGTGACGAGATTTCAGAGTATAAAAGCCGTATTGGGTTTATTGGATGTATTAGAAACAGCAATACCGCCGAAAGATAGGTACTTTTATTTATAGGAAAATTACGTATTTTGAATAATGAATTTAATTGCCGTTCCTACAATCATTTGCAATTCCTAATTCTATTAAATTGGAATAAAATACATACTCGAATTAATATTGCAGTATCATGCGAGAACTTCCACGCGCGAATCCTATGCGGCATAGCGAGATCTTGAAAAAGTATTGTAACAGCTACAAGTCAATCGAGCGAACGAAGTTTGGCAACAGCGTTGTACATGTAGGTCAAGGATATGAAGAACGGCAACGTCGCATAATAACAACCTACTGTACCTCTCTCTTGTACGATTCAGTGACATTTATGTTGCCATACAAAAATAATAAGAAATTAAATTGAATAAACCTTTTTAAAAAGGCGTCAGTTTTATGATAATATAATGTTTTTTTATGAAATGTAATAAAGGAAATAAAACAATTATTGTATATTGATTTAACATTATTATTTAATTTCCCAATAAGAATAACTACCTATTGTACGAAGAATGACATTTATGTTACCACAAAAAATAATAAGAAATTAAATTGAATAAATTTCCGTTTATAGTCGTCAGTTTTATGATGATAAAATGTTTTTTTTTTTTTAAATGAAATGTAAATGAAATAATACAATTATTGTGTATTGATTTATCAGAATTATAATATCGCCGGCTACGCCATCTAGTTCAAACCTACGCAATCATCGCCATGATTGCGTTGGTTTGAAACTTTGAACTAGATGTCGTACGTGGGTTGGTTATGCAAACTTTGCTTGACAAGTTACTCACACATGTAAAGATAAGTCAAATTTTGCCTAGATTTCACGACTGTTTTTCTCAGAAAATACTGTAAGTTATTTCCTAAAAAGGCGCACGCGCCCTCCTTTCATTGTAGAAAAGTGATAAAATGATTCGTTTTAAACAAAAAGTGTCCATGTCTACAGTGTAATCCCAACCAAACTTGTATGAAGAGACCGTCACGTGACCCTTGAAGGAACCACCTTAAGTTACAGATATTGAACTTCACCAACTTTCTTCTGACCATAGAAACCTAATTTATTTCTGTCAGCGCAGCAAGTCTTTCTAGCCGTATCGTATTCATAGAAGGGCATTCAATTAATGAATTTTAATATCGGTTTGATCAACCAAGCTGTTCGTCATACCTCTCATTAATCTAGCTGAGTAACTGCTTTTCAATAACATTACTTTCTGAATCAACCGATTGTTCGGTGTAAATTACCTTTGCAGTTTTCATCTCAAAGTGATAGAAATTCCTTCATCGTGAGAAAGCTAAAAATTATTCATGACGAAGTCATGCTACATCCATCAAACCCACACTGGGCCCACACCATCTCGCAGTAAGGAGGCCGGTAAAGGGTATACCAGCAGTGGGATTGTAATTTTCTCACTAGACATTAAAATAAATTATCAACATACGATACGACATACACCAAATAGCGGTAAAATATGCAAATCTCACCAAAAGGATCTAGTTTTATTACTCATAATATTGGGCTTGGGCAAGGCATAGAATAGAATTAATCAGACAAAATCACAACATTACTAATGTCGAAAGTAGTATTACTCCAAATGGTATCGTTACATCTTCGTTTCACTTCGTAATCGTTCGGAAATTAGTTGCGAAGGCGCCGATGAGTCGAAGGTCAATAATGTATGCAACATCAACATGTACTTATGCACAAACAGCTGTTTGTAACAAAGTACATTTTGACGCACAGGTGTTAAAATTAAACTGGCTGTTCTGTTCTAATGAATTGATTGAACTACATAGTTGTATCGTTTGGTATTATGTATGTACATATATTGATTTTGTTATTGAGGAATCGGTTTGGTGAATCAATGCAATTGCTTAAGCAAATTTAAACTAAGAGGCTCTATATTTATTTGCTGATTTTAAATGATTGGTTAATATTTTAATTTTGTCTTTGTGTGGTATGGCACCTGTGGTGCTTCTACACAGAACGGGTAGGTGGTTCTAGCTTATTGGCCAAAAAAAACTAAGAGGGATACTACTTAATAAGACATTATTTTCTGCCATTTGCGTCCATTTCCTTATATGCATTCTTCGTGTTTAATTCCTGGCAAAAACACTTCTTCATGGAGATAATTTGGAATAACTGACGTAACAATACAATGATTCCATTTAATTTTGATGCCTTAATTATGACATTAACTTTTTTTGACGATAAGATAAAAACGTACAGCTGTTTTTGTTTTTACACAAAGCATAATGTTCTTGATGAAACTAAGTTTACGTAATAAAGATATACTTGCAGATGACGTCGATACAAAATACAATTCTGCTACATATTATAATTAACTTACTTAGTTCATATCAAGATAGGATTGTAAATAAAGTTATTATGATTATAGTATGTGCAGCAATGAAGAAAAGATGTGTTGTAATCTTAATAAATGTAATTATAGCTATCTTGGTGAAACACACTATAACCTATTTTAAATCATGAATATGTGATTCGAATTATTAAAGACCAACTACATCCATCACAGGTTGAGTAATCTTTACTAATAATAAGAATCTTCTTCACTATAAATTACATGGTCGTCCCTAAAGTCCCTGTCTACCCCCGAAAGGAAAAGCCGAGAATTAACATATTCATGGTGAACAGAGCCATGATCACTATCAAATTCGACCTGCATCTATATTCACACTCAAACCCAACCAATTACAAGTTTACAACCATCCTCCTTACAGGAAAACGTCAACTAAAACATTTCAATTGTCCACAGAGGGCCCCCCGCAATGAAATCGGCGCGAGCTAACCCTCGGACGGCACGCACAGACAACAAGAAGATCACGCCGGGGAACCGCAACGCCACCTCGTCGAATCGGAAGACCTCTGATGTTAGGAATCCCAAGACTGCAGCAAATAAGGCACATAGCGGTTAGTAACAATAGATACTACTTTTATTTATTTTTTCCTGCGTTTACTTGCGTTGTTGTCTGTAGACTCAATGCTCTAGCATATTTCCTTGTACACTATGACAAGCAAGCAAGTGACGCAATAGCGTTAATATTTCATATCACACGGTGTGAGGGACACCGTGAATTCGTGGCATAAACTACAGACAGCTGAAAATAGATGTCATCAAAATCAGCTGTTCCATACATTTCCTTCGTGTAGGAATTGCACTTTCGGTTACTGATATTTTTTTTTGTATATTTAAGTCAACTACGAAAAATGTTTACATTAATACAATAACGATAGTAAACAAGGATGTGTAAATGCAGTTGTGCCTAGCCTTTTTCCAACCATGTTGGGGTCGGTTTCCAGTCTGACCGGAGGCAGCTGAATAAGTATTTGTAGCAACTGTCCACACTAGGCAACCTAAATAATATATCACCTTTTCATTTCATTTATTATAGTGGCTCCTAAATTCCATGAACTCATCAAAGAACTTTGTTTTTCCCTATTGATATCCGCTAAATTAAGACCATTCTGTTATTAGGAAAAACACCGTTCATAAGTCCTACGTAGTTAGTTATTGTTAACTAACCGCAGGGCAAAGCTATCTATAATCCTACTACTATTACGTAATGAAATCTACCTCGTGGAAGGTGTTATGATATTTTACGTAAATAACCACAGGAAGCAACAATGAGATGGTTTCATAATACAATACAATCTGTGGTTAGCGGTTGATCAACTCAATACAAATGCTAAATACGTTTCATACAATCGATTTAATATAACAATGTTTTAATAATAACACGACTCGGTGACTTTAAAAGGCTATACGAGTTTACGATAAGTGTTTTTATACAAGGAGAAAAAATATATTCTAAAGGTACTTGAAATAGGAAGTAGGTTGGTCTGGTTGCTCTTGGTTACAAATATAGAAGTACACGACTTAGAATCAATGTTTACTAATTAATTATACGCGTATTTTGTATGCGAAGTACGATGGTTCGTGAATCGTGCTCTTAGATATTAACCCGTATACTTTTGGTTTGTCATTTTACGTTTTAATAGCTATCCAGTAGCTTGGAATTGTCAGATTTTTAACTGGTATTTATAAATTCGTGAATTTTTCGTCTATACAATAGAAGATATTTTAACATACAGAACTGCACTTTAGTCAAATGAGGAATGATGTAAGAAAACCATTAAAAAAAACTACCAGAAATTATATATTGAAATTATATAATTATATTATATATTTAATTTGTATTTTTAATCTTAGTATGGTTTCCCACAATGCAGGGCACTGACTGTACTTTTTTGTCACAAGACGTGCTCCGGAAAACCTTGTTAATAAAAACTAACATAACTTTTCTACAAAAAGTAGGAATTACCAACTCACAAAATGCACGTCTTATTACTAGTGTCAATATTACATAAATACTAATAGATGTTTGCAGAATATGAACATAAAACGTGCTCACCGCTGCACAGAGCTTAATAAAAAATGTATACAAGAAGGTGATAGGACAGGCACAAAAACTCTGTAGAGTATGCGCATGACAGAAGAGTTCAGAAGGTTAATTCAATGGAGTATTTTGAAAAATCACACATTTGAAGCCCAAGCAAACTCTGGACAAAAATAGTTGTTTGTATACATTGCCATTACATAATTTTATTTCTTAATAAGGGATTATCAAGTAGCTAAGTGAGGCACTAACCACACGACAAAGAAAGAAAGAAGTAGCGAAGTAAGAAAACACACCTTATATGTTTTAAAATATTTATAGACTTGTGTTGAGCTAGGCATGATGTGATAATAATTCAACTCAGAAAATATACTGCATTTCACTATGATGTTACTGCAAATTACACTTTCAGTTTGTGCAATTGTGAAAAAGTAACATGGGTCAAGGGATATGATGATGAGTCTGCGTAATGATTGCAAGCAAACCGCACTTTGTGCAATCAACATGAAAATAGATGTCACTACTAATGTCCCGTCTGACATCCAGAACTGCTACTTTATTTACCCATCCAGTCAATACAAATCATTATTTCTCACCCATAATTCTGACTGTACCTTCTGAACTTAACATTTTTAGTGCCCATGTGTACTTACAGAGAAGATATTAAATGGTCTCTCACGTACATTGCAGCTGGGTTTAGCAATAATGTTACATTTTAATGTTAGCATTTGTGAGATTTTAGTTAATAGCCGCGCTGTTAAGTCGTTTGGTGTGATTGTTACGTGATTTTGAAGTTAAGACGGTGCTATACATTTTAGTAGGTGCTTGAAGGTAGATTATAAAGTTATTGTAGAATTGACGTACATTTCTTGTTTTCTATCGACTTATCTTTACTACCAGAGAAGGTATTCCTCCTATGTGTGTGAGCGAAGAGGCGACGTGTTAAATTCGATCAATCACAGGAGAGACATGATATCTAATGGATTTCAACCAATGTAAATGGTTGTTGAACTCTCTGCTAAGCTCGTCACTTCCTTGTTGGAAACCTGGCCTGTACCTCAATTGAAAACGGGTTTTGAATTTGGAAAACTGGTGGCTATGTAAGACCTAGGGGTAGTTGCACTGCTCGTCAGCACATACAGAATTCCAATTGTCCGATAAGATGATCGAAATCATTAATTCTAAAGGTTTGTCTACGCTAAACGAGCCGAGCATAAGCTGGCACAAGCTGACCATGAATTTGCTTGGCTGGAGTGCTCGTTAGAGGCTTCTAAGTCTGTCTACACTAAGCGAATTCGTGTTCCGCTCGTGCTTGATTCGCCTAGTGTAGACACAGCTTAAAAAAGCTTTACTTCTGCTTTATCCACAGCAAAAACAAAAGACACAAGCAATAAGGATCACGGCAAAGATAAACAGGACAGAGACAACAACAATGGTGATACAGACGATGAGAAACATAAAGACGAAGAGAGAAGGTTCGAGCCCCCGTCGGCGGCCGACGGCGACCTCGTCGATATGCTCGGTAAGTAGAATTGGTGCTGTTTGACATAGGTCTCGCAACCTCCACGGTGTCGTCAATGGCAGTGCACAGATTTTTTTGGGCTTAGAGGACAAGGACCGACCTTGGAACTTAGTTTGACACAGCTTGCACCCACACCGCCGAGGTAACCCCACATTACGAGGTTAGGATTACATCTTCCCACGTGAGTTTGAGACGTAGCCGAAATTTGGGCCAGCTAAATATTAAATATTGCCATTCTAGCGACAAGAACAAGAAGAACATAGGCCTCCTGCAAAAAAACAACTGTTTATGAAAAAAGAAAATATTTGTATTGGTAGATGTTCTCATATGCTGAACGGGTTTTGGTTGCTGAAGAAGTCACCCAGAAAAAAACTAAATATTGTTGAATAAAGTGCGACATTTGGCCTGAGATGTAATTGAAAGTAATTAGATCTCAGACCAAATAAGACAGTTTCAGAATGATAGAAATGTCCAAACTTAAAATGCACCGATCATGAATAATCATGATATCAGAAGGCAGGATCAGCTTTAACTCATCAATCAATCAACCTATCTCAGTTTGCTGCAGGACATAGACATCTTGCAATTTTCCGCGTAAAATGGCCAATAAGCGAATACTATAAGATTATGTATCAAGAAATAGTTTTAACTGTATTGTGTGCTGTTCCAGAGCGTGACATAGTACAAAAGAACCCCAACATCCGGTGGGACGACATCGCGGACCTGGCGGAGGCCAAGCGACTGCTGGAGGAGGCCGTAGTCTTGCCCATGTGGATGCCCGACTTTTTTAAAGTTAGTACTTAGCCGGATTGTCATAGAATAGTTAATCTTAACATTGCAACTGAACCTCGGCCATCTCCTTCAAAAAAGGTGCTTTTAAAAATGTCATTAAAATGGTATTGGTGCATGTTTTGCCTCTACTAGTCTATGAACAAAGGTGAACTCTATTAGTATTAACAATGTAATTTAAGTAAAACTAGCACTTAGTAAAGTGTTTCTCTGACTAATACGACTACTACTACCACCATAACATTGCTGTATTCCGGTTTAGGATGAATGGCTATTTTGGTAATCCCAGCTTCATAAGCATAGCATATTCAGCCCATTATATTCCCAGTGCTGTGACACGGAATCCCAGCCTTATGAGACATTTTTGTCATGGTCCGGGCAAAATCTGTAAGTAGCAGCTATAACAGCTCAATTTGGATTTTGACATTACAAAGTCACGGTAAAGAATGAGTCATGTTTATTTATTTATTTTAGTACATGGAGGACTTACAGCTAATAAATACAAACGAAAAAGGAAACCATAGTCACCAGAAAGCCAATAACAAATCCTCAAATAGAGAATTATAATTAAAAAAAATATGGTGTGAGCACAAAAACAGAAAACACCGCTTTAATCAAAGTAAGAAGAATATAAATACTAGGTTTGAAATTATATGACTAAAATATTAGAGGAAATGCTACAGCTACTTGAAAAATTTGAGTACATTCTGGTTGAAATCAAGCAAGTTTAGGAAGCAATAATACAACCAGTATTGGTAAAATTGTAACACAGCTCTTTGCCTACCTTAAACTTCCTCTCCTTATTCCAGGGCATCAGACGGCCGTGGAAGGGCGTCCTGATGGTAGGTCCGCCCGGCACTGGTAAGACCATGCTAGCGAAGGCCGTGGCCACCGAGTGCGGCACTACCTTCTTCAACGTATCCTCCTCGACCCTCACCTCCAAGTACCGCGGCGAGTCCGAGAAACTAGTCAGATTGCTGTTTGAAATGGTAAGACATGTTTTTATTTACTTAGCGTAATATTGGAGCATACAAGGTGTAAGCGTACTCTTCATGAAGCCGTCAACCAAACATTCTGTTCATCAAAATATGTAACACGCATGTATATCTACGCAAAAATTATTTCTGGGAAACGACTTTTTTTTGGTGTGAAAAATAGATTTTACGTTAGAACTCAATGTAACGCACTCAAAAAATTGTGCTGATGCATTGTACGGGGGTCGTGGGGGTTATTAAAAGTAAAGTTATAACATTAAAACTTTGTTTTAAAAAAACTTGAAAAAAGTTGGACCTTTGACCCCCAATAACTCCGCAACTAGAAGGTTCCCAGGTATGGTCTAGTACAAAAAAACTATAGCAGTGACGAGGAGAACAAGTGCCTTTCGGCTTATTTTTACACTCATTGTATGAGGAGAGGAAGACCAAAGAAACGATGGATGAACTGTGTGAAAAATGATATGGCTAATAGGGATTAAGTATGTATTTTTTTTTTCTCTTAAGTCATTAATATGCAGTACTATCAACCCAAGAAAATAATTAAAAGTTAATTTCAACTACTGCTTGTCGCACAAAAAAAAATTAAACTCCTGCAATTTTCTACGACAGTTCAAACGTCCATGACTATCGCGGCCATTCATGTCAGGACTTTGATGTCACTTACCTCTATCTGCCTTGTTTAAATCTAATTTTTTGCCCTTAGTAGATTAGTTTTACTAAAATGTAAGTGCTTTATTTAAGCAAAAATTGTAATAACAATTATTATAGTAAAATCTTAGTGAAACTTTAAGTACTTTTCAATTAAAAGTGTTTCTTTGACACATGGATTTTGACGTCACTACCGGAATCGATGCGATTTGTGTTTGCGTTCCGTTTCACCAAAACACGCTAAATAAAATATTAAATTGTAAAGTAAGTGTTGTATTAGAGAATTAAACAAGTTTACCACAATGTTTTTATGGTCTAAATACAAGGCATTTTAAAGAAATAAAAAAAGTTTTGTATTTCTTGCATATACCCCATTAGGGGGACTAGAGAAGTATGGAAGAAGACGACATACTGCGCTTACTCCAAATAAATTTGATATAAGGTCTGGGGACTGGATGATGTAATAAACAGAGATCGGTATAGATAGAGTATATTACCCTCAACTTCAAAGAGGTAAGTAACATATTGATACTATCTCCCTTTAAAACTCTGGAATATTTTTAGGCCTCCAAGTCTCATTATCATCTGCCTAGCCTTTTCCCAAGTAGATTGAGCGACCTCAACAGTTCGGAAACGCTGCCGTCTTAACCGCTGTCTTAACCGAATGCAGCTGAATAACAGTACCTTACATGGAGCGACTGCCTATCCATTTTTAAGCCTCGATGTAAACCTGTTAAATTAGAGGGAGGTATTATCCACGTGTAACTTACTTCTTTGAAGTTTTGGGAAATATAGTCTTCCTATTCCAGTCTCCCAAACCTTACTGTACTTATAGTTCCAGTATGAAAGCCGGGCCCAAGTTGGCAAAAGCTTCTGAAGCTGCAAATGTTTGCATCACCTTTATGGCGAAAAAAATTACGAAAAAAAGATTCTAAACATATCATAACATCACGCTTGTAATCCCCGAAGGGTGAGGCAGAGGAGTACCTAGTAGTACACCCACATTTGGCCAGTTACGTTTGAGTCCCATGTAATAGAGCGCGAGCCTTTTTGTCGCCAACCGGGCACAAATCGAAACTCCGTTTCTGCTACTGAGAAATTTCAGGAAAAACCCAATAACACTGCCCGACCCGGGAATCCAACCCAGGACCTCATGCTCAGCAGTCGCGATTGCCACCACTACCAACGACCAACGAGGCAGTTATAAGAAGAAAAACGAAGTTAAATATTCTAGAGTCATTGTGTATATTCGATATTCCATACAATATGTGAAAGTGACGAATTTCAAGAACAAACAAATCTTTTTTGTCCTTCAACTTTTTTTTTAAATTGTTTCCAGGCCCGGTTCTACGCGCCAAGCACGATATTCATCGACGAGATAGACTCGCTGTGCTCGCGGCGCGGCTCCGACAGCGAGCACGAAGCGTCGCGGCGTGTCAAGTCGGAGCTGCTCGTGCAGATGGACGGGCTGGGCTCGTCCAACGATGAGCCTGCTAAAGTAAGTAGTGAAGTATTCAGTTGCTGGATATTGGGGAATTTGTATAGTAATCCCAAAAATTACCTTGCAACTGGGATGCTTTCGTAACCTTGAGCTAGTTAGGGATGAAAATACTGCCACGGTGCAAATACGAAAATAGATACATTGTAAGTGCAATTCCAAGCTTTTTTTTAAAAGGATATAGAGATACCAAATGAAATTAACGCGGCAAAATGGCAGCTGGCTGTCAGAATAATGAACTTGGTCTTCAAAGATGTAGTATTTGTACGGCCTTATTCCAATAAAGCGATAAGCTGCTAACAACCTTGGGATGAACAGAAACGTGGATCATTTCTTATACAGATTATAAGAAGGTTCTAGAGGATATCAGAAAAAAGGAGTCATTCAGGGATCTCACAACTCATCGCAAGTAAATACTAACAACATCTTCTATATTCCAGGTAGTTATGGTATTAGCAGCAACAAACTTCCCGTGGGACATCGACGAGGCGCTGCGGCGGCGGCTGGAGAAGCGCATCTACATCCCGTTGCCGACACAAGATGGCCGCGAGGCGCTACTCACGATAAACTTGAGGGAGGTAAAGCTGGACGCCGAGGTAGACCTGAGAGCCATCGCCATGAAACTTGAAGGATATTCTGGAGCTGATATTACTAATGTCTGCAGGTTGGTACACTTTTTATTGGCAGAAACTTTGAATACGTCTTTAGCAATCGATATAGATAGTAAAAAATACAAAATTCTGATAACCAGTCTTACCGAGGGGTATCATATTAACCGGTAACTGGGTTGTGGTTTTGGAGGCCAGGTACTCAGTCGCTCCTTGTAAAATACTAGTATTCAGCGGCCTTGGCTCCAAATAAAATAAATAGCCCCATTTTTTGAGGGCCTGGGCTTTATCTGTTGATGGCAATACATGCGTATTCGCGTTCCGGAAAAAAAGAGCTTACGATGTGTATGTAAAACCGCATTCAGTATAAAGACTAATGGAATAAGACTAATGGAAATTTCTTTTAAATTTGCAGGGACGCATCAATGATGTCGATGCGCCGCAAAATAGCTGGCCTAAAGCCCGAGCAGATCAAACAACTTGCCAAGGAAGAGCTCGACCTTCCCGTCACCAAGCAGGACTTCATGGAAGCCCTGTCCAAGTGCAACAAGTCCGTGTCCAAGGGTGACATCCAGAAGTACCTCTCCTGGATGGCAGAGTTCGGCTCCTCCTGATTAAAGCACTAAGTTTGCGACAATACTGTCCAGTGTTCAATGTAACACAAACTTCTGTCTCAAATGTCCAAACACATTTGTCACAGAATCTAAAGAAACACGAAAAATTGCCTTATAAAAACTCAATGTAATAAAATATTTAAGTTAAACGAAGTAACAATCAGACTGTTGCAGTATTAATACGGAAAGTATAAAATTGATAGTGGCATATCGAAATTGATAATATTATGTAAGTGAAAAGAGAAATCATCTATTGACACGGTAGAGTGAAACATTCCGGTTTTTAAATGTAATGTAAATACGCTTCTAACACCATCCTAGCACGAACGTGCGCGTAAACGTATCTAACCGATAATTCAATCGATTTTCTAACCGAAAATTCAACATTTCCTACAGGATTTTGGTTTTAATGTTCGACAAACAAATAAATATAGCATCCGTAAATATGAATGAAATCTTCGAACTAAATAAATATTATGTGCCGTAGTATTTTCAATAAATTTTAAAACCGTTCGAATTTTCATTACGTTCCGCACGTTTGTGCTAGTCCCTCCGGTTTCTATAGGGTAATCAACACAAATAAGCTATATGACTATGTTAACTACTGAGATTGGCTGACCAATTTAACAACAGCCAGTAAAATCAGTTTGTTAGCTAATTCGTGTTGATCATCGTGATACGGAAACTGGGTTTAACTCTACTAATTGTTGGCATTTTATTGATAACTTTGAAGACGAAATATTTATATAAATCGTGATTATTATTAACTTGAACATTGTATAAAGCACAATAAGATACTTCGTTACATGTACATATTAAATTAATATTATAATATACTAACTGCATTCAATCGAGCTTACACTAGCGAGATCTGTCATCACATATAATTTCAAATGTTATCCTTTATATTGAGACCCGTGATCTTTGTACTTAAATTAGGTTAAATTTGAGATTTGTTTTATACTTAGATAATAGTTTTATGCCATAACTAATTTATGTGTACTTTTATAGTTTTTTTTTTTTAAATTAAAATGCTATATTACGTTATTTTATGAAATGAGATATATATTTGGCATTTATATTATAGAATTTCGCTCAATTAAAATTAGCATGTTCCCGTGTTTATGTTGCGAGGTGTTTAGATAGAAATTATAACGATTTTCTGAAGAAGCCACATCACCACCTCTACGAGTGAACCTTTTTATCATTTTACTACGACTCTAGTGTGTAAAGTAGCAGTAATATAATCTTGTGTTCAGACATACCGGTACTACATGATTGAAATAAAACATATTTGGTGTAATAGCATTGGTGAAGATAACAATATTTTTGCAAACAAATTAACAAACTTGTATAACGAAGACATGAAAATAAATCAAATTTTAAAATATGTGCTTTGTATTTGTTTAACTTCCCAAACATTTGCAGAAGTTTCTACAAAATCGATTGATAAAATAAACGGTGCAACATTTAGGATATATTTACAACTATACAGGGAGTTGCGGGCTTACTCGAGAGAACTGCTCTTATGTTTCTATACGGCACGGCGCTTGTCCGGTCGTCAGATGTATGAAGTATAATTGAAACTCGGTCACGAAGCCCACTTTGAATTCGCGCCGCGGCCCTGACTATGCCCAGCACGATCAAGTATAACAAATAATCATGAGCGTTTGTTCACGAAACTGGAATTACGCATAGCGCACGCATAAAGCGGTCCTAATAAACAAGACCCTTACTTCCGACTACCGGCTATGCTAGAGTCTGTACATACAACTCGTCCTTTGAAATTCAAAAAACGAAAACTGATGCTCCAAGGTAGGTACTACCTTACTTTTCAAAGTAAATCAGTTCGGTATTACTGTAGACTTTACCCTGGGATTTTACTAGCGCAATGACTATGCGAACAATGAATTAATAAATTAATTAATTTTAAATGTTCGGTTTAAATTCTTAGGTACGCAGCGATTTTCAAACGCGGTCCGCGCCGCTCTTGGTGGATGGGTGACCACGAGTTTGCTCCGTGCTTCGGAAAGCACGAATATCTATCCACACATGTCATATCAGGGCCGGGCCCGGGGGGCGGCACGTGACAGGGCCGTGGCCGAATGTAAGTAGGCACTGAAACTTAGTCGTCGACACGCCGATATTTTTTTGACGGCACGGTCCGTCTACGTCCCGGGCAGCGGGCACGCTCCTGATATGTGTCACAGAGCATCATAATGTGTGGATAGATCTTTATAGGAACGGTTAAGCCGTTGTTCCACAGAGCATCATCATAATGCTGGCGTTGTTCCTGGCTGTCATGGATCAATCTTTGATAATCATATCAGCAACTCGGTGGGCCGTCAGTCTGACAACCAGTCTTACCATGAAGTCTCGTATTATTCAGTACCAACTGGGTTGTGGAGCTGAATCCGGTCCTGAAAGAAGAAGTCAGCCTCAATACATAGTTGGGAAAAGGCTAACTGCAGATGATGATGATGCCCGCGGCGGCGGCGGCAACAGGACAGCTGTTTTATTAAAAATCTCCCGAGACCACGTTGAAGATTGATCGTATAACCTTATGTAAACATAAATTTTGATTTGTCTCAATCAGGCTAATAGAATGATCATGGGTGGTGGATTCATGGGTCCCTATGGTCACACAAAAGTAAAACATTTGTGTTTGGTGGGGAAAAAAGGAACCTGTTCGGTTATAATGAAAAGGTTTCCGTATTATTTGAATAGCATAGTTTTTGACCGACTTCAAAAAAGGAGGCGGTTATATTATGTTCGTGTGTATGTATTTTTTAGTATAGTAACTAATCATTTCTTAATTTGAATCGACTAATGACTAATGCTAGCTAATGAATACTGATCATAGACAAGCCAGTTGTGAAGCATGTGTAAATATTTTTCTAACTTTTTATAAAATTACCGCTTGTTGAGCTCTCTAAACAAAAATCAAATTGAAGTATGAAAATAAGTTCTTGATAAAGCAAAATCACCTGAAATTATTTTTTTTATAAACAAAATATTTCATGTTTAAATTATTTTTTACTCTATGCATAGAATCTGTACAGTTGTTATGTTGGTATAAAAATCGGAAGTGGCAACATAAATTCATACATTTTAAATTAACTAGAAGAAACCCATAAATTGATTAAACTTGAAATGCCATCAATTGGCTTTTAAATCATTAAAATAATTTGCAGTGTTTTAATTGTTACCATTAAATCATCATAAAAATAAAGAGGAGCCATCAACTTGAAATGAACTTAGCAGCGAAAGCCTTGGCGCCAGCGGAACTTGTCACTTTGTGGCATGTTTTATGTTGGTACTACCGTAGTAACTACGTGGTCGCAATAGTACAAAAATGTAAACATGCACAGATAATTTTGGGTTATTTTCCTCCAATTAGTGTACAATTAGCTAATTATTTAGTATAATCGAAACTGAAAAAATATCGAGACAAATATTTAGAGCTAGTTTCAGCTATCTATGGTTAAGTTTCAACAAAAATATTTTTTTGTAACCGGAGTGAACATAGGCAGAAGCGTCGTCAAGCGCAGAATTTCAAGTCCGTAATGGCGGACGCTAATAATTTTGGAAGTTTCGTGATTCTATTGTTCTGTTTTTAAGTATTTTACTTGGTTGTGGGTTTGGGAATGAGTTTTGTCATAAGTGAACGTATACGGAGTGTTATTAACGTGATAGTGATATGAAATGTTCAGTTATAGCGTGACAAAATCGCCTTCTAGATATGTAACCTTTTCCCTAACCTCGTTTACGCCAATGGAGTAGATATGTGATCGATGTGTGTGCGTCGGTGAACGATAATTCGTCCGGTTCGCGTTACTATTTGTGTATAGTTAATCTTCTCGTTAGTGATGGAAGTGTCCGCGTCGCGGTTTTGCAATCCGACGCCCGATTCCGATGTAACGTAAGCGAGCCGGTCGATCGCCAGAGCGAGTGTAAGCAGGGACGGCCGTTGCCAGCCGAACATGGCTGCGACGCAGGCAGAGACTCAGCGTAGTGAAGCGAACGTTGAGCAGAATCCATCGGAGCAGCTCAGTGAATCTCGGAACGCTTTGTTGCAAAACGGCACCGACAAGTCCGTCGGGCGCGTTCCGCCCGATGGCGTCGTGAACACAAAGAGCAAATCGCCGATGTCGGCCGAACCGGGGCAGCCACGCGACAGTGGCGAGGCGCCCGGCCACGACCGAGGCGTAGAGAGGCCAGTGACGGACCAGTACGGCCAGTATAGATACGCAGAAGGCGCGGATCCTTATTACGCGCCACGGCCAGGTTTTCCCGGCAAACCGCGGCCACCGCCGCAGCAGCCGCGCTTTTTCCCGGGACAAGCGGTGTCGCAGGCACCTGGCCCCACGCCCACGCTGAATTCGTTATTGCAATCAAGCGGGGCGCCGCCGCACCGCTATCCTAATAGTTATGAGCAGCCGCCGGCGGGCTACGGCCCGGGCCCCGGCTGGCCGCAGCACAGGCCTATGCCGCCTTATAACCCTCAAGGAAGCCCATATAGAAATTCAACGGTAAGTTTAGTATTTTTGTTATAAGTTTTAGATTAATGTTTTGGTAGGAACTAATTATCTTCTATAAGAATAACATTGATGCTACCCCTTGGAGCCTTTCAAAGGCGATTAAATTTCAACTGTGTCAATGACCTAAAACAAGGTTTACATATGAATAAGAAATGAATGCAAAGGGTTGCCAAAATAAAACATTCTTGTCAATTGTTGTCTATTAAGAATTTGTCCAAATTAAGCCATAAGCCTTTTTATTTTTGAAAATGGCAGCAGTTGCAGCTTTTAGCTGTTGATTTGTTTTTAAAATTTGTTACATGCCTCGTATAATTATACAAAACACAATTAGAAGAATCCAAGAATAATTGGCGTTTGTCAACTTACCCGTGCATTTACCATTTGCCAAATTTCTGCTTAAAATAGTTTTAGTGATCTATGATAAATCCACTAACTGATAAATTATGTAAATAAAGAATAACAAAAGAATAATATGGAAAAAAAAAACAAAACAACAATTCAATCATTCAATTTGCTTAAACTTAAATATGAAACTGGATTTAGTTATCGTCATTATTCTGTTGCCCTTGTACCAATTCATTTGGGGTTGGTGCAGCAGGTCTTCTTCTTCCATACTTCTCATGATTTAGTTAACTGATATTATTAGAATTTTAATATCTAGAAACCTAAAATAGATGGTTTATTAAATTAAATTAATATTTTTTTTTTTTTTTAAATGTTGTCCACAAATTTACCGTCTTAACAATCCCTAAAAATCAGTCTAATATTAAAAGTAAAATCTAACCATTAATAAAATGTTAACTCTCATTAGGTGTGGTCCCAATAAAGTATTTTTTTTTTGGTAATTTTGTTAATCGTCTTTTTGCGGATCACTTAATTTTTTTTTTTTTTAACACACTTGTTTAAAAAACAAAAATTTGCTTATAAGATCTAACCCACTGCATCTTAATTCTGTACAAAATAATGAGTCATTTGTCTATTTACTATCCTTATTCAAATCCAAACAAATCTATTTTATTTACCATTGAACATTTTGTTTTTTCTAATAAATTGTCTAGATTGAATTGAGATTTCTATAGTAGAAAGTATGAATAAAATAGCATTGCAAATGTACTAACCAAGTTCACTGACGGTCAACCACTTTTCAATCATGTTTTTTTTTTAATTTGCCTGCTCTTGACCTCAATCTAGTCCTGAGGACAGAAATGAGGTTGATGATGGAACGAGCAAACCCAAAAAAAGCCTATTAACTTGCGACTTAAATAGATTGGGGTCATATGAACTCGGGAACACCGTTACTTCATAAGGGTGAAAAGTGATAGACCATCAATGAACTCTGTAGTACAGTCAGTATCATCAATATTTTCTGACTCATGAGACTCAATAGAAAGCTATAGAAGACACTTGGTAAATTTACTTGAAACCCGACTAGCACATCAGTGCTTAGACACCTCAAAAACATGAAATATCTTTGAAAAGGAGTACACATCTATTTCATGGTTTCATTTACCTGTAGGGTGAAAAATGATAGACCGTCAATGAACTCTGTAGTACAGTATCATCAATATTTTCTGACTCAGGAGACTCAATAGAAAGCTATAGAAGACACTTGGTGAATGTACTTGAAACCTGACTAGCACATCAGTGCTTAGACACCTCAAAAACTTGAAATATCTTTGAAAAGGAGTACACATCTATTTCATGGTTTCATTTACCTGTAGGGTGAAAAATGATAGACCGTCAATGAACTCTGTAGTACAGTATCATCAATATTTTCTGACTCAGGAGACTCAATAGAAAGCTATAGAAGACACTTGGTGAATGTACTTGAAACCTGACTAGCACATCAGTGCTTAGACACCTCAAAAACTTGAAATATCTTTGAAAAGGAGTACACATCTATTTCATGGTTTCATTTACCTGTAGGGTGAAAAATGATAGACCGTCAATGAACTCTGTAGTACAGTATCATCAATATTTTCTGACTCAGGAGACTCAATAGAAAGCTATAGAAGACACTTGGTGAATGTACTTGAAACCTGACTAGCACATCAGTGCTTAGACACCTCAAAAACTTGAAATATCTTTGAAAAGGAGTACACATCTATTTCATGGTTTCATTTACCTGTAGGGTGAAAAATGATAGACCGTCAATGAACTCTGTAGTACAGTATCATCAATATTTTCTGACTCATGAGACTCAATAGAAAGCTATAGAAGACACTTGGTGAATGTACTTGAAACCTGACTAGCACATCAGTGCTTAGACACCTCAAAAACTTGAAATATCTTTGAAAAGGAGTACACATCTATTTCATGGTTTCATTTACCTGTAGGGTGAAAAATGATAGACCGTCAATGAACTCTGTAGTACAGTATCATCAATATTTTCTGACTCAGGAGACTCAATAGAAAGCTATAGAAGACACTTGGTGAATGTACTTGAAACCTGACTAGCACATCAGTGCTTAGACACCTCAAAAACTTGAAATATCTTTGAAAAGGAGTACACATCTATTTCATGGTTTCATTTACCTGTAGGGTGAAAAATGATAGACCGTCAATGAACTCTGTAGTACAGTATCATCAATATTTTCTGACTCAGGAGACTCAATAGAAAGCTATAGAAGACACTTGGTGAATGTACTTGAAACCTGACTAGCACATCAGTGCTTAGACACCTCAAAAACTTGAAATATCTTTGAAAAGGAGTACACATCTATTTCATGGTTTCATTTACCTGTAGGGTGAAAAATGATAGACCGTCAATGAACTCTGTAGTACAGTATCATCAATATTTTCTGACTCAGGAGACTCAATAGAAAGCTATAGAAGACACTTGGTGAATGTACTTGAAACCTGACTAGCACATCAGTGCTTAGACACCTCAAAAACTTGAAATATCTTTGAAAAGGAGTACACATCTATTTCATGGTTTCATTTACCTGTAGGGTGAAAAATGATAGACCGTCAATGAACTCTGTAGTACAGTATCATCAATATTTTCTGACTCATGAGACTCAATAGAAAGCTATAGAAGACACTTGGTGAATGTACTTGAAACCTGACTAGCACATCAGTGCTTAGACACCTCAAAAACTTGAAATATCTTTGAAAAGGAGTACACATCTATTTCATGGTTTCATTTACCTGTTTGTTTCGTGTTATGTTAGGCACTATTTGTCGATTAAAGGTAGACAATGTGACAACATTGTAAGTGATAATGATGATGTTCTTACATGCATTACAAACACTAAAGAGGATTTGAAAGAGTTTGATGGAGTTTCTTGCCCATTCTTCTCCATAGAGATCTACGCTTTGGAATCTGCAACTACAGTACTTTCTCAAGTTATTATGCCTTGTGACTGTGACTGTAGCTTAGCTTTTTTTTGTTTGACTTTCAATAGTGCCTGTAATGGTCTAATTGAAATAAATGCTTTGAGTTTGAGTAGCTCACCAAAGCTCTCAACAACTACCCAAGAATACCATCAAATGCTGCCAAAATAAGCTAGATGGCATCATCATTTGTCAGAAAAAGCCACACTAAACGCTCATGTTTGTGGTACATATATGTTAAATAATGCTATCTTAAGGTGGAAGCGCAAGGGTAATCTGCCATATAAAGGAGACACCCAGCCTCCATACATTTTTGGGCTACTTTCAAAAGTGTTGGCCAATGAAAATAAACTTATTATTTAGGTAGAGCATAACTTAATAAACACTTTTTTATTATTAGCCGCCAAAAAAAATACGCCAATCTGGGTGATCTCAGATATTTTGTGGTTGAATAACTTCTAGGTGAATTGACTTACAACTTTGGTGTAATAATAAAAAATGTTTATTATGTTATGCTCTACCTAAATAATAAGTTTATTTTCGTTGACCCGAACTTTACTTTTGAAAATAGCCCAAATTGGGTAATCTCCTTTAAATTCTCTTACATTTATTGCAATTTGCTGGTAAGTGTCAGGTTGTATATTGACGAAAAATGAGTCGCGCCTGTAACATGTATGTAGTTACAGAATTAAAATCATTCAAAATCAAAAATCAAACATCAAAAAAAAAAAAAAAATGTCTTTAGGTATTTAAGTGTAATATGTGTTTTGTATGTATATGTATGTATTTATTGTATATATGTAAATGGTACACCACAGGCTACCTGCAGCATTGTCTCTCCTTCCCCCTTAAATCCATCCAAAGGTTGTCTTTAAAAGATCGCTTTTAGCGATAAGACCGCCCATTGTGTCACCCCTTTCATAATGTTTTACATTTGTATCTGTAATTTTTATGGTGTACATAATAAAGAGTATTCTATTCTATTCATTATTAAAACCCTCTCATTTATCTCTATTCTGTAACTATTTCATGAAAACGTCATTCAGTGGGATTAAATGAACTTAGAGGGCTGTATTGATGATTTTAATGATTATATTTCGGTAACTACATGCATGTTACTGGCGCGATTCATTTTTCACTAACAGATAAGATTTTCATTTACCAGAATTATTGAAGTTGTTTCAAACTAATGTTTATAGAAATTAGCTACATCTGAGTTAGTGTGCACAAACATCTTATGATGCTTATTATCTTCCCTGGTCAGGAAGTCTCTCCCCTGGCAGGTATTTTGCCAGGGGAAATACGGCAGGTAGAGAGGTTTTCATGAAAATTCAATTGTTTTTATTGACTTAAGATTTTTTAGCTTAATAATAAATAATATATTTATTTATTATTATTATTCCTTTATTTAACTTTTATACAAATTATTTACATTTTTAAATATTTCTTATAAAAAACAATATAAAAACATTTAAAAATATAAAAAATTGTTGCCCACTGGTATCAGGAACAGGGTCCAAGCTACCGGTGGTCAGGGCTCCAGAGAGAGAAACCTCCTAACAATACGAGCCGTGTCCAGGAGTACTGCTTTCTGAATCAAGCCCTTGATCCAGCTGCCTAACGAGAGCCTCCACAGGTATTCATCGAGGCTCTTAGCAATTAAGCCATGGGCTGATACGACTATCGGCACAATGATCGCTGAGTCCACATCCCACATGTCAACAACCTCGCGAGCCAAGTCAAGATATTTTATTTGCTTATCTTTCTTTTTTTATTTATTATTTTTTATTTAATATATTTAAGTTTAACTAATTACGATAATTAAATTAGGGCAGTAAACGCAGTTAAATTCAATCAATATTACAACTTTTATAATTTACCAGTGGAGAGCCACAATGACCTAGGCACCTAGCGAAAGCGCCACACCGCACTGGCACAAATGGCGGTACTCTAACGGCTCGCGTGTTTAGAGGTATTGCTAATTTTACGTCGATAGATGTCCCTTGAGCGCAGTTCGGAATATGGCCGTCTTATATTTGCGTTTTTAGTAACGTAACGAAAGCCAGGGTAATACACAAAAAAACGTTTTTTTTTTTTTCGAAGATATCTATTGTTGTCTTTTTCCTCAATAAAACTTTAGTATATTTATTTAATTTCGTGCTATACTATATATGCTACAACTGATAGAAAGAAGGTATGTACTGTTTGCAAGTTAAACTAAAACCGACAAGGGGACAGGTCAGGGTAGATATTTTTTCAGCTTCAGCTTCGAATTTCTAAAAAGTGTGCTTAAATTTGGCATTAAATCGTGATGTTATTTACAAAGTACACTATGATGATATCATTCATTGCAAAAAACAACAACATAACAGGGTGGAATTTTTCAACGCCACATGGATTGAAAGTACCTACTCTAAATACTTGAGATAGAAAATTTTACTCAAAGAAAACATTCCTTTATTTTTAAAAAGAAAAAAATCTGCATTTAAAGATTTTCGAAAATTCGCTTGCCACACTCGGGAATCTAACTGGTTAAATTCCAAAAAATAACACCCTGTACTTTTATGGGATCAATCGATAGGGTCAATCATAAGGATCAAATCTCTTTAAAAAACACAATAAATTAAATGAAAGGACAAACCATGAAATCTTTACTTAAAAATTCAAAGGGATAAAATAAAGAACTTTTACTCAAAGGTCCATCAGATTACTTCAATAAATAACAGCAGAATCACCATGGTAGTTTTATGGTATAGATTGATACCATAAAAGTACAGGGTGTTATTTTTTTGGAATTTAGCCGATTTGATTCCCGAGTGTGGCAAGCGAATTTTCGAAAATCTTTGTGCGTAGATTTCTTTAAAAAAATAAAGTATTGTTTCCTTTGAGTAAATTTTTTTATCTCAAGTTTTTAGAGTACTTTCCCTCCAGGTGTGAAAAAAAGTCTGCGCCGGCGGGCTGGAGCTCCGGTGTGTTCGTTGAAAAATTCCACCCTGTAGGATAAAAACCCTATTTTAAACTGATTGCCGCGCAGGGGTCTCCACCATTTCAAAATTTATTGCTCTAATCAGGTAGGCTCTACTCTACCATACACTTCTGGATTCACAAATAATTTCCTTTTCAACAACTACAGTTTTTCAGAAGTTATGCGACGAACAGGCATTTCCAATTTTTTCAACATTCAAAAATTCAATTCTATTTTGTTGATGACTGCTTTTACGCAAACGTGTCTTTGAATAAGTTTTTTTTTGGTTTTATCATTTTGTAAACAGGAACAGAAAAGTAAAACTCAAATAAGCATTTTTTTGTAGTTTTACGCCTTTATCATAAAAGACATTTATTTCAATTAGAACACTGAAATTTATCGAAATTAATAAGAAAGACGACATAAAACAGAAATAAGAAAAGCCGGGAAATTCGCGTTCAGGCTTATCGAGGGAGGCTGCACGCTCAACATAAATCGCAGTACAAATCCATCCATGTATCGGTTTATGTATTGAATTGGGGTCGCAATTCAGAGTCCTTTCTAGACGTTCGGAACTGATCACGTCAGGAAGATAGTAAGAGTATTTTATGCTGGATCCAGGCCACTGATTGGCGGCGGCGGCGACCTCTCGCGTCCGGCCTTGGTTCAATCCATGGTTCGGAGCGAGACGGAATGGGACGCCGTCACCTCCTTCTGCGAAGCAGTCATGCTAGCGAAGGAGGTGGCGGAACGTGAGAGGGAGAGAACCTCACGTCCCAGAGAGATACCGCGGCCCTGGAACACAAAGGGCAAAGGAAGGAACATGGATGGGTTTTAGTCAGTAAAAGTCTGTCACTCCCTCCTGCTCAGCCCAGAGCGGAAGGGGTTATTTGATGATTTTCTATCCGAAAAAAAAAAGAAAAAGAGGCCACTGATTGGCGAGAAGGATACAATTTTCCCAAAAAAAAAGTTCTTGCCGTCAGGTTAGACAAGCTTAAGTCCTGATATTTCAAAATTGCGATATTTGCTGTCCTATCCTAAACCAAATAAGGTAGCTTGAAGCCCAAATGCGGAAACGAAACACGAAAACCTACTGCCTTTCAACTTATTGCCCTTTAGAACTCAAGCAGAACCACGCGGACGCCGCGTGATCTTTTTTGCCAGTCGATTGTAGCAGCCACGTGGACTGCGCGCGCGCCTACTTGTATTAACTATCATGATCTTCATATATGTAGAATTGTACCTAGCTCTACTGATTTAGGTCTCAGATATTTTCCGATGACAACGACGAGTTTTCCGTGTTGATTATTAAGCAAATTTTGGATCAATAATAAAATAAAATCATGATGATCTGCTTAACCGACGTTTTGCTTGAGATCGAATAGTGATTTCGGTTAGCTATGTTGACTAAGTGTCATGTTTTGCTATTTGCAAGATTTAAGAATATTTGCAAACATAATTTTAAGCTATAATTCATACTTATATTATAAAAAACCGGCCAAGTGCGAGTCGGACTCGCGCACGAAGGGTTCCGTACCCCCTTTAAATTTCATCTTTTTTATTTTTTTTCTTTATTTGAAAAAAAACCTATAGGGCACTTCGGTTGACCTAGAATTGTCAATTTTAGTTAAAAGCAAGGTCTGGGAAACACAAGTAATGGGAAAATTCCGAAAAATAAAAAAAGTTGAAAATTAATGTAAATTTTGGTATTTACAAGTTTCGCGAAAATCTAAATTTGCCCATATTTTTTTATTCTGTGTTGACTCAGTTGATTTTTATACACCTAATGGGGACTATAGACGTCAGTATCTGGTATAAATTTCAGCTTGCTAGGTCCACCCTTTCCTGAGAAAATCGGTGGTGACACGGACAGTCAGACGGACAAGAGAGTGATCTTCTATGGGTTTATTTTTTTACCTTTTGAGGTAACCCTAAAAATGCGCAAAAGTTACCAACTTTTTCTCGTCTGTCTGCGTCACTTAACATCTTACCAGCTGAATTTCTATAAAGGAGAAAGCCCATTTTCCCTACATCTTTGGGCCTACCTGTTACAGTCACGAAATTGGTGTCATTTTTTAGAGAAATACACCAGGTATCTGACTTAATTTCAATGAAATTGGCGTTTCTGAGATTTCAAACATAATTATTATTTAACTGGTTTGTAATGAAAAACTAGTTACAGGCATTTCGTTTACGTGCGATTATACTAAAACCTCATATTTTTTGTAATTGATCATGCAATCTATAATAGGACTGGGCAACAATGACAAATGTTAATTAACTTTAAACATATTTTTAATTAATTAGGATCATGACATTGTTTTTGTGGCCAGACTATTACAAAACTGTAAAGACAGTAAATGTATATATCTAGCGCCCTAAGCGCTAGACATGTACCTACTGGGACTGAAAATAAAAAGGAACTCATTTTTTATTTCACTTATTTTGTCATTCATCTTCATAAACAATTAATATACTATCAAGAAAGTGTGCAGGAGGTAAAATATTGTTCTGATAACCAGCCCAACTTAAATACCATATTCATTATTAGGTTATCATCAATCACAGAAAATACGAATATCGCAACAGAACACATTCACCGACGCAAGCACAACCAAGCGAATGAAATGACGTTTGAGGTTATGTTTGACAAATGATGAAAATACATGTGTATTTTAAAACAAAACAATGTCTTTTTATCCTTACTAAACTAGTGAGATTTGTAAGTAAATGCAATAAAATGCATTTTTCTCAGTTTAGCAATTGTGAATTGTTTTTTTTTAAACCTGACAACGTCTTTTTATCCATACTAAACTGGTGAGAATTGTAAGTAAATGCAATAAAATTCATTTTTCTCAGTTTTGCAATTGTGAATTGGTTTTTTCGTGTTTTGGTTTTGTGATAAAATGACGATAATTTTGCAATAAAATAGTTGACTGTAACGCGTAGTGGGCAATTCAAGTGGGCATTCTCCTTTGTCACACATGTCGAAGATCTGGGCTTAGATAGGACAAATGATACTTTCTTCCCGGTAGTACGTTCTTGGATAGTTTTCAACCTATACGCGGGCAAAGGTTCAAAAGGGACAGGAATTCCAACATTCATTATTTTAGCACTGTCTCAAAGCCACATTTGGCAGTTAGTGCTTAGCTAATTATATATATCACAACATTAATTTGTGACCATCTTGAGATACCATCTGAAAACACTGCAATTAAACTCTTTTCCTTATTAATTAATGTGACAATCCACTAATCTTCTATAAAATATCAAAATAAAAAAATGATACAAAATAATGATTAAGCTTGCCGTTATTTCCGTTAAAGTGAGCCACAAAGGCAGGCGATCTATTGCTTGTTGGCGTCTGCAGCTTGTCGGTTGTCAGACGCAAAAAGGAAAAAAAATGTACGTAGGAATAACAAAGCGGGCCCGCCGCTGTTAGCAGATATAAAAACGAAAGCGCACAGCGATAGTGAAAGTTTGATGTGTAGGCAAATATTACTCGCTTGCAGGCGGAGATTTCTGATTTGCGCGTTTGCCTCTCGGTTCAAAAACGGGCTAAAGGGTAAACGCGAGGCTTCGCCGCCGATCCAGTGCCGCTCCCCCTACATACATTATGTAGAGGCAACGCGCCGGGACGTGTGTTTGACGGAATCAACGTGAATGGAACTTGACATGTGACACGTGTATCTATCTGGCTTGACGTGAACTTTGAAAGGCTTTTCGTTTTGCCATCGGCTGTGTTCGCTTCCAATTTTCAGCTTTTTTGGTGTAGAAGAAAGTAGTTTAACATTTGCCGCAAACATTTATAGCTGGATTTATTTACTGGTTTAAATTGTTGATCAGTAATGTTGACAAATAAAAATAGATGTCGCTACTTGTTCCATCAATTAGTTGACGAAGTTGATAGACCTTTTTAGAAAACGGTTACAGAATTGTTTTCCTTATTTCTTTTCTGTATCATTGTTTCCACAAGATACTGCTTTATATTTACAACCTTTTGAGCGAATAAGAAGATTTGCGTTGCTTAGGACCTAAAGCAATGTTCTTGCCATCAAAAGTAGCACATTGCTGTAATGTAGTGTTGTTTGTGGTATTTCACAACCGGCGGCTATAAAACAATGCATTGAGCACGTGCCTGTTTACACTTTCGAGTTCACATTCAAGGTCGTACGCATTTGTAAGGATGTACCCGTGTAGGCTGGCCATTGAACAAATACCGGTTACGTAACAATGTCCCACTTCCCACGATATGCACGTTCTTCCGTCCGTCACGGCCTTTTACAATTAGACGATTTATTATTTATGGACGTGTTGCATTGCTTTTCTTCGACCGCGCGGCCGGCCTGTGGGGTATCGATTTCTGGCAGCCTCTCCTATTGTTTTTGTTTCTGTGGATGTTAATCGTACTCGCTTTTAAGTGTTTACTCCAAGTTTGCGATATTACGAAACTTAAGGGCTATGAAGTAACATTGAAACTTAAGAACAATTTGTTGATTAAACGTAGGAAGTCCTAGCTCATTGTGAATTCAACGTGGTACTCTGAATTACAGACGGATATTGTCAACGAAATCGGTATGACGTTACGCTGATTATTTATGAATGGCTCAAATAGGCAAGCATTGTGGAATTAGTCATTTATCTCGGCATGTTGTTTACCCACAATCGTGTTAGATAGTTGTCGATAAGGAGACACGTGGTTGCGGGGTCGACGACCCGACATACTCGTGCTCGCCGACAGCTCGGTAATAATAATAAAATGTTTCCGTGCGACTGGTTCAAGGGCGAGCCGCTGATATCGGCGCTCGCTATATTTAGATTTAGCTGTGTGTGATGTGGGTATGTGTGTGTTTGTCTACATACACAATTGTCTTGCATCTGGAATCCTTCGTTGTGTTCGTTTTTGTCTATGCGGTTCATCTGTTTTCTGCATAGAATATGTCAGTAACTCTGCATCGTCGGCGTCGATCGAAGTAATATTTGAATCCTTTGCACTACGTTTGTTGTGATTTGTTCGTAATCCTTTATTACCTTCAACATCTTCAATCATGATTTGGCGCCTCTTTCCGTTATGATTATGAATCCAATACATCTCGCATTATTTGGTTCCAAAAACAATGGAATCGTGTTAAGGTTATCTCGATTTAACAGTAATTGTTTCTATATTGTATATCAAACATAATTGAAATTATTCCATTCATAAAGTTACGAAATTCTCAAAGTAATACCAAATTCGTTTGACTGTATCAAGGTAAAGTGTTTGGCGAAATACGTTTACTTCCCGTACCTATGTTATGGTTAGGTTATATTTACACATCATATTGTTTGAAACTGTAATGCAATTCTTGTAACACATCTATGTCAAAATCACCCCCCATCCACAATAGCATAATAATATTCAAATTCAAACGCTGTTCTATTATTAATTACCGAATGGCCGTTATCTATTCTCTCGTCGTATTTAGGGCAATACATTGCGGTTCTGTGCGTAGTTGCAGCCCGAGTAAATTTCGCTCTCACTTTCGTATCGCAATAGCGTCGGTGTGTACATGAAAACGAGATGAATGGGCCGACGGAGACCGTTCATTCTGAGTCCGTGATGTGGATTTCGTAAAATCAATGCGAGCCGTCTCGGACCCGCGTGCCGTCCGATAATCGTGTCATTGTGCTGTGCTTGGATAATGGGCACGACCTCGATCGTCTACCGCATTAGGTCAATGAACGCTTAACTGCCATCTATTAAAATTTCACTTGGCATGTGCCAATTTTGATTCGAACATTGTGGTGTAGTAACCTTCTCACAAATGTTTAAATTGAAGCGTGTATCGATGACGCGCGCAAATTGTTTTGTCTTCCACCTATTGTCAATCTATACAATTTGGCAACGATGATTTCTGATTGAAAATAATGCCCTAGTGTATGAATCAAACTATGTACCTATTAGACAAACTTTGTTAAACACCTGCGTCGCACCGCATCTGAGTGGTGGCGCAACAACCTGCACCTTACTCTGCGACGTATCGACGAACAAAAACGTCAGCCGTCACGCGGCTTGCATTCATTCATACAATATGTTGAATGTTGTAATGGGGTCGTTAAACCGTGGTGACGTCACGTAATTGCCAGCAATGCCAGCTCCCTTCGCCGGTCGTCGGTTGAAATCAAAACGTCGGATTAATAACAAGGGGTCTGTGTAGGTCAAGCACATTATCACTTCGGTTTGTGTGCGTGACAACCAGAGTGACCTGCTCTCTAATTACTAGGACTGTAGATTACCAAGACAGACATATTCATAGTGTAATCAATGTTAATTAATTTAATGTCCATCAAAATAATATTCGGGTTAAGTAAAACTAGTACCTATATCGCAAAGTTACTACCCTCCTCGATCGAGCTTCTAAGATCTGAGAATTTTGTTCCCACACAGTTTTAACAGTTTTACGAGCAAAATTTTATAAACCAAACGTTAGCCAACATTAATGATGCAAACAATGTTACGTAACATCGATAAATGTGTATACTTGTTCGTATGTGAAAGGGGCCATTGCCAAGGACTGAGTCTGAGCGCAGCCGGAAAGGTAAATGACTTTCATACCTATACACCTATAGTGTATGTTTAGATACTACACGCGATGTATGTAAAAAGATTACGGCCAGGATTCATGTTTATTACGAGTGTCATTATCAAACAGCGTTATGCCGATTTAGAAGTCTATAAAAAGATGTTATTGTTCTACTTTTTATGTTTATTGTTTTTGAAGTTAAGAGCGGCCAACCCGTCATACTTTTCATACAAACGCTCGTCCGTGATTATGCCGTTGTTACACATCTATCTTTGATTTTTTTGAACTAATAGGTATATTGTGCACTATATCTAGGTTTCTACGAATGCAAAAAATAAAATAAAAGTAGAAACAAATTCAGTATAAGCCTCCAAAAAAAAAACTCTGGCCGTTCTGAACTTTGGCCGTTCATAATGTACTCATAAACTGTAAAAATAAAGAAATCATCTCGATAGAAACCTTGCACATGTAATGGAGATTCTTAATGACAAATATTTATTTCACACACTTGTAAGACTTATTCAGAAACACGTATTTGCTGGAACAAGTTTAAGAAATTTTCGAACACTATTTTTCGTTCAATGTCATCGCATTAGGCGGTATGAGGTGCGTGGGAGACGAGTTGTGCTGGGTCGGGGCGGGGTAAGACGAGGGAGTTGAAAGAAAATGCCGCCGCTGTGGCTCTGGATGAAACAAGCTTTTCGATCATGCTTGCATTGACGATAGACGCGCCGGGAAGGGCCCTCTTAAAGTAAGTGCGTTCTTTAGGAACTGAGAGCAATAACTTTGACGATATCAAAGTAACGTAAAAGTAAAACAGTTACTAAAATGTTTTTATAACTAACTGCTGCGATACAGTTGTCTTGACGTGGTTGGTTGAAAATGTTAAAATATGTCCCTAAGTGTTGGTTTATTGCGAAGAATTGAAAGAAATTTGCGTATTGCGAACCAATCCGGTATAATAATACTTTTCGGATGCGCAAAGCAGCATGATATCCATCTCTTGGGTTGTTTCACGTTCCTATTCCGTTTTTCGTGTTTTGGTATTCTTCAAAAATAAAACATAATTAGTAATGTTTCATTAAATGTTTTTAATAGTCATAATTTTATCAATGAAATACTTTTATATCTACGCTCCATTTTATCTCAAATCTCAATTTAAATGGGATCAACTTGTCAAAGACGCCTTATCCATATTGGGGTGAAGATTTCTTGATGTGATGTGTCAGTAGGTACTTCGTAAAGCGGGGAGCGTGTCTATACATTGGAGTATATATTAAAAGGTCACGACCGCCACTGTTATGTACCTACTTTAGATACTACGTACCTAAAGGGAGTTCTTTATTGAACTGTCTTGGGTGGAAAAGGGGTCGCCTTATTAGGTCAGTAACACTTGTGATCGTTTGTTTACATTTCTGATTATGAATTTTGTTGATTATTGTAACTTTTTAATGTTGTTAGCAAATTCTGATTATGATTGAAATGTCACGTGGCCTGTTTGGTATGATCGAACGACTGTCTGTCGTTACTATTTAGGGTTCCGTACCTCAATCGGCACCAATTGTCCGTCTCTCTGTCTGTCAAGACCCGTTTTCTCAAGCTGAAATTAATACCAAATACTCAGGTCTGCTACCCCTTGGAGCAATTAAAAAATCAAACTTGTAAGTCAACGCGATCAAAAGATATGACTGTTTATGTCGCATATTAAGCGATTTCTTTGACCTAAATCATGAAATTTGGCAAAAAGCAAGGCCTTACAGCAAAAAGAAAGGAAAAATTGAAGAGTTCAAAATAAAAGGGTGTCATGCCTATACATACATAGTTGACGCCAATTAAGATATATTTTTTAGATAATGGTACGGAACAATTCGTCGCGAGTCCGACTCGCACTTGACCGGTTTTTATCAGGGTTCGAAAATATCTGATATTTATTATAAATATCAAAATATCGGATATTTATATTAAATATCCATTTTGTATGAAAGCCACATTATTGTTTTATTGTATTACTTATGTATAATACTTGCATTTATGTGTTACATAGACATAATAAATAAATAAATTCATCATCTAATAATTATTAGATATATTCTATTAATACAAAAGTTATTTAATGCTTCTTAAATACTCAACTTTCTGAAGTAAAGTCGTTTCTGTACTTGTCAATTACTTTCTTTGTAAAAAATAATAAAGTAAACACAAATCGTAAGGAAATTTTTCAGACACGACTGGCGCCATTGATGCCGGCAGAAGTGTTGCCATTTATGGATTAGAACGTACTATTATGGAGTATGTTTTAACTCTACTCCAACGCCATATACATTTGGGAAGTATAAATATAGTAACAAACGCCAAAAATTACTTAATAATACAAAATGTTTAAACCATTTTTGTATTGATACTATAGATATTATAAAATATCATTTGATATAGATCGGATATTATATCCTCGAACCCTGGTTTTTATTTGTTTGAGGAACTAATCTGTGATTCTATGTGATCTGTGATTTTATCTGATTTTACTTGACATTATTTGATTTTATTATATTCTTGCTGTAACGTATGATTACTTATAATTTTGCATGCCTTATTCGGTAGAAAATAGTGAACTGTGCTTTCACTCAACATCTTGCAATGTACTTATAAAAACTCTGTTAGCAATAAAGATTTGATCTGTTGCATCTTAAACTTGGCGGTTTCTGGAGCCGTCTTTTACAGTAACGATGAATATTCAGGAATTTACTTCAGCCCAGACGCGAATAGTTGCTGCAGTGGGACGAATCAAATATGTTTAGCCCACAATAACATTTGTTGGGTGCATGCAAATGTTTACTTGTCTAAGATCGCGGTGCATACCACCTGTTGCCCAACTGCCGTGGCACCTAGTTAGAGTTACCGCGAGCTTGACATTCACGGGGGCTCGTGACGGCGCGGACCGAAATAACTTGCCGTAACCGACCGCATAACACGACGTAATGCTCTTTCTATTTATAGAGTCTTATAATTAAATACACAGACATTCGTATTTGCCTTCCGCTAGTCCGTGACGACAAAGTTGCCGATGCAAACGTGCGCGTTATCGTTCGCGCTAACCGCTAATGCAACGCTTCTTTTGTTTTCTTTTTTTTTGTATAATTTACAACCTCGTAAAGAAAACCGTTGCCAAGTCGAAAACGAGAGGATATTTGTAATAAAAATGTTCAACGACATCTTAATCTTGACACATTTTCTGAAACATAAACCGCTGCTAACACATTCATATCAGATTTGAGATTCTTTTTACATTCAATCCATGATAAATTTCTTCAGATGACGAGAGGTAAAATTCGACAACATGAAATCTTATTCAATGTCAAGATTCCTGCAACCGTTATTCAAGGCACGTGTGGTCGGAAGTAGAAACAGATGATTCGATGAATACGGTTTACGTGCCATTGTTGATACTCGACACGTATAAAAAGTGAACTGGTCAGCAGGCCTTTATCGTTCCTCACAAGAGCACGCTGGAGATAATAATAATAGCGGTAACAGAGAAACTCATTCATTTTCTTTTTCTGTTAACAATATAGTTATGGTTCGACTTTTTTGTGTGGGTACGCAAAGGGATAGCCCGACGGCGTTTAATATGTAAAGGAAGGCAAGGTTACACGCACACATCTGCAGTGTGTCTGTGTAAGCAAGATGCGCTTGTAGTGGAGGGAATCCCCAACTTTTTACAAACACAATCAAAGTTATGTAATGTTTGCTCGTATCCGTCCGCGCGCGTTGCCGCTGCTGTTTGTACGAATGCCAATGTTATACATTACAGGCCTCTTGTATTAGTCATAGGTCATTAACATCGCCGTTAAACGGTGTTTACTTTTTATACATAATAATATTGTTTCCTTGAGGTGTTTAACAATTTGTTTCGCTCTATATGTTGAATGACGTTCGTCAATTATGTAACTGTTACGATGCTTAATTATATTGGAATTGTAAGTATTTTGCTACGGTTAGTTTTTAAACCAATTTGGCTTCGACTTAGCCAGATGATTGTCTGGGGAAAACAAGAGTCTACGACTGCAAAGTGAAACGTGCACTACATACTACTATTACTGCGCAAAAAATATTGTGTAACATGTTGTTCAGTTGTGGCAAATCTAACCTCAAAGAGTCGAAAAACTTACTGCGCAAAAAATACTATGTAACATGTTGTTCAGTTGGGACAAATCTAAACTCCAAGAATCAAAAAACTTGCAGCGCAAAAAATACTGTTTATCATGTTGTTCAGTTGGGAACTTGGGACAAATCTAACCTCCAAGAGTCAAACAACTTACTGCGCAAAAAATATTGTGTAACATGTTGTTCAGTTAGGACAAATCTAAACTCCAAGAGTCAAAAAACTTACAGCGCAAAAAATACTGTGTAAAATGTTGTTCAGTTGTGAACTTGGGACAAATCTAACCTCCAAGAGTCAAACAACTTACTGCGCAAAAAATATTGTGTAACATGTTGTTCAGTTAGGACAAATCTAAACTCCAAAAGTCAAAACACATAATGCGCAAATAAATTTGTGTTACATGTTGTTCATTTAGGACAAATCTAACCTCAAAAGTCAAAAAATAGAATCCAACAAACCCATGACATTTAACAAACAAACGGTGCGTATTAGCGCACCGTGGACAGTTTATCAATCTTCTACAAAGAATATTCAGTTCAATATAGAATAAAAAAGAGCTTGTAGACCATTACTGAAAACTGCCATCAACTGGTCATTCTAATATTTTTACTAGAATCGTTGATGACAATAGAAGTGGAGATGATTTGAAATACTCAACGGCTGTAGCCGTAATTAGTTTTGTTAAGTACTCACAATTTGGATAGCAACCTTTAGCTTTGTGTTTGGTCCTATGCTGAACACATACCTATACCTCCTTTGGAGATACAGGTGACTAAACCGCCACCTTGTATATTAGAGCAAAAAAGTCACGAAGATGCTAAGAAATTACACAGGTCTACAAAAAAAATATGTTTTTAGGTTGTCTTCGATATTTCTACGGGTTTTTTTATTTATAACATAACATAAGTGTATCAGATCAGCACTAGTTTTGTAGTTATGAGATTATGTGTAGGGTATACTTGGGCTTGTTGGGTATTACATGTTGAGTGAAAATCAGGGTTCGAAAATATCCGATATTTATTATAAATATCAAAATATCGGATGTTTATGATATATATCCCATTTATATCAAGTTTGATATATATCCATTTTGTATGAAAGCCATATGAATATTTTATTGTATTATTTGTGTATACTATTTGCATTATTTGTTACATAAACATAATAAATAAATAAATTCATCATTTATTATACAGTTATATTCTAAATACAAAAAAAAAAAAACTTCATAACAACTCAATAATGAAGTAAAATCTGCACTTTGTCAATCACTTTCTTTGTAAAAAATAATAGAATAAACACAAAAAAAAAACTTAATCTTTCGTGACGACATTTTTCTGACACGACTGACGCCATTAGTGCCGGCAGAAGTATTGCCATTTATGGATTAGAACTTCCTATTAGGGAGTATGTTTTAACTCTACTCCACTGCCATCTACATTTAGGAAGAAGAAATACAGTAACAAACCCCAAAAATTACTTAATAATATAAAATGTTTAAACCATTTTTGTATTTATTGATATATATCATAAAATATCATTTGATATAATTATATCCTCGAACCCTGGTGAAAATATGAAGAAAGAGAAAATTTTTTTTTTTTACTTGAGCTCTTCCTATTGATGTAAAACATAAATTCGCGTTTTTTTTTTACTGTTGACTAGAGTGTTATTAAATGACTCGTAAGGAATAGCGAAAAAATCCGGTTAGTTAACAATTTCAATGCACCATTAAGCAATGGTGCCTCAAATTGCCTCTGCTTATTTACCTTTGTCTACACGATCTTGGTGTAGACTAGGACATGCAAATCCAATATCGGTTAAGTAGTAAGAACTGGGAATGGTGCCGGAACCGGTTGTGCATTCCCCCTAGTGTAGCCCAAGGCAAATAAGACAAAAATAATGAAAAAATATCCAACAGTAACGAAATACAACAAAATAAAATACTGTTTTCCTTTTACTTTGTCCCAAAAATACCGGCTATCTCAAAAGTGTTACGCAAAGCGTAAAGTGGCTCTCACACCAAACAACTTTCCACACGTGTGTAATCATCAAGTTGCACGGCCACGGGCTATTAAAGCCCTTCACCTGCATTCCCCACGCCACGCCACTATAATTCATCGTGGAACACGAAATAACACCTTTTGGAACGGTATAAAAAACGGTATGGCCTATCTTAATCTGACTTATGGGACAAAATAGTTGTTTAAATAAAGAGGTCCATCAGCTTCATCGGTCGTGTTGTGTTAATTGGCAAATAGCAACTTTGATAACTTAATGCTACCTCATTAAGCAGCCTTAATATAATGTCAGATTTATCTTCTTTATGAATTGTTAATTCTAAAAAATCCGAACAGCAATTCAATATCCAGGTAATTCTGAGAATCAACGTTGCTTCAACTCATAAAATGCCTTCATTCAACTATTTTTAAATTGGTACCGGAGATTAAGTTCAGGACTCGATATTTCTTTGATAGAAGCTGTGGGCGTTCCAATTTGCAAGTTTTCTAAGCATCTAGCTTCTGCATTGCTGAATGCGTTGTCGGCTTCAAAGAGGGTGGGTAGCTTAAACCGTTGAAGAATGGATATAAGTAATTGCTGACATTTCGTTTTATTCGTTTGACGTATGCACAATCATGAATATGAATAGGTTATATTCATAGGACGTACACAATATTAGTAATAAATTGACTGCGTGGTGTCCGGCTAAGCCAACCCACCGTTTTCTGTGGGTGGGCATTGAAGGCGACTACACCCCACCGGCTACCATAATCAACATGCTTTCAGTGTTCTTGATTTTGCTATTGCATCGATACTGTGCCCGGTTTAATCAACTTATATTTTGCTTTGGCTGCCCTGCATGAACAGGATGATTGAATTAGGATCCATAAAGATGTAGACCGGATATTGGCAACTGGACTTGCAAAATGTTCCTACGATACGATTTATCTCGGTATTTGAGATGAAATAAATACGATTAATATATATATAGAATATATAACCAGAACCTAGATCAAGATGCCGAAAAGACATCAATCTGCATTGCTTTGGAAACTCCCAAGACCATTACTAAAGGGACTTATCATATCTTGTTAATGAACTCACTACCAGTTCTATACAAACATAACCTTATCATTAGGATGGGAACCCGGTTTGAAAACATTGTGACGTAGTATGCTAATCATTGTAAATACTTAATAGTTATCTGTTCCATTGCAGCTATTATTAGGCCGTTGGATGCCATTTTGTCATGGGAAGTCGTTAGGATTGCCATTTTCGCCAAGCTTTGCCGTTAGACGTCATAACCTGATTTTAGAGGCACACGTCTACACTGTAGCAAATGTGTTTAAAGATACACGGAACAACCTTTTATGGTTGAAATTCAACTTCCCGCGACTGCAGCCGTGGGAAGTAGAAATTTCCACGTCGCGCAAAAGCAGTCGGTATAGTTATTTCCAGGAAAAATTGAATTCGTTAAGCAGAATTCCACGATGTAGAGAACGTCATACCTATAACCAACTTATTTTAAGACTGTGATATATAATAAAAATACCGAGTTATTCATTATGTTATGAGTAATAGGGTTAATGTTTAGGCCAGTGGTAATGACATACACACATCAAAAGTGTCTAGGGATCAAGCATTTTTATGTGGATTTCTTGAGATTGAGATGTGGCTTTGTAATAAATTTATGATTTTATAAATTTATATGGATCCTTTTTGGTGCATTTCATAATTTGAATCAGGAACTGTGAATCAAATTCGAGTAAAAGATGAAAATCAGCTGTCAATATTTTCCCTATAAAAACATACAACGCATTGAAGACATTATTAGTGCTACTGTTTCCCTACTACTGATTAAAACCAACGTTATTATGGAGCGGCGACGTCATTTAAGCAGGGAAGAAATGCTCAGAGCCGTGGGAATGATAGAAGCTGGTTCCCGGCAACGTACTGTGGCTTTAGCTCTGAATACAAGTCAGAGTGTTATCAGTCGACTTTGGACACGTTACCGAAGCACTGGTACCGTGGCTGAGCGCCATGGAGGACGGTATCGCTGCACCACACGGAGGTAAGACCGATACATTCAAATCTTAACTCGAAGAGCTCCAACAATAACCGCCATGATGTTAGCCGTGAGGCTTCATCACTCTTCAGGGAACTTAATTAGCGACCAAACAGTCAGAAACCGCTTGCATGAAGTGAACCTTCATTCCCGAAGACCGCTACGGGTACCACCTATAGCAATGCACAATCGTAGGATACGATATCAATGGGCTCTTGAACACAGAAATTGGGCAGAAGAACAATGGCGTTTCGTGTGCTTTTCTGATGAGTCTCGTTTTGGTATGAGACCGGATACAAGACGTATACGACACTGGAGAACCCCTGGACGCCAACAGCGATTAAAATCCTGCCAGGAAGTCCATCCTTATAGTGGTGGAACCATCATGGTATGGGCGGGTATTTGGATCGGCGGAAGAACTGAGTTGATTTGGATCAGAGGCAACCTCAACGCTCAAATTTATGCTGAGACGATTGTATCAGACGTCATCGTTCCTCTACAAGTGCAAATCGGTCCCTTATTTCAGTTAATGCATGATAATGCACGACCGCACACCGCAAGAGTTGTAAGACAGACTCTCGCCGCAGCTAACATCAATGTCCTGCCCTGGCCTGCTCAGTCGCCAGACTTGAATCCGATTGAGCATGCATGGGATATGCTACAGAGAAGAGCTCTGCCGAATATGGAGGGTATCCAGTCGCAAGAAGACCTTTTTTTGTTGTTGCAACGAACATGGGCGGCCATTCCACAGCGTGATTTGGATGAACTCATTTTGAGTATGCCAAACCGATGTTCTTGTGTTGTTAGTGTTCGCGGTAGAAACACGGATTATTAATTGTTTAAGTTACCCAATAAAATTTTAAAGAAAACTGTTATTTCAGTCTTTTTTTCGAACTTTTGTGTTAGTGGTTCAAATGTCAAAAATCCCTTTATTAGGAAAATGGCAAATTTATTTATTAATGCAAAGGTGACTTGGTTTATCGTTACTGTGACAAACGAAAACACTTTATTTGATGAATCCTTAAAGAAAATTTTAATTAATATCAATCAGGAGAAAAGTTATTGCAAAAATATATGTTGATCCCTAGACACTTTTGATGTGTGTAATAGCGATGCAAGTGGGTGAATGCGGTCGTGTCGACAAGCTGGATTGGAATCCGGTCACATTCCTAACGGCACTGCACACTTGCACTGTCGCGTTTGATGCACTTCGCGCGCTCCGTAATATCTGCTATATTATCTCATTAAATTATGCCAATTAACGTGGTACACCGCCATTCGCACCACGCTGTCTCATGCCAGCTACTGAGCCGGCAGAACTAGTCCTATGTTTAGATTGTGTCGTTTACCCAGTTATCGGAGTTTGAATTTAAAGCACTTGAATATTGATGACTGTTTAACCGACTGAGATCGCGATTTTAGATACTCACTACCTCTAGTTTTAATAACCATTATGAGATATGAAACAGCAAGTATTAATACATATATCAAACTTGGAACGCGCGTAGTATAGTCGGCTTGATAAAATATTACAACAACATTCCTTATTCGTAAGAGGTGTTTTACATTTCAGTCACAATGACACTTAACAGCTGACTTTACTACGGAAAGCGTTATTCACGCACAATTTACATTGTTACATGGAACTGAGTCTATTTTGGTCACCGCGTACGCAAATGATGTTTATTTTGTGTGCTCTAACTACAATGGTTTTCAAGGCTTTTAGAATCTAAGAATGGGTTACATTTTTTTGTTATGCAAATTACCTGTATGAGATAAGTCTATGGTCAAAGAAAGAAAAGTTCTATAATGTAAAGTTGTAGAAAAGTAGCTTAATTTTCTAAAAGCGTGGATGTAACCACATCTTCTTTCATATAATGAGTTAAATTGTACCGGGAAAACGTGCAACTGCCTCTTAAAACAACAACAAACTCTACTGTTCAAGCATTTAAATTATTATCTTGTTTATTTGCTGGGTAAAATTCACTCGAAAGATGTATATATAGTTATATTTCATTCTCGAAACTGTTTTCCACGGCTCTGCTGCTTTCCGAGCCGCTTGCGAAAATGAAATACCTTTTACGTTACGTTTCGTTGTGGTTTACGTTAGACTCTCGTATTTTCAACCCGCAACCTTAACGATTACAGAGCGGTTTTGTCTGTTTTGCTTTCCTGACTTGCGGTAACCACTGATCCCTGCAGTACTCGAGACTACAAACAGCCTTTCGTATCTCTAAATGAACTTTTCATGAGGCCCTTGAAGGCGGTTTTGAGGCAATGGGTCACCGAGATTTTATTCGGGTTTCACTTATTGCGTATTACAAAATATAGGGCAAGCTTTTCTTTATTCTTTATTAGGTACTTCTGAGAGACGGACGCTTCAGATAAATGTTGTACCTATATCTCTTCAAAGTATTGGTATAAACTTTTTTCTGTGAGTCTGTAACATTATTGAGTACTATTGAGATGACATAATAGTACATATTATGAAACAAATAGGTTAGGTGCGTATCGAGGGCGGTGCGCGGCCTGCGCACCTACCCGCGGGTCAATTACTGCATAAATCAATACGGATGTCGCCCTATGCGGTGGCTCTTTGTTCCAGCCGACTGGAGAGACGAGGCCCGTCTCGGCGGCTCCAGCTCTGTCCGGAAAACTCGCTGAGGTATCGCGGGTTCGGATGATTACTTATTAACGTAGGTGGAGGCTGGCTGGCGCGGGCGGGCCGCTGCGAGCTCGTCGCGCGATCGATGCCGAGGCGGCCAATGGCGCGCCGCCGCCCCCCAGCGCCCGTACCCTGCGCAACCCTCACCACACCCCGCGCACGCCGCACCCCGGCACACCGCCCCCATAAATCATTGAATCCGCCATAAAACACCCCAATGTTCGTAAAAATGTAACTCTAATTGGCGAACACAGGTCTCATATCTCCTAGTCAAACTACATCCGGAAGCCTTCAGGACAAGGCCTTAGTTTGGAGACGTAAAACATTGATCAAAGAGTAATACAGATCCCGCTCGCTCGCTCGTTTCCCTCGTCGGAGCGGGGCTCGTACGAATAATTGAATTTCCATCATAGAACAAAATGAGAGCTGAAAACTGAAGCGGGCGACTTTGTTGGCACAGCGAATTATTTCGAACGTCAATTATTTAGTCACGGTATCTGTCTGAAAATTGATATTACAGTAAAAGCGCATTAATTTTACAGGCACATTAGAGAGCTTTCGACAAAAAGGGTTTTTATTAAGCCCTGCGCATATGTGATGAGTTTTTATAGCGCTGTCCGTAATGAAGTACGAAATTAATAAATCGTGGTTTGTTTTCATTAAGAGCTTTACTTCTAATTAAGTGTTTTCCCCTTATCTCGGAACGATTGATACAAACTTGAGTTATAAGTCGAGCTACACGATAACTGATAAATGCTTGCACTGACTGGACAGGTCCACTCAAATCTGTGCGGTTCTTTCTTCAAGATACCATCTCAGACACTAATCTGCATAGTCCTCATGTGAGTTAACCAAGATTATGTCTGGACTTTAAAAGAGACTATGACCTCTGAGTTTGTTTCGGCTGTTTCTTCTCAGAGTAGTCAGGTACGAAACACCGGCCCCATCTAGTTTAAAAAAAGAGACGTGTAAAAGTGTTTTTAAAAACCTATTTGCAAAATAAACATTTATCATTTAACAAAATATTGTTTACCTTTCGTAAAACTAGTGTACAATTGGTTTCTGGTGTTTGATTGATATCACTCTCATTGATCAACGATGGACAAAAAGTCCATGTAAAATATAAATCAGTTATGATCTATCTATTGCACAATTTGTTTTGCAAACAGAAACATGTTTATAGTGCACTCAATGAATCGCGGGACACAAACGAAGCTATGTTATGACAGTACTAATCTATAATACCTTCGTGTACAGTCCTGAAGATTATGAATGAGTACGAAAATAAATTGAGAACCTTATCTAAATGTTTGAATCTCGGTATTCACGAGATTCTTTCACAATAAAATAATGATGTTATTTTTGTCCCGAAATACTTTTAAGCGTTACTAGGATTATTATTGTTGAAGCTTTGGCCCCCTTTTTGTGATTTTAAATTCATTGATTTGAAGAAATGCATCTGCCTGGCCTTTTCAGTTTTTAGTCTCAATAAATAAAACATCATGTCGTTGGTGTTTCTTTAGGCGTTCCGTCAGTCAGTCAGGTTTCTATGAAGTCATCTTTTAAGAGGCATAGAGTGTACAGCTTGGCCGACCAACACACTACTTTCAATTTAATAATTAATAATTCAGTTGTGGTTGGAATTTACGAACAGATAGCCAATTTGCTGAGGAATGCCGACGTTGCTCAGCAAATTGTCTGTACAAAACTAGATAAAAAACTTAAACTCGATGTCAATTAAAAACTGAAGTTTCCTATACCCCTCGCAATAAAAGCCGTAAGGATTATTTCCATGGACCATTAATGCATTCCCTAAAAGTTACCTCCAATGATTTGCAAATTTTGGACCAGTTTACTTCGGAACTGTCATTAATATGACAATTCCTACCGCAATCATGCCGGTCTCATAACCCTTATTAGATTAGGAATTCATGATCTTATTCCCTTCCATCTTAAAAATACCATGTTATCATTATTGTAACCATCATCTGCCTAGCCTTTTCCCTACTAAGTTGATGTCGGCTGCCAGTCTAACCGGATGCAGCTATCTGACCTCCACAACCCAATTGGCCCTGGGTAATATGATACCCCTTGGTAGGACTGGTTGTCGAGACTTTCGGGCCAGTGACTACCTGTAACGTCTGTCAAAGATCTACTAATGACAGCCGGGACCGATGGCTTAACACGCTTTCTGAGGCACGGAGGAAACTCGGTATCTAATGGGTGGTCACCCATCCACAGACCAAGCTAGGCAAGCGCGGCTTAACCTAAAGATAGAAATGAGTGGCTGTTATTATCTAGCCACTAGCCGTTATGGGTTACCAATAATGGATGTTCAGGTTGCGCTTACAAAATAGCCTCAATAATATGCTTGTCGTAATTGCTGGCTCTGGTGTAACACCGCCGAAGAATATGTTAGAACAGGGTTAAGTCTAAGTCTGTTAAACTTGTCTAAAGACAGGCGCGCTCGACTTCTTATTTACATTTGCACGTTATTCCGAATTCCAAAGGCTCCCGAATTCGGTTTACGACCTCGTGTTATTGCGCTAATATTGAAATTGACGGTAATGGGGCCGTTTCTTTATCTGTGCCTTTGTTATTAGCTTTCTACGCGTCTCGATAGACTTGTACCCTTAAATTATTTTAGGGAAACTGATTAGACTAGGCCGTAAGCTCGTAACTTCCTAACCCATGCAAAAGCATTTACGTGATTATTGTGTCAGATTTAAGGCGTCATTCCTTGTTTCTAGCCTTTTCTGTTCGGAGATTAAATAAATGATCTTTGAAGTTGATTACTAAACTTCCATTGTATTGTTTCAGCCGCCTCGGGGCTACGGTGGGCCCCCTTACGGGGGTGCCCCGGGCGGTCCTCAACAGCCCCCGGGGGCGTACGGCCCGCCTGGATCGTACCCTCAACGGTACCCCCCACCAGGACCTCCAGGTGCTCCCAACTCAAGACCGCCTTTCTCGCCACACCAGGTATGTGATCATTTGTTCACTAATTGTGCTTTAGTATTAGCTCGTGAGTGGTCGCAGGCGCTACTGTAAACACGGGCTTCTCTGAAGAAGCCCGTGCACGCACGTTGGGCACGAACCAAGACTGATCTTGGTTTGTGCCCAATTGATGGCAATAGGCTCGCCCCCTAAAGCACGTGACTAAAATATATGTAACTGGCGAAATTAAGGTGCGCTATTAGGTACACATTTGTCTAACCCTTGGGGGATAACAGGCGCGATATTATGTTCGAATACTTTGACAGATATGTTTAAAGGGTCGAAACATTGAGTTGCTCGGCTAGTTGTATCAGTTTCTTTTATCATGGTGTGACTTGGGAGACGAATCCAGAATCCAGATTTCATTGTTGAATTAGCTTGAATAGGAGATAATAATAATAAAAACTAGCCAAGTGTGAGTCGGGCTCGCGCACGAAGGGTTCCGTAACACTATCAAAAAAAAATACACGTTAAATATTTTATTTTATTCTGTTTTTAGTATTTGTTGTTATAGCGGCAACAGATATTCATTTTCTGTGAAAATTTTATCTGTTATATACATATAGCTATCACAGACAGACGGACGGACAGTGGAGTGTCAGTAATAGGGTTCAGTTTTTACCCCTTGGGTACGGAACTCTAAAAAAAGTATTAATAGAAACTGCTCTGGGTCTGCAATGTGAGTATCAGCAGTATGTGCTGGAGGGCTCAAAAGACGCTAACTTGGCCTTTAATATCGCAAGATCCGCATGATTTGTTGGCCCAAACCTTGTCACACTAAGATTCTGCTTCATTAAACCATTTTGGGAAAAAATATAAGTTGTATTTCTTCGGTGAAAATAGCTTCAAAAAGAATCCGCATCTATATTTTTAGAGCAAACAGCCAATAAATTGACTGTGGCATAGGCTAAATAAATTTGGATTTTTAAAATAGGTAGCAGAGACGAAGATTCTCGATCAATTCACTTTGTAGAACACACAATTTTATTATTTTATTGTAGACGACTTAAAATAGTGTTAATGTAAAGTGTCTGGTAAAAGAAACTAGTTTGAGAACTGGTCTATCTTTGAGCAGGAGACTTGTTGAGTTTTTGCACAACACATTAACATACATGCATGCAAATAAACTGCAAGAAGATTATGCCAAGTTTGCTTGAATATACTAGGACGAATGGTGTATTCCCGTTGACCCCACCGCGGCCCCACTGGTGGGGTCAGCGGGAATTGATTAAAATAATTAAAAATTGTTCCCGTTGACCCCACCATATTTTTGAGTAATAAAATATTACTCAAAAACATTGCATAGGATCGAGTAGTGTTAGTACAGTTGTGCTAGTTATTATTATTATTCACTAACCTGACGAACAGTACTAGGCGAGCATAAATCCAAGAAGGTATTTATTACTAGAAGATCGTACTTATATCCAGAATTATAAAAATACATACAACCTTGAGGTCATGCCAGGCTGGTACTTTTTGGAGAACATATGTGTCATATTATATGCCTCACTGGCAACAAACGGGATTTTTTTTCCAGTTTGTCGCCAGGGAAAATATACAAGACCGTGATCAGAGCTGTCGTACTGTATGGATCGGAATATTCGGAATGTCTATTAATTCCCGCTGATATCATTGAGGTTTATTTAATTCCTTATTTTTCTTATCTAAAGGTAGTAGGGCAGGGTAGTGGGGCCAACGAAACGACGGGTTTGTGATTTCCCGTTGGCCCCACCAGTGCGGCCATGGCAGTGGGGTCAGCGGGAATACACCGAACGAATCTATAATTCTGAACTTAAGACTTTCATGACGGCTAAACTGAGTTGAGTCTTACAGCTAAGTTTAATCCAGGGTAGTGACATTGGGTATCTTTGTTGGTGTTTAGGTTAGCTTCTACCAACGCTCGTGTCTATTTCAATCATTTATGGATTGAACGGTAGTTACAGCTAAATGATTTGTATACGCTAACAGATTGTCATTTTGTGACGATCCGTTCAACCATGATCAATTCAACAGTAAAAATGGCAAGAACTAATTATAGTCATATAGTGCATGCTGATATGCATCCATTATATGCCGCAAAATAAATAGTGATTGATGACCATATACCTAAACGTATATGCTGGGCCAAGGGTTAATGCCCTCTATACTCAATTCCGACCTGCGAAACGTCTTAGCGTAAACCGCCATGTATCAATATCCATAGCAAATCAATTTGTGCTATCTATTGATTCACCAAAGCCCTTTGCCAATACAACCTCCATGTTTGTGTAAATATAATTCTGTACCGATAAAAACTACTGTCCAATTTCATAGAAGTGCTACGATGTTTGCCAGAAACCTTGTTTAGATAAGTATTTATGTCTTGAACTGGCGCTTAAAGTATTTAGACAATTCAATTTATCTCCACTTTCTGCACGGACAAATGTAACAAATGTTGCCTGAAATGTTTCAAAAATTCTTTTTGGGGTTAAGGTTTTCCATTTCTTAAAATACTATCTACCAAAACCAAGCGACTTGAGGTTTTTGATACAGTTAACTGTCCGTAAATTGTCCAAATACACCTGCTTTTCCAATCTCTGCACTCAGGGTTTGTCATCTTACAAATACATATTCCTTTTGATAGCAAAATGCGAGATAAGTTTTAAGCAGATACGGCGAGCATTTATAAAGCGATTCATGAGTGCACGCTGCCGTAAACTTGTGTTTGTGCCTTTTTGAACGACGCGATATCTGAATGGAAGCACCTTTCAATTTATGTACATTGAAAACTGAGAATCAGATATTATATAAAGTTAGTGCCAATTAAGTTAATTGTTTGTGTGAAATGCCTATGTAATGAAACACATTTCCATGGATTTCAAGCTTTATCATTAACACTGAAAACGTGATATTTACCACGTTTACTATTTGTTTTGATATTTCGGCGCAGTTGCAAGCATTGAAGAACTGAATTACTGCTTATCCGTGATGCTTGCAACAGCGCCGAAATATCGGGAACTCGAAACAAATAGTAAATATCCCATTTTCAGTGTTAATGATTATGTTAGTAAGTCAGTTTAAAAAACTTAAACTCAAGCTATTTAGTTTATCTGTATATCTTACAGGAAATGCTTAGTTCTAAAGAGGTATCCTAGAAGGCATGTCGGTAGAGGCATATTACAGCTATAACGATAGCCATATCCGGTGGCTACCCCGTCGACTACAGCGCTATTAAAAACTTGTTTCTTTAATAGATTTTACATCCTTCGCGGGAAAAGATTTTAAGATTTTTTCTTTACTTAATTAATATAAAATCTAAAGAAATCGCAGGAAATGTATACCAAAACAGTTAACGTTAATTTCCTAATACGAATTTTCTTAAAAGTCCTTGCTCAATTGCATTCATGAAACATTTATAATAAAAAACCATGGAGAAGAAATGATCTGTAAACGATTCTGACGATGTCGTCTTCTGAGAAATATGTTTATGCTCGGTCTTCGTGTTCGAGGATTCATATTCAAGTCCGAAACTAGAGAGCCGACTCGAACGTTTCTCAGAATCGTTGAGCCGGCGGCGGCGCGGCGCGTCGGAGCCTCATCCACTCACGTGAACATAAACGTTCTATCATACTTAAGCCGTCTTCGAAGGAACACGACTCTAAAAGCCATAGGCGCAAGTTCTAACTTAGCTTGGAGGCTCAAGATACGCTCGAATGACGTAAGCCGCTCCGCGCGCTCGCTGACGTAAGCTCGTTGTGCAACGGAGCTAGAGGTACGTTTGAAGCAGGGCTCTTGGAGCGAACTCGTGTAGAAATCGATGTTAAGAAATGATTTTACTACGAACAAGGCCGTTTTCAAAACATCTCTATGTAGTTTGGTATAGACTACCTTAATAATGTGCTTTGTTTTCAATAAGTAAAGTCGTCCATCCTGCTTTTCAGGACCTCAAAAATATATGTAGAATATCGAACAATCCTGACTTCGCACATTCATGACTACTAGGTTTTTGGATTTAAGTTAGTACTCAGCTATGAAACTGATTAGGGTTCCGTAGCCAAATGGCTAAAACGGAACCCTTATAGATGCGCCCTGTCCGTCCGTATGTCACAGCCATTTTACACCGAGACTGTTGGCGCGACACAGAATTTGGTGAGAAGCTGTCTTTTCTATGAATCGCTATACAAAAGTAACGTGAAATTATGAAAAAAAACATAGGTGAGGCTCTCCATACATGTAACGGAGGGTTGAAAAAAATAAATTCAATTTATATAACTATGTGACGTGTCTATCGCCAACTCTTGAAAAATGATATCGAGGTTCCTAAAACTTTTGTTTTTTTAAGTCAATGGTTGATGAGATATTTTCTTCGAAAGCCGTAAATATTGTGTCTCTTCCTCAGATTTCTAAAGTAAGAGGAGGAAAGTTTTGAAAAAAAACCATAGGTTCGTAGAACGTTAAAGGACCGTTCAATGGAAATTGGTTTGTATAAGGTGTGATATTTAATTTTTGAGATACTTCTTCATCAAACTGCAGCAGTAACTTGGGTCTTGATTAACATACGAGTAGTATGAAAAAAAAATAGTTTAGCTGTTGAGTGTAAATTTAAATCATTTTTTTTTTAACAAAACATGTTTGTTATATTTGTATTGTTTGGTGCTACGGACGGTTTTTGAATTAAGTACGGGGAGGATCATCAAAGATAGATATTTACCAGTCGTAATAAATATTATTTTTCCTATCAGCGTTATTTATATCTTAAAGATAGAGCTGCATGAGAAATACTTCGTTGGAAAGTGAAAATGGCATATTCAATGGTTTATTCCTAAATCAAGGTGTATTAATATGGTTCATGTAATGTAATAAATACTGTTCTTGTCGGTGAAGATAGACTTGAGATCTAGAGCAGATTAGAGAAATGGCAACAGAAACTGGAGAATGTTGGCTTGAAAATCAGCAGTAAAACTGAATACATGTTCTGCGATTTCGGCGGTCTCTCCAGTTCTGCAGCCATAACGCTAGATGGCGCGCTCCTTCCAGTCTACTCCGACTTTCGGTATCTCGGTTCACTCGTGCAAAGCAGATCGGAGATCGGAGTGTTAAGCGCAGAATTAACACTGGATGGATGAAATGGTGGCAGGTCACGGGAACAATATGCGACTCCTGCATTCCCCTTAAACTCAAGGGGAAGGTTTATAAAACCATGGTTAGACTTGCTGTCTTGTATGGAACAGAATCTTGGGCCAAAAATAGGATGAATGAAAGGCATTTGCACATTGGCTGAGATGAGAAAGCTAAGGGGACGTGTGGTGAAACGTGAATGGATAAAATAAGGAATGAGTACATAAGAGGAAGTCTGAAAGTGACGCATGTGCCTGAAAAGCTGTGTGGTAATCGGTTATCGTGGTATGGACATGTGATGCGGAGGAATGAGGAAAATGTTGAGTATAGATGGCTATAAGAGTAGAGGAAGACCAAAGAAACGATGGATGGACTGTGTGAAGGATGATTTTGGCTAGAAAGGAGGTGACTGCTGAGATGACGAGTAATAGAGAAGTATGGAAGAAGAAGACATGTTGCGCTGACCCAAAATGAGTTGGGCTAAGGGCAGGAATGATGAGGACAGTGCAGGGGGATTAGAACACTTGAGTTTACTGAATTAGCATCAGCCGTTTGAAATTCAAAACTAAGTAACTTGAAACTTTAAAGTTGGCTACCAAGAAAAAGAAAAAAAAAAACATTTTCATTCATTCAAACGATCAAATAGCTCTTTGTATCTTATATGAAGAGGCCTTTCACAGTCAAAAGTGTTAAAAAAGGCTCTCTTTTACAAACTTGTCGACTATTACTCATTATTAAGCTTCTCCGAAATCGTTTGCTATATATTCCTAGTTTTCTGGTTTTACATGATTTGTTATAAGATTTATAGTCTTGCCAGATACATTTAATTATATAGAGACACGTGGTTGAACTGAAATAAAACCATAATCTACTTTAATAAAAATCAATTGCCTCAAGATAACGGAGCATCACTTGAGGATGGCTCGACCGATTTCGAATCGATTTTAGGGTACACTACAAAAAATGAAAAAAAAACCGAACCCTTATAGGATCACTCGTGCGTCTGTCTGTCTGTCCGTCCGTCTGTCACAGCCAATTTGCTCCGAATCTACTGGACCAAGTCAGGTGAAATTTGGTAGGATGGTGTAATCCTATGACCCAAACAGATGTGCAAACTAAATATATATTTTTTTTAAATAAGGGTTATTTCCGGGGAACAAATTAGGAATTTCTCGAAAGAGCTCGTTATGAGGATCTCAAATATATTTTTGTTATTATTGTAAAATAAATAGTTTTGATTTTATTCATGAAATAAGACAAAATCTGACCATTCCCCCCTGGATCTCCGAACCTACTGAGCCTAAAATATTTAAAAAATTACAAAATATTGTTCATTGCTTGTAGATTACAGGAAAACCGGTAGGAAATCTATCAATTGAAAAATATAGTTGTAAAGTCAATTTATAACGTTTAAACATTTGACTTTTGCATTGTACGGAACCCTCTTATTTTGTTTGTGTTCGTAATTGTCAGGGCAAGGTTTGTATGAAAGAAAGTTTTGAAAAAGAAAAATCTTTAGTATTGCACCCGTGAGAAGCCGGGACGGGTCGCTAGTAGATTATGATTATATCATCAACTAGCGGCCCGTCCCGGCTTCGCACGGGTGCCTATGTTACTCAGGGTGAATGAATGGTGAAAGAATGTTTGAAATCGGCGCAGTTGTTTTTGAGTTTATTCATTACAAACATACACACAAAAATACAAAACTTTCCTCTTTATAATATTAGTGATGACCAACAACCCGCCCCAACTTCGCACAGGTACCTAGTTGACTAAAACTCCCAATCGGCATGTTTTTTTCCTCATATTTCAGTCAGTTTACATGAAACCTTCATTAATTTCATACAAATAAACCTTCCTCATGAATCACTCCGCCCATTGGTGAAAATCCAGAAAAAAAGTAAGAAAAACAGAATGGGCTAGTAACGACACAGTCGATATTCCGGATACTTGAATATAGCTTGTAGTCGTAATATTCCGAAATTAGTATTTCGGTAAATATAAGTAGAGGTCCAAACAATGTTGTTAGCTAATTAGCGCATTGTTTTTCTTTGTAACAAGACACTAAGCAATGCGTTAACGTCCTCATTAAATATAATTGCGCTAGAATGGGTTTATCGTAGAATTTGGAATGAGCCTAATTCAAACTTATTAGTTTCCTAGCAAGGAATTTTCGGGTTGCTTCCAGACTAATACTAATATATCATTGACAGTTCCGAATAACGGATCTGACGTACAATGTTTATTGAGTTTTTTATCGCTATCGGTACGTAAAAGGAAACGTTAATAGGTCTATAGTAAAAATCTAAGGCTAAAACTAATCAAGCTTGGCCAAAAAAGTAGTTTTATTAATGGAGTTTTTTTGTCTTGCTTTAAATTGATATTGTTGTTTCTGTATAAAGTGATAAAATAAAGTGCCAAAATTCATTTCTAAACTTTTGTGGTTGCTTTGAATAAATTGGCAATTTTATGTACCGTGGCTCCCACACAGCACATAAATTAGCTACATACTCAATTAATGTAAAATATCGACAAAGATAATGTGAGCATTCAACATTATTCATTGATTTGTTCGTTTTTGTTGACTGTTTACCAATAATTCAGCACATGAAGGTAGAAAAAAGAGGCTTCCTAGAATTTTAAGAAATAATCAGGATATTACATCCATTCACATTTCGCTATAGTCTGTTTTTTTAACAAACGAGTAGTACTGAGTATGTCCCTCGCGCATTTCCGATATTGACAGAGTGAGATGGGTCATTGGTCGGGGTTGGGCCAACGCCTTTGTTCTTATTTTGAAATTGTTAAGGCCTTTATGTTACGGACTATAAGTTGATTCCGTGGACCAATAGAAATGCAGTCAAAATACTCAATACTCGTTTGTTAAAAAAAAACAGACATGTTTTAAGTCCTTTGAAACTGGGGGCGAGCCTATTGTCACAAATTGGACACAAAACAAGACTAGGTCTCTACCGAGACATTCCTAATATTAAAACTAATCAAACTTCCTGACCTGAGAATGGAACCCAGGATTTTATGCTCAGAAGTATAGTTTACGGCCGCTAGACCAAAGATACATTGAGAATTATGTAAATAAATACTGACATAATCCAGTACTTTATCATACCATCATCCATACTTTATCCATTTACAGCAAATATTTTACGCAATACAAAAACTCAGTAGTCTGAAAATCAAAACTTACTACTGAAAATCATCGTAAGGCTGGTCGACATTTTTTGTTCATTTTGCACAAGTACAAGTTAAGCACTACTAGATTCGTAATCAGTACGAATCTGGTGCTGATATCTGGTCTTAGTTTGATGTAAGAGATCACATCAAACTTTAGAACCGACGGTAGAGTCACAATCTTACCACCAATATATTTTTCACCAACAATCTACCCACTGTAACTAATTAATAAAGAAGATGCCAGGTTTTCCAAAGTTGACCTTAACAGTAACTTGTATATATTCAAACATCTTAGGTCCGAAGTATCAATAACACTTGATAGTAAACTGAACTTGTGACGGCACACGGCAGCACTGTGTAAGATCGGCGATAAAGACGTGCTACGTCATCAAGCTCGTCGCACACACGATCAGCTGAAATGTTCACAACTTGCAGTGTTTAGATGTGCTCAAAGTGGTGTCGGGGGTGAGTCCCCGAGACTATGAGATAGGTAGTAGGTGGTGTCTTGAGTGCGAGTATTGCGGGCTCGAGAGATACGGCCCGCATCCGGGTGCAATGAATGCGACGACGGTTTCAAGGGCGCGCCTCAGGTGATGACGTACGCGCACCCCTACCACCCCCAACTCAGCTCCCGCGGGTGTTCCGGCACCCACCTAATAATGCACGTCTACGCCCTGTCTACCGCGTCCGCACTCGTTGCAACCTTGAGTGCTCTCGGGGACACCCCTGTTCGCACCTCCGGGTGAGGCCTTTAAAAAACTCGCCGACCGCAACACAAATGGACCGGCACAAAAGAACTCCGTAAAACTTGAACACCACAAAAGTCACACTTAACAGGTTATCTAATTTTGTGTACAGTTTCGTAAATTAGAGCCTATTGATATTGAGTGATACCGAGGCCGACGGCCGTCACGCCCTCGAGCTTGTCGTTCGTTAGCGCCGCTACAATTAGACTGTGTAGTTAATATCACGTTGATAGCTCTCTAATTATCATAATAATAGTGGAGGCACACGGGCGGGGTGGCGGCCCCGTCAGCTGAGCGAAAACGAAAGTAAACAGAACTCGGTCAAAGGGTTTGTACTCACCTACCCGCAATATTTATGTGGGTACGGGGGGGTGTACCCCACACCCGATCCAGTCACCCTCCTTTGATGGATTGGTTGGCGACTGGCGCGGATGTTCGACTGAAACTCAGCCAAACTCAGTTGCCAAGCATTAGTCTCGATTTCCCGCTATGTTCTGTTCGGCAAACTTTTACCGCGAAATTATTATTCAGTGAAAGTTCTAACAATTCTTTGTATTTTGTTTTGGACGCAGACGACCTACCACCCGACCCACCCTCACCTCCTTTGAAACTTACTATGTACACTGACGAATTGTTCGAATCGACTACGAAAATGTTTATTTTGGAAAAGCTTTTGTTGCATAATATATCTGCTTTGATTTACAATTACTACTTAGTGTTCCTCTTACTGTCCAATGCCATTAAGCGTGTCTGTCCAATGTTATTAAGCGTGTGTCACAAATCGTCTACCGTTCCCGTATAACGCTAATGGGAATGACAATGGCTCTTAGCAGTACTGCCTGGTATTCAATAGGTTTCGGCTTTACCGGTAAATGAACGCAGCATATCCAATTACACAGTAGCTTTAGTCAGAGCCCACTATGCAAGAGTCAGGTTAAGCTGATTATGACTTTGCTATTTCGGATCTAACATTTTAACATTGGCGTATGCGTTCCTGAAATAAGCGACACTTCAATAAATAAACCCACGCAAACCAGAGAGGCAACACAACCCGGCTACCTGCCTCAAAAACACATTCCCATAATACAAACTAATCGATTCTAAAACTGGTTGGGCACTACGATTACAATGTCACATGCGCTATAATTACAAACATATTGTTTCGTTATCAAGAACAATAACACGTAACAGGAGGCCGTGAACTGTTGACGTCACGATTATTATTCAATTATCGCCAGCCGGTAGGGGGAAACATAAAAAGTGAATGACTCCTCTTGACCTGGATTAGTAAATATCAGGCCAACCTTATCTGCAGCCTTGAAACGTGACGCGGAAACTGGCTGCCGAGTGAAAGCATTGTGCGACTGACTGATGCAATGAATGTCTGCATTGTCAGCAAGATCTATGTCGAGGACGAATGGAGTCGATTTATGCTAACTGGTATAGTTATTGGGATTTATTTTTAACGTATTGTAGTGATCTTACTTTTACCCAACACGGCTAGTACACAGACGGTAACTAAATACAGCGTTAGGTTTATCTAAGTGAATGAGTTGAAGCACTACAAAAACCCGTATGTTTTCAATCAAGATTATCTTCCAAAAAACTCGTACTGTAATCCAAGTCATGTAATTGAGTCTAAATTGGATGCTAACTTCAATCTAAACGCAAATTACTTATCCAATAAAACCTGAACGATGTTTTTACGATGTTATTGCGTTGCATGTTTCCCTGCGAAACGTTCAATTAATTGAACAACGTGTGCATTGCATCAAAACCGCCGGCACAACTAGAAACGGCCAACAATGTCGGCGGAACGGCCAATCATGTTACGTCATCCGATAGTAGTGGAGCTCTTTCGTGCTGGTATAATATACATACAGATATATTTACATAGGCACTAGTAGGCGTAGATGCGTTGCGGTGCACTCGTTTGCAAGTAAACGGGTGTGCATAATGGATGCACGGTCAAGGCCGTTCGTGGTCGCCGACCCTGCTCTTGCACGTGCCCGTTGTATACCAACTATGTATTTAATGTGCGAGTGTGTGTGTGAACATCATTAATAGTTATATTAGCGTGAACTTGTTGTTAAGGACGGTTAACAAAACCCGTTTTGTGACAATAGCTTGCTTGTCGTCGCGGTCGTACTGCGACAAGTCATTGTCAACCGGATGACATTTTCGAGGGGAGCTTTTCCGTGTGACAATAGCAAAAAAGGTTTTGCTTTTAGAGTGCTTTTTGGGAGTCGATGTGAAAGCAGAAGTAAGCAAGGTTTAGTGATGTCTGCTTAGTCTCTTCAAAAGGAGTCGTGAACTCGTGTTGTTATCATGTTTGGCTTAAAAAGTCTCATCATAACATCACAAAATAACCAAAAATCTTCTAAAACAGACAATGTCATACCCATTACGAAGGATTTGGTTAAAAGATTACTTCTATTTGTCAGACGGACAACAATGCTATTACCATAATACCTTCAAGCTTCAATGTCTCGAAGACCCCGAACGAGTGTATAACAAAAAGGTTGGTAATTAGAGTGAGCGTGCTCGCGATTCTGAGTCACGGCCAAGGACACGAGAGCTTTGTCGGCTGTGATTAATTGAGTGTTCCCATTTCAATTGCTGCTCGATTCATTATTACAACACCGGTTACATTTTATGCGAACCCCAAGCAATGAAAGTTTTATGCGGAGAGTCGGAGACTAATATTGCTGCTTAAAATCTTTGTCAGATTTGACATTATGGCTTCTTTGATGCTTTGTGATTTGATGATGGAAGTTCTACAAAATAAGCATATTCTTGTAGCAAAGAAGTAAATAGGCAGAAACTGCTTTAGCTAAACATTTCTCCATTACTTCCCGAGATCTGAACGAACAGGACATGTGACGTGTTTCAAGAGCTACCACAGATAGTCCTGATTTAACAGAATCGAGAACCAAGACATTGTAGCCATTCTTGTAGTCTCAGGGGTATTGTGCTAGCCTATCAAGTCAAGGAAAGTCTCTTGGGAGTAATACACACCAACAAGTGGGTTAACTATGCTACAAATTGTTGATCAATTAATGTAGGCAAGTTGTCTTTCTGCTACCTCATGAATTGCAGCTCGGTTTGTGTTACTTACAAAAACCTAAAAAAAGTCTCATGAAAATACGACCACTATAAACTTCGTTGCTATAAACCTTTTTGTCTAATTGTACTCAGCTACTACGTTTTTGAATAAAGAAGAAACAAGAATTGTCCACTGAAGTTCAGTGGACAATTCTTGTTTCTTCTTTCGTCATCGCTCGTTTTGCAAAAGTTAGACGCGATGTAAAATGCATAAAAATGGCCAAACTCCTATCACAATAATTTATAACATAAATTAATGTAACAGGCGAATCTAAAAGGTTGTGATATAAATGAAAATGAACGTCTCGTGTTTCCGAGCGTTTCGCATGCAACGATCATTCGACTCCTTCAGCCGAATTTACACCAGACGCGGGGCGATAAACACTCAATGTTTTACGGTCTTGTACGGAAGTAAAGGGGGTCAAAGTCATCGTTATATCAACCGGAACACTTCTTGAATTTGCCGGTTTCCCAAATCTTTTATATTGCACGGTTGTTCAATGTAGCAGCTATCACCCTCTTGAAGTTTTCGATCTATGTCGGGAACTTGGTAACTTCATGCAACTTCTTTATTTATACTTGAGTGAGAAAGCTCTTAATTAATTATTAAGTGAAGTGATATAGTGACTATATTCCGTAGCTATATTTTGCCGCGTCCAGAAGAGAAGGAAGTAATGCTCAATGCCAACTAATGTAGTGCTGGTGGAACAGGTTCTCTCTAATATGATTAATTACGCACCGAAATAGATGAAGAAATTGATGGCCGAATCAACTAAATCGACTACAGAAATTCTCATCTAACTAGCTCTCAGCCAACTCTACAACTTTCTTCTGTAACTATAATTAAAAGTATATTTGAATTTGTGCAGGGCTATGAGCGAGGCGGATCCCCTCAGCCGCCAACACAGCCACCAGGCGCGCCCAGCCCGGGTGCTGGTCAAAGTGCATCTGGTGCCATGTCACCCACCCAGGACTCGCAGCACCCGCCCCATATGCCGCCGCATGGGGCGCAACCACCGCCACATCAGGTATGATCCCCGAAATTCATTACTTTAAAGATCGTTGATTGGACCTTTCCACTGGTAGACCAAAGGTTTCGGTACAAAAATGGCACAGAGAAAATAACCTTACCTAAAATTATTTAAAAATGAGCTGTCTTGAACCACAGTATAAATATATCTTGAACCCAAGGAAAAATTCGACCTTTCTTTCCAACTAAAAGAACATGATTGCTGTACGGATTGTTGAAACGACAATTTTCGCGTGTAACTAGACGATAGCCACAAATTGTAGAAAACATTCACATACACATATCGGTACGGTGTCGTAATCACAACGAAGGACAACCGTGTTGACGTGATGTAATTTATTGACAGGTAGATAAGACCGGCGCCGTCCAGTCCACCTGCTATACTTTGTAAATAATCCTTTTGTTGTGTTTTACGACCTTGGGGTAGCCCCCAAACCGGAACCCAGCTGACGGGTGATATCTACTATTGAATCCGAGTCACCCCTGAGATTTGTGCGTAACAATACTGGGAAAAAAAAAACAATAACTTTTGGCAACTGACATTATTGTGGTTATAATTATTAGCACCTCTATTCAGACTGAGTCATGCATTATGTCCGAAGGTTGAAATAGATTATTCTAATAAGAACTTTTTTTTATTATGACATGAATCACAATGCTTGGCTTCTAAGGTATTTCCCACTTGATAAAATACAGGAAGAAACAGATTTTATCGGCTAACGCAGTTTTCATAAGTAAACTTTTGATTCAAAACTGCTAGTCACTTCGATGTTACACACTTTCGGCATAGTATCAAAGTGACCAAAGTCGTAAACGCAATCTCGTTTTATCGGAAGCGGAGAATTTGTCCTATTTATTAAATCCGGTAATCATACAGATGTCCGGAAACATGAAGTGTTGTAAATAAGCACGTGCAAAGACAGTTAATCTTGTGAGTTAGAAACAGGTTTGAAGGGAATGTGGACACTAACACCCGCCTCACTTTTCTGTTTGCAAGTTTATTAGAAAGAAAAGAATTATATAAAACTGAATCGCGTTTTAATTATAAGTTATCGCACGAAAAAAAAAATCTTCAAAAACATGTATTAAACAAAAAAATAAATACTTTATTTCAATACAGTGACAACATTGTTACAGACATCGTAAAGTACACAGTCCCACAGACTTTTTAACTCATCATCATCATTCTCCTGCCCTTATCCCAACTTATTTGAGGTCGGCGCAGCATGTCTTCTTCTTCCATACTTCTCTATTACTCGTCATCTCAGTAGTCACTTCCTTTCTAGCCATATCATCCACCACACAGTCCATCCATCGTTTCTTTGGTCTTCCTCTACTCTTATAGCCATCTACATTCATACTCAACATTTTCCTCAATACATTCTCCTCATTCCTCCGCATCACATGTCCATACCACGATAACCGATTACCACACAATTTTTCAATCACCGGCGCCACTTTCAGACTCCCTCTTATGTACTCATTCCTTATTTTATCTATTCGCGTTACACCACACGTCCCCCTTAGCTTTCTCATCTCAGCCACATACCTTTCATTCATCCCTTTTGTGGCCCATCACACACTTCACACACACATAGACTTTTAACTTTCCTACAAAAAAAAAAATAGTTTATTAGTGGAAAATACTGGTACTCAGCTACATCCGGTAAGACTGGACGCCGACCTCAACATATTTGGGAGAAGGCTTGGCAGATTATGAGTGTAGTGGAAAGATAAACAATAGTACCATCTGAAAGCGAAAGTCTAATTGACAAGAAAGCCGTTTCAGACTCTAAACACATAAGTTTAAGTTGAAACTTACAAAGTTAAGACGGTAAACTTCCTATTAGCCTTGAAGCGAAGTTTTCAACCAGTTTGTTATGCATGATTTATAGTTTAAACCAAACTTTTTGTCAACCAGGGACCTATTATGTAGGTTAGTGTAAAATGGTTTGGTTTAAATGTTTTTGTATCCAGTTATGAACTTTTTTAATGATCCTAGTCACAACTTCACAAATGATTTTGTATCGAAACTTAAACAACCATTATGTTTTTTACTCCTGGCTAATATCCAAATTAATTGACGACAAAAAATGTCAATGGGATCGGATGGAGCAAACACAAGACAATGAATAGAATTCTTGTTTCGATTTGAACTTCCTTTGAACCATGTCGTGACTTGTATTTTCTATTGATCGTTTGTACTTCTTCGCTGTTACTTTCATCGATTAAAAATAACAAATAGCTGTTACGCACACAAATTATATCGGTATCAGAATACACTCTTCATATCTACACACCTGTACAAATGATTAAAACTGAAGTGTCTGTTTGTAATTTCAAAATAACAGGTTTTTACTCTATGCATATGAAAGTATATCTCATAAAAAAAAGAAACCTTATTTTTAAGTTTTTTGTTTGTCTGTTCGTTCCGGTTAATCTCCGTAACGGCTGGACCGATATTGACTTTACTGGCAGATAGCTGATGGTATAAGGAGTAACCTAGGATACTTTTATTTTAGAAAAAGGTTTAGGGTTCCATGCAAAAAAAAATGTTAACAAAATCTGATTCAAAATAGGAAAGAATTTTTTTAATAATAATTTCACGCGGATGAAAGTCGCGGGTCACTGCTAGTAATGTTCATTAGTCAAAACAATATTTAAAAAACAAAGCCAATAAATATTTTTTTACTGAATAAATAATAATTTCCTTCGTCTTAAAACCTAAAAATATCTTTGCTGAAGCAAAATAACTTTAAAGTACATACTTAACTGCCGTGTAACAAGCAGCCGTGTTCAGTTTTGCTTGGAAATACATTTGTATAAAGGAATCTTGTTGATTTAATGCTGAATTGTATGAAGGCTTTTCTTTCCACTTTTAGCCGCGGATTAGAAATCACTTGTATTTGTAGACTAGCTACTTGACTGAAATTTGTCATTTTAAAAACTATTTCGTAGGGTTTAAAAAAACGATTGCACAACCATTTTCCTTCCCCGAAACTAAAGCTAAAGCCCCTTTAATTCCAATTTATTCCTTCCTACTGTAACACTAATTAAATTAAAGCAAATTAACGTTATTTTTATAGCCCACTGCACCTTCATTAAGCTAATACAAGTGATTAGAATAACTCACCTTTACTTAGCCGTCTGAACACCACATGAAAAGTTCATTGCATTCCATTTGCGCTCGTGCGGATGAAGTAGCTAACGTTGAACAGCAAAGGTAATTCCAACTACTAGTAGTTAAACGTACGCCGTTCGGCCGACTCACTCTGAATTGCAAATTCAGTCAATACCCCACTGTGAAATCCGAATCTGAAAGCCTTTTTACCTACTATCTCAACAGCTTATTTAAACATTGCAAAACTAAAGAATATTCATTTAGATAGTAAAGACAAATTAATCATCTCGATTGAAATACAAGATAATGTTCCGTAAAATCGATGGGCGGTTATGAAATCTTAATAGAAAACAGTTTTTGCTCGACAACTAATTTATGACCATGCACGATGTATACCTGCTTTTGTAATGGAGAAATCTGCGGGCATTTTTATGTAGAAGAGAACTGCTACTATTAAACAATAAAATATTATAAATCCTTATTTCACCACGTTCTTAAATGATTTCTATTTGGCCGTATCTTTAGCCGAAACTTTACTAAGTAAAAGACATGTTCGTTCGAGGAGTCGGCGTCATGTTTGCATTTCGTTTATCGCGCCCATATCGCGTCGCCGACGGAAATTTTCGATAATTTTGTCCGAAACTCTACTGCTAGACTACGTAGTGTGCGCCGCGCGAGATAGCTACCCGAAAACATGATAAACGGTTTGTTTCTAATCGAAAATAACCAACGCGAATTTATCTTGTAACTTATTAGTATTGCTTAAATAAAATCTTTCTGTCATACTCATAATACCACGAAGTGTATAGATTTGAAGAAGTGAATCATGATTTGTATTTTTACTCTCGTTTTCTTGTTCCTTCCTGAGCATAATACTGGGATCTAATTGAAATTAGTCATGGGTTTCGTTAGAGAAACATCAATCAAACCCTGTAAAAACGGAAGTATTACTATTTACAGACGAAAATATATTTATCAGCGTACCCAATACAGCTAAAAATACTCTGGTATGGCGTGTGTAGAAGCCGTTACTATATAAATAAACATATATTTTCATTTGTAATGTCTTCTTACACTTTTAGTTGTAGTCTTGTGTCAGCACGCGCGTAGATACGAATCTGTATAGCTTTAACGAAATTGAACCCACTCTATATGGAAAGTACAGTAATCCAGCGAACTCGGTGGATGGAACTTTGGCTATGAACTTTACTGTTATCGTTACACATTAAACTGCTGCCGAATGTACGAAAACCTTCGTTATTAGCAATTTTTAAAAATTACCATCCCCAACCATAACTATTTCAATATACCGTCTATGGTCATACCATACCCCACCTAATGGACAACTTTTACTTTCGTTATGTTTGTTTTCCTGTTTCGCTATTCTTTCCACTCTTTTATTTTACGTATTATAACCGTCGTTGTGGAATATAGGTTTGTTTTTCTTTGAACATTAACAATAATATCTGAACTTGCCCTCGTGTAAATATCTTCGCATACCTTTACTTAACTTGATTATATCAAAATGTTTGCAGCCCTTATGAAGACGCTTGGCGAATGTATTAGATTCGTTTATAAGTCTAGTACAAAGTTTACCATTGCCCTTGTGGACATTCGAGCTGGCCTAAAAACTAGTCTCAAGAGCTGTTTCAACTAGAACTTGAGCGACTTGTATTATAGCAGTGGATAAGTTCGATCAGGGAATTGCACGTTTACAGTGCCGCGCAACAGTATAAAATGAAAACAAATAAATAAGTACCGTTTTCCAAGTGGTTGGTACGATCTACGGAAACTTCTTACTTGGATCATATGCTTGAAAAGTTTGTAAGTTTATGTTGAACTCCAAAGACATTAGTCTAATTCTATGATATGGTTGAAGTGTACCATGCGCTATTTTTGTTTGTCTAGATTTGTCAGGAATGGTGGTACAGTTGAATGTTTCTTTTATTTTGTACCTTTTAAATGACCTTCACAATCTGATTACATATGGCGACAAGACCGTCGATGCATGAACCAATCATCTCAAGAACCAGTCCATCGAAAGTCATCCATAAATTGAAAGGATATTGGACGAAAAAAGGAAACATGCCATATACGAGTGCGAAATAATTGGTATCATGTCTTTCGTGACTCGTAGAGCGGCGTCGTGGATGATCGGTTCGTCATAGTGCAGATCAGCATTCATCGTGAACGTGAGCCAACGTTTTTGGTTCGCCGTGCGATTTACATATTTCTATGTCCTTACTCGCCGCCTCGCCCGCGCCCGGCGTATGGTTCGCACGTGGCCGGCCTAGCGACAGCTTCACGATATAATGGAGATGTAGCACATGTTGGCAGCTTTGCATGCGAACGAAACGCTCTAAACAAGTTGCAAGTTCTCTCTATGAAACATTTCGTTTTGCATTCCTCGCGAGTCGCGCTTACTCATTCTTCTCCTGTTTTTATTGACACTAAACGTAGGTTATGTTATGTTTGGTATTGACCATGATTATTATTATTTTTGTTAGCCAAACTTTGTGTGCTATATAGGCTATTATGCTCAATGCGTAAGCAGAAGACAGATTATAGCAAAATAGACCTCTAAAATACATAGTCTATTTGTGCAGTCCTTCCACACATAACATAAACAACTAAAAGAAACATCACCGGAAGATAAAAAATGTAGAAGGTCACACATTCATCTCCGAAATCTTATCATGAAAAAAAAAGCGCCTCGTGTAAAAATTAAACGTCACTCAAGATATCATGTAATCGACGGAGCAGAAACTCCGAGCAGTAGGAGAGCGCGGCGTGTGTCGATTTTATACAGCTCTGGAACTAAACGCCGCCAGGCTACGGCTACAATTTATGCTAACATAAACCCGGCCGCATCGGCGCCGTCTTCGAAGAGATGTAGAACTTTATACCTTTTTATACCTTCTGCTTTCTATATGCCTTCTTCCACTTCTACACAACTCTCGTCTTGCTCCGATAGGCACTATTTGTTCCAATCAGAGTAACGCTGTAATTAAACATATCACAACTATAGAATCTTCTCTTTATCGCTGAATAGAACCTGAATTCCCCTATACTTGTTGCTATAGATAAAAGTACTTCACCTTCCCGCATTCAACTATTGTTGCTCCATTCGAACAAACAACATAAATCTATCCATACTGTGCGGGGGCTTAACTAAATTCTCGGCGAGCTTCGCTTGGTAATACTCCACGATGTCAGTAGAGAATTTTGAGAGTCAAGGGCCATTTCAGCATCGTGATCGCTCGAGAGTCGTACGGTCGAAATGAAACGTCGTATCTTATTTTATGATTAGCGGCTCGAAAGCGCTTTGTAATTTTGTTAGTTCCGCCTTTCTGGTGCTGGGGGCGAGCACAGAGAGTGGAGATCGATGCGAGCATTGCGTGCGAGTGCGATAGGGAAGGCAACAGTCGATGCTTGCTCCGTCCCTTTCACTCGAACCGCCTACCAGGCAGCCATGTTGCGCTCGACCTGCGCTCGCCCGACCGCCATTGTAGCATTCGTGGCTAGTGATGTTCACTGACTCACTCGATATTATTGTACGCGTGCCTCCGAATACACAGAATATTACTAGCGAACGCAGTATAACCGTTAATATAATTCAAACTCGAATATTTCATTGATGACGAATTGACGGTTATCGACTAACTGTTTACTAGTTTATCTCATCGATATCGATATGGAGCAAATAAGTAATTTAAATTTCATGTTATTTTGAATGAGTAATGTTCGAAGTTTTGGTTTGCATTATGCAAAAACTAAAATAATCTTATCGGTTCTTTCTGTAAACAGAAAGTAAAACCATTCACGTTTAATAAATAAACGCAGCAACCGGCCTATTCCTGAATTTCTCGACAAACTTTCGAGGCTTTCATTCGGTACAACTTCGAAACAATATAATTTTATGCTTCATTGCTCTCCAGTATAAATAGAGAAGTACCTTTAGGATGTCGACAAAATTGTCGATAGAAAAATTATGCAGTGGACTCATACCCGCGGCTCCGGAATTAAAATGTCAGACGTGCGGCAGCGGCAGCGCGGGCGAGCGTGGGGGCCAGAGGGGGCCGCGAGCGGGGCGGGGCGGGCGGCCAGCGTTATTAATAACCATAAGCCAGCAGACGCACGAACGTCCAGAGAGGCCACGCCAGCCGCGCGGTAATGAGGAATCACTAATTATATTTTACTGGACTTTCGTATTAAAGCAACATTAAATACACTAGAGCTGTACAAATATAATATACACCTTGCGATACTTTTATACACATCTACCCTTACTTCATGCTTCTATTTGCAAGGCCCAATATCGTTGACTTTCGATAGTCGAATAGTAATGATACACAACATTTGCTTTGCAATCACATCGGTTGATAGCGTAGCATACTGGATATTGGATCCCGGAACTGGGACAGAATGGCAAGATAATAATAATGGCATGGCTGGCGGGGTACGGTCCGTTTAATATTCCCCCACAGTAGGCGCGCCGGTTGCACGAGACAGTTCTACCCGTTCTCTAGCCCCGTTCGCCTTCGCCTGTAAAAACTCAGTATATTTTATTGTCAAGGAAATATATTTGTCAAAGGCATTGCGATTAATTGCTTGACTTTTCTTAAGTGCGCCTCCGGGAGATTTTCTTTTAGGAGTCTCTTTGACATTAAGTTCAATGCATGCAATTGTCGAATTATCAGGACGACTTACGGCTATTAATATTTCCAAAAAATCTTTCTCATTGAAGCATCCATCGCGATGATAGGAAAATAATTCCAGTATTTTTCTTTTTAATCTGTTTATTCCCTTCACAATAAAACTCTACACTCAAAGTCCATGTTTAGCATTAGCTAACTATTCTCGTAACTATCGCAACTCCAACATTAACTAAGAAGCGACTTTACGCTGTGTCCTTGTTTTTCCCTGTACATAAAGAGCAACTTATCGCTGGCAGCACTCCGCTCTCATAATAACAAACTGCAAAATGCTCCGGATTCTCCGAACTTTAGTGTGGCAGCCCCGCTCGCCGTTGGAAACCTCTAAAGCGCTGACGGTGGGGCGTACATTCTCTCTCCTGTGGCGGAGTCACGGTGGCAGGGCTGTCGGGAATTGCCGACTTGGATAAATTATGCCGCTCGCTCCCCCCTTTTGCAATCTCCGCAAAATAATGCAATTCAATTGTAAAGAGAAGAGAAACTGACATTTGTCTTGTCTATTGTGTGACTCGTCTACTTACTGCCCCATTATTATGATAAAGTTTTATTGAAGGTGTTGCTTAGACAAATAGGCAGCCCTAAGCGTGAGCAGTGAGGCTGCTAGAGATGACCGAATTTATTGAGAGCGTGTACTCGCAGGTGAGGTAGTCGCAGACGACTCCACACTCGAGAGCTGCCACCGGGTATCATCTGTGACAATACTCTCTTAACAACTATTTAAACACTATTCGCGAGTTTCGAGAAAAGCATGTTTTATTTTCTAAACAATATTCTTTTTGAGTTTATCAACTTTTCGCGAAATTATTTTACTAACTTTTGTTATTCTAAATAAATTAATAATTTTCCTTGTTTTAAAGATCAATGAAGATATTCAAATAATGATAAAACCAGCAAGGTAGTAAATATTTGTTAATGAGCTTACACCGTGTCCCTATTTGGAACGTGTCCTGTCTGATAAAGAGATCATGTCGTGGCCGTTTCACAAACTTGTTTGCAATTTGCAATTCATTATAAGTTTGGAACTGACTTACCTCTGTTACAGTCGGCGTGCACTTTCCTCACTAATTTTGAGCAGCCTCTCCCGGAGTTAATGCCGGAAATATTAAACGGATTAATCCTCTTTTCGGACGTTTCTCTAAGTCAACGGCTCGGAATTGAATTGGCGGATCCAGTTTAATATGTATCGCAAATTGAAATTGAGCTGTTTAATTTTGGGTTACCACAAGTACCCAGATCGGATTGCTAATTGAATAAATGAGATGTTTTGGAATAAGGGTATATAAATACTTATTCATCTTTTCATTCCATTTTATGTACTTACTAGGATATAAGGTTAATAAAAGTTCGAAATATATCGAATAAGACAAACTCCTTTATAGGGCAACAAATATTCGTAGGCACCTGAAGCTAATAATATAGCTGGCTGCTCCATAACAGCTGCTCTGAAAAGTAACAAAAATCCAATTAGGTCTATTGCATGACCATTATAACAACAACAAATGGTTTTTCTGCCAAATACTAGACAGCTAGATCCAAAACCATCCGCCCAATTATAAAAGCCAGTTTTATTTACGGCCTAAAAATGATTAACGTAAAGTAACTGCAGCCAGCCGTTACATAAAATTCCCATTTATCATGTCAACGAGGTAAAACAATTAGTATGTTTTGCGAGATAAAGTTTGAACGTTCCAAATTGCGGAGTCCGTTACAACTTTGTGATATTCGCGAGCACAAAATTTTGAATTAGATGTTTATTTGATATTTCGACGAAGTTTGCCCTCACTTTCTATACCAAAATATTCGTATTTGAACTCATAATGTTTTGCCGTAAAATTATTACCACACTATTTTTAACTTTGAGCTAAAGTTGTAAAAGTAAACCAAATATTCCATTTCGGGAAACTTTGAATTAACTTTAGAATAATGATTGTAGTTCAGCTTGAATGATTCATTAATAAATTTGAACTTTGAACTCATGACGTCATGTATTTTCGTTCACTTTTCTTTTCGTTTAATGTGTAAGTGGGTAGTCACACTGAAAGGTTGTATTTGTCTAAACATCAAATTATCCTTTGAATGTGAGTCAGCAGCGTCCTTTCGATCGCTAGTATCCTGTGACTTCATTTTTACATTAAATGTTTTAGTAGTGGTGTTGGGACGTAGTTTCAGTACGAAAGTCTGGCCTTCGGCTTACAGTGGCGGACGAAACTAACTTTGGGCTTAAGCTTGTGAACTTTTTGTCATCGTCGCCCGTTTGAAATTGCGATTTAATTCGAATCGCCGCCAACTTCGAGTTAAACACTTCAGTGTTGCTCGCTGCAATTTTTGTTTTTGTTTGTGTTATCATTTGGGAATTATTACTGCTTGCTGCTGCTGCTATTATTGCTACTGTTAGTTGATTGCATGGGAATTGTTTAGTCGGACGCCAGCCGGAGTTGGTTTCAATTAGATGTCCCATGTCACGACCAGAGCCGAGCGGCGTCAAGTCATAAAGCCGATACTGTTGACCGCAGTCTTCACACACTGGTTTCTATAGTTGACAAGTCTGGGTAACATTTCAAATGCTCTCTCTTATTCCAGTACGTTGATATTATCGTTAACACTGATAATGTCCGCAGTTCCGCACTATAGGATGTTGTTAATTCGAATTTACGAACCACGTGCGATCATATCGGCGAGCAAGGCAGGCAATTGAAGTTACATTGTTGTAACCTATTGTAACTTGAATTGCCTGCTTAGTTAAGGTCGAAGTTATTCTAATGGTACAATGTAGGTTCTTACGTACAGGATTATTTATCATCATCATCATCATTTCAGCTGAAAGACGTCCACTGCTGGACATAGGCCTCCCCCAAGTGTCGCCACATTGACTGGTCCCGTGCGTCTCGCATACAGGAATATTGTATAAACTTATTTCCTTGATTACATTACTTTGATACAAAAGAACTGGATAGTTTCTTTGTAAGAAAAACTATGGATAATAGGAAAAAAAATAATTTAACCAATTTTCTTTGCAGGGTTACCCGCCACCTCCTAGGCCAGCGCAACCGTCCACGCCAAACGCACATGATCCAGACTCTGTAAGTAATTAATAAGCAGTCAATTATCGATCAAGAAGCAATCATAATTGTTACAAGCTATGAGCATATTAGCCCGTTGTTAGAATGCTCCCCACAATCAATCAACGGTGACTGCCGCTCGATGAATCAAGAAGGCAGGGTATTAAAAAGCCATCAACCGCAAACCATTCACCCAACTAAGTAGTCTCTAGAGAAACACACGTACTTACCTATTAAAAATTACGCACTGCTAGTAAATTATGACGGCTGATATCCGCGTAGTGATTCATTTAAACATTACTGAAATACATTAATGAGAATTGGCACTCGAGGAACGAGACTTTCCTCATAGGTAAATAAATCAGTTACGTTTGATACATTTTTAAATCGTTTATCGTGATGACGTAGTGCTGTTTGACGTAGGACTGGTGCGTCGTACAGACGAACGCTAATGACTGAATAATGTAGGCAGCTGGTCACGCAAAGAACAAAATACAACGTCGGCTTCCGCGCCTAATGAAGCTCCTTGTACGCTCTCACATCTCGTCGAGTATGTTCATTTATTTTCACTGTACATGCGAGTAATCCTGCCTCTCACATGACTAACGTTAAAATGCTTCAGGACAACATTAGGTATGGCTTTGTTGAAAGATTTTTCACCAATATTATAACAACATACATTTTGTAATTCTCGTCTGATGTCGTCAATTCATTCATTTGTTGATTGAATTGATGAATGAGTTCGTCTGTTCGTTACGTATAGCATCATCCTACATCAGAAACCGAGCGGACGTGAATAAACATAATCATAAAAGTCGTGTCTTCATTAGCGTACATGTGGCCCACGAAAACGAGTGAGCTTCGGACGACTCTGCCTCTATTTGTGGACGAGCACTCCATATTCAGAGTTAGTACGCCGCGCCGTCCGGCGCACGACACTTGACAATAAGCTTGTTTACTGAATCGCGGCGCCTCACTGAAAAACCTACAAGTGTTCGTCGTGTACACTTTGTGGGCGTAATCGTAAATAGATTTTATTCACATACTTTGTTTCCAACTAAAAAATGAAAGTAACTTCCCCTTACATAACAATGTAAACGGGCGGAGGAAATAAAAGTTCTCTTGTCAGAATTTGTTATTTATAGACAAACGTGCATGATTAATTTCTTGTTTACAATCTGATTTCAGTTTTATTTTTACGTCTATGAGAGCATGGATTTGCGTGGGTGTGCTGTTTGTTTTGAAACGCACGATTCGGTTATTTGATGAGAATGCGTCATGAGCAAATGTGCCCTACTACTAATACTAATGTGTTTGCGAGGATTGAGATGAGCACACATCCCGCAGGCGTTTGCTTATCGACGTCGGCTTGTGCATGCATAACGACTGTGTGATAAAAAGAATCGTTTACTACAGACTTCAAAGCGCATTAGGGCCGCAATATTTTATACTGAAAGTGTAATCATAATCCAGCTTTATAATAAAGCTGCAGCTTTCAAGTCAATGTTGCCTGCTATTACATATATTGTGAACTGAATTTGCTACGCCGCCGCCGTAGTACGTGTTTATTCTTTACTAGCTGTTGCCCGCGGCTTCGCCCGCTTTTTGGTCGTAAATTATCCCACGGGCGCCAATATAGCCTATGGCACTCGGGGATAATGTACCTTCCTATTAGTGAAAGAATTTTCAAAATCCTTTCAGTAGATCCAGAGATTACCCCCTACAACCTCACAAACTTAACCTCTTTATAATATTAAGTATAGATGAAGCTACCATCACTGTGGTGATGGCTCCTATTTTACTCATACTTTAACCATAGCTTCCTACTCTTTCTATTAGATGTAATAGTTCTAGTTCAACACAAAGATTATGTAACACTTCATGTATTGTTAAGCGACTAAATACAAGTTCAAAGCTCCAGAAACTATACATTGCGTGGGATTAAACGTTTGCATAATCTCAATAAACTAATATATGCGCGAAACGTACAACCCTAAAGCTTGTATAGATAGAGCGTAGCGGGGTTGTTTGATGTTGATTGATACCGTTAGCCGGGCGCGCATTGTCTCGCCGAGTCGCCCGGGGGAACCCAAATGAGTGGAATTATTAAACCGGGGCCCGTTCTGCGATGTGACGCTTTTTGTAATGAATGTACCGAGTGCTGTGTATCGCTCGAAACGAGGGGAACCCGAAACTCGCTGCTCCTATCAATTGTAGCAACAATCCATGGCTCCCCAGCCCCGCTGCCAGTGGGCCTTTTTGTCAAATGTTTTAATGGGGAATTTTGAAATCACAATGATTGCGATTTATTTTTTGTTGTCGTTCGTCTTCATAGGATCAGCTGTTCCACTTATGGATAGTCAGCTATAAACTCATTGAAAAGCGTTCAGACCATTTCTAGACGATTTTTTTTTAAACGAACTCTGGACTAATTGCTTGTCGTAAAAACTACAATCTACTATACATTTTAATGGCCGTTTATTATCCAGCCGTTTCTTAACAACTTGCGTAGGAAGTCAATAAATATTCATCTCGTGAAAATTGTTCTTGTTTACTATTTCTCTTCCATATCTATGAAGGTAAGAAGACAGCATTACCGAATATTTGCTCCGAAAACATTTCCCTATAAAATTCATCAATTGTCAGTTAAATGTCAGGTATTTACTGAGACGTTGAACACAAAAGCGGGTAAGAAATTATTCACCGTGAGTCGCGAGCATTCAACGTTTGCGCGCTACGTGAAGGGTTCTAATTCGAGTTATTTATTTATGCAACTTTACCGGCTTTGAAATGTGCCGCTCCCATGACTCGAATAAAGAAATTCAAAATGTCCTTACTCATTTTACAAATTCTATACATTGTCGTCCAAAGCTCCCAGCTTCGGCACCACATGACATGTAGTATTATCGAAATCTTAATGGTGTTCGCACTAATTTGTCTTCATTAGACAGTATTGATGATGATCATTTGTCAAACGTAGGATATTGGAGCTATTAATGACGAGATCGTGTTTAGTGATTTAGTGGCGGAGAGAAACAATTCCTGTATTGACAATTTAGTATTCTGTACAAGATTTATAGCTACCAAATATATGTAGTTACAAGAGATTGAATGAAAGTGTTATAGCATAGAAGATATGCTGAAATAGTAGCTCTACAACGCTTTAGAATCCCGAAAAGGCAATGATTCTATTGTAATTAATAATGATACAGACATTACAGACCCTGTAATTCCAGCTGTTTTGAGCGCTATTATATCATCAAACTAATTTGTGGAAACCTAACGTGAACAATCTACACTGTAATGAAACTTGTACAGGCTTTTGTCTTGTACGAGTAGCAGTTGCTACTGCAGTGTTAAAGTAAGTTCTTATTTAAACTTAATTCAGTCCAGGCTGCCTTTACAAACTGCCTGATTATACGGTGCAGAGCGTAAATGAGTGTTGAAAAATAAAAAGAAATAATGTCAATTAAAAAATATTCCGCGCGTAAATGAACGTTGCGACTCATGTATATACGCTATCATCTCGTAGAAAGACTCTTTCCTAACAATGTAAAAGTAATGCATGAAGCAAAATATTCAAATGTAAAAAGCGAGAGGCAGGGTTGCTCGCCCGTTGCACGTTCATAATAAACGAGATTGAGTGGGGCGGTGTAGAGACTCAAATGAATGACGGTAACAGCGCGCAGCGTAATCAGCCGACAGGCGACGTGCGTTCGCATGTAAAAACAAAGCAAATACATTTTACTCGAAATTTTCACATGAACATTTCTCGAGGCATGCCTAATAAATGACTTTTATATTCAACTAGTGTTCTATCACATTAGCTATGAAAAAGAAAATATCTTTTTTAGACTCCGCATAAAATTTCTGTTTGTCACTCCTCTGTATTAGCGACTGTAGCTTGCAGTGAATTTAAAAATGGTATTTTACTTCTTTATTTTTTTATTTGTGTGAGGGTTGATTATGCAGGGTGTGGCGCACATAGTGAATATACTTTTTACTACTCTTAGGATTCATTAGGCTAGACTAGAACCACTTAACACATATCCCATGTTTGTCAAGTAAAGGTAACGGGGGTCCTTCTGTGGAACAAAAACACTGCCTTGCTCACTTTTCTGTTCACTTGTTTGTTTGCATGCTTGTTTATTTCTAACGTGCGCTTCTTTTAATGCTTGCTGCTTCTTGGTGTGCTTTCTTGTTTTTTTTTACGCTTGCTTGTTTTTGCACGTTGGTTGCCTTGTTTTGGATGTTTTCTTGTGCACATAGTGAATATGCTTTTTACTACTCTTAAGATTCATTAGGCTAGACTAGAACCACTTACTACATATCCCATGTTTGTCAAGTAAAGGATAACCGGAGGGTCCTTGCGTGGAACACTCAAAAACACTGCCTTGCTCACTTTTCTGTTCACTTGCTTGTTTATTTCTAACGTGCGCTTCTTTTAATGGTTGCCTGTTTTTTGGTTTGCTTTTTTTTTCACGCTTGCTTGTTTTTGCATGTTGGTTGCCTTGTTTTGGATGTTTGCTTACTAATTTGAAGAACTTGTTTTGCTTTTTCTTATTTTTGCTTTCATGATAACATGCTTTCATGTCCGCTACTAAATATGCTTGCCATCGTGCTTGTTTTCTTCCTTCTTTGAATCTGCTTAGTGACGCTTAGTACATGTTACACTACATAAGGAACTAACATTTTCACATTATGCCCACGGTTTTGCACGTATAATTGAGGACGGAATTTAACCCAAGGGAATGTACTAACGTGGTAAAAAATATCCTATGTTTTGGTCTAGCGGTGTATTTCATCGAACTCCGTTCAGCCATTACGGAATATTTTTGTAATACAAATGCGGATGTTTTTAATAAATAAATATATGCAACTCTTCTATTTATTTGTATAAGTAGGTAATATTACTTTTGTGAAAACATGGAAAGTAACCAATTTGATAAACGATGATGATTAAGTGGTAAGTTCATTCAAGGATAAAAGAAAATGGACAAGATTTTATGAAAAATTGTTACTTCTTCGTGATATATCAAACCTGATAAAAACATTTCAAGTAACTTACATTTACTGTTTTATACTACTTTACATTTACACTACTTTAGTTCGAATTTAAACCACTGAACAGTGCTTCACCGTAGGATTCTAATGCAACAGCTAAGCAGTTTCAACTCTGTCTATAGATTGGACTTGACTATTGACGCGGCTAAAGCGAATCTCATTTGTCAAATAGGATCTTCTGTATCAGAATTACGAGTAGTCAGAATGCGCGCTCGAGTACGTTTCCTTTTTAATTGAATAAGCCGAGGGTGCTACATAATCCGGCCAGTGCCGCCCAACGCCAAAATTCACGTTGCCTTCTGTTTGCTTTTGTTACATAGTCTCTGCTATACCGTTTCTACTTTCTCCTGTTTATCTCTCGGTTGTGCATCCGAACAAATTTTTGTGTGATCGCGCTGAAGGGCCATGATTTGGTACCTGTACTCTTGCTTTGTGTTTCGAAACCAGAATTGTATTGATTAAAGTAACTGGTCGCAGACTTTTGATCTGAAATATCCCTTTAAACAATCACCCCATGCATTTTTGATAGCGGAGCTTTAGTTTTACTTTACTTCATAAAATATTCTGCCTTCAAAGCGTGTGCGTAATATCTCTCTGCATTTAAAAAATTTAATTTTGCCCTGATTGAAATGGTTTTATTTGATGTTTAATTAAAAGTTGGCTATTGCAGAGAACGAATTTTCATTGATAAAATTTTATCGCGGACGTATATTTTATTTAGTCGTTTGGACAGATGGATGGAGTGGCCGCATTCGGCTCGAATGTAATTATTGCGGTCCGATTTCGATAATGCGCCGCGAGGCCGGTTGTGAACAAAATGTGGTCGCCCACTCGTTTTGTTGCATTTTAATAATTTATACGACTCACAGAGCAGATAAAGCCTTTCTGTGTTATTTCAATTTTGCATTAAGCGAATTTTAAACATGTTTCAATTTTGTAGGTAATCTATCATACGTCAGGATGATGAACGGACCGCATTTATTTATAATGAGAACGTAAAATTGTTTTTAAAATCGATTTACAGCCTTGTTGTATATTTAAATCCATTTGCGTACACAATACGGTACGACAATAGAATTGTTAGCTCTAGAGACTTCAATAAAAAGATTTACCCCAATTACAGGGACCGTAGGTCGGGTGAGCGGTTTAATCGGGCTGTAAAAACGTTGGATCGCCGGTAACGAGGCAGTAAACCGGACCGGCGTCCCATAACCAAACGAACTGCTCCGTGATAGCAGTAAAACATTGTACAATTTGCGTACCCGAGTGTCATGCCAATCCTCCACTCGAGTACGCGTATACCTGAAATATTTAAAGAGAACTTGAAAGGACGCTTGCACCAAATCGGCTTTACTGTTACCAAAACTCCAATGTACTGCAACGTATAGCGTATTATTACATTCCCCAATGTGGAGCCGCACAGGCAGAAATCTCAGTTACCTCAAAAGCTCGTACATTCATGTAGCAGGCGATATTAGGGGAGTCCGTTGAAGACCACTAAATGCAAAATGTTTCGTGTTCCATGCGGTCGGTTGCGTGCGCCGGTACCACCGTTGCGGTTACTTTGTCAACTTTATGTTCTTAGTAAACTGTTTATATTAACATATTTTACTGCTCCATACCTGATGAACGAGAGTTTTACAGTCTGCCCTCTTTATTAATCATCGTAAACTCACGATATTGCCTATAACGATTAGATCTAATGGCTTTAACACAGTAATTACGTCACTAAACCATAACATTCCCATGCCAGACCCATATAAACATCATGCAAATGTTTTAATAACTTTTGATGCGTAGTATTCACAACAGCGTTAACGTCCTCTTCCTCTTTTCAATAGCTCGCAATAGAAGAGAATAACAGCCGTGAGGGGTTTTTTTATTGCACTATTTCTATTGCTTTTTTCTCTTAAATAAGACACACTCTTCAGTGAAATGACCATATTGAAAGAAAAGGGTTTATTATCATTAGTCATCAATAATGGTCAGTGATATAGAGTCAAGCCAGCAAGGTAAATTCGAAGTGTTTATTTCAAGTTAGACTTAAGTTACCTTAGACTTAAGTTTGCTTCGTCTGTTGACATGACATATCTGCCAACATTTGCCGGATAGTCAAATGTAATTGAGCATAGTTTATATCCAAGGCTATATTCGTGAGAACATCGTATCTTTAACAAATAACACAGAAAAGATTCTTAAACTTTTCGTTATTCATTCTATCGCAGAATACAAGTCGAGACGGCTCGGCTATATAAATAACATCAGCTCGTTGCCGTTGTATGAAAACGTAAGACGGTATAGTTTTCTTTCTCCGGATCGTACCTAATGTAATTCAATAGGTTTGTTTTCAGTCAATAGAATACTTGAATAACTCGAGTTCGCATCGTATCGTAGACCTTTACCGGATCGTTATTACGTTACAATATGCGGATGTGTGTTGTAGATGTTTGTCGTAAAAGCGACCGTGTCGTTTTATAGCACCGACCCTGCCTTCAGAATGGGGTCGAACAGCCACCGTGCTGGGTGGTCGTAATGTAACATAACCTGAGACCACCCTCCTTGTTTTATGAATTTTAATAAACTAAACAACATTGCCTCAGTTGCTTTCGGCGAAAGTTGTGCCATACAATCACTAAACATTCATTTGTTCAATTGTCACTGAGCCATCCAGAACTTGACAATCTCATTTTAGTTGCGGAAAATAAATTGAGAAACCAAAACCGACTTTCTCCAAACAAAATAGAAGCAACCCTATCGTAAAAGTAAATACCTAGACGTAAACATCGCTCAGCTGGATGATTATTATTACATCCCGTCAGTTATTGTAATCGTGACGGCATTGACCCCGCGACCCCCAGAAGCTGACGTAACGAATGTCACCGCAACCATCAATCACTGGCTGCTTTGTGACGTTTTGCGACCTGCGCCTCTGACGACACCGAACCAAAAGCTAAGCCAATGTGACCCGCGTCTTTGTGCACACCGTCACACGCTCCTGTCGAGAACCACTCGCCGGTAACTACCATAACCGTAGGTAGTAACTTCCATTTATCTAATGCAACATGTTGGTAAACATGTTGCATTGGATATATGGAAGTTACTGGCTTATTAAACGCTTATTTATCTTCTTCACCTATAGCTGAATGCAACAGTCTTGCATCAAGGAGCCCATTTAGTGAATTGGAGTATGTGGTGGCAGCATGATGTCATCGGATTGCGATGGGCGGGCACGCCTCGGCCTCCGTCGCTGATTCGTGACCAAGACTAAACGTGCATACCTAGCTTCACTCCATGCTGAACATTCGTGCAGTCTACGTAGCTTCGCGAACCACAGTTTTTATGTTTCGAAATTTCGAGACTAGGTATCGCCATCAAAACAAGATGGACAAAATTCATTTTTTATTCCTTCGAAATCAAGCCACAATGCACAGTAGTGGAATGTCAAAATTCAACCTGCCGTCAATCCACGGCGCTTGAACGCATTATTATTCTGAATTTATTTAAAGATGGCCCCTTCCTGTTGGCAACCATCCAACGGGGTATCCCCAACATTTACCAGACGATTTAATAATTATGGACTTTTATATGGGTTAATGTATGTGTCTACTCATGTTTGTATTTGTATTCATTCATTCAAGATATTCCAATGCTCAGAGAGCTACCGTCACATATATATCGAAAATGTAGGTGAATGTCACGCTGCATCCATCTATGTTTTGTGTAAGTTGGTTGTGTGTTTATAGAGTTGTCGAGCCACAGTAACCAAGCGTTTCTTGTTCGAAAGCGAGAGTTCCAAGTTTCTCGCGAGCATGCTCTGCGTCGTCGTAGAATCGACCGACAACACCAGATTTGTATAGCTTTAGTGATTTACGTAGAATTGTACTTGTGTATTCTCCATTTCAATATTGATCGCAAACATCTTTAGAAACGGTTGAACGTAAAACTACACATTTACAATTAGTTACGAATCCATTCACATAATTAATTTGTATAAACGTGTATTTACCTTAACCCTTGTGTTCATACACTTATAGTCATTCATATGTAAAACAATGTTACGTATATTGTTTGTGAATATCAATATTTACTCGCACGTTTATTACATTACCGTAACTACGCCTTGTGACGTTGAGTCTCTGACGATTTTCTTCTTTTGATCAAGACCTTCAAAGCGATCACGCCTACGTTTTACATCTAGCCGTAGTAATCTGATGCGAATTTCGTCACTCAATTCAATAGGTCAGGGTGTCGGTAATTGAGTCGCGTCAGCTGTTCTCCGGATCCCTCACGTTACGAAATCCGTGTTTCATTAAATTCATTATTGTGTCGATACCGTACTCGGGTGCCGACGACGGCGACGTCCTATACATATACAAATGTGTAGGTACCCAAGACTGAAGGCGTTCATGAGCGGGGGATGCCTCCAGATAATAAATAACGAGTGCAACGATTGCGACCGCCGGGCTGGGGATAAGGGGGGTCCGGGGAGGGCCCGACCATTTTAATGTCCCGGCGCCAGACTTTATATTAAACATTCGACCTTGGCAGTGGCCTACATCGACACCGGGACACGCACACACGCCCACTTCTCTCGTCACGAAAAGAAAAGTTCATTCAATGTTTCGGCACTTCTCAGCGCTATAAATAATAAGCGTGACGTGTTTACTCATCTAACACGCTATTTAAACCCTCGCCTTATCTTTGTTGTGTAACGGTGACATTGTCGAAGGCCTTTGTCACGTACTTTGCGACTTCTGTGATAGCTCTACACTTTTTGTCTGTCTGCGAAGCTGGTCGGCTTTATGCTACACCACCTCACAGTCGGAATTATGTTGTTTTATTAAAAGCAGCTCCTTACTCAACTTATATAATACTCTTTTGGGTCTGCTATGTCTAAAATGTGATCGTATTACGATCTTGACATGTCTAAAGAAGAGTTTGACTTGACACCATTGCGACAGCAGCAATTAGCAATATGCAGAAATGTACTGTCGGCGTTGAGAATTTCCTTTGGTCTAAGAAACTAATGACTGACAATAATGTATTAAGACTGTGAAGATGAGCCAGTGTTAACACACCAATCTAATCATTCTCTAACTGAGCGAGACCGCTAAGGAATTCTGTTGATTTCCTACTTTAATGTATCCAATATTATTAGATGCTTTTGCATTTCAGACAACAATTCTTCAGGTTCAAGTGAACAGGTGCCACATTGCCCCACACACACTGATATTCAGATGTTATGGCCACAAGGCCTCATATGATCCTTGGTCCAGAACTACTTGAATTGAATATTATCTACTTTTATTCTCATAAATCGTCACCCTTGTCATCGCGTAAATCTTGGAAGAATTTATACGGGACGTTTTGGATGATATAAAACCATGTCTTCGAAGTGCCACAGAAACAAAATGAAGATTTAGAATGTAGTTCAGTGCGGAAAGGTGGGATAGCATTAAGTAGAGACTCAGCATTTATCATCGTTTCGCTGCTTCACTACTTTTAATATTAGCTGGAAAGTGTTCACGATATTTTTTCCATGAAAGGTTGGAAACATATCAGGAAATAATATTCACTCGCATCTAGTTTCTAGAATTCTCTGATGCCGTGTGGGGTGTAGCTTTGATACTCAATTGCTATTGAAGTGCGTGTTAGCTTTAGAGAGCAGTTGTACGAGTCACCATTTATTGCCAACCATTTTCAAATGAATTCACATGTCGTTTCTAAGAGCGACATGAAATTGTAGCCTGTCATGATAGACTTCGAAACCAGTTGACAGACTTCTTCAGTAAATCACACTCTTGTGAAGTGTCCATATCTTTCGAACTGACGTTTTTTAAGTGTTCTGCTACGGGCAAACTAATTGACGGCACGGTTGGCGCAGTGGCTGAGCGATTGACTGCTGCGCTGCGTGTCGCGGGTTTGATCCCCGTACGGAACAGATATTTGTATGATCTACAGGTAGTTGTTCCGGGTCTGGCTGTTTGTGTATGTGAGTTTAAATGTTTGTAAACGCACCCACTATACAGGAGAAATTCCAAGTGTGGGTATAAAAAAAGGTAAGAAATAAATAGCGAACCTAAAATCAAGAAAAAAATACTGTGGCTTAAAATTTCTGCAAAATTATGTAGAACTAATATACTGAAGAGTGATGTAAAATGACATGCGAGTCAATTGATTAATTATTCGAAAACTGCAGTTGGAGGAAAATAATAATAAAAAGAAAGCTGGTATATATTTAAAGAAGTCTGAAATAAGAACAAAAACAACGAAGATGTGCTTTTAGACATAATTCCAGGAATCATAATATTGTTCTGCATAAATCAAGTAATCTTGTTAGCCGAAATGATTTGACGAGGTAGCTATTATATTTCATAAAAAATTGGCAGTTATCAATCATAGAAACGAGGACTATGAAGTGTTATTAAACCGATGTTAATTTATGCGCGTTACTGTAACGTAATCACAGACGGTGCAATATTATGTAATGAATGAGTTTACCGTTATTGTTATTGCGTGTAGCGAGTGAGTAATGTGGGTCAGTGACGAGAACAGAGGCAGGGTCGAGATGCCATTGACGCGTCTTTTAAACTTACGTAACAACCGCGTATTGTTTTGCCAAACAAGGACACAAGGATGCTCCACGCATATATACATACAAAACGTAAAAATATAGTCTTACTCAGGCGGACCGTTGCTATGCAAATTGCTTTCAGTCATCCTTTTGCATTTATTTCCTTGAGCTTTCTCGTAGTCCCGAGCTAAGTTTTTATCGGAGCTCCCCTCATCGTCCTTACATTGGAACAATTAACTATTAAAGCGATCGGCTCCTGCTTTTATGGACATTGCAAGTATCCTTTATGGAGATCAATTTCATTGATAACCCAGTCAATACAACCTCCTTAGGCCCATGTAACAATATAGTCCGCTTTGTATGTTTTTTTGATCCTTTTTACTAAGAATCATTGTGTATTCTTTTTAGCCCGGTCAAAATAGACATTAACCCTTGCATAAATTCCCAAGAAGCTGAAAATTTACAACGTTAGGGAAAACATTATAATGTAATTGTGAAAAGTAACCATCGATCCCATGTGTTAAAAATGTTGTATGCGAGGTCAAAGTTCGCTTCGTTTTTTTTTTGTAGTTTTTATACGAAAATAGCTTAGACAAAAATTGTAGATTATTTAATTACCTACAAATATTGTCCTTACACTTTTTTCCCTAAGATTTACCATTTCTGAGAAAAAGCGATTCTAAAATTTACTAAGTTGCGGTTGCAGTTCTTGAGTTTCTCCGCACACGTTTCTACGCCACCTATGAGGTAGTGTACTTCGCGCGTTTTTTTTTTATTGTAGTTTCCCCGGTAGGCCTACTCCACGGTCTATTTTTACAAAGTTGGAAGTTTAATGAAATCTCAGCTCTTTTTATTCAACTTCTTCATCATCTTGCTGAGTCGACGTACCTTACATTGTTGTAGCAGCGATACATTACTTTTTGCGTCGTTGATGTAAGGATCTTCTATTTAGAGATTCAACATTTAAACACGACTGGTCTTGATAACTGATACATGCTCTTGAACAAAACAAGCCTCCTTTTTTGAAGTCGCATTTCGAATTACACCCATTTTTGCAGTTGCAAGAAATAGTATTAGGGAGCTTTTCTGGTGCAGGTGGAAGTAGAGTGTGGATTGATTCCAATACATTATTAATTAGCTTCAAACCCTATTCTTCTGGGTCCAGTTGTTTACCAAGCCACACTTGAACCTGGTAGTAGTATGCTCCATAAAAATGAGGGCCTGGGTTTCTTTTCAGTTTATATTCTCAAAATTCAATGATTTAAATAGGCATAGTCATGCATAATATGGAGAATACAATTATAGTCAATTTTATAATCGCTTTTTCTCAGAAATAGTGAATCTTAGGGTAAAAGTGTAAAGACATTTTTTGTAGATAATTAAATGAGATGGTGTAATTAAATGATTTCTAAATGAGATCATTTAATTACACCATCTTGATAAGTGCAAGGAATGGGGGGAGGCCTTTGCTCAGGATTGGGACAATATACAAGCTAATTTAAAAAAAAAGAACTACAGTTTTTGTCGAAGCCATTTTTCTCATAAAACTAACCGTTTCGCAAAAAATCCAAAAACCCATTTTTGAAAACTTTTACCTCGCATAAAAAAATTCATTATAATGTTATCCATAATGCTCATTTAAATTTTCTGCTTCTGGAGCAATTATGCAAACCGTGTCTATTTTTGTCTATTTTGACCGTACTATTTCTTTAAAATATCTAGGTGTATCAAACGTGTAGATTTAAATATTTTGCTTAGTTCACATACGATAGCAATGGTTTTATCAAAACAGAATACGTAGGCAGAACAGTGGTGTCGGTTGGGCTTGCAGGTGTTCGATGTCACTACTAAACTGGTCTGGCATCCGGTCTGAGCCTCGCGCAGCGCCCGACAGATGGCGCCACGTGTATATTACTTGTGCATCGTAAGCCTCGTTCCTATACGTATACTTAAATGTTATAAGATCTATCTACATCATTGTACAGTTTGATCAATCAGGTTGACCAGTTTAAAAAAATTATAAAGATTAATTTCTGTGCGATCAAAATCATAATAAGTAGAAACAGTCACGGTCGCACTTATCATTTGCCTAACTATTTCTATAAAAGACTAGGTATTGTTAGAAAAATTACCTTCGTATCATGTAATTTAATAGCGTGAGTTTAATCCCATTTCGGTTAAATTTGCCAAAGGTCCCTTGTGAAATATTTTTATGACATTATCGGCTATAAGACAAATTGTCTAATTACGGTGCCGCCCGGCCGCTTATGTAACTAATGGCGGCATAATCGGGCCCGAGGAATCCGATCGTAAACACGCTCGCTAACCCACTAAAACATATTTCTTTTATTTTGCGGAGCGGGCTGACTACGCGCCGGGCTCGGTCGGACCACCACTTTACAGAACAGGTTCCTATATCGAAATTAACGATAAATCCGCCTGCGAGGTGCCGCCTCACCCTCTCTGCATATTTTCCTCAGTCTCGAGAATAACTCCAACATTTTTGAAATATATCTAGTAGGTAGTTCACTCCCCATGTTGGAGCTTATATTGATATTGTGAGTGTATAATACCACTTGCAAGAACATGTGATAAGACATTGTGATATTTTAACAATATACACGGCATCAAATTGGTTGGAATGGAAGTTTACTTGAAACTTTTTCTTTTGCCTCGTAAACGTTTTCAAACAGACATGCGACAGCCAGACCTATATCAACTTTTGGCCGTAACAATGCTGAATCGTGGATCTCGTTGGCATCAACCAGTATTATTATTTGTATTATTCCTTTTTTCCATTTTGACATAATTTGGCTCAGAAATACTATTTAGTTTTCTTATCGTAGATATTGTGGTAATGTAGGCTACTGGAAATACCAACAAATGCTTGTCTTATTATACTCTGGCTTTGGATACCATGTTTATAATAATTCAATCATGATCTTTATTTGTTATGTTTCTTTTAAGTTAGACGCATCTTTTGATTTAATCACTATTTAAACAATTGACTTTCTGTTAGCCTTTTAATTTTAGTTTAAAGACTTCACAGATAAAGTGATCAACTGCTCACTACGTCTTCAGTAACGATTAACTTCTCAACAGAGCTTTTTGTCAACATAGCAATAAAAATACAAGCGTGGAATGACGCTACAAGAGAATTTTAACTGTGATGTAAAGTTATGGTTTTGCGTAGACCATCGGGCGTCTAGTCGGGAGTCCCGCAGGGAGGCGTCGTTGTTGGCGCCGTGTTCAATCGAGCTACAACCATTTCATTTTTTCTCTCAGCTCCACGATTGAACGTATATTATAGTTTTACTCGCTCACCACACTCGATACACGACGCTAATGGATTCACACAGCTTCAACATACATAACTGTTGCGCTCGAACAAAGTTGGCACGCATTTCACCTATGCGTGTGTCATTATAATTGGAAATTACATGTTCTTAACGTTATTTCCTAATGCATTATTGTCTACAGAAGGTTATACTGATTTCCTAATTTGGCGACATTTCACGCGCTTACGACTATAATAGAGGTATCGTATTTATCGCTTCTATATAAATACAGTATAAATATCATGAAACGGACACAGTGCGCATATGCATTGACCCGCATTCCCAATAGGCCATCACTGTTTGCACTGCGACAGTAATGAGATGTAGTATACGGATGATAATATTACTATTGGCTCGCGCAGTCCGATCAATATTTCCCAATTCGTTATTAAGCGTATCACAGATGACTGTGATTTTGCGTTATTTGCGGTAACGTGAATTGTATTATCTGTTATTATGTTAATAACTGATAAGCGATTCTGTTCATTATTATCAATGATAAGATTGATAAGTCTACGATCTCATATTTACTCAACAGTATCGCGCTTGTGTGTATGTGTATATGAATTATTTCATATTATAATGATAGCTTACGGCTGTATATTCATTCTACACACACGCACACCAGTTAAATGGATAGCAATATAATAATGTGGTGTTTGTAAACTGTAACCTTTATAATTCCTCGTGTACCAGAGAAGTTTGCTACGTTTATTTTAAATGCCTTTCGTGGTAGAGCTTCATTGTATTTTTTCATAATCGGTACTTTATTATTCTTTTTGAACAATTCATAGGTTTCGAAGACTCCCGAGTGAATAAATAATAACTGAATGTATCACAAAAAAGTAGTTACGTGCCTTCAGTACAAAGTAAGACTGGCTGAGGCGAACAAATAACTGGTTGAGTTGGATAGTTGGTTGAGTGCGTGCAGCTCGGCGCTCGGCGACCCCCCGCTCGAGGTTCGCTGGCGTGCCCTCGCTCGCTGTAGCTATACATATGGGTCGTAGCGAGCGGCGTGCCGTCGCAATATCAGCCCGGTGAAATCGCTCGCCCGCCCGCTTCGTCGCACCGCACGCCTCGCCTGCGCCAGTCGCCGTGCGCCAACTGAAACGCGCGCACTGCTAGCGCAATCGAACGTACAATATTCCACACGAGGCTCTCGCTCTCTGCTAGCTTCCACCGCCTTCGTCCCGGCACCGCTCCTATTACCGGCGCCGGTCGATGATTCGAAACGTTTTGCTGTAAAGCAAAATTTGTCATCTTTTCGACATTCGTAATATTCCGTTGTGTGTGTGAGAAGTGCATGTGCGCAGGTCGCCTTAATTTGTGCTTTGGTGTAGTTAAGAAAAGGATTCAAGACGGCTGTCATCATAAGGCTGCCTGCGAACACAGTAAGTATCGCGGCGGCCGCATGACTCAATGTAAAATGGAACGATTCTTATCTACCGCACTTGTGTGCGTGGGTGTGCCGACGCTGAGTTTGTCAGTGTTTGCGTGACATCCGACCGCCTCCGTGCCTGTGTGTGCGTTGGCTCAATACTCGGTTCTATTTTGTGGCGGAGCGGCTAGATGTTTGTTTTTATTATCATATGACCGGTGACTGCTGTTACTTGCTTTAAATTCAAGTACTGTAGGACTGATGGATCTATGCAAGAACTGTCAAAGGGCGGTGGCGAGAATTATTGTGATTTGAATAATAATTTAGACTAATTGAAAGTCAATTTATCTGCAAAAAGGTATTTATTACATTGTAATACTAAAACAGAAATTATGCCACAGGAATGAAAGCCGTGAGCTAGCGTGTTCTGCTTGCTGGATACTTTGTTTTCATTTGCCGTCGGCAACGTTGTAGGCGTATTTGTACGGCGCTGGGTATCTGTTCTTTGTTGAACATTGGAAGCTTATTTCAAGAAATATCTATTTGATATTGTTAAAGGAATGTGCATAATACAATGTTATTATGCATTTGGTGTCTTGAATCGGTCAAAATTAAATAATTATTGGCCGTAGTGCGCTAAAAATCATCTCTGTACATAAGGAGCACCAAAATGTTTTGGATATAGTCTTGATTAACCGTCTAACGCAGGAGAAAGATCTAACAACGGCACTAGTAAAATTCTTTCAATTGCGTTGAGTACAAAAAGCCTTTGAGAAACCCGGCAATTTGGTGGAAACGCCCAGTATTACAATCAACATCAATTTAGTTTGCTACTTTAATGGAACAAATGACAAACGATACTATAATTTGTCAAAATCCATCAAGTATTTTGGAACTAAAATGGTCCTCATTCCTCAACTCAACTAGTTACTTCATTTACAAGCAAGAGCAACCTTTCCTTTTCCTGCAATTAAAGGTTTATTTGTATTTTCTCTTTTTGGTTAATGTTACAGACTCCAATCTTCTGGGTGAATTCACTGCGATCAGGATTTTAGCTGAACTAAACAGAAATTAAAGTTGTTACTGGACCTTAGACCTAACTTGTAAACTTGGCCGCAATATTTTGTAGTTGTGAAAAATATGTTTTTGTATTTAAAAAAAGATTTTATCTATATTTGCTTCGGCTTTTCTTGTTGCGTTGCTGGTCATGGTAACGTCATTTCATGTTTTCATTCTTTAGTATCTGTATGGAGTACCTTAGGAGATTCGTTGTGGTCACTTCCTAACTTGGCATTCTTTACAGCTATATTCCTTTTGTTCTTCAGAAACACTGCATCAGGGGTATATTTTAATTACATTTTGTTGTTCATATTACTAACGTTGGCAAAAAGCTCTTAGTGTTCTTGTGATATGATTACTAAAGAGCATTGTTATCAACGCGCATGTGTTCGTAATGCTTGTATGCGTTTCTGATTATTTAATGCGATCTCACGCTCGACAAGTTCACATGAATAAAGTCCTAACTGCCAGCAATGAGGCAGATCAATCGTCGATTTTATTCATCCTGTCGTAAAAACTATAATGGCGGAGAAAACGTTGGCGTATCACACATTCCTCTTCCGTCGGTGGCTCATACAAATTATACGATGTGTGTTACGTATAGCTAGGTAGGTGGGCCGTCATTATTTATGTTCTCTAACAGTCGGCTCAGTGGTGTGGGTTAAAATCGGAGCAGTCAGCTGATCGTCCATGTGTGTGTGCGTTCTTCGGGAAACACCTTTCGATGACGTGTGCGAGCTCCGTTTAATTGGACATTCACATTGTTCCCTCTTGTTTTTTTTTCTGTTTAGTCATATTGATTGATATGCCTGATAAAAGCGTGAAGTACTATTTTTTGACGTTTGTTTTTGATTTGCAGTAGCCGACAAGTTTTTTGTGTTACCTCAATCCAGTGACTTTTTCAGTTATCCGTATTTTGTAATGTGCAACAGTTACTCAACATCTAAAACAAATTGCACTCTTATAGAGCTTATGGAAGATAACGACTACTCGACAATATTATGCGTACAGTACAGCCAATTCGTTCTTAAAAGTTATTAGACATGAAAAGGGTGTTTGGTCAGAACGTTTATGAATTATGATGAACTAGCGACCCGCCCCGGCTTCGCACGGATGCAATGTTATACATATAAACCTTCCTCTTGAATCACTCATCTATTTAAAAAAAAACGCATAAAAATCCGTTGCGTAGTTTTATATCTTCATCTAAGCTTACATAGGGACAGACAGACAGCGGGAAGCGACTTTGTTTTGTACTATGTAGTAATTACTGATACCTTGGCTACAACGAAATCATTTAGGTAAACTAACTCTATACTTTTCACTAGTTACTATGTTTAGTTACAAGATATCCGTTTCTAAGTTAATTTGGTCTGATTTAGTTTCTTTTGACCAGTACTCGGGCATGATTGATAACTTTACAGAACACGATGTCATTACCTAGCACACTGTAATTTCAAGGCTCGCTGGTAAGTATACCTTATTGGGGTTTGCACGTAAACAGTCATTATGAAACATGTCATTTGGTAAAAAACATGACGTGGTTGGTAATTACATTTGCTGCCCGTATAGCTGCTCCACGTAGTAATATTATTGCTTGAGCATCTGACGTTATTTAGAAGTATTATGCCGTTTTTGCACATCTATCTTAGAGCCTCTTTAAAGGGGTAGGTACTCTGCTTGTAACAACATCATTACATGTAGACTTCGCTACACAATCAAGTTTTTTCAATATTCATCGATTTTAGAGTGGCCATTCTGTCAATTTTCATGAGACCTAGATGACAATCTTACTGTGTGGTTATTAGTTCTGTGATGCTGTCTGTCAGGTCAAAGAAAGGTAAAATGTCACACACATTATTTTACTGAACAAATAGTGCTGCTGCTGTGCGATTTCAAGATACTATTATATCTGCCAATAATCTTGTATACGGAGTCATATAATCAAAATATGTTGGTGTACTCTAAAAAAGGGCTCCCAAGAAACGAAAAATATATCAACTTGTCTACCTATGTATCTGTTTCAAGTCATTCGTATATGACGAGAACTACTTTCGATATTTCAGTTAGATTTTGAGATCATCTTTAAAAATAATAGAAGTTATTCAGCAGATTTTTTGAAGAATTCATATCACGCTCATTACACAGCACCAGTACAGTTTTTACTTTTTAACTATCTTTCAGTCATTTAGGCTCAGATGTTGTGGAAGTAAATAGCTGCATGTTGTAGACAGACACATTGACAGAGACACATACTACTGGTGGCAGTGGTGGCGATGATTCAAGCAAATGTACCAAAAAGCATGCTCGACGGCCGGTTCTACATAGGTTTACTTAATGAACATAAGTTCATTACTATACAGTACTAGTGTTACTATAAAGTAATATAGTTGAATATTACTTAAACAGCGATCGTGAAACTAAGCTGCAGAAGACCTCAAAGCTTCACAAGCAGTGTTTGTTTGAAAGAGGTTAGGCTGAAACATAGGCCGTATCATATCGTGGTGGATCTGATTGGCGCTTGATTATAAGTTTCCCTGAAACTTGGATGAGGCTTATACTGGTGACAAAGTGGGTAAGCGATAAGTAAACAACACTTACTACGTACAAGTTTATGACCAAATACAAATTGTGATTATATCGTTTCGAATTTTCAGAAGCATTCATTGGCTGTTGATTTTCACTTTCACGATCCCGGCGTGGAAACCCGATCGCGGAGTTGACTTAATTAATTCGGCGCTCTACGTCATCACGTTACAATCGAACAATAGTAGAAGTTGGCGGGGAAAGTTGAGCTTCGGCGTCGCTTCCCCCTTCCCACTTCAACCCCCTTCGTCACAAATAAATAAGCCAGAGCCGACATCCGACAACAATAATAATAATTCGCTCGAGCCCGATCAGCTGTTTCGCCGACACCGACCCGAGTAACAGGTGGCCTATAAAGACATTCAATAAAGTGTGTACCACTTGCCTTCGTTGCGGAACCGTCTATTTTACACAAATACACTCACACATACAAGCAGACCCACTACTTACCCAAGTTGAACTTTTTGCCATCTTTCTCATTCTCACCGACCATTGGTATTCCGATTAGATTTATGCAAATTATTTTTTCTATTTTTTTAATATGGCTTTTATTGAAATAGGGATTTGGTTTAAATGCTATACGTTGGTTCCACTGAGTGTACCTACTCAACACAATATTTCGTTTGTCATAGAATAACTGGCTTAATGCTGGCTGCATGGCTTGTTGAAAACAAGTTCTTCCGCCGATCAGCTCCAACGGATGTTCATGTATGTACATACATGCGTACAATCGTTTTTGTGACTCCATCTTTCTGTCTTTCAAATGCCCCTGCAGCTATGTCATTGAAAAGAATTTTGAGAAATTCAATGTAACAGTCTCAGCTGAGTGATTCATCTGCCACCCAGAGAGCTCAACGTAGATCGGAAACTGTAGACATACATATGCAAATTTACTTTGAACGAATAAAGGTGTGGGGTGGGAACGGGTTGCGACCTTCTCACTGTCCCCCACTACACGTGGTTCGTTGTATATAATTGTACGAGCCGTGTAAGATTATTGTAGGCCAGGCATTCCAGGCACTACGCACTACCCGTCCCTACACAAAACGTCACTGAGCACCCTCTTTGTTTACCTTCCATTTGCACGCCCTTCGTCCTGTTCTTAATGAAGAACTTGTTGAGTTCTTACATTTTGGCATTCCGTGTTTTTTTAAGAAACACCGTCTTTTTAAGAAACACTGTCTCTGGTGAGAATATTACCATCGGTTGCGAGTCTCAATTCGGGTATATCCAGCGTTTCATATAACCAACGAATGATTAGGCTGTAACCCATAAGAGCGCTGTATTAGAGCGGGGTAAGTTGGTGTACGGTGCAACGATTCGTAAGACTTGCACAGCATTTCGCTCTCAATAGCGCGCGGTCGTCGATGACGAGCCGGTTATGTAATGTAAATGTTTACGTACCTACTACACGTGGTCGGCACCACGTGCCCCAACCGAGAACACTAGCCTTGTGAATTATTTATTTACGACAACATTTTCGCACGCCGGTCGACGAACTCTTGAATGATCTTGGAACGCATTTACGCCGATTAATCTCGACATGTCTCTTATGACATTGATATTATACTTTTGATAATACTTGAAATGAAGAAAGTGGGTTTACGATAACTTCTTTGAGCCTCAATCTCTTTTTTCAACATGGTTTTATTATAAGTCTGAGAACTTTATCGTTGCTCTACGAAGATTTTACCAATGCAATAAACTTTAGCCAAATAGACTGCCTATCTCATAATATGTTTGAGAGCAACTCAAACGTACTAAAAGTAATAGCTTCAATGTTACCCGAATTCATAGCCATCTTAACATTCAATTGCGATGAAAAGCGAGTCAAAAGCAGCGTTCAGTTTTGCACGTTTGATGATGCAGAGAACTGCAAGGCAGGGGATTTGCGGTTATTTAGACGTGCTTCGACGCCCATCTGAGGGCTATTTATAGAGTATGTCATTCCGAAGCGTGCCTCCCGTGCCACTGACCTAGCCTACCAGATATTAATAAGAAAATCTAACTATCTACCGTGCGTTGCTCGGCCAGTATATAATGAACGTAATAGCGACATGAGACGCGATAACCGTTTGCGATCGCCCTGATTGCTAGATGACTCACCGTTTCTTGTAAACATGATCAAGGTTTATCAAGAGCATTTCGTGGAAAAGTTACATGTAGAGACGTCTTAGAATACTTCGCAGTCTTTTAGAAAGTCCCGATTTCAAGTTCTACTAAAACCTTCGAAAATAATATCAAAATAACTTCAGTCATAACTTAAAACTCTTTAGTCCACCAAGATGTTATGAACTATTGTATCTTATGCTTAACTTAACTGCTTCTTAGTTGATACTGAAACTGTAAAGCGTATTCTTGTGAAGCAAAATCTTTGTATATAGCAATCCTGTATAAGTACCGCACATTGTTAGTCGAGCCCACGTGAGCGTTTCTCTCGGCTCAATAGCGGGTTTCATGATCGTCGTCGCCTCGTTCCCAGTGCACCTCACCTATATAAGGTACGTAGGCTACGTAGGTTTGTGGTTGCGTTAGTCCCTCTATTTACCGTGCTGCTGGCAGCCTCCACACATTGTGTAGACACCAACAAGAGCGATTTTGTGTTTATTTGCGTCGGGATTTGGGCCAAGTGCAGTCGGTCAATTTAAGCCGATCTCGTTCGTTCGTGCTCGACTGACGTATCGCAATCGACGTAGCCCAATCACTCAAACAGCTGATCAATGTTTTGTTAGATCTTAATTGAATGCTATAGAGTTCTAAAATGTAGATGTAGTTTATAACTTTCCGGTTTTAAGACGAGTTAATTCGAATTTTCACTGAACTTTCTGTCTCAAAATGGTCCTTAGTCCTTTTTCTGCGGTTGTACTGACTTCCTATTGGTGTCACTACATTTTTTTTATCAGGAAGTGTGAAAACGCCTTCTATGAATAAAGAATTCTTCCTTTTTTTCTATTTCGTTATGAAATCCCGAAACTGTCTCTCATCAACACCATTTCCCGTCGTTGATTCTATTATTACACCGTTATCAATGGGTTATAGGATATGTAATATTTAGGAAATGTCATTCGAATCATAATCAACGAGTCAACTATATTCTGTTATTTTCCGTTTTTTCCATGCTTCATCTAAAGTTTTTATAATCTTGTGTCTACTTATCAGACAGACGCCTAGTTTGTCTAGCTTAGTTACGTGGTCCACATAAAAAAAATCGCTTCCAATTAACTAGGTATACATCTGAAAACACTACAGCAGATACTGTATCTAGATAGAGCCGCCCAGCACGTCCCGACAGCTTCCAACAATAATAATTAATTGACTCGTCCGTTCGTTATCGTGCTTTTATATTGACGTTCCCGAGTGAGCAAGCGAGCGAGGCGCATTCGGAATGAAATTTCCATAAAAACTTTTGTGCTCCGGCGGACGTTGCGAGCGCACGTTAAAATCGTCGGCTGGCAATAAAACAGCGGCCGGTGCGGCGAGGCGCGACGAAGCGAGCAATGAGTGCGAGAGGGACAGACTTAGAGATAATGGACTCTGTACGAAATGAAGAACGCGCCTGGTGCGCCGAGCGAGCGAGCTGGAGCGCTGGGCAAAAACATCGTCGCAGTTATCGCGCTCCCCGCCGCCCCGCGCCCCGCCCCACCGGCCGGACTCGTCTGATCGACGCCGGAGCCTCTCGCAGGCGAGCTAACCTCGACAGCGGGGGGTCGTGAGTTGCCTCGTCGAGCCCGTTCGAACGTTGAGAACGCGTTGCACTGTCGCCGCTCTCTATAATACGACTCGATTTTAACTTTGAAAAAGCTTAACATTTGCGCGTCCGTTGCACAGTTGCTCTCGTCTGCTCTAAGCTCGCTCTAATCGCGTTTACCGTTGTATGTTGTAATAGAAAAGGACTACTGATTGATTTACGAGCTACGAACATTTACTGCGCTGAAACGGTACGTACTATCATATGATTGTCAACTGTGTACAATAGTTTGTCGGGTGAGCTTTTATGGGTTTCATATGAACTTGCATTATTATGCATAACTCGTTGTTCCATTGTACTTTAACGACTGTTGGTTTACGTTACATAACTTAGTTACCGTACAAAAGATGATCTGCATCCAAGTTTAATATTAGCGCGAGGCGTGCCGCATTTGTTTTTATTTTGGTGTTGGTTGCGAGCGCATTGTTTGCGGAGATTCCGTACGTTGTTTTATTGCACGATTACCGCAAGTGGCCGTGCTCTATTGACTCGGCGTGCTATTGTTGCTCTTAACTGCCGAGGTTGCAGTGTCAAGGTATCTCACCTAGGCACAAGAATGCACACTGTATGCCGTGTGGATTATGCAGAATTGCCCTTTATATTTGCATCTGTTTCTGATCTTTTACGTCATTTGATTGTTTATGTGCCGTTTTGTCTGACAAATTCTAGGGTTGTGTTCAAGGATGCTTCTTCTTTTATCATTTACGATAATAGACCTTATCAACTGTTTATCTTATTAGGTGATTGACTTTGGTTGACGGAAACACATATTGGATTGAGTGGAAGTAATACAGCCATGGTCCTTTAATGTTGACTTGGGATATCCTTTATTTTCATATTCTACAAGAACCGTATTTAAAGTTGATTTAAAACGTTCAGAATTTTGGTATTGATTGTCCAAAGATTTTCCCTTGACTCTATTGTTTTCACATTCAGGAAAAATAAACACACTCAGGCACTCACTAGAAACTGGGACTTTTCAACACTTTCAACCTACGTGTAGTAATTGTTTGGATCAATTGAACTTCAAGATACCAAAACTTGAAGCGTTTTTTCATTGGACTCTACTTACTTACTACTCTACTTTCGGAAGCCTGTGACTGTGTTTGTTAACCGACTTTCTTCAAAAAGGCGGAGGTTCTCAATTCGGTTGTATTTTTAAAAAAATAATTTTACCTCAGAACTCCGTCATTTGTAAACCGATTTGAAAAATTCTTTTTTCATCTGAAAGGATATGCTTCCCGATTGGTCCCATAGAAATTTCATCAAAATCGGTTTAGGAATTTGGTTGTTTTCCTCACGTTAATTGTCACATCAGGCGACGTCGCGTGCTGGCGCTCTGATGTACATCACGCGACGTCGTGTGATACTTGCTAGTTAAATTTGACACACTGCCCGATTTCTGATTGAGCTGAAATTTTGCACGCATGTGTATATCGCGAGACAATGCAATATTATAATGACATGGAGCTGATCTGATGATGGAGCTGGAAGGTGGCCATACGAACTCTGTAATAAAACGACGCAACGCTGTCGAGTTTGGCCTCGTTTGATTTGTCTTGACAAGTACTGTAGTCCTAAATGGTAACCAGGGTCTGATGATGGAGCTGGAAGGTGGCCATAGGAACTCCATTAAAACGACATAACCCCATCGAGTTTGGGTTCGTATAATACATCTTGTCGAGTACTTTGTCTCTAGATGGTACCCAGAGTCTAGTGATGGAGCTGGAAGGTGGTCACAGGTAGTCCGTAATAAAATGACACAATCCCATCGAGTTCGGGCTCGTATGATTCGTCTTGACGAGTACTTTGGTCCTAAATGGTATCCAGTGTCTGATGATGGAGCTGGACGGTGGCCATAGGAACACCGTTATAAAACGACAAAACCTCATCGAGTTTGGGCTCGTATGATTCGTCTTGACGAGTACTTTAACTAACTTCTAGTTACTATGTAAAAACTAATTCATAACAAGAATTTGTGTGGTATACTACAACTAAAAAGGGTAAAAATAAAAAAACTTTCTGCGAAAACAAAACCGACTTCTAAAAAAACACTAAAAATTTCTAAAATAACCTTACTTTCGGAAGTCGGTGGCAAAAAAGATACAAACAAAGACACCGACTTCCGAAGGTAAACTTATTTTAGACTTTTTTAGTGTTTTTTTAGAAGTCGGTTTTGTTTTTTCATTGACTTTTTGCCATCGACTTCCGAAAGTTAAGTTATTTTAGACTTTTTTAGTCTTTTCTGGAAGTCGGTTTTTTTCGCAATAAGTTTTTTATTTTACTCTTTTTAGTTGTACGAGTAGTATACCACTCAAATTCTTGTTACGAAACATTTTTTTACATTGTAACTAGCAGTTATTAAGGAACCTTCATGCCATCTACATAGCCCAAGAAGATAAAATACATAATATTCAGAGGGACAAAAAAAACAACCGATTTGATAAAATTTCTATGGGACCAATCTGGAAGTAGGTATATCTTTTCACATGAAAAAAGATTTTTCGAAATGGTTCTTAAATGACGGAGTTATGAGGAACTAACATTAAAAAAAACATCTGCCGTATTGAGAACGTCCTCCTGTTTTAAGAAAGTCAGTTAAAAAAGCATATTATCAAACAAAGTTCCATACACGATTAACTCGTTGGTTTTCATTTAAATATTCTAAAGACTTAAATTCATGAGAGCTTAGTTCCAAGAAATTATTTAGTCTACTTATCAAAGGACCAACTGTAATGCTAGGTTTATACCCGAGTTCACGAACTTGAACTTACGTACGTAACTACGTATTAGCCTAGAATTAGCATTCTTGAACGTAATCGTAATAAATTATATCATACTTATTGCCACTCAAATCATAATTACGAAATAAAGGTTCCTTCTGGTTGTAAGCTAAGTCAAACTAACCATCTTGGACGAATTTGCGTTCAAGAGCTGTTTATGTCATCATTGCTATTATGACATATTGACTATTCTGGAACGTGGTTTAAATTTGTGCTGATAGCAACTAATTTAGTTGAAATTCTTTTGCTGTTGGTGGAATGATTAGGTCGAGTTTTCATCCAAATGACTTCTTCTTCTTAACTTAAGGCCAACCAATGCTGAGTGTAGGTCTCTTCCTAAACTCTCCACTTTTGGAGGTTATGTGTCATGGCTATCTACTTTTTCCGGCGTCTTTAGACTTTTACATACATCTTAGATTTTTGAAATTAATGTTATAATGTATTGTTCCAGGATCTGACCGGTCAGAATAGCAATGATTCGGGCGGCAGCGGTGGCGCTGGGCGCGCTACCACGCCGCACCTGAGGCCGACGCCCAGCCCGACAGGCTCCACTGGCTCACGCTCCATGTCACCGGCTGTTGGTAAGTCACCCTCCAAGTTATTTACTGAGTAGCTTATGATGCCCCCCGCGTGGAGTTCGGTAATTTTCCCACGGAATCATAACTACCGGGATAAAAAGTATTATATGTGTTAATCCAGGTTATAAACTGTGAGCCAAATTTAATCCAAACGCGTTGAGTAGTGTTTGCGTGAAAGAGGAACAAACATCCGTCATCAGTATCAAGTAGGTATACTAGTTGTTGCCCGCGACGTCGTTCGCATGGAAATTGTGTATACGGTATAGGTTCTTATGTGGGAGATAAAAAAATAGCTTATGTGCTATTCCAGACTATAATCTATCTCTGTGCCTAATTTCATCTTGATCGTTCAGCATTTCTGGCGGGATTGAATAACAAACATCCATCAATCCAAACTTTCGCATTTATGTAAGTAAGATAGGATTCAGGCTATAGGCTGCGTTTCCACTAGAAATGTGCGAGGATTTGCAGCGACTGATGTGCGTAAAACTAACCAATTACATAGCTGGCTTACCTTCAGTTGTGAAAAGAAGCTATAATATTGGTTAGTTTCACGCACATCCTTCGCTACGCAACCTCGCATATTTCTGGTGGAAAAGCAACCTTATGATTTCCCACCCGAAAAAAAAAAGCGAAAAATACAAATCATGCAGTTCTAGTCCTAAAAAAGCCGCATGTCCATGCCATTAGTTGGGAGCGTATGTGGCAGTTTTGTCCCAAGCTATGACCGAAAATTATTTTCTAAATGCCTTTTACATACAGTCTTACTTGACGGTAAGGTTCGTTTGCGTGGGCACAAGTCAAGCTTATATAAAGTTTCCAATGTGAAGGATAATGATATCAACTTTACATGAATAAGTAGTGCCAGCCAATATTAATTGAACTTCAGAATATTGTAAATGATTAGGAAGGCTTGATTTATACGAACGGTGTATTAGTGACTCAGAACTTTGATAGTAATTTTATCATGAGTGTGTTTATTTTTGAAACAAGCTAATTAAAAACAATCTTGCTGTGAAAACGAATATGATTCTAATCACATAATTAACATTACATCTAAGTGTAATCAACTAATCATCCCAATCAGTGTCTTCGTGAACTAATTTTGTATAAAGTTGCACCTCGTTTGAGTTCTCTTCGAATTTGAACCTTATTTCCAGGGATTAAGGTCTTAATATATTCTTGGGAGGTTTTGCCTTATCCTTTGTTTTGTCACGGGTGTGTTGATCAGATTCGTTGTGCATACTCCGTCACCGGTAGACACGGGCTTTCCCGACATTGACCCACATAGAACGGGCGCCCAGAGTACGCCGTATTTTGCCCCTTTTGCGGGCGCGAACCACCCCAGCCCGCCCACCTTATGTACGAGTCGGGGTGGTCGCGGTATATAGGGCCTCGTGAAAAACTTACCCCCACCGACAGTCGGGGCGAGCACGCAAAACAGGACCTTCTACCCCTGAGGCCCACGAGGCGCTCCTATGTGCCGGATCGCCACCGACCTCACCATTGACAAACCTTCCCACCTATATAACAACATAAAAAAACGAAACCGACTTTTACTTTGCCGAACTTGGCACGATTTTGATGAAGGCAAAAAAAAACCCGATTGAAAAGTGGAGCTACATTGATTGCGTTAAATGATGAATTCGCAAAATCGATCAATTGGAACGGACGGCGTTATTTAATAGGCTGACCAATATGTTACAAATGTATTCAATATTTGATGAACGAGTCGCGTATCGAAATCCAAATACTTTTAAAAAGTGTTTGTTGACATTCCAATTTACATCTGTTTGAAATGTAGAGATTCCTAGAAAACCCTTGTGGGGCTTCCCTCGAAGTGACCTTGACGGGTTCACCCACCGGGGACGCCGCATCTTATATACTTACTCACTGTCACGATTTGTTTGACGTAGGTATATGTATAATACGAATACATAGTTAAGCACTTTTGCCTTCCCATCTTATTTTAGACGGGTAATACCTAACCTACTACAATTCCATTCATGAACAGTTGAATAATTATAAAGTTTATGTAGTACCTAACTTGATAAGCTAGTACATTTATCTGACATTGGCTTTAATACTATGTCTGGGCTACTTCTTTCCCTTGCCGTCTGACGTAGTCCAAAACAAAATCAAATCTAGTTTTGTCTAACACTAAACGAGTTGCTAAGACAATTATTACGTATTGTTCAGAGAGGAGCTCGAGGCTAAACAATAACAGCCGCAATGGTCGATCTTTAGGTTCAGTGTCGTTTGGCTATTTGGATGGGTGACCACCCATTACATACCGAGTTTCCTCCGTGCCTCGTAAAGCACGTTAAATCGTTGGTCGCGGCTGTCAATTGTAGATCGTTGACAGTCGATAAGTAATCAGTGGCTTGAAAGTCTGACAACTACTTTAACGAAAGGTATCGTAATACCAGGTCCTAACTGTCTCCAGGGTTGCGGGACTGTTCGAAAGAGATACCGCGGCCCTGGAACACAAAGGGCAAAGGAAGGAACATGGATGGGTTTTAGTCAGTAAAAGTCGACACTCCCTCCTGCTCAGCCCAGAGCGGGAGGGGTTATTTGATGATTTCCCATCGATAAAAAAAAAAAAAAATGTCCTAACTGTCTCCATAGTTGGGAAAAGGATAGGCAGATGATGATGCAAATAAAACGATGCACATGGATATTGATGATGTTATCCTTATCAGTCAAAAATAAGAAAATCATTTCAACAGTATCTGTTACTAACCCGGACAAACAAACAGCCGATGTAAAACAGGTATTCATGCTGAACGTATGACGCAAACAAGTAATTGGACGATAAAGTCCGTTTTCCATAGCAATAAATAACTTCTTCTTATCGTATCGATGTTCCTTCCATATTACACGGTTTGGGCCCAGTAGGTGGCCACGTTTATTGCAGCAGCAGAGGCGCTATCCAAGTCGTCAAGAGTGAAGATAAACGGACACCTGGGACACTCCAGCAGGTGGGGCATAGTTTGATCCGGAGCTTCGCACTCGCACTCGGTGTTGGAGGAACCAATAATACCCCATTTTGCCAGATTATGTTTGCAGCAGTTTGCAGTAGATAACTAACAGTTGTGGTTGATTTTTTTTCTAATTTAATGTCCTATGTTCTAATAATAAGGGACTATTTCACAGTTAGTCAAGTATTAAAAGTTAATAAAGACCATGGTATTCGCATACTTGAAGTATAATCGGAACGTAAATAATTGCTTTGTAAATGTATTCACGCATGTTCAATAACTTACGATTGGTGACCATTCCAAACCATTAAAATTCGATTGTTTTATTTCACGCTGGATTTTTTCGCATTAAGTGCCTTTTATGATCCCATATTAAGAACAAATATGAGATTTGCAAAATTCAATTTGCGATTTTGGATTTCAATTGTGTTTGCCAAGATTGCCAAGTCATTGGCGCTCCTTTTGCCGATGGGAGAACCATGCATGGCTTCCAATGAACCTCACTTAGAAGAAATCATGCATTGATATTTTAATTTTCTGCTTGTGAAACAACCTTCCAAAATCATATTTTGAACATGCCACCTATCCAGTTTAATGTATCTCATGATGTGACTACAAGCAGTCGTAGCTTCTATATATTTTTTTCACTTTCTATGTTGTTGTCTAAGACGCCTTTATGGAAACAAATACCCAGTTTTCAGATGTCTGGCTAACACGAACATTGAAGCTAAGGCCATAATTTAGTTATTAATTTAAGCATAAGCTAATTGGATAATCACTAAAGTCAGGGTTGGTTAAGTTCGTATACAAAGCAGTAACAGTTATCAATTTGTCCCGGTTGAGTGAAGTAATTGGCCTCAAAATAAACATTGTGCCGCCCTCATATATCCAGGTATCATAAAAAGCAATTTGGTATTTTGCCTAAACCGGCTGTAGCGAACGGCAACCGCAAAAGCAATCGTGTTTTGTTAACGTCGCCCATTGCCGAACGTGGCTTTCTCAAAACATCGAGCTGTAGACCGGCCGAGCTCCGACTGCCGCCGTGCCGCGCCACTCGAATACCGGTTATATGACCGCAATACACCCTCACACTGTATCTCCAGCGTTCCGAGCGAACCAAACAACTTCCAACTCCAACGCTGCTCGTGTTCCTCGCCGGTAAATACAGCGACAACGTCCGCAGCAATGTATTGTAGTCCGCCACATAAGTTTGTCACGAGCTGGTGGAGTGGTAGAAGGTTAACATGACTGTATGACGTCAACCGTTCGGCTCGTCGGACTTCTTGACTCTCGACAAACATCGAGTGAATATGTGAAGTCTCGCGCTAGGAAATTATAGACGAAGCGTTTGAGGAAAAATACGCTGCTTTATACGTGGCCTGCCTGTGCTCAAATGTGCATTATTGAGTCGCATTGTTATAAAAGTTGTTAAAACTTTTAAATGTTTTACGGTTTACGTACCTACATCTAAAAATAGACTGATAGGTTATCAAATGATACATAAATCAAATTCTAATTATAGAATGTGACCAAAGTAATCTAGTTACTAGGTAAGAAAAATAAATAATGAGAATGACCAACAGTTTTATATCTTCTGTAAAAAGTATGTAGGTCATTCATTATTATTGTACGAAATTGGAATTAAGTAAAAAAAAAACAGGTATGCATATTCGATCAAATCGAAATAAGGGGCAATATTATCAAAATATAGGTAGGTATCATCTGCGTGCAAGAATTCGTTATCTCTTATCTATGCGGCAGTCTCATTGATTGATCGTAATATTCTTTATCGATGTGTAAATAAAAATAAATTTCTGTTTATCGACCGCATTGTGCTCGTTTCCAATCCAAGTTCCATCGTTATTTTAACACAATGAAGCCGCAATACCGCAACCCGACGCGTTCGAAGGTGAATTGCGTATTGTTTGACGCCCGCATACAACGTGACTTTCGAAAACGACTTTAATTTTCGACCAATAAGGTTTCTTTTGCGCGAAGTGTACCTATTATCGCGGCTGTGGTATTTCAGACCTTGTGTTGTCGTCGTGTTGGGCGATAATTCCTTGGCCCAGTGATCGTTGTTGAGTATACGGGCGCTAAAAGCGTTTCGCAGTCGTCCGTCGTGCGTATCGGCCGCCGAGCAGTGGAATGCCATCAACTAAGATAAGGCTGGCTCTTGGGACCGAGTCGAACGCTGCCGCTCGCTGTTTCTCCGTGACATTTGAAACCTATATTTACTTCGGTTTATACTTAGCTCGATGCTTAACATTTTGTATAGAAATATTTGAAGTTGATCCTGTTTTTTCTTGCATTCGTTTTAAAGCTGATAAAGTTTCTATGACTTTGTATTATTATAATAAAAAAAACGTATTAGGGACCTTTTATGGTATTTGGAACATGCCCAGGAAAAACAACGCAAATCAATGAACATTGAGTTGGTTCATTTCCATATAATGTGTCATAGTAACAATTAATAACTCACGTTTTAAAGACTTTACGTAATTCTAATTAATACGGTTTCATAATGCAGTTATGTGTTATCGTATTTTATCGCTCGTTACTAAGCTGGGAAGTGATCTGTGCTTGATTGTGTGAATTAAGTATTCACCCTCATACATGTGTGAGTGAGGGTCGTTACAAGTGTTTGACGTTTATGTCAAACGCCTCTATGTACGGCCACGTGCTTGCACGGCCTTGGCAAGGCCAACGACCTCCAACTTTAAAAAAAAAAGGTAAAACAAAACGCTTTTTGCTCCGATCCTACCATAATGTTTGTTTTCATCGTTTTCACGTAAACGATCCTCCGTGGTTTGTTTTTAATAGTTTTTTTATGCCAGGATCGACCTGGTCGTTATTATTATTTATGGTGCTCTTTCTACCAACTACCGCCCACTTAGTGCTGTTGCAAACAATTTATTTCATAGTTATGCTATTTCTTAGAATATATCCATCCAGTAAAATAAATATTCTTCTATTAGAATTCTACATCAAAAAGTCAGCTAAGTTAATTCTATTGTGATCAGAGCTCTGTTGTTTGTGTCTTTGTTCTAGTCAACAAGTCCAGACTTCTTCAACGCTCAAGTATCATTCACTTTGATATTGATCAAAAGTACGCACAGGTTTGTTTTGCAAGGCACAAGTGCCATTCAATGTAAACATGATTCTCATTATTCTCGTTCGACTTTGAGATTTAAGATTTGAATACATTGCGGTCCTGAGTAACGGAGGAAGCTCAAAAAAAAAAACTTGTAAAAGAATATGACTCCTGTAACGGGAACCTGTTGCGTGTCTGCGGTCCCGCCCGCTGGCTGCCCATCGCCTAATTGTATTCAGATTACCCCGGAAAAGTGATAAATCTCGGCGAGTCAAGGTCGACGGAGGGTTCGACAGCCCATTCACCCCGTTCCGTCTGCCCCCTTGGCTAATGGTGCGGACATTCTTTCCCTAACCTCGGCCAGACTTGCCCGGCTCACTCTATAGTATACTATACACATTCACTAAGAGTACAAGTGTACCCACCCCCCACGCCCGAAAACCAGATGTACTTACCTCACAGACGTAACAACCACCCTGTTTTCGGTCCCTCTCCCCGAGATTGTTGTAAGATTGAAAAGGAAAACGAGATTTAATTTGTCAATGAAACACTTCTAAAGGTTTCATTTGATTTGTTTTGTTTGTTACATAGCCATTGTGACAATTTGCTTCGGTTCTCGATATTCAATAAATGAAATTTATTCAACTGTTCGTATGAAATCACCACTAACACGGTTTAAAATCCTTTTTCATTTTGGAATTCCCGAGATGATGTAACCAAAAGTTTTAGTATGCATCTGCTGCAGTGTTCAGCATAGTTCAATGTTGAATGTAAACTGTAGAAATGTGTAAATTCTAAGATAAATCAGCGTTGTATATCTTGTGGTATGTGGGGACGGCGAGTGTGTTAGTGGTGATCAAGTTAAATGGGTCGACAAACATCGCCGTCGCTCCGACGCCACCGTTTGTCTCAACTAGGCCGCTTGTTAACGCTATTGTCTATGTTCTGTTTATACTCCTTGCTATTAACACGTACACACCATGTACCCTACGAGTCCTACGAGTCTTTTTTGGCTAATTCTCAAGTATTGTTTATGCTTGATAAGAGTCATAATTATTTATTGACCAGGAAATAAGACGGGCACATTATCCAGTCAATATATTGCGAATTTACTAAAGGTTATGCCATGGAAAATGCATTTAAAAACCAAAATATGACATGAAATATGTTATGAATCCTTATCTGTAGAAAGAATGCATGGCTTACATCGTGCTGCTAATAGCGTGTCTTCGTGACTATGAATTCTCTTAGTACAAATACTCATGTCACACCACTTCTGAACTACCACGTTGCGAGTCTGTCAGTTTAGATACTTGGTGTAAATTGTGAGCACTTGACGCAACATGTATAAGTATATAGCTTATATTTACGACAACATGCTGTGTCTTCTACTGTCAAAAGGTTTTCTGTTATTGCCTCAAAACTTGTTTATTTAAACTACAAATTCAGCATAATGTATCAAGCTTGTTATGTATGGAATTCTGCTGTAAATATGTCTTATATCGAAGCAGTTAAATAACTTGCCTTGTTGGTTTCAATGGAAGTAATTTGCGGTGGTTATCTAGGGTTTGCAAATAAAAATAAACATTGCCTTTAAGAAACCTATAAATACTGAGATTGAATATCCTATTTTCTGTATTCACTTAAGAACATAATTAAAATGGACGATGAAAATGTTTGAAAATTAACATAATTGAGATCTTTGGACGTAACCAAATCGTACAAGGTTTGGTTAAACGGGTACGAAAAATTGCGGATGGAACAAGATGCGACAACGGCCGCGGACACCTCCATACGAATACTACTTGAATACCTGATACTTCAGTGTTAGCCGCCCGCAATTTGTCCAAACTGGTTTGGCTATTCCTTATAATGTACGGGAGGACACTCAGGTGGTTCTTTGAAAAAGTATTTAACCGAGCACTCCATTTACATCCTACTCCGTGGAACTGTGGAATCAATGCTACTGGCTATTCCCGCCCGCTTGCTTTCTCATCTCATATCCCCCATAAGAGAATAAGAGATCTGAAAGTGCATACGTTCCACCAAATGGCAACAAAACAGCGAGCTGAGACATTCCACACTTTCTACCGACAATCCATTTCGATTCCGATCATTCGGTAGCCCTATATGCAGGTAACGTGGGCGCGGTTGATCGTATGCGCGGAATGTGTTGGTTGCTATGACCGCGGTAGGTTCGCGCTGTCCGCACACTGCTCGCAAGCCCGCGCCCTTCGTGCCTGACACTTGACTTTGATGCACGCCGTGTTATGTCTATGCATTAAATTGGTTCGAGCCGAATTAACGCTTTAATAAGTTTTTGAGTCCATTATATCTGTATACGCTGAGTAAAGTTTGTTGGAATGGCACTTACACTTGCCACTTTAAAAAGGGAGAGGATAGTATTACAGAACGGCTTTTCAGACTCGAATGTCATTCGTGTGGAAAATGCCTCAAGTCATTTTCTAACACGAGGTATCATCTAACTTTAAAAAGAGGTATTTCTAGTCTCTGCGCAAATAGGTTGATAACGTGTTAGTCATTCAAACTAACGATGAAATGTCTGTAAAGCATCCTGTTTGATTACCTACACACCAATTTGCTGAAACACCTTTTACCGAATAAATCGTGTCAGTTTCTTTTCAAGAGCCGTCCAAAAGACGCATGCTCAAACTTCAAAGTATCATTAACAGAAACCTTGCACCGAGTTGCACGTGCAACTGTGGTGTTATTGTCGGATGGGAAAGTAAAGACCTCGGCTTCGTGCGTTACGCACGCGGCCGCGCGGTGACGGGCGCTGCCCTTGACAGAGCTGGTTCGACTCCACGACTTGCTGCGTTCGTTGCTCAATCAGACTATAAGACTTATTGCATATCGAGCGATTGTGCACGCAAACTGTTTGACTATTCAGATTCATTTATTTGCCTGAAATATGGTAATTTACAGATTTTATAACACATATACAATAGTTCTTCATATTCTATTTTTTTTTGTGATAAGAGAAGTAACGGTCAAAAACGACTAAGTACAGGGAGACTGATTTCTGTTTCAACGTAGAAAATATGACACTAAAGGTCTTAGTCCACTTACACGACTCCGCTCCCACCCGGCCAAAAGAATATAATTAAAATATGGGCTTTAAGTATTGCTCTTTAGCTATACTTTACATTGGCAACATAAATTATCAGACAGCTCGCTGTCAGCGAGCTTACCGCGGTCAGACTGCTCGGTAGTTGACGCTTACCACGCGTTGCAAGCAAACGGTCTGCACGGTGTCCGCGCGCTGACTGCTAGCGGTCGCCGCATCAGTCGGTGGAAAATAATACTAACGAAATAATACAAAATAATTTTACTTCGTCATCTAATAAGTGTCTCTGGATCTGCCAAAATTCTCCTTCTGCACGTCTTGCCTTGAGCATTTTATCCCACCCAAAATCCTCGTCTGTTGTTTCTTGAGCTTCTATCTTTATCGTCAAGTGCAATAGCAATAATCGCTAGTTCGGGCGTTGTGAATCGAGACATAGCCAAAAATACGAGTTGCTTTAATGGAAACTGATCACGAACTAAGCCTTAGTTTAGGGCGGTGTTGGAGCAGAGTCGTGTAAGTGGGCTAAGACCCATTGGGTCTTAGAAAATTACCGTACCCCTATTCACTGTTACCATGTTGGCATGTCTGCAAAGTGGAAAAAGTAACATGTGAGTAACTGAAATATTTCAAAAAAGAAGATGTCGTCATGGGCTATTAATACTCTGTAGTCTGTCGTTTGCACTCGCGTCATTCTCGGTATCTACAGAAGTACAGACGCTGTTCTTGTGGAAACAATGCACTCGTATGCTGAAGATTGCGACTGTCTACAAACAAACAATGGAGATTACACGGCATTTCGTCCACTTGATAACAGTTGGCTCAAGCATGTTAGGAGCCGGTCAGCTGTTGTTTACTAACAGATCTTAGGCTTAGGATCATTAGCAAAACAGAATATTTGTGTCGTCACATACATGAATGCAAGCTATCTTTATTACACATTTCAAAATAGGACATGTGCTATTTTTACGAGACATTGGTCGGATGTGAGTCGAGTCGGGACGACCCCATTACCGTGGCGCTACACTCATTAAAGGTCGCCGTAAACAAATAGATATATAGGTGGGCGCGTATGGCACAGTGCTGTTATCTATGATTCACCGGCGCCTCGCCGTCTGCCGACCGTCTGATCGCGCCGACACAATATAATGGCCCGATAATAGCCCGCTGATGAGATTAAAGTGACGACCCTCGCACGTGTTTATCTTTATTCATACAAAACGTCGTAAAGGGCGCATTTCATATGTGCACTGAAAAATTTGAACGCGCACCGCTTTAGATGGCGCGCAGTTTTCGCCACTGCACCGACCGACGTAATTGCAAATGTATATTAACTGTGTAACAGACGGTAGTCGCTCTCACGTAACACTAACATAACCGACTCCAAATCGACCTACATAAAAGCTGCAATACCACTTTCGTCGTCGCAAATCACTGCCGCTCGTATCTCGGCCTCGGTCAATGCGTTGCGTGCATGTCGTATGCACATATACGGATGCAATAAAGTGCAGCGAGAATTCGCAGGCTAGCGGCGTATTCTGCTCACGTGCCGACGACGGAAAACGAAAGTGATCGGATGCGTCTCTCCGCCCTCGATTGATGCTCGGCCGGCTTAGGCGGGCCCTCGTTAACTGTATTATTCAAATTGTGTGTGCGAGCACCGGCGCCGGGCTCCACGATCGATCACTAAACCGATATACGCCAATGTTTGTCGCTTGCACTCTCGTATACAATTTAATTGATACACTTGACACTCAACTTGGATTTGTGTTATAAACTGGCGCGACGCTAGTTCGGAGTTATGACTAGTGAATGTTGTTTACTCTGTAGTAGAGCTAGTTATTTGGTGCGTTTTGAATTTCGAAGAGTTTGTTTATTCTTCACATTAGTTTCACATAGGGAATGAATTATATCTTATTGTTTATTTGCTTAATTTCAGGCACGCAGAACGTAGCGATGCCGCCGCGAACGTCGTCCTCGCTGTCGGATGGCAGCGGGCCGACGGCGCGGCCGGGTCCCGGCGGCGCTGCGGGTGCGCCCACGCCCGGCGGCGGTCCGCCCCCCGGGGCCATGGTGGCGCAGCCCTACGCGCACCACCCCGGCTACAAGCCGCCGCACTACCCGCCGCCGCAGCCCTACGGCTACCCGCCGAGGAACCACCACCCCTACCCGTACGGGTACCGCCCGCCGCCGCCACAGCATCCGCCGCAGCACTACCCTCCTCTCAAGGTACCGCAATTGGACTGGTAGCTTACTGACCCCTGACGAGTTTTATCAACTGTAAACTGAGAGCAACAGGCCATCTATACTCAAAGTATGGATCGAGACTCTATTTCAACACCGAAATCTGATTCTATCGATAACCAATTTAGTTTGTTCAGCTCATAACTAACCGTGCGTCCGCGCTGTTTCAGCAGCAACCACGGCACATGGGTCCTCCAGGCCCGGGCGGGCCGGGTACACCAGGAGCTCCCGAAGGCGCCATGCCTCCGCCCACGGCGCCGGCCGAGCCACACGACAACGGGCCGGCCGCGCCCGCCACTGCGCTCGTCACCACCGGCCCGGACGGCGCGCCGCTAGATGAAGGCAGCCAGCAGAGCACGCTTAGTAACGCTTCCGCAGGTATGAACCTAATCAATTAAGTTTAGATTGATTCTACATCGTCAGTCATCCAGCCAAAAGGCATCGCCATAACGACTGATCATGCGCTTCTCGTATCTAAGGGCTTCCTGAAACCCAGACCATCGTTCCGTCTTGCCTATGGGTCACGCTAAATGTCTCTCTCTCTGAGCTCAACGTCGAAAATGCATTGCACCTCCAATGACACTAAACTAATGTGGCAGCACGCATTGTTGCAGCATCAGGCGAGGAGGCATGCGGCGGCGGGTCGGGCTCGAGTAAGGGCGGTTCGCGCAAGGAGTACGGCCCAGGAAGCGCAGCACCGTCGCCGTCGCCCGGCGGCGGTTCGCACTCGTCGCTGCACGACGACTACGACGCCTCGCCGTCGTCGTGGCCACGCCCGCCCTCTAGTCCCGTGAGTCTCGCCGCACCACACAACACACACCACACCTGTCATCACACTCACCTATCTGTGGAACTGGCCAGCTCGACACGGAGCTTACTTACCATGAACCTAACTTCTAATTCGAGTGCGTCATGGTTCTTTTGACGCTTGAATGAGATTGTTATCGGCGCTGTTGGTAAACATTTATGAAATTGTTTATAAAAAACAAAATGGTAGCTTTAGTTCCGACTATGGCCACGCGACAAAAGAACCATGTAGCACTATAGTTCATGGATTTTGTTAGAAAAGCCCCAAAGTAACCTAATAATGGGCGAGGTCCACAGATATTAGTATCAAGTAGTACCACTCTTTGTCTATTCTGTTTTTTGAGCTGATTCAGACTTCAACAATAATCTTGTGTTCAAAACATTTCGGCTTTCAGTTAACTTGCGAATTGATGAATAACTAAAAGCCCTAATACCTTGCCCTTTACCCAGTTTTCTGATGGCAACTGTCTGAAGGACATTTTTGTTTTCGTAAGCCCAGAAAATATTCGATTCCAAGAGGTTTGGTTTACTTTAGTAATTTTGATAGGGGAGAAAAAAAGATAATACATTAAAAAACACTAATATAGCATCGAAAGTCATGCAGGTTACGAGAACAAAAAAATGATGAATGTTTTTTTTTTAAATCTCTTCGTATTATTTCACTATTCACATACTTGTTGCATTTATGTGGAAATCCATATTTGAATCACTGGTCACGGGTGTCGATCACACGAAAACCATGAAGATTTGCATTATACTATGTGATGCATTGTACATACACTTGGTACACCCAATTTATTTGTGTGGTCAACATACGTGCACACGACATAATTTTTTGTTCCTTTTCAATTAAGAGCCACAACACCGGCCATTTAAGTTTTTAGTAGGTTTCCCCTCATACATTTCAACTGTCTTGTTCTTTCCTAACATGAGCTGTGTGTAAGCGAAAGGGAGGCATTGCATTTTATCATGTATTTCAGGTATTTAACAGTCACATTGCGCCGGAGTCCTACAGATCAAAGGTTTATATCAAGTTAAAGATCATAAGCATGAGTAGTGCTCGATAAGATTAATATTTTCACTTAATAACGTGTTACGATTGCATGTTAGTCATTTTCTATCTGCATAATACAAAATGCATTGCCTTTTAATGCATAACATTGTCTGACTGCAGCTATGTACATATTTTTTTCAGTTTCAACTTTCGACACGAACTTGTAGCTTGAAGCTTGAGAAATCCTTTAGTTGTTCACCTTTGTTTCGCTTTCTGCTACAGTTTTTCTTTTTGGTTGTGGACTCGCTTGAAGAAACAATTTAGGAACTTTCCAACTGAGAAATGTTTTAATACTCTCAAACACTTTACACAACAAAAGGTTCTGTTGGTTCTAAATTACACTTCTAAGTAGCATTATCTTACACATTTTTTCTTTGAATGAATTCTTCGTGTTCTTGCCGACTGTATACTGTAGCCACTTGTGAATAGCATGATATCTAAAGCCTGCTCAACTTATAGTTTGATACGCATTGTGCATCGATTGCATGAAAATACCCAAAGTCCCCGTTTCGTAAACTATGTACTAGCTTGATGTAGTTTATTGAAAAGGGTTAGTATTGGAATGCAATTTCGTAAAAACTCCTTATTTTATAATCATTTCACTTAATTTTCCATTTATTATTTTTTCCTCTTTCCTGTCTTATTTTGTTTTATTTTCGAACTGTTCATAAATCATAAGGAGTTTTTCCAAACGAACGGGGCTGACGAAAGTAGTTTGTTGACCATAAAATTTATATTAGTGGACTTTTTCATTCTAGGCTGAAAATTCAAGGCGACGAATAGGCGAGTCTTCGTCAGGCCCGGTAACACATACACTATCAATATAAACGCTTGAACTTGATTGCCGTGAAAATAGCTCACTTCATATACAATATACTCCGCGTTAAATAAGACTATACTCTATTTATACTTAGATGTATTTGCTAGAAATAAAAAAACTAAGCACTAGTTTTGAAATTTAATGCTAACTTAATTGAAGTTGTGTCAAGTGTCAGTTTTTCAATAGCCTTAAGTGTCCCACTGCTGGGCAAAGGCTAAATCCTGGATATTCAAGCTAAAAAAAACTAGTGGTTAGAATCAATCAAAAGTAGACTGGCCTGATAATTTCGACCCATACGACATACTCTTTCCCATTGCTAATTAAATTAAAATGATAAAAGATAGATTTTTTGATGAAAATCGACCATAGTATTTTTTTATTTTGAGGTATCATCTATTACTCTGATTAAGAAATCAAGACAAGGAGGAACTAGTAATGCCCATTATCTGAAAACCATGCATGATATTCAATCAAATATTTGAGACGAATTGTCTTGTCGCTGTAGTTTAGGCCGTGGACGCACTGGTAAGCGATTACGACACGTCGGTGGTTCCGTTTAATCAAACTCCGGATTATTCCACTCTGCTCCACCAATTGCCACACATGGCCCACCTTTGGGACAAAGCGGAATGTTTACAATGTAGTCGTAGTCATGATGTTGTCTCAGTTAACACGGCGCTGTCTTACACGATATTTTTTACAATAAAAAGTTGAGATCACAAATGTTCATACGGTTAAAAATAAATGCAGGAGAGGAACTGCCATGTAATCTCAAAATAATACTGCATAATAGTGTGCAGAATAACGCCATGTGAATAGGGTTTTACCGGTGCGACCGCGGCCTTAGGTGGCCAAGACATTAGTCGCTGAAGCTCGCAGTATGTGGTATGTCGCGTGGGTACGTCGGGTCGGGTGTGTGATGAGTGTGTCCCTGCGCCAGAAGTCGGACTCGCTGGGCAAGCTGTACGAGATGGACGACGCGCCCGAGCGGCGCGGCTGGGTGGAGCGCCTGCTGGCCTTCATGGACGAGCGCCGCACGCCCATCGCCGCCTGCCCCACCATCTCCAAGCAGCCGCTCGACCTGTACCGCCTGTACCTGCTCGTGCGCGAACGTGGCGGCTTCGTCGAGGTACTTACTGCTTTTCCTATGTTTTTCTGTTAACTAAAACTAATAATGTTTGTTTCGTTGACTCGATCGTAAAGCTACTGTTAAGCACGACATTCCCGGGTCGAGCAAAGTGTTGACGCCAACGCCAGTCGGATCCGGACCAGCCAAGGTTGTTCTCGATTGTAATAGTCTAAAGCCTCGCGCGAGGCGCCTCCACAGCTCACACACCGAGCGTTTTGCTGTATGAAGACGTTCGGTCGAACTGAAGCCTAGCCGGGTCGGAGTGAGAGATTGACTGAGCCGCCTGACCGTGGTCGGCCTGTGACTGGTCACAGGTCAACCAGTGTGGATTTCAGTCAACGCTCACATTCTTCTTCTTATCATATCGATGTTCCTTCCATATTACACGGTTTGGGCCCAGTAGCTGGCCACGTTTATTGCAGCGATAGAGTCGCTATTCAGGTCGTCAAGAGTGCAGGTAAACGGACACCTGGGACACTCCAGCAGGTCGGATAAATAGATCCATAGGTAAATAAGTCCAACCTGTTCTGGTCAAAATAGAGTCAATTCGACAATAAACGTTCCTCTAAAAGGTCTTTAGAGAAACGCCACAGGCTCTATCGTGCCGCCGAAGTGCCATCGACTGTCAAAGTAGTAATTCATTTACAAAAACTACTTGTAACTGGAAGAGATATTTTCTTGACTTCTAAAAAAATCCTTAGAAAACAAAACGTTAAATGGGAATGAGCTACCTTTCACGGCGCGAAAGTCACAGGGGTCGGCGGAAGGAAATACGTTATTATGTTACTTACTAGATACCGGTTTCATGTCGCAAATAAGACGAGACGCCGCTATGATCATTTTAAGCGCGTAGATCCAAATTGTTATCATTTAAAAATGTAATTTCTCTGACATTTCAAACACACTGCCACCTAAAATGTATTAATCCGGTATTTCTTCACAATAGCCAAGTTTGGAGACTGTAAACAACTTTTACCAGTCGTCTGATTTAAATATTGTAACAAGTGAATAAGTGGCACAATGCGAGGGCGTCTGCCATATTTAGCTTCACTTTTAAATGCACGCTCAACTTTGAAGATCACGTCTTTGTAAAAACCGGGTTACTGCGGAATTAGTCTACTGTTATTTCTATTACACTAAAGATTGAAATAAAAATATTCCCAAATGCAAACGTAAAAAGAAATTCTGTTTAAAGTTCGCTAGTAATTGTTACCAATGAAAATGATCGGTACACAGTCGTTACACGACTCACTGCCTCCAGCTAACACTAAGTCTTACGAAGCTTTTCTTCTATTACTCAAACTCACTATACATTTATGGTCTATCTGTTCATACACGAAATATCCTAAGGGGTCATTGTACTCATCATAATGAACAACTTTTACTATGGGACCAACACTGAAATCGCGAAAAAAATCTACTGCCCCATACATTTTCTCTGCGCACAACTCAACAAAATGTAGTTTCGTTTTTTTTTTTTTTTTCGCGATTTCGGGTTTGGTCCCATAGTGAAAGTTGTTCATAATGATGAGTACAATGACCCCTTAAGAGATTTCGTGTATGAATAGATAGACCTTATATAAGTACGTAAATCTTTCGTTCAATACTATATTCTAATTTACTAACCACCATAAAGTCGAAACAAATAAATATACAAGAGGTGAACGGTGTGTGTAATTCAATTCGGTTTTACAGTTTAAACGTTAACATTTGTAAACATTTGTATTCTCGAGTATCACTTTAGCGGTGCCAGTAAAACCGAGGCGCAGCGCACTATGCATCTGAGACTAAAAGACTTCAGCAAGGATTTATGTTAGTGCATGTACGGCATGTACCGCGCTTTATGTGAATAGGCGCCATAAACCCGCCGGGCCTTTAACGATAGTTAATAAATTTTTATCATTGTACTGTTGGAGCGCGCAGACCGCAGTGAGCAGTCCGGCGCGAACCGTCGCCCGCGCCGCTCGCTTGTCCGCGTCACCGGCCCAGCGACAGGGAAATATCTCGCATTAGAGACTCGCCGGCATGGTCAGGTTTCCACTCGTTAACACGCGCGAGTTATCGCCTTTTCCACTGAGCACTAAACCTTCACACTTTATGTTCGAGTTAACTGTCGCCTCGTGTTCATTTGTTTACTTTAAAACTGCAAAGTTGAGCGTTTTACGTTTACTTATTGTGTTTGCAGGTGACGAAGAATAAGACGTGGAAGGACATTGCGGGGTTGCTGGGTATCGGCGCGTCGTCGTCCGCGGCGTACACGCTCCGCAAGCACTACACGAAGAACTTGCTCGCGTATGAGTGCCACTTCGACCGCGGTGGCATCGACCCGCAGCCTATCATCAACCAAGTTGAAGCTTCCACCAAGAAAAAGAGCGGCAAATCCAATAGCACGTCCAGTACAGGTTTGTTCGGATACATTCACTTGCCGTTAGATATTAGTGGTTCGCGACAGTACATTTATTTTGAAAATTTCTAATCCATTCTTTGTGACTCTCAGTTACTATAATGATTTCTTTTCCTATAAAAACCTAAGTTTCACAGACCATACATACATTTCATTTTAAATTGAAAAATGGTAGCCAAAAAGAAATTTTCTTTAGTACTTCTCTAAGTTTTACCAATATTTTTTTTATGTTTGGCAATCTGGCTTTGAGTTTGAGGGCCATATAACATCTTGTTCCTAATTCCCAGCAGGATCATCAAATTCGCAAGAGTCATTCCCCAGCGGCGGCGGCGGCGGCGGCGGCGCGGGCGGCGCGGCCATGGACGGCTACGCGCCGCAGTACGCCGGGTACCCGCCGCAACCCAACCACTCGCAAGGTACATACTACTAGAACCACCATGTACAAACGACTAAAACCAGATTTCACAATCAAACTTAACGCCAGCACAGCTAACGCGCGTTAAAGAGCTGTCAATGACATAATTAGTTATGGAATATTAGTTTGTGCCTGTGACTTCGCCCCCGTGAACATCGGAAATTATCCTATGGGAACGTACTGCAGGGATAAAAAGTATTCTATGTCCTAACAAGTGTTAAATTTCATCAATGTCTGTTCAGCCGTTAAGGCGTGAAAAGGTAACAGACACCGTGTTACTTTCTCATTTATAATATTAGTATGGATTGACTCGGACAGCTCCTGAACGTCCTTTAAATGTGGCCAATTGCGTTCAGTTTCATTGTGAAATTCGCCCTAAATCTCTCTGTGTTGCTTCCTCTCCAGCCGTACCAACAACTCTAATTCCCAACTCATTTTGATATGTAAATCTAGATAAGTACGCATGCGTATATGGTTAAAATGGCGGTAGTCCGATGATTCTGATTCAATTTTCGGATGAAACCGTTGGTCTTTAAAACTATAGCAATGTAAAAATGTGATAACAGTTAAAATGGAGCCACAAATGCTAAGCAGCAGCTGGATAACAGACTGCTCAGGCACAACTAAGCCGCGCGTCATAGACGGCAGCTTCCATAGATCATGGATATAAGAATTGGTGGTACGGCCTCTTGACTGCTAGTGTGAATAGACAGTCGGTAGCTCCGACTGTAGTGGCACCGCGTCACTCGCACGGACGTGCACTGATAGGCGCTCTTGAACACCGTCGACCCAGCAGCTTCTATGGCTCTCTATAAGATGACAAATAAAAATAGGGAATATAATTCCTAATACGAGTTTTTTTAAGATACGAAATTAAGAAAATAAGGCCTATTCATGATATATAAGTACAAGTTTACCATGAAAATGAGGTAATTGTTAAAAAAAAAAAAAGTGTTATGTTTTCAATAACTTATTATTTGTGGGGTAGGTCAACTCGTGCAATAGTATGCAATGGCCAAAATGCCGCGTATTTTGTTGTACTAAGAATTGTTGGGGCGCGCCTATGTTACTTCTGAATTTCAGATGTGCCAAGTCCAAGTCTTGTATCTGTATTTGAACACAATCATCAGTATAACAACGAAAAACGGTGATTTTATACAAAATGATACAATCATAATGTCGGCGATGTTCGTTGAGCTGGCCCCGTTAAGGTACGGTCAAACAGGTACGGACAGATTATGGCCTGGACTCCGGACTTGGATAAAACTGAAGTATCTGTCAAAGTCCGTAGCTAGGTCCTGAATCTGCTACGTAACGTTTTGACAGTACCCATAGTTCCGCTGTACATGAGCTAGCCCTAGCTGAGCGTCGCGCGCCCGTGCGACGCTGACACTGCACGACGCGCCGCGCCGGCGCTTCTTTTGTTTCTGTTGTGCCAACTAACTATCTAACCGTGTCCGAGTGGCCACTGCTAACCGATCATACGGCTCTAACCGCTTACCACTAACCTCTTAACACCCGGCTTCTGAAAGCACGTGACTGATCATTGAGGCCCGCGCTTGCACCACGAATCACCGAAGATATTTAGCATTAAAAGTATTTGACACACCGTTTTATCTCTGTCAGCTCCAAGCAATTCGCAGATATAGAAGGAGGGTTAAATATGTTTAGCACTAATTTAAAAAGTGATTTGTGGTACAAGTGGGTTTTGATCTAACGTCAAATCTCACGTCAGTTGTTGTGATTGGATGTTAGAAATAACCACATCCAAATAATCTTGATGTGAGATTTTACAACGGATGAATCGATTCAGGCTTTCAGAAACCAGAGGTAACTGTCGTATCTCAGAGGAATTTAACATCTATGTGAATAAACTTATGTTCTATTGTAAATATAACAATTCTTTTCTGGTGTTTTAATACCGATGTTACACTGAGCACTGGTGGCGTGGAATAAATAGTTACAGAGTGCTCACGTCATACAATGTGCGATAAGTTGACGCGCACATCTGCAATAAACGAAATCGCCCGAAGTGGTCACCGTGTGCGACTGCTGTATAAGTTAGTTGTTTTTGGCTAACTATTGTTTTTTCATCGCTGCTATAATCTTGATTTATTAAAGTCATAATGGTTTCATAATGTGTGTCGATTTGTGCGAAACTATTCGGGCATTGTTGGAAAGATGATCTGTCGCTACTTATTCTGCGGTCGTAGTTAGTATGGAAGTGAATGTCTGCGGGTTAGCGTTCCTCTCGGGTACGTGTGGGTACAAAGACGTGTGGTTGTAGGCGGTGGGCCCGGCGGCGACAACCTAGCCGCCTCCAACCCGTTCGACGAGCCGCCGGGGCCCAGGAGACCCCCAGGTACTTAACACGAGCACATCTCCTCACTGCACAGGTGGTAAACGAATTGAGGGCTACAGTACTGTACAAATACGGGGAAGTTAAAAGACAAACTGTAATCGGCGCTCTGCTCTGCTAGCGCTCCATTTGTTTATTACTCCGTGCCTCTTACCTATATCACATATTAACCCTGTCAATTCGCATGATACCGGTAATAACGTGAAAGTAACAAACTACCATATTAATGTTATAATTCATGTCAATTTAATTCATTGTCATAGTTTTGGTCTGTCTATAAAAACATTCGTTCAGGTAAATCAACACTAGAACTAACACTAGTAAATATTCAATGCTACCAACAATAAGGTTGCTAGCAACAAAATATTTAATTGTTGTAGTTCTAAATTTTTCGAAGAGTTAAAGAAAAGAGATTTATTTACGGTATCAAGTGATCAGACCTCCTTTGTACATTTTTAAATCATTGTCTTGTCTGTGTGTTCTTTTATTTTCCTGTAATATATAAACGTAGCTTGTTTTGGCCATATTTATATATTTTGCAAAAAAAACATTTTTGAGTGTTGTTTATTGTATGTCCCATAATATGTAATAACTGCATGATTTTATTATAATATTATGTATATAATTATCATTATGTGCACGATTTCAATGTAAAACAGTTTCAATTCCTGCATGTTAATATGACTATTCGAGAAAATAGATAGAAAGAGAATATTGGACAGGTTGGAAGTGACACAGAAACAGATGGTGCTATTTTTTAAAGCCTAACTTATTATAAAACTCGAGTGCCATATTAACTTCTGGGAACTGTATTTGTTAATGTGTTTACTTTATTAAATTCTTTCATAATGTTAATTCGATTGACAGGTTACCAACAAGGCTACGGGTACGAATACGGATCTCCTTACCAACAAAATAGGCCTGTTTATCCTCCTTATGGTCCCGATGGTGACAGGTGAGATTATCTATTTATTATTAAACAAACGTGAAAAGTTCTCGTTTTCTGTAGTTACATACAAACATCTTATCTTTGTATGAATACCAACTGCATTAACATCAAAAGCTACTTTGAAGAACAAATAATAATACACTTAAAATTCGCAGTAGATAAACATATGAATTCGTCTTCCATTTCCAGTTTATTCAATTTTTTATCGCCACATATGACACAGCATTATGATATCGCTTGGATTTACTTCGGGGTTTTCCTACAATTGTTGTATCAGCTTGGTGTAAAGGGGAAGTTCAGTAGTAAACTCGAAAGAGTTCAGTGTGGACGTGTCCACGATACAAAAATTATGTTGTGATCGTTGTTTTAAAACTAAATTCTAGTTATGGGCCGTGTAATAAGGTTTGTTATGAATGACATTTTGCACCATTCAATCTCATTGAACAAAATGTGTATTTTACGCTGCATTTTAGATATCGCCAAGTCCGACCCGGTTTCAGTGGTTTCATTGACCTGATTTTTGCAGTCGCACGATAACAACGCATTTAAACTTTATTGTTGCAAACTTGTTCTATTTTTGTTAGTGTTTTCGTCGTTAACGTGTGTGTGTGTTCAGCAGAGGGTACCGAGGCGGGTCGGTGAGCGCCGTGGGCGCGGTGGGCGGGCCGGGCGGGCCGGGCGCGGGCGGCGAGTACCAGCAGTACGGCGCCTACGCCGGCGCCTACCGCGGCGCCGCGCCGCCCGCCGCCACGCCGCCGCCCGCGCAGCCCTACCCCGACTACTACCGCGCGCCGCACCCGCAGCACCCGCACCCGCACCCGCCGCACGCGCCGCACGCGCCGCACCCGCCGCACGCGCCGCACCCGCAGCACCCGCCGCACCCGCCGCACCCCCCGCACCCGCCGCACCCGCCGCACCCGCCCATCTCGCCGCAGCAGCCGCCGCACGAGGTAACTACTACTCCATTACATACACACGGCTTCATCACATTTATGTGTTTGTCGACAATTCAGATAAGGTTCGCCATAGTCTGGACACACCAATCGAGCGACGATGCGCTGGCGCACATAAAAATGGCGTGTACTGAACATGAACTAATTCTTTTCAATTGCAAACGGTGCTTCCAAACTATGGGTTTTAAATTGACGCAACTTTTAGTACATACATCTTAAAATAAAAATAAAATATTATGGATGATAGTAGTGTAAAAAGTTGCCTCAAATTAATATGACTGTGTAGCATGAAGCGTAATTTTAGAAATAATTTGTTCTAAACATAATATTTGTTACAAAGATACTTCCTGCTGTTTCAATTTGATTATATTCCAACATCTTAGTGGTTTCAAGATAGTAAATATTTTAAAAACTAGTAAATATATTTTGTCTTAAACGAAAGTTAGGCTGGAATGTCAATAGTTTCCCTGTAGCCAGTCTAAATATTGGCCTGCATGTCTAGCATGTAAGGAGTATTAGACTATAGTTTTTGTAAAGTAAATAATAATAATGCTTATGTTGCACTATTACATATTTGGTTGACGTTCAGTTTTAAAGATAAGTCCAGGATTGCCAGGAAGCATAACAGATTTAGTAAAAACTAGTTCAATTGCAATCTTCTAAATCTTATCACTCATTGCAAAAAATTGAACAACATCCAATTACTTAGTGCCTTTTAGATTGAAAGGCCGTTTGTGCACTAAGGAATGGGGGCTATCGCGTATGAATTCGCCGCTAGAGGCGCTAGTGTAGCGCGGGGGCACCGAACTGTCAGATGTCATAGAAAGTTCACGCTTTGCGTGATTTTTAACACGTATTTTTACAAATATTCACGATTGTCGTCTAGATTGGGTCATTCCTGATTAAATATGACTTGAAGATTTTAAGTAGCAACTTAGAATCTTAATTTTCAGTACTAGGAGATAAAATGATTTTTAAATGTTTCATGCTTGCTAATTTTATGGAGAATATATATATGGAGAACCTGAAGTTTACACTATGTTTTTAAACGTAATAAAATAAACTTTTCTTGAAGTTATTGGTATACTCTAAAGTATAAAATAGAATTTTTGACAGGACCTTAATCGACAGTGGTGCCATCTGGTGAGCTCAAAAACGATAGCCCTCATTTTACTGGCTGGCAGTCCGATTTGTTACGGTCCGATGTCGCATGAAAAAAATGGATGATTGGCTTGTGCACTTCTCCGCCTTTACTCAGATCGGTGCGGCGCAGTTTATTGTAGCTCACTTTGAAACTACACGCTGCGCACGCGTAATTACGCTAGGAGCGATGAGTTTCTTGAAACGTCTGCAGTTGCTTGATTTATTAATCTACGTGCGAAGACGTAGAAGGCAAAAAAAATGGGTACATCTCCTTATAAGTGAAAGGTAAACCAAAATAAATTGAGGCAGGACGAAAACACTTTTTTAACGACTATCGGCTAACTAAAAAAACGGAATGGGGAAAAGTAAAATGTCGGACGGTAAAATTACTTAAAGTGCACAAACTAGTATACACATTTATGGCGTGCCATATCGGACCGTAAAAAGTCTGACTGCCGGTCAGTAAAATTCCTTGTAGTGCACAAACACCGTAACGGTCCATAGAGTATCTAACTAAAGTTTATAAGTCTCCAAATTATAGTTATATTTTTTTAAGATTCCATAATAACAGTTGAGTATGTTTATAGCCCTTTTTCAAAGATTCAATACTCAGGCGTAATTCTTAACTGAAATGATAGGCGTCGTAAACTATGTACGTTGTGGCTACACCAGGCAATTTATCGGCAGATGTTATTAAATCCTTTTGTAAAGTCTTGAAGAGAAATAGAAACCTGTGCCTATAAATAGAATGTTTCCAAGTAGGTTATGACTTTTATGAAACATTTGATGATCAATTGTCTTGTGAGCTTTGAGAGCCCGTAGACGTCTTCAAATCTCACTAACTTCTTTTTAATTTTTAAGGGTTGCGTTACTTTGTGTATGTAATTCAATAGTTTTCTTCAGATTGAGTGGGGCATTAAGACGTCTACAGGCCTCTATAAGGTCGACGTATTAGCATTATAAGTCTGTTGTGTAACGCGTTGTGTTATCGCGTCAAGTGACGTTCGTCTGTAGCGTCGTGATGTCATTGTATCGTGCGTACGAGTGACGGTTCTGTCTGGTGTGTAGATGTCGGGCGGCGCTGCGTCCGTCAGTAACTTATTGAACTCGCAGCTCGCGCGGCAGCTGGTGGCGCCACTGTCGCCGACGCCCAGGCCCTACGTACGGACGCCCCGTTTGTACCACGCACTCAACACCGCTTCCCATCGATTGGCGATACGGTCTCATTCTCACCCGCACGGACTGCTCACGCGAGCCCCACAACACGATTCTCGTTTGCACACGATTTTGAATTATTATCGTGTGCGAAAATAAAAACTTCGTTCGAAAGTTATGATGCATTTTTCTTAATGTTGCCAAATTAACAGTAGGTACTGGTTCTAATTGAGCCAAAAAAAAATCCATCGCATATCATTACTACAACAAACTAGCGATTTGACAAAGCACAGGGTAGTTTTTACTATTTATTCACTTCACTGATTCAGTTTTTTCTAGTTCACAATACAACACAAATTCTTTATTTTAGTAGATCAATATGATTCTAGCAATTTACTATAATAATAATCCCATTGGCAATATAGATTTTTTGGGAGAAAATTCAGAAAACGATTATCGTGTAAGGGGCAAATCTCATTCGTGGTTTTGGCTTCATATTTTTTTTTTTTCAAATAATACCACTCGTTTGACAAAATTTTAAGCTATCACTGTTAATTTTTTCTTCTATTTTTGTTTAACAAAATTTTTGGCTTGCGGTGTGATTAATTGGCTTTACGGATTTTCGGCGTCGCCGGTCGTTTGGCTGAGCGATGGCCAAACAAAAACTCGTCCATTCCTTCAAAATTTAACAAAAATAATCAAGACATGGAAGTAAAGGTTTAGAGTGTGTGGTGGTGGCTTTATATGAACAATTTGGTCACTAAATCATGTGCATGCATTCAATTCTCACAAACCATGTAAGCTTAGCTGTAAGTTAACGGAATCGTAGCTTTGTTTTTTACAGCAACACGAATCGATCGAATGTTTCGGTGTATGTTGTGTTAATTGTACAGAATTTTGTACTTTATTCCATGAAACCTTCGATTGTCTTTCGTAAGAAATAATCATCCTTAAGCGAACACATTTGGGTGCACGGCCAGTGTAACAAAGTTATATAAATGTTGCTTTCTGTAACGAATACCACCTCGTCACGGTTCGAGTCGTCAGTTTTTTAATGTTTGAAATTGTAAAATGTGCATATAAGAATAATTTACGTAATTTATAAATACTCTGTTAGATAAATATTAGTTTTCGTTAAAAGAACAATCAGAAATAATAAGTAGTAGCGATGTGACTTTATAGTCGTTTGATCGAGATTTGTTGCATTGCTGTATATTGTTATGTATAGAAATCACACACTGACGATTCGAATCAATCTCCTGATTTCCGGAGTCCCGTTGTCGGTTCTTCCGCGTCGAAGGAGAGCGAGGCTCGGACGGAACGACGACCGCGCGCTCATACGTGTCGCTGCGTGTCCACAGTACGGCGGCGGCAAGGCGCTGGCAGGCGCGCCCGCAGTGGCCGGCGCGCCGCGCAGGCACCCCGACTTCGCCAAGGGCGAGCCCGCGTACGGCGGCGCGGGCGCGGGCGCACCCGCCCCCGGCGCCGGCGCGGCGCAGGCGGCCCCGGGCGCCGCCGCGCGCTTCGGCGGCGCCTGGGGCGGCCAGTTCCAGCGCGCGCCCGCGCCGCCCGCGCCCGCCGCCCCCTGGCGCCCGCAGCCCGGCGCGCCGCAGCCGCCCAACTGGACGCACCCGCCCTACTCCAACACGGTATGTCGACTGTGGATCACTACTTCATAAATAAATGGGACCCATTGTTCTTCATCATCTTACTTTAAAAAGTCTTTGTGCTCTTCTGTCATTATTTTGTACATAAATAAAAGGCTCGCAATTAACAAACAAATTGTACGTATTTCAGCCAAGTGGAGGTCCTCCTGCGTGGGGAGGTGCGCCCCGGCCGCCGACGCAAGACCCTTACAACTCAACCGCGCCCTCACCGGTACGTTGTAACACCTATTCGCTGACTTCAAATTATTTAGCACGGCTGATACTATCATTGATGATAATATCATTGTTCAGGAAATTGGTAGACTTCATTACTAATACTAAAATTTTAAATTTTTCAGGGCTCGGCGCCAATTATGACTGCCCCTGGACAATTAAAACGGGAGCTAACATTCCCTGCCGAGTGCGTGGAGGCGGCCGTGCCGACCGGCGAGAAACGGAGAAGACTCACCAAGGCAGACGTCGCGCCCGTAGACGCGTGGCGGATCATGATGGCGCTCAAGTCCGGCCTGCTGGCCGAGACCTGCTGGGCGTTAGACATCCTCAATATCCTCCTCTTCGACGACAACTGCATAGGATATTTTGGCCTACAGCATATGCCAGGCCTGCTCGACTTATTACTTGAACACTTCCATAAAAGTCTAAGCGACGTATTCGATTCGCCGTCGAACGAAGAAGGACCCTGGTACGCGCCGCCAACCAGTCCCGAGCCCGTGATCAAGAGCGCGAAAACGACGAGAGAACCGCGGGAGCCTCCCGACCCGGCCGACCGAGTGCGCTTCCTCAACGGAGAGAACTACACGCTCGAGTCGCGGCGGCGGCATCCCGTCATGTACAAGCCCGACGACGAGCTGTTCGCGCCCGAGGATGACGACGCGAGCGAGCACGAGCACCACGACGTGCTGGAGCCCTGGCACACGGCCGGCGACACGGCCGGCGCGGCGCACGTGCTGCCCGTGTTCCGCGCGGAGTTCCTGCACCTGCCCTTCGTGCGCGTCATGCCGGGCCAGCGCGCGCCCTCGCCGCCCGCCACGCCGCGCGCCTCGCCCGCCCCCTCGCCCGCCGACCCCGCGGCCGACAACCTGGCGCCCGAGCCCATGGAGCTGGAGCCGGCCGGGCGCGCGCTGGCCGTGCGCGACCCGGCCGGCGTGCTGCGGCGGCGGCGCCTGGCCGACTACGAGGACGAGTGCTACACGCGCGACGAGCCCAGCCTCAACCTCGTGGACGACACGCGCGACGCGCTGGCGCGCCGCTGCATCGCGCTCTCCAACATCCTGCGCGGCCTCACCTTCGTGCCCGGCAACGAGGCCGAGTTCAGCCGCTCGGGCGCCTTCCTGGCGCTGGCCGGCAAGCTGCTGCTGCTGCACCACGAGCACTCGCCGCGCGCAGCCCGCGCCCGCGCCTACGAGCGCGCCGCCCGCGACGAGCACGACCAGGCGGCGTGTTGCTCGTCGCTGCGCGGCGGCGCCGAGTGGTGGTGGGACGCGCTGGCGCAGCTGCGCGAGGACGCGCTCGTGTGCTGCGCCAACATCGCGGGCGGCGTGGAGCTGGCGGGGCAGCCCGAGGCCGTGGCGCGGCCGCTGCTGGACGGCCTGCTGCACTGGTCCGTGTGCCCCGCCGCCGTGGCGGGCGACGCGCCTCCCGCGGCCGGCGCCGCCTCGCCGCTGTCGCCGCGGCGCCTGGCGCTGGAGGCGCTGTGCAAGCTGTGCGTCACGGACGCCAACGTGGACCTGGTGCTGGCCACGCCGCCGCGCGGGCGCATCGCGGCGCTGTGCGCGGGGCTGGCGCGCGACCTGTGCCGGCCCGAGCGGCCCGTGGTGCGCGAGTTCGCCGTGAACCTGCTGCACTACCTGGCGGGCGCGGGCGGCGCGGCGGCGCGCGAGGTGGCGCTGCACGCGCCGGCGGTGGCGCAGCTGGTGGCGTTCATCGAGCGCGCGGAGCAGACGGCGCTGGGCGTGGCCAACCAGCACGGCGTGGCGGCGCTGCGCGACAACCCGGACGCCATGGGCACGTCGCTGGACATGCTGCGGCGCGCGGCGGCCACGCTGCTGCGCCTGGCGGAGCACCCGGAGAACCGGCCGCTGATCCGGCGCCACGAGCGGCGCCTGCTGTCGCTGGTGATGTCGCAGATCCTGGACCAGAAGGTGGCGCACGAGCTGGCCGACGTGCTGTTCCACTGCAGCCAGGCGCGCGCGGACGACGAGTGTGTGTAGTGAGGACGCATGCCGCGCTACCCGATGGTACGACGGTACGTGTACATATAGTGATACGGACGCCCGGCGCGCCCACTACGAGAGTGACTCGAGCGACTCCGACCTCATTATAGCGGTGTCTCAAGTGTTAGGCTGTACGATCCGATTTTGTTATTTATGTCCATGATGATTTATTTACAACAAGAATGTCAATGTGCTATAATCGATTTCTATTGTTCGATTGTGAAAAAGATGTATTATAACACGTAATTTTGATTTTTATAATAAAATGGGACTTGAATCTGTTTATTGGTTTTATGATGGAGATTTTATACCGAGTACCTTTAGCGCCTTTGTCTATAAGAGAAAACGTAGTGGAGAGTGTGAGGAGCTTATGTGGGCTATAAGTTTAATTAAGTTTAATGTGAATTACAATAATCTATAATATATTGAAATTGAATCTGAATTTTATTTTTTTTCATGAATTGGCATTTTATAATTTTGTGTACCTTTATTACCGAATAAAATTTGATTCAGGCAATGATGAAAATTATGACCATCAACAAAATCATAACATTCAAATTAAATTTTTATTTTAATAGTTTTCGTATGTATGTATGGTCAAAGCCAGCTAACCGCCATGAGAAGGCGAAAACAAATTACATCCCTTTATCGATATTAATCTTTTATAAATATAGTGTGAGAACAAAATGTATGTCTCAAAAATTTCCAAGTACACTGGGGTATTCACATACAGGGTGAAACAAGACCCTTAACGAAACCGTCAACCAAGCATTATGTACATCAAACTAAGTAACTTTACGCAAAAAATATTGTAGGAAAAAAAAAATATTTTTGGGGTGGAAAATCACGTTTTACGGTAGGACTCAATGTAACGCCCCCAAAACATTGTGCTGATGGATGAATTGAATAGTATGGGGGCCATGGAGGTCCTTACAGTAAAAATATGTATTTTTAAAAAGCTTAAGAAAAAGTTGTAACTTTGACCCCCAATATCTCCGTAACTAGAAGGTTCTCAGATATGGTCTAGCTAGAGCAAAAAAATGATCGCAATGTCGAGGAGAACAAGTAACTTTCGGCTTCGTTAAAGGTCTTGTTACACCCATTATAATTTAGTTACTTAACAAAGGTAAATAGTGTTCCACTGCTTAGCTTATGTTGGTTATTTCCTTAGTTTTTGTAGGCGGTTTCGACTAAATGAGTATCTGAATTTTACATAGTAGTGATATGAAATCCTAAAATTGGTCGTGAGTTTATACAATGCGGGATTTATGCCGGTTTTCATATAAACTACGCGACGCCTAAATGTTTTGCCTAATAAGGGTTGCGCCACATCTATTAGCGGAATCGCACTTGTCCATGCTCTTCGAATTTTCTAGTTTCGGCTCATTGCTGAGAGTTGAAAATCAGATCGTTTACTTTTTTATGCATGGTGTCCTGTAGTGTTGGGGACGAAAGCGCAATATTATGTTTGTTTTGAGACACATCAGGTACGAAACCGTTTATGTCTAAAGCAGCATGGTCATTAAATAATATGTTGTAGCATATTTGTATTATTTGAACCGATATCAGACGCTTCGAATTCGAATTTCGTTTATTTTTCCGTTTTATGCGACACCTTTCACTCAATGTGGAACGTCTGATCAGAAAATAAACAAAAGTGAAGAAAATTTATTCATTATCGAACCGATCTCAGGATGTTGGATTTCGGCACTGCGGCATCTTTCATTCTCCTACTGTTTGATCGAAAAATAAAATAATGTATGTTGCTAATTTTTATGAAGTTATTGTGGAAAAAACAAGATTGCAGCGTGAATTCCTACTCTGGCTCCGCTCTAAAATAACCGTGCAGCACTGTGTGTGATTTCATCTGCGTCGTGTCTGAAAATGGAATGAAACAAAAAGAACAACCCGACTGACTGGTTCACTCGGGTGGCTGTTGTAAAGCGTCTGATACAAGCATTAAGTAAATCGCGAGCAAAGACGATGGGTATGAACACTGATATGAGCGTAATGCACTGAGAGATGCGCTCATTGGTTAACAAACTCGACCACACCTGACAAACCAGGATAATGTTGATAAATTAAAGCTAGTCAACCGGCTATCAAGTTTCTGAACGTAGACTGGTTTTTTTCGCAAAGATCTTAGAATTTTTCAAATTCAAACTAACCTGCGAATTACAAGGTGTAAACGATCTCTTCACGAAAACGTCAAACAAGCTTTTTTTGAACATCAAACTAATAACTCTACGTATATCATTGCTGGCAAACCATGACTTCCTAGATTACCCTAGGCTAATAAAGTTTTCGTTTTTCCTAAATCGTAGGTCGGTTTCCCCCGAAGACTTGAGTGAATAACGCACTCAAAACATTGAGTTGACGTATTGTTATAACCTTATTAAAAAACCAATCTTTTAGTAAGAACCGAGAAAAAGTTGGAACTTTGACCTTCAATATCACTAACTAAAAGGTTCCCAGGAATGATCCATAAGACATTGATCGCAATGACTGGGAGAACGAAAGTGCTTTTCGGCGTCGTTATGGGTCTTTTTACACCCAGTTTACAAATTAATTTATAGAGTTATGGATAATCATAATCTGTGTGATATGGCTAGAAAGGAGACGAGGGCTGAGGTGACGAGTAAAATAGAAGTATCGAAGAAGACATGCTGCACCGAGTCCAAATAAATTGGGATAAGGGCAGCAGAGACGAATGATGGTGGATAATCATAATATTTGGTCTGTAGTAGCTTGTGGGAGACCTAACGCAATGTAAGCGCAGTGAAAGGCATGCGTTGTTGGTAAACATTGAGATATTTTTAGCTAAGTGAAATTATATTGAAAAAAATAAGATGGCGATGGTTCCGGCCTACATGTGCCAAAAGATCCGAGCATAAGGTTTTAAATACTTATTTATGCTTTAATATTGGTTTATATTTGTCTTTGGATCTTCCCCCCCAACCCACAAATTCTCATAATCTAACTAAAGAGTTTTACATCCTGAGGCTCTGGCAGTCAAGAATCTGTTTTCGGAAGAAATTCTTATTTCAACTTTACATACACATTTGTCATCCATCAGTTTTGACCGTGTATTTTTGGTTATCATTTTTTAAAATTTTATTTCTTTCTTTAAACTAAAAACCATAATTATTATTAATACAGCGATGAAAGTTATAGAAGTAAATTAATTAAGGAATTGATCTCCAATGCCGGGAGATCCATTTGACTATTTACGATGGAGTGTCAGCAGAGCGATAGCAAAAAATTGTTCAAAGTATTCGACGCGACAAAACGCAAGAGGAGCAAGAAAAAACGGGATGGGCTCGACGACTCTAACTCCATAATGACAGACTCTACTAGTGTAAGTATTCTGTATGTACATCGGTGAACTTCGCTGTCGCGACAGTTACCCAGATGGTCTGAGAATCTGGCTGGCTGTCAATACGCTGAGCAACGCTTGCATGGAAATCCCTGCTGCGGAATCATAACTGACGACTGACAACTGTTAACGGTAAGTTTAAGCAGTAGAAAAGAGAGTACCTATGTTCTATGTCCCAAAAGTGGACCATTGTACGTGAAGAGAGTACCTATATAAAAGGTGCCAACAATAATTGAAACATTTGTACAGTTAGCGACAAAAGTCAATTGCAGGGAAGTCACGCAGACTTGAAGAAAGTAGGTGAAAATATTCGAGCAGTGGTCTGCGATTAATTGAAGTTTTATCGGCAATTTTTTAGAATTATTCCACTTTGATCCACCAACTTGTCCCACCAGTGAGAGTAAAAGAATTTATGACTGAAAGGGACTTACATTTCGATTATTTGGTTCATCATCTATAAAAATAAATTAAATTGAAGTGTCTGTTTGTAATATCAATATAACAGCTTTTTATTGAATGCGTATGAAAATGATATACGCCACTTTTAACAAAAACACATCTCGAAATTGTTAATAAAATCCGATTCAAACGGCTCATCTCCGAAACGGCTGTACCAATTTTGAAGGGACTTTTACTTGGCAGATAGCTGATGTTTTAAGGAGTATCTGATGCTATTTTTGTTTTAGATTAAGATTATGGGAGAACCGAGCTAAAAAAAAAAATTTCAGAGCTATCATAATTAATAGACGTTTATTCCTTTTAATAAAACCAGTCATAAGGTACCTCGTGGGGGCTACACTATTTCTTTATTTTTTTATATTATTACTGTCTAAAATTTGTTGTGCATATCAATGTCGTCAAAATGTTAAATAAAAAAATCATTATCATGATTAGTCTGTATTTCATTTGATTCTTTTTAATCGCAGGGCCCAGCCGTCTGTCGAGCGCCCTCTGTGAAAGCTAGTTTACAAGAGACGGCTACTGTGCAGAATTTAAGTGGAAATCATGATTCCAACATTACAAAGAGGTTGTATATATTCTATTAGGTGCTTTAAGGTGGAAGCGCAAAGGTAGCCCGCGAAATTCAAATTTTCTTACGTAACTATTTCATGAAAAAGTCATTCAAAGGGGTTAAATGAACTTAGAGGGTTGTATTGATGATTTTAATGATTATAAATCTGTAGCTACATACGTGTTACTTGCGCGACTCATTTTTCATCAACATACAACCTGAAACAGACCTGCAAATTGCAAAAAACGGAAGAAAATTTGAATTTCGCGGGCTACCCTTGCGCTTCCAGAACACGTGGCGGAATTCTGAATGAGTGCTGAAATTTAAATTGGACTTAACAGCATGCAAGCATACAGTCCTTACTCAGTTGTTACCTTTGACAGCAACTGGAAACGGAAAGCTATATTTTGGTAACGAAAATAATAAATCATGTCTTGGCAGTGATGTAAAATCATTTTTCCCTTTATTTATTTCTTTACAAATTTCATACATTATTCAAATATTCCTTTAAAAAAACAATATAAAAATTGTAGCCCACCGGTATCGGGAACAGGGTCCAAGCTACCGGCGTTCAGGGCTCCAGAGAAAGGAACCTCCTAAGAACACGGGCTGTGGCCAGGAGTATCGCTTTCTGAATAAAGCCCTTGATCTAGCTGCCTAACGAGAGCCTTCTCAGGTCGAGGCTCTTGGCGATTAAGCGGAAATCATTATTATTATCGTGTGAGTGTCGTGATGGCCCAGAGGTTAAGGCCTCGCCTCTCATACATGAGGTTGTGGGTTCAAATCCGGGCATGTACCAATGTGACTTTTTCAATTCATTTGTACTTTCTAAGTTTATCTTGGATATCACAGACATCGGTGAAGGAAAACGTCGTGAGGAAACCTGGACTTATTAAAGTCTGAAATCGCCAACCCGTCTTGAGCAAGCGTGGTGATTAAAGCTCGTGCCTTCTCTCTTCTCTGTGAGAAGAGGCCTTTGCCCAGCAGTGGGACAGTAATAGGCTGATATATATTATTATCAACATCACCTGCCTAGCTTTTTGCCAACTATGCTGGAGTCGGCTTTCAGTCTAACCGTACGACACCGGCCGGACAAAGGTCTACTTAAGACAGCCGGGACCAATTGTTTAACGTGCTTTCCGAGGCGCGGAGGGAGTCACGGTGTATGGTCACCCGTCCACGGACCGAACTCGGCAAGAGTGGCAGTCCATAAAGATTAAAAATCAGAGGTACCATAACTGTATCTACGTTTGATGCTGAGACTCAAAATAAAAGGATGATTCAAATCACCAGCCCTTGATTGCCTGCTTGTAATCCTGCCCTATTCAGTGCCTGCAGTGTGCCAGACGGAACTAGGTACACAATCAAAAACCGCAGAGTTAATAGGCACTCCATGTACCTACCTAAATGTTACTTAGTGAAGAAACTAACTGGGTTTATAATGTCCATAGGGAGGACCGAGAGAGCAGTCCCTCTGCATCGCAGTCACCGGTAGAGACGCATCGACACGCGCGGTCGCCGAGACGACACCGCCGATCGGCGTACGTGTTATTTTTACATATTCATGTAACTTATATTTAGCGGGGTTATTTATTTATTCAAGTACAAAGGAACCAATAGCTACAGCAGAAGAGTAACGGGTATCGGTATATACAGTTTTGTCGGCACGGTTGGCGCTGTTGCAGAGCGATTGGTGTCTGCGCTGCGTGTCGTGGGTTCGTATCCCTCACGGAAAAAATATTAGCATAGCCTAAAAGAAGTTGTTCCGGTTCTGGCTGTTTGTGTATGTGTGTTTAAATAATTAAACGCAAACGTATACACGATACAGGAAAAATCCCAGAGCGGGGCAAAGTTAAATGGAAAATAAAGAACCAAGCCTGTACCTAACAGGCCCTCACAGGGATATAAACTGAAAAAGTAATAGATTTTAACGGTGACAAGCTCGGTGTATAAATAATAATAATATCCTGGAGTAGTATTATGGAGTAGTATCCTGGAATACTTAGTAAGATCCTTGTGGAAAACTTGCTAGTCTGGATATAGCCGGCCACGCTTACCTATATAATAATAATCTCTTCAAAATGAGGGTTATGTGTTTGACGTGTATGTTTGTATGTTGTCCGTTTCTATGTGCCCACATAATTCCTAAACGGATGAACGCGTTTTTTTAACAACTGGCGTAAAATCTTGATGTGGGGGGGGGGGGCGGTTCAGAATGATGTACTGAATGCGTTGTAACCGTTTTAGCGTCGTATAAAAAAACCAGCAAGTTGTTGCTGCAGTTTGATGAAAAACTCCCATATCTCAAAACTTATACTTACATCAAATCTTATTCAAACCAATTTTGGTTGAAAGTTTTTTTTACGTTCTATAATCCTATATTTTGTTCTCCTCTTACTTTAGAAATTAGAGGGGGGGACACATTTTTATCTACTAAGTTTCAACTGTGTAGTCCTAATAGTTTCGGAATAAAGTGGCTGTGACATACATGAACAGACAGACAGACATGGTGAATCTAATAAGGGTTTCGTTTTTTGCCATTCGGTTTTGGAACCCTAAAAAAGGTTAAATGGTCTGCCAAATCTTTCACGTTACTAAACTTAAAAGCTGGAAATTTAATTATCATTATATTATTATCGTTCAATGTTGTCGTGGCAAGTAACGTTTCCCAACTCAACGTATGGTAATCAATATGATACATCACAGCCGACATGGACGCGACGAGCAACATCCAACAGCTGCAGAGAGCAGCAGCAACATTGCAAAAGTCATAGAAACTTACACAACATGTTGCACTACAAAAGTAACGTTAGTGAGAGCGTGCTAAACCAATCATTCCAAATAACATTTATCAGCAGTATTTACCACTCAATTTTTTTTTTTTATATTTCAGAAGAGAGGGCGTCTCTTTGGCTTTGAAAGCGGGCCTGGCGTCAACTCCACGTTCTATATCACCTGCACCGGTTAATATTTATTTAATGTTTCACCTTAACCATAGCAAGTTGTCTGCTTCCATACTTTTCTATTAGTCATCTCAGTGACAAAACTTTCTTACCATATCAGGCATTCTTCATTTCTTTAGTCTCTCCCTCTAATATAATTAATGTTTGACTTAATTAAAAATTATCTAGACACATCATTGTAATGTAAGTATTATTTTGTTTAGGAAGCCGCCGGTGAATCTGTACCACAAGACCAGGACTCGTTTATATACACTTTCTTAGAGGAAGCCATTAAAAGGGACAAGAAAAAGTAAGTTGGAAATTATATAATTTTTGCAATGGATAATTATAACTATAAACCTCTTCTTAGGGCTAGCTGAGCAATTAATCAGCCGTAAAAGAACTCGACCTGCATAATATTTCCGAATTTTAAGATCTAATTTTATACCTATCAGACGGCCATTTCAAAAAGTACGGATCTCAGCTTAATTTGGATTTTACTATTCTTATTGTTCTATTCTATTGGCCCTCGAAAAACGTCTATACCCCGCGGTTACAGAGTAGTGTATTTCCGGCGTGTATAAGCTCGTTTTTAGATGGTCTCGATGGCTCGTTTAGGTGGTTTTTGGATGCGCGTATACGCTCGCCTTTAGCCACACGCGGAACTCGTACGAGCGTTGACGCGCGTATAAGCTCGCCACAAGCTCGCACAAGCGCGAGTTGCGGGATAAGTCAACTTTTGCTGGCAGCTGTCATTTTAACCGAGCGAATACGCCGGAATAAGCGCCAGTACTCGCTTTCGATTTTTTACGGTACGTTCGGTACGAGCTACGGTACGTTCGGTACGCTTGTTTGTTTTCTGTGTGGAAAGTGGAAATTATGTTTTTCCTACTCATCCACTATTCTTTTCTGATTAAGTATTTCGTTGCGGCATCCAAGGAATTGAATTGTTTCTCCAGGATTTTGGCGAGCTTCATTGTACTGGCGCTTTTATGGTAGACGCCACTGTTGATTCTGGCTTTCAGGACTTGCAGTGGTTTAGGAATACAGTGGCGGCTTTGCCTCGAAAAAAGCCACAGCAACCCATTCTACTTGTAATAAACATTGCAGACAACGCCACGCAAGACGCCGCGAGGAGAGGCGCGGTCGCGACGAGGATGACCGCGAGCATTCCAGCGTCAGGGAAAGGCACCGACATCACCATCGGGACCGCCACAGGGACGCACACAGGGACGCACTCAGGGATGAAGTGCCTTCTAGAGATAGAGATCGCGACAAGTAAGACACCCGGGCGTTTATGCAAGGTGTAAACAGACCCTTCACGACACCGTGAACGTAGCGTTCTGTGTCAAACTAAGTAACTCCACGCAAAAAGTATTTCTGGGAAACTACTTGGAATTTTGGCTTCCTTAAGGGTACTTTGGGAGCCCTAGGGAGCACCGATGGCCCTGACTTACAAACAGTGAGTCGTGGGTTCGAACCCAGGCAGACGCATTACTTTGTGTAATTTATTTGATCGCCACTGCTCTCAAAACGGTGAAGGAAAACATCAAGAGGAAACCGGCATGTCCTAGAACCATAAAAAAAATATTCGAAGACATGACGTGATACATAATAACCCGCACTGGGCCCGCGGGGTTGGTTTAAGCCTCTCATAGTGTGTCCTAGTAGTGAGAACATTATAGACTGATTATGCAGTAAAGGTCCTTTTACACCCATTTTATTACAGACTAGCTGTTGCCCGCGGCTTCGCTCACGTTTTGGTCGAAAATTATCGCACGGCCACGCTGTAAATATAGCTTATGGCACTCGGGGATACTGTAGCTTACTATTAGTGAAAGAATTTTCAAAATCGGTTCAGTCGATCCAGATATTAGTCTTGGATCTATACTTAAATTTACCTTTGTTAGTATCTACTAAGAAATTGAAATGGCTATAAGAGTAGAGGAAGACCAAAGAAATGATGGATGGACTGTGTGAAGGATGGCATGGTTAGAAAGGAGGTGACTACTGAGATGACGAGTAATAGAGAAGTATGGAAGAAGAACTCATGGTACGCCGACCCCAAGTAAATTGGGATAAGTGCAGGAGAATGATGAAATGATGAGTGTCTACTAAGAAAGATATTTATGTTCTTACTCATAAGTGCCTGTTTCCCATACAATGGCTGCGTACCTATTGTAGTTCGATAATGAGTTCGACTAGATTCCGTCCTGGATAGACAAGTTTTACCGGTTATAGGTAACGTGTACGTTAGTATACTGGTTGAATGATTTCTTCGTCTCCTTTTGTATGGATCGTAGCATATAGGATATCGGCTTGAGTAAATAAAATTCAAATTCATTTCTATCAACTTGAAGGTCTTATGTTATTCTATTTGAAATGTTTTCAGCCACCCAAAAAAAGTGCCTTCGCCCGCCGCTTCCGCCCCGATAGACCAATCCATGCTCATCGAGACGTTCGCGAAGCTCTGCGCACAAATAAACACCAAGAAAAGTAACCACGATGTCCACAAATATGAAGTGGTATGTATTAGTACCTATAAGTACCTAATCATATATGTATAACATACTTGTCTTTCATCGTCTTACTCAAGTTATTTCTTATAGCCTCGCTCTCAGAGCCACAAGTCACTACAATGTGAAGTCGCTACGAAACGATCAGACGCATACGATATTGATCATCACCCAGTCAAATTAAGTCATGATAAATCTGGAGATAAGATGAATTCGTCTAGAGTTCGGAGTCAGGAGAACATGTTGGGCAAACTTCGAACTCGTGAAAATAGTAAAATTGTAATACCCAATGAAATTGAACGTGGAATGCTAGATAGATCTTACTTCGAAAGGGACCCTAAATATCCGAGCAAGATAGATATTTCGCGGTCAAGAATGCGTCACTTAGAAGATGAGCGTTACCCTGAGTACCCTCCGGGGCCCGTCCCCACGAAAAGTTGTATCGATCCGTTTAAAACACGGCCTCCTGAATACAGAGACTACGACCGTGAGAGAAGACATTACGAAGAAGAGAAGAAACGGTATTATGAGCAGCAGAGGACGAGCCGTAGCTTTGAAATGAACAGAGAAGGTTACGACGATGAACGGAATTGTCGTAGAACCGCACGAAGCGACACGAACAGACTCAGGCGTTACGGTGCCGATGAGAGAGACAAAAGATATGACGATGCGGCAAAGTACTACGATGACAAACCTGCGAAGTATTACGAAGAGAAACCTGCGAAGTATTACGAAGAGAAACCTGTGGAGCCACGGCCTAATGTGTCGAGCAAGGATCGACGCTGGGGACGGAATGTGGAGAGATGTGATAGAGTCTCAGTGGCGTCGCGGGAGGATGATTACAGAGAGAGGGACAGGGAAAGAGATAGGTACTCCGAGAGGGGGAGAGACTCGGGCATGAGTGTGGCTGATGGAGAGACGAGCACCATTAGTGGGAGGAGCAACTATATGAAGGTTGTGAAGGTGTGTATGGCTTACTAGTAGTTGTCACTAAAGAATTCCTAATGTTTTATGATGAAATGAGATCCCCTTTGTTCTAGTGGTCGCAATCGCGACTGCTGAGCATGAGGTCCTGGATTCGATTCCCGGATCGGGCAAATTGTTTTTGGGTTTTTCCATTGGCAATTTCTCAGTAGCAGCCATGGAGTCTGGATTTGTGCCGGTTGATGGCAATAGACTCGCCCCTTATTGCATGGGACTTAAACATAACTGTCGAAATGTGGGCATACTATGAGGAACACCTCTGTCTAACTCTTCGGGAATTACAGGCGTGATGTTACATTATGAAGTGTATTTGACGCCTTTGCAAATTCTAGAGAATCATCATCACTCTCTGGCCCTGATCCCAATTTATGGGGCTTCCACACTTCTCTATTAGTCGCCATCTCACGAGTGACCTTCCCTTTCTTTCTATTGTTTGAAGAAAGTAGGCCTTTCATGTAAAGATGCAAGACTTTGGGCACTTATTTTACAGAGTCCTACAAGGATTACTCATAAGACGCGTGGCTTGTTGCAGCAAGAGATAGCGGAACAGCGAGAGGCAATGGACAAGATGATGAAACTGTGGAAGGAGCTCATGCGCTGCTTTAAGGGCTTCTCGCAGACTCAAGTGCAGGATAAGAATATAAAAGTAAATACCGCCATCAGACTTAATACAATATTTAACTGTTTTTGGAATAGTTTGAGGGGAGATCTGAATTGTCTTTGGTTACAGGTTTTTTTAAGCGTCTTTATCGCGGTAATGTCAAATGCGGTTTGTGCTGAAACTGATCGATTACAGCAGTCCTTTGTCGAGGGCCATCAGCGATGGTCTCTTTAATTTTCAAACTAATGCTAATACTAAAGTTAATACCGATATTCTAAATATTAACTAACGTTAAGGGATAATCAGCGTCATCTTGAATTTTAAAGGGGAATGCCGATTTTAGGCCCAAGATTGCCCAAGAATTTGTTTTATTAAAAAAATCTTATGTCAATTTTACGTAATTGACTCTGCTATTCACGACGCGATTGAAGTTGGAAACATGCATATTTGAATAGTTTCATTTAAATAGACCTTAATAGCGAAAAATTAAAGATTTGTTGCAAAATTACACATGGTACTTGTACTTTACTTATTTTTATAATTTTGTGTAAAAAAATTCCAATGCATTTTATCTATTAATATACATTTACAATCGACTTACAATACATACATAATATAATAATTCAATGATCTAGTGCCGATCGAAAAAAAAACCACTCTGAGTTTCTCCAATAATTTTCTTTTATCACTACATAATGGAACGCTTTTCCTACTCCCGTCCTTCTGATGCACCTTGCAGGTCGCATCTTAAGAACCTCCTTAAATCCCCTCCACACTCTACCGACTTCTACTCTTATTCCTTCACTGTGCATGCCGTGCGGTTGTGGAATTCACTTCCGCCTGATATTAGGGACTGCCAAACTGTTACAGTTTTCAAGAGAAGAGTGAAAGAACATTATCTTTCCATTTCGTCATAGTTGCATAAATTAGTATGTATTATTAGTTATTTTATAGTATTTATAGTATTTTTATATGTTTGTATTTATAAGTATGTTAGTATATTCTTATATTGTATGAGGAGGTATTATATTTAAATAGGTCTGCTTTATGTTTTGTATTCCATTTTCTTTTCTTCTTTTACACACTGTGTCTACATCTCTTTTTTAAATTCTCCTTTCGCAGGTATGCTGGAAGAGATTTCTTTAGAAATAAGCATCACCTTTGTACTATTTTCTGTTCCTTTTTTCTTTTCTGTATTTAGTGTGTACATAAATTGTTAAATAAATAAATAAATAAAATAATTTGTGGTGTATATTAGTATACACCGTATTAACATTCGGTCTTACATGTGGGCACTCAGGGCCTTAATCATTATGGCGGCCTGGCAATCCCCTTTTCTACGCCGAGCTGAACAATGCAAATTCAAAGTTCCGCCGTCGATCGATATCTTTTTTTCAACATACGTAGTTGGGAAAAGCCTAGACAGATATGATAACCTTCGATGTCTTGTATCTGCAGGATTCAGCTGCTAACGTGCGCGAATCAGCGGCGGCGCAGCTTCGGCTGTGGCGCGAGTGTATGCGTCGGTACGAGACCGTCGCGAGAGACGTCGGGGACACAGACGCGCGGCTTATGGTAAGTGGGAAGAGTATCTACAGAATAGACTAGCTTCTTTTTTGTTTTAACATATCCTATAGCATCCAGGAATTATTCCTCGTAGAAACACTTTCCTCGTAGAGACACTTTTGAAAAAACCCCGCTTCTGTTCCTTATAGATTCACTTTCGTTTAGTACAGTAAAACAAAAAATAGTTAGTGTAAATTTTTGTCGCGAATCATAAAAAATAAAAGTAAACTAATTGCTTTTGTTTAATTAAATAAATAAAACGTTACCAACCAGTGGGACACAAGCTAGACAAAACAATAATAGTTACTTTTTATGTAAAAAATTTAATACACAGAAAATTAAAAGAATCGCCTTAAACAAATAAACATAAATCTCTTAAAACTTAAACCCTTACTCTTGTTTTTAAACGTATGAATGAGAGACGCCTAAGGCACTGCTCCATATCGATTTTTTCTTCGATGACATCCTTTACAATTTTATTGATTCGTAAATCGTTGACCATGTCACGCTGTTTTCGTTTGCGACGTTCAATATGTACCTGTGCTTGGATCATCCGAAACTCTTGAGACATATTTTCTTTTTTTAAGATTTGAATCAGTAAAAATAAGTTTGGATGTTTAACAGCAACTTTCTTATTCAAACGGTTATGCCAGCCTTCGACTGAGTTTGTCGTGCGACGTCTTTACGACGACGACAATACGAGAAGACACGGGTACTTACATCTAATATGACAAATAAAATGGTGTGAAACAGGAAGTCTTCGGTTACTTTTCAGGAGGAGATCAAGAAGCAGCGCTCGGAGATGGCAGAGATGGCTACCATGTGGCAGGAGTGCTTGCAGCGGTATCGAGACATGAGCACCGACTTTAACAACCTGAAGCAGCAAGTGCAGGTAATGTGTGGAAGCTAAATTAAAACGAAGCGAGTGAAAGGAAAGACCGAGCCTTACGAGTCGACAATTATTGTTTCAATGTCTCTACATATCTGGGGATCATGGGATCCCGGGCATTTTGGTAGGCGTACGTGCCGGAGCCAACTCACAGAAGCCCATTTGACATTTTAAGTGAAGTGATGCACCTATTATCATGAGCCTGTGAGAGACATTTGAAGTGAAGCATTTGCCCTGCAGTGGGGCAAACCACCACAGGGCAAATGCCTCTCTTCCCTCTTTCCTGTTTTCACGATCTAGAGCGATTTTATGCTAATGCCAAGGTCAAGAGCAGGCCCATTTTGCAATAAAAAAAAAATCTTTAAAAAATAAGTCCAGTTCATCCCGCTATCTTCTTCTGGGTCGTTTCTTGCCAGGTGGGATCGGACCCAAATGAAATCAGTATGTGTGTTCGAAATTAAGGAGGGTATGCTAAGGTAGACCGTGAAATTCAAATTTTCTTTTTCAGCTAGTGAAGCCCGAGAGCCCTACGCGGCTGCCGGCTCAACCGCTGGCGTGCGCCGAGGGCGAAGGCTCCATGCCACCCGGGCCTTATCGACTACCGCCTAACTATCCCCCACACGTAAGTTATGTAACATAGTCAGTTGTATTGTTATTACGGAGACCACCTAAAATGCCCGATCACACAAACCTAAAATAGCCGCTATAACAGAATCTTAATAATCAAAATGGTGACAACGCAGTTAATGTTATGAATTGTCATTAATATCCTATTATAATTCTGTTAAAACGGGCATTTTAGGCCCCCAGCTCTGTGATGAAGTGGATATGGTAATAGTTCTTTCTTAGACTTAAAAAGATAAGCTCTAGAAAAAATAACATTAAGAAGAAGTGAAACCGCCAGCCGCTAAGGGTGTGCTAAGGCTGCTAAGCGCAAATAGCATTGGGCTGGTAAGTTCACCTCCATGATGGTATGTTCGTCGTGTCGCTGAGCTCTTTGAGTTATAAGTCGAGCTACACGATAACTGACAAATACTTGCATTGACTGGACAGGTCCACTCAAATTTGTGTGGTTCTTTCTTCAAGAGACCATCTCAGAAACTAATCTGCATAGTCCTCGTGTGAGTTAACCAAGATTATGTTTGGACTTTAAAAGAGACTATGTCCTCTTGAGTTTGTTTCGGCTGTTTCTTCTCAGAGTAGTCAGGTACGAAACACCGGCCTCATCTAGTTTAAAAAAAGAGACGTGTAAAAGTGTTTTTAAAAGCCTATTTGCAAAATAAACATCATTTATCATTTATGAAAATGCCATTTGAGTTCCTCAGGATCATCTCTTGCAAAGATCTGTTAAATATATTTTAGTTATCGTTTACTTATCAGATAAGAATTAACAAATAAATAAATACAATTTGCGTGGTGGATTACCGCCCACTCCATCTCACAGACAGGGGGAAACATTTGTCCCAGCAGAGAAACATTATAGGCTAATTTATGCTAATGAAGTAGCTTATAGTTCGCCCAAATTTGGAACATTAGACTTATCATCTGCCTAGCCTTTGTCCAACTATGTTGGGGTTGGCATCAAATGATGCTAAAAGTCAAAAAGTAGTACCCAGCCTCCTCCCCCTGCGCAGCACATGGCGCCGGGCGCCGGGTACGGGGCGGGCGGGTCCCCCCTGCGCGGGCGCGCGTCCGCCCCGCCCGCGCCGCCCGCCTGGTGGTGGTGCCCCGACCAGCCCCCGCCCCCGCGCTCCCCGCGCCGCCGCTCCTCGCCCGACTCGCGCACCAGCCGCGAGCGGGACCGCAGGCATCGCCACAAGGAGAGGGGTACGACCTTACACAATAAGTAGCCTCGATACATTTCTTATGGCCTATTGCACGAGGTCTGAATAGCCATTACTGTAATCCCCGAAGGGTTTTGCAAAGGTAACTCTATTGGTACACCCATATTCGCCACTTATGTTTAAGTCCCATGTACTAGGGGCGTGCCTGCCATTAACCTGGCCCAAATTACCACTCCTTGGCTGCTACTGACTACCCCAATAACACTTTGCACGACTTGGGATTCGAACCCCGGAACTCAAGCTCAGCAGTCGCGCTTGCGACACGTATTTTCTGTTACATGGCTGCGTTGGTTGGTTACCAACGCAGCCATGTAACAGAAAATACGTCTGGCGCACCGTTCAGCGCCAGTCAGCCCCGCTACCTATCTCAATGACGGACTTCTCATTTAGGGCAGAAAACAAGCCAGCTAATATACAACAAAAGGAGGGTTCTCAAACATAGCAGCGTAATAGAAAGAGGAATTTCAATCTGGAGATGAATAAATTAAAAATAAAACCTATTAAAACTCAATTTAAAATTCATTACTGAGAAAATTCCGTCGAGAAATAAACTTGACCTCTCTCAAATGGTAGCAAAGAGTCATTGACGAGTGACCTTGTTTTCACTTGTCTGAAAAATGTCTTTGTGAGAAATGCTACAGTTAACAGTAACACAGTGCCTGGTATTCCTGCCCGTGTAGCATGGAAATGCTATCTCTATTCTACCAAGAATTGACAAAGCTCTTTCTATACAACTTGACATGTCTGTCATACATTTTTAACATCGTCATGCTTGCGACGATAGAAATCTTTCCACAATCTGTCATTTTTGTCTATTCTTCGTCGACAAAACCCGTTTCTACGGTGGTCATGCTACGCGGGCTGGGGGGTTACTATGATGTCTTAAGGCAGGAGTAATTCCAGTGTGGAAAAAAGACAGAGCTATACAGGTGGTCTAGCGCCATCTCTTTCCCACACTGGCATTACTCCTGCTATAAGACGTCATGGTAGGCCACCTGGCAACTGTATTCATTCTCTTATCCTACTTTCAGAAGAACCAAGATACAAGGAGAAGTCGAAACCTTCGGCTGCACATTCTGAGCATAGACACAGAAAAAGATGAGAAACCTCTACCAAGATGAAATTCTCGTAACGACAACACATTCAACCATGTTCACAATATACGAGAAATTAATGGGAGTTTAGAACTAAGAAAAAATGTATAAGTTTTACAAAATTGTGCTATGTGCTCTAAAATTCTCTTGTTTTGTTTTTGAATCATGTTTTTATTTCAAGCGATGTTTGACTGTTGTTGCAAGCTCTTAATAAACAAATTAAAAGACTTTCGTTTTTTTTTAAATCTATGGAACTAGAATACCTACTTGCGGGACTGTTCGAAAGAGATACCGCGGCCCTGGAACACAAAGGGCAAAGGAAGGAACATGGATGGGTTTTAGTCGGTAAAAGTCTGACACTTTCTCTTGACGTAGGATCCTTAAAATAAATAAATATAATAAATATAAGAAGCCTTTATTTACTGTGACCTTCGTATACACAATATTTAATAGTTTGGAAAAATAAAAATAGTATCTACACTTATTTGTTTTCTACATCTAAACTTAAATTACAACTTAAACTAAACTTAAACATATTTTCCTTTTGTTTGTCTTATCAGCTACCAGGTCAGGTTGTCTTGCGACATAGGCCTCCTCAAGTTCCCTCCACATTTGTCGATCCCTTGCTATATATTTTATAAGTGGAGACCTGTAATTGGCTTTCAGACTAATGTACTGTCCTTGATCTGTTTGTTTTAGCTGTAAGTCTCCCATGTTATTTAAATAATTAAATAAATATATTCCTCCAATCCTTAGGCAGATCTTCCTCCCTTGTTGTTCTCTCCTTGTTCTCCTTGAATATTTCGGGATCTCCTTATGTCATCGTTGTGTCAAAATGTCGCGTCGAAAGTGCTCGTCTATAGTGTCACCAAACCAAGGACGTGCACTTTCTAGGGTTCTCTATGGTCTGACCACAGGAGATCTCAAGGCAAGGCATGTTTTTTAGCTTTGATGTTCTTTTTGTATTTTGTAGGGTTGTGTTTTATTATTGCGCGTTTGTAGTCTGTGCAAAATAAACGATTTTTCTTTCTTTTTTTTCTTCCTTCTTTTTATCTGCCTTCTTCTACGTCTTTTACCGTCCCTTGGGTACCATTCTGTAAATTTGTTGGTCCTTTTTTCTGTTTGTGTCCTCATCATGTGACCTGTCCATTTCCATTTTAGGGTTCGTGTTTTTACTTTAACATCTGCTACTTTTGTGGTGTTCCTTCCTAATTGTTGTAGCTTTCCTTTTGTCTTTCAATCTTAGACCCATCATGCCCCTTTCCATTCCTCTTTGGCTACACCTAGTTTGTGTTCAATCTTCTGTATTAGTGGCCAGGTCTGGCCAGCCTGTCTTGTCAGCCGTAGGTAAGGCATGGAAGTATGCAGGTGTTGTAGACGGTTCTCTCACATGTGACTAATAACTTTGCCAGGTGCTGTTTACTCCTCTTTCTACTTATTTCGTCGATAAGTCTTTCACCAGAACATTATGAACATACAGGGTGTAACAGGACCCTTCACGAAGCCGTCGAAGCATTATGTATATCAAACTAAGTAACTTTACGCAAAAAATATTGCTGGGAAAAGACTTTTTTTTTTTGGGATAAATAAATACGTTTTACGGTAGGACTCAATGTAACGCACTCAAAACATTGTGCTGATGGAGGAATTTAATAGTACGGGGGTCGTGGAGGTGTTTAAAATAAAAATCTTACATTAAAAACACGTATTTAAAAAAACACCTGTGAAAAAGTTGGAACTTTGACCCCCAATATCTCTGTAACTAGAAGGTTCCCTGGTATGGTCTAGAACAAAAAATGATCGCAATGATAGGGAGAACAAGTGCCTTTCGGCTTCGTGAAGGGTCTTGTTACACCCTTTATAACTTGACCCAGGTATACATATTTGTTTACGTATTCAATCTCATCTTCGCCCATCTCAACCCAATCTCTCAATATAGACTTCGGTCTAGTTTGTCATTAATTTACTTTTTCTTGTATTCATTGATCTAACTCTGAATCTCTGATAGTTGTTGTAGCATTGTTCGTAGTGTGATTGGATCTTCTGCGAACAAAATGAGATCGTCTGCGAACCTTAGGTGGTGCAATTTTCCCCCGTTTTATTTTAATGCCAAGGGTATCCCAGTTGAGTTGTCTTAAGATATTTTCCAAAACGACATTAAATATTTTTGGTGACAACGTGTCTCCCTGTCTCACGCCCTTCTGTATTTTAAATTACAATAATAAGTATTATATTAATTGATCTCTAATGTTTTCAAGTTGCACTTTAGCTGTGCTATTGACATATATTTTCTTAATGATCCTAATTAATTTAAATTTACTTTCCACTCCTTGGTTTTCTTTCTAGTTTGAGTCAAGCGTTGTGTGTGATTTCAACTAACCACCACCATTTACCTAAAAGCAATGAAGAATCACGTCGGACAGTTAGAGACTGGGAGACAATGTCTATATGGTTTCCCATGTCTTGACATTCATAATAAATAAAAATTACCTATTACATAAATTTCCAGCAAACTTTCAGTGACAAGTCCCATAACTTCTGTGCTACTCTACGATCTTGAGCCAGTTGGGAAGGAGTATCTTCTTGGCAGTTGGAATAGTATCTACTCGAGCAATTTAGCCTGTTTAGTTCACGAACCGCCAGAAATACTGAAACATATCAGTGTTAACTGCTCCGGGGTGACAACAATTCACAATAATCTTGTTGTTCCTCTTATGCAGCTCATCTGCCAACTTCTGTGTAAAGAGAATAAGCGCTAGTTTTGAGTTGGCATAAACTCTTCTACGCTCGAAACACGTCTTCCCCTGCTTATGCAAGTTATGAACGGTCCCAAACACATGCATTTTTGACGAAACGTTAATTATTCGCGCTGTTTTTTTCAAATTTTTCATCACTGGCAACAGTAGCATTGTCAGTAGAAATGGACCGAAATAATTAACTTGTGCTTCGATTGGCAAGTGGTCTTCAGTGAGAGAATTATCAAGAACTCCTGTTGCAGCGTTGTTAATAAGAATGTCTACTCTTCCTTCAGTTTTTATTATGTCCTTAGCGAATGCAAGGATTTACTTAAAAGATGCCAAGTCCAAATGTTTGGCAACGACGTCATAACCTGTCGCAGATTGAATTTCATCGGCAGCTTTCTGGGCTTTGTTGAGATCTCTGCAGGCGAGTATGACTCTGCCAGCTCGTCTGGACAATTCTTTGGCGGTCTCGTAGCCAATTCCTGTGTTAGCACCGGTAACGATCACTACTTTATTTGCTATTCTTTTCCGTGATAGGAATGGTTTATGCGACCTCTTCTGATTAATTTTGAAAAGTACACACATAAGCACAACAGAAATAATAAAAACTATAAATGTCGAAAGCATTTTGTGTAATTTGCTAAGTATTTTTGGTTCTTTTTACGCCAATGTTTATTAAGAAATCGATAAATTAAATCAATGTAGGGTGTCGAGTCACTGCGTTGTTTCACTTTCAAAGCAGCAAAGCACACAGACTACACATAAATCACAACTATTTTGTTCTCACAAACCCAAATCAACAAATGGCCATTTCATGCAAATAAATAAGTAGACCAAAAACATGTTTCATTATATTTATTCTTCGTATGTAATTAAGATTCCTTTTTTTGTCAAAGGAAAAATGTGTGTGGAAAAATGTTCTCATCAAATGGAATGGAAACAAAATGATTTAGACCATAGTAAAACACGCTTTCGCTCGGAGTCATTTGGTGCGGTTGGCCAACTTGATGCCGAACAGCGGCAATTTTAAAACAGAACCTTACATTTCACTGTTCGAATTTAATTTTATTAAATTGTTCTGGGAGTACAGTAAAGTTTTACAGTGAACTTCTATAATCTGTGTCTATGGACTTAAGGTGGAAGCGCAAGGCTAGCCCGCGAAATTCATATTTTCTTACGTTTTTTGCAATTTGCAGGTCAGTGTCAGGTTGTATGTTGATGAAAATTGAGTCGCGGCAGTAACACGTATGTAGTTACAGAATTATAATAATAAAATCATCATTACAACCCTCTAAGTTCATATAACCATTTTCTGTAACTATTTCGTGGAAAAAGTCATTCAATGTGGTTTTAATGATCTTAGAGGGTTGTATTGATGATTTTAATGATTATAATTCTGTCGCTACTAGTTAGTACAACCTGAAACAGACCTGCAAATTGCAAAAAACGTAAGAAAATTTGAATTTTGCGGGCTACCCTTGCGCTTCCACATTAAAATTAGTACAGCCTAGGGTAGATCGGGAAATAAGTACCTACCTAATACGCCAAATAAAACGAGTAAACACTTTTGTAATTCTTTTATATAGAACAAGTTATTAAATGGACATTACAAATTATTTTATATACCTACACATGTATAACTACCAATGTTTTATAACAAAACTTTGTCATTTTAACTAAAAAAAGACAAAATTATTATATTATTCAAATAGAGCGAGGTAGTCGATTGTTTGTTATACTATGTTTTCAGCAATGAATGAAGTGGTTTAACATTTCTAACTAGCAATAACAGTTCAGAATATCGGTATTTTTTATCGGTTTTGTTAGCACCCGGAAACTAACTCTATTTAATTAAAAAATCCAAGAAAAAAAAATAGCATAGCAAACAATAGGCACCTTTTTTTGGCTTTAACACTGACGGGTTCTAAGTAAATATGTAAATTTTATGTATATTTGTAAAAATATATAATTCAGTTTCAGTCTCCGACGAACAATGTTTCAGTCATTCAGTTGCCCAAAACCGTTCGGGCAAGAAGACTATACAGGACGAGAAATTGACTTTAAACTTATTAACCGCTAATGATTAGAAAAAGTAATTATTATAAATTAGACTTACAGCTAAATATGAGACGTTTCGAAACAACACGATTATTTCTAACGTGCTAAGAAAAAAGGCGTATCTGACATTTTTTCTAAATGCATATGCTTTTTGATAGTGTTTTTTTCATTAAAGTTACCTATGTAATGCCAGTTATGCCCTTCTGACTCAGCACAGCAAAATAGTGTACCTAGTAAGTCCTAATCTAAGCATATAAAGTTTTACATAATTCGACAATGGGTGCCTTTACTCGATTTTAAAGTTTTAAATAGTTGTAATAAGGCGTCATTGGTAAAAGATAGCCATTAAACTTGAAACTAGAATTAGTAGGACTTTTTGTATTGATGAATAAAGTAATAAAAAACAAATGCAGGAAAGATAATTGAGCTGAATAGAATAATTGTGTAGAAAAATGCATTTGTCTCTAACATACTACCTACTATGGTCTCGTAAGAGAACCGTCGAGATTTATAATGGTCAATATCATTTTTCTTGCCACTTGTACATGTATTTTGGTATAATGTGATATTAAATATAGTCTCTTGACAACATTTTCTATATCAGTAGGTTTAATAAAACATCTTCATTCGTTAATCTTGAACATTAAACTAATAATTGCGCATATGAAGGCAATATCGACGTAAAACCACGTCTTTTAAGAGTAGATAGTTTGTATAAGTTAAATTCTGAAGTTGAGGGTTCCAGGACTTGGATGGAAGTTACAATCTTGGCAATTTCTCTAGGAATACAAGAAACAATTGAGAATTAAAATCTTAAGTATTGGTTTATAGGTCTACTATATAAGTTTTAGAGAATAATTGAATCATCATTTTGTACTGAAGCAAAAAAGAATCGATAGGTTCAGTCATCAATACCCTGTTTCAAAATAACAGTTGCTTCAACATTTGATGACAACATGACACATCAATAAATTTTGTTTATGACATCAGTTTTTGCGCAAGGCTTACTTACACCTTTTTTCAAATTGATGGTTCAATTAATTCCGTTCGTCTAGTTTTAACACTGTATAATATAAATTCAAATTGACTAAATAAGCACATTATTTACGTATAGGTAAATATAATTATATAAGTCACAATACACAAGACACTTTATTACATAAGTACAATAACAGTCTAGAAGTAGGTATTCAGAATTGAGTTTATTGTTGTATCTAAAGTGTCTTTTTCTGTAGGTTCTTAAATGTCTTAGTTGGTAAATAAAACAACTTGGAATTAATCATTTAGACACATAACTTTCCCATTTATATCTTATTGAGCTATGTTTATTTACCAAATCACACAAAAAAGAAAAGAAAAATACACTCTAGTACCTAAATTATATAGTTTAATATGGCTTACTATCACCTCTTAGAACAGTACTAGTTAAATATTACTTCAGGGTGGAAAAAAGATGGAGCTAGACGTTCTGTGTAGCTGCATCTCGTTCTCACACCAAATTGACATTTAAATAATACTACTATTGGTGGCAGAGGCCCTACTAGTTGTAGATAAGGTCTATTTTCTGTTATATAATAGTAATGTACATTCATCATCGCCATATACAATAATTGACGGTACAGTTCTTAAAAGTAAAAGGAGAGAGAAAAGGAACAATAGTTTCACGATACATAGACGAGTATGGTCCTATTCCCTTTGTGTCATGGCGACAGATAGTCGTTCTATGTAATGTCGTAGATTGCATGTTTTATTGAGCTGTTCAGGTTAACCACGATTGGCACGTTAGGAACAATTTATTGCCGTCTACGATATTTCAGGTGGTTTTTTCTTTTGGTGTTCTTTTTTCAAAGGGGATGGTAACTGTGAAACTAATGGCGCTAGTGTAGCTAGTTCCTAGCATCGTCATTGGTTGAAAATCTGTCAAAGTCATTTTATATTTCAAAATAGCTTGACCTCATTGGTCAGTTGGGACTTAGCTATAGTCACGCCATCTTCGATGAGGTTTCACAGGCCTACCCCATTTCCTTTATTTCTGTCTTCGGGAACAGCTAGAAACGACATTCGACAGTCGCCACAACATACTCGTAATAAGGATGGAACCTAAATATTAAATCTAACATAAATTTTGGGTAACTCGCTAATAATCTGAATTCGGTTTACATTCTTATTTACACAACAAAACTTATTGCTTACACTTAACGTAGTCATTAATAAATAGAGTCTATTTAGATCATGTTCACACAGTGCAATCACTCGGCTTTATCACTTGCGTCCTTGGAGGCACCCTGCGCGCATCAATAGACCTGGAAATTAAATAAAAATGATATTAGGCAAACACCCATTTTATACAGTTATTCTGGCAGCCTTGTTGGTCTAGTAGTCATAAGCGCGACTGCTGAATATAAAGTCTTGGGTTCGCTTCCCGGGTCAGGCAAAGAGTTATTGGGTTTTTCCATTAGGAATTTCTCAGTAGCAGCCACGGAATCTGTCTTTGTGCCCGGTTGATGACAATAGGCTCGCCCCATCTTACATGGGACTTAAAAAAAAACACAACTGGCGAAATGTGGATGTAGGTACTCTTAGGTACACCTGTGCCTAACCCTTCGGGGATTACCAGGCGCGATGTAATGTTATGTGTAATTTTATACAGAAGCCTGATGTAAATAAGTAAGTAGGCTAAGCTTCTCAAATCTGCACATTACAGGCGCATCCAGCTCTTGATAATAGGTAACAGGAAAAAGATAACTTGGGGTTAAATGAACTTAATTAGCTTATACAACGTCGAAGTAATTTCACAAGCACGGGGTTTCGATATCGTGTGTATATTTATAAACAAAAATAATGCAATAAGATATCGTTGCCTATCCGTACCTATAACGTCTGTAGTTTCTCCGCCAGTTAAGTAATTTATTTCACTCCGAGAAACAACATACCAATCACATAAGTCAGATTCTAGGTACCTATGGACTATTGCATACTATTCTATCTAAGTTTTTAAACTGTCATGGTTACTAACGTTATCATTAACACTAGATACGGGTTATTTACCATATTTACTGTTGATAGACCGATTTGTCTGCCCATAAACACCCGCCCGCAATAACTTCAGTTTATCCGTGACCATGGTGCTTGCAACAGCGCCGAAATATCGGGAACTCAAAATCAACAGTAAACATGGTTAATATGTCGTTTCTAGTGTTAATGATAATTATTCTATCTTAAGTTTTAACGAAAATAGCAGGGAACTAGATACTTAGATAGGTAGTTGTTTAGTCAAAATATTCAATGATTCTAAACTCGGTATTATTATAAAGAACTAGGAATATACATTAACGAAACTAGTAGCCATAAAACAGTAAGTAGTTTGTAGACTTGAATGATTCATTGAAGCTTGACTGTCTGGCTCTAAAGCCGCATCTATTTCTGATGAATGACGGCATACGATATTGTTTGTTAGTTGTACATAAGAACCAACAGTTTTGGCAAGTGCGTTCACCTCAAGCATAATGTGGTGGGAGGAAGATATATTTGCATTAAATATTATGGCATCTACTGTTTCGCTGTTTCCAAATAGAGTAGAGCAGGCTTTAAACTAAGGCAGTGATTTTTTTAAATATTTATATCAGAATGGTTGCTCTTGTGGGTGGATGAGGATCCTGGGTTCAGTATTCATTTGAAGTAGTTATTTCACTAGCAGGCCAGAGGGTTTTGTTCCCTCAGATACGTTTTTGCTTACGACACAGATCGACAGCAGAATTCTGTTCTACGAAAATACAAACCTTAGTTCTAAGCTACAAATAAATGCCTGATACAGGATCTGATCCAAGGTTACATTTACTTATCATTGGCAATGACTATATCGTGGTCAGACACGATCTTTTAGAAACACACGGCGTACATTCAAGGCTGCTCGACTGCTCGTGTGACCGTTTGGGCAGGAAAGGACCTTTAAAATAGCTAATAGGTTGACTAAATCCGTAGTCTCTATCTTTAGAATCAGCATTTTTAAATCGAGTTTGACCCTCAAGCAGTAATCAATCAATTCAAGATGGTGATAGTCGTTCGATTAAAGAAGTTGGGCAGAAAGTAGATCATTAAATTTCAGCCAAAAATTCGATCGGCAGGTAACGCCGTACTAGATATTTATTTAGTTAGTCACCGCTTCGGTTTATCTATAACATTAGCACCATGTCCCCCTATTGTGGATTAACCCTAATAATAATATTTTCATCATGCGTCTGCCCTTATTATCATTATAGCTAGCCCATATTTTCCCACAGCTGGGCAAAGGCCTCCCTCCATTCCTTCAAACGGTCACGATTCTGTGCTACTTCTGCTTCTGTCCTTATACTACTTTATTATGGGTCAGCGTAGCAGGCCCGAAGGTGCGTAAGAAGCCGATTCCTACCGGCTTCCCTTCGGCAACAACCACTGAACGTAGTAGAAACAGTGTTTGACTGTACGTAGTATCTTGAGCGCAACATGTCTGGTTCTCTCATCGGCATCATCATCATCCTGCCTTTGTATAATGCAACTTTGGGTCGGCGCAACACGTTTTATTTGTTCTCCTCTGACAGCTGTCACTCTATCATTTACTCCTTTTTCTTTTATATCATCCGTCACACAATCCATCCATCCATCTCTGAAACATCTCTATTGGCCGCCCGTCATCACAGCAAAAATAAACCCCAATAAAGTCAGATAATCACCTTAACACCATACGCCATCTCGTAGCCGCCCTTGCTTTGCATCTGGTTCTGCATGGTGTGCAGCAGTGACGACGGGATGTCTACGTCTGTTGAGCCTGGAATCATTACAATGGCACATATTAGTAAATATTCTGGGTGAATAAGCTTTCTTTGGAATCAATGGAAACCGTCGGAGACTGTGAAAACATTTTTTTCTTTGGTACGGATGTCTTTTTTTGAAGCTAATGTATTAACTATTCTGATTTATTTTAAGGTCAATAAAAGGTGATTTTTATCAGCATTTAAAACATTTTAAAACTATAGTCAAGACCTGCTCATTTCACAAAAAAACAGTTAAACAGTATAAGACCTTGGCATTTTAAAAATATAACATGTGCGATATGCACGAGATTTTTGTAAAAGAAGTAAAAATTAACGTTTTAACGGATTTTTTTATGAAAGGTCAAACTCAATGCCGGTTTTGCTACAACAAAATTATCATTTTGAAAGTGGTTTGTAGAGCACCAAATTCGTCTCATCACAGTTAGGAAAAGGCTAGGCAGGTGACCCAAGCTCCCAGAAAAAAATGGTCTCGGGTACATAAAATCATAAATTCACCAGAATAACAGTCAAGCTATTCATTATCAGCAACAATAACCATCATCATAAAGAACAATAAACTACCACCAAGTCACGAAATTAAATAGTGAAGTATTTCACGAAACAAATGAGTAGCGACACGCAACGAAAGTTATGTCAGTTTGACATTTATCTAATTAGAAGGCAGCAGAAGGTCGCAAAACTAGCGGTGCTGATTTATGATAACTATCTACTTAGTAATTGATCGTTTCGACAAATGGTCCTGACATGGTTAGACACTAGACCTTGCAAACGTGAGCTCATTTTCGTAAATATTAGGGATTTCCTGCTCTTGAGCGTAGATATTGGTTTTTTTTCCGAAACGAAGATCTTCAAAATCTACGAACTTTCTTTAAATCTTTGAAGGATCTCTTAACTAACTTTGTTGGAAACTTATCTGTTATTTCCAATTTTATAAATTACTAGCGGCCGTCCTGGCTTCGCACGTGCTTATGTTACTCAGGGTGAATGTAGCTTTCTACAGTAGTTTTTGAGTTTATTAATTACAAACACACACACAAAAATACAAATCTTTCCTCTTTATAATATTAGTGTAGATGGGAACACAATACTAGCGACCGACGCGACGGTTTCGGCTGAAAATCCTGTTTCGGTCAGACACTACACAATAGCAGAAACAGTCTTGTCTCTTTCGATCGAGGCCATCAAGCAACCAAGATTGTGTTCTTTCATTTCTATGGATGTAAATGAACAGATTGGAAGTATAGGGTTGAGCCACATCTGCACCTATCCTTTTCTGCCGCTCAGAACCGACATTTGCCAGACTGAGAAACAGAGCAGGAGTGTTCTCACGCGGCAGCATCGACAATGCGCTAGGCAGCACGCTCTCAAGGAAAAATACTGCACACCGCTCAAAGATGTAAATCTTTGACGATTTAATGTCTTTGGCAGCAGGCACATCTACCTGTATCGCAAGCCACTGCAAGCTATAACCACAAAACAATAACACGGCCCACATTCCAATCGAACAAACGGCCTTAGCTAACATAACACAACAACTACTGATCAACAAATCACGGCCATTGCGTGAGACACAAACACAACTGTAGCTGTCAAAATAGAGATAAGTATAATAGCCCCCTGACTCATGCACGCAGATGTCCTTGAAGTTGTAGATACTAGTGATAGTCTGTTGATTGATCGCGTTCTACGAAACGGAGGGACGGTTTGTGATGGGGCCGCAAAGAAGATGCTTCAGTCTTTTTGATTGTAGGATAAGATTTGATGTGAAGACGCAGTTGTGGTTGGTTTTTTTAATCTTGTCTTGCTTTTATGAGATCTTGTATCAGTCGTTTGCCAATAGTAGGAACATAGATACGTATAGATAGATGTATATTGCAGATTGCATGCAGAATATACACAAAAATACTTTTTTGTTCCAAAATTCTTATAAAAGTAAAGAATATATGGTTTTTATAAGGTGTCACTAGTGCGAAGAGTGAAAGTTAACGATTGCCGTCAATATACTCAATGTACTCAACACTCACCATAACTTAGCAAAAAAATAACGAGAAGGGTTAATGTAACAAGTGGCTTACTTAATCTAGAATCAACAAGTGGGACATTTACCTAAAGCTAACGGCCGAAAGACTACTACACAAATACTGATAGACAAAGAGAGAATCAGGTCGACCAGACACTCTACTACACAGTTACAACCTTCTTAACGGCCTTCATAAAAAGATAATACCTGCCTTTACAGTAATCACGTGGATTTTAAAGATTATATCAAACTACCACTAAATGTTTAAGTACAATATTCTTGCAGTCACCTTGTGGGAAGATGAGTCAAAAGTTAAGGTCGGGACGAATGACCTCAGAAAAAACAATATTGTGATTGCAAATGTGAAAAACGTTGTCGACTGTACGGCTACTTTGGAATACAATGTTGTGTACTAAGTACTTATGTTGTTTTTTCTTCGTTCTGGTAAGAATATAAGCAGACGTGAATTGCAAAGTGTTACCTGGGTGCTTGTCGATTTAAATGCGATTCTGTAGTTTTTCATTAAAAACCATACAATCATGAAAAACCATACAAATTAGATTCGAAGATCGGAATTTCTTTAAAAAAAAACCACATAGATTAAGGTACTTTCACAGCTCCAATTCTTTATCTAGACAAGGAAAAAGCAGAAATAAATTTGGAGATGATAGCACCATAGACATAATATACGCAAAACGTCTTATCAGCATCTAAGCTGATATAAATCTATGTTGTCTCAATAAATAAACTGAGAGAGACTGATGATAGAACAAACTTTTGAAAACTACCATTTAAAGCGTCAAACGCTTTGTTAATAGCACCATAACTTCAAGAAGTTAAATTGATTTCTCAAGAGAATACTCGATATAATGACATAGCAAGTCACGAAGATGCGGAAACAAGATATTTCCAGAAATAAAATTGAAGATTCTTGAGGGTAAAGCCAAGGTGGTGCGGACATCCGCGAATAAGTATTAGCTTGCAGAATCACTCGTCACGACCTCACGCGTGTATTATTTATAGAGGATACTTTTGTCTCTGACATGCGTGCGCTTTTTTTTTTAGATGCTTTTGAATGTTTGTGATGGGGAGTCATACATAGTCAAGCAACAAGGCCTGCTAAAAATAATGTTTTGCTGATATCATCGGTAAGGTTGAAGAAGTTTTTAGTTTCTTTTTAGGAGAAGCGTCAAAGGAACAAGTATTCAAGGAGATTCAAATACAAGATAGAACTTTTAATATAATACAGAACTAAATGTAATCGAAAACAAGATAAAAGTTACCTCTGGGAGGAATTTTAATTGGATAATGTAATTCTGGGGTCAAATGCTATTTAGATATCTATGGAAAAGTGGTTCGAAATTCATTTGTATGCACAATTCACAGAATTTTATTTCAGTAATATTGAAAAAATTGTTTAGCGCTGCAATATCACCACCATTTTGATTGTTCTTGGAAAGCGTTGCAATTACTCTTAAATCGTATTATGATTAAGTAGGTTACAAAGTAACTAAAACAAAGGTATTACGTAGGTGCGAGTATCTAGAATAGTAGGTATCGCATTATCTGTGGTTTCATTCACGATACTTGGAATTACATCCTCGTCGATTTTATGGAATGCATTTATCAATAAGTAGGTAGCAGACATATCTAGCGTTTCCTTTAATCCCCGAATAGTTAGGTACTTAGAATTTATTTATTTATTTAAGGAAAAACAAACAGTAGCACAATAACAATTAGACATAATATCTTAAATATAAAATTATAAAACAATTATGCTATCCACTACGTTCTCCACAGATTACAATTTAAAGTATTTAAAACTAGCTAGTAACAACACAAATACATGACATAAACAAGGGTCATTATGATCCTGGAACTAATATCTGGATTTTTATAAATATTGATTAAACTTATAAGAAAAAAAAATAAGAAAAAAATGTGTAGAAGTATAGCTAATAGCCCTAATCCAGAGCAGATTGGAGAAATGGCAACAGAAGCTGAAGAATGTTGGCTTGAAAATCAGCAGAAGTAAAACTGAATACATGTTCTGTGATTTCGGCGGTCTCTCCAGTTCCGCAGCCATAGCGCTAGATGGCGCGCTCCTTCCAGTCTACTCCGACTTTCGGTATCTCGGTTCACTCGTGCAAAGCAGATCGGAGATCGGAGTGTTAAGCGCAGAATTAACACTGGATGGATGAAATGGTGGCAGGTCACAGGAACAATATGCTACTTCCGCATTCCCTCAAGTGGAAGATTTATAAAACCATGGTTACCCCTGGTGTCTTGTATGGATCAGAATGTTGGGCCACAAAAGGGATGAATGAAAGGTATTTGCATGTGGCTGAGATGAGAATGCTAAGGGGACGTGTGGTGTAACGCGAATAGATAAAATAAGGAATGAGTACATAAGAGGAGGTCTGAAAGTGGCGCCGGTGACTGAAAAGTTATGAAAATGTATTGAAGAAAATGCTGAGTATGAAAGTGGATGTCTATAAGTGTAGAGGAAGACCAAAGAAACGATGGATGACTGTGTGAAGAATGATATGGTCAGAAAGGAGGTGACTGCTGAGATGACCAGTAATAGAGAAGTATGGAAGAAGAAGACATGCTGCGCCGACCCCAAATAAATTGGGATAAGTGCAGGAGAATGATAATGATGAGGTAAAGCTATTATTACATCCACATATCGCCAATTATGAGTAAGCTCCATGTAAAAACCGGGCACAAATCAAGAATCCGTGGCTGCTACTGAGGAATTCCTGATGAAAATACTCAATAACACTTTGCCCGACCTGGGAATCCAAACGAGGACCTCACACTCAGCAGTAGCTCATCATTAGACCTAGGACGCAGGCTAGATTCAATACTAGAGGCTTATGTTCCCTATGCTAATTTTCCTTTAATTCTGCTTACAGGTATTGTTAATAGAATCTAAATTACAGGTAGCCATGGGTGGGGAAAATAAAATTGGCGTCTGATTGGTATCCTAAACTCTTGAGACTGTTAGAGATTTTTCCCTAGTTAGAGCGAGCATTTTAAAAAGGTTTTATAACAGAGCACTTGGTTAAGCTTTCCTTGAAGTTTAAAGTCGGAATAATTCATATTTGAAGTCGTTAATTATCTCTTACTAATGGCGTATGAAGTGGCTGTGTTAGTCGTAATTATCCCTGAACACATGTGGCCCAGTGTGGACCACTGTCCCAATGTGGTTACGAAATACGCCTGCTAAAGATATTTAAAACTGAAATCTTATAACAATTGAGGTCAGTTCCGAAGCCACGTATGATGCAAATAAAGTTCTGAATGAAATATAGCGAGTAATGTTTAGGTGTCTGTTAGTCTGGCATGTGTATTATTGAATATGGTACACTGGCAGTTGTTAGTGATATCGGAGTTCAAAGAAAAGTATTAGCGGGGTGGTTACGTAACACACTTACAATGGCAATGAAATTTTGGTGCAGATGTATTTTCAGACATAGGAAGCATATTTAGCCGTAGGATTAGGATTTCGAAGTCCTGTGACGCGATTGCGTTGCAACAGCTGCAAAAGTTTGCTTTCAACCGTTTATCTCAATGACAATCAAAAACTCTTCATTGCAAGGTTATGTAACTTACCTTTTTTCTATATGTTTATTAATTAATTATGTCACAAAAACTGGTACCCTCCTATTAATAAACACAGAATAAAGTTATTCCAAGTTTAAACCTTTGAAAATGTATGGTTATTCCTTTTTTATTCCTGGTGTAATTTTATTCCGTGTTTATTAATAAGAGGGTTAGTGATCTAACGATTTAATTAGGTAGTATTATTGACACATCAAGATCATAATATGTCTCTACATCATATGTACCTACTCTAAACTTCTAAAGGTGCATGATTATGCAGTTTTCCTTAGTCACGTAATAGCTTATAGTATACAATTAAAGGGGATAATTATTATATTAATTATTCAGGATACAATCGAATCTGATAAATAATGTGAATAAAAGTGGTGATAGTAATCAATTTGGCGGGACATTGTTTGGTTGACGCATTTATTAGTCGGAGACAAAGGTTGATTAACATTGTTAAAATGTAGTGATTTAAATTGCTATCCAGTATTTCAACTCCGCGTTTGAATTCAGTAGCACTGGAGCGCAAGACGAAATAGTATCTAGACGAGAGGGCCGCCGAGGCCAAGAGGGCGGCCGAGACTCTAGTGGCAATCGTTTTCAAAAGGTTTAGCTTATGCCCAAGGCTTCACCCGCGTCGATTTCGAAAATTAACACGGACATGTGAAGACGGCACTTCAACCCTGTCAAATTTTCCCAATCAACCATGAACCTAATGCTTTAGCGGTAAACTTGAAACTCTATTAAAGAAATTTGGCAGATTGTAGCAGCTTGATGTGCGATCTGTACCACAACTGCCACCGCGGATAACACAGGTCAGTGTACACACTACAGCATCGAATTCAGGCTTCAAAAGGTGACAAACAATTAGAGTGGCAGAGTGGCTTTTCCGTTAATAATGTTATAGTCTGGATTGATTGTGAACCTACCGTAGGTATTTACATTCTAAGAAAGGCAAAAGGCAAGCGCGGCTTAAGAACGGCCAACCCGTCCTACTTTTCATATAAACGCTTGTACGTGATTATGCAGTTGTTACACATCTCTTTGATTTTTTTTAACTAATAGTTATTTTGTCACTATATCTAGGTTTCCAGGGTAGCAAAAAAAAAAAAAATTAGAAACAAATTCAGTTTATGCCTCCAAAAATTGCCGTTTTGCACAAATTTTAACTGAACTTTGGCCGTTCATAATGTACTCATAAACTGTAAAAGTAAAGAAAACATCTCGATAGAAACCTTGCACACGTAATGGAGATTCTTAATGACAAATATTTATTTCACACACTTGTAAGACTTATTCAAAAACACGTAGTTCCTGGAACAAGTTTAGGAAATTTTCGAACACTATCTTTCATTAAATGTCATCGCATTAGGCGGTATGGGGTGTGCGGGAGACGAATTGTGCGGGGTAGGGGCGGGGGAATCGAAAGAAAATCGCCGCTGTGGCTCTGGATGAAACAACAAGCTTTTCGACCATGCTCGCGTTGACGATAGACGGATCGGGAAAGCCCCTCTTAACCTGAAGATTGATCTGAGCGGCCACTATTATTTCGCCACGAGCTCCTGCTCTCTATGACATGCATCCTTCAATACTAAGAAGTTATTCCATATTATGATATTACACACATAAAGTTGTAAAACACTTTCAGGAAACATGATAAAACCGATAACGCATTAGATAAGCTTTACGCCGATAAAAAAAGCTTGCGTATTCATTGCACAGCCAAGTCAGAGGCACATTATAAGATATTATTACCGTGTCAGAGGCCCATGGGCGGCATAAAAACTCTGACACCACGTTAGGCACTAAACATAAGATAAAGAAAGGAGGGATTGCACAGGAAACCATACTAAGAATAATTAAGTTCATAGGGAGGGTCTTACGAGTTACTGAGCGAAACGGCTATACCTGTCTGTGGGTTTCCCGAGTAAAGTAATTAATTACTTAGTAACCTGTTACAGCAATACACCAGGGGGGCTAAAATGGAAGCTTTATCAGAATCATAATATGAATCACGTTAAAAATTTAAAATTCTTAAAATGGTTTTCAGGTTATGACCACAAAGTCCATTTTAAGAGTTTTAAATTTTTAACGTGATTCGTGGTTTAGGCCCCCAGTAGAGAGCTAAGTGCATTAATAAAGACTAATACCCGTATCTAAAAACAAGTCAAAGTGATTACTTGAGTAAAAGTAATAACATAAGTAAGATACGATTTTTATTCTGTAGTTTTGTTTTTTTGCTTGAATTTAGAACTGTCAAAAGTTAGAATTCGTAGGTTTGTTTTCTTTGACGGTTCTTACTTCGTTCAAATTCTTGTCTATTGTATAAGTAATTACTTACTTAAACTTGACTATAGATCTACACCAGTGAAAGTCGTAGGGATCAGATATGTAGCACTTAAACCTACCTACCTTTAAACCTTCTCACGAAATTGATCAGTCAGTTTGAATACAGTCCTAGTTTCGTAAGATACTTTCTTTAAAAATTTAAGGACCTTTAAAGAAATTGCTAATCCATAGCTATCGACCTGTCGCGAAGACAAGGAATATTATTTTATTTTAATTTCTTTAGTTTGTTGTATTTTTAATCGACTTCAAAAAGGAGGAGCTTCAGAAGTCGGTGACAAAAACACAAAATCAATCAAACAAAGGTCACCGACTTCGAAGCTTGACTTTTGTTTGATTGATTTGGTGTTTTTGTCACCGACTTCTGAAGCTTGACTTTTGTTTGATTGATTTGGTGTTTTTGTCACCGGCTTCTGAATCTAAAGTTATTTTAACCTTCTTGTTTTTTAAACACTGTTTTAAACTTTCACGGTTTACACGTAAGTGACAGTTTGTGTTCTTGTTTTTTGGTTTGTTTTTTTGTTTTTATTTGAAGTCGGTTTTATTTTTTGCAAAAACGTTTTTTATTTGAAATTTTGAATCATGTTTCTTGTTTTTAATTAGAAAGGTACTAACTGTTGTCTGCATCTACTCGTAACAATCATCTAATTTTGTTCAACGGAAGTCTACGGTTTGGGATGTGTGTTTTGTTAGGCTGTCAGTCTGTCGGTCAGTTGCGGAACCATTTGAGTGTTTTTAGACCAACACCTAAACAAAACAAAAAAAAAATTGAAGGTTTCCTTCATTCGTTCATTTAAGCGGCGAAACATACGGTCTGGTCATTGCTATTTTCCTGCTAGATGGCGCGGAAGTCAACATTTTTAGTTTATTTTGTAATTGGAACATTAATAAGCCGTAGGAGTAGTTCGAGCGCCACGCGGACTTACTGATTACACTTCATTGAACTTGATCATAACATTGCCTCAAAATCCACCCATTTCGACATTATAATCCCAGAATAATATCTGCCATTGATATCATGCCTGTTAAAATTGATGGTATTGCGATTGTAAGGGTGTTACGCAATAACCTCGCTGATTCAACATAATTATGCCACTAATTGTTTATTAATTTTATTACTTGCAACGATTGGCTCTATTTCATGATAATTATTTTTTAAATAGCACCCACAATGACCCACTTAAACTATCATCTAGCTTTCGACTGTAGTCAAGTCTCAGTCTGTAAACATTTTACAAAGTAGTAATCGGTATAAAGCGCAAATGTTATCCGCGAGTATGGTTCAAGGTAGTTCAAATTGCACTAAATTCTCTTCTATTAAGGCTGGCAATACTAGGGTTGCCAACTTTTATTAGAAGAAATAGAGTATATCTGATTTGAAAGGAGGTAAATAAAGAGTACGGACTTACAAAAAAGAGTACCATCTATTTTATATTTTTTAAAAGATATTTTTAGTACTTTTTGCTGCACATAATAACTTTTCATGGTTTTAAAAATAATTGTATGACTCCAAACATTCTAACTCGAAATTTATATAGTTCAAGAGCTCATTTTTATTCAATTTCAATGAAGCTCTGTTTCTCTCTTCCTGCCACTTCACATTCATGACCGAAAAGATTAGGTCAGTAAATCGAGAATTTTTCTTGCGCAAAAATTAACGTAACCTCAAAACTACCCGCATGTGTTTATTATACGGGGTGATTGTGTCTGGACTCAGCCCGCCATTGCAAATTCGCATAGAGAGGAGGTAATTTACTAAATTATTGAACCCAAAACAACTTGTGACATTGAGATTAGGGGCTGCGTTCAGAAACGTTCGAATGTGGCTTGGGGAATTGGGGATACCAACATATTAACAGTAAATAGTCGAACTTTTTGGTTATGTTAATGGGTTTGCATAATATTACAAGACTGGCACTAGTGTAGATAGAATGGGTATACCTACGTTTACGACAAGACCTTTCGGGCGTAAACACTGAAACTTTGATTAACAGTTATGATGTTGCAAACTTACTGACAATTCGGTTCGGTTCTCAATACTATTTAAGTTATTGTAATAAGTAGTCCAAACAAAAGTCTTGTTTCAGAGATAAATTCCTAAAAGGATAATTTAAGTTTATTCAATAGTATTTTATGTATTGCTTTAATAACCAAACGTGACAAATATAAAGATTACATTTTACTGTAAAAACAGGACTATTGTGTAAATAAAGTTATTTTTAAATCTGGAACACACTAATTTGCTGAAGCATAATAAGTGCTTACGGGGATAGTTCGCGACCGGCTGTGCTGTGTTCAGACACTAAGGATTACGGACGTTAGAATCGGGATGAGTCACTAGCTCACTCGCTTGCCGACCGACACGGCCGCCGAACTCGCCTGTTTATTTTAAACTCTACTACCAGGGCTGCCTTCTTGTAAACATGTGCGAAATATTAATATTGTTTTCAAGGATAAAATGAAGACAGACATGAATAATGTATTCGTAAGCAAGTGAATTTGTTAATTAATTTACATGCTAATTTAACGATTTGAAGTTGACCATACGTTATTAAATATTTTTGCAAATATTTGCATTAATTACTTGTTACTCGCTTAGTCACCAATATTTTTGCATTCAACTTTAAATTGAATGTTTGTTATTATATGACCTATTAACAGTTTGCGTCATCTTTCTACTACTTGCACAATAATCAAGTTTGTATTAGTAAAAGATGGTCCGTTAGTCAGATTAATCAGCCATATTTTTTGCAATAAATATCTTATTAATTTATTCAGAGACGTCAAGAATAAAAATCTTTTGAAACAGGTGTTCTTATAAACTGATTTTTAAGAATTAACATTAAGCAATCTTAATAAATAACAGAGATGAATGTTAATCTGTGGTTAACATCCTTAGCCTAGCAGTTACGAATAAATAATATGCGTACAAACCGTCTCGGATGTTCTAAATTTAAAATGCAACGACATTCCGCTGCGTTTCTGTTCGCATGACGCTTCAATGCTCATTAAACTAATTTTGCTTTGTCTATGGATTGTCTTTTCATTAGTTCCTATACTTTTCAGCTTTATGGTATTGTTTCTTTTTTAATTTCGATGATGTAATTAAAGATATGATGACTTAGTTCTACAGTGCAATGTAATTAATTCAGTGTCCTGAATTAATGAAATGCATGTTATTGTGTTATTATTCACCGCATAAGAATAGACACGTAACGATCACATTAGTGTGAATGAAGTATATTTACTTATCTTCTGTATGTTTACTTTTGGGGTCAATAGAACTTTGAGCGAGATAGCACTAGCTACATTAGCAGTCTGGAATGTTTCACCTATATCTAAGTTATGTTTATTTATGTTATTATTACCGTATGACATGACAGAGTTTGTATGATACATTACTTAAACATTTATGTTATGAATCGTATTAAAATGGCTCATTACAAAGTTAACTTACTGTTTGTGTAAATTCTTAAGGCATTCGGTAAAAACTGTATAGAAAACAAGACTGGTAGGTAAGGTTTGTCACGATTCTAGCAGGTAATTGATATTTATGTTGCCAAGATGACAAACTTAAGGAAACACAGTTATCTTATATAAAAGCGTTAATAGTAAATATTCACTAGTCTCTACTTTATTTGTCTAATTAAGTCATTAATAACACATAATTCGATTTCTAATTCAAAATCAAGTTCTGTTATCATTTGCAAAGAAAACCGAAAAAAATAGAAATTTTAATCTAAAACAAATAAAGAAACTTCAAACATACACCTACATAGTACCTATATCTCTAACTAACCGGAACTGTTTAAAATTCAATGAGACAGATTTTATCTGCAACAGTTTGGTCTAATTGGGATTATGACCATTTACTGGCAGGCGAGTGCACAAACTAACGTTCACTGTTCAAGTTTGAAAGCCTCGTTTACGTATGCATGCATACAAAATGAACTTTTGGTAATCAAATCATATCCATTTTAGTACCTATTCCATAAAACATAAAAGCCTAATTCATTATTTTAGGTATAAATTAATGAATTATATACTAAGCGTATTCTTGATTTATCTCCAACAAAAATTGATTCGTAATTTATTGAAGCGGTATTAAAGACATAGATCGGTAGATGAAAACAGATCGGATGCAAATACCAGGTACCTGATTTAGCCTTAAACTGGATTGAAGAAGGATATAACTGGTCCAGACAAGTCTAGTATTAGCTCTGGCTACTAAATTATATGTAATGCTAGTAACTAGTAAGGAATGTCGCAAATGCTTGCAGTTAAGTATGGGAAAAGGAAATCATTTTAATTGCAGCTTTATCTGACATTTAACTTTTTTGTTTGCAATTAGAAGTAAGAACCTACTTAGACAAAAAAAGATACGAGGATAATTGAATTGCGAATTTAAGTTTAAACTGTCGAAGTATGAATGATATTTCCGACATATTTTTTAAGAGCACCAAAAACTTAGCAAAAACATTAACTACATACATATCTGTAATTAAACTTAATCTGAAAGATTAAATAATAAATTTGGCTACAAAATATCTATTAAATATCAACAAAATGTCACATTGACGAGACAGTTCATTAACTAGAAACATTTTACATTGACTGCACAAAACGCACTATGACGGCCCAAAGGCCGTTCCTTTTAAAAGTCCGATAGTTATCTCTACTGGTGCAGAATAGCATTCCATAATAGGAACAGAGAGTCTCCGGTCTATCCGTAACCAAATTAGGCGCTCACTCGTCCTGTGGAATACAAATGCGTTCTTTTTTTTATGTAACGTTCGTACTATACCTACGCGTGTGTACACGTCTCAGTCGTTAAATCAATTATGTAAGGCTCAGTTTTGTAATCCTTACGTATCCTGACATGTTCGTTTTTACGATGGTCGGCAAAGGAAAGTGTCTGGTCTGCTCAGGTCTTGTTAGGTGATGTTTGCTTTAAGCAACTACGAGAATGTTTACTTAAAATTATGCTGTATTTTGTTGTATACTGTTTGCTACCAGCTTTAGCCAGTGGTGAGAGTTCTGAGTTTGTATACTTTGTATTTTATCTATGACACTTTGTGTCTTGAATATAATTTGCTCCTCCACTATATTTTGTTAATAGACTCGATTCTTGAAGTCTTGAAAGTCATAATGTGTTAAAGTTTTCACATTGCAAAAGGAGATGCTAAAAGATGGCGATAAAACTCGATGACAAATGAGTTTTCAATTTCATTGAACTTAAACCTGAATACAATTAAGACAAATTGATTGTCATAAGAGAAAACTTTGCTAGTCTCAGTCTAGACTTTCCAGACTAATTTACCACAAAACCTCATCATCATTGTTGAAAGTTCTGAAGCTAGTATATAATATAGTATATATAGCAAGTACCAAACTTACTACATATACTAGCGCATATTTGTATGAACTTCGGGCTGTATGCCTCGGTCGTTCACCTTACCTTTCGGGAAGGTTACGACAGTGATCGATTGACTGACGGCCCGTTATCGAGACATTGATCGTCAGGATTATGATGATCGCCCTCGAATGCCTATTCGTAAGAGATAAGAGATTTTGCAGACGCGTAAAGTAGTTTAGCTAGTTATTTTTTTCAAAATTTGTTTTAGGACTATGTGTTTCCAAAAAGTTTACTATTGGTAACAAAATAACTCTTTGGTTGAAAGGAAGGGCCGTTTTGATTTCCCTTTATAACTCAAGGTTACTAAGCGACGTTCGTACAAAAAAATATACAATGTGATTATCGTTGCCTTATTTACCAGTAGCGCTACCAAGAATCGTACATTCAGCAGAACACAGTGACTCACTATTATGAGAAATGTGATCAAGGCTCGAACAAAAACATTACAAAGTTGAGTTTTTGCGAAGCTTTTTTTCTAGGTTTGTAACTTTGTATCAATTGGGCATAATTCTACCGTACGTGCAGTTTCATCATGGGTTATTTTGGCTCGGTACTTCCGATTGTCCTTATTCTTGTTTGAAATCAGACCAACGACAAAAACACTTGACAGTATTAACATGTTTTATTAGAAATAATAACTATAACGCCAGTAGGCGAGAAAGCTACAAATTTCTGACTTACCTACGTGTCCTGTGTGTTGAAAGTTGGTCGGCGCACCGATCATGGATCTGTCTATTCTCCGCCGCGTGCGCTGCGCCTGCGCGGCGGGCTGGTAGCAGCACGCGAACCATTGCAGCCAAATTTCACCGCCAGTGCTAGCCATTACTATTCTCTAACGTCCACTTCACACGCGAGTCCTACTTAACCGTCACTGCCGCTTGAACGCAGCACGGAATTCGAATTCGGAACTTGTAGTGATGCACACTTGCGATCGAACGGTCGATACTCGTACCACTGATATTCTCGTATAACTGGAGGATTAGCACTTCATGTGACGTCACAAGTCTTCAGATGAGCGCAGTGCAGATAACGTTGATCGCATGATTCCCCGATACCATCTGAAAGTAAAACGTGGCTTGTCAATGATAATGATAACACAAACGCGTATTTACTTTTCCTTAATGAAAGGAAAACATATTTTTAAACATAAATTGTTCTGTCTAACGATGTTAGACGCCATTGAGATAATTTGAGCGAGTAAATAGGACCCCTAATTAAAGTAATGACTTTGGTCGGAGCTAATTCGTCGTAATCAATTAAGAAGAGAAAAAAAAACGTACTTAAATATAGCTGTTAATGAAAGTATTTTTCACAGTCATGCTTGTCATTATGATTTTAATTTGTGGATAATTGGTATTTAAATAACTAATATGCGTTAAAATTTTCTGGCTGCGTGACCAACGAAAGTTAGGCACAGCCTAGATATAGCAGTCATACATATTTTTGTAGCGTAGCTTAGCAAACTTTATCGCTCCTAAATGCCTAATGCCGTTCATTTTTGTCTTTTTAAAAAGATGGTTAAGTGTCATATTTTCAGATCTTAAAACCGTTACGCTAAGACAGTAAAAAATTATACAAACCAGGCGATATCGATACAGTTTCCTAAAATCGCCAACGTTTAATGATCCGAGAGCAATCTTACTTCGTTTAAAGCAATGTTTATGCCTTTACAGCACCATATTTCTCTACCGAACTACTAAAGGCTTCCATATACATGCCAGAATGTTTTGGAAACTGGTAAAAACGTCGTAAAATGTTATCTTGGTGTTTTGAGTTAGATAAAACCGGTTCCGGTCTCCATACTTTAGGCGACATCGGTGCAACAAGTTATATTGAACACAGATGTAAATATAGGTACTGGTCTGGCCAGGTGTGAGGAAGACGAGACGAGGCTTAAATATCGTAAAGGAAAGAGATATATATAATTAGAGAGATAATATTATGTAGGTTTTGGGTCATGTGAGAGTTTAGTTGTCTTTAAGTAAGTTTTAATAATACCTGGATTACGTATGCCGCCGATTGGCGTCTACGTTTCCTTGTTGCTTATTAGCGTTGGCATTTTACTACATTCTGCCACATCTGTCGATGATATTGAAACATAATCGTATTAGGAAAACATAATTATGGAGTTTTGACGGTCTATGGTTTAACATGCATGCATCTCACTACTTTTGTTCATCCATCCTGTAAGTAAAGGATAATAGGCGATTCGTCCGCAGTGATGTATTGTTGGGTGTGAACTTTCAAATGACTTAAGCCATTGCACTGGGGACGTAACCCACAGAAAAATTACCATTCTCCTTTCAGATCAAAAACCTACATTCTCCGTACATGCGATCTCAATCCCACGTGAACATCACTATCTAAGATCTTAGAATCATTGGATGTTATCGTGTTAACACAGCCGCACGCATACACGTCTTATCCTGGTGTCAGGAACACGCCGAAGGAACAGATAACTGGCTGACTAAACGTCAGATAGTTTATCTAAGCGGCCATTATGTTTTTGAACGAGACTGACGGGTCGAGTTGTGAGGGTTAGAAATTAATTATAGTTTCTAGATTTTTGTGAGAGGGTGCGTCCGAAAATTGGGCGGAAACTGCATTGTTGTGGTCAAGAAAATAACAATCAACATCAAGGTTGGATGAACTGTCAGTGAAATTAATTGCTAAAGCAATTGCACACAAGGAAAGGTGACAAACTAGCAAAATTGACTGCCACTCAATTTTGCTAAGCAATTCATTTAGCTGACTCTACCAAATTAATGTTCTAGATAACGGATCAGGAACAAAATCTGTGAATCAATTTGCGCAAAAATATATTTTACGAGCTCCGAATTAGTTGCCACCGTATTATTATGTTAAGATGTTTCATCATAAATATTGTTTGATTTTTCTCTGTGAAAGGCTAAGTTATGCTGTCTATATTGTCTTTGACAAGCGTTTTCTTCGGAGAGAGTAATTTCGTTTAAAGCAGGAGACATTGATATTGTAAGAGTATGAATGACACTTGTTGACAGATTTACTTTTATCTGAGCTGTCAGCGGCTTCGCTTGAGCTGATCTCTTAGCAGACACACTTACTAACTTTCTCTCAATTCTACGAATAAATAAGTTTCTCATAAGATACCAATCTGACCATTGTCTGCTATCAATGTAAGAATTTATTATAAGTCTCACAATAGTGAAAACTCACACAAAGCACGGATCGAAGTCTGGCTGGATCTAGATATACGTAGAGTCATACTTTGACATCGAGAACATAAATATTTATATACAAAGGTTACACGATTTTTCAAGGCAAGCAAAGTTCTGTAGCCTAGATTTGATAGTGGCACTGTGTCTTATTAGAACTTGTAACGTTTTTAGTGACTTGACAATTCGGAAATGAATGAAGGAACAAAGACTTAGATAGTTTATTAGTGGATTATCTAACAACAGCCTGGCGATTGTATTTGCGCATGGTTTGTAAAGACATTCAAATATATCTACGGTAATGCCATGTAGTAGCCAACTCCGGGCACAGCAACTGTATTCGATGGCTTTCTAGGGAGGTTGTCGTTAGTTTTGATGTGCGGCTCTTTCATGTGCTCTCAAGTGGTTAGCATATTATATCCAATTTTGGCCGAAAAACTCCCTGCACAAAGCGGACAAGTTAGAACACTATTGATGACATTGTAGGGTATATAGCTGTAGGTGATGGTCTAGCTTTAAGGACATCGTGTTTTAGATCTAATTTCGGCCTTCTCCACTCCACTCGGGCCGATTTTGTACCTCCTTTTCCCATACTAAGGGGTAAATTTTGCATCTTCTGAGGTACCTATCTATTCTGAACATCCTTGAAACGTAAAAACTGACCACCACGTTTCCGTTTTTCTTCCTGGAGTTCAGAATAGAAAATGCGGTTCGCCAGTCTCTCTGTGCATTCTAGAGACACGCCCACACGACGTTAGCTTACGTCTCATCAAGCTGGCCTCTATCTATCTACGGTAAATAAGATTAAAAGGCAAATTGGTAATAGAATCAATTCTTTAAAAACTGGAAAATCCGTGTACTGTTTAATTCATGACTAATCGAAACTTTTTTCATAAAACTTTTCCATGTGTTTATGACTTTATTTTTAAAAACAACTTACAACACTGAGAATTCTATAGCTATTTTTACTTGGTGAGAAACGGTGTTAAGCGTATTCGGCCCGCTGGCCCCAATATGATACCTGGCTAACTAAAACTTCTCGTGAACACATTGTAATAACGTAAAAAGAGGAAGGATTGATTTATTGTGATATTTATTAATCTAGCGCCATGCGCCATCTTGTTCATAGAATCTTTCGCGCCATATTCCGTATTCTATATTCGAATAGACCAGGTACGTTCAATAAAAGTGGTTCTGCCCATTAATTTTTGTGATTAAAATTGTTGTTTTTGTTACTTTAAGGTAATTGGATTAAAGGAATGTTAAAAATTGCAAACCTGTAGTGTGTGTATATATCGTATGCAAGTGGATAAACACGCGAGATTTATCGAGATATGAGTAAAAGAAATGTTATTGTTCATTATGATTTATGTGTCAAAAACTTTTTGACTTGGGTTGCGGTGGCATATTGATTTTTCCCATTTGCCCTATCTTTGGAGCTAAGCCCGTAGGGCCACTGAGAATACAAAGAAGATTCAATTCCGTCTGGGTGGCTTTATATGTCAGATAAGCTTTGTGAAATATTTTCTTATTAAATGACGTCTTTCCATCGAAACTGTGACTCCCTCTGTTAAACACAATGCACTTTTTATTCATGGGAAAGGGAGGAAGTTTGTAGGGACTTTAACAATAACTACATATTTTTTTCTGTTCTGTTTTGTATTTTTCTTTCCATTTTATGAGAAGAAAAGCGCAGATAGCAAGTTTAAAAAAAACGTTTTAAAGCCAATAACCAAAGGGTATCCAGGGCAATGGTGTATGGTGTTGGTTAACAACAGTAACTATGTAGTAATAGTACCTATTACTATATAGGTAATATTGTTTTCGTTAGTGGCGGACGAAAAAAATGGCACCTATTTTGATAAGTAATTGGTTTTTGTTTTCTCCCTTCACATTTCCAGTCCATCACCAAAAAACTCATTTTTTGGTATCGTAGACAATTAAAACCTTTTGAATGTCTTATTGTTGTCGCCAGCCAGTGAAAGTTATCGGATCACTGGACCATCACTCAGTGATAGGGAAAGTACTCCGATTGTCCACCATTGTAGATGGGATATCAAGTTACCTTGAGTCATTGTACTGTCTATTATTTTAATTAGTGTAGCTATGAGTGAAAATCCTGTGAATAAATATAGTCACTGTACCAGATAATTGAGCCGATTGTAATTGAGAGAGCAGCGGTGGCCCAGTGGTGGCGGCCCAGCCTTACGAAAATAAGTCGTGGGTTCGAACCCAGGCTGGCGCATTACTTTGTGTAATATATTACATCACCACTGCTCTCAAAAACGGTGAAGAAAAACATCTTGAGGAAACCGGCATGTCCTAGAACAAAAAATTCGAACATGTCTATGTGCCATCTACCAACCCGCACTGGGCCCACGTGGTGGATTGCCCATTCCCTTTTCATAGAGAGGAGGCCGTGTGTCCCAGCAGTGGGAACATTATTGGCTGATTATGCTTATGTTTATGCTATGGAAGAAAAGAGAATCTCTAAAGTGAATATTTATGCACTTCACCGTACTACGTTGTTGATAAACCGCAAGCTGCAAGCGTATGCAGAGCGCAGGATGTAGGTCATTTTCTTTATTTTGCAGTTTTGTTAAATGCGTGTCTTACACATTCCTTCAGTTGATATTTCAATATTGTATGAGTATGAGAATGAGACAGTAAAGAAATTGAACTTAGAAGCAAATAAAAAAAACTAAAACAAAACCGTCGCAAAGGAGGTGTTTTTTTTTCGGCCCAAACATGTACCGAGGTACAAATTACTATTTAAATTCTTTCCAATACGTAGTGTTATTAGCAGTATTTTAAATCCTTCAATATTCGATAGATTAAGAAATAAAAGAATATGAAAAAACACTACCTCGAATCGTAACTGCGTTTAAAGAAACGTTCATAACAGCACTGGCGGCTGTCAAACTATTCCATCTGTCAGAATATTAAACTCTTTCGAGATCGGTCGTCTGACAAGGGCTAGAATAATCGGAATGACAATATTGTCACCAACAACAACAAAAAGAATAAAATAGGAAATTATCGGCCCTGGAGCACTATCTTTTGGCCAGTAGCTAACTAAACGCAAAAAATAATCTGAAATGTGAAATAAATGTATTTTTTAAATTCTTGTTCCCTTATTGTTTCACGAAAAAAGTGTGCCGGGAAAAATAATCTATCTTTAATACAAAACTTAATTCTAAATAGTATATTTTTAGGTTTTCATACGTGTATAAAATGAAGTAACGAAACGCATCATCGGAGAAATTAATCACGAGATTGTCAGATGAAAATTCTTGGGTTGCAAGTTTTAGCATCTTTGATCGACAATTTCAGGTGGTACAAATGCATGAATAAATCCAATATTATTTTTTTCAGTATCTGCGATTTTTTTCCTATAACTTCGTACCTTTATAGATAAGGTACATTGTTTGGCCACAATTGTATGGGGAAAAAAACACCTCCTTTTTGCTTAGACAAATCCAGTCTCAGAACCAATAAGTATTACTTACAAACAAAAGATAGGTTAGGAAAGGACTAGAAATTAGCTCATTATCAGCTCGTGTGCACACGGGTCGGCCATCCTTTAATTAACTAATTGACGCAGACATGCGTATGTTTGTCGCTAAACGCTTCGTTTATATGTATAGTACACTACCATGTGTTAGAGTTAATTATTTAAACAGCTGTCTGGTGTACAATGGTCTACAGACCATACAATGGGACTATTATCTTTTCTGTGACAATGTTTATCGGCAAAAGGATACGTTTCACAAAACGCACTTATTATGAAGTTAGCTGATTTTGGAGAAAACTGAAAATTTCAAAAATATTTTCCAAATATTCATGAAATTATCAATCAGCCAGCAGTGACTTTTTGTCTTCTAAGTAGCAGATAATTTCAGGAATATAAATAGGAAATTATAAATTACAAATTAAAAATAATAGCTAAGGTTGATGCTCGTTAATTTAAGATGCTTTTCTTTACTTTAGAGTAGGCATTTTCTCGAAAATTCATAGCATAATGTCTACGAAAATCGACCATAATACATATAAGTCCGAACTCGTCAGTCGTCACGCCCAAGTGACCTGTCGCGACCTTATTCCGATTTGTTTTGTTTAATCGATAAACGCTTTCGATTCCACACCTTTTAACGTTTTTAACGGTTCCATGCGATCCGATTAAAGTGACGTTGTTATTTTTAATATAAATAGATATGTTACCTACGTTAAATATGTATCACACTATACTTAGTTGTCCTGTCTGTGGTCTTTTATCATTATATCATTAGAATTTATTATTTTCGCATTGTTATCTAGCGCCGTGGCTACCAATGACCTCAGCCAATGGCAATTGCTGTACGTCATTGATAAAGGATCTTTTCCATAATTAAGACCTTTTTCATTGACAACGATGATTGAAGAGGTAAAATAGAGGACTGACATAAGCTATCGAAAACCTTATGTCGAATCCCGTTGACAGTCGTAGAAATACGCTTCGAAACCGATTTCCGCTTGTAAGTATATGAAAATTAAATTAGGTGCAATTTAAAGATTTTCGATTTTATCAGTCTTCAATCTATGACGGCCCCTACCAAAATTGCTGTTACCTACATAGTCCATCTATATCTATTTGGACAAGTAGTAGGTTATAACGTTGTACATAATAAAAATCACAATTCTCATAGGCTCATAACTAACGGCATTTTCTAGCCAATTGCTTACGGCACCATAATAACCAGTTTCCGTCCTATAACTGTTACTGTTAAACTTAATTAAAGCAAGGAACCCTAACGTTTTCATTCTTTAAGAAAATCGGTATAAAGTACGTTGGGACACAATGTTGCCATCGGGCTTAAAACTTGGATGAGACTGGCTGGAACATGCAGTTTGGCTAAAAAACAAAGGGAGGCCCTTTCACAGCACTGCCGAAGTCGAGCTAAGGATGGTGATGGTGATATTAGGAAAATGGACACACGAGTATACAGAGTGTAACAAGACCCTTCACGTGGCTACGTGAAAGGTCTTGTCAACCAAGCATTATGTACAAGTTGTACAACATCAAACTAAGTAACTTTACGCAAAAAATATTGCTGGGAAACGACTTTTTTTTTTCTTAACTCACTTAAAACATTGTGCTGATAGGTGTTTTAAGAAAAAATACTACAATAAAACAAGTATTTTAAAAAAAACATGCGAAATTGTTGAAACTTTGACCCCCAATGTCCAGAACAAAAAAATGATCACAATGACCGGAAGAACAAGTACCTTTCGGCTTCGTTAAGGGTCTTATTACACCCTTTATACTATAAGGGAGTGTAGTTCTCCAAAAAATGATTTGTAATTTTGTAAGTAGTTAATTGTTCCTTTGCAGGGGTCCTGGATACACTTTCCTGCCTCCCTTCTTTTACCGAACTACTGCATAAAAGGAGAACTTATTTCTTGTCATCGCATTTTCTTATAGAACAAAGGATAAGTGTCCTTAAAAGTAAATAATGTAAAGTTTATAACTGTATGGAGCAAAAAAACTAAAGTTTGAAGAGCGAGGTGAAGCACCTGTGTGCTTGGTGCGTCTGCGCTGAGTCACCACTTCGGGTCATTGTCGGGAGTGCTCGGGATAATTCGGCTTTTACTGGAATGGTAAGCTAAAATTTCGTATAAATTGCTTAATTTGTTTTTGTAAAGGTGTTATAGCAGTCTGCCCATGAACAACGTCCGTTGTATTCAATTAAGATGAAGCCACAGATTTTGGAATAAGTCAAAGTCAAAGTCAAAACATTTATTGCGAACTAAGTGTACAGTGTGTGTGTGTGTGTGTGTATCGTTAAACTTGATTTGTTCATCATCACTATGACTGTAACGACGCTGAGGACCATTTATTTTGAAACATAAGTATATTTGGGATATTTTACACGTTCTCAAAACGGTAATGGAAAACGTTGTGCGGAAACCGGCATGTACTAGAAAAAAAAAAACGAAAACATATGACGCCTCCCAACTCGCACTGCCCCGCGTGGTGGATTACAATCATTCATTACTATCGTTACAGACCTCTACCTGTCTAGGAGTGATGTGTGTGTCCCAGTAATGTGAACATCACAGGCTGAATAGACATGCTATTTATTGAAGTTTTAATTCTTAGTTAGCTACTAATTTGAATTTAAACTGTTTAGAAAGCTACTGTCATTGCATTTTCTAATGACATTTGGCATTGTACCAGCATTGATTGTGAAACGAGACTCTAACCTTGCCTTAAATGGGCCTTTTATATATATTGAGTGGCCATTTATAAATAATTGTGTAGTTGGAACAAAGTACAACCATAGAAAAGAAAAAATAAACCGTAATAGGACCAAAAATTTAAACTGTGGCGATAGATTAGGTTAAGAATAAATATTACCATTTTTTTTTTGTAATTATCGCTGTTGAGTGTTGGTCAATCTAATTCGGACAAATTGGCTGACGCTGTTCCAGACACCGGACTCTGAAAGATAGAGTAAATTTAACGAAGTATACGTCAGTCTCCGGTGTCAGCCGAACCTAAGTTCCATTGTACGCAGTCCCTTAGAGATTTTCCAAGCCATTTACCTTTTTCCCAAAAATAGGGAGATAGGGGTTTTTCAATTCAATAAAAATATACATAAATAAAAACAAAACGTAAGTCACAAAAATATTTACCCTCGCTAAAACATTGTTTGGAAAAAATTGGCTCCCTCAGCCCCTCAATTTTGCTTAAAGCTTTTTGTGAGTAACGGCTGTTAACTTTGTTATTTTTTTTTTTGAAAGATCTCATGCCTATCTCCGTACGTAAATTGGGAATGTAACTGTGTACGAATGGCGTCGCTGGCAAAGCTAGCCACAAACATTCCATCTTATGTTGTAAATCTGTTTAAGTCATTTTATATTTTTCAAAATAGCTTCCTCTTTTGTCTGAGTGGAACCTAAAGCTATGGATACGCCATCTACAATGAGCATTGACCGACCTTCCCCATTTTCAAACCTTCATTGCAATCCTCCTTCGAATAGTATTCTTAAAAAAAAAACATTTGCCATAGCAGCCATCTTGTTCTAAACTTGAATGCCTTAAACGGCAGTTGTGTTAGTTATCCCTACAAGTTGACACCCACAGTCACAGCCACAGTACTCCCACGACATGTATCGCGATATAATGTCGTCTTCGTGCGTGGGACCTCCTTGCAGATAAACTGAAGGGTAGATAGTGTCCAACGACGAGTTACGGACATAATAACGTTATTTAAGATGTTTTCGTCTTCTGTTGCTATTATAGAATGTTGTATAAGACTGTAGAAGGTGATTGGGTTAGATACTCGCTTAAAGTTTGCCACTGAATGGAATAAAATACTTTTCAAAACATTTTCTCGAAAACTGGTTCTTATCGCACTACGATTTGTAAAGGTTCAACATATAATGTATTTCACACGCGTAGATTTTAAATACTTTTACGCACGCGTGCGAAATTTCCACAGATAAACACGAACACACACACACAGATATACATAAACTACAGTCCAAATGATTTCAAAGACTATAGTCAGCGGTGATTGTTTTTGTTTAAATCTCGGCAAAGAGATAGGTATGCGTCTTTACGGTGTAAATATTTTTAAAGTTTTTAAATTGTGTTTAAAATTATAAAAAGAATATCATAGATAAACATGATTATTTAAAACAAATACATATTTGCTTTTATGAACAAATTAACATTTACTTGTGTTCTAAATTCAAAAATATTTGAATGTTCTATTTTTATTATTAGGCTTTTTAGCGGCATCATACCTTTGCTTCTTCTTCAACCTGGCGAAAGCAAAGCGCGGAAAAAAAGCAAATTAACACATTCAGTGCCGGGAACCCACCTGGTGGGCTCATTTTTAATGTAGGTTTTTCTTAGCGAATACAGCATCAAATAACGTAAAAATAAAAACAGTTGTATATTTTACAAGATTAATAAGAATACGCCGTGGTTTCAAATTACAAGCATTTTTATTTTCAATTAATTTTCGACCTCTTCCTAGATGCAGAGAACCCACGTGGTGGGTCCTATTTCAGGGATGAGAAACCATATGCACGATTTTAAATATTTTCTAAAAATAATTATTTTTCCCTTTAGGACACGAAAATGAGTTCAAAATCGAGGTTTTTTAGTGTTCGGCATCAAAATAGACAAAAACTAATACTTATTACAGTGAGATTTAGTCTGCCTGCCCGTCTCTCACAGGCACATATTTCAGACACATATTTCAGAAACTATTATCGCTACAGACTTGACATTAGGAATAAATAATGCTTAGCGTTTTTCAATTAAATTGCCTAGACTATGATCCCGCCATCCTCTTCGTGTTACGTTTCTTTAAACCTCAAACATGCAAAATGTCGATGAAACAAGCAAAAGCAACGACTTCCGAAAGTAATTTTAACTTTTTTTGTGGTTTGTATATAGTTTTCTTTTTTTTGCAACATTTATATTTGTATATCGTGTTTATAAATCGTGAAGTTTAAGCGAGGGTGCTCATCTCAGTGTGAACACGGTTGCGCGAAGTACGGCAAGGGCACATCTATAATTTAAATCGATGTTGTATTTAAAATAACTGCACTACTTGTGGTCATTAACAAAATGTCATCAAATCCGTTTTTTGTTTGGTTTATTGTGTTAAGATATCGATATCCATCACAGCTGCGAAGTATCGCTAGCTAATTACTGGGTATACAATACCCCTTGGTAAGATTGGTTATCAGACTTTCGGGCCACTGACTACCTGTAACGACTGTCACAGCTGAACATGCTTTCCGAGGCAAACAGGAAACTTAGTTTATAATGGATAGTAGATCCATGGGCCAAAACTATTCATAACTGATATTTTCAAGTAAGAAATTCAAATAAACTGTACCTAAGAATGAAACAGAATTTGTAACGTACGAATTTAGCATGACAAACACACACCGTCTCAAAAAAAGATCGATAGTTGTGGTACGCCATCATTATATATGCGGGTGGTTAAATCGATTGTCAATTATATCGATTAGAATTTCCTATGTGTCGACCCTGGCTGGGCAGTAACGGCGTTTTATTTTAAGCCAGAGACAGTGGTTAGAAGACAGTAATTTGTAATCCAAATAAACGAAGACAGTAATTCGTAATTTAAATATAATAATTATGTAATATTAATATGGCTCTAGTAGCCAATAACCATTGTTCAATATATGCATCCCCTTAAAAATTAAAGGGAACCCTTTTATTAGTCTACATTCTGTTTTTACAACCTGCTTAAGGCTGTTTTCTATTCCATAATTTGTTGTCTTTTGATTTCTGTGCCTATTTTATTTTTAAAGTGAACATAATGCATATGTTCTTATACCTATTCTGGAGATTTTGCACTCACATAAACAAGGCGATGAATACCTTTATATATTATTTCTTGCTTTGTAATTATTGTAACTACATAACCACTCAATTAAAGAATGAACCATAGAAACTAAACCAAAGAGGTTCTAACAATAGCGTCTTAATAGGCTGTGAGAAACAGCCTTTGCCATAAAAAATAAATACTCTATGGTTCTTCATAGACTGTTTCGCAAACTAAGATGGTAATCTTTTAACAATAGAGCTTTTCAATGGCTGGTCAAGAGTGATCGCTTTTTAATTGTGAATGCTATACTTGCGTCATGTGATGAGATCAGAACTGTTAGTGATAGACAAAAAATTTAAGGTCAACAACCAGTTGCTACAGAGTTACAAGATATTAGGGCGAACACGTTATTGTAACTTGTGCGAAGTCGTGGCTTGCCCATTGCCATTTTTTTCGCAAATCGTCAGTCTTTTTCCGGATTTTGTTAACAGATCCTATTTAGAATATTTTAACTCGAAAGCGAGGTACGGGGCCCAATCGGTAGCTCTTTTAAGTCTAATCTAAGGACATCGAAAACAAGACATTAATGCGTAATAGTCTCACAGTGGCTAGACTGGCTAAGCAGTATAGTAAAACAGAAAACATGTTTTTTTTTTGTAATAAATGTCAACGGAGGCCAGTCAACACGAGATAATGGAAAGTTACTAATAACGTACCTATGAGGTAGAAATAGATATTAATAATATTATTAGATTAAACCTGTGGATTAAACTTATGTTTTCATATGACACCGTCCTCTCTATGTCTCATACCGATACCAGATATATGGTGCATTCACACGTTTAACAGTAACTATTGTTTATGAATAATAACACGCAAGTTTCCTCTTAACGATTTTCCTTCTCATTATTTTATTTATTGGCAAAATAATCCAGCTCAATACAATACCGTAGTTGTAAACATCACATTCGGCACAATTTTAATTGTGTAATCGAGTACAACCTAAGACTTAATAATACATACCTACTTAGTCTTTAATAATCCGAATTCGAGGAAATAATTCGATTGCGTAGTAGTACATTTTGATAAGTGGTAAAACTTTGTTAAATGCATTCGAGGCGGAATTCACCAATTACATATATTTTTTTACTTTAGAATACTAATAAATGTTATAAACACAATTTAAATAGTCAAAAAATATTTACGTTGTAAAGACGCATACTTTGCCGAGATTTAAAAAAAACAATCACTGGTGCCGATTCCCTTGGTTACAAACTAAACCAAATTTAAGTTCAGTGCATCTTTTTCTTTCTATTTCATTAAGAAAAGGACAGAAGATACATTTTAGTTTAGTCCTGTCAATTTAATCAGCGCTTATTACAAGTTTAGACGCGATTAAAAAGTTTACCACTAAAATTACATCAAATTACGTCAGGTGCCGACTAATTTGACAGGACTAAACTTATATTTATCTTCGGTCCTTTTCATAATGAAATAGAAAGAAAAAGATGCACTCAACTTAAATTTAGTTTAGTTTGTGACCAAGGGAATCGGCACCAATGTCAACTATAGCTATAGTCATTGAACCCATTTGGACTTATCCGTGGATTTTTTTATTTCCGCACGACTGCGGAAAAATATTAAAAATCCACGCGTTTGAAATACATTGTATGTTGAACCTAATCGTAGTGCGTTAAGAACCATCAACCAGTTTACAAGAAAGTGTAATGATTTTTTTTTTAAGTAATCATTGTTTTTTATCATATTCTATTAGGAATTCAAAAAATATTTACACCGTAAGGACGCATATTAACAGATATAATTATGTAAAAAAAAAAACATTCACTGCCGACTATATAGGAATTGAACCAATTTAGACTTAGTGTAAGTATCTGTGGTGTACGTTGTGGAAATTGAAAAAAAAAAACAACCAGTCTAATTAGAACCTTTTCTGAAGTCGGTTAAAAATCCATGTGTGAAATACATTGCATATTGAACCTAATCGTAGTCCAATAAGAGCCAGTTTTCGAGGAAGTGTATTGAAATTTTTTATACTGTGATTAAAGTTAAAAGAATTTTTCAGAGCGATTATCAGAAATCCAAGACTCAAGATTCTTTCGCCCATAACCCAATTCACTTCTTCTTCCATACTTCTCTATGACTCGTCATCTCATCAGACACCTCCTTTCTTGCCATATCATCCTTTACTTTTTTCTTTGTTTTCTTTAATACCTTTTTTAGCCTTTTGTTAGTTTATAAGGTATACTATATCTATATCTATCTAAAGGCCATTCTAGCCTGAAATAAATTATGTGGTTTGTTTATTTACACAGTCCATCCATCGTTTCTTTGATCTTCCTCTACTCTTAAGTATACTTATACCCATGTTTACCCAAACTTTCCTCACGACATTTTCCTCATTCCTCCGCATCACATGGCCATACCACGACTACCGATTACTACACAACTTTTCAGTCACCGGCGCCACTTTCAGACTTCCTTGTATGTACTCATTTCTTATTTTATTAGAAAGCCACGAATACCGGTCAATGTTATTTTGATATAATTTTACTTTATCCTAAACAAGCGACCTGCCCCGGCTTCGCACGGGTGGTCGCATGGGTGCAATGTTAAACATAATTATAAACCTTCCTCTTGAATCACTTTTTCTATTAAAAAAACTGCATCAAAATCCGTTGCGTAGTTTTAAAGATCTAAGCCATACTTAGGGACAGACAGATAGAAGCGACTTTGTTTTATACTATGTAGTGAATAAGATGCAGACGATCAATAATATTAAGTGTGAAAGTTTAGTTTCCTAATGATGACGAAGGCCTTAATTACCAGCATTGTCACGAGATGGATGACTACGATTGTCAAGGAGCAAAAGAAAATACTAGGCTTTACTTTTAAATCTTCAACCATCAATCAAGCAAGATGCGCGGTTCGCAGTATCTTTTATAGTGCAGCATGGTGGCCAAAAAACTGTTGGTAAACATCTGTGATTTTTTTTAGAAAAACTTATTAAAAAAAACCGGTTAAGTGCGAGCCGGACTCGCGCATAAAGGGTTCTGTACCATCGTAGTACGGCAGCCCCCTTTAATTTATTGTTTGTTTTAGCGGCAACAGAAATACACATTCTGTGAAAATTTCAACTGTCTACCTATTACGGATCATGAGGTACAGCCTGCTTACAAACAGACGGCGAACAACGGAGGCTTAGTAATAGGGTCACATTGATTACCCTTCGGGGACCCTAAAAAACATAGAAAAAAGTGTATAGCGGCGTTAGTTTTGATTAAGGTAACGCGCCAAAATAACCATGCATCACTTATACCAAGATAAATCTTCAACTTCATCAATCAAGCCATAATCCTCGGTAACTTCTACAACAAAATCTATTTGACATAACACAACCCCGCGTCTTCACAGCGTGCATCGTGTAATAAAAACAATACGTTATCTATGGTCCGTGAATGTCTATGACTCAACGCATTGTTTGTTCTTGGCGTGCCACAGATAAACACTAAACAGCCGTGCAGTCACAGCTTATTATGTTTTGGTTCTCTGTTATAACATAACGTCACGCCTGTAATACCCGAAGGGTTAGGCAGAAGCCATACCCGGTGAGCCTATTGCCATCAACCGGGCACAGATCCAGGCTCCATGGTTGCTGCTCCTGGGAATCTAACTCACCAACGAGGCAATTATTTTATTAATTTATTTACGGATGGATCCTCGTGGCTCTGTCTGTAGTAAAGCATTGCTTTGATATTTTTCCTGTTCCGGAGTTTGGCCACGCAGTGTTCAGTCAATTTCCTGTAGTAAAATGCTTCTGCTTTCCTGCAGTATCTTTTCTGGGTGAAATGTGTGTCCGAATCTGATTTTCCATGGAGTCCTATATTTTAAAATGTTGTTATTGATATTTAAATATACAGGGGTATCTATTTATTTGTATTGTTTTACCACAAAACTTGGCCACTTTGAAAAACTGAAAATTGCGTAGCTGTTTTTGTTTGTCTTAAATTGAGCGCTTTTCTTGTCCAATTTAACATCAGGTCTTTTATATAATTCTGCAAGTTTGTAGTAAGAAATTTCTTCTAGAATACGTCATGCTTTTATCAACCCCACTACGTTATTTTCTTTGTCCTGACTCTCGTAAATTACGACCTACGCGTAAGTAAATAAAGCAGATTTAGTCCAAATACTTCAGTTACACATCTAAACAAGTCTAGTATGTCTTGTGTTTAAGTTCAGACCGTGGGATATACAGCCGCACAATGATTCGTAAATTATGAATGAAGCCAATGCCTGTGAACTAACGTGAACGCGGCTTACCGTTTGAATTTAGAACGGATATCATGGCGCGAACGTCAGCTGTTTATTGGTAAAACTGTTTGTAATGCACAAGAAGATACTTTTTGCATCTTCTTGTGTAATATAATAAATAACAATATTTACTTCTAACCCCTCCATTTTCAGACGAATAATAAAATTTCCTTACCAATGACATACTTTTTTATAGTTGGGAAAATGATTGGCAGATAATAATGATTTGAATTGCTGAGATATACTACATGTCGGCTCGAGTGTGCGATATAAATTACTGTTTACAGAACTTGCAAATCAGACAAGTTAAATCAGTTCTTTATTTCTACTAATCTCTATATGTCTAAACTTAGAACTAAATTAACCGGAAAATTAAGATGTATTCCTCTGATTCCTGGGAGGAAAAAAATACGGATTACTCACAAGGATGAAATAATTGATTAGGTAATTTACAATAATAAACCAGCTTTGAGAATCTACGTGTTTAAAAATTAAAATAAGTATTGATTCAGTTCGCGAAAAATAGACGGAGTGGAGGGAGGGAGGCCTTCGCCAGAGTATTTATATTGTGTCTTCGCCCAGGAGTGGGACAAAGTAGGCTAGAAAAAAAAAATGATTCCGTTAAATTTTCATTTTTTTTTAGCTTATTTTATTCTGTTTACCACCTAGTTATAAACGTCATAATTATGTGGTCCTTAAAATAATTGAAGGAGCACATAATTATGTAAGAGAACTATTTGTATAATTGTGATTTATAATGTATAAGCTTTGATTAAATAATGTCTAGACTAGATGGAGCATTAAATGTGCGAAATCCTGTCAAAAAATATCAGCCAACTGTTGGCATATAAGATCGCACACAGATTGTCTTGTGCCCCGCGCGCACGCTGCCGCACGCACACATGTTTGAAATTGTTGCTTCGTTTTCTATGTTTTGATTACAGGGCGACGTTCCATCTAGACATTATATAGTCAAAGTGTTTACCCATTCTTCTTAAAGTACCTAGTAACGTCCACTACCAACTACCAACTACAATACCTAATTGCAAACCTTAGCCAAAAGTTTTAATGCCCAGACCAATCGTTCACTGGAAGTGAAAAAAACACGTCCTTGTAACTACAGGCTCAACGTACCAAATATTACGGTACAAGAATTCAGCTTACCGTCTCGACCTGATCTGCAGATAGCGTTCAGTAACATGTCGAAAGCGTCAGGAATGCTTGCTTGCAAGATCAAAGGAGGACGGATAGAAATAGCTCACCCCCCGGTTGCTATGGCAACCGACTCCCGCCTTCTCGGGGAATATTCTAGTAGAATTTGAATTGCGACCAGTGTTTGACTAAAATTGTTCTGTTTAAAATTGGAGACGTGTTTTCGTTCATGGTTTTGGCAATGTTGTTGGTTTAGGAATGCTCTATGGTATTTTGCAGTAAACAAAAGCATTGATCTGTTTAATAATTGCACTGCTTATTATTAAACACGGTTTATTTATGCTGTAACAAAAAATAAACACTTTTAATGACCCCAAAATTTTTATTTTTTGTTTGTTTTTTTTTTTAATTTTCTCTTTGAGGTTTTTACTTAATGTTTTCTTTTCGATTTCTTGATGGGGCTGCGGGACTGTTCGAAAGAGATACCGCGGAACACAAAGGGCTAAGAAGGAATATGGATGGGTTTTATCCAGTACAAGTCTGATACTCCCTTCCGCTCCGCCGAAAGCGGGAGGGGGCTGACATTTGATGACTTCCCAATCTAAAAAAAGGCGATTTCTCAGCTAACCTTCAGTTTTATATACGGAAGATTCAATAAGTCATGTAGAACTCGTTTTTCAATAGCTTGTCAGTCGTCTACCTATAGTTTTATATGACATCCTCCATAGATATCAATGACTCATGCTTCTTAATTAAATAATGAAAGTGTATCACACCAGTTTTTTTATAAAGAACGGGATTTCGATGGACACTTTGTTAGCGTTTCGCCCACAAGAATTAGATATTATATTGTACGTATTTACTAGCTGTTGCCCGCGATCTTCGTCCGCGTGAAATTATCATAAAAATATTACTTCCCTATTTGAATCAGATTTTGTGAACATTTCCACGGAACCCTATTTTTTTTTAAACAAAAGTATTCTGAGTTAGCTATATGCCAGTCCCGTCAAAATCGGTACAGCCGGTTCGGAGATTAGCTGGAGCAATCAGCAAGAAAAAAATAAAAATATGAGGGCCGTGTATACTTTCATAATTATGCATTCAGTTAAAAGCATTTGTTGTAAAATTACAAACAGACACTTGACGATAAGGCTTTTAAACAGTATTAGAAACATTACCATTCATGATCATGAATGAATGACGGAACCTTCCTATAACTCCAATCTTATAAAATAAAAATCAAAGCAAAATAGTACAATAGCACACTTGGATTCTATTGTACCGTTGATACTTGAACTAGCCGATAATGCAGCCGTTAATAAGGAAATAACAATATAACGCTGACATTTGACGCTCGTTCCCATCGAGTCCTGAGACAAACAATATTTGTTTATACCAGCACCATCTATTCACAGTACATTACATGATATTTTGATCAATACAAAGAAATCCGAAGTTATAATCTTTGTGTATTCTTTAAAAACTAACTGTAGTCATTAAAAGGATAGCCTGCATACAGACAAAATCTATTTACAAGTAAATTTAAACTTCACGACAAAGTGCCAATAAATTACAACATTAATAGAGATTTCATATGAGATACATGGTAGACGACTTCCTCCTTATCCTGTAATGGCACTCCAAAGTATTTATGAAGTCTAGAACACTAGCCAAATGATTGTGCTTCTTGGCTTTGCACCAAATTTTGAAACGCGGCGCCGTTTTATATCAAGCCAAGCATTCTTCTAACTGCATGTTATATGAAGGCACCATTCAGCTTCAAATTCACAAGATTATTACTGAAACTTGTCATAAATCACACAAACCCTGGTCATTTGCAAGTCTTGCAGAAACTGTAAAAGTCATACTTTCGCTGAGCATTACGCCAACTGCGATTTCTCAATAAAACAAGGTGGATGACAGTAATATTGCAAATGAGAATCTTGCGTCGTCGCCATTTGTGGTTACTGCAATAGAGGAGCGAAAAGGAAACAATGAATTTGGAAACCATGGGGTGGCACCCCTGTAGTCTACAATAGAATACACAGCGAGTGAATAGTAACTATTGTTTCGAGTGCAATGGCTGGCTGCAGTCCAGGATATGCAAGACAGCTTATTATTGTATGACCGAGATAGCTTTCAAAGCGATGTACTCGGGCTAATAAAAACATTGTTACGAAACTGAATATCATGCTCATTCTTTGGCTGCAGTTAGTATTATGCCTCATTATATCTGAGAAAAACAGTGATACAGGAGACGATGTTATAATTTAACCTTCCGTGCTTTTACATTCACCCAATATTTTCAAACTTTTAAAATCATACATCGCGTATTCAAATCAATCCTTTTATTTTAAAATTGAAGCTTAACGAAAAGTTGATAATTACAAATTAATCAATGAACGATGCAACTGTGTGAGGTAAATCCTTATTTCCTAAAAGAGCATGCAGACTGCGAATTTCACGTCTTCCTCTGTCTAGGTCATCGAGCCAAGACCTGGTTTTGTCACAAGATTTATCAATAGAAAGATTTCTGTAGAGACAGTCTCTTGGATAAAAACAAACAGTTTTGTAAACGTTGCAATAAACACTTTTAATGCACGTTCTTTTTTATGTAAAACGATTCTAAAAATTGCTTCACTGCCGTGTCTTGTTTGTTGAGTTTCACAAGCAACTTAGTTTTTGTTTTAGAGATGAACTTTTTTAACCAAAACTTCACAATGTTGGTTTCGAAATTCTTCATTATCAGGCAAATAAACTTTCTGCTGTAATCTACTTTCGAACAAGAATATACAATTTCCAATATGTATTTCAATCAACTAGGAGGATCTAGTAATGAAAAAATCCAATGCTCTTGATTTCGCTACTACATCTTACATTCTAATACATAAGGGTAATGCTCCATCGAACTCCAAAATGATCGTCAATGCCAGTAATTCTGTTCCTCTCAACAGTGGTTCAGGCTACGTCACACATACTCTACCATTGTTAGTGAGCCTTATGCGTGCACAAATTTTATAATACGCCATTGTGTTAGTCATTGCTAGGATCGTAAACGTCTTGTAAACGTAAAACTGCCATTTTATGCATGAGAACGTAGAAACATTGAGTTCGGAAACATTGATATTGATGTAGAGCTTGTAGGTAAATGGAACGTAATTGTCTTGCTTTGTTTTAGATATACATATTGTGAGCTTGAAGGTTGTGGGACAAATGCATAGGTTGCATGGCAAGGCAACTAAAAGATATAAGAACTATGAATGAATGCATTAGCATTCATTGCCGTGTCACTGTCATCTCAATCATGAAAGCCTGTCATTGTTGACGAGGACTTCGACTCGAAAAAAAGACAGGTCAAAATCGCCGTCACAAGATGATTCGACTTTTCTTTCCGATGCTCCCCTGAATGCTTCTATTATGCATAATTATATTGGAACACTAGAACTTACTAAACTCTTAGATAATGCAATACCTGAGCGGCACAGGAAAATAACAGCGAAAACAATTGACATTTAGAAGCAAAATGCAAATAAGTATGACACAAACACTGTCGTCCCATCAAACCTTCGGTATCGGTAAAACGCTGAATCGGTTTGCATTATTACAAAAGAGGACGTATGTCATGTTTTCAAAGCTTAAATTAGGTTACGCAATATCACTTTGTACGTGACTCATTAACTTGGGTCAGATTGAATACATTTGGACAACGAACTTGTGTAAAAACTTTAGTCGTGACTATGACTAACTACTAATTTACAATACTTCGTAATTCGGTCGATGTTGTACAGGGAAACTATGAATTGCGAAAACAACATACGGATGAGTCGTTCTCCTCAAATGATTCCAGGAGACCTCAATTTAGCACTGTTTTATCAGTTACTTGCTGTGGTATGTATTTTTTTTTATGCGTTGTATGTTTATTGTTATTTTTTTGCCATTTTTTATGATACACGTCATGTCCCTGCGACAAATAAATATTTTTCTTTCTTTTTCTTTTATATGTCTTTCTTCTTGCTATTTAATATTATCTAGTTTTATTTTTATTGTACTCGACACACATGTTGGTCTACAGTGTCTCAAATCGAAACAATCAAGGTCACAGGTGTTATGTAGGTATAGAAATCTTACTCATCCTGAAGTATTTTCCTCAACAATGCAGAAGATCTCGCTATGTTTGAAAAGGAAGACATTACATATAACATACCTATTTATATACTTATCTGCGTATATTGACACATTCTATGTGAACGGTATCATCAAAATAATGCTCTTGCAGATTCAAAATACAGCTAGAGAAGTATTTATGTAAACAGTCATCAGTATACAACACAAAAGGATACATTGTCATAGCTAAATTGGATAGCAACTCACGTATTGGGGATTTTGATTTACAATATGCTAAGCCAGGCCACGAGAGATAGATTTTTTATTTTGAACGTACACCATCATACAGTGGAGTAATCGCCATACTACGTTTGTATGGAGATATTACTGACTTGTGTACCCTTAAGAGATAGTTTTCTTGACCAGAGGGCTAGACAAGTGGCAAACGCCTTCAAAACGTTTTGCATTTCTACAGGGACTTTCACAGGGTGAACATACGCGCCTTCCGATAGTTTATGTCATTTCAATACATTTTATCTTCCACCACCGTCGTTATCGCAGTCAGAATAGGACTTGGTTTAGGCCCTCTGTTTTTCCTCAAATCCTTCGAGATATTATAATATTCTTGACCCTTAGTTGGTTTTAAATTTAAAATATGTTTTCCAGAGCAAATATGACAGTGTACATTTTACAACCTATAGTGGCATAAGAACTCATACTCATTCATTAATTTCTTAACAAATTGCCGTGCCATTAACTTCGTCTTTAAAAGTTTGTAGAGTCAAAAGGTTTCAATTTATCATATCCCCAAACAAATGTACCTAGCTGCTTTACGAAGTGTCAGTACGATGTTTTGCAGGCGTCTACTTAGCATATTATAGTACCGTTTTCGTCTTTCATTTCGTCACCGCCTTGTCTTGTTATGTTTGTTCCTGTACCGTTGCTTAGAATTTACGGTATCGTCTTCTATTTATGTACTGAATACCTATATTATGTTCATTAAAGGAGATAGGATCAGTCTTATCCAAATGGCGGATGTGATTCTGATTTCGTTTTTAATTTTGTCAAGATGTGGTTGACGGCAACTCCGTATTATCACTGCGTTTAAGGATAAGTTACTAATAATGATAAATGGTTTGTCTTCTTTGAATTTTCGTTAATTAGAGAATTCTAATTGTATCATACTATATTTTGATTGAAATTAAACTATTGAAATAGGTACATAGGTCTGATGATTCAGGAAAGTTAAATCTAGACAGAACCTTTTTTTAATAATTTATCAAATAAGTAGATCTTTTGACTAATAGCAATAGGCTCACTTAAGCAAGTAAAACGTAATTAAAAAGTATCCGATAGGGGGCCGAATATCGGAACCTTGCGGCACCCAACATTCAAAATGAATTAAATACTTAATCTATACCAATTACAAGAGCAAGCCCTCGGAAACAAAGTTCCGTAATTGATATTCTTTTATACCACCTACTTCTAAGTAAATAGACCTCAGCGGGTAACCGCCTAACCGCATGTTAGTCACTGGCCGTACCGATGATCTTTATAACGTAAACACAGCAGCTATTAATCACTTCGAAGTCGGACATAAGCCAACTGCCGAACAAGAAATGATTGTAACACGTTTAAATATTCATAAAATTTAGAAATTAGTACTCTCTACTCAGTTGATACCACACGCTTAAGAAATGGCTGACTGAGTATAGTAGTCAGACAAGTTCAAAAGAACACATAAGTAACGGAATCGTGGCCGCAACGTGCTTTCTCGGCAAACCATCAACTTTTAATTGAAATAATCAAAGGAATCTGACTTATATTACTGAAACTCCGTATCGATCAGGACAGCAAAAATGTTGTGAAGTAACGGAATAAATATCCTGTCGCGTAGCAGGAGAAAAATCAATAATACTTACCTATAAAAACGAAATCCTCGTGATACAAAATAATGAAACACACACTGATGACGAAGTAACACGGTTTAATAACACAAATGCTGGTATAGTTTACACCGTTGTTTAACAAATAATGGATTAAACTATTAACGTTTGTTTTACTGATAATAGTTTAGAAGTCACGCGAAGGAGAAATGCGTCCTCCCTCCACGCGGTCCTGTGAGCGACTGATGACGTTAAGTGCGGTGCGCCGGGTGGCGAATGCTGAGCAACAGAATGTCCTAAGTTTAGGACAAGTTGGTAAGGTAATATGACTAGTATCTTGTACAACTTACAGTTTAATCTGGCTGGTGTCAAAATCAAGTTCTACTGCTTTAGTTTCGCTCCACATGCACATTGTGTATGCCATGGTCGTACACACATTTCTTTCTTTGAGTCGAGAGAAAAGGCGAAAGGACATTGCGGCGCGACTTTATTCGACTTGTTTGTATTTGCCACGTAATTTAATAAATCAGAATGTGTTACATTACAAGTAATGAAATCAAATCATATCGTTCATTGTTATAGCTGCGACTTGATTTAACTTTAGCATTGCAAGAAGACGTATTAGCAGTTTTGTGAATTTTGTGATCCTGCAAATTCTCTCATTTTTCCTGCTAGATATTTCTAGTCTAGGCAACTTATTTAGACTTACTATTACAATTTCAAAGGTCTTGCTTTTAACTAAAGCTTTCGGTTGTGTAATTGTGTAATGTTATGTCATAGTACCACATGCATTCTACGTGGGGTCTTCTATTCATGCATTCTACGTCTTCTAGGGGTCTTATTTGTACTCTTTTCCTATTATTTGTGGTACAGAATCTAGACATTACCTATTTCATTACTTTACTGAAGTCATAGGTAAGTTTTTTTTTTTAACTACACAGACTTTATTACTTGTTTGTTGTGAAAAATAAACATTTTAATTGAAATAAAATAAATAAATCTTCAATGCAAATTGTAGACAGAAAGGCTGTAACAAGACCCTTAACGAAGCCGAAAGGCACTTGTTCTCCCCGTCATCGTCATTGCGATATTTTTTTTTTGTTCTATGCTAGACCATACTTCTAGTTACGGAAGATATTGGGGGTCAAAGTTCCAACTTTTTCACAAGTTTTTTTTTAACTAATTGTTTTTAAATGTAAGATTTTTTACTAACACCTCCACGACTCTCGTACTATTCAATCCATCCTTCTGCACAATGTTTCGAGTGCGTTACATTGAGTCCTACCGTAAAAAGTGCTTTTCTCCCCAAAAAAAAAGCTTCGTGAAGGGTCTGCTTCCACCCTGGATATAGGGCTAGACTAGATCCAGCCAGAGAGTTAAAAATTCGAAAGAAGCTTTACTTAGAGGGCCTTTTACGGAATCTTAATTTATACTAATATTATAAAGAGGTAAAGTTTGTGAGTTTGTGATGTTGTAGGGGGTAATCTCTGGATTTAGAGAACCGATTTTGAATATTCTTTCACTAAGAGGAAGCTACATTATCCCCGAGTGCCTTATGCTGTATTTACAACATACCCGTGAGATTATATCTGACCAAAAAGCGAGCGCAGCCCCGGGTAACAGCTAGTTTAAAATAAAGCTGATTATACGCATGGCCAGGTTCCTATAAAAGACATAGGTAAGGGAAAATACGAGGGTGGGTATATGTGGCACGATGAACATGTGGACCACTGCGCTGAATAGTTTTCTACATGAACGGAGATCTGCGCACGCACCGACTCGATGGCCGCTCGCGTGGAAGACCGATGTGACCAGGCCTTTTTAAAGGTCCATTCTGTGCAAACTTATCTGTTGTATGAAGCTTATTGACTGGAACATGGTGACTAGACCTACAGGATCAGCATACTATTATGGATAATCATTTTCAGATTCAGATCAGCGTGCGGGGCAGGTCAAGGTGACAGTTGAAGTGCGTTTTTATTTCGGGAAGCCACGAATGTGTACGATGTGTGTGTTGTCTGTGTGTGTGTGTGTTGGTATTAAATTGGAGTTTTAAAGGTTCTATGGAAACTGAAGGAGTGGAAGACAGGATAATCTTCAGAAGTTGTCATCAAATTAGTGATTCAGCAGCTTAAATATTATCAGTTTTGTGCCGAATATCAAATCGACAAAAAATCGACCTATGACGGACTTTCTATTACATTGGGCTAATTTTGTTGCAATATCAATAAAGACGATGGGTTATCGTCATCTACTGGGATTAAACTAATGCCTGGTTAAAACATCACATAAAGAAGACATGGGCACCCTACAACAAAACATTAGGAGGTTCCTTGGGAGGTCCAAGCTTGTGAAGAAAAATGGAAACAGAAGGGTAACGTAGCCAGTGGGCTTCGTATGGGCAATGAACCAAGCATACATAGTTGTTATGTACATGTTGATACTTGGGTAAAAGAAAGGTTCTCTTGTAGTTATGAAAAGGTTCTATAATAAAAAGATTTGCTGGTGAAAAACTATGGCCTTAATACGAGTAATTGTAATAGTGTCTGTTTAAGGGTATGACCACAATGACTGATGTGGAATTTGTTTGAACAGGTCTTAAAGCTGTTATCCGCGATATTAAATTACAAATATTGTTAACGTGGTTTTGTACACTCTAGCATTAGCATAATCAGCCTATAATGTTCCCACTGCTGGCACACAGGGCCTCCTCTTTACGAGAGGGAATGGGCTATAGTCCACCACGCGGGCCCAGTGCGGGTTGGTAGATGTCACATGTCTTCGATTTTTTGGTTCTAAGACATGCCGGTTTCCTCACGATGTTTTCCATCACCGTTCTGAGAGCAGTGGTAATAAGATAAATTACACAAAGTAATGCGCCTACCTGGGTTCGAAACTTCGAACCCACGACTTACTGCTCGTAAATCGGGGCCGCCACCACTGGGCCACCGCTGCTCTCGGTACATTTTGGGGATTGGCAGAACTAATTTCGGTATTTGACTTGTTGGAAGTATGGAGTATTTTTATCTCTGTAAGTATTGAAATTTTTATTTAAGCGCTTTTGCAGAGCATAGCCTAAAATGGCCGCTCGTAAAAAGGTCACAGGCGCGGTTAATAATTATTATGGATTTTCACTTTTATGACCATTATACGAATTGAATTGTAATTCTTATTTTATTATGATTCTGCAAAAGCGGCCGTTCTAGGCCGGTACTGGGACCAGGATGGCCCAAACTTAAAACTTCGGTTTCTAGAAAATAATTATGATGATGTGGATTCAAAATCAATCAAAATATTTTATTTCACATGGGCCTACGTGGGCACTTATAAAACGCTGACAAAAAGGTGCACGGTTCGGATTGGTCGTTTATGGAGAAGAACCGGCAAGAAACTTCATGGTTACATGTATGATTGGTACATTGTGGCAAAACTACGTCATTATTATGAAAACAATCGTTAACTTTTTAAGTATGTCTTGTTTTCATGTGACCTCATTAGCTGTTGCATTTCAGCAATTTCGTTCAATGCCAACGAACACTGCCGAAGAAATTGTAGCATCTCTTTTCATTTTTAAAACGAAATATGGGCAAACTACCGATCCCAACAAGTTCCAGATACTTGTGCCCTAAGTGGAGTAAGCAGACAGGTTTTGTCACCTTTTACAACAAGTAACCTCTCTCCATGCTAGGTACTTTCATTTTACCACAAAAAAATGTAGGTACTGCTGATGCTATTTGAAAACTGGCTTAAGTAAAGATTAATATTTTAAAATCTGACTATCAGGGTTTGATCAGGGTTATATATTTAAATCTGCCAGAATCTGACAGTCTTAATCAGAATCATGCATATACAATGTGTAACAGAGTAAACGCAAAACCTCTTAAGGGGTCATTGTACTCATCATTATGAACAACTTTCACTATAGGACCAACACTGAAATCGCGAAAAAAAAATCGACTGTCCCATACATTTTTTTCGTACAACTCGATAAAATGTACTGAACAGCAGGTTTTTTTTCGCAATTTCGGGGTTGGTCCCATAGTGAAAGTTGTTCTTATTGATGAGTACAATGACCCCTTCAGAGGTTTTGCGTTTGTTCTGTTACACGTTGTATATTATGTAAATATGTTATTCGACTTGCGTTTGACCCGTTCCAATTGGGCCACTCAATTTCAAAAACCTGCTGTTCTATATGTCGGAGACGATCATTGGTACGAGCTTAAAATGAATCACAAGTACACGGTGGTGACATCACGCAATCTACTTACAAGGCTACCCACACCACAGTGTTACTTGTCACAGAGTCAAGATGGTAAACTCTGAGCCAGGACGACAGTCAGTCAGTGTCTGATCGCGGCCGAGTTAAGACCTCTTGGAAACTCAAACTCAAAGCGTTTATTTCAATTAGACCTTCGCAGGCGCTTTTGAAAGTCAGAAAAACAAAGGCGAAGCTACAGTCACAGACACAAGGCATAATAACTTGTGAAAGTACTGTAGTTGCCCATTCCAAAGCGTAGATCTCTATGGAGAAGAATGGGCAAGAAACTCCATGGACACTCTTTTCAATCAAAATATTGTTACAAGATCTTGGTTACATCATTCATGTTGAGATTATACATATATGTGAGAACGATGTAGAAAGACGTGCACATTAAGAGCGTCCAGAGTAAAAGATTATAACTATCAACAATTTAAAAACAAAGTAGTTAAAATAAACCGTGGCGGCTAAGAGATGACCAGTCCCAACTGACAGCGCCCGTTCACGAACATGACGCATGCATCAGCTCCATTCAGCTCAACCATATTGAAGGGAACTAAACGACCCAACACACCCGCCACTATCAGCGAGACATTTGAGTGAGCCTGACATTCTCTCAGCCACCAGGGCACATTCGAGTCAATGAAGGATAACTAAATGTAAATGGTAGCTTTACAGTACATTGTACTCACACATGTGCTATGCAGTTATATAATACTAAGAGATTGAATCTATACAATGCAAAGATATTTTTACAATCTTCTGCAGCTTCCACAATAATTTCACATGAGCTTCTGATTAGTTTGCCCCTATGGTTGTGGAGCAGGACCAGCATTGAGCCAAGCATTTTTATCATCGATGTAATCCCCTAACTTATAATATGCTTGCCTATATAGTGTGCGTTTTATACAAGATTTAAATTTTGTCTCATTCAGTTGTTGAATGTGGGGAGGTATTTTATTATAACATTTTAAACAGTACCCCATGAAAGATGAGTCTACTTTAGCTAGCCTGAAACCTGGCTGTACTAGTTGGTCCCTGTTTCTAGTATTATAGTGGTGTCTGTCACCTCTTTTACTAAACAAATGCAGATTTTTCCTAACGTACAACTGGAACTGTACCCGATTCATTGTGCCCCGTGTTATTTTGCTAAGTTGTGATCTCAAGTAATTCGTTAGTTTTGCTAGAAACAATGTATCGCTCAGTGTCTTTTCATAGCACGAAACCCATCGTCTGCCCACATGATGTAGAAGCCTAGCGGAATAAATCCTGCCACTCCGACATATACAGTTTTGTAGGAAATACGAGCGTGGGTCAATAAGTTCGTGACTTTCATGTCAAGGGGGTTGAAACTATATTTTTATTATTTTTTCTTTACAATATGGTTCCTGTTAAGCCTAATACAGTTCTCAGACAAATAAATTTCAAATAATTTATTTATCCAGGCGAAAAAAAAAAAAATTGTCAAGACCCTCAAAATAGGCAGAAATTTTCGACTGCACTTCTTTGTCATCAGTGATTTTTTTCCACGAAGCTCTGGTTTAATTTTTGGGAACAAATAATAATAAGTAAAATCTGAACTATAGGGAGTGTGGTTCAAAGTTTCAGATCCGCATTTGTGTAAGGCAGCCATTCAACATGTCTCTTGTGAACGGGTTGCGTTGTCGCGCGAGAGGAGCTCAGCACGAGATCACTTCCCCTTCCTTTTTCCTTAATTGTTTCTTCTAATTTTTGTTTTAATGAGGGTGAAGTATTGTCCCTTGATATATCATTATCATTGTAATCGATGAATAAAAACCTTTCTGATCCCATAAAACTGTAGCATAATCTTTTCGGCCGTTTTTGACACCTGCAACTCCTTAGGCGGTACTTATTTTTTTTTTGTGCCTTTGCACGGACTCTTGTTTCAACTCAGCTTCATAATGATGGACCTAAGTTTCATACCCAGTCACAATTTGGTTCATAAATTCATCCCTGCTCTCACTACACAGCTCCAAAAACTCGCGCGAATACCCGGCACGCGCTGTTTCTGTTTTTGCTTTGTGTTTTCTCCCCGATTGACTTGTTTATCCTGCAATATCCCAAAAGTTAATGAATTGATCGGGCTAAAACTTAGTATTTATTATTATATTGAGTCACCGAGTAGAACCGTTTAAAAAAATACCTTCTTCCCTCTCTAACCCATATAAGTCACGAACTTTTTGACCCACCCTCGTAGCTGTTTTTTTTAATTACTCATGAAAATTTTCTATGGATTTAGAATGATCTCCGAAACGGCTGGACCAATTTTCCCGGTATTTTAACTGGCAGACAGCTGATGTTATATTTAAAGGAGCAACTTTTAGGGTTCCGTGCAAAAAAAATAAAGCAAACGAAATTGTTAACAAATCCGATTCAAATAAGAAAGAAAGAAAGAAAAAATGTTTATTTGTCGCAGGTACTTACATGACGGTGCGTACAAGAAATAAATTAACAATAATCATTCAACACATAACAAATATTATAAATACACAGGACATATAGGTACAAAGAAAAATAAATTCAAAATTAACAGCTTGCACGTCGTGACTGCGACAAGCAGGAAACAAAAAAAATAGGAAAAAAAAAAGAAATGAAGAAGATGAAATGGGAAATTAGAAACTGATATTTCTATAATAGTTTCACGCGGACGAAGGTCGCGGGCAAGAGATGTCACTTCATTATAATAAATACCTCCTCGGTTTCAAAGACAGTTTCTCCACTTGTAATTATTAAAATGTTCTATTTTTTATTCCGTAAATAAGTTATCTTTCTGCGAGTAAATAAATAATAAAGACCAATGGGTTTTCGGACAGTCACCGATTAAAAACATTACCCCCTTTTGCGACGCGCAGTCGGGTAAAAAATAGGATTACATGCATGACCAAATGGTTGCTGAATCTGATCGCGAACCGAAACCACAGTGCCAAAGTAATCTATGTAAACGGGGTGGGGAATGCACTTCGAGGCACAAACGATTTCCACGTATTCAGTACTTAAACATCATTCCAAACACCACAATTTCTTTTATTTTAATTTTCGTTGAAAAATTTAATTTGGGTGTACCCATTATGTAAATTAAATTAACAAGACCCTTAACGAAACCGAAAGGTACTTATTCTCCCCGGTATTGTGATCTTTTTTAGGGTTCCGTAGGTACAAAAAATGGAAAAAAACGGAACCCTTATAGGATCACTCATGCGTCTGTCTGTCTGTCCGTCCGTCTGTCACAGTCAATTTGCTCCGAATCTACTGGACCAAATCAGGTGAAATTTGGTAGGATGGTGTAATCCTATGACCCAAACACAGATGTACAAAAAGTAATTTTTTTTTTTTTTAGTACCTAATCGTGGTTTTCTGCGGACAAATTAGGAAATTAAAAAAAAGGTTTGGCAAACCTTACTGTGTCATAATTATATCAAATGAAAGAACTCATTACGAGGGTCTCAAACATATTTGTGTTATTATTGTAAAATAAATAGTTTTGATTTTATTCATGAAAGATGTCGAAAATTGACCATTCCCTCCTGATCTCCGAAACTACTGAGACTAAAATTTTGAAAAAAATACACAATATAGTCCATTGCTTGTAGATTACAGGAAAACCTTTAAGAATTCTATCAATCACTACATAGTATAAAACGAAGTCGCTTACCGCTGTCTGTCCCTATGAATGCTTAGATCTTTAAAACTACGCAACGGATTTTGATGCGGTTTCTTTTAATAGATAGAGTGATTTAAGAGGAAGGTTTATATGTGTAACGGTGCACCCGTGCGAAGCCGGGGCGGGTCGCTAGTTTAAAATAAAGAGGACAAATTAGAAAAAAAAAAATTTGCAAATTGACTTTCGGATTGTACGGAACCCTCTCCAAGCGAGTGCAACTCGCACTTGGCTGGTTTTTGTTCTAGACCATACCTGGGATCCTTCTAGTTACGGAGATATTGGGGGCAAAGTTCCAACTTTTTAAATACACGTTTTTAAAGATTTTTACTTTAAACACCTCCAAAATCCCCGTACTATTCAATCCATCCATCAGCACAATGTTTTGAGTGCGTTACATTGAGTCTTACCGTAAAACGTGATTTTTCATCCCAAAAATAAGTCGTATCCGAGCAATAATATTTGCCTAAAGTAACATAGTTTGATGTACATCAAATATATAAAATATAATGCTTGACGGCTTCGCTAAGGGTCCTGTTACACTCTGTATACATTTTTCGTTCGTTCGGAATAATGAACAGAATACGTGGTAATCGTTCGTGCGTCGATCTCCCTTCCAGCCACGGCAACGACACCACTAATCTCCATGAAAGAAGATCGGCATGACGGGGCGCTCTTAATTTCAGAAGCGTTCATCAATGAAAGTATGTATGTACAGACGTCAGCACATTAATGTACCCGAAACTGTCAAATTTTCCCAATCAACATTGAACCTAGTGCTTTAGCGATAAAATTGTAAATCTATTAAAGGAATTTGACAGATTGTAGTAGCTTGATGTCTGTTGTCCATACATTATAAAGAAGCAATAGGGTATATGCAAGAAATACAAAACTTTTTTTATTTCTTAAAAATGCCTTGTATTGGACAATAAAAACATTGTGGTACACTTGTTTAATTCTATAGTACAACACTTATTTTACAATTTAATACTTTATGTAGCGTGTTTTGGTGAAACGGAACGCAAACACAAAACGATTCCGGTAGTGACGGCAAATGCTATGTGTCAAAGAAACACTTTTAGTTGAAAAGTACCCAAAGTTTCACTAAGATTTTACTTAATATTGTCATTGCAATTTTTGCTTAAATAAAGCACTTACATTAAAGTAGAAGTATTCTACTAGTACTAGTAAGTAAAACTATTCTACTAAGGGCAAAAAATTAGATTTAAACAAGGCAGATAGAGGTAATTGATAATGAATGGCCGCTATAGTCATGGACGTTTGAACTTGCGTAGAAAATTGTATGAGTTTAATATATTTTTTTGTGCGACAAGCAGTAGTTGAAATTAACTTTTAATTATTTTCTTGGGTTGATAGTACTGCATATTATTGATTTAAGTTAAAATATATTACATGCATATTCCCGATTACGGGACTTTTCTAAAAACGCTTGCGTAGATGACGACGATTGCCGCCTGGTATCGTTTACATACAAACTCACATAGTAATGAGTCCTGGCCGCTTTGCGATCATCACTTTATATCTGGATCTAATTCGTGTCGTTACACGTTTTTATGAACTGATAAAAAAAGATTGCACCACTTCCAAATATAATTACACATCAGTCATCAATCATAATCACGAAAAATTTAATTATTTTATTGCGTCAGTAATGAATACATATGCAATATTTTAATTTAAGGAAATGTTTCTACGGATATAAAAAAAAAACTAGCTTTTACCAGCAGTTTCACTCGCGTTTTTGAAGAAATAAATGAAAACCTACTACCTTTCCGGATAATGTGCGTATTACATCAATGAAGTTTGTAATCTTGCCTGTTAGAACCGAAGGGCAGAGGTGTACCTAATAGAACACCCACATTTTGCCAGTTATGTTTGAGTCTCATTATAATAATAGGGGACGAGTCTATTGCCATCAACCGGGCACAAATCCAGGCTCCTCGGAGGCTGCTGCTCTGCGACAATGAGTATTATGCCAATTAAATCCATTGAACTTGTGCCTCATGCTGTTTGGTTCAGTTGATTTTTCACCCCTAAACATGAAGTCGTTTCGGAGTAGTTGTGTAAATGTTCCTCACCTACCTACCTTAGAATAAAAATGAATTCTATAGTTTGTTCACTTTTTTTTTTTTTTATCGATGGGAAATCATCAAATAACCCCTCCCGCTCTGGGCTGAGCAGGAGGGAGTGTCAGTTTACTGACTAAAACCCATCCATGTTCCTTCCTTTGCCCTTTGTGTTCCAGGGCCGCGGTATCTCTTTCGAACAGTCCCGCAACCCTGGCAGATAGTTTGTTCACTTGACGATACTTTAGCATCGATGACGAATCGGTACAATGAAAACAAAAAATTTTGAATCAGTTGTGAATCGTGATCTTTTGTTTTTCGATGACAAGATAAAGCAGTGACAAGTTGGGCTTAAGCCTTAATTTTTGCGCAGTGTTACTAGGCTTTAAGAATAGAGGAAGACCAAATAAACGATGGATGGACTGTGTGAAGGATGATATGGCTAGAAAGGAGGTGTCTGATGAGATGACGAGTAATTCCATAGAAGTATGGAAGAAGAAGACATGCTGCGCTGACTCCAAATAAATGGGATAAGGGCACGAGGATGATGATGACTTCTAGTTGTAGCACAGAATGCATAATAGTGTAAGGTTTTAGTTTGATTTACAGAATGCTTGGTTGACGGCTTCATAAGGCGTTCGTTTACACCTGCATTAATACAAAAAAAGAGGTTCAATTCTGGGTTAAGCTTGCCGTTGTACATACATAAGCTATATATTGTAATTTTGTATGTTCCTACTATTGAATGTTGTGTGTGCAATAAAGAATAAGAATAAAAAAGGCTTTGTCCAAGAAAAAAATAAGCCATGATTAAATGATTGCATGTCGAAAATGTAGTTAGGTACTACCTATCGCTTGTTTCGACAATGTTTTACATTGATCTGTGAGAATCGATCTAGCCACAATAGCTTTGATTTGGAATGCCTTTTTATCTCTTATCAGCATGTACGTGACTTTATTATACCTGCTTGATTGCTGATTCTGTTTTATTATTTTATCAGTGCGTCACTGATCGCTAAGTTCGTCTTTGTTTCAACTATGGACAAGCTTTATTTTGCTTTTCATTCACCCTTCCCCGAACTGGCATTTATTTTCTTCAGTTTCGCGATGGAAATTTGTTAAAAAAAAGTCTTGTCACTCTGCTACAGTGCGTTTCGTACAAAAGTGCAATACTTATAGGTATGGTCAAAATGTATAGAACAGTTGTGTTTTTTTAAAGAATCGACGAAAAATGGTTCCGCTTCTTCTTTCTTTATCGTGTGGTTAGTGCCTAACCTGGTGTCAGAGGTATCAGGCCGCCCATGGGCCTCTGACTTGGCTTTACATGCCGTCGAGCAATATCTCTCAGGCATGCTGGTTTCCTCACGATGTTTTCCTTCAACGAAGCAAGTGATCATTATACAATACGCACATGAATCCGAAAATCAGAGATGCGTGTCTTGGGTTCGAACTTGAGACCTATGACTTGGTAGACCGACGGTCACACCACTAGGCTATCACTGCTTTTTACGCTGGGGGGTTTCAATTCATGTGCTGAATTCATGGTAACCGTGTGTTCCGTGTGTGATGTCACAGTCCGTGTATATATATTAAAGAGTAGCGGTGCTAAGACTCCACCTTGGGGTACGCTTGGGGTAGAATCAAAGATTTATCATTTTATCAGCATATCACTTCACTAAACTTTCGGGCTAAGACCGTTTTTGTTTCAACCATGGACAAGCATTGTCATGCTTATCAAGTTTTCATTCAGTCATCTCTCCAGATTAACTTCAAACTATCTAGCGAAGCTATACGGTCCAGCACCACCAGCTCTTATAGCAGAATTACTTTACTGTCACTTCAGTGCAGGAAATAGATGGAGCCATACAGGATATACCGAAACATCCTGTAATACCGTAACAATACTTTTATAGTTCTGTTCAAAATTTATGGCTAGGAAGTTAGCTGCGAGTGACGGTCTGCGCAGGCATAACGGTCAAACTTTATTGCGGCTTGAAACATCTAACGTATAGCTGCGCAGATCACAATTTTGGGTATCAGGGGGAAGAAGCATCGTATTGACTGTGTAATGCGCAGACCATCACTCGTAGCCTACTTCCGAGCTGCCATAAAGTTTGAACAGTACTATGGAAGAGGTCAAGGTTGGCCATCAGACTTGCCATAATATTGGTAAAGAATAGAAATACAATGATATATCTTACCAAACCTCTACAGGGTGTTAATGGACGCTTCACGAAGACGTCAACCAAGTATTTTGTACATAAAACTGTACGCAAAAATGATTGCTGGGAAACGGCTTTTTTTTTAATGGGGTCAAAAATCACGTTTCACGGTAAGACTGAAAAGGCGAATTGTCTGGTAATCGAGATGAGCTTTTGTTTTGCTAGCTATTGATAGTGTTGGCGACTCTAATTTTATTTCCAAGTTTATGCAAGGTGTAAACGAACCCTTCACTATTTTATATTTAGTATTTTGTACCCCAAATTATGTAAGTCTACGCAATAATTATTGCTGGGAAACGACTTTTAAAAATCTCGTTCACGGTAGGACTCAATATAATAATGCACTCAAAACATTTTGCTGATGGATTCATTGAATATTGCGGTGGTTATGGAGGTATTTAAAATAAAGTAATAACATTGAAAACTTGTATTAAAAAAAAAAAAACTTGCGAAAATTTGAGCGTTTGACCCCAATATCTCCGTTACTAGAACAAAAAAATGATCGCAATGACAGGGAAAACAAGTGCCTTTCGGCTTCCTTACGGGTACTTTTACCTTTGTACCAAATATCTCTTCACAAAGCCATTGGGTTTCGTTAAGTATTCTGGATGAATCCACGTGGCAGGTAAATATGTAAGGGGGGCTCCCCTTTTTTTTCCGATGGGAAATCATCTAATAACTCTTCCCGCTCTGGGCTGAGCAGGAGGGAGTGTCCGACTTTTACTGACTAAAACCCATCCATGTTTATTATTTTGCCCTTTGTGTTCTAGTGCCGCGGTATCTCTTTCGAACAGTCCCGCAACCCTGGCAGGCATCGGTCCTTACGGCCTCCTTCCTGTTTGCTGACATCTCTTTAAGGCGCGCGTGGAACACGAACGCGCCGTCGACACGGCCTGTCGTCAAAAGACGGACGGACGGCGAGCTAGCGCATAGCTCACCGTCCACAAGCCCGCGCCTACGGTGGCCGGGGGCCACCACGTGGCCCCCGACGCCCGGTGCGTCTCCCGCGGCGGCTGGGACATAAGGTTCTCTCCCTCTCACGTTCCGCCACCTCCTTCGCTAGCATGACTGCTTCGCAGAAGGAGGTGACGGCGTCCCATTCCGTCTCGCTCCGGACCATGGAATGATCCAAGGCTGGACGTGAGAGGTCGCCGCCGCCGATCGCTGCTAAGAGTACACGGCGGTGCTCCGCCCACGCGGGGCAGACCTCCACCATGTGCTCCACCGTGTCCTCTGGTCGATCCTCACAGTGGTAACACCCGGGCGTTTCCTCCCGCACAATCCATTGCAGGTACCTCCCGAAACAACCATGTCCAGTGAGGACACCCCGGGATACCGCATCCCCCGTCGTGAGGGCCCTCACGCGCATGATGGCATCCACCGTAGAGCGCCCCTTGCGGAAACCAAATTGGTGTTCCGCAAGATCCGGCCCCATCCCCGAAAGGTGCTCGGCGAAGCGGTTTGCAATTACTCTTTCAAAGAGGTTGGCTACCTCGTCGAGCAGCACAACGGACGGAGAGTCCGCAGGGCGCCCAGGCTTCCGAATGAGGACCAGCTTTCCTGTCTTCCAACGAAGCGGGAACTGGCCTCTCTCCAAGCATGTGCTTAAGAGCCCCTCTAGTCGAGGCCAGAGAGCCTCCGAGGCCAGGACCCAGGCTTTGCCAGGCAAGCCGTCGGGTCCCGGGGCGGGATTTTTGGCCTAGAGCCTACGTACCGCCACTCTCAGGTCTACCCCAGTCACAAACGGTATGTCGTCGTCGTCATCCTCATGATCCGCTTCCGACACTGCAAGCGAGCCATAGGCGGGGGGATGTTCCCCTCGCAAAGGAAACAGAGCGCTCACCACGTCCTCTAGCCAGGCCGGAGACTCTGCGTCAGTGGAGGGGCCCGGGTGCGGAGTTTATCCCGCATCATCTTGTAAGGCCGAGGGGGGCTCCCCCTTAAATATTTATTTTATTCTGATTTTAGTACTTATTTGTTGTTATAGCGGCAACAGAAATACATCACTTGTGAACATTTCAACTGTCATTTCAACCGCCAGGTGACAGACAGACAGACGGATAGCGGAGTCTTAGTAATAGGGTCGTCCCGCTTTTACCCCTTGGGTACGGAACCCTAAAAACTAGTCATTAAACCTTCAAGGTTGTAGTTTTCAAGCAGAAATTCAAATCCAGTGCCGGACTACCAGGTGTTAACTGCAAAGAATTTGTTGTATTGATTTGCATTGCATTAGCTTAACATTAGCTTAATATTTACATCCAGTTTGCATTGGTTTTGCATCTTTGCAGTGCTTTGACTAGCAGTACTTTTTTTTTAAACTATTTAAGCTCTTGGTAGCAAGATCGTATTGGTAAATAAGATACTATCGAAAATGCCGATACCTATTCAGACCAATGATCTTCCTTCTGCCTGTGATTTTGAGACGCTGCCACCACGATCAGATTTTTTCTCGACAGTAAAACAAATGCCCAAGGACTAACAATGCAAGCATATAAAGAAGAACCTTAAATGTATTGAAAACAAATGAATTAACTCGAACAGCCAACACGCTTGTATTTCACCGAAGGGTTTTACACACACACATTTTGCCAGTTATGTTTAACTCCCAATAATCCCATCTAGAAGAGCCTAGCCTATTGCTGCCACTGAAAAGATCCTGACAGAAAAACCCACCACCACCACTTTGCCAGACCTGACAATCAATCCCAAGCCCTCACGCTTAGCGCGAACCACTAGACCATCGATTTAATCAAGATCTCCTAATTAATTCATCAAACTTATGTAAATCGTGGATCAAGAAAGATAAGATAAAACAATAAAACTAGTGCATTTACCAACAGGACTTTATGTCTCACGAGGTGAAATTACGACGTCTTATCTATTACGCAAGGTGTCGTCTATAATTCATGATTATTGTACAGTCGTCTGTCAGTGTTGATATGTTTCGGTTGTGTCCACTTGGGGTCGTCCTCACCATCCTGCTCGCAGGTAAAGTGTTGTATATTTCAGCCTTTGTCTGATAATTATGTTCCTTGAAAATTGTCAAGAAGTTGCGCAGAAACGGGACCATAGGAAATCATGGAGAGGGGCCTTTGTCCAGCAATGGGATAGTCCAAAGTAAATAACAAGTAACGTTCAAAATATTATGGTGCAAATTAGATGATCACATATGATCACAAAAAAAAAGTTTTGGGCGAAGCTTTTGATTCTATAAAACTAATGGACTTTTTAACGGCTATGCGGTTTTATTGAGCTTTCAAAATTACTGTCTTAACACCCCAAGTTTTTTACTCATGCAAGGCTATTGCCTGGCCGTTATGCCTGCATGCCTGGCTATTGGGTGACTTTTTAAAAATATGTAGCACGTAATCTTAAAAATATTTCTCAATAAAAACTAAAAATTAAATATTGCCCCCTGGGGTTTCCGTAAATAAATGCTGAAAAACTGACCGTGAAATTAGGAACAGAAATATGACAAGACATGTAAATGATCTACGACTACAAATAACTAACCAAACCTAACACTTGAAATTACTTATTAAACAAAGAGTCAAAGAGCCATTTGTCCCGATATCCCACCGGGACAAATGGCTCAAACTGGGACACATCCCGGTGTACAGGGACGTTTTTCATCCCAACTTTATTAGTGTTTTTTTTCCTATTATCTAAATAACCATAGATAAGACGAAACAAAGAAGATAGGCAACACTTTATTTAGAGCAGTCAGTCAAATAGGTATTACATAGATAACAAATCTATCATTGATGTTGACTGACATATGCTGAAATAATCAGCTTCTTCATCGCCAGATGATTCCGGTAATTTCCATAGCGTATATAGAATAAATTTAATCTTCCTATTGTCCTGCTGACTTAATAAATGTTGATGATAAACAGTTTTAAAAACCTTGTGATCCGGTTTAATGAGACAATTATTGTTGGAAATCATAATTAATTCTGGACCAAATGCCTTGAAATATGAGTATATAATAATAAGTAAGTAATAGCTATCATTCTGGTTGTCTTCGTTTAGTCCTAAGTTGTTCCAAATAAAGGAGATTGTCAACTTCGGTCCAAGTTGTACATTGTACCTTAGGTAAATGACAGGTGTCACGGAGTACAATTTTTTTTTATTACGGCAGTAAAGAAGAAACCCATAGCAATTGATATTTTTGCATGTGTATTACATTTTAAAAAACAGTAAAAAGGATGAAACAAGAGGAGAAACAGAGGTTTTTTTTTATTTTTGTTACCAACATAGACGAAACTCATTATAACTATTCTTCATCCATAACGTAATCTAAAAACTCTGCTGGACAATCAATATTATCCCCGTGCTCTTCTTAAAATTCATTCTATTCATTAGTTAAAGAAAATTTCTTGGTTTGCTTTAGCTTTATGTTGATATGGATTCGATAAAATGAACGTTGGACTATTGTGAGAAGTTCGACTAGTATAATGTCGATAATATGACATTCGGTGATTTGACATCCTACCAGTGACGAAGCTTTTATACAACTCGATTTCTACCGGCTTCCCTTTGAAAAATGGTTTGACTCACATTAAAGATATGTACTCCGGCTTACCTCTTACAAAAATTGACCCTGCGCTTCTGCATCCTACGCTCACTGTTAAATAGAAGCAGTTATTTGTTAAGGTAGAGGTGGAGGAGGTCATATTTTGTTCACCATATAGCCCGACACTGACCTGCTAATTGCAAAAAACGTATGAAAATTTGAATTTTGCTTGTATTTGGTACAGAATTTTGGCGGTTTTCAAGCTAGTAATATAATATAATAAAACTAGCTGTTGTCCGCGGCTTCGGTCGCGTTTTGGTCAGAAATCATCCCACGGGCACGTTGTAAATATTGCCTGTGGCACTCGGGGATAATGTAGCTTCCTATTAATGAAATAATTTTCAAAATCGGTTCAGTAGATCCAGAGATTACCCCCTACAACCTCACAAACTCACAAACTTTACCTCTTTATAATATAATTATAGAAGTATGAAGAGTAAAAGGTCCCTATCACGACAGCACGACGTGAACGTAACGTGGATTCGAACGATTTTTTTAACATTACACCACGCCTGTAATCCTCGAAGGGTTAGGCAGAGGTGTACCTAGTAGTACACCCACATTTCGCCAATCCAGACTCCGTGGCTGCTACTGAGACATTCCTGATGGAAATACCCAATAACACTTTGCCAGACCCGGGAATCGAACCCAAGACCTAATGCTCACCAGTCGCGCTTGCGACCACTAGACCAACGAGGCAGTCAAGTCAAGTTAATGATTTGTTTGTTTTTCTTTTTGTTTGTATTTGGTTTTTTGTTTGTATTTTAGTTTTTTTTTTGTATTTATTTTTTTTTTTTTTTTTAATTTTGCGGCTAGCTCTGTAAGTCGGTATCACCTATAAGATTTCTATGTTAGTTTTAAGATGCCTTCCAAAGAAGTCTTAAAGACTGTGCTTTTGTAGAAAGTCTTAGAACTAATTAAATAATATGTTTAAAATGGGTATTTTCAAATTTCAAAATCGGCCTAAGTTAAGTTACATTACTCCGCGTTCCTTCCTGCTAGGCCCGCCAAAATGTACCTATTCAGTACAAACAAAGAGAAGAATGGAGCTCTATCAGCGATTCGTGACCAGCTATGTTTATTAATAGAACGACCTCAGCGTAGGCACTGTGTCACTCAAAGACTAGCATAGATGTACAGAGAATTCTTAATAGAACGGAAAATTATGATAACAAACATCATTTGCACTATGCAATTTCAGTATTATTAACGTTGCGTTTGAATATAGGATGACTGGTAATTAGTGACCGATACTTAAACACATGATTATACTCATGATAACAAACAACTCTCCTTAATGAAGCCGTCAACCAAGCGTTACATCAAACTAAGTAACTTTACGCAAAAATTATTGCTGGGAAACGACTTTTTTTTGGGGGTGAAAAATCACGTTTTATGGTAAGACTCAATGTAACGCACTCAAAACATTGTGCTGATGGATGGATTGAATAGTATGGGGGTCGTGGAGGTGTTTACAGTAAAAATCTTACGTTAAAAACATGTATTTAAAAAAAAACTTGTGTTTAAGAGTGAACTTTGACTCCCAATATCTCCGTAACTAGATGGTTCCCAGGTATGGTCTAGAGAACAAAAAAAGTGATCGAAATAATAGGGAGAACAAGTACCTTTCGGCTTCGTTAAGGGTCCGTCCTAAGGGTGAACCTTCTAGTTACGGAGATATTGGGGGTCAAAGTTCCGACATTTTCACAAGTTTTTGTTGTAGTTATAAGTTTACTTTAAACACATCCACGCCCCCAGTACTATTAAATACATCCATCAGATACAATGTTTTGAGTGCGTTACATTGAGTCCTACCAAACTTATCTGTCACTTACCTTCCGTGATTGTCTTTTATTTTGAGCTCCCGATAGTTTCGTCCCGTAAGTGACAGTTTAAATTTACTGGTAAACCGTTAAAGTTCAAAACGGAGTTTGAGTCCTACAGTAAAGAAAAAGACGTTTTCCAGCAAAAAAAAAATTGCGTACAGTTACTCAGTTTGGGTTTGATGTACAGAATGCTTGGTTTACGGTTTCGTGAAGGGCCCGTTTACAACTTGTATACTACTTGAAAAAAAAAACTGTTTTTTTTTGTCACACTTTCTATATGCTTGTTCCGGCTAATCTCCGATTTTAGCTGATCTTATAAGGAGTAACTGGCTGGTGCTTTTATTTGAGAAAAAGGACTAGGGTACCGAGCACAAAAATAAAAACACCTGAAATTGTTAACAAAATTCAATTCAAATAGGAAGTAATATCCTAATCCTAAATAATTTCCTAACTTATATTAGAAATGCGAAAGTAAGTTTGTTTATTACCTTTTCATGCCTAAACCACTTAACCAATCATTCTGAAATTTTACCCATACGTTGTCAGGTGTACAGAAACGCACATCTCTGGGGATGAGGCACTCTGCCCGACATGGACCAAACTCTGAACACAACGCTCACTAGCCGCATTACTAAAGAAGTCGGACTCGCGCATGAAGTTCCGTATTATCGTAATATGGGACACCCTTTAATTTTTAAATTTATTTTTATTAATTGTTGTTAAACCGGCAACAGAAATAAACGTTGTGTGAAATTTTCAACTGTCTATTATGAATATGAGATACAGACCGCTGACAGTCGGACGGACGGACAGTGGATGCTTAGTAATTAAATGTTGCCCTAAAAAAAGCATGTAAATAAAAGAAAGAAAAAGTATTTATTTGACTTGTTTTAATGTTGTGTCCTGCAAAACAATAAAGCAGGCATGAAACATGTAATACACAATCAAATTAAAATATTAAATACCTAATAACGCCTTCCATGAAGATATTAATTTGAATGTCGTCTGTAATGCGCAGATAAGGATAGTAGGCGCTATCTACTACCCAAGTCCTTTGTGCAACAATGAATTATATCAATTGTACATACATCTACTCGCGAAGTAGCAAAAGTTACTGGGTTTTTTCCATCAAGCAGCTCAAATCCAAACTCCTGAGATATCAGTAGCACCCACGGAGTCTGGATTTGTGGGGGTAGATCATGCCACTAGGAGGCTGGCTCCCTATACACTGAAACATAACAGGCGACATGTGGGTAGATACAATTAGGTACGCCTCTGCCAAACCCGTCGGGGATTACAGGCGTCATTTTAAGTTACGTAGTAGCAAAGGAGGTATTTGGATATCTATCTAAAGAGTACCGTACCTTCTCAACCGATTGCCTGCTGATATTAGAAGCCAGAAAATAAAAGGTAAATTTGCCAAATTACTTAAGCTGTACTATCTCAAGACTTTTTGAACTGTCTTTTACTATTAGTTTGCTTTATAAGCCCAATAAGTGCAAATTGTCCGCACTAGTAAACCTAACTTTTTAGTACTGTTTGTTCCGTTCCCACAGACAAACCGTGAAAACGGTTTTGTGGGGCATAGTTTCTAAGTTAAGGTTTTTTTTTTTTGTAAACGGGTCATTTATAAAAAAAAAAGCGTCTAAGAGTAATTCCCGTGTTCCCTAAGTCTAGGTGACACTTAAAGTAAAGTAACCAATAAATAAAAATAAATAAACTGTCTGTTTTTAATTTCAAATATAACAGCTGTTTACTCAATGCCTAATTATGAAAGTATATACGGTACTTATAACAAAGAAAACATGTTTTTATCATCCTACCAATAAATGCGAAAGTTTGAGAGGATGTATTAGGTGTCTTGATGTTTGTAACTCTTGCACGCAAAAACTACTGACCAGATTTGGATGAAATTTAGCACAAAGATAGTTTGTAACCGGGATTAACACATAGAATAGGGTACTTTTATCCCTGTATGATCCCGTGGCACAATTACCGATCCCAACGCGTGCGAAGCCGCGGGCATAAGCTAGTGTTTAATAGAAGTTTGGGTTCAACACTGAAAGTTTGAAATTCAACAGAGTGCTTTTGTTTTGAAATTCATTTAAATATCCCTTTGTATTTTTTTGTTTCATCCGCAAAAATTGTGAGAGCGATTGTGATAGCGATACATGATATAAGTATAATTTACTTGCTGTTGCCCGCGGCTTCGCTCGCGTTTTGGTCGGAAATTATCCCACGGGCACGATGTAAATATAGCCTACGGCACTCGGGGATTGTGTAGCTTCCTATTAGTGAAAGAATTTTCAAAATCGGTTCAGTAGATCCAGAGATACATACAAACTTACAAACAAATTTTACCTCTTTATAATATTAGTATACATTATAATATTAGTATAGTTACAGCAAATAACGAATAATATGTAGCTTTCTGCCAGTGAAAGAATTTTTAGAATTCGATTGTTAGTTCCCCACTTACAAACTTACAAAACTTTACTGTAGAAATGTGCGTCATAACATTTGACGATGGTCCACCTTTTGACCTTTCTGATACATACATGCTGTAGACATGTTTTCTCTCTATTTGTTCATGTGACTCAGTGTTACCAGATACACGGTAATTACCGTAGATGCACGGTATTTTTGACCCAATACACGGTCTACGGTAGTGATTCACTACCGTGTAATTTTCTACGATAATTTTAAATATTACTACCGTGTAATTTAATAAACTAATGAATGCCGATAAAAACTTTAGGTCGAAAATCATACGTAAAACGAAACGCATTCTTAGTTTTTCTCGCTTGGTAATATACCTACTTTTTTGTTTTTTCGTTACTTACTTTTTTTTCTACTTACTTTTTTGTTTTTTCGTAGGTTGTAAATATTATATTTACGTTATTGTTTATTGTCGACAGATAGCTCAGCTAAAGGAGCAAAATGGACAGAAAAAGTTTCGTTTCCTGCCCAGTTTTATGTTAAATATTTTATCCTTACCCCACTCAAATGCTGCCTGTGAAAGGATATTTAGCCAAGTCAACGACATTAAAACGAAGAAAAGAAATAAATTGGTACCAAAAACCCTAAAGGGAAATATACTTGCGCAACAGTCTATTCACCGACATGGAAACAGCTGTGTTGATTTTGTACCTACTAAGAATATGTTGTCAAAAATGACTGCAGCTATAATATGATCAAGAAGTTCTTGTTTTAGATGATTAAGAAAGTGGCTAAGAGGTGGTTTAGATGATTATGAGGTGGTTAATTATATAAGAATACAAATATTGAATATTCATGGTATTTTTTTACACGATAATTTACACGGTATTTTTCAAATGTGTCTACGGTATTTTGAGTCTTAAACACTGTATTTTTAACCCAATAACACGGTAGTAAATTTTATTCATCTGGTAACACTGATGTGACTAAGCATGCTACATGCTATATTTATAACAAAAAAAATCAGTAAAAGCGCAAACGTGCTTATGCACGTGTGTAATATGTATATGTGTGTATACCTAACGGATTAGAGATAAACTTATAAAAGTATTTATGTTTAATAATTTCTAGAAAATTTTAAATAAAAATATGCACTCTGATAACAATGCTTGATAATTAGAAGGTACCTACAGATAAATTATTATCGTTGTCGGAAGCAAAGCCTAAATAAAAATTTTGCGAATAACACAACAAGACCTTTACTTTTTATGTCATTTACCCAAACTAGCTTCGCCCTGTGACAAAATTTCAACTCTCATTTCACCCGCTTAGGGATTGAATTTTCCAAAATAATTTCCTTTAAGCCCGATCCGTCCAGTAGTAGTTTGAGCTTTGCGAATATACAACGTGTAACAGAAAGGGTATAATCATATGGAATACTGTGGTACGGACCATCAAACTGAACTACTTTCTCTATGGGACCACCATCGAAATCGTAAAAAAATAATCAGCTATCCCATAGAAAATTTCAATACCTACTCGACCCAAATGTATGGGACAGGTGATTATTTTTTTACGATTTCGATGGTGGTCCCATAGAGAAAGTTGTTCAGTTTGATGGTCTGTACCACAGTATTCCATATGATTATACCCTTTCTGTTACACGTTGTATTCAGCCAGGACAAACGATTTTATATAAGTAATAGAGCAGCTGTTCCCCGCAACCTTCGTTCTCGTGAATTTATTGTAAAAAATAAAAATATTACTTTGTGAATCGGATTTTGTGAACAATTTCAAGGTCTTTTTATTTTTTTGCACGGATCCCTAATTCTTATTATAAAATAAAAGTTTAGTTAGTCTATAAAACACCAGCTATCTGTCAGTAAAAGTCCTGTTAAAATCGGTCCAGCCGTTTCGAAGATTAACCGGAACAAACAGGCAGACAGAAGTGCTGTTTAGATTTTCATATGCATTCAGTAAAAAGCCGTTATTTTGATATTACAAACAGACACTTCAATTTAATTTATTTTTATAGATGTATATGTGGGAGTGTCAGGATTTGCTCCGCTAGGCTTCCCCATCATGTGGGCAGACGATGGATCTCGTGCTACGAAGACACAGCGATACACTGTTTCTAGCAAAACTAACGAATTACTTGAGATTACAACTTAGCACAATAACACGGGGCACAATGAATCGGGTATAGTTCCAAGAGGTCTTAACTCCGCCGCGATCAGACACTGACTGACTGTCGTCCTGGCTCAGAGTTTACCATCTGGGCTCTGTAAAAGCACGCTGTGGTGTGGGTAGACTTGTAAGTAAGTCGTGTGATGTCACCACCGCGTACTTGCGATTCATTTTAAGCTCGTACCAATGACGTCTCCCACATATAGATAATATGATTAACATGCCTGTATCCTAATTCTCCTAAGTGTTTCACTAAAACAATTTTCTGAAGTATTAATGTGTATGAGGAACACGGTGCAAAGTTCCACATCCCCGATTGGAAAGGGTGGGTCCTCTGACCAGACGGGTGTTGTCTGTCTAAGAGTTCAGTTCTTACACACCGTCCACCTCCTGAGTTCACCTGGGCTCACCTTTGTCCACCTGGGTGATCCTCGGGAAATATTTCGTTCCACCGTCCACCTTGTTATCAAAACTCTTCTCAATTCTGGCTTAACCTGGGGGATAATTTTTAAGTGGGATTTTTATTTCCATCCTAAGTAGATATCGCCAATTTATAAAAAAAAGCAAAAAGTTGAATAGTACTAGAATTAAAAAAATATTCGGAAATGAAGCAACATGAGAAACCAAAACAAGATACCAACAAGCAATACAAATGTCGCAAGAATTATCAACTAATTATTGGAATTAACTATGTACTATGTATGGCATGAGTAAGTTATCTTGATTGTAATAAAGCCACTGTTATACTCTTGGTACGGAAGACAAGTGAAACGAATGACAGCTATTGACACACTGCTTTAATATGTACTTTTAGACACAGCGTGGGCGCAGCCACGCACACATGGATATTGTTCCGTACATACACAACAGTCCCTCCCCCTATTTAACATAAATAGAAAATCACAAAATATTTTAGAAGAACGGCTTATAATCAATCCTGGGTATGTCTCGCAACAGTCTGCTAGAACATCTCGAAGTCTAAGGAGATGGTGAGGACGACAATTTCACCTCATTCCTTTCTCCCTCCCCGTTGTTTGATAACTGAGAACCGCTATGGTCGCTTTGATTTGGGTCGCTATCCAACATTATATCGCCCAAATCCCCAGGTGGAGACATACCTTTATTTAATACTATTTGATTTTTATGTTTTTTGACGTCAGAAGAAGAACTATGGTCTTTAATCAAATATAACACTTTTCCGAGTCTTTTTACCACAGTTCCTTTGCACCACATAAATTTGCTTTTATTCAGATTTTTTTTATACATGACCTCTTCGCCTGGCTTATACACTTGTTTATTATTGCCGCCATGGCACTTAATTTGCGAGCACTGTTTTTGTTTAACATCATCAATTAGTGATGTGAGTGGGGTCGACGTTAATTTTGGCTGCAGCAAATCTAGACGTGTTCTGAGCTTTCGCCCGAACACCAACTCAGCCGGTGAGAAACCCGGCGTGACAGAATGTACTGAATTTCTATAGTCAAACAGATATTTTAAAATTTTTAGCCTACATTCATTCCTGTTGCGTGATCCTAAAACACTTGACGTTATGCCCTTTGGGTCTTCAGAAGCTTACTGCGAGGTTTCGGAAACGTAACGTATCGCGTTAACGTAAACTTCAGTTTGTGCTGAAACTGACCTAGCGACGTCTGGTGACAAAAATGGAAAATACCATCCAATTGCAGTTTACTTTAATGCGATCGAGTAGGTTTACGCAGTGATATCGTGTAGGCTTACGTGTAATACGATCCTACTATTTGCAGGTGGCGTAAACAGTGATACGAGCACAAATACCATCAGAGACGAAGGAGGTTATTTCCCAGCCTTTGTAATTCCCAACCACGATGTCAAAACTTGTATCTTAAAACCACCACACGATGAAAATTTTGAATTCAAACCTCGTGATACAAGCAAATCAACGGAGAAATATGAAGTACTTACGAGCATGGATTGTATGGTAAACATAAATAAATTAGATTCAAACGATGAAGGAATCTGGGTCATGACCTACGATCATGAAAATGCAGCCTCTCGATCCTACAATCTCACTGTCAATATAGCAGGTAAGAATGTAAAGATTTTATAAGCGAAAGATAAAGATTGTACAGCTCATCTCCGTACTACGCCTCACGCCTTCATTCCGTAATTATGCATTTTGTTTAGCCTGCACACATGTGTATTTTTTGTAGTGTTTATTATATTTCTAGGTAGCTGTTTTATTATTATAACCCAAGTACTGTTTATTTTATTTTCTTATTCATGTAAAACTTATTTATTTATGCTGTTTTGGCTTCCGTACGTTTTTTCACGGGTGACCACTGAAAACCAGCGCTGTGCTGTGGGTCCCCCATAGCACAGCATCATGCTGAGTGGTAACCTGCTTGTCGCAGTCACGACGTTCAAGCTACGAACGTCTTTTTTTTTTAATTTATGCTTTGTATGTTTATTGTTATTTTTTTTTTGTGTTTTTATCATTTTGTATGATGCACGTCATGTCCCTGCGACAAATAAATATATTTTCTTTCTTTCTTTCTTTTTACTATATTTAAAATCGTCTTAGTTGTAAAACTACACTAAGAGTATCAACTTATTCATATTCTTATTCTTGATTGCACACAAATTAAAAAATAGACATACAAATTGCAATAATAATATAGCTTATGTACAATGGCGAGCTTAACCCAGAATTGTTTATGCAGAGAAAGAATCTACGCAATTTTTTCGACTATCGAAATCTTTCTCTTGTCTCCTCCAACTGAAAGTCTGGATGTGTTGTGGAAGATATAAATTGCATAATGTAATAAATATATGGGTTTTGATTTAATTTCAAGTTTATTTTCTTCTTTTTAAAGCATTTTAATGAAACTTGTTTTTATTTAAAATTTTGATTATTTTTTTAGTTTTTGCTGGTTTTGTAGCCTTCGCAGCAAAAAACCTTTGAATTGTGTGGTGCATAAAAATAACTAGTCTGCCTTTGGGTGTCCGTCATATTGTATTAATAATGAAGACAATTAGCTAACCATGCATTGTCATCCAAACTAAACCTGTATGCAAAATTTCAGCTCAATCGGTTGGGGGTAAATGTTTTAAACCTACACAAACATGTAACATGCATAAAAAATTTAAGCTTGTAAAAAAAAAGGCCATTATGTATCGCACTTAGGTACTAAAAGTTGCCAAAAACATTTCAGAAACTATAGAAAGCGAAGAAGAAGATGAAGATGCAGGCATAACGTTTCTAAGCACAATCCGCCATGCCACTAGAATCGGACTTTTCATTGATATATCGTTAGACAAACAATCATTTCAAGAAGATTGTTACGTTCGGCCGCCAAATGGTGTACTCACAAGCGCAGCTACGTTTAGAGTGGATAACGTCGTAGTACAAAGAAGCAGCAACTTCGTCTCGTGTAGAATAACTATAGGACCGATGTCTCAAAGTTTCTTAGGAGAATGGAGATTATGTGGCAGCTCTACCAGCAATGGAATGCGATGCCAGCCTGCCAATATCGTTTGGAGTAAGTTTCATATTATTATACGAGTACTATATGTATAAAGCTCGTATTTTTATATTCTCTAAAATGGAAGAGGTCTGTCAGAGCTCATTGTAGATGGCGCGACCATAGCTAGGTCCCAATTTTAAAATTTAAAATGTCTTTAATCGATTATCAACCAATGACGATGCTAAGAACTAGCTACGAGTATATCATTTAATAGGTAAGGGTACTAGAAAGAACTCGAAACTCTTTGTATTCAATTAATGAATTCAATGTAACCAACATTCTTTATGACCTCCACCTCCACCTCACGGCATTTTCTGAGAAACTACGAGTATTTAGCTCCGAAATGGGGTTCACGTTAACCAGAGAACTAAAAGTATACTCGTACATTTTTACACGTTGACTTTATTAAGTGTATAATTTGTAATTAAGTATGTTTTTTTTTTCCACTAATTGTGCACTAATTCCGTATGTATGACTTGCACTTGACCGGTTATTTTCATTATCATCACTGATTAAAAAATCAAGGCACAAGTATAACATATTGTACAGACAAAATGAGAGCATTGACACCGTTAATGAAAAATGAAACTTATTTTAATGTTCTAGATAATGTTAACACTCCGACTGCAACCTGGGGTGTGGCCACACAGAATATGTTTAGTCACCCGGTTCACTTTGGTGGAAGTGTCAATCCTGGAGTAGTTGGGGTTGGCGATGCTGAATCCTGCCACGTTATCACGCCCAATGGCGAAGATCTTGTGATCACAAGTGACGTCAAATATCCTCACATAGAAAGAATTGCTTTCAACCGTGCAACTCTATGTAGCATTAATTTCACCAACATAGATAGCTCCTCGATAGGAGACTGGACAATCTATGGTAAATTCCGTGCATGGACGATTGGTTTGAATGAAGTGCATCTACCATTGAGATTCTTCCTTTACAGTAAGTATTGACATTTAAAGTAAAATTATAAACATATGAAGTTGAAGTTGTTCCTGACAGTAAAACTGTTTCAGATGAGGAGCACCCGTATGAGCAGGCGTATAATGTAACTACATTAGAAGAGGACAGCCATCTCGTTATTTTGGGACGCACCTTGGAAGTCAGTGTAAGAAGTGTTGGACAAGTCGACAACTGTCAATACAGAATGCCTACAGGTCAATCTTATGATTTGAACAATGCCGGCGCTCCGAATGGCGTAGTTATAAATCGTGTGGTCTTGACAACAGCCTGTCAGATTACGTTTAGCCCAATAACTAAGGATATGCTGGGTGAATGGCAGCTTATTGGAAAATTCAGTAATGGTAATCAGTTTACTGAGAGGCGGCAGACGTTCCGTATCATAGAAGAAGGTAAGTTAAATTTTAGAGTTAGATAGAAAACAGTCGAAAGTTCACTAGTCGAAGTTTGCACTTTATCTGCGCGGTTATGTTCGCCAGTCATGTATTCTGGGTCACGTGGACATGGGTCAGGACCGAAATGTATGATCACGCCTGTATTTTCAAACAAAGGAATAGGGAACGTGAGCACTCGTAGTCTCGTACGTAGTCTAGCTGTGGGCTACTGTGGAGCGGCGCGCGGCGGCGATATTTACATGTTTTTTTTTTCGTTTATAGCAAAAATAGCTCAACGGTTTCTTATCGTGTGATTTGTTTAGTAATTAAAAATGAACATATATTTATTTCAAATATTTTGTTCCAGATCCTGCAAATCCCATTTTAGATGACTTTAGAGTTGTTGAAAATTTGACGGAAACGATTTTCACTACGGAATTAGAGGCATCGCATAGAGTGACTATTGCCTCCTCCAGCTCTATTGAAAATGAAAGTTGTCACTTATTGACTCCGAACGGCATGCAATACGCCTTTATAGATGGATTTAATGTTCCTAACGTAGAAATTGTAGAAGGAAATGGCATTGAATGCGGAGTTCAGATCAATGTGGCATCTTTAGACATGCTTGGACAATGGACCCTTATCGCTAGAGCCACCAGGTCGTCTACCCATATCGAAAGAAGGCGGAATTTTACGATCCGAATCGAAGGTAATCCATCATATTTAAATTAATGATAATCCGCTTATCAGGTCACGTCCCAAGATAATAAAGTTAATACAATCTATCGGCCAACGATTACAGATAATAAATTTAAATACAAATCTATTCTTTCAGAAATATCGTCTCTGGGAAATCCAATAACCATAACTGAAGGGGCTGATCTGTATGTGAGTTTACCAAATGCCACGCACATGTATGACACTTGCAAGCTGTATGGACCTAATGATGAACAAGTTACAGAGTTTGAAGTTGATCGGTTTCGGTATAGTTCTTGTGGGTTCACTGTAAGAAATGTCACTGCTGCCCAGCGTGGAATGTGGGCTATTGTGTATGGAAACACAATTACTTACAAAGCGACTGTTCAAGTGAATATTTTAGGTAATGGTTATTTAATAGTTATATTCACATTTTATTGTATAGGTAGAAGTATTCAGACAAACGGTCGCAATTCAGATAAGAGGGTAATATTAGTGGAGAACGGTTCCCATCACACTGTGCAAATATCAATAATTTGAATTCGACAGTCGAAGTGAAGTTTACACTTTCCGCAACATTATTGTCAACAAAACAAACACTTTCTGAATTATGACAATATTCTTCTTTTTTGCATGTCGATGGACTCAAATAATACCCGACCAGTATACAGCCACCTGCTCACCTCTTTTTCTCTCTTCTCTTTTTTGTTTAGATCCAATATAAAGCCCGCTATTAATTGTGCAAACAAAGTTTTGCTACATCAACAACATGTTTTGTTTTGCGAGAGAAAGTCTTGTTGCAGTGATGCTGGCATTATGCTGGATAGATATTCATGAGTTTCATGACAAATAAAAGATACGCAACATTTTTGTTGTGCGAAGCAGCCTGCACCTCAATTGCTTAACGCTCATTCCGAAGAACTTTGAAGGCAATTCGTAATTAAATAGCGTTGTATGTTCGCTTCTTCCTAAAAAACGCAATGAAAGTTGTTGTAATGACAAAATAAATAGCATTGAGAATGTGAGTGAATAATAAATAATAGCTTCCGCTCGTCTTCAGGTTAAGCCGCGCTTTTCTAGGTTGGTCCGTGGATGACCCATAAACCACCCATTGTATACCGAGTTTACTGTGTGCCTCGGAAAGCACGTTAAGCCGTTGCTGGTCCCGGCTGTCATCTGTAGATCTTTGATAGTCGTTACAGATAGTCAGTTGCCCGAAATTCTGACAACCAGTCTTACCAAGGGATATCGTAATGCCCAGTACTAACTGGGTTGTGGAGGTTAGATAGGCAGTCGCTCCATGTAAAATACTGGTATTCAGCTGCATCCGGTTAGACTGGAAGCTGACCCCAACATAGTTGGGAAAAGGCTAGGCAGATGATGATGGTGAGATGGTTAGTCCTAAGATACTGGTATACGGTGGTTATTGATAGTTGATACAACACTTCAGCTGTTCCAAACATTTTCTTCACCTACCCATAATTTCAAGTTCTTTACCTTTTTCTACAGAACTAGTTGAAATCACCGTGGGTAATTGGACATGGACTGAAGGCAATTCCGTGAACGTAACCCTTGGCCCTGAAGATGCAGTGTACTGCAGGGTTTTCGACAGCGAACAAAACCACATTTTCGACGGATTTGGTGCTTGTAGAATTTTGTTGGACAGAGTAACGATGGCTCATAAAGGATGGTGGAGCATAGAAGTTGGCGTTCCTGGCACAGTCATGCTTCGTCGAGACAATTTCTACGTGAATGTAATACCAACAGGTATGTTTCATCATTGAAGGATGAGTTTGGTTTCCTGTTTCTATAATATACTGACTAGCAACGAGCCCCAGCTTCGCACATAACTAACTAATGAAGACAATGTCAAAATTTTCTTTCATACAAACCTTGTCCTGACAAACACAACAAAAAATTAATCAGATAAATTGGTCGAGCCGTCCTTAAGTGGTGTTCTTACATGTGGCAAAGATTTTGTGTTTTCTTTTTAAAAATATTTCGAATAAGCGAATTATGTTTCATTAATGCTTAGAACTATAACAAAATATCACATTTTAAGAAAACGGTGTACGGGAAGAGAAACCGCCTTGACTAGAACCAAAAATTCTAAGTCATGTCACCAAAAGTCTAATAGATTTAAAAGAGTTGTAGAGCGAACTTGGGGATCATTTTCATACAAAAATTTTGATCCCGAAAAGTATTGATTTTGACACACGAATCTATGAAACGACGACACACTAAACGTAGACAGAACGACTTGTTACTAAGTAGTAACAAATAATGGATTACAATTTTCTTTGTCTTGTCCCGTCTTTCGCTCGTAAGTAAATTATTTTAATGTCATTGCGAAAAATTAATGGAGAAATTACGGCCTTCTTTCTCTCTTGTGAGACTGAGAAGACAGAATTGTATATCTGTAAAGGAACCTTGTGTTCCTTGTGTCCTAGCAGGGGAAGCTTCTGATGCGAGAGCAGAGGACCTTTCATAGAGGCAATGCGTCATTACATAGCCTCTACGAAAGGTCATGCATTCATAATCAGCCTATAATGTTCCCAGTGTTGGGAGCCCCAACGCGGAATGGAAATGGGAATGGGCCACAACGCGGGTTGGTAGATGTCATATGTCTTCGAATTTTTGTTTTTACTCACGAGGTTTTCCTTCACCGTTTTTGAGAGCAGTAGTGATGACATAAATTACACAAAGTAATGTGCCTGCCTGGGTTCGAACCCACGACTTACTGTTCGTAAGTCGGGGCCGCCACCACTGGGCCACCGCTGCTCTCCGTAGAGGCGATGCTTTGAAGCATATTTATGAAGAGTCATATTAGCCTCAAAGCATCGCTTCTCCTACTTTTCAGACTAACTGAGTCATAGTGATGATGACCTCAACTTATTCCAGACAATAGGCCAGTGGTCACCACAGAAGTGGCGAGGAATGGTTCATCTGTACTGTTGACGTGTTCCGTCCCCGCGGAAAATGAGATCGAAGCCTGCCTGTTCCGGGATCCAAGGGGCAATGCTCTCATAGCCAGTCACGGGGTGGGGCAGGACGGATACACCGGGGTCGGCTTACGGTTAGTACTTAGATCTGTCAATTGTAGGCTGTGGGCGGAGACAGTTATCTATACTAATATAACAAAGAGTTAAAGTTTATATGTAGGCGGAAATCTTTGGAACTGCTCATCCGATTCCGAAAATTCTCTCACAAATGGGAAGCTACAATGTTGCCGAGTGCTATAGGCTATAATATTTAAAACATTCCTGTGGGGAAAATTTCCGATCATACATAGCAAGCGATGCCATGATAAAGAAGCTAATTACTGAGATAATACGTTTTGGTTTGTCTTGCAGTTACGAATCCGATTCTGAAAGCCACGACTGCACTCTCCGACTCCTGACGCCTTCTGCTGAGCACACTGGCATTTGGCGCTGTGCCGTTGACACCGCGAGCGGCACCAGCTACGGTTTCCTCACCTTATCCATGGATGGGATTAATTATAATAACTATATCGGTAAGTTTACTTACTGTAAATATGAAAATAAAAATTTCAGTACAGTAAGTATCTATTTTAATAGCGTGGATGATGATGCCTTCTCGACAATTTTGCCTCAACAGCATCTTCAGAGCAGTTTTATCTAGCTGAAGGGATATTACCTACTTTAATAATAGTTTGTACAACTGATATTTTTAATCAACAATGATCAATGTTACCGATAAATGAACTAGGCTAGACTTTATGTACTAAGTACTGCTGGAGTAGATTTTTTAAAGTCATGCAGCTGTTTAGTATAGTCATGTCTATCTCACATTCATATTAGAAACTAGCTTCACTCAGCTTGTAATAAATTCAATCATGATTCGAAAGACACGTGGCGCCATCTATTATCATAAGAATGTTATTGTTGTTTTCCTCGGGAACAGTACTTTTTTTCGGGTTGAAAGGTACCTACCCTATGTCCGTTTCTGTACAAATTTAATTGGTTCAGTGGTGTAGGCGCGAAAAGGTAACAAACAAACTTATTTTCGCATTTATAATATTAGTTAAGATTAGGATAGTTATGACTAAATATGATGCGAAAGTTATTCAGTCTGTCTGTAACCTCTACACGCGTTAACGGCTGAACGCAATTGGGATCTGGGACACGCGAATAGTTCGTGACTTGGTGGCCTACCATGACGTCTTTAGGCAGGAGTAATTCTGTGTTTTCTCTTTTTTGTAACTTTTTTAAATATTATTGTGTGTGTGTGCCTGATGTACTGACGTCGAATAAACATTTTTCTTTCTTTCTTTCTTTTAATTCCAGTGTGGGAAAGAGATGGCGCTAGACGATCTGTATAGCTCTGTCTTTGTCCCACACTGGAATTACACCTACTTTAAGGGCGCGTTCCCACTATGTCGTGACGATTTATTTATCGTTGGATAATATTATGGAAAAGTCATGGGCGACAGTTAATCGTGTCGTCCTATATGTGAACACCTCCATTTAAATAAACAAGCCACGACGCTTTAAACAACACGATAATCTGCCGTCACGACATAGTGGGAACGTGCCCTAAGACCTCATAGTAACCCCCCTGGGCTTGGAACCGGGATACTTTTAACCCCGGTAGTTGGTACGTTACCGTGGGATAAATTCCGACGTCCAGGCTGGCGCGGTCTTACACTTGATGCTAAAATAACATAATCCTATCTTTAATTATAGTTTTTGTACAAATGACCGTATTCCATGAATTAAAAATACCTTTAATTTTTTTTTCCAGAGCCGCTATTGGTACCCTCGTCTGTTTCGTATTCGGGAACAGAAGGCAAAGCCGAGACGATGTCTTGCTCCATAGACGCCGCTGTTCGCTACTGCTACTTCAGGGCACCGAACGGAACTATCTTCAACGTTGGACCATGTGAGTCACCCTAAAACAAATTGTGACCCTTGTAGAACTCACTCATGAAACATAAAATGCAGCGAACACTCCCGCAAAACTATGTAAACTAGCACACAAAATGCAACCAAACATAATATCTACATAATTTCGACACGTATTTCGCCTCTCCACACGGTACTCCCAGGAGACGTTGAGTCGCCGCATCTATTGCCTAAATGTATATGCGGGGGAAGCGCCAGGGCATCCCTGAAATTTAAATGTTCTTAAGTTTTTTGCAATTTGCAGATCAGTGCGAGGTTGCATCTTGATTAGAATATGATTCGCGACCGTAACAAATATGGCTTAACAGAGTTATAATCATTAGAATCATAAATCCAACCCTCTAGGTTCATTTAACCCCATTGCATTACTTCTTCATGAAATAGTCAATGAATTTTTAATGGGATTAAATGAAGGTTGTATTGATGATTTAATTATTTACAATTCTGTAACTACATACGGGTTACGGTCGCGAACGTATTCTAATCAACCCGACACTGACCTGCAAATTGCAAAAAACGTAAGAATTTTTTATTTCGCGGGTTACCTTGGCGCATTCACCTTAACTAAAATAAATATCCTACACAACATTTTAATGTCATAGATAGATAAATCTAAAACAATCCTCCTTATTTTTTTCTCAGCAATCTCATCGGAAGACTATGAGTACATCGGCAACAGTCTCGACGCGGGTGAATGTGGCATCAGATTCAACAATCTCTGGCTTAATGACAGTGGTGTTTGGAGCTGCAATGTAGGACTAGTCGGCGAACCTGAAGAACGGAGAAGCTCCTTCGATGTTAACATCTACGGTAAATAAAGCTATAGGTCCAAACTCGAAGCATCCAACGTACATTAATAAGCACTACGTCAGATCAGTCGCCGCACACGAGGAGCTCGTGACTATTGCCTCGCGCCTCGGAAAGCACTTTAAGCCGTTGGTCCAGGGTATCGTTTAAAGATCTTTGACAGTTGATACAGAAAGCCTGACAACCAGTCTTACCAAGGGCTATCGTATTACCGAGTAGCTCCAAGAAAAATGCTGGTCTAGCTGCATCCAGAAGCCTACACCAACATAGTTAAGTTAGGAAAAAGCTAGGCAGATGATGGGATCAGCTTCGCCACATTTCTCCTAGCGAAAGCGATACTGGTATGCCGTGTTTACAAGTGTGCGTTGCGTTTCATTGATACCGAACGGCTCGAGTTGAAGCATGCATTCGAAATCGTCTATGCTATAGCTAGAAAACAAAGAGCTTCGAAAAGTTGGTGGCTTCTAAACCACATTACTCGAATGTGTCCTAAACAGCCCGCTGTCTAGGCAACGCTTGCTGAGTTCGATCCATGGGTGATCATCCATAGCATGGGCTCCATGAAAAGTACGTTAGGCTGTTTTTAAATTAGTGACGGGTAACCAGAAGTCCTTAGGTCTGGCAAACAGTCACGCTGAGAAGTATCGTTTCTGGAGATCGGGTAGTCAGTCGCTCCTTCAGTAGCCTGCTGTAGCTGCAGTAGCCCTGATTCAGCTGTGTCAGGTTAGATTGGAAACCGACCCCCGACCGAATATAGTTGGGAAAGGTACAGGCAGATCATGATAATTCCATTCCATGCGTTTTTTTTCTGTTTCAGAGCGCATACGGATATATCACGGATGGCAGGGTAGTTCTGTGAGTCTGCGTTTGGCAATTGGAGACGCGCCGAGGCTGGAATATTGCAGATTTGTACGCATCGATGGACTAGGTGAGCACTGGAGACAACTTTGACCGTTTGTCGTCCGTAGAACAGAAAATCGTCAAACCCAGAAAGGCCAACGACCAAAATATATGGAGCGATGATGCCTTTTGATTTTTTGCCACTAATGAAACTACATACATATACTCGTAGGAGAAAATAAAATAACAAACGAAATTTTGTATAACACAAAAGTCAGTCCGGTCTGAGTTAAATTAGTTAAAACAGGCTGATTTTTACACCAATTTAGGTCATTAGCTTTTGAATACACAACCACTTGTAAATCAGTCAAATATCATTATGTTAAACTGTATTAATTCTTCACACTGCTCTACTAATCGTCATGTCATGAGTCAGACAGGTCCCACACAGGTTTCACACAGTCCATCCATCGTTTCTTTGGTCCCCTACCCTTATATCCATCTTCACACGACATTTATCTCATTCCTCCGCATCATTCCGCAAATAAACATGACAATTTAAAATCAATGTTCAATTATCTGTTTGTCACAGCTTTCATGTCTGACAACGTGCCTTTTGAGTATGAATTGGACTCATACGAAATGTCCTTCGGTGCGTGTGCCCTCACCATTTTGAACCCTTATTCTGAAGACCTGCGCCCCTGGACGGTGTTCGCCAAGGCCGTTGCAACAGACGGGGAGATGTCCATGACTTCCAGTTTCAATTGTCCACCACCGCAGTATATGGTTGGACCGTCACGTAAGTATATTAGCTATTGCATTGTAAATCACAGGTGAAATAAAAGCGTTTAAAAATAAAAAGTATATTCGCTAATACTGATACTGTTAGCCTGCGTCATCCCACAGCTGGGCAAAGGCCTCTACTCATGATTCCAGTTGTTTCTATCCAGGGCTAATGTGGACCTCTGGTCGTTGGTTTTGTCCCGCTCGTCCCGCCTTATTAGTTAATACACTAGAAAATTATGAAGATGTCATTTTGACCTTATGTCAGCCTAATTTCACAAAATGACATTTTAATAAGTTGAGACAATTCATTGGCTTGACCTAGGTACTAAACAATTGCAAAAACATATTTGCATTTAAAAAAATGTGATTAAGTAATATTAAACAAAATATGTACTTATATATATAATATATATAACGTATATGTATATTATTTTCTCCGTCTGATTTAGGTAAATGAAAACTTTTACCACAGCATAGTGATTGGAATCGCTAAGTCATGGCTACCCATTATAATTTTGTGCAGGCATTCCTTACTCATTATTTTTAATTACATAATTTCTGCCGAGTAGAATCAGACCAGCTGGGCTATTGCGTGTCTCTGTTGACAGATCATAGTGATCATCACTTGGAGAGTTTTGATATACAATGACAGTTTTGCACGGGTAGCGTCAGTTGAAACCAACAAGAACGGTCATTTTATATCAAAACTCGCCAAGTGATGATCACACGTGAAACTGTCAACAGAGATACGCAATAGCCCTGCAGGGCTCGTTCAATTAAGTTTATTAGACATCGGTTCTAAGTTTGAGTTTTAGTTTGAATCATCAGAAGTTTAATTTAATTTTCCAAAAACCTCTTTTTCAGTGCTCATGGGAATTATGCTTTGGACATTCTTCGTCATCTTCGGTATAGTGCTGATCGTAGCCGCTGTGTCTCTCATCCCTAAAAAGAACCGCGAGTGGACGTACAGGAGAGCCTCCAGCATTAGGAACAGTTTCAGAAAACAACCCCTTCCGGTAAACACCGATACTACAATGATGTACTAACCGACTTGCCGCCAAAACTTTAATGGGACCGAGAATATGAAAATGAGAAAAAGTAATAAAACTCGGAATTTAAGTTTCTCGTAAGTATTTTGGCTTAAATCGGGATGAAAAGAAAATTTGAACAAAGATTTAAATTGGTCGCTCGAAACTTTTTTTACGTTTAAACGTTTACACTGAGAGGAGCACATCCCGCTTGGAAAGATAGATACAAGTTTCAGAATGAGTGAGCGAGACAATACTATTTGTTCATTTTTTGACGCGGTAAGGTGAATCTAGCGATTTAAATCTTTTGTTTTGAATGGAAGTCGATTTTTTTGTCGTGTACCTAATAAATAACTACGTAACATGAATGTGGCTTAAAAGTTTTAATATACATAACTGAATGTTGTCAAACCCTATTTAAACTCTAAAGCTCCAAATAAAATTTTCTTTTGAATAAATACTATGCTCACCTATTAGCAAAAGTGTTACCTGAGAATTTTCTATTTTTTGTAAATAAAGTTATTTTAGACATAAATTGTTCTTGTTTTCTTTACGCAAATACTTGAGTTGCAAATGTACATATTATATTCGTACTAATAATCATCATCATCACCACTCTCCTGCCCTTATCCTTGTTTATTTTGGGTCGGCGCAGCATGTCTTCTTCTTCCATACTTCTCTATTACTCGTCATCTCAGCAATTACCTCCTTTGTAGCCATATCATCCTTCACACAGTCCATCCATGACTTCTTTGGTCTTCCTCTTCTCTTATAGCCATCCACATTCATTTACTCAACATTTTCCTTATTCCTCTGCATCACATGTTTATACCACGATAACCGATTACCTCACAACTTTTCAGTCACCGGCACCCAATGAGGTTAACATCATTGCCGGCACCACTTTCAGACTTCCTCTTATGTAACTACTCATTGATCTCATTGCTTATTTTATCCATTCGCGTTACACCACACATCCCTCATAACATTCTCATCTCAGCCACATGCAATTGCTTATCATTAACAATAATAGTAGTTAACCGGAGATTTGTTGTGAAGGACGGCACGGTTGACATATGTCGGGCATGCCACCGTCCAGGTGAATCAATCCGTCACATTATCTCCGGGTGTTCTCGTTTGGCTAACGGAGAGTACTTGCATAGACACAACCTTGTAGCCAGAATTATCCATCAGCAACTTGCTCTAAAATACAGCCTTGTGGAATCGGAAGTACCGTACTATAAGTATGTGCCCGACCCAGTTCTCGAAAATGGCAATATCACATTGTACTGGGACCAATCCATCATCACTGACAGGACTATTTTAGCCAATAAGCCTGATATAGTGGTGGTGGATCGATCAGACCGGTGCGCAATGATTGATGACATAACGGTCCCGCATGATGAGAACCTCGTCGCCGAAAAGCCGAGAAAGATAAGCAAATAAAATATCTTGACTTGACACCACGTTTCTCACCTTGACTTGGGTGCGCTTTTTCGAGCTCCATAGCACTAAAACTAGACAGAAAAACCCATACTTAAGCGGTTTAAGTACTATAGCCTCTAGAGAGTTCTACTATAAACTTCCTGGCTCTTTGTTACCAAATCCAATCTATTATACTCGTCGAAATTAAGTAAATGTGGCCAAACTCGAGCAGTTTAATAGTAGCCACCGAAGAGTTCCACTATCCACCTCTTGACTTCATCATCAGATCAACTCTATGATACCAAATTACAGTTTCGTACTGCTTATATAAGGTGTATCTATTCATACACGAAATCTTTTTAGGGGTCATTGTACTCATCATTATGAACAACTTTCACTATGGGACCAACCCCGAAATCGCGTAAAAAAAAATCAGCTTTTCAGTACATTTTGACGAGTTAATGCGATCGTATTATAGGGAACAGCTGTTTTTTTCTTCGCGATTTCGAGGTTGGTCCCATATTAAAAGTTGTTCATAATGATGAGTACAATGACCCCTTAAGAGATTTCGTGTATGAATAGATAGACCCTATATAGATAAGTACATACAAAGTTTCATCTCGATACGACAATTTACAAGTTGGTTAGACTTAACTTCCAAGACTTGATTACATCGTTTGTTACAACTAAACTCTGTAAAGACACATCAACATTATCACTTGAGTGCATCTATGGTCCTAGTCCTAGCTTACGAAAGTCTAATTACACTAAACGCGCTCCCTTTTCAGCCCATTCGCCTTTTATTTAACAACCAAAGGTTGCCAGCTTTTGACCTAACCCCCCACCCAGCTCAAAGGTTGAGACAAAAGCCGATTTGTGAAGGTTTTGTTTACTATAAGTGAAATAGAGATGCAACTGTTGTTCTTCAAAGAATCTAAAATGCAAGATCTCATAAAAGGCAGCACCTCGGATTGATTAGATTTTCTTTACATTGTTTAACTTTTTATCTTTTTTTACATTTTTTGTGTAGTAAGCAACGACCTATTGTCGGGCCTATGCTGTCCCCCCATACTTAAGTACTAATGCTGTAACATGATAATATTGTAACACCAAATGATTTGAAAAGAGTAACCATGGAGTTTCTTGCCGGTTCTTCTCCATAGGAAACGACCAACCCGAACCGTGCACCTTTTTGCCGATGTTTTATAAGTGCCCTAGGCCTATGTGAAATAAAAATATTTTGATTTGATTTGATTTGACATATCCAATATTTTTCGATACTTAATCGATAAAAACCCAACCCTCAAAGTTCATTTAATTTCATTGAATGACGTTTTCATGAAATAGTTACAGAATAGGGTTAAATGAACTTTGAGGGTTGTATTGATGATTTTATTGATTATAATTCTGTAGCTACATACGTGTTATTGTTGCGATTCGTATTTTCATCAACATACAACTTGACACTAACCTGAAAATTGCAAAAAACGTAAGAAAGTTTACTTAGTTTACCTTATGAAATTATTTTGGTGGGGTTGACCTTTGTCTGCACCACTCTATAACAGGTTTTATAAAACAGCGCCATCTGTTGCCTAATCAATGGACTTTGTGTTAGTCGATTACAATAAATACACAACAAACAAGTTCTACTCGACAACATCAGGTTAAGTTGCGGCAAGTTTTTCTCGTGCACCCACAGATGCCGCTTATTCAGAAAAATTTTGAAAGAGGCTTTTCTAAATTATTATATGAAATGAATTTCTGCTTCTGTCTGAGCTAAGGTCCTCTCTAAACTTTACTAATGAAATGATAAACCGAGTACAGATAGTTGCTGTCATAGATATAATAAACATACTCTTCGGGTACGGAACCTTAAAAATCACACCTTTCTTACAAACAAGATGAGCGGAAAAGGTTTTGAAGTTGAACAGACTTGATAACAGGGGCGTCGCTACCGCCGTATCAGCCGTATCAATGATACGGAGCCCCCGAGTAGTAGGGGCTTCGATGTGTAGAGGAAAAAAATCACAAAGTCTTCCAATAACCCTATTGTTATTGATATGAGGCCCGTTATGATTAAATACCTAATGAATATTTAACATGTCGCAGTCTAGAATGCTTCAAAATTTCGACTTGACGAAGACTTTACTCGTCGCGGTCCAGAAAGCTAGAATTTTTCGAGCTCGCTTTTCTGGAATTTCGATGAATGTGTGCTTTATCTGTTCTATTATTATCTGTGCGAGCCATGATCGTAGTTGTTACTAAATTTTCTATCCCAGTTTGCTCGCTTTTACATTATCTTAGCAAAATCAATGACAGCTTAAGCGATGCAAGTCGGCATGCTATTTTAATATACATTTTTTGGTGTTCGCCGCACTCGGTTTCGTAGGGCCCCAAACAATTTTGATACAGGGCCCTATTAGGCCTAGTTACGCCACTGCTTGATAATCAGTCTGTTGTTGGCTGAATAACAAGTCTGTTCAACTTCAAAACCACTGCTGGACATAGGCCTCTCGGCAACTTTCATCCAGTTGTTACCAGACAGACACCGTGCGAAGATCGCCGCCCCACCGAGCCTGAGGGCGTCCCACCTTACGCTCGGCGATTAGCGGTCTTCACTCAAGAACACGTCTACCCCAACGGTTATATGCTCTTTGGCTAATATGACCGGCCCATTGCCACTTCAGCTTACTTATTCTGTGAGCTATGTCGACAAGTCTGGTTGTCTGTCGGATCAGCTCGTCCCAAAAATTAAAAAGATCGAAAAGGGGATCTAGTAATGCAGGGCACTGACTGAACTAATATATTACTGCGATTAGACAACTTGTACTAAATGTTTTTCATAATGTAAGATATTTGGTACATTTATTCCTATAGGGTACCAGACTCCATACATTTACTGATATAATACAATGTTAAGTTCTAAAGTCAGATTGAAGTCGTGAATAGAGGCTGGAAGCCTGTTGACAGAGCTAAAAGAGCAGGTCTAAATGAAGTGCGATTGATATTGCAAAAGGGAGAGAGGGGTTCAGATGGGTGACCATTCATAACATAGGTAACGAATCCAGCTCTATGTGCCGCATGTCCCTGTCTGTAAAAAAGCATCAGTTACCAATTTCAAAAGAAATCTTGGTTTTAAAAATAATTGAAAAAATAGGAAATTTTCAATAAATACTTGAAATGTGCATTACATCGACAACAATGAACAAAGAGACCAAATTGGCGTTAAATGGATGCAAGCAGGGCACACTATTACGCCACAATATGAATACGTCGAATTATTAATAAACGAAAAAAAAAAACAAAGAAGCGAGCGGTAAAAAAAGTCCCATGAAAATCCGAGCACTATTTAGTTTATAGTATAAACTTCATTCCACCTTTGTATAATAGAGATGATACCTGATGAAAAAAATATGATTCTATTTAGTCCGTCAGTTAGATTATCGAAAATTATTGGATAATATAATATGTATTTTTTGTTTTATCAAATCAAAAAAAAAATACGAAGATAAAACGCATCAAATATAATAATACGAAGTGGGGGCGTGTGAAGTCACTTCTCTGTAGAAAGTGTACATACAAGTGACGTCACGGGAGTTTTCGACGACTGTATCGTCTTCTTTTTTTGTTTACGTGAAAAAAGAAAAAATACGTATCCAAAAATTTTTGGAAATCTATCTGACGGACAAATTTTTTTTTAAGTCATCACCCTCCTTATTGCACTCGACTATAAACAGTGTAGACATTTTTTAGGGTTTCGTAGCTAAATGCCAAAAAACGGAACCCTTACAGATTCGCCATGTCTGTCTGTCTATTGCCTGTCTGTCTGTCTGTCCGTGTATGTCACAGCCACTTTATACCGACACTATTAGGACTACACAGTTGAAACTTAGTAGGTAGATTTTTATACAAAAAAAAAAAAAAAAGATTAAGGGGCTTCCCTTAAATGGAACTGAAACTGAAAAATATTTTTTTCATCAAACCTATACGTGCGGGGTGTCTATAGATAGGTCTTTAAAATTACATTGATTTTTCTATTACCATTTTCTCTCAAAGTCAATCGTTTGAAAGATAAACACTTCCAAAGTGGTAAAATGTGTGCCCCCCCCTGTAATTTCTAAAGTATGAGGAGGAAATTTCTGAAAAAATGTAGGATTGTAGAACGTAGAAAAAACTTTCAACCAAAACTGGTTTCAATAAGATTTGATGTTTAGTTTTTGAGATAAGGGACTTTTTCAGCAAACTGCAGCAGTAACTTTGTTTTTCATTAACATACTATGATAAACAAATTTAGTTTTGGTGTTGAATTTAAAACAATACAACATACGAATGAGCCTTCAAAATGTTTTTATTATATTGTTTGGTGGTACGGAACCCTATGTGCGTGTGAGTAAGACTCGCACTTGGCCGGCTTTTTATGTTTTCAATCTTATGATGTACTGTGTTGTAGGATACCAACAGATGTGTATGTACTATTTGACTACAGTTAACAATAGACACTACGTGGAGTGGTTGTTCCCTGAGGGAAGCCGGTAGGGAGTAATCGGATTCTTAGGTACCTTCGGGTCTGCTACACGTACAGCCTACCTACTTGTTCAATCGATATTTTTCCTGTACGATAAGATAATGATGATTAGTCAGAAGTTTTTGATTATCACACTTTTTTTTGTTTAATTCTAGTCTTATTTAGTCGGTGGTTACACAACTACAGAGTTAGGTGATACAAATTACAAAATGTGGAAAATTCTAGTTTTATTTTTAGTTTTTGTCTTTGTTGGTGTTAAAGGTAAGACTTTATTTAATTACTATTACGAATTGATGTTGTTTAATCAGCACAAAAAATCCGCTTCAATCTCGGTATTCGATTGCTAATGATTAATTAGCTATTGCAAAAAATGACGAAAATTACGCGTCGTACGAGTACTCTGGGGTTTGCGCGTTCATTTTTGACAGCTGGGTACATTGGATTAGGGTGCAGTTAGTCTTTTATACCTTCATCAGTTTTCAAATGATTTATGTCCTAAAGTTGACGAAAATAAAAGACATTGACTTTACTTACGGCACAACGTTTTATTTCAAATTCGCTTGTTTGTAAACCTAAAAGGCTACATCTCTATGTTCGTCCCACTTAATTCTGGATTCATTAAAGGAATAGGTGTTTACGCAGTATTTTTTTTCAAATTTGTCCTACTTACCAACGTTTCAATAAAGAAAGATAAGATTAATTGTATCATGACAAACAAAGCAATCGGTACCTAATGATTCAAATCACGATAAAAAACTTGTCAGCCAGACATGCCCGAACAATTTGCAACACCTGGCCAAAAAACAATTCGGCAACCAATGGATGGACAGGATTCTTTTCAGCAGTCATTTCTGTCCGGCGGACAAATCGTATGTCGTCTTCTCAAAGCCTTATTCATGCGGGACGTGAGAGGGAAAGAGCCTCACGTCCCAGCCGCCGCTGCAGACGCTCTGGGCGTCGGGGGCCACGTGGTGGCTCCCGGCCACCGTAGGCGCGGGCCTGTGGACGGTGAGCTGTAGGCTAGCTCGCCGTCCGTCCGTGTTATGACGACAAGCCGTGTAGACGGCGCGTTCGTGTTCCACGCACGCCTCAAAGTTATGTCAGTAAAGTGAAGGGGTCCGAAAGGACCGATGCCTGCCAGGGTTGCGGGACTATTCGAAAGAGATACCGAGGCCCTGGAACAAAAAGGGCAAAAGAAGGAACATGGATGGGTTTTAGTCTGTACAAGTCTGACACTCCCTTCCACTCCGCCCAGAATGGGAGGGGTCATTTGGTGAAATCCCACCCGAAAAAAAAAGGACTGGTTCATCCATCTCCTCGTTGGATCTAGTGGTCGCAAGCGCTTCTGCTGTATAAGGGTTGGGATCGACACCCAGGTCGGCAAAAGTAATATTGGTATTTTAACAGACCCGTGTGTGTATTTGTGTCCGCCCCTGTTTAATGGAACTTCACCATAACTTATGATGAATGGCTGTACGATAGCTCCAACTCTGATAAACCCTTGCAAGATTGCGCATATGTCACGTCATCCATTTCCACAATTTCTTTCTAGTGCTAATAATAACAACCGATTCGTTCTGTTCCCAGAATCAAACGCAACGACCATAGATCGTTTAGTATGGACTGCGGGCAGTGCGGTAAATGTTACCTTTGGACCTGAAGATGCGTTGTACTGCAGGCTGAAGGATAACAAGGGCACAACTGTTTTCGACGGATTTGGTCCGTGCAGGGTTGTGCTGGACAGAGTGACCATGGAACATAGAGGATCTTGGGAGCTATTTGTCGGCGCTCCTGGCACAATTATCGTTCGTAGTAGCTGGGTGGACGTAGACGTGGTAGCAGCTGGTATAGAACAATATTTTACCATTTTCTGTTTGAAAAAATTAAAATGTTTTTTACATCGAATGCTTTACAGTACTGACTAAACAGTTTTTTTGACTTGAGTGGAATATCTTGAAACCTATAAGAATTATCTTCTTCGTGTTAAGAACTAAAAAGTTTTAGTCCTGTGACCTCGATTCATTCCAGTGGTCTCCACTCCAGTTGTTTCAACCAGCGTGTTTACTACCTGGTCAACCGTGATACTGAGTTGTTCCGTGCCCGAAGAGAACCAGATCGAAAGCTGCACTTTCCTCAACCCTAACGGTAAAGTTTTCATCGCCAGCCCTGGGGTGAACCAGGATGGCTACGAGAATCAGGCCACACGGTTAGTGTCCATATTCATAAATTGTACAGATGGAGGCAAAAGTTATAGGAGGAGTACTACTATTCCAAGAAAAAAAAGGTCAAAACATGATGATGAATACAGTATAAGAAATAATTGATGCTGAAGATAGAAAGAAACTCCTCATTCTGGAAACTTGAAGCCAAATAATACCAAGCAATGTTTTAGGATGATGATAGTGGAAGTTGAAAAAGTAGTTTTTTTTTATTTATTTTTTATTAAAACTTTATGCACATAATGTACAAAGGCGGACTTAATGCCTTGGGCATTTTCTACCAGTCTACCTTAGGGTGATGCAGAGACAAAACAGTAGATGCAATAGTATAGAAAATTGCGAAGACAAAATAAATAAATACATATATACGTAAATACAAACAAAATATACAAAGTAAAGAAAGATAAAATAAAAAACAACATAGATGGAGAAAAACGACAAATTATTTGTGTGACGAGTCTGCCAACTTCTTATGAATTCTAGTTTATAATGTTGTTTCGTGTTAAACTCAGTATATTATGTATTGTGATACAAATGTGGTTGTGGGCTTGTGGCCCAGTTACAGCTACATCTGCTGTGCTTTTATTCTCTCAACAACGTCGGGTAATATTGTTTTTTCTTACAGTTACGAGTCGTACGCTGAAGACAACATCTGCAAACTGACCCTCCTGATGCCTAGCTTGGAGAACGAGGGCATATGGCGATGTGCCGTCAACACTATGTGGGGCACCAGTCATGGCTTCCTCGACGGCACCTCCTTCCTCGATTCTAACGATTCTTCTCACAACTGTAGGTTCACCACATCTTTTTATTTTATAAAGTCTCTTTAATTAAAAACAAAGCAATATTTATCTTATCGCTAAGTAGTTTAATTTTTATTATCTATTGTCGATAGTAAGACAATGGATGCGTTATACTGACTGTTATCTTGTTTTCTACTCAATCACTAACTTCATGATTACTTCTATCAACTTGTTAGTTCGGGAAATATTCGGGATCATCTTTCGTAGTTATCCCTAATGTGTCATCGTCATGAAATAGCTTTGTGGATGGACATGGTGGGTCTGATAACGTGACTGGTGCGGCTTCATTGCTCTGCGTCATCCTTTTAGTCAAGCCTTCTTATTGCATGTTTTATGTCTATCTTATTCGGTGGTTTCTCTTTAACAGTTTAAGGTGGAAGCATCAGGGTTGCCCGCGAAATTCAAATTTTCTTACTTTTTTTGCAATTTGCAGGTCAGTTTCAGGTTGTATGTTGCTAAAAAATGAGTCGCGCTAGTAACACGTATGTAGTTACAGAATTATAATCATTAAAATCATCAATACAACCCTCTAAGTTCATTTAAATTTCGCGGGCTGCCCTGACGCTTCTACCTTAAGCTGTACTACTAAAACCAAAGTGATACAAAAACTATTTTTACCAGCACCAGCTGTGCCGTTACTGAAAACCAAATATAATGGCATTTCGGGCACGGAAGGCGACGCCGTTACGATGTCTTGCTCCATTGGCGCCGCTGTTCGGTACTGCTACTTCAGGTCGCCGAACGGAACTGTCTTCAACGTTGGACCGTGTGAGTATCACACCTTTAATGTAAGCCTAGTGTTTGTAACGCGGGTCGAAAACTAGTATACTACGTTATTCATTGATGGCAACGATTGCTAAGCGTGGACAACACAACAAGCCTCGTGCTCTTTCTAACCTATGGCGCCCAAAGCTTGTCAACTGAATGCAAACTTTAGATTAACCAACGATTCGTTGCGCCCAGTATACTTCTACATTAGAAGCAGACTGCGTCATATCACAGTCACTGGGAGCTTGGAGAACACATGGATATTGAGGCTGACCGTGCTAATATGATGTGTTTGCAGGGCAGTGGCAAAATATGGAGTGTTTTGGTAGGAGTTTGGTAGTATCTTTGCCCAGCATCGAGCCATAATATAAAATGCACAAAAATAACGGCCCTTTTTTGCAGCAACCTCATCAGCAGACTATGAGTACGTCGGCAACGGTTTCGACGCTGGAGAATGCGGCATCAGGTTCAAAAACATCTGGACATCGGCCCAAGGCCAGTGGACCTGCAATGTAGGACTGAAAAGTACATCCTATTTCGAGGAAAAGAGAGATTTCTTTCATGTTTACGTCAACGGTAAGAATTAGATTATTATGCTAACACCAAGTACCGACTAGCTGGGAGAATAAGTAATAAGTAATGGTATTTTTTTGGCTTTGTATAGGACACTGTTTATTCTGTTGCAGAGCGTTTGATGGTGTATCACCGCTGGGAGGGCAGCTCCGTGGTGGTTCGCTTGCGCATATCGACTGGACCCGAGCTAGAATACTGTAGATTTGTGCGAAGCGACGGAGTTGGTAAGCAAAAAGAAATGCAGACTACTGTTCTATCATTGTCCTTTTGATACGGAGGGACACCAAGGGGACTTATGTCTAAAATCAATTGTTTGATTCAGGTTTTGTCTCCGAACACGCGACTTACCCGTACGATTTCGACGTGAATCAGGTATACGGAACCTGTACCCTCTACATTAAGAGTCCCATAACCGAAGACCTGCGACCTTGGACAGTGGTAGCCAAGGTCAGCGGAGAAGACGAGGAGCTGTCTGTGACTACCAGTATAGAACCTCGATCGCATTCCATGCGTGGGATCTCCAGTAAGTATTCGGTTTGAATTATCGACTGCGTGTTGGAGTTATGTTTAGAGAGCACAATCAAAGAATATTCATGATAACACACTGCTATACATAGTGAATCAATTTGTCAGACTTAGGTACATGATCAATCCAAAGTTAAATGATTTCTTTATTTCCAGGGAATGCTTCAACCCTCCTTTGGTGTCTCTTCGGCAGCATTTTCGTATTTCTCATTGTCGCGTCTTTCTTGCCCAAGAAGAACCGCGAGTGGACACACCAGAGAGCTGCCCGAATTAGGAACAGCTTCAGGAGGCAGCCCCAGCCTCAACCCCAGAATGTGGCCAACTTACCCAATCCTGTAGTACATACTGATATTCTTACCGACTTACCGCGAAAAGTTTGATGAGAGTGTCTAAAAAAATGATATTCTCTAAAATTCTTTTCAAGTCCGTATTTGAGAAGAATTTTCGACAGAGATTTGATATTTTCACCCAAATTAGGTTTACCTTGATTTACATTAACTTTTATTATGAAGTGTCAAGGAAATATTTAATTTTACTTTCTACCAGCAGAATACCAGCGCTGTCACTTTTTTTAAAATGTTACAGCACCATGCGAGATAGGGGCCTTTTGGCCTCGTACAGAACCAATTTCATTTGTTTCATCTTTTTCTTATGTTTACTTTACTATATAATTGTGTTTTATTGTTAATTCAACCATTTTCTTTGTTTTGTCCTGTGTGGGTCTAATAAATACTTTTTCTTTCATTCTTTCTTTTCTTCCTTGTACAATAAACCGTACGTTATTGGTAACAAAACTGTGTCTCTTTTAAATGTATTATTGAAAATGCATACGCGAAAATGCGTACGTTAGGCCAGCTTAAGCTCAAACCTCCACCACTGTACTTACAAAGAAAATAGCCGTCTATCTGCCTGAGGCTTCATCTTGCCCTGTAGGTAGGGTGAAGTTAGTAAGTTAGTTAGTTAACAGTGTATACTTTTTTTTAATTGCACTTCCACGCTATCATTACAAGCATCAGAAGATTGTGGGGGCTCCCTATTTAAAATGAGAAACTATTGTACCTTTTTTGTATTTTTTAATTTCCAGTTTACTGTTTTTTTTTATGTAAGTAGGGCCAAAACTGCCTTGTGAATAAAATGTTTATATTTTTGTTAAATACATTTATTTCTATCACAATACCGTCAGTAAGCCGCGCCCCTGAACAGGAACGTAGGGTGGACCGTGGACTAATTTAGACGTGGGCGAAGTCGCATAAGCTAGGCGTAGCGGCAGTCTCTTTCAGTACTTACTCTCAAGATTAATGCAGAGATCCCATCATATTTTTATATCTCTATCTACACATTCATGACAGTTAAATAAAAATAAAATAATTATTATATAAGCATTCGGGCTTTTTGTTTTATACTAATAATTTTATTTCAGACTTTTTAGTTTATAACAATTTGATATAAACAGTTTGTTTAATATAAACGTGATATCATACATATATTTTTGAAATGGTCTTTTCACTAGCTTTCATTTGATACCCATTATTGCTATGGTATAAAAAAAACAATGCCTCTTCCCCTTTTTTTTCATTTGCAGGCGCCATTTTTTTAATTTATATAGCCTATGTCACTACCACAATTCTGACGAATTAACTACACCTTCTCTGTCAAAACCGTCCAGCCGTTTGGGCTGTAGGGCGTGCCAAAGAAATGGACATACATACATTCGCTCGAAAAACATTTCCCTTCTTCTGACGCAGTCGGGTAAAAAGAAGATTTAATGTAACCTGCGTGATCTTTTACAAAAGTAGTGCCCTTGTTAGCTTAAATCCTTTAATAAAGATTTCTAGTTGATTTTTGAAGCTAACTTTCTTCGATCCCGGTCCTGCTTCATACTTTTCCTCAAAAATCCATACTAATATCCAAATATGTTGGGCGTAATCTTCAGATCTACTGATCCGATTCCGAAAATTCTTTCAATAATGGGAAGCTACATTATTCCCAAGTGTCACAGGCTATATTTAAAACGTTCCCTTAATATAATTTACAACCATAAGACGAGCGAAGCCCCGCGGCTTCGCTCGTCTCATAGCAAAAGCAAAAGCTTTAACTTTTTAACCATTTTACTCTAAGAAAACTTTCTGCGAAGCTGTATTTACAAGCCTTTGTCATTTTTTTATCGCAAAGCTGTGCTTTCTGTCACGCAGGCCTTGTCTTCTGTGGCGATTACACTTGTCTTGGTCGTTAGCCCGAATTCAATCGCCTATGGAATTGGGACAACCAAGTGTAAATAGACGGGGTCGAGTACCACTGCCCCGTCTTGGCAGAAGAACACACGCTGCGCAGACCACAAATAAACTGGGATAAGGACAGGAGAATGATGATACCTCAACGCAGTATCATCAACGACCCTGAAAACTCTGATTTGCTTTACATCCGCCATCTTATATTTTCATTTACAGTCCTTCCACACACAGTCCCAGTCCTCTGGCAGATGCTATATAATACCACAGTTACCTTTAAATTGCGAGAATAAGATCACTGTATTTTTCGCTTCGGTTTCGACTACTAAAAAGTTTTGGCCGATGCTGAATGTTCCTAGGTAGCACCGAAATTGAACGAACTGCTACGAATGTGCGAGCGGAGGGGTAAAATATTTCGCGTTATTATTTTCGACAACTTGCATGGTTATTTTATTCATCTCGTTCTGTTGTGTATTTACAGTCAAACAGATTTGTTTGTAATCAAAACTGAAAGAGTCTTGTTTAAGAAAACTTATATTTAGTGTAAAAATATTATGAAAATGGAGCACAATGTGCATCCTGACATAGCTCAAAGTTTTAAGTAAAAAACGAAAGTTGCCGCATCCGCAATTTAGTGATGTAACCCTCAAAAATAAATTAGTTAAGTTACATCACCAAATTAGTAACCATCGGCAAATAGGTCATGGATAGAACAAAGGTGAGCCAGGCCAGTAGGCAGAGCTACGACAAACAAATATTGGTTAAATGAATCAAATAGAACATAGTAATACTGTATCATTAATATGTCATGTGTACTATGATCAATAGAACATAGGACACATGACATATGTTTAATTAATGGATCCTTCTATAAATCTTAGAGCAAGTCTGGTTGTCAAACTTTTGGGCTTCTGACTACTCGTAACGAGTCAGCGACTGTCAAATTTCATGCTCATCGCTCCATTTATTTAAACAAATACTTAATCAATCGAAGGTCAAACGTTAATCGGATTCGTAGACGATAATTGTATTGTTAATGCTGATAAATATTAAGATATTTTTGATAATCACACATTTTTATTAAGTTTTTTTAATCTAGTAGTTGGTGAGGCAGTGAAGTGACACAAAATGTTAAAGATATTTTTTTGTTTTTTATTTTGTTTCTTCGTTAATGTCAGATGTAAGTATTTTTTAAACTTATTACGATGTTTTTTTTGGAGCCTGCAAAACAATAGAGTCATAGCGCTCATGAATTAAGTGTTTCATTCTCTTATCTGCAGTTCTGCACTAATATTACAAAGAAGAAAGATATGTATTTTTGTATGTTTGTACGTAACGAATAAGCTCCGAAACTCGTGGACCAATTTTAACCATTTTTTCATCAATAGAAAGCTAAATTATCAGGAAGTAACACAGGCTATAAATGATATTTAATAGCATGCAAAATAGCCGAGCCATCACATTGTTTGTGCACGAAGTCGTGGGCGAAGTGCTAGTCCTACATACCTGTATGTATAAGTAGGTAATGTGAAAGGAACTTTATTTGTATGTTACTTAACTTTTTACGCTTAAAAAATTCAGTGGATTTGATCGTCGCAGCACCACATGCACGAGGTCCTGAGTTCAATGTCCAGGTCGGACGAAGTGTTATTTGGTTTTTCCGGTACATCCTGCCATTTCACCGAAAATCAATTTACAAGTAACGATTAGCAACATACACTAACATGATTGGTCATGTCGCCATTTTAAAGCAACAAGTTAGGCAAATAATTCACAAAAAAAAAAACACATTTAAAAAAATGTTTGTACCCGACCAACTTTTATTTGATAAGGTATTATTTTGATGTGATTTGAACAATTCATTTTATAATCAAGTTATCTCGTCACACAGCGTTTGAAATAAAAATGTTTTACATATTGCAATATTACGCAATTTCTTAAAAATTAACAAATGGATAATTTTTAATTAATAAAACTACAAAAACTTAGGATTCAAGAGCGAGCGAAGCGAGCTCGGGACTTGGGGCCAAAAACCCTGCCATCCCCTTTGTGTTAGGTTACTTTAAATCCTACAAACAAAAATAGGAGCCTCGCGCAGCGGGCCTACGTCGACTACGCCTTGTTACAAAACATTGATACCTTGGACTCTAGGTGAATTTGTAGACTAAAAAGGATCGAAACTACCCAAAAAAAATCGGTACTACAAAAAAAAAAAACCCCGCCATGTAATCAACCGGCAGCGCCATGTCATCGTAGGCATTTTGCACTTTGACATTATTTAACTACAGATATTGTGAACTACTAGGTAGGTAAGTCAGCCGAATGTTTAACTTTTAATTCAGATATTCTAATACTACCTTCATGATCACTTTGTGGCTGGTTTAGAAGATTAAGCTAGCAAAACAAAAATGCTATAATTAGCAATTTTTTTTTGGTTAATACCAAAGCAGATTTGTTATTCATGCCCTGTGAGAGATTTCACGATAGTCTATCCAGGATTTACTCCGGCTTACCTCTTACAAAAATTAACCCTTCGCTACTGATGAGTAATTCCAGTGTAGGAAAGAGATGGCGTTAGACGACCTGTATAGCGTTGTCTCTTTCCCACACTGGAATTACTCCTGTTTTAAGACGTCATAATAACCCCCATGAACGGCTTTGAAGTGCCAAGTCTCGACATAAGCTGTGATATTAGCGTACTAACAAAATGTTGGTTGTTAAAACAAACAGTCAACTTACCATCTCAGATATTAGGGTACCGTTGCCAAATGGCAAAAAAAACGGAACCCACACATTCGTCCTATCCGTCTCTGTCTGTCTGTCCGTCTGTATGTCACAGACATTTTACTCCGAGACTGTTTGACACCACATAGTTGAAAGGAAAGGAGTTGTTTTCTATGAACCGCTACACAAAAGTAATGTGAAATTATGAAAAAAAATGGGGATGGCCCGTCATACGGATCTGTGTTTGTTACGGATCTGGGTTTTATTGAAGGCCTCAACAAACAGACGTTTGGAACGACGACTTCACGAACGATGACTATATCCGGTTAGACCGATGCAGACATCGCTCTGACTATCCGTTATCCGTATCCGTCGTTCAGACTGATCCGGGGGCCTAAAATTGAAGCTTTATCAGAATCATATATGTGTATACGTGTATGAATCACATTAAAAATTTAAAATTCTTAAAATGGTCTTTATGGTTATGATCACAAAGTCCATTTTAAGAGTTTTAAATTTTTAACGTGATTCGTATTATGATTCTGATAAAGTGGCCATTTTAGGCCCCCAGATCTCCATAATTTATGTATTATGAAGATGTTAGGTACTCATTTAGTGTTCATCTTTTAGACGAAAACAGTCTATCTTGTAATCTGCTATCTGCAGAATTATGGATTATTTTCACTTCATCAAATAAAATTAGTTTCACGAATCGCGCTTTTTTTGTTTTTGCACCCAGCGTCGGTACAGATCCTATGTTACGTTTTGCGGAGGTGTATGTAACCGATTGTACCCACCTGAAGAACCCTTTGTGATAAATTAGGTACTGTAAAACGTAAAAATATCAACACGACATGAAAACATAAACGCGTGTTAAAATCAATTAGCAACATGTCGTGTCCAGGAGCAATATCACTGACCAAGCAGGAAACTATAAAACACTGAATAATTCCTATAGGTTTAAGTAACATTACCTAACATAACATCACGTGTGTAATCAACTTGTGACAGAATTGGATGCATATCAAGTACCTATATAATTTATATAATCTCGGTAGATGACTGCTCAAGATTTATAAACAACACAACTAAACAATTAACAGTACTACATTCGCAGCATAAACAAAAACTTCGATGGCCTGGTAGTTGGCTTTCTTGCAACAAATAAAATTTGACTGCGATATCATAGTCTTGACTGGATGCTGCGTAACGAAAAACTACCAATGTAAACGTAATATAAACCTTAAATGGTTACAACGCCCACACTACAAATCAGAATGACGGTGGTTATTTTCACAAGAGTCTCAAGTCTTCACTTCAGTGTTCAGTTTCTGAACCTGAAGTTATTGATGGAAATTGTCTACTTTGCACAATCGAGAAAAATGCTGTTGTCTTAGCTTTGTACCGCCCGCGCCCCCTCATACAAACACTTTGACAACTTTTCTCCCCTTCTCGATAGCCCTAAGCCCAACACAAACATTTCATATGCACTTTACACTCCATCAAAACATACCCACAAACACACACACCCAACCACACACACACACCCTCTCACAACGCACTATCATGTACTTCATGTTATTATATTCATCCCTGAAGGGGGCGACCAATCATTACGTGAGGTGTTTATGCGGGAGAGGGGGTCTAGCCGAATCTCACGAGGTAGAGGGGGCTCGGCAAATATCACGTAATTTTTTTAACAGTGTAATATTGCGAGAAATCCGGGTTTCATTAATTAAATATGTTTCTCCACTAAAATATGGCTAAATACATATTCAAAGAAAATAATTCAGCAAATTATGTTTTTAATTCGGGGCTGCTAATGAGATTTTTTTCAAAAACATGGTCTTATACATATGTATACTTCTTTCATGAAAATCTTAAAACTCGATCTTTGACTTTTTTTTCCAGGTTTGGATTCGAGAATAGCTGGCGGAGGAGATGGAAATATCACTGATTATCCATTCCTGGCTGCTCTGCTGACCAACCAGGGTGATGGGGCCTACGTACAGAAATGTGGAGGGTCCATCCTTACCACATCTGCCATCTTGTCTGCAGCATCCTGCTTCTATACTAGTGGAGAGTAAGTATTTCGAGAGTTCGACCATGAACCAGAGATCTTTTTAGACTCTCCTGGATGTAAAAAAGTAAACGGCAGCGGAACACCCGCTGCTGTTTCTCAGTGGGCAAAAATACTTACTTAAACCTGTACCTACATAAATAAAGGTGGAAGTCGATCGAAACATCTGACCAGACGATCAGACCACCGTCACCGGTCACCGTCTGATGTGACCATTGTCACATTTTTATTTCTGTTTTACATAGTGAGAAGATGGCTAAATGTCATTATGTGATATCGGATATCGGCATCACGACGCCCTACCTAATGCTGAATCGAAAAAGTAGATTGTATCGTGTAATGAGCAGACGAAAATAGCCGTTAAGGCACCTAGGGAAGGTATAAAAGACTCGACTGTAATAGTTCAAGAGATCCAGTCGTGTCTTGTGACTGCTCAACAATGAGTTAGCAGATCGACAGGTCTTCCATATATACAGATATTTACATAATCTTGTCTTAACGTTCTTCACGTTACATGTTTACTACACTGAATGACGCTCTGAGCCACTTACAGCAACAGCTTTTAGTCTATATGGATACCTACCAGTTGCGAAGGGTTAGGTTAGGCAGGGGATGGCGGGGTGAGGCAGGGCGGGCTGTCCTCCCCCACGCTCTTCAGCCTGTACGTCAACCGACTGATCGATGAGCTCAGCAGCACCGGCATAGTATGTCATATAGATCGAGTGTGCGTGAATAACATCAGCTATGCAGACGATATGGTGCTGCTGCACCCATCAATTGGTGCCTTACTAAGGCTCCTGAATTTGTGAATCCTACGTGGTGGCTCATGGGCTCAAATACAACGCGAAAAAGAGTGACTTATTGATTCTCAGGCCCTGTATTTTTGAGGCCAGAAGAAGGGATATTACACCAGAAGTCTGTATATGTTACGATTTAATGGAAGCAGGTTCGCCATCGCCCACATTTCTTACGTACATCACCATCTGTCCACCATCGGTTGGGGTCAGCTTCCAGTTTCACTGGATGCAGCTGAATACCAGTAATTTTACAGGGAATAACTACCTATTTGACCTCCAAAACCCAGATATTGTGTAACGCAATAGGTAGGTACAGACGCCAGCACATGAAGCTACTACAATCTTTGAAATTTCTTCAAAACTGATTTAAAAAAAATCTCTTGAATGTTTGTGAGTAAAACAATAAGTGCATCATTCACAAACACAGGCATTATGCAAAGGTGACCTTAAGTATGCAGGTTCTACATAATACATTTCGATATCTAACAAATGTTAAGACCCAATATAATAGGGGCGAGCTAATCAGTATTTGCAAGGGCGATTTCCCCTTGGTTAACACGATAGTGTTACTCAGTATAGTAGGTCATGAATGCCACTGACGCTGCTGCTGACGTGGCGACCAACAGGGCCCAACTGATCTGAAGAGTACCTACCGACCTACTAACTTAAAAAAGAAGATGGAGTTCAAATAGGTTATCATGTTTTTGTTTAGGTAAAAAAAAACAGGTTTTCTGTTACAGAATAAACCCTACTTGGTGGCGAGCCAGGGTTGGTTCTAACAACGCCAACTCCGGAGGCACCATCTACATCATCAACCGTATCACTCTTCACGAGAACTTCGAGCCCACGACCCTGGTCAATGACGTCGCGGTCCTCAGGACGAATCTGGCCATCAACTTCCAGCCCAACCTGGTTGCGGCTGCTAGGATAGCAGGGTCGGCTTATTCGTATGGAGACCGGCAAATGGTTTGGGCTGTTGGATGGGGAGTTACGTCCGTAAGAACATCATAGCTATACTTCAGCTGGCTTTAGCCATTTCCATCCGTTGGAATAGATGTTTTGTTTCATGGGGATTCTTTGCACCGCTTCTTCTTCCCATCCAAAACTTTACGAAGTGGTGAAGTCAATGCAGTGCCTAGGGATCTGATTGAGCTAACAAAAACCTTTAAATTAGTAAGAGCAGTAGATTAAAAGACGAGCCAAGCTTTTCGGCTTGCATGACGGTACCGCTATCGTGGACGGAGGCCCTTGAAGTTGTCTTTAGTGCCTCTGACATTGTGAAAATTTGATTCTACCAATTTAAATGAAAACATCCCAAAGTGGGTTCCCAAACATCCAGCTCACTATGTTAAGCCTGTAGAAAAGATGAGCCACCAACTGCCATGGTCCATCTGGAATTCTTTAAACCGAAAGACAGGTGAACCATTCTGATGAAATTAATTGTAAATGCGGAGCCATATCACAAACGATGTCCCACCTCCTGTTCTGCTCCGTGTATTATTCCATACTTGTTTTGAGGGACCTGTCCGAAGCCACTACTAACGTCGAAGTGGCACTGTTCATTTTAATTGAATTATTTAATGGGAATCATTCAAGACGAAGAAAAAACGTTTAGATTTTATGTTCCGTTTCCGTTCAACAGCATGGTAGCGGCGCAACGCCCGCGGAACGGCTCCAGGTGGCTCAGGTGTGGCTGATCAACCAGCAGACCTGTACTAACCGACACACTGAGGCAGGGTTCACCGTTACCAACACCATGGTCTGCGCTGGCTATCTGGACGTCGGCGAAAGGGGACAGTGCGAGGTAAAGTATTTGGAAGTCTATCGATCATTACTATTGTCAGGAACTTACGCCGACATCTTGTTTTTTCAAAACAATTTCGCGCCATCCTGTCAATGTCGTTTAAGACCCAAAAGAACTATGCATCTCTTGTCTAGCCTAGATAGTTGCCTCAGCACCAATGATATTATATCATTGCTCAATAAACAATATTATATCATTGCTCAGCACGTATTGTTTTTTCATCGATGAATCGGTCCCGCAAATAAGTCGGTCTTCGTGTATTTACTATCTATGGTCTATTCCAACAGTAAATTGTTTTTTTTTTTATAGCAACGGCCTTATCATTTTCAGGGAGATGTCGGTGGGCCTCTACTGGACTCTTCCGGGGCTGTGATTGGCGTGTTCTCTCGGGCCCACGACTGCGCCAACCTGTACTACCCTGATATCAACACCCGTGTCTCTTCCTTCACGTGGTGGATAATCGACGCTGCTAGGGCTTAACTATTAAAAAAATACCTTCTTTATTGTTACAAAATGGATTACTTATCATTTTAAACCCTGACTCCAGAGCTAAGTTCGAGAGCCCTTATTTCAGGACCCAGTGACTTTCTCCAATAAGGTTAAAATCTAAAGGAAATTTTATGCAATGAAGGTCACTAAATTTTGTTTCTTGCAATTACGTAATTCAACAACAACTATGTATTAACCTAAAAGTAAAACATGTCTCAAATATTACTGGTTACTGCTGCAGGCTGCAGCCTGATACCTACTGACAATTAGACGTTGATTTTGTCCATCTCATGCCGCCATCTTCTAGGAGGTCTGCCGCGACCCATTTTTTTGTGTAAAATAATAACAAGCCTTTTATTTATTAATTAAGCAATGGCTGTTTCCGTTTCTCTCGCATCCTAGAGAAACTACTACATGCAAATAAAAAGTACCTATAGTATCTTAAACCCGGTGATAGTCTTCCATTGGTCCAAATTCCATTGAAATATGTTCGGCCGTTTAAACAAAATTGAGTAACAAACAAACATCCAACACTGGTTTTTTTTTCATAAATATACTGAAGAACTGCGGCAACATTTTCAATTTAGATGAAATAACATTTATATTATGAACTAGCTGTGCCCCGCGACCTCTGTCCGCGTGAGATGATTATAAAAATATTACTTCCCTATTTCAATTGGATTTTGTTAACTATGTCAAGTTTTGTTTTGCACGGAAACCTATTTTTTTTTAAAATAACATCAGCTATATGCCAGTAAAAATCCCATCAAAATCGGTCCTGCCGTTTCGGAGATTAGCCGGAACAAATAGAAAGACAGACAATAATTTAAAAAAAAATGTTTTTTTTTTTATAAGTACCGTTTAAACTTTCATATGCATTCACTAAAAAGCTATTATTTTGACATTACAAACAGACATAACATTTATGTCAATTAAAATTTGCAAGATTGCTAAAGCAAGGCAACTGTTGGCTCATTTGCTAAAATTGGGATTTATATGACCTTAGATACAAAATACAAGACGTAGAGGTACGGTCAGTAGTTTATTACTGTTGAATATCGGTACCTATGTAGGTCTAGGTACTAATACTGTCTCACAAACTTTGCTTCCATAATGTAATTAAAAATAATACCAGTTTTATTACGATCCTGAAACCACGCTTCAGTCGTTAAACGAATGTAAATAAGGACAAAAATGATAAATACAAAGTAAGCGATGACGAACTGTAAAAAACCTGGACTTACCTCTCAGTTTTCAGTTTTGTATTCGTTTTTTATTGTCTCCATTTTTACCCGACCGAGGAGGGTAATGTTTTATTATTAACAATAACAATATATCCTATCAAATTCCATTATGAACGAGACAACTCCATGCCTCGTAAACCCCTGTCCACGACTGCACGAGATGAGTTTTCTTCGGGTCTCAATTCGCGTCGCGGCGACTCTTCGCATGCAATCCAGGCTTATTCACAACCATTCGACTCGATTCCGTACCGAATCGAACGTCTATGATATCGAAGATGTCCTCCAAACGCTATTCACAGATCCGATACCGAATAATTTTGACAGTTCAAATTCGATATGAGACTCGAATCTTTCCGACAGCTGTTTGCTATCGGGAGTCATACCGAAAAAAATTTAAACGAAGAAATAATTGTAATTCCAGCCTATTTCAGTGGAATTAAAAGACTGTAAACTTTTTAACACTGCCTGAAGTAAGTAAATGAAGTTTTATTATTGTATTGACCGTATTTCATTGATGATTTGATATCCGCATCTACATTTTTTACTTAGGTTAAAAGTGTTTACGAAATGTGATATTCGTTCTAGATTTTAGTTAACATTATTTGGTATTTTGGTAGATGGAGTATTCGATTGTGCAAGCCAGAGACCGCCAGCGTGCAGCAGGACAACAGAGGCAGGAGACGTTCTCTCTTCATAGAGCCATGAAGGATGTGACGAATCCTTTTGCCGACTCGCGGTTTCAGTCGGTGTATAGATTAACTCCCGACATGGCCCTTAACCTTATTGAAGAGCTAAGGCCCTATTACCCAAACTCGCACTCATCTGCCGCAATCCCCATAGAAATTAAAGTAAGTAAAAGGACTTTATAACTAATACTGTCATCCCCATTATGCGCCGCGAACAACACGACTGTATCCACTTTCTATTTTATTGGCCAAAGAGAAGATTGCCATCAACTCTGACACAAATTCAAACGCGAACCTTTCATAGTAAAATGTACCTATCTATGAGATCCCATGTACTTACACCCAAGTCAAATCCAATTGTTTTCTAATAAGATATGTTACCTACCAACATTTAGCGACTGTATCTATAATCTTTATTTATATCTATACTATTGTTTCTTTCTTTGAGCACAAAACGTTTTGTTTGTGTCCGAACTATAGATTTTTGACAATCAGTGAGTAAGCTAAAATAAAGGTAGAAATAGAAGGTAATTTGGGGGTATAGCTAGTTGATGAAAAATCAGGCTTCTAGTTTTCTCAGAAATTTACAGGCATGACAGAAACATCTAGTGACTTAGAGCAATTATGGTACGGCTGTGCCTTTTGTTTGCTCGACTGTGTGTAGCTATTGCCGTGCCCCCATATGCATTGCATTTCAGTTTTATTCATCTAATATGCTTACTTACACTGTTGTTTTAGATGTTAGCAGCCCTACACTTCTATGCCCAAGGAAGTTACCAAAAAGCAGACGGGAGGGATGCCTGCATTAGTTTAAGTCAGCCATCAATTTCCAGGGCTATTGCGGAGACCACTATGGTACTAAACATGCCTCAAGTACTTTGCAAGTGGATTCAATTCCCTTGTGAAGTAAATAAAAGCCAACAAGTTATACAAAAGTAAAAAGTCATTTTTATTTGCATGTAACATAACCACATATTATTTTTGGCAAACTATTATTATTGCATACCCATGGGTAAACACGGCCTAGCGGGCTGCGTCAGGGCCTGAGATACGGCCCCGGGCAAGGTCTTCACGGCCTTTCATGAACTCGAATAATTTCTGCCGCTGCTCGAGAGACACTCTTTTCTGAAATTATGCATTTGCACGTGTTATTGTATGACAATGAGCAAATAGCAAGAATTGTATAATACTGATATCAAATACTTACAGTCATTTTTCCTTATAGTTTAGTTCCCTTTTTAAATTGAAAAATAAAACTAAGTACCTGCAGCTATATTTAAAAGAACACTTTTTCCGCTAACCGCTACGCCAGTTTGACAGACGGCTGTTTACAAAGCATGTTTATTCGAAATAAAGTTAATTTTGGTTAATAATAAAATCATTTTGTATCGTTTGCTGTCTATTAAATTACTAGCTTTATATTCCTTAGTTAAACGGGACGAAATATTCAAATAAACCAATTTTATTTACTACTTTAAATTTTCTACCACGATCGTCTATTTACTACCATTTTGTAGCGTTCCCCATAAACACAATGGTCAATCGGATAGAAAAAAACGCATCCGTTCGGATCTGTGAATAGCGTTTTGACAGTTCTTCGGCTCGGAAATGAGATTGTCGAATACGGTTCCTTACCGACACGGAAACGTATCGAATGGTTGTGAATAAGCCTGCAGTAAGTTCATTCGTTTCTTGTCGTGTAGCTGTGACGCATGTGAAGCCATTGGTCCCGACTGTAATTTATAGTTCCTGAGTGTCGTTACGGGTAGTCAAGTCCGAAAGTCTGATAACCAGTGATACACCGCATCATCGCTTCACGGCATGCGAGATGCGGCCAAACGCTAGTACAGATCGCGGCACGTAAGTTGAACCAAAATGGCGGTCGTCCACGCATGCACAGCTACAATAAAATTATGGATTGAGACCCGAAAACATGTTACTGCTTATTCAAGGTCATAGTTCAACTTACGTCCTGCGAGCTGTAACACATTTTCGGGTCTCAATCGGTCGCAATCCATAATTATATCTGCGCGGACGACCGCCATTTTGGCAGTCGCTCCATTTAACTAATACATATTATAAAACTGAAGAGTTTGTTTGGTTGGTTGAACACGCTAATATCAGGTACTACTGGCTAGAATTGAAAAAATCTTTTAAAGTTAGATAGCCCATTTGTCAAGGAAGGCTAAAATACGTGAATTTATGCAAGGAGTGCGTCATACGGAACCCTCAGAATGCAGCTACTAATTTCTTGACTAGATTTCAAGTGGCCATTTAGCTAAATAGATTAAGTAGGTAGCAAAACATGTAAGTACTTTCAATTTACTTTCAAATGTATGTTATTTTCAGTGTCCTATTTGATGTGATTTATCTGATAAGTGTGGATTAAATCAACAGTGGATCAGACATCTTCAAATACATTTAAACAATCAATCAAACAAGTTAAATGAATCAATTTAATTTAACTTGTTGTTGGTTTGTTTGTTAGTATGTATTGGACCTGGTGAAGGTTGCGGGGATCCGCTGGATGCGAGACGCACGGGACCGGCCAGTGTGGCGACACTTGGGGGAGGCCTATGTCCAGCAGTGGACGTCTTTCGCCTGAAATGATGATGGTGATGTATTAGTCTAATCTTGCAACTGAATTTCAAACCAGTTCTCCCCAAACGATTAAGCTGACATTTTGCTCACACTATTGGTACTTACTGGTGACAATACATTTTCATGACACACATGACATAATCCTACAGCCAAGATCGCCTCCACAGGAGAGAACTCCTCAACGGTTAATAGCTCGAACACGAAACTTTGTATACGCGTTCAATGTTGATAGATAAACATAGTTTTCTTCTTTTTAACTGACTTCCAAAAGGAGGAGGTTATGAAGTCGTCTGTTTTTTTTTTTGTGTGTATGTTCAGCGATATCTTCGCCAATTGTGAACCGATTTCGATGATTCTTTTTTTGTTTGGTAGGATATTGTTTCGCGGTGGTCCCACTTTATTCGGTCCCAATTTGGTGAAGATCTGATGCTGATCTTCGGAGCTATCTTCCCCGACTTCTGAAGCTAAAGTTATTTTTCCACGTTTTTTAAGTCGGTTTTATTTTTTGCAAAAAAGTTTTTTTACATTTAATAAGAGACTGTTTTTGTTTTAAAAAAAAAAGGTTTAATTTATTCTCTATCAGCTTTGCGTGGCAGCAGAAATAGCCAGCTGATTAGGTCGGTAACACGGTCGGATGTAGATATTATTTATTAGTTAATTAAAAATAAAATAATGATTTGCCTTGAATAACATGCCAAAAAACAAAAGCTTTATATTGTGGATCAAGCCGTAACTTATCTACCCGGAAAACTTACTGATATTTTTATACAGGTTGTATTTTTGAGGTGGCGCATTAAGGACCTAGAATGTATGGGAAACGATGTAATGTGATCTGTGACTTTTCTAGTAGTCTAACAAATTTCTATTGAATGTGAAGACTATATCTTATTATTATATCTTATTCTAAAAGTTCTCCTGAAAACGTTTTCCTGTAACTGCCAAAAAACATCCTCTCTGTACCTCTAAATGATTTCAAGAAAACCAACTACCACATGTAAAGCTGTACAAATAAACATGACTGATTGCTATACAATCATGTTGTCGTAAAATATCGCATCAGTTTGCCTTAGTAATGTGTCGACTTTCAGTGATCGTGCGTCGGAGAATGGACGCGCTCTTACCCAACGAAGGGGTAAACGAATTACTAGTGTTGTTGATATTAACCCTTTCGGAGTTTACCCACACTCTCTCCATCAACAAACTTGGTAACCCGGACATCGTAGGTACGTAGTTTATCATCGATTCCAACCGTCAAGCTCGAGTGCTCCAGTTAATTAATCAGAATAATTAATTCTTGAAAAAATAGCGATAAAATTTAGTTTCGAAGTTTTCAAATGTCCTTTACTTTCTTCTTGAATGAGTTTTAGTTATTTTACAGCCATTTTGAAACGTAAATGGGTTAAATTCAAATCAGTTCTATTTAGTTGCTAAATAGCAGAAGGTAATAATTATGTTCAAGTACCTAGTACTTTTAAGTGGTCGGTAATGGTAGTTCTGAAATTGGTTCACGGTTTCTGTAAAACGTGACGTGAAGCGAATCTGTGAGAGGTGATTAACAAGTCGACATTTACCCGTTTTTCACTAACAATAGCATAATCAGCCTTTAATGTTCCCACTGCTGGGACATTCGGCCCTCTCTCCATGAGAGGGAATGGGCTATAATCCACCACGCGGGCCCAGTGCGGGTTGGTAGATGTCACATGTCTTCGAATAGGCTACAATAACAATAAGCTACACCTAAAATAATTTCTATGACTAGATGTTCATGACATCCATCATAAATATATAAGGTCTATCTGTTCATACGCGAAATCTCTTAAGGGGTCATTGTACTCATCATTATGAAAAACTTTTACTATGGGACCAACACTGAAATCGCGAAAAAAAAATCGACTGACCCATACATGTTTCTGCGCATAACTCCACAAAATGTACTGAACAGCTGATTTTTTTTCGCGATTTCGGGGAAACTTAGTGAAAGTTGTTCATAATGATGAGTACAATGACCCCTTAAGAGATGTCATGTATGAATAGATAGACCTTAATAGTATTCGTGAAGTCTTTGAATTCTCTTTGGTGAAACATGAATGAGTGACGCAACACACATAAACCTATTTATCAGAGACAATTCGCTCCATAATTTATGAGTTAATTATCTTACACGAAGTCTTAAAATATTCAGGAATTGTTGTTTAAATAATTTATAAGATACACGTAGGTATCTCGTAATTATTATCTCAAGATAAAAAAAAAAACTCGTTTAGAAGAACAAATAGTAGGTAATAAGTGCATATAAAAATGTAGGTAACCAGTATTCTCAGGCCTAAGCATTTGTCATTAATTGTTAACAGCCTTCAAAAAGATGAGGTTCGTGCGTAGGTATGTTTTACATGTTTTGTTTAGTACGTAGTAGGTTTTACATAAAATGATTGACTGCAACAAAAGATATTTGTGTAACAAAAGCGGCAACACAATAATTGTATCTTGGAGGAAGACTATACCGTTGAGGAATTTAAAACTAAAATATTGTGAATCGATCGACCATGTAATAAGTAATATATCTACTTACTCGACGAAAATGTGAAATAATAAATGACTATCCATTACTTACCTATACCTATGACTATGACTAAAATAAACGAACGAATTGATAATAATGATTTATTCTAAAATAAAATGTAATAAATTATAGATTAATGTTTAGTACATAATATCTATAATGTAATAAATTGTAATATCTAGAATCAATATTATATTATCATCATCATCATTATTTCAGCCGAAAGACGTCCGCTGCTGGACATAGGCCTCCCCCAATATATGATGCTCTGTGGCCTCCCCCAAGTGTCGCTACATTACATTGACCGGACAGTGTGACCATCTTAAAATTATCGATACTAGTAGTATCGATAATTTTAGTAGTATCATACTACCATACTTTGGTTTGACACCGGCCAAATCCTGCCAAAGATCCAGTAAAACTGCCCAAAAATTGCCAAGTATGTTTAGCGTTCTAATAGTACAGTAGTAAAAAAATAAAAATACCTTTTTTACATATTATCATATCCCGCAAGCTTCACCAGGTCATCGGTCCACCTAGTGGGAGGCCTTCCAACGCGACGTCTTTCGGTGGCGACCGCGGCCACTCCAGAAATTTTCGGCCCATCGGCGGATATTAGATATATTACGTACCTACCTAATTTAATCTACACTAATATTATAAAGAGGAAAGATTTGTACTTTTTTGTGTGTATGTTTGTAATGAATAAACTCAAAAACTACTGCGCCGATTTCAAAAATTCTTTCACCATTAGAAAGCTACATTCACCCTGAGTAACATAGGTGACGTGCGAAGCCGGGACGGGCCGCTAGTTATTTAATATAATAATATATTATATACAAAAGCAGTAACCCTTACAATGCCAGGGTGCAATCGGGTGCATGTGTCATGAATTTGTAATGCATGCGCTTTCTACTAATTCTACTATCTACTAATAATATAAATGCGAATGTTTGTTAGGATGGATAGATAGATGGATGGATGTTTGTTACTCTTTCACGCAAAAACGACTGAACGGATTTGGATGAAATTTTGCACACAGATAGTTTACGTATAACCTGGATTAACACACAGAATACTTTTTACCCCGGTAGTATTATGATCATATACCGTGGGACAATTATCGAACTCCACGCGGGCGAAGCCACGGGCATTAGCTAGTACTTATTATTTCTTTCACTATTGGATACACTAGTACACACACCGACACAACATAATATACTTAACTAGATTGGTTGTCGTTCGTACAAGCATTGATTATTCTGGTTATTTATATACCTAGGTGTTCATGCAGGGTGATTGCGTAACGCCCTCGTATTCACAATAGTATTTGTTTTCACAGTTCAACAAAACTTATACTCCACAAAACCCTCAAACTTCTTATAGTTCAACCAAATTCAAAACGTTCTTGGCAATGTCCAGCGAACAACGAGGATTGTCCATTAAAAAAAAAATGTTATTTAAGTATGCAAAACTATTTCTAGGAATAAAGTCTCTTATTTATGTCTCGATAAAATGAAAAAAATACTCCAGATTCATTTATATTTTTGAGGAAATGTGGTTTACTTTTATTTGACCTTCAATGACGTCAGCTCAAGAAAGAATTTCGTGAAATGCGCTTTTTGCGGTTCCAAACCGCACGATTTGCAATTGCGCGGTAATCGCGTGTCTGAACGACCCCTTCCTTAGCTTTACGTGAATGCCATTAAAAAACGGCTAGTATTTGACTGTAAATAAAAAAATCTTCCTTTTTTTATTAAAAATATCCCAAAGTTTACCTATCAAAAATACTGCTGCACAGCAAAATGAATTTGAGTTCGTAATGCATCGCTATTAATTGAAAAGTGGAGTTTTTATGAACACACTTTGTAAACGTTTAGAACGCCCTCGATTACCATGAAAATGACACCCATGACGAAAAATTCGCTACTTTTCGCAGCCGCCATCTTTGATTTCGACTTCATATTCGTTTATAACGCCCTCGATTACTATGGAAATGACACATTTGACCAAAAATTTCAGTAGTTTTTGTAGCCACCATCTTTCATATTGATTTCATCGATTCACCTTAGGGAATCTTTTAATTCACGATTCGATACTTGCGCAAGTGTAAAAAATTACAAAATCATAGAACGTAGGAAGAACCAGGCGAAGAACTACTCTTTGGCTAGGCGGTCACTGAGGAAATATGGCAGACGTTTCGTAATTTTATGGGTGTTATGGTATACCGCCCGACCCTTGCTCGACGAACCAGCCCAAATAATAATAATTTGATCAAGCCCTCCCCTCAATGAAGCCCTAAGCCGAGGTCCGAACTCCACAGGGGAGCCCATAAGGAGCCGTCATATTTCGACAGCCTGTCAAACTTGTGGCAGTATCATTGGTACGTGACATGTGACTAAATTACCGCTGATCAATCGTTTTTCCTAAATCATATTAGTATTAAGGTCGCTTTTCCGTCCTATGTTACGTTTTTACTCAAAAGGTTTTCTTTCACAGCCAAATCGCGAGTGGAGTTGCGACCAATAACAGTGAACGCATTCCTGAACGATGTCGTGCGGATATCCGCCCCGGTGATAAATGCGAAGGCTGAATATTACTTAAACAAGCCTAATGGGGACACCATGAAACTAGATATAGGCACACCCAAACTAAAGCACATAGGAGAAAACGTGCTCCCGATCGTAGCTAGATACGGAAATCATACGAAACCTATTATATACCAAGAAGATAATTATGATGTGTATGCGATCCGACATGGAACCGAATTGAAAAAGGTAGAAGAAAATGAGTTTATGATTGGACCTCTTTTGGTTGAGGATCACGGGAACTGGGTGCTTAGCATGTACATAAAAGATTTTGATGATAATTGGATTGAGATGTTCCAAGTTATCACAGTCATGATTGTTGGTAAGGTTTTGTTGAAATTCTTTTGAATAAGTATTATTCTTTTTTGGATAATCATTCCTATTCTACTGTCTTATGGGGCGTTCATTAATTACGTGAGGCAACTTTGGCGATTTTGCGACACCCTCCCCCTTGGTGAGATTTGACTTGACCCCCTCACCGTATTCTAACTTGAGATTTATTAAAATGCGTAGTTTAGTTATCTTTAAAATATCATTTTGTGGGATATACCCATAAACGCCTCACATAATGAATGGATTTTATCCCCATTTATTTAGGGTCAATGCAGCATATATGTCTTCTTCTTGGACAATATGAAACTTAAATTAAGTTCCACTAGCTGTTGACCGCAGCTTTGCTCGCGTTTTGGTCGGAAATAATCCCACGGGCACGTTGGAAATATAGCCAATGGCACTATTCCGAAAATTCTTTCTCTAATGAAAAGCTACATTATCTCCGAGCGTCATATTTAGAGAGTGTCATATTTAAAGCGTTCCTGTGGTATAATTCCGACTATAACGCATGCGAAGCCGAGGGCAAATGCTAGTTTCAAGTATAACACTACCAATACTAAACTGAACCTTTTGTTTTCAGAATTCGTGCCGATAACCATGTCTAAAGTTTCACCAAACCAAAGTGTTACTTTATTCTTAAATTTCGAGAAGCTGAAACTTGACTTGGGTGACACGTTGAACGTGAGCATAGCATATCCAATACCGGAACTTGAGAGCTGTGAGCTGGTAGCTCCTAGGTCTACCTTCGACAGGTTTTTTGACAGGAACCGGATAGACATGGCCACGTGTGGGTTTTCGTTACCTAACATAACGGTGGACGATGCAGGGACTTGGAAGATAGTAGCCATCGGGAAGATAATATATATAGGAGACCTGAAATTGAATGTATTTGAAAATAGTAGTTTTATAATGATTTCACGCGGATGAAGGTTGCGGGCAACAGCTAGTCTTTGGATATAGGTTGCCGCTTTGTATCCTCGTCAAATTCAATGAGGTATCTATACTAATGATTCTCGACCTGCATAATCAGCCTTTAATGTTCCCACTGCTGGGACACACGGCCTCCGCTCCATGAGAGAGAATGGGCTATGATCCACCACGCGGGCCCAGTGCGGGTTGGTAGATGTCACATGTCTTCGAATTTTTTGGTTCTAGGACATGCCGGTTTCCTCACGATGTTTTCCTTCACCGTTTTTGAGAGCAGTGGTGATGAAATAAATTACACAAAGTATTGCGCCTGCCTGGGTTCCCACGACTTACTGTTCGTAAGTCGGGGACGCCACCACTAGGCCACCGCTGCTCTCCCTGCCCTCCCTTCTCGACCTGAACCGGTAGTAAAAAGGGTAGGTTCTTTTTTATATTTTACTGAAGTTGGTAAGTAAACCACCCCCTAGTTTCCACACTGTCCATAATTATACTGTAGAATAAACGTTTGCGTTTGTGTGTGACGGCGCGTTTGTAGGGCTAGGCACAGACGGGCTGCGTTTTATTACGTGTGGTTTAAGCGCAGGCCACACCGCAAGCTGGCGGGCGGGCGAGCGGACGAACGACGCATCATTTCACCTCTTTTCATACTTTGGTTCACACCGCGAACTAACGAAAGATAACAACAAAGTATGAAAAGGGCCTCGTTCGCCTCGCTCGCCCGCCCGCCAGCTGGCGGTGTGGCCTGCGCTTAACACTTACCGATTTCCGTAAAAAAAAAATTAAAGAAACCTGCACTTTTTATTATCGACCCAATTCTGGGATAAGCTCGCCGTTGTACATACAAAAGCTATATATTGTAATTTTGTATGTTCCTACTTTTAAATTTCGTGTGTGCAATAAAGAATAAGAATCGATTCGGGTCGAGAATCATTAGTATTATTATTAGCAAAGCGATAGCCTGTATTATGTATTTATAAAATAGTAACATCAAAACATAACAGCTTCATACGTTCATTATACCTGCCATAGAGATCTGCCAGCTCCAGATCATCAATAAACAATAAATAAAACTCGATTTTTATAAAACTACTAGTTATATTTACAACTTATAATTAATTACAGGGTCCTTTATATATTAAAGTAACGCAATACAGTTACTAAATATATCTCATTCACAGCGCCGTGAATCCAATCATACACATTATCGTATCATTATAGGTAACAAGAGATGATTTACGGCGTTTTCTATAACTTACTTACGTATAACGGTTAGTTAATATGGCCTTACTCTAGTAGCTATCGGTGTTTCTATAAACAAAGTTAGCAATGAATTGACAGGAATATCCTATCCACGTCACTTATCTGTCTCTCGGAGGGTTGACAGTTGATGTTTCTTTAACAGTTTATCTGAGATAGCAACGTTCCGTTAACTGTTAGTAAGTTATTGAAAACGGCCGTTAAAGACCTTAGCAGACAGATAAGATTCAGAATGCGGTTAGATCAGATAGGTATAAAGCTAGAACTGATCACGTAACGCCTTCAGTCCGCGGCACAGTCATCTAATCGGGGAAATTAATTGTTCATCAAATTGGCGTAGTGTATCAAATGATCAAGATCTCACCTTAACAGCACAAAAGCACACGCGCACCATGCCAAGCTACAATTTTACCTACATTTTTGTCACATACTTGTGTCGTTTGTTTTGTCAAAGATCTACAATTGACAACCGGGACCAACGGCTTAACGTGCTTTCCGAGGCACGGAGAAAACTTGGTATGTAATGGGCGGTCACCCATCCACAGACCAACCTAGGCAAACACGGCTTAATCTAAAGATCGACCTGAGCGGCTGTTATTATTTTGCCACGAACTCCTCTGCCTACATGTTTGTCTGTCTGTCTGCTGTCTGTATTGTGTGTATATTGAATATTAGTGAAACCTCTTTCGAACTTCAACTTTCGCTTACATCTAACCCTCCTCACTCGCTGCCACTGCCGCTGGCAGACCCACTGGCACTACTATTACGTCTCGGAGTGGTCTGATCGTCCGCGTGGTCGCTGCCTTCGTCGTCGGAGTCCTTGAGCGCCTTCGCCCGGTCGAGCCGGCGCGCGCGGCGGGTCTCCACGTCTGACGCGTCGGATTCCGAGGAGTAGATTTGCGCGCCTGCCGATGCTTAAAAGAAAATGGTGACATTTTTAGTAGTTGAGTACTTACTTATCTTTGTTTGGTAGCTGAGACTAGAAATAACAGCTTTGGTTCTACTCACGGTTGTATTATTAGCAATTCACAAACAGAGAAAAACGGGTCAAGTGCGAGTCGGACCAGCGCATGAAGGGTTCCGTACCATCATAATAAGTAAGTACCCTTTAATTTATAATTTATGTAGAATTTAGGCAAATAAACTCTACCTATTGCGACTTCTGAATATAAGGTTAAAATCTAAAGTAACAACTTTTTTTTTTAGATTTTTAACCATTGTTTATTTATTATTATAATTTTGAGCATGTTTTGTCAAACTGCGAGCAAACGCCTCCGTTTTGTTCCACAAATTCATTCACTACCAACACTATTGTGTGTTAGGATTGTAACATTATTTTGTTTTATGGTGAAAGCGCCAGGAGAGCCCGCGAAAATCAAATTTTCTTAGTATAGTTATAGCAGGGGCTTTAGTCTGCTATTGCAATAGTGTCAGAATGGTCTGTAATTGATTTAATAAGGCCCCTAGCCCATTGGCGTATTGAAGCGCGTTCGAAACTCGTTTGACGTGTGTACAAAGAGTAATTCGTCTGCGCGGGCCCTTATTAAATCAATTATAGACCATTCTGACACTATTGCAATAGCAGACTAAGGCCCCAGGTGTAATTCCAGTGGGAAAGAGATGGCTAGACGACTTGTATAGCTCTGTCTCTTTCCCACACTGGAATGACTCCTGCTTGAAGCCGTCATAGCAACCCCCAGGGGATGTGTCACGGAGTAGTCGCTGTTACCTTTCTGGCCCTGCTTGTACTTGTTCTTGATGGCGGCGAGCGACACGCCGCCCTCGTCGTCGGAGTCGTCCCGTGCGCCGGCGCGCGCCGCCCCGCGCCGCTTGGGCCGCACGGACGCGCGCGAGCGCATCGCCGCGCGGAGCTCCATCTCTTCTTTCTGTAAACACATTTTAATAGTAATTGTTACCTATACTAATATTATAAAGAGGTAAAGTTTGTGAGGGGGTAATCTCTGGATCTACTGAACCGATTTTGAAAATTCTTTCACTCATAGAAAACTACATTATCCCCGAGTGACATAGGCTATATTTACAACGTGCCCGTAGGATAATTTCCTACTGCCTACTAGTCTTTAATATCCAACAGCAGCACGGCTCGATTTTCGAGGTAAAACCGCGCTTGCCAAAGTCCGTGGTATTGAGAAATATATATACACGATAAAGAGAAATAGATATAGGAAACACCTACTCTTACTTCTATGTGTAAAAATCTTCAGAATAAACAATTTTTCTTGCATACCTTTAGCTGATACTTCCTGTCAGCATCAGGATCCGCCCCGACCTGCGACAGTATCTTGATGGCCGAGGTCTTGGTGGAGCGGTCAGCGAGAGACAGCGTCATCTTCCTGTGAGTGAAGGACTCTGTCGAGTGAGGACGGAACGACAGCTTGGTGCGGAACACCGCCTGGCCTTGCAGACCCGTGCCCTGGCGGACGAATAGGTGGTTGTGGTCGCCCTGAGGAATAGAAAAGAAGTGGTGACTAAAAAAAATTAATGTAAGCAGCGAACGAATTTTTTTTATACATAAGCACAGATTAAATAAATAATAAAATATTTCTTTCACAAATAAATAATAATAATAATTTACAAATAAAAGCTATGAACAGTATTATGTACACAAAAGTTTTTGTTTCTGGAGCCGAACTAGGACGAACCTGTATTTCGGCTTACAGCGCCAATCCCCTCGAGTTACATTAGATAAGGTTTCATAAATACTTGCATTTTACAATACCATTGAATAGTATGGACTCATAAATAAGGATTTGTAATAGTGGTCTAATCCCCTCTTTGTGTGATATGCTATGAATGAGTGAGTGTGAGAGGGTGTGTCTTTAGTTGTGTGTGAGTGTGATATTAATGACTTAAAAATGTTATTATTTGGTTTAGATAGAATGTGGTTGGTTTAGATTGGTGATTGGTGTGCTTGGTGTACCTAAAATGGAACACAAACGAACCGGCCTGACTTACGAAATGTAACACAAAAATAAGGCGAGTTTATTTCTACATTTATACTAATATCATAAGGTTGAAGAATTTCTTTGGTTGAACGCGCCAATTTCAGGAACTGCTGGATGGAATTGAAAAATTATTAGTGTCGGATAGCCCATTTATCAAGGAAGGTTATAAATGCTATGCAACATCACGCTACGACCAATAGGAGCGGAGCATCAATGAAAAATGTTGCAAAAAAAGTGTTTTTTTAATCATTTGCGGACGAAGATCGCGGGCAACAGCTCGTGTGTAATATTTGTTGTTACGTTTCACTGATATGTACCGGGCAATAGCCTACAAACTAGGCGGTTTGTCCGATCTCCGTTCATCTGCCAGCCTGTGGTTGTACTTACATGTAAGGGCTGCTTGTACACGTCGAATATCTCCGAGCCGAGATGAAGCGACATGCTGCCGTCTGACCACTTGACCATCCGGGCGTTAGACTCTTTGACAGCGCTGCCTTCCTTGTCAAATACTGTTCGCCAACGCATTGTGTTCTCTACTTTCAGCTTTAACCTGGAAATATGCAACATAACATAACATCAAACACCTTGAAGGGTTAAGCGAGGTGTAAAGCAAAACCTTGAATTAGAATAGAGAGCGAGCTTATCGCCATCAATTGGACACAAATCTAGAAATGGGGCTGCTATTGGGAATTGCCAAATTTTAGGAAATACTCAATTACAATTTATTCGCCCTCAGTTAGGACCTCAGAACCCCAAAATCAGCGTCATACTTGCGACCAAAACAACAAGCAGGCAATAAATGAGCATAATATTGACGATGCTTTGTTTACTGCATGCTTTGGTACAAACTGTAAAGTGCAGTAAGTATCTGAAAGTTAAATCTATTTATGTTTTAAGGCATTCCAGATATCCTTACCTGGCTCGGCCTTCCTCATCCAGAGTCTCCTCCTCATCAATCTCATCCTCATAGGTACTGGGGTCGTAAGGCCTTGTCTCCACGGACAAGAAGTTGGGCAGCTTCACAAAGTGCAGCTCTTTGCCCAGTTCTGTCCAGATCTTGGGCATGTCTACGTCTATGCGAGTCTCTGGGATTTCCACTTCTTCTTCTTCGTCCGGTTTGTCGCGAGGTTCTCGCTGGAATAAAAGATATGAAGGATTATTTAATATTTGGCCAAAGAATCAGCCTACTGCTACCACGCTCACTGGCGGTCAACCACTATTCAACCCTATTACTCAGGGCATAAAGGACACAGCACACATATCACACCGGAAATGGATCGGCACCGTATCAACTCGAGCCGTTCAGTATTCTCTGTATGAAACTCCCTACTGCAACGCACACTAATCGAAATCGTAACGTAATCGCCTCGACTCAGGATAAGGTCACAAACCGCGGTGCGGTGCGTGGTCAACTCGCTTACGGCTCGTCGTCCCAGCGCTTACGTCTCTCCGTAGCCGAGCTTACGTCTCTTCGTCCACCCTTACGCACACTACTGTTGACACGCGTGCTGTCATTGACAGAGCAACTTCCAGTCGTGCGCGGCGTTGGCGAGCCGTAAGCGCGGCGTCCCCTAGCCGTAGTCGAGTTGACGTATCGGAGCAGCTGATCCGCTTGCTTACGTTAGGTTGACGCCTGTTTGACGGCGAGGCGAAATTCGATACGGTGCCGATCCCTTTCCGATTTGATATGTGTGCAGTGTCCTTAAGGCTGAAAAGTGGTCAACCGTCAGTAGCTTCCATTGGGTATAAAGTCGGATTCCTTTAGTGTGATGTTGAAGTATTTTTATAGTTGTGTCTTAGCCGACATTCGCGTTCATTAAGATTATAAATTGTGAATATTAGAGAGACTCGTGCAGACGTGCATGTTGTGGCTTATGATATTCAAAGCAAGATACATATAAATGACAAGTAATCCCTGAAAAGTTCAATGGTTCATTAAAAATGATTAATCAAATGAATCGCACCTCATCTCCACTGCCTCGTCTCTCATCACCAGATCGTCGTGCATCCCCGGGGCTGCGACTGCGACTACGACTGCGACTCCGACTACGCGATCGAGACCGCCCTGACGCCTTGTCGGCGCCACCCTCGTCTTCAGTACTGATATCTGACGCGTCACCGAATAGCGCGTCGGCCGTCACTGTGGGATTAGAACATCAAATTAAGTAACTCTACGCAAAAAATAGATCAAATATGACACGATAAAAAGTTCTATCAACGTACCCCCATCTCCATCTTTCTTCGCCCCCTCCTCCTCATCTTCGGAGTCGACAATCTTCTTAGTCTTCTTTTTAGGCTTGTCACTGGTCTCCGAGCCGCTGTCTGAGCCTGCCTTCTTGCGTTTAGGTGTGGCTTTAGTGCCGCCATCGCTTTCTGAGTCTGATAGGACGGCGCGCTTTTTCTTTTCTCCTGTGAAGAATTATTGGCTTAAGTAATTTGTCTTAAGTATGTTATTAATAGATAGGGATATATTTACCCAAACTTCAAAAAAGAAAGTAACATGAGGACCTCTCAAATTAACTGTTAAATTAAAGATGTCCATTGTATGTATGGTACAATGATTATCGTGATTTCAAAGGGAGGTATTACCACATGTACTGCAAAGCATAAGCAAACATACCAGCAAATTTATTATTTACTAGCGGCCCTTCCCGGCTTAGCACGGCTTTGCCTATGTTACTCAGGGTGAATGTAGCTTTCTAAACGTCTACCACGTACTCAGAACATCATTCTGAGTTGAACATCCACATAGAAAGTTTCATAGGTTATTAAAAGAAAAACAGCTGTTTCGTACAAAAGTGCAATACCTACACGGTCAATATGTATGGAACAGCTGGTTTCTTTTGACAGCATGAGGTACTGAATACGTGGCAGCCATTTTCGCGCCGGTGTCCCTTGCACCCCGTATAATATCTCGCCTGTATTACCTAACCAAGAATGAAAAAGAGAATAGAAAAGAGTCACCAGTGGTGTATAGAAGCCACACTTTTCACTTATGTTATAAATCCCAAGGCATTACCCAAGTATAAATCTGTACTTCAAGCTGATACTTTCCTATCAGAACCGTTTCCTCCGTAAAGTAAAGGTGCCCCCTTATATCCGTAATGAGAGTCTCCACGTAGATCGTCGTCGTGAATGAAACGTCTTTCCAAGCGTTTCTTCAATTCCGCGATTAAGCATAGGAACCCCCTGATCGCATCGGCCGCCCGGTATTAACCCTCGCGTATCAGCATGATTCGCCGTCAGCGACATGCCCTCTCCACCCCCGATGACCCCATCACCGTCCTCCAAGAGAGCAGTAGGGAAACCAGTACTCTTAGAAAATACAGACACAGACCCGAGTTTCCGTCCTCGCCGTCGAAGTCCGCCGCGACGCCCCCGTTCAACAAACCCCCCCCCGACCCTTGCCAGAGCAAGCCCGCGATGCTGAGCCGGTAGTTCTAAACCAGCCCCTAAATAATATCATTCAGATCCAGCCTGTCCTTTGCTGTCCTTCCCAGCGACGCCCTAAGCCGAGGCTCGTAACCCACAGGGGGTACCCTTAGCAAGTGGTCGCTTAGTTTTTAAGTTTAATTTAAGCCCCTGGCTGGAGGCCTTAGAATCACTTTTAAGGTATCCACAGGATTTGCCCGGTTAAGCAGTAGCCAGCCTCAGAGGCTGCACTGCGAGATGCCATATATATAAAAAAAAAATGATACTTTCCTAGTGTAAAATCAATTAACATTGCTCATTGCCTGACTCAGGAATCGATCATGGGCTGACTGGTGCTTATGTTTGAGTAACCACTATACACATGGTGCAGCTAACCAAATATGTCTTTTGAATGAATGCTTACCAATATCAGGCTCAGAGCTCTTGGATCGCGACCTCGAGCGACTCTTTGACTTGGACTTGCTACGAGACTTTGATCTTGAGTGCCTTGAACCAGATCTGAAAAATTAATTTAATAATTTAGTCATCATGTTCCTGCCCTTGTCGCATGTCACTTGAGGTCGGCGCAACATGTTTTTATTCTTCCATTCTCCACTGTCAACCGTCACGCTATCATTCACACCTTTTTCCTTCATATCATTCCTCACACAATCCCTCAATCGTTTCCTTGTTCTTCCTTACCCTCTCCATCCTTATTTAACAATTTAGTACAAGTGCATAATTGTGAGTTATGATAGATTTTGTTAAGGATATGTATGATCATCATTCATCATTCTCTTGCCTTTGTGCCAATTTATTTGGGTTTGACACGGCGCGTCTCATTTTCCATACTTCTCATTTTAGGAATACATTTGTATTTACTTATTTAGATTTGGAAGAGACCTATAGTCAGCATTGGGTGGCCGAAAAGAGAGAGAGACCAAAATTAATGCAAAAACTTCGAAGAGTTTTACATTCTTAGATATTTAATCAGATAATGAGCTGTACACATTGATGAAATAATTATTTACCTTGAACGGCTCTTAGACTTGTCCTTAGCCACCGCATCATCGATCATAAGCCCTGGTGAGTTAGACCTACTGTCATGTGCTTGCGGCTTGGCCACAGGGCTCTTAGACCTCGATGAAGCACTCCCTGACCTAGATCTAGACTTCCTACTCTTGGGACTTGCACTTGCTGCAGATTTAGACCTTGACCTACTTTTTGCAACCTGTGACTTTGGAGTCTGCGACCTGGACTTAGGGCTCTGTGATCGGGATTTTGGGCTTTGAGATCTGGATTTGGGAGATTGGGACCGAGATTTAGGACTGTGTGGTCCAGACTTGGGGCTAGCTGAATGGCTTTTAGGAGTTCCAGAACGAGATCTAGCACTGACTGAACCTGACCGAGACCTCCTAGACCCACTTCTAGACCTTTGCTTAGGGCTTGCAGATGCATTGGACTTTGGGCTCGAGGAACCGGACTTGTTGCTATGAGCAGACCCTGAGCGAGATCTGTTTGAGCGAGCAGGGGAGTTGGACTTGCTTCTAGAAGCATTGGATGATCTTCTGGAGTGGGCAGACCGGGCAGATTTAGGAGATTCACTTCCAGACTTGACTGGACTGTGGGACACTGATCTGAAATTAAAATTTAGACATTTATTTATTTTATTCTTTAAAGTATAATTTTCCACCGGTATTATGCAAAATATTAACACACATCTGTGCAACAATCAGCAATGTTAATGTAACGAAATGAAAAATAAAGAAGTATGCCCTGTTTACATTTAACAGCACTACTTTATTTTTGTTTCTGAAAATGTTTTCCAAACAGACAAGATGAATATAATTTTAGGTTAGTATAAGAACATGCAAAGACTTCTGGTAATGCCACATCAATAGAACAAGCAGTACAACATATTATAATGGCTAAATTGCTAAACTGACTTTCATAGCAAAAGTGTTTTAAAAACAATTTTGAAATATGCTTCAAATAGTTGATATACAGTTTCAAGTATCAATATCAAAATGCTCTAGAAAGCATCTTACCTATACTGTTGCTACTTATCCACAGTATATTTTTAATTATTACCTTGAACGACTGCCTTCTTTGCCAGGCGCAGGGCTAGGGCTCTTGCTGTGGCTGGCACTCGACCCGCTATCAGAATCGGAGCCCGAATCTGTATCTATAATGAAGAAATACATTCGTGTTTACATGACGCCTTATCAGGAATATGCATTTGTGAATATATACATTTGTGTTTTTACGATAGGTACAAATTAGATTCTTAAACGGCACCATTTATTGTATTATAACACAAATAAATAGTAAAAATCCTCATTATTTGAAAATAAACTCGAAATTTTATCGAGTATGGTTGAGTTTTGGGTGGAAGCAATTTAACTTACCATCCAATGAATTCTTTGCAATTGGCGCCATTTTATGCACCTAATATAACAGAAACACACTATTTTACTATCTGATCATTAATCGAAATTCGAACGAAGACTGGCTATATTATCAATATAAATTTCTATTTGTAACAAAATAAAATTATAGGTTAGAATGCCAACAACGTCAGAAACGTCAAACGATCAAACAAACAATGGCTGCATTCCGAATTACAAAATAATCACTCACAGCGCTCACATCTATATTTTGCGTTCCGTTTTAGATATCACGATTATGACAGCTGAGAGCTGTCATCAATTTGGAACGCTCGTGAACGCGTTCACAGTGAACATAACCCCAAACCGAAACCTTAGACAAGACCTATTTTTGAAAATGGACGATAATATCGTCCATTATGTTGGTTGACTCTGCTGCACGTACAACCCTCGAAGTTTAATTAACCCCATTCAATAACTATTTCATGAAAAAGTCACTCAATGGGGTTAAATGAACTTGGAGGGTTGTATTGATGATTTGAATGATTATAATTCTGTAACTTCATACGTGTTACTGGCGCGATTGTTATTTTCAGCAATACACAACTTTACACTGATCTGCAAATCGTAAGAAAATTTAAATTTCGCGGGCAACTCTTGTGCTTCCACTTTAGCAAAACAACACAACCTGTGAACAGAACTGTCATTTTTGAGAGCGCTCACGGTGATATTTATTTGGGGCATGGTCGGTGTAATCGCAAGATGGCGCATGTCATGACGTCATCGATGACGATTCAAGGGACATCAATATCGCGCTCACGGTAATTTGGAACGGGTTTATAGACGCTCAAAGCGATTACAGCGTAATTCGGAATGCGGCCGATGTCGTTGAGATTGTCAATTTTGACATCTGTCCAAATTAATAACAGATAAAATAAATTGGAGACAAGTATACAAACTGCATTAGTCGATTAGTAAATTTTAAAGCCATCGTTAGATATTTTATGATATAATATAAAACAAAGGTTACACCTTTCGTGTAAAGGTGCAAACATCTCTCTGTTTTGTCGTCAACGGCCGTGGCGTAGATATACTAAACACATACAAAACGCGCTTTGGAATAGGCGACTACATAAAGTACTTTCACAAGTTATTATGCCTTGTGTCTGTGACGTAGCTTCGCCTTTGTTTTTCTGACATTCAAAAGTGCCTGCTAAGGTCTAATTGAAATAAATGCTTTGAGTTAGAGTTTGAGTTGAGTTTGAAAATTTTACAGAATTTTAGCGAGTTATCAATGTTTTTAGGACAAGGTCGACTTGGCTACAGGTGGCGGACTTGTGGAAAAATAGCATAGAATAAAATTGCATAGTTTTGCTTTTTTTATTAATTCGATTTGGAAAGGACCACTAGGACAATGACTCCATTTTATTTTGAATGTGATAAGTTCAGTTGGGGCAAAATACTGACAATAGCGCGCTAACGTAGCTAGTTCAAAGCGTAATTTTGGCGTCATTATTGATTACAGAAGGCTGTAAATGTCATTTTAAATATTTCAAAATAGTTCGAGTCCATTTGCCAGATTGGGACTTAGGTATGAACGGTATCTATAGCTTTGAGCTTTGACCTACCTTCCCCATAAAAAGTTACCGCAAGGACCGTACCTACAATCCCACATTGATACAATACATTGTAGGTATATATTAGTTGATTACACAATTCACAGGTGATGTGGTTTATTACGAGTAGGTATCTCTCAGATTTCATCCCTCGCGTACGACACCCAGGGGAGCAATAGAGAGGTTCTATTAGTATTTATAACCGGAATTACATGGTCATTCTCTGTTGTAATACGAGTTCATAAACACAAAACTACTCAATGAGTCATTGCTTTTTCATTAGACGTGAAATTGAAAACAGGAAAGTTATAATTTAAAGTCATTCAATGAAAGCGTTGATGAGAAAAGTACAATTATGGTAAAATCTAAATAAGTGGAGTATTAATTGATTCAGAGTACGTACCTATTCAACGATTGTATAGTTAGATATGCCCCTAAGGCCCCTATTTTATCAACTTTAGTGTGATTAACTTCGATCAATAATCGATGGTGATTAATTGTGGAAATTTGAATTGGAACCTACCTACTTTATGTATTGGAGATAGAAAATTTTACTCAAAGGAAACATTCCTATAGTTATAAAAAGAAATAAATCTGCATTTAAAGATTTTCGAAAATTTGCTGGCCACACTCGGGAATAGAACCGGCTAAATTCCAAAAAAAAATAAAGGATATTATTTTCCTTTACTTTTATGGCATCAATAGATTGGGTCAATCATAGGGATCAAATCTCTTTATCAAACACGATAAATTATATGAAAAGAAAACCATGTTTTAACTAGTAAATTCAATGGGATAGGGAATTCACTACCTTTAATCACTTTTACTCAAAGGTCTATTCAATTACCTATTTACCTATTTTATTATTACTATGTTTAGTCCTATCGATTGATGTCATAGAAATACCATAAAAAAGTGCAGAATGCTACTTTTTGGAATTTAGTCGGTTCAATTCCCGTGTAAAGCAAGCGAATTTTCGAAAATCTTTGAAAGCAGATTTATTTCTTTTCAAAAATAAAGGAATTTCTATCTCCAGTATTTATAGTACTTTCCCTCCAGGTGGCGTTGAAAAATTCCATCGTTTAAATAAGCAGAAATTACATAGACACATATCTACCATACTTTCGTTCAGACAATTTACTACGTAGGGCGTTAAGAGTTGGTTATTTATGTCGATTCAAAAGTCTTTGCTTAGGTCAATGCCATAATTATTAAAAGCGCAGTGTTTTACTTTTATTCTGATCCGTTTTGACCGTGATTGCATTGTGTAACACATTCACTATTAGCGTATAGGTACAGACACCAGCACATCAAGCTACCCGAAACTGTTAATTTTTCCCAATCAACCTTGAACCTAATGCTTCAGAATTAAAGTTGAAAATGTATTAAAGAAATTTGACAGATTGTAGTAGCTTGATGTGCTGGAGTCTGTACCTACCTACAAACGTACCAAGCTACCTATGTATTTATTGATGTTGAAATTAGTTTTATACATTTATCTAAAAATCATTTCTGTGTTATTCCATTCAATAAATAAAACTGAACCACTGACTTTCATACAATAATCCCTTTCTTGGTCATAATGTTACTCGTAAACATCTCTTATCAAAGGAAATGATTTTATCTCTTTCTCTAACAGAAGTAAGAAAGGGACAGAAGGTCCCAAAAACAGGCGCCTTTTCAAGGGTAAGGTACGTATGTGGAGCATGCCTTGTTCGCATCTGTTCCAACTTTGAATGAGGGGGATTCAATGGAGTTTTTTCACAACGTAACTTTAGTTGAACGATGGCCGTGGTAGGCGACGTTTGTGCCGGTCTGCTGCGCCACAAACACATTTTATTACGAGAACTATGCGATACAAATATTCTAGACGTGTTAGTAAAAAAAGGGATTCTTAATTTAAATGAGTTTGAAATAATAACGGGCGCGAATGACAGTGATAAGTGTAATTATTTTATCGAGATTGTTAGTAAACAAAGCGGTGCAAAGTTGAATGATTTGTGTGTTGTTTTAAGTAAGGAATGTCCTAAATTATCGAAGGAGCTTATGAACGATAGACACAGGTTCATTGTCAATGGTAAGTACCTACTGCGTTGTTATGATTGGAATTTTTGGAGTGTACGAAGTTAGTAAAATCTTCCTATGTAAACTGCTTTAATTTTTTTTAGATTAAGTACCTACTAATAATTTAATGTATAAAGTGCTTTCCTAGGGTTCTATTTAGCGAAGATTATGTAGCTCGTAAGTATAGCTAACATTGACTTCGATTTGCCTCCTTATGTAGTACCAAGCAAACGTAACTAAGTACCTACGTATTTATGTTTACGTAAGTAGTCAGTAGTTTTGCTTGATTAGCACGATCCGGCTAATTATACCTAATTTACATAAGCAACAACAGTTGTAAGAGGGTAAGTCTTTCATTACCTACCTTCTTACTTACTTACTTTGTACATAATGTACCTAATATACATAGACATAGAGTAGTAGGTAAGTAGATAGGTGCCTATTCTCGCCTATGTAGTAAATTAGATATTGCAAAAGCTGTAGGTAGGTAACTACTAGTTAAGTAGGTGTACGTCATGAAGTCATGATTCATGTTGTCTTACGGTCCTACCTACCAACAAAACTACGGTAGCTACTACTAGTACGGTAAGTAAAGTAGGTATCTAGGAAATTATTTGTAGAGCGACTAAAACCTGGCAACAAAATTCTGTCTTCACAACAACGAAGATATGAAGGTGGAGGAAGATCGCACAGTCAAGTCCATGTCGATGTCGGTAGAAGCTGGATGAAAATACATTTATTAGGTATAAAATCAACATTATTAAAGTTTTCTAACATAGGACCGTAGGTAAGTTAAGTAACTAGGTATCTACTATTTTTTTTTAAATTATTTATTAGGGACCTAGAACAGTTAAATACTACAGAAAATACAAAAAAATCCTTAAAAGCTAAAGATCACAAACATGTAACCCACACCAATATCCACGTCTTAACTAAAGAGTAACAGACTATGGTAGATTTTACAGAATATCTGAGCCTTCTGTGACAGCTGTATACGAGGTAGGTATGTAATGTGATGATTACCTACGTGCCATCCATGCCATACAAAATAGGTAACATAAAAACTTACGGTCTGCTCAACAAAAAGCAAGAAATTCGGCCAAAGACATTATTTGTCAAGTTGTCACATGAACAGGAAAACATTGAGGCTACGCTAAACACCTAAATACAAGCCTACTTGCCTAGGCATTACGTGAAGAAACGGTAAAAGTAATCATGTTCCGAAATATACCAAAGAAATTGCTACCGAGCACGAAACGGCGCAATACGAACTAGATTGAAAAATTGCATGACCAACGGCCAAAAAGGGGAGAGAAGAATATTGTTAGAGACCATTATTTAAACTTTACAAAGATAAATGCGCATTACATTACATATGGTATTGAATCTTTTGAACGAAGACACAAGGTTGAAAATCGTCTAAAATTGTCTATGGGACAATGAAAGGTAGATGCGGGTGCGTTCGGAAATTGACCCCGCCTGTGTTATGGGAATCAATCCGCTATTGAGCTCCTGGTCATTCATGTATTTCAAATGAAACCACAATTACTGCCATGACATGACCGTAAAGGTAGTTAATTATAGTTGATGTCTATGTCCTCGAGAGCCTTTGATGTCGTTAACGCGGGAAATTACATAACAATTTGCTTTAAATTAGGAGCATAAGTAATAACGATTTTACTTAGTCTTGGAGTAAAATGAACCCTTTGAATGTGGAGAACCTTTAATGTTGTTCTGGTTAGTAAGTAGTTGAACAACTTTTCTTTACTACACAGCTCGCCATAGTTTTGGAACTATGAACAAGTACTAAAGTAACGTAGCTACTTACATATTACATAGCACAGTTGGGAAAACTTAGACCTAAGATTACTAAAAGTTTTCACAAAAACTAAGTTTTCGAATGAATAATAAAAGACGAGGCTTTGGACATAATTTTATACAAAAACTGCTTTATGCTTTCACGGTTTAAAACTAAACTTATCTATTTTTCGAAATATCGGGAGCTCAAAACAATTGACAATCACGAAAGATGTCCCGTAAGTGACAGTATAGTATAACCATAGAGTAAGACAATAAGCAGCTAAATAACTTGAGTTTTTTAGAATCGTAAGTAAACGAGTCCTGGTGTGGAGACCGTCTATCGGCGTAAGCGTGGTTTGGGACACCCTCCAGTTAGATGGGAAAAGGAGGTTGGTTCACGGGTCATACTGAATGCTCAAGGTAGGCAGAAGGCATTGGGAGCAGCCTGTATCCAGCAGCGGATTAAATCAAATTGCATACTTCAATCAGATTATGTGAAAGAGACTACTAGTTTCATGAATTTATTTGATCACTTATCAACTTAGAGCATGAGTTGCAAAGTGGTTACCTACGTCTTGATTTGGCATGTTTTTGCTTCGATAAATGAGACCATGTACAAAAAACCAATGACACTTAGAAGGAGAGGTTACATTTTGATACTTAGGTACCTACTTATAATTAATTTATCTCTTTTAACGTTGATACCTAAATAGAAAATAAATAAGAGTTCAAATACATGAAATGCATGTTATTATATCGTTATATACGTCGTGTAAGAGAAGGTTTTGGAAACTAATGAAATCTATTGATTTTTTCTATTGCATATTGGATAAGGCTTTGAATTGTGCTGATAAGTGCTACGGTCTTTTTATACTACGCATCAAAAAAACCTTTTTGAATCCCATCTTGTTAATGCCATAACTTCCCTATGGAGGTTCTGCTTTCGACAAAAGAAAAATTTGTACGCGTCTGAAACCTGCATCTTTGAAAAAAAAAAACATAAATTTGATCGTATGAAGTTCTTGAATTTACTAGAGGTTAGAAGCAGCAAAGGTCTTCGTGGCAAAACGAGAGTGATGATGAATGCACCGTAACACCTTATTTTTTCTGACACCAAACCAAAATAACAAGCCGTAGTTTGAAAACACTGGGAATCATCGGCGAAATTACAGGCACTAGTTGAAAGAGCATGGTGTGCATCGTTCTACACCGGCCTGTTTGTTAACTGATCACAAGGAAAAGAGAGAGAAAGAAAGTATTGACCAACATGGTTCTTCTTTCTTTGTCGTGTGGATAATGCATATTCTGGTGTCAAAGTTTTGATGTCGCCCATGGGTATCTGACTTGGCTTTATATGTCGTCCAGAAATATCTCAGGCATGCTAGTTCCTCACGATGTTTTCCTTCACCGAAGCAAGTGATAATTATTATAGGTACAATACGCACATGAATCCGAAAAATCAGAAGTGCGTGTCTTGGGGTCGAACTCGAGGCCTATGATTAGGCAGTCCGACGACCGTCACTCCAATATGCTGCTGAATATGGTAAACAGCTTGATCTTGAGACAAATCCGTCACTCCACATAGTTCCTCGAACATTGTGTGTACAAGGCAGTGTTCTCTCATTTCTAAGAAGTCGTTAACTGGTGTAGGCCGAACACAAAAACACACGATTGTCCCTAGTTTATCGAACACCATTATGCACTGTTCTTGTAGGTGTCAAATAAGCGGCAATACTTCGCATAGCTTCGCCTTGAAGATGGGAATTGTTACATAAACTTGTAGCTTGCAGTCTGTTTGTTTACTAATAGGTGGGATGCTGTTACTTCTAAGTCACGTTATCGTTTGGCTGGTTATAACTGGCAATTAGGATTATGTTTTTTCTGGTGTAAGGGAAGACTAAATTACTGATGTAAGTATGTGTGATTTGTCGTATACATACCTTTGGTTTTTTGGGTTAAAAGTATACAATATGATTGGATTGGATTGGACACGCTCAGCAATAGAAAAGAAGAAAGAGAGTTTAGAGGCTCTTTCCTTGCGATACGACATTTTAGGCTAGTCATAATTATGTGAGAGAAAATGATCTTATCAGATGATCTTCTCCTTCTATTTTCAAAATTTGATTAAATAAAAAAGCAAAAAGGTAAAGGTAAGGTGTCTTCAAGGGTAAAGTGTACAACATTTTATTTAGAGAACCGGAAATATAGTAGACATGATTACTTGAGTAGATACAATAAAACATGGTGCAACCTGTTATGCACTTATGAGCAATTTAGAAGGATATGTTCAAATATGTTGTTATTTATCGCTTAAACTATTAAAATATATTTATATTCATTCAAGCTATTGCCCGCCACCTACGTTCGCGTGAAATTATTATTAAAAAAAATGTTACTTCTCTTTTTGAATCAAGTTTTTTTGTTTTTTTGCACAAACCCCTAATTCTTATTCTAAAATAAAAGTAGCCTACGTTAGACCTTAAACATCAGCAATCTGCTGGTATAAAAGTCAAAATCGATCCAGCCGATTCGCAGGTTAGCCGAAACAAACAGGCAGACAAAAATTGAAAAAGAAATGTGTTTTTGTTATAAGTACCGTATATAGGTACTTTCATATGCATTCAGTTTAAACTGTTATTTTGGTATTACAAACAGACACTTAAACTGTATTGACTGGTTTTCTCCCTCTGCGATGTCTCCACAATTCATAGTCACATATACTATTCGTTCCAGACCAGGAATCGGTACGTAGCACTTTTTGTTTGTTCGAGTTGCTGAGCATTAGCAATTCGGTAGATCCTGACTTCCATAGTAGCGTAAGTTCTTCAAGGAATCAAGCGCAGAAGGTGCTCCTTCTAATTTTAAGTTCAGGAACTGAGTTCGTCCAAAGACGACACGAGTAGTTACAATATTATGTCTTGGTACACACGGCTACATAGCAAGCTATACATTTCTAGTTTATGCTGATCTCGCATTGTATATGATTTCCGTACAATGTGAGGTCAGCTTGTAACGACTTTATGAAGACTTATATATTTAACTATGCAAGTACAAGGTACAAGCACGTTCAGTGTCAAGGCTGCTGCTTATTAACGCGATTGTCCGCCATTCCGCCATTAGACCGCATAGACAAAGTAGAATGTTTTTTTTCTAGCTTTATTAGGCGTTTTTGTTTAGAGGCATGTCGTTATAATGCCACAAATTGTCTTCGTAAGTTCGCAGTTTACTTTTATTGTATTTGAGTGAAACGATGTTATTTTTTAAAGTTCTCATATATGAACATTTTTTTAAAGATAGATAATAGCCAAGAAGATATTTGTCAAGAAGTTACCTTACCAGACGTATTTCAACAAATGCTTCAGGAAAATTCGGAAAATTGTGCTTAAAAACTGAACGTTGTCCTTTGCCTAAGTTCGATATAATTTTAATATCAGTATTTCCTTAGGCTACTAAGGAAATACTGACTTCATGGTTATGTAACAATACTTGTGTGTAAGCATGCACTTTGTGATAAATGAACAGTTGATTGGTGATCTAATCACAGATATTAATAGATATTGCATATGCATCGGAGGCGTAAATTCTACCGGTCTGTATAATAAAGGCATAATGTATTTAATTAGATTACAATATAATATAATTTCTTTATTCATAAATAGATTAGTATTATTTGAGACCTTTTAAAAATAGATATATTCACTAACTAACCTAATAACATATTGTATTGTTTCTTCTTATATGTATGTCACTTTATAAAGATCTTGTTTTTCATTAAAATGGCGTTTTTAAGATGAAAAAATAAAAATTGGTTGACGCGTGCTGAGACGAACACCTGCCGATCGTTTATAGATGCAAATTTTGATATTTCGCGGGAGCAGATGTTATGGTGCCGAACTGCCAATGCACACGTAAAGTAATATTAGTGCAAGCTAAAAACATCTGTCAAATTGCTCGGCGCCATATTGCTTTTTTGTTCCTTTTTGAATGTTCGTATGCTAACTTGTGAGTAAAGTTTTTTTTTTCCTAATTTTGCAGGGAGTCTGCACACGTACCATGTTATTGTATTGATTCAGAAACTATTAGTCGCTATGTTTGATGTCAAATAAAAAATACGACTGGTTTTACTACGTCATCTAAGGACAAACAGAAGTGCATAGAAAGAAACGAATCAGGTTCAGAAGCTGTACCACCGCCTACAGCAGAATTATTTCAAGCTCACTACTGTGACTGTCGCAACCCCGTGCAGGGCACGCCACTATAATGGCGGTAAGTCCCCTCTTTGAGGAGTGGCTGGAGAGGCGCCACGGCGCCCTCACCTTCCGCCTGACGCAGGTCCTCACCGGACATGGTTGTTTCGGGAGGTTCCTGCACCTAATCGGGCGGGAGGAAACGCCCGGGTGTCACCACTGCGAGGATCGACCGGAGGACACGGTGGAGCACACTGTGCAGGTCTGCTCCGCTTGGGCGGAGCAACGCCGTGTCCTCGTAGCGGCGATCGGCGGCGGCGACCTCTCGCGTCCGGCCCTGGTTCAATCCATGGTCCGGAATGGGACGCCGTCACCTCCTTCTGCGAAGCAGTCATGCTAGCGAAGGAGGTGGCGGGACGTGAGAGGGAGAGAACCTCACGTCCCAGCCGCCGCGGGAGACGCACCGGGCGTCGGGGGCCACGTGGTGGCTCCCGGCCACCGTAGACGCGGGCCTGTGGACGGTGAGCTATGGGCTAGCTCGCCGTCCGTCCGTCTTATGACGACAGGCCGTGTCGACGGCGCGTTCGTGTTCCACGCGCGCCTCAAAGAGAGTCAGCAAACAGGAAGGGGTCCGTAAGGGCCGACGCCTGCCAGGGTTGCGGGACTGTTCGAAAGAGATACCGCGGCCCTGGAACATAAAGGGCAAAGGAAGGAACATGGATGGGTTTTAGTCAGTAGAAGTCTGACACTCCCTCCTGCTCAGCCCAGAGCGGGAGGGGGAAAAAAAAAAAGCTCACTACTGTTTGGAAAAAGATGTAGTTATAGTGTCCTGTATAGCTGCTGCTATTTTAACCCGACAAAGTACCTATATGTCGCAGGTCCAGTCGCAAGCGCATCAAGTTACCACAAACTGTCAAAATTTCGATTTTGAACTTAACCTGCATCATTTTATGGTTGAAAATTAGTTGGAGAAATTTGAGAGTTTGTGGGAGTCTGATGTGCTGGCGACTGTACATAAGAAAAATGTACTCAGAGCGACATAATAATCGTTCAAACCGTGAAGTTCTTGCGAGGTAGCAGACAATCTGTTGACGCGTGTGCGATTGAAACAACCCTAGTAAAGTAAAATAGGTGTTGGTTGCCCCTCAGGTCAAATATCAATATTTACGGGACTACGAGAGCAATCGTGTCCCACCGCGGGGTCAAAGGCCGGCCAACGGGCCAACCCCGTGGGCAATTTGAGCAGTAGCCAGTTATAGCTTATAGCTCTATTGCTCACGGGGTGTGACGGCTCGTGTGAACGTGCCATGGGAAACGTCTTCAAACAACTTATTATCAAACTTTTTGTTAAACACAGATTTGAATGTTTCTTCTGTTATTGTAGTTTTGTATTGTAGTTTTGTGAATAGAGTAAATGATAGTCGAGTGTAGTGATTTTCGTTCTCATTTTCAACAGCTTGTTTAGATAACGGGCGTTTTCGCTAACATTAAGAAACACCTAAATATATGCGCGTAAGTGTTTTCACATTTCGCTGCGTTGAAAATCCAAATCTTATTTTATTAAGGCATGAAGGCACTTGTATAAGTTCCAAGAGTCACGCCTTTTTCAAATGGGGTAGGCAGTACTTACAGAACGCCACCTGCTATGATCCTTACAAACTCCTTTTGCCTCGTCGACCAGAACATGAGTTCAAACAAGAGTACAAAAACAAAAAAAATATGAGTTCCAGAATGTTGATTAAAATTTCATGTTGTTACGCAACATGAAATTTTAATCAAATCAGTAGGAGCAAAACACTTTTAAAAGTTGTTAAGTGTACATATTGGTGCTCGTGATTGTACACCTCAACGAAAAACTATGGCATATGGCATGGTAGCTAGCTAGACATTCAATCTTTAGGTTCATTTGCAATAATTTTTAATTGTTTTTAAATATATACATGGTATTTACTTTGCTTCTCTATTGATTTTATTAAACCACTTATTTGTAGAAATCGGCTAGACGAAACTAAGTAATCTGTGGTTGAGCAAATAACTAAAGAAATCCTAACCACAGATACAACTTGGTTTTTTTACTAAGACTACTTTAAAATTAAATTGGTCTGAACAAAAAGAACTTTGTTGTCATATTTTCACGCTTTACATTCGTAAATTCAATTTATTTTAGTAGTTATTATGAACAAAAACATTGTTATGTTGCACACCGATTCTATTTTCAAATAAAACGCCTGGCTGAACAAAGAAGGCACAGAGAATTTAAAAAAGCATCAACTTTTTTTAACCGTCTCCTATCCTAATCGATTGGCAATGGAAAAAAGCGATCGATTCTATGTTATTGCAGAAATTCGAATACCATAAAACGTCATTGGTTAAGGTGTCTATAGCTACGTGCATGGCAAGGTTCGGTTAGGAGTTCGATGCCCGGCTGCGTTCCAAATTAAAAATAATGTCCAATTACTGAAACGATATTGACTTGTAACGCTCGGCCGTGCATATCGGCTAGAGATGCGGGTGCGTGATTCTGACTAATTTTTTTATAAAATCGACTAACGCGTTTATTAATTTTAATATATTGTTTATTTTATTTTTATTAATGATTGATTTTATGACGTTATGAACGATAGTAATAATTACGCCTGCGTAGCATATATTATTAACATATCTAATTTTAAATTAATGGTTTCCTGAGAAAAAAGTTACCTAGGTGCAAAATTCTGTATTTTTATTGTAATTTTCAGCTATATTTCCTATAGTTATGTTCTCATAACTGAACTGATTGAATTGAATTTATTTAAATCTTGACCCACTCGGCAATATTTATAAATGTTTTAAAGAGTGATCTCATTATTATCCTAACACTACTTTCCGCCTCGCTGCTTCTCTACGCCTAGGTACCCCATGTTGTTCCCCTCATCGCTGTCACTGCCATGTGGTGAAGTTGTCAACAGCCTTGGACACCACGGCCTGTCATGCAGCCGAAGTGCGGGCCGTTTTGCACGGCAGGCGAACTTAAATGACATCATCCGACGAGCTCTTGTCACCGTTGGCGTTCCAGCTATTTTAGAACTTATAATGGTTTGGCACGCGACGATGGCAAGAGACCGGACGGCATGTCTTTGTTTCCTTGGAAGATGGGTAGGCCTTTAGTGTGGACACAGATTGTGTGGGACGCAACTTGCATCGATACTCTTGCGCCATCCCATCTTCCAAGCAAGCTCATCGTGCTGTGCTGGCGCCGCCGCTGCGGCTGCAGAGAACCTCAAGCGGCGTAAATATAGTAACCTTATTGGTAACTGTATTTTCGAGCCGTTTGGGGTTGAAACTCTAGATCCTTGGGGTCCAAGTGCTCACAGCCTTTTCAAGGACATTTCCAAACGCTTACTTGACACTTCTCGTGACCCAAGGGCTGGCTTTTACCTTGGCCAAAGGCTTAGCATTGCCATACAACGTGGCAATGCCGCCAGTCTCTTGGGTACATTACCAGTTGACTGCGTTGAGGAGGAGTTTTTTGAGTTTTTTTTAAAAATGTTATTAATAAGTTGGTTACTTTACGTTATTTTAATTTATAAATTTTAACTAACTAGATACTAAATATCTAATATATCCCATTTTTGGTTCTCTAGGTGCAGCCATAATTGCCAGCCACAAAATAAAAACAAAATGTCACGACTAAAATCAACAATCTACGGTGCAGCAAGAGCATGACGGTTACAAACTAACAGACATTGTTTTCAATTAAACCAAACTGTTAATTATCGATTAACGAGACCGTAACTTTTTCTGCTACCAGAAATTAGTTTTATGTCGTGTAAACGAGTCTAACTTTTCATTTTTAACGATCGTATAGTTGCAAAACTTTTTAACGTATTGTAAGGCTCAATTATGTGCTCGCATGGAGACCGGTTGTGCTCATTTACAACGCTATTGTTTTGATTTTTATGGCCTATTTTGTTCCTAATAATATGTTACCTAATTATTTACCTTTTAAAATAATGCCCTAAACTAAAACTATACAGCACCTTTATTGCGTATTAGTATTTTATCAGAGTCCAGACGATTTTGAAGACGAGCGAGCGAGGCGGACGAGGAACCGTTTCACCTCTATTGCTTCTTATCTTTGAAAAAAATCATCTGCACTACAATGTGTAAAAAGCAGAGAATGAATTGTCAAAATGAATTGCAACTTAGGGAAATACTAGTCGCTATTACCCCGCCAGCAGCCAATCAGTAACATGGAGATAAAGCTCAATAAGTGATAGTCAAAACGGTCGGGTATTTTCTGTAAACCACAAATACTTAGTTGTAGAAGTGTAATTTCAAGACGGACAATGAGCGGGACATTCTTCCTAAGAGTCACTACTAAAATGACTATGAGAATTTCAGAATGATAATTAGAAGCAATATCTAGCAGGTCCATCAGCGACCCCACGGTTCATCATGACAATACATACACTGAACTGTTTTCAGAGAAGAAAACTCATCTCATCTAAAGGCTTTATTTTTCATTACAACACAAGATGAGTTTTCATTGTTGTCCAGGACTCTGGTAGAGACAGCAAAAATAGAATTTCAGTCCTAGTACAAATATATGAAATAATAATTGTTAGGTAAAGTACCTAATATTCTTATCGCGAGGCAAGATACCGTTAGTATGTAGTATCTACAAACAAAATAGATATTTATTTAATGTTACAAGTTCCCACTAACTTTGCCAGCTCGATATCGAAGGCGATAATAATTCGTATTGAGTCAGAATTCCTGATAATGGCACAACTTTGTCTAATTTGTTTCTAAGAATTTAGATAAAAGGTCAAGAAGAATGAAAATGGCAGAGGCCAAAGTATTTTGTTTGTTCATGTTTTCGGATAGTCAAGATAAGTAATAAATAACTAGCTGATTATTTTTCAATTTTACGTTTGGAAGTTTTTAATTACATGTACCGTATTTGGTCAGAGATCCAAGAGTAATTAAGTTGATGATTCAAAATGGTCCGCAAACGGTCCTCAACAACTTGACATAAATCAGTTGCATCTTCGGGAAAGATTCATAGACCGCATTTTAGCTTTACTTTGCTTGGAAATCGAAAGGTAGTGTCTAACGTCCGCGTCCTGACAGTTTTAATTTCTCATATGATTTAAATTTGAATGAACCTCTCGCAGCGTGGATGCGCATGAAGTCAATCTGGGGCTTTGCAGAATCTTTTTCTTTGCATATACTAAGCTATTGCTGTTATTCATTTGGTTACGGGTACTTGATATGAGAGATACAAAAACTATTATCATTGGATTCTTGGACCAGGAGGCCTAAAATGGAAGCTTTATCAAAATCATAATATGAATCACGTTAAAAATTTAAAATTCTTAAAATGGTTTTTATGGTTATAAACACAAAGTCCATTTTAAGAGTTTTAAATTTTTAACTTGATTCGTATTATGATTCTGATAATGCAGCCATTTTAGGCCCCCAGCTATCTTTTCTGCCAGTCGATACGCCTTACTATAATGTTTCTGTTAAATTCTTTTTTGCAAATTTCTTTGTGCTGCAACGAAAGAGACTGTCCTCCACGACACAGGAAACTCTCGTGTGGAGATAAGAGACCTATTTTTGATGTAATATACTGCTGAAACAATAAAGTCATTTGTATTTATTTGTATTTGTACTATAAACATCATCAAAGATTCTTAACACTAGTTTAACTGTATGATTGATATAGAAACTTCCTTCTAATATTATTCCTCTTTCCCCCTCTTTCCTTCTTCACAGGAAGAGGTTTCCTTCTTCAACAGCAAAAGTGAAACAAAATTTTAAAAAGACGGTTAATCAAAATTTCTTGAGATTCTGGTCAGCGGAACAATGGGTTATTGTCCAAGATCACACAATGCACTGTTTGTGCTGTAGGTACGTTATCAAGAAGACATATGATAACTTGCGACACGACGTGTGTTAATAATACAAATTGTTGTTATGTCAGGGGCCTTAGTCTGCTATTGAAATAGTGTCAGAATGGTCTATCATTGATTTAATAAGGCCCCGCGCAGACGAAGTACCCTTTGTACGCACGTCAAACGAGTTTCGAACGCGCTTCAAAACGCCGTGGGCTAGGGGCCTTATTAAATCAATGATAGACCATTCTGACACTATTGCAATAGCAGACTAAGGCCCCTGGATGGCAAGGGAGGCTCAAAATGCATATCATTAGAATTTTTCATTTCTCTTTAAGTTACCAAGCACACGCAATCACATTATAGTCTCTTGACTGCATGATCTATATCTAATGGCTGCCTTTCTAACCATATTCAACCCCATATCTGAATAATCCTGATGCGCAGTGAGGAGACAAAAATCCAAAAAGGTGAAATCTGTGGTCACGAATCTGCAATTCAAGAGATGAAACTGGCTGGAACTGAGTCCAAATGTTTTTAACCATCGAACTATTTCTACGGTCTGTTGAAATAGTTCGAGGGTTAAAAACATTTAGACCGTAGAAACATAAGACAATAAGTATAACAGATTGTAGAAAGTTTTCTACGCTGCAATGTAGAAAGTGAAGAAATGACATTTGTCACTTTTCAACCTTATTAGGTACCTACCGCCGTTGAGTGAACTCGGTAGTACATAAAAGCCTTTAGAATCAAACACCAAGCTTTGTACAATAACAATATTGAAATCAGTTGCGGCCATTAGCTGAGTAGCACATACCAAGCGAACTCACTAAATTAGTCCAATGAAGCTCATATTGTCGGTGATTAGGTCACGAGCATTGCTATGATTGTGTTAATCGAATTAGCGAATTTTGCTGCGCTGTTTCTGGTTCTTATAATTGTTACGAACACGACGTTTTGGACTGACGAAGACAAAAATTAAAAAAGGTTTTGTAGTTTTTGTGCTGTCTGTACTTGGTGTTCGGATGATTTTTGAGCTTCGTTTGTTTGATTTTATTTGATCTTCTTTTTATTTTACTACTCAAAATTGATAATTTAAATGTCTTCAAAAGGTCTATTGATGTAAACATAAATCATTTCATTTTCTTGAAAGCAACGGGTGTGGCCTTCTAGTACCTACCACTTCAGTTTTTTACCATGGATATGATTAGAGTTATTGATTTTCTAGAATCTTTTACCTGGAGTTTGACATTTCGTTGCTAAATACTTTATAATGGCTGATCAAAGAATGATAGAAAACATTACTAGCATTACTGCATAATTAGACGCTCCATTGTTTTCGGATAATAGGTAAAAGCTAAAAAAGGTCTAATACTGTAGTTAAAAAGGTAGCAACGAGGGAAAGAGAAAAACCATTTGCATGCATTTTAAAGCAAAACAAAAGACCAACCGCACTGCAATCAAATTGAAAAGCGAGGAAGAATGTCGCCTCCATTTTGTGATCTTGGGCCATTCAACCGAAATAATTGCTGCACTGGTCAATTGCAATTTAGCAATTGGACATTCTCATTTCCCGGATTTCTTTGTTGCCAATAGAACTAATGTTTCTACTGTACGAGCCAGACGTTTAATCTAATGTTTATACTGTGGAGCACTTACCGAAATTAAAAATAAAAGGTGAGAGGGTAATGCATGAAGTTTCGCCCGTGTATATTCCAATTGCTGAATTGAAAATAAGCAATTTGGTAAAACGAAGGTGTGGGGAGTGAAGTTTTATTTTTCGATGAAGACGGTCCATTAGAAATGTCTGTCTATGGCCCATTCAAGTAAATCTCTTCGAATAGATGTTGCACATTGCTTGGATATGTAGAACTTTGTTCTTTTAACATTCGAACTGCTGAGTATTTTTCAATCAGCGGGCCTGTGGACGGTGAGCTATGGGCTAGCTCGCCGTCCGTCCGTCTTATGACGACAGGCCGTGTCGACGGCGCGTTCGTGTTCCACGCGCGCCTCAAAGAGAGTCAGCAAACAGGAAGGGGTCCGTAAGGGCCGACGCCTGCCAGGGTTGCGGGACTGTTCGAAAGAGATACCGCGGCCCTGGAACACAAAGGGCAAAGGAAGGAACATGGATGGGTTTTAGTCAGTAGAAGTCTGACACTCCCTCCTGCTCAGCCCAGAGCGGGAGGGGTTATTTGATGATTTCCCATCGGTAAAAAAAAAAGAGTATTTTTCAATCAAGCAGTTTATTTGTGAAACATAGGTGTTTACATAAATAAGGGGTGCGCTTTGTTTTGTCATAATTAAGACTGTTGATTGCTGACTGTTTGATTTGGGTTTTTAGTTTTTTTTATTTATTATTATTTAATTTAACATTCCATTTACAGAGATTTAACGAGGATTGGGAAATTTTGAAATCGTTTTCCACATAATTATGGGTTCCGGCATTCGGAAAATGCTTTTCGTTATTCTCACTGTCTGTAATCGAAGGTTTTCCACTTTCATGGCCAGACTTAAATTATGTCATAGCACTATTTAATGTAAATAGTGCTATGACATATGAGTTCCATTACAATATACCTACAGGGTGTATCAAGACCCTTAGCGAAGCCGTCAACCGAGCATTATATAGATCAAACTAAGTAACTTTACGCAAAAAATATTGCTGGGAAAGCACTTTTTTATGTTTTTTTAATCACGTTTTACGGTAGGACTCAATGTAACGGATTCAAAACATGGATGGATTGAATAATACGGGGGTCGTGGAGGTGTTTAAAGTAAAGATCTTACATTAAAAACATGTATTTAAAAAAAACTTGGAACAAAAAAAAAAAAAAAGTTGAAAAAGTTGGAACTTTGACCCCCAATATCTCAGTAACTAGAAAGTTCCCAGGTATGGTCTAGAACAAAAAAATGATCGCAATGACAGGGAGAACAAGTGCCTTTCGGCTTCGTTAAGGGTCTTGTTAGACCGTTTATGTTCTCTAATCCTTTATTAGGTACACAATAGCTCTAAGGAAATTAAATAAACCCCTTGGGACCTCCAACAATGTTGCTAAATTACGTATTAGTTACACTTGGCTTGGCAAACGAGAATTCTCCTGGGTTCATCATCCTAATACAATTTAGTCCTTTATTCATCTTATCATTACGCACATTAAGGAGCTCGTAGTTTAATAATAATAGCCTGCCGGGTCGATCTTCAAGTTAAAACCGCGCTTGCCTAGGTTGGTCCGTGTTTGGGTGACCAGTCATTACATTTACATATACCGAGATTCCTCCGTGCCTCGGAAAGCACGTTAATCTGTTGGTCTGGGCTGTCATTTGTAGATCTTTGACAGTCGTTACAGGGAGTCAGTGGCCCGAAAATCTGACAACCAGTCTTAAGGGGTCCAGTCTTATATTGATTACCCGGTACTAACTGGGTTGTGGAGGACAGATAGGCAGTCGCTCCATGTCAAATTGTACTGGAAGCCGACCACGTACCCGTGACCACGTTGGAAGAAGGCTAGGCAGATACTCTTGAACGCCGCTTAGATATGCTGATCGTATCCAATTTCATTGGGGTAATCTGTTCTAATTCATGCGGTGTTTCTTCATCAACACTTCCCTAAAGACACACATACTTTACAGGGTACCCGAGTTTAATCTATTGTGTACAGATTTCTGAAGCATCCAAATGTTTAATGTAAGTGTTCTCTACCACTAATTCAAAATTGTAAACTTAAAGTACAATTATCTGTGTTTTTGGGAAATAAAGATATATATTATTATAAAGGGTGTAACTAGACCCTTTACGAAGCCGAAAGGCACTTGTTCTCCCCATCATTGCGATATTTTTTTTTGTTCTAGACCATACCTGGGAACCTTCCAGTTACGGAGATATTGGGGGTCAAAGTTCCAACTTTATCACAGCTGATTATAAAAAACCCTACCACAGTAACCCAAACTAATTACCATCCAGATAGGTAATTCCGTAGAAGTTTCTGTATTATACATAATCATTACTTTTATCTATTCCAAGTTCATTGTTTCCCATGGAATTGATCCCACGTACCCGTGACCTTTGAAGAAGTAATCAGAATCTGAAATAGGAGTAATATCGAAGCACATTGTACGTTAATTGTCATCATTATGTGATGTATGTTGTTGAAGTGGTGATGGGAATCTGGATCAACGACGTTTTTAGTACTAAATGATAAAAAGTCGGAGATTAACGGAGATGCGCAAGCGCCTGCGAAATTCAAATTTTCTTACGTTTTTTGCAATTTGCAGGTTTGCAGTGTCAGGCTGGTTGAACAAAATCCCATTGAATGACTTTTTTCATGAAATAGTCATGGTTGTATTGAAGATTTTATTGATTATAATTCTGTAAATACATGCGTGTTCTGTTCGCGAATCATATTTTAATCAACATACAACCTGACAATGACTTGAAAATTGCTAAAAACGTAAGAAAATGTCCCGCAGGCTATTACTCTGGCGCTTCCACCATGGACGTAGTTCCGCTGTGATGATTCAACCCACAATCTCTTATTGACTCAGTATTACTTATGTCAAACAAATCCAATATTCTAAATGTGGTATATTACTATTAATAATCAGCAAAATCAGCCCCATACACATCCAAAACGTAGGTATAAGTAGTACCATGCTCAAAGTGAAAAACAAAAAAGAAAGTCAAGGTAAGGTCCGACTATATTCTCCGATGAACCAACAAAATCCATCAAGAACTTATTGGAATATCTGACAGAAAAGTGACAAGTTTTATTCCAAAGTTTCTTTCTTTTGCTGTCGTTGAGAGAAAAATCACGGAAAATATTGTACTTACTTTAAATATCTTTACAAGGTGAAACTAAAATGACCAGTGAAACTTTGGAGACGTGATGAGTCGGGGTTGGCTAAACATCATAATTACAAGAGAAACAAAATGATGAAATTTTTGGGGTCAATGACCACATTTCGTTGTTTTCTCGTTTAGGTATCAATCACATTCTGCCGAGATATCCTAGCAAATTATATAAATAGACTTTATACGGGGGGAAATGGAAGCATCGACACAGGATTATCACGTATTCAGTAGGTACATCATTCCGATATTTGCATCGGGAATCTAAAGTTCTAAACATCTAAGTATACAAATAAATTAAATTGAAGTGTCTGTTTGTAATATCAATATAACAGCTTTTTACTGAATACAAATGAAAATATATATACAGGGTTAGTTTCCAAAGACTATCCAAATTCTCAGATATGATGCAGCACGACATTCTGAGCCCCCGCACATAGAAATTTTTCATCGGTTATTAAAAAAATAAACAGCTGTTCTATACATTTTGACCATGTAGGTATTGCACTTTTGTAGGAAACAGCAAAAAAACTGAAGAAAAATTTCTATGCGGGGGAAATTCAGAATGTCGTGCTGCATCATATCTGAGAATTTGGATAGTCTTTGGAAAGTAACCCTGTATACAGCACTTAAAACAAAAACACATTTTTTTTAAGTTTTGTCTCTGTGTCGACTGTCTGTCTTTCTGTCTGTTTATTCCGGCTAATCTCAGACACGGCTCGATCGATTTTGACGAGACTTTTACTGGCAGATACTCAGATAGCTGATACTTTTATTTTAGAAAAATGATTAGTTCCGTGCAAAAAAATTAAAACCCTTGAAATAAAATACCTAGCTACCAAATCCGATTTTTCTTTTTAAAGTTTGTTTCCACGAACCATAAGATCGCGGGCATCAGCTAGTTAAAAATAAAAGCACCTGTTCCAAACATTTTTTTAAATTGCCTATGACTTCTATGTGGGGTTCGGAATAATGTACTGAACACTGCCGCTAACCGTTTGTGTACCGAGGTTCCATCCACCCTGAACAGTTATGTATGCAATTCAATCTCTAATGACTAATTTTACTACCTGAAGGAGAAAAGAATATTACACTCAGCATATCCCAACGGTATAGCTCTATCTAATAATTAATTAATCCATTTAAATATTCAGACCAATTAGGGTCGCGCCAGACGACCTGATAATTTATTGAAGCTATGAAGCGAGCTTAATGAATGAATTCGTCTATGTTTGAGTCTGTGTTCAGCATTTCGGGGCTCAATTCCCAAATGAACGAATGCTGAATGGACCCTTTTTTATTGCACTAAGGCCGGGTTGAATGCTGCGATTTTTATCGGACGGATTTACGCGGATTTCGAAAGAATTCAGACGACTTTTGTCGTGGGATAGGGTAACGTATTGAGTGAGCATACAGATTGGTCGTTTGTCCGATAGAATTCGGTCCTTTTGCATCAAAGTTTGTTTGTGTTTTGGCTATGTGTAACGACAATTTGTACTTTGGTCGAAAAACAAGTTTGAAATAACAATAGCTGCCAATGCTATTGTTGAATTCCTGCAGGAATTAAACGACACCCTGACACGTACAATTAAACGTCGCTCGCACCTAGCAAAACCCTGGCAAGTTTCATTTTCTTTTTTTAATTAAAAAGTCCCCTTTTTCGATGACTATTATCTCTTAGTCAGGATCTTCCGTGTTATGATAGCCATTTGGTAATTAATAGACGCCTAAATGAAAGGTGATAATTTACAACAGCATAACACAAAGTAATGAATTAAAGATTACAAACAAAAAGGGACAGGCTGTCTATTGCAACAGTCGCACGCGACAATAAAACGGTCTGGTTTTATAGGTGTCCGTGCGTCAGTCGTCACACAAAGTCGGGGCGTGTATGGAATGCGTTATTTTTTAACGGCCTCAAATGTCGTAGAAAATGTAATTGTACAGTTTGTAACTGGCCAGTGCTTTGGTATGTCGGTTTTAAAAACGAATTTCGAACAAAGAATAGCCAACCTCTTTTTTTATTCCTCTGCTTTGAATATTGCTACTGCGTATGATCATTGTAGTCAGAAAAAATTGGAATAGTGAACTGTTTCTTCTCCCTCAGAGATATCTTGGGCACTTCGAATTTGAGACCGTACTCATTGCTGTGTAGATGTAACAGCAGATGAACTCCAACGAAAGCCGCAATAACTTCTGTTAAATTATAAAGATTGAGAACTAGTGACAGAAGCTATCAGTTGAATCAATAAGCTGGTCTGTAAGAAAAAGTAACAGCAACATTATTTACATTTTAGTCTTTATTTATTGTATGATTGTAAATGGTCATATTTATTCATTGTTCAAAAACTTTTACCAGAACATGTGAATATCCAACTTAAGTACATACCTATTAGCATAGGCACACCTGATATGCAACACAGGCTTCGAATCAGCAAATGTATACACAAAGCTTTGTTTGCCGTGTAAAGTAAAAAGCATTACCAACATGTGCACAATGTGAACATACACTATTTGTAATTTAAACCCTCACACGTTGTTTATATACCCGCTATAGGGGCGATGACTCTCCCCTCTTCACTTCAGAATATAGTTAAATTGACCTGTCACGTCAGACAATAGATGAATTTAATCTAGTTTTCCGGTAGTAGAACAATATACTTAGTTGAATAAATACAACCAGTCATAAAACTATCACAATTTCTTGCTGCCAAAGTCATCTTCTCATGCTAAGAACTAACTGGCATCGATCACCAACCATCACCACGGTTAAGTGGTTGTAGAACAATATAAACAAAATATAGGTACGTAATAAATGTAGTTTAAAAAAAGCACGCTTTATAGTGACGTCATTTTATTTCTCTTAATCTTCTCTGCAAACCCTTTCATTTTATACCCATATCATGGGAATGCATAAAAATAACTAGTCCGCTATCTTTGGGAGTCCGCCATATTGGATTTAGAATGACGACTCACAAACATGTATGCAAAATTTCAGCTCAATCGGTTGTGGATAACTGTCTGAAAATTCAGTAAACAAACATACAGACATTGCAAGTACAATAAAAGCTTGTAAAACACAATCACATCAAGAACTAACAACAAATAAATGAATGTCGGATTAGGTCACATGCCGAAGAATTCCACACGAGAAACAACAAAGAAATCTGTAGCAAGTACTCAAGTAGTCAATCAAACCTCACTTTTCAAAGGGTGACTCAACAGTCAACAGTTCTGTAGAAAGCCAGCTTGCAGTCCCCGATAAGACATAGCCCCTATTACTAGAAGCTTTGCCTTTCCGTTTTATAGACCTACCCTGAACGCTCCGATTCGAAGTTGTAAGGGCTTTGCAAAGGACCAAAATGAAAGAAAACCCTGCTTTCAATATTACATCTCAACATTTATTATGCCATCAAGATAGGAAGGAAATGAGAATAGGATGAATCTAACAATGACTTAATATGTAGTCGATCTCCTGAATCCGCAGACAGCATGAGAATTTCGACTGGAGTATTTGTAACATTTTTTTCGTGTTGATGGTACTATTTTTATTGGTCCAATGCTTCGCCACTTTGAGGACATCGTCGGTAGCAGGTAGGTGCTTTGGGTGCAGTTTTTGGGCCAGGAAAGGAGGTGACACATAATCTGCTATGCAGTTCCACTTCCGCATACTTTAACCGAATATTTGTTTATGGGTAGTCCATAACATAACACAGTGAAGAAACAATAGACAAAGTAGAGCCCCACAGAAGACAGATAGATGACTCAAAGCATAGAATATTATGGTCAAGGCCAATCCTATTATTTGTACGCCGAATAAGTCTCCGACTTATCATCCAAATGACATGCATAAAACGTAATTTATTGACCACGTGGGTTAATTTATGAGTACGTTGGTACTCGAGTGCGATGACCAGAGGACGGTTGATTGGTCACCATGCATGGGCACTGGCACATTACACATGGTAAATAATGGTAATGAGTTCTTGACTTATTGAAGACAAAACACTTGTGTTCAATGTTAAAGGAAGCTGTGGTTAGTGTAGGGACTGTGGGGTGTAACTTTGATGTATCTCATAAAATACTCGTTTGATCATAATGGGATACTCGAAATTATATCGCTCATGATTTTTCGTTCAAAAGTCACTGTTACGAACGCTTTTTGAAAATGAGACGAGTTTTCTATAATGTGTTTTTGGGAATGTATGTCTCGAACTCTGTTTTCCTGAGAAATTATATTGAAAGCTGTTGATAGTCGGCAGCTTTACCCTACGTAAAGTCTGTTTGGAGCAAAGTTATCACAAATTCGAGTTTGAAATGAGTTTAAACATCATAGTTATTCGTATCTCGGGTTTCAGGAACTCGATACGGGAAGTACGATAGATGGAGGGTGGCATTAGATCATCCAAGTGCTCTCTTATTTAGATGAGCAGAATTAAATAGTAGCCTTTGGATTACTTGCGCTAATAGGCTGTGGCACTTCACCTCGAGACTTTTTCAGTTTTAGAGATCAAAATTGACGATCAAGATGTCACGCTATCAACAATATTAAAATGTGACCACCAATGGTGTCTGGTTCTTTGTTCTTATTAATCTCGAAAACCGCTGTTTAATTTGTTTTTTTTTTACTTGTGCTAAGAATAACACAACATTTATAACTATGCTGATCATAAACTTAAATAAATTGTAAAATGAAAGACTAATTACCAGCATTACAATAAGTTTGTCAAGAGCCGAAGAAGTCAAGTTTAAATTCATGGCGCCATATTGTTTAATTTTGCTCGTTTTGCTCGACTAGCCGTATTTAGTTGTCTCCCGAGCAAGACGGATGGCGTGACACGTGTTTTGTTCAGAGATTCTTGAAAGGGCTAAAAATAATAAGCATTCATTTGATGACGGAGACTAATTGTATTAGGAATGTAAGATCCGTTAAGGACAATGAGCGTTTCATACTAAAGATCTTCTGTACTGCCACAAGTTCGAAAAGGAATTTAAAACTTAGTTGGAAAACAGAATGTCTGCCTTCTCTTTTGAGTCTAACAATGGACAATTTATTGTTGGCAATTGATTGCCTTTGTGATCGTCACGTTAATTATAAAGTTTGGAAAAGGAACTTGTTAGTTGTAACTTTGTAATTAACTGTTGTTAGTAAGTAATGCACATTGAACAAGCTAAGAACTATTAATTCGTTTTTATTTAGCGATAAGCTAGAAATTTTACTAAGATTCTGATTTATAAATATGTTATTAATTACTTAGAGCGGTCAGCGGTTTCAGACTTGCGTATATTGTAGCGTGTTTAAGCTCGTACGGGCTTACGCCCGGGACGCGCCTACAAATTACGCGCCACAAAAAAACGATTTTTGAAATTAAAGTCGCGAGTATACGCGCGTCCACGCGCTTCCAAAAAACATTCCAAAATACGCCACGTCAAATACGCAAATCTGACCCCGTCCGTTACCCCGTCTGTCCCCGTACTTTTTAACTTTAAACCCTCGACCGAAAAAGAGGAGTGGTCATTTTTATCGTGGGTGTTACCGATTTTGATTGGGTTTGTTTTTGTTTAAAAAGTGTCTTTTTTTTTAAGTTCATTATTACAAAACTTATTTAATCCCCTCGTACGATTGCAGTATTACTATTAGTCCGAAGTAAAACTTCAAAGCTACATGAACTTCGTTCCTCACGATATCACATCATTAAAACCTTGCCATATTTCAGTACAAAAACGTTATAACAAGTCATAACCACATAACCTGAGCATGTTTACTCATTGCAGTCATTACCAAACGCATAAAAAGTTCAACATCATGTACTGTAGCAGCATTGCACCTGAAAGTTCATTGAACCGTACTAACAAGCGTAATGTAAACAGAAACAAACGCGGCTAGTCTATGGTCTGTGCTTTGTGGTTCGTGTGAGGTGGTCAGCTTTGTTGACAGTTTCTTTAACTGATTTTTAGTTAATGAATCGTTGGACTTAGTAATTTTAAGATTAGGAGTAGCAAAGTTATTTCATTAAATAGGAAGGCACCTAATTCTCAAATAACACCACCAAGTCTTTTAAAACACTGAACAATATGCTCGACGTACATCTTCACTACTACAACGTACTACAATCACACCAGTGTGTCATGTTTCAGCACACGTAAATCGCAGGATTCGACAACTGAGCACCAATGTACCACATGAGGAGTTCCCACGTATACGCGACTCCTTCAGAAGACCAGCTTAGCATACAAATGACTTCATATATTAAATTGGTTAACGAATAAATGATAAGCCTCTCTGTAAGGCTTTCGAGTGCATAAAAGATGCTCTTTACTAACTGCAACCCTTTGCAGAGAAACACAAACATAATGGCTGCATTTGTTACAATTTCTATTTCTTCAATGTATATTCCAACATTTCCAACATAGCACACGAAAAGGTTAAAAAACTGACTCTAATATTTATTTAACACTTCAATCACAAAGTACAGAGATGGATTTAATGCCATAGGCAAAAAACGACCGAGATATCTTTGAGAAACTCTGAATAGTGGTGTCATTGACATTTTCTTTTCGAAAGTTAATTTTACTGCAGTTTTAGACCCATAAACGTTGCTGAGAGTAGAGATGCAAAACGGATTTTAAACGTTTTAAACCATTTTGTTTTAAACCGTCTTTTTGGTTTAAAACGATTTAAAACCACACTTAGCGGTTTAATATGGTTTAGAATGTTTTTTTTTGGAATGCATTGAGGCTTTACACGAAGTTATCTAGACCACACCTCCTTCCTGATTTAGAATATATAAAAGGAAAATAAAATAAAAATGTTTTAAAATAACCTTCATTAACATGACAGACAAACATAAAATCGATCCCTACCTGCCCCATCTCTCCCCGTTGCGATTTTGGTAGCAAAGTGAAAAATAAAAATGATAAATACCAAAAACATGATTGTTTTCAGTGTCTAATCCTAAATAGTAGTATAAATATGATATATGACTTCACATTTATTAATAAAAATGGTAAATGATTTCAATTAGTCTTTTAAACTATTTTTTTAAGTAATTCGTAATCAATGTACGGCCCACGTGGTCGTGGTTTTAAACCGTTTTAAACAAATTTAAAACGGGTTTTAAACCACTGATTTTGGTTTAAAACGGTTTATTTACAACTATAGCTGAGAGTGAGATTGATGCCAAAATTAAAGAAAGAAAATGCTGCATGAGAGCTTGGGCGTCCAACTTGCTTTGTATTTTTTTCATGTACGCACGACGGCTAATCAAGCTATAGATACAAAACCAGTTGATGCGGATATCTAATTTTACGGAAAATCTGTACAAAGCGAGGCCATACTAAACTGAAAGAAAAGAAAGAATAAAGTTTGACGACAGTTCCATAAGCACACATAATACAAAAAAGATACAAAATAAAAAATAAAACAAATTAAAAATAAGAAAAAAAAAAGCAAAGAGAAAATACATTGTACTTATGTGCTGTGTGCCACACGGCTGCGCCAAAAAGGTCCATTTCAGCATTCATGCCAGACAGGTGAGGCTGTCTGACGCTGGTCTTCCAATGAACCTTTGGGGGAAAAGGAGGTGACGGAACAACAGTTTCAAACATAATAATAAAATAAATACATGGGTACAAAATAATACATAACGAGTAAATTAAATAAATGTGTAATTTACGAGTTCGGTTTAAAAGTAAATAAAAAGACTGGAAATGTTTAGCTTGAGGTCTCGCCGTGAGTACCTTACTTCCCATAATATTTTTAACCCACAGAGTGAAACTACAAATCCAAACTGCGTCAATACAGCTTACTGGCGTTAATTTTACTACTATCTCTTCCCGTTTCATCTACTACAGTTTAATGGCTTGCTGAATATTACCACAGTATTAGGTACTGAGCAGTTAAATCAATGGGTCGATTGATCGCCGCACTGCACTTGCATACTTATCAATGAAACTCCTTTGTGGTTTAATATAAACTTGGTTCGATGTAGTTACTTCCTGGTTTCAATTATCGTAATTCATCATCGTTTAACAAGTTTAATATAAATAAGTTTATTATAGACGGATAGATTATAAGTTATAAGTTAAGCCGTTGGTCCCGGCTGTCAATTGTAGATCTTTGACAGTCGTTACAGGTAGTCAGGGGCCGAAAAAAAGTCTGACAACCAGTCCTACTAAGGGGTATCGTATTACCCCCTACTAAATGGGTTGTGGAGGTCAGATAGGCAGTCACTCCATGTAAAATACTGGTATTCAGCTGCATCTGGTTAGACTGGAAGCCGACCCCAAAATAGTTGGGAAAAGGCTAGGTAGGTAGGTAGGCTAGGGATGATGATGATTATAAGTTATAACTTTATTGTACTCTAAAATTGAAACAGATTTTTTACAATATTCTTAAATCTATGGGTAAGTACAATACTAGTCAATAAAATTTGTATCTTCATTTCCATGTTACATAATACCCATTATTTTAGTGTTTTTTTTTTATAAATAAAGATGAGGCATGGACATCCCCTTCATTTCTGTAAAATTCTAAAATAAGTTATGTAGATTCGTCTCTGTGACAAATAAATATTTAAAAAAAAATCCCTTTGTAACAAATAAATATTAAAAAAAATCCCTTTGTGACAAATAAATATTAAAAAAAAAATCCCTTTGTAAACTTGCTATTGTTTCTACATTTAACGGTTCGAAATGCATTTAATAAAATAAACAAAACAAATAGACTTCATAAGCTACTCACATGCTCAATGGAGCGGTGTCTACAACAGTCTATTGGTTCCGGAAACGATGTATCAACAACGATTTGTTACAAATCAGTTGACGCAAGACCCAATGTATGAACAATCAATTTATAGTCTATGGCTTTGATCTGCCGAGCTGTCAACTATGCGATATGTTATCTGTGGCTACGTAGTGTGCATGGTCATGATTCTTTTGGCTCTTGAATGACATTGCTAAAAGGGCATCACTCACCAACATTTATTTGTTTTCGGTTTTCGGCGCAACATGTTTTCTTCTTCTGTATTTCTCTATTAGTTGTCATCTCTGTAGGCACTCCCTTTCTTCCCATATCATCTTGCACACAGTCCATCCATCGTATCATATGACAACCACACAACTTTTCAGTCACCGGTGCCACTTTCAGAATACCTCATATCCTACGTTTCTTATTCTATCCATGGGTAACAAATGTAATTGACTGCGGAAATTAAGTAGTGTAGGCGGCGTTAGTCCCTTGTATGACTATGCGCCAAAATAACTATGCAGCATGGAGCACCCTAATTCATAATTCCATGTCTGTGGCACACATTCTGTGGCAATTTTGGTTTAGTTTTGGAATTAGAACCCTCGGGACGACTAGACCAAATCGATTAAGCTCCTAGATTGGCTAAAGTTTTAATTGGTTTTCTATCAATAGCTTGCCTGCTACTGCTACTGCTACATTTGAATGAAGATTGGTTATTTATTATTATGAAATACGTACTTAAGTGGTACCTTAGCAGAGTTTATGTAACTTAGCAAATACTTTGCATTATTGATGTACAATGACTGTGAGTAAACGTTTTCAGTTTTACACATACCATTATAAGTTCATTCATAAACTCAGGCTATTTTACCATGGGAGTAAGCAGAAACCACAGAACGCTACCTGCTAGTCCTGCTACAATCCTTACCTTATCATCATTATTCTTCAAAGACATCTGCTGCTGGACATTCCTCCAAGCATCGCCACATCTACGGGCCCTCGCATCCAGCGGTAAATTGACAATTGTCTCCTTTATTTATCATAGAACACAGACACTAATACAACCAATCAACAAAAGCATATGAAAGGAAGAAAGGATCTTGATTTTCTATGACACAGTACCCACATGCCACTAATTCTCTAAGTTCACAGCCAAAATAAGCAAAAAAGAAAAAAACAATATAACGCTGTCTTTGCTCCACGCAGTTGTATAATGAGGTCATCTCATAGAAGCAAGACGTATCAAATCGGCCTTCAGTCAAGACAGACGGCATTATTCTCGACGGATCAAGTGCAATTATAAGAATTAATCAGAATTCCCCTCCAGACTCGGCAGTAATGTCATCGAAACATGACTAGTGTTGTTCATAAGCTCTGTGAGAAAATGCACATCTTTCTGTGTTTGTACGTACTTGACTTGGTATGTGGTGATTATTACAAACCAGTATCCACACTGTCCACTCCTAACCAAACCAAAGCGATTTACGGGTTCATTTTGTTCTGAAATCCGGAAGGCGCCCTCTGTCAGCACGGCCACGCATTCGGGTTCGTCGAAGAAAATTATCGCAAATGTCACATGTTCGCCCGGCAATCATTTTGTGTATTCGCGCTTTGGTTACGACGCGGCCTAAATGTCCATATCGAAATGACGTATTGGCACCTGTTGTAGTGAACTGTAGCCCTTGGCAGAACCACTCAAATACTATGGAAGGGTAAGGTTGGGTCGGATGAGCGTAATTTAAGCCATGGGGTGGCTTAAATTAGTTGCCGAAATCATGTTGCATTGGTTTAAAACACTATGTATACATCACAGCCATAAGTCCCTGGTCGTTTTGCACGGACTAAGGGGTGATTCACCAAATGGTCCAGTAAAGTAAGCGTAAAAACAATGAAAAGCGTGTATCATTAGTATTTACTTCGTGTCGTTTAACAACAATAATTGGTGATTTGGTCATTCGGAGCAATCTGGCAATCGCAAATTGGAGCATTCTAGTAGATTAATTTGACTTAGCTTTTTTTTTTCGGATGGGAAATCTTCAAATAACTTCTCCCGCTCTGGGCTGAGCAGGAGGGAGTGTCAGACTTTTACTGACTAAAACCCATCCATGTTCCTTCTTTTGCCCTTTGTGTTCCAGGGCTGCGGTATCTCTTTCGAACAGTCCCGCAACCCTGGCAGAAGCAAGCACCCTAAAGGTTCAATCATAATTTCCGTCAGATTTAATCAAATCAAGTTAATCTAAACGCGAGTTAGCATCCAAATGCTTTTCTAATGACATTTCAAACATAAATGGAACTGAATTAATTTTCTATTCTGTTGAAGTTTTCACTGCGGTGCAGCGTGACAAAATGCTTTAATGGACGATTAAACTATTGTGTAACACTGTCCAAATTCCTTTCAATGGTCGGAGAACGTTAAACGATGAAAAGACGCTAAATCGTAACCGTTGACCTGTAAATTAAAGTTAGTTCTGAAACCTCACGGAGATTCCTTACGTTGAGTGCAACGATAGGATTATTTTTGAAGGACAAGTTACTGAAAATGTTAGCCAGGTCAGACCATTGCATATTAGCAGTTAATTCCAATAATATGTAGGTATAACTTTCGTAGGTTGTGTTACTTAAATTTTTGAAGAAAAAAAAACCATCTGCAACTGCAGAAACAAGGGGGTCTCATTGTGATCCTAAGTCTTGGGACCACTTATCACCCCTATAGGTCTAATCTAGCACAACGATATGCGATTTTATAGGCATTATAATCTTAAAAAGGGCGAAAAGCAAAGCAAAAGACAGAATTTTAATAAGGCACTGAACAGAACAAAAAGAAAACCATATTCTTAATTTTATTGTTAAAACCTTCTTCAACATCAAGCGTTAGCAAAGCATGGTTATTATTACATTAATGTCAAACAAAAGAGTCATTATTATTCCCTTTGTGTCACAAACGTTATAAATTAAAACAGAAAAGTATTCTGAAAGCATATCGAGAAGTTCACAAGAATCCGAACTTGTGTATAATTAGTTAAAAGCTTTGAAAATAAAGAGAAAAGATTAATGTCTGAATACTCTGAATTAGATGGGAATCAAAACATTAATGTCTTTTTTAGTTTTAGGGTTCCGTAGCCAAATAGCTAAAGTGGAACCCTTAGAGAGTCGCCCTGTCCGTCTGTCTGTCCGTCCGTATGTCACAGTCACTTTACTCCGAGACTGTTGGCACCATATTTTTTTGATTTTTCAACTTTTCCTAAATTGTGTTGAGTTTGACTCTATGAGTTTGACCGTAACTCTCAAGGTAATAATAACAATAAATAAGGTGTCATTATCGGATCATAGTTTCAAAGAAACAAGGCCTTTTGTAGTAGCAATGCCTTTTTATTGTGATAACTGAACAATATTCATTGCGCTATCTAGTCATCATCTGCCTAGCCTTTTCCCAACGGTGTTGGGGTCGGCTTTCAGTGTAATCGGATGCAGCTGAATACCAGTATTTACCATGGGACCACGCATATCTGACCTCCATAACCCTCTTAGTACTCGGTAATACGATACCCCTTGGTAAGACTGGTTTTCAGACTTTCGGGCCACTGACTCCCTGTAACATCTGTCAAAGATCTACAAATGACAGCCGGGACCAACGGATTAACGTGCTTTCGGAGGCACGGATGAAACTCGGTATATAATGGCTGGTCTCCTATCCACGGATCAATCTTAGAAAGCGAGGCATACTTCCACAACCTAGATAATTGGTAAGATTTGCGTTATCTAATAGAAGAAGATTTTTTCGAAACATACGGAAACAATGGGTACTTTCCTTCAAAATCCTTCGAATTGTGATAGAAACTGTGTTTTGCAATGCAATTGTTTGCTGTGATCGAAAATACAAATCGTTTGTTTGCGACAATAATGACATAACTCAAAAAATAAGAAATACAGGACAGCGTTTTTTAAGGTTAGACTAAAAAAAAAAACAATTTATTGCCAATATTTTTTTGCATATAAACTTTTTATCAAAAGATTAAAGTTTTATTTTACGTATTTCATTATTTAATTTTATACTTACTTTCCTCATTTTATGTAGAAACAACGCAACGTCGAAAAATACATTTTTTTTGAGTTTTGTCGTCCTTGTCGCAAACGAGCGAAATCTTTGAATTTTTGGCACATGAATAAAGCCGCTAATTTTCGTCTACTTATCAGTAAGGTGTAATGAAGTCTCATGCTTGAAATCAGACACACGAAACATAACATCACGGCTGTAGTCCCCGCTGGGTTACGCAGAGGTGAACCTAATAGAACACCCAGATTTAGCTATTTATGTTTATCAAGCCCCTTGTAATAGAGGGAGAGCCATCAAAAGGGCACCAATCCAGAATCCGTGGCTGCTACTGAGAATTTCCCGATGGAAAATCCCAATAACACTTTGCTCGACCCTGGAATCGAACTCAGGATCTCATGCTCAGCAGTCGCAAATCAAGCGCAGGCCACACCACCAGCTGGCGGGCGGGCGAACGACGCGTCGTTTCACCTCTTTTCATAATTTCGTTCACACCGCGAACTATCGAAAGATACGAACAAAGTATGAAAAGGGTGTCGTTCGCGTCGCTCGCCCGCCCGCCAGCTAGCGGTGTGGCCTGCGCTTCAATCAATCAAATCTTTATTTGCTTTGAATGTAGGTACAGGTATAAGATGTTGTACATAAATTAATGAGATCGGCTACAGTCTACCTTACGGCATGCAAATGATTACATACATTAAAATAATAATAATATCAAAACAATGTCAACAAAACAGAAAGCAAAGTGAATTCAATCTACCTTACTACCTTCCGTCCTTTGCTTCAGACATTGGAATCATTATTTCCGCTCCATCAAAATCAGTGAAATGCCAAACTATATCATTACAAAAGGGCTCACACGTCTTTAAAGAAAAAATATGTTACCACCTACAGAAAGGATGTGTTCACATTATGGTGACAATTTGTGGTCAGAAAAACGTTTTGATGACATCCGCCGCATATCATCGAGACGGTCGTTGGACATCCTGCAATCACTGCATTATTTCTAAGTAAATTGAAACAAAACCACTTGAGAGAACATTATTAAACATCTTTGTCATATAAAAATGTAATCAGCCTAAAGGTCCTAAACTGCTGGGACTGAGCTGACTCTTCATCTCTCAAAGAGAAACCTTGCCTAAATCATCATTTGCCTAGCCTTTTCCAAATATGTTGGGGTCGGCTTCCAGTCCAACCGGATGCAGCTTAATACCAGTATTTTACATGGAGAGAATGCCTATCTGATCTCCACAACCCAGTTAGGCAGTTAGTGCTAGGTAAGACTGGTTGTCAGACTTTCGGGCCATTGACTACCTAAACATTGTCAAAGATCTACAATTGACAGCCGCGAGGAAACACGCTATGGGCGGTTACCCATCCACTGGCCAACCTAGGCAAGCGCGGCTTAACCTGAAGATCGACCCGAGCCGCTGTTATTATTTAACCACGAGCTTCTCATGCAAATTTCCTCATATGAAAAGAAATTTCGAAATTCTTCAAACTTTAACAAGTACCAACTTACCAAGAGATTTCCTTAAATTATTTAGTAATGGAAGCATCTTCCTAAGTGTTACATACAGACTTGACTTTCAGCGAATGAGCCTAGCTAGAAAGAGGAGTAATTAACTATTCACAAGAAACTTCCTCGGGACTGTTCATTAACTATTTGCATGCCTCGGATATTAATGATGTCTTTGTTTGTTTCAGGATATGGTGATCATATTAAAGAAAATATGGTGATGAACCATAACATACACAGGTTAGTTTGACTTACATACTTTCCTTATTCAAAATAAAAGAGTTTCGCTTCCAAACTTCATTTGAAAGGGTAGGTTTAAAAAAAAAAATTGAATGCATTCCAAATGAATCCGATTTGTTTGTTTTCAGGTAGTAGGACATTCGTCATGTTAAGAATTACTGTACTCGCGAACACTCTATGACATCTGACATTTCGGTGACCTCGCGCTACACTAACGCCTCTAGCGGCAAATTCATACGGGATAGCCCCCATTGTTTGCCCCTACCGTAATTTGTGGGGTTTCATGGCCTTGGCAGAAGATTTGTAGCCCTTACTTACTCTATTCCATATTCCGCATATTTTAAGCCCATATTGCTTCGCTATGTTGTTATTTCCACCGCATTTAAATTACATAACCCACCGTATCAGATTTCAAATAAATAACGGAAGGTCGCAAAGAACAATTCATTGCGACAGGACAACGGACGTGCATTGTACAGTTGTACTGCATGGGGTTTATATAATGCTGTGTACTAGATAAATAAACAATACAAAGATAAAAAGGTATTGAGGAAATTCGGTTATTTGCATTAGTTTCTAGAAATCCGTCAACAGTGACCTGAAGTCAGTCTTGGCTTCCGAAAGAACAACTCTCCATTTTACATTGCTAAGCCAGCATATTACCATCGCTATTCGCCATCATTATCATTTTCCTGCGCTTATCCCAATCTATTTGGGGTCGGCGCAGAATGTCTTCTTCTTCCATACTTCTCTATTACTCGTCATCTCACCAGACACCTCTTTTCTAGCCATATCATCCTTCACACAATCCATCCATCGTTTCTTTGGTCTTCCTCTACTCTTTTATACCCATCCACATTCATACTCAAATCTAATCCCTAATCAATAGGGCCAAAATAAGGGCTTCTCAATCTTTCTTTAAGTATTTTTGACGAATTGTTGAATTGGGAAAATCAATGAGACAATGGCATTGAAGGTCACCTGACTGAATGAAAGACTATCGTATCCTGTTGTGCGTGTCCAGCTCGTATCGGTAACTGATGGAGGCCAATGTCGTTTGCAATCGACACGCTAAGAAGAAGAAGACTAAAACAGTGATGGATATGAATGTTGATGGATGGAGAAGAAGGAAGGCCAAAGAAAAGATAGATGGATTCAGCATTGTGTGAGGAATGTTAGGAACAGAAAGGAGTAAATAATGCCGTGACGTCTGACAGGGGAGAAAGGAAGAAGAAAACGTGTTGCGCCGACCGCGAGTAGAATGGGACTAGGGCAGGAAGATGATGACGTCATGACGCTAAGAAGAAGAAGAATGATTCGAAAGACTGTAAATTATACACAAATTCTTTAAACATTAGGTACTTATTTAAATGCAGCAACGCTGTTTCATACTGTTGACATGAAAAATACGGTTAATCAGCATTTCAACAGTAGAGTTACGAGTAGCCAATATGATATCAGTCATTGCTTAGGTTTGCATCGGTAATGTTAAGGATCGTATTGCGGTAATAGGTACTTCTATTAATGTATATGAAACCATCGAAATCACTACTTAAATCGCTCAAGGTAGGTAACGGTCCTAGGTATACAAGATGATCATAATCTGCCTAGTCTCTTCCCAACTGTGTTGGTGTCAACTTCCAGTCTAACTGAATACAGCTGAATATCTGGAGTGACTTTCTATATGAACTGCACAATCCAGATTTATGGTAAGTACAATAACAAAAATGATAAGAGCAAAATAATGACAGCTGCATTTACAGAATTGAAAGTAAAAGAAAAAAAAATATTCTAGCAGTAATCCGAAAAAAACTGAAGGAGAAAAAGAAAAACCTAGCAAATTTATTTACAAGATTTTTCTGTTCCAGGAACCCATAATCTTGAGAAAGTAACCGATTTCTTTATGAGCGAACAATAAAGGTGAACATGCATTTATCGATAGTGCAGCTGATTGCGAGCACAGCCTCGCAACGCGCACGTGTTTCTACTCTCAATGTTGTTAAAACAATTCGTATTGTGTTACCTAATGTTACTCTGTATGTTTTGTATTTACTATTATAAAGCAATGACGCGATGAGATTGGCTACAATCGCAAAAGATTCAAAGAAGAGGGAAGGTCTTTGCCCGCGGACCTTCGTCCGCTTCCGCTTCGGACCTTCGTCCTTCGAAACTATTATAAAAATATAACTTCTCTATTGGAATTGGACTTTGTTATTAATTTCTTTTTTCGCACAGAACCAAGTTACTCCCTACAACATCAGCTATAAGTCCCGCCAAAATAGGTCCAGCTGTTTCGAAGAAAGCCGGAACAAACAGCCATATAGACAATTTTTGTTATACTAATACCCTGTTAACTGGATCCTCGGCCACTCACACAGATCTTGCTTGTCTCTCTCTTTCTTATTATCCACGAGGTACATTATGTTTTCTTTTTTATGTTTGTTCGTTGTTTTAGAACTTTAAGAAGAGCTACATTGAATTGTGAACCGAGCTGCAAAATCTTATCTCTTGTAGAGAGAGATTTCCCCAATTCACTGCGGGAATTTACACACTCAAAAGCATTGCTTTTTGCTCTTATCTAACTTGTCACAGTAGGCTTATGCCAAAGGATGTTTATTAGTCGTTTTTGTCGCCGCCGCACGGACACTGGGCTCCATAATACACTGTATTGTTTTGTTTGATATTCTCTACCACAAGCTTTCAAGGTTTTCTAGCTTTATGATGTTTTTGCTTTAGAAATATTCAAAATTTCGCATAACATAATGGCCTGTTACTTTTGTCTTAAATCCGTATTTCCAGAGCTGTTGTATATATGGGATTGATGAAGAAGACTTCATCTATAGTAATATTATAAAGAGTTAAACAAAATTGTAAGTTTATAATGTGTAGGGGGTAATCTTCGGAACTAATGATCCAATTATAAAAATTTCTCACTGGCAGAAAGCTACATTATTCGTGGATGCTATAGGCTATAAATTATGTTTATATCATGTATTTAGCCGAGCTATCACAATTTTTGTGGACTAAGTCGCGGGCGAAGTGCTATCCGAAATATGAATACTACTAATTTCGCCTTCAAGATATGATTATACTCCTAACTTCTTCTTCTTTTATTGTGTAGACTATAGGTGGCCAGTACTTCGTCAATCGAATGATGCTTTTATCATTAGTTTCAGGACATGCGTCTAGATGATGCACGACATCTCAATCTCAATCCATAAATCTACCGCAACTCTGTAGGGGTTCTATTTCGAATTCTGCGATGTTCCCTGATTCTATTGAGTCTGCAAACTAAGTACAGTTGGGAATTGTTGTCGTATAGTTGGCACCAGTAGCGAAGGTTCCATACAACTCGATTCCTAGCGGCTTCCCTTTGAAAAATGGCACAGTCAGTATTCTATAGACAAATAATTTACTCAAATTAAAGATATGTACTCCGGCTTACCTCTTACAAAAATTGGCCCTTCGGTACTGGTTGGCACTAATACCAATTCTCGGCCATTATCTCCATGTCGTTTCACATTGAGGTCGTTCTTACTGCAAGCTGGGTCGAGCAATATCTGTCCTAAATTCGCCTATATTTCCCACCCACGAAGACTGAAACTTACTTTTATACTCGTAGTCACATCAAAAATCCTTATTTTTATGTCTCTAAGGTTCATTATAGCTCCTTCCTCAAGTCATGTTATTCTGGCCTTGTTAGTTGCAGTTCGCGGACCGCCTGCATTTAGAACTTTTATTTTAGATAGTTTTATGATGTTTTATATAAATACGGCTGTTTCCGCCTAGTTATGATGTTATGAGCTTGAATTATCTTTATTGCCTGGGTAAGGGAGTGCCTGACAGTTAGTGTAATGAACCGCAAATGGCAATGTTGAGTTGAGTAAATTGTACAATGACATGAAATACTTTTATATAACAACGTGTAATTTTGCGGGTCTAAAAGATTGTGGGAGATTCCTCGATGTTCTACATTGGTAGTGTCTTTGTAACGCTGCATTGTAAAAAAGCTTCTGATGGAGTATTTTTTTCGTCTTTTATGTAAACGTGCGATCAATTTTCTTCAGGTCGGTGACCTTGCCTAGCTGCGTTGTGGAATTTCGGAACTTCGCGAATTGAACGACATAACTTTCTCTTGACGAAAACTATAATTCCATGAATTAAAAAAAAAGACGCCGTGACAGTCTGGAGGTAAATAACCATATCCACATAAATATATTTTCAGGCATGGATTCTTTGGCAGGCGGCCGAAAGCGGCCAGTCGACGCGAGGCGTCGCGACGCGCTCGCCTCGCTGACTGACGCATTCGAATCAAAATTTTCGTTTTTTTTTTTTTATTATTATTAAGAAGTAACCGTAGAACTTGAGTGGTGCGACACCTAAAATAGTAAAATTGTGTGTATTATAGTCACGTAATATTTAATTTACGGGAATCGAATATGAGAGTGAAAAGTGAGAGTGAAATAGTGATGAAAGTGTATACAAATTAATTTATCACCGGCAAGTTTAAAAGTGTTTTATTCAAAATAATTTAATAGCAGGTGCCAGTAGAGGTATTTAATAATACGGTTGAAAAATACAAAAATAAGGCCAAGTGACTGCAGTTGCATTTTTATTAAATTGACATTTCACAAAATATCAATTGATTGACCTATTGATAAATTGTTTCGGTCCAATTTCGATATAACAAGAGTTTAATTGGACAAAACTGTTTATTTATAAATATAAGCACAATGCATTGACCCGTATGAAACAGCGTCGGATGTGAAAACATTTACTGCCGGAATTCGCTAATGATGACGGCAATAATGAGGACAATATTTATGCCAATTTGTTTCTTAGACATATCTAGCTAGCTTAATTTAATATGCTTGTTTTATGTGCAGAATAAAAGTTTGATTCCAAGTTTGTAGGTTAATTCGAAACCATTTTCGGAGATAGTTTTGGAGTATTTAATGACATAATCTAGACGTTATTACTCTCTTCCATAATGTCTCCCTCGTTTATAATACATTAATCTTACCTGTCAAAATTTTAATTACACATGTCATGTCAAATAACTATTAGTACTTACATTAAGCACAACTTTTTACTAGTTTGTTTATACTAGTAGTCTTCCATGCATGACCTAATGTCTTCACGTGTACTCAGTCACATGCTACCCACTGCTCGTTAGATTCAATGTAATAAGCACTGAAGAGGCGTGTTTATACCACACGTCAATTTACTGAATGAACGACACCACGCTGTCTTATGAAGCCGATGATGTCATTCATAAAAATCATAATCGACTAAAACACTAAACCAAAAAACAAATCGTGGTAAAGAGGTCAACACTACGCTTTGATGTTCCTAATGGAGAGTATTTTGAAATTGGAATGCGATGTCAGAAAAGTGAGTGGTACCTACTAGAGTTCTTTAAAAAAATGGAGCATAACATATTGAGAATACGAATACCTTATGTTTTCATATACATACATAAACTGACGCGTTTTCTCGATGAAGCGGATATAGGTAGGTAATGTAATGAAGATCAAATTCCGAATTTAAAAATACTTAATGGTAGTTATAAGTTTTGTAGCTGGTAACGTTTAACTTTTAAATATCTCTAAGCTTTCGACTGATTGATGGAGTAATTTCGAATAATCTTCGTCTGTAAAAATAACAATAAATACAGGCGGCTAAACTCGGACACCAATATTAATTTGTTAAAGTCTGGCGGTGTTGAGTACAATAAAGATAAATCTGTTAATGTGGGTAGTTGTTCTGTCCGGTTTACCACGAGAATATGCGTGTTTGTTTGTTTGTTTCGATTTTATTCGATTTTTGTGATGATATTCGACTAATTTTTTCGTTTAGTGACGTTACTAACAATGTTTAGAGATGTTAAATTTCGTATTAGTCTTCGACTAATTTCGCTTATTAGTTACAATTTTGAAAGCGTAAGCTAAGTTTGAGATGCTCTGGACGCGTATCACGAAGGCTGGTTCGCGTTAGCCCAGTAGCAGAGTACCTGAAAGGAGGCCTTTGCCTAGCAGTGGGACATACAAGGCTACGAAAAGTCTAAGTTTAGAAACGTCATGGCTAAATAAGAACAGCCGCACTTCTTGCCGAGATTGGTCCGTGGATGGCCAGAAGTACATACCGAAAGCATGTTAAGCCGTTGGTCCCGTCTGCCATTTGTAGATCTTTGGCAGGCGTCACGAGTAGTCAGAAGCCGAAAGTCCACCAGTGTATCGTATACTCAATTGCTGCTTTGTGCAGATCAGATAGACAATCGCTCCATGTATAATACAAGTATTTAGCCTCATCAGGTTTGGGCAGCAACATAAAACTTTGGGAAAGGCTAAGCAAATGGTGATGAAACTAGGTTTAAAAATACACAGCGGCACACTTTATGCATTATAATAAAAGTCATAGCAATAAATTTTCTTCCAAGCTAAAACGGTTTCCAAAATAAAAGCAAGCGTTACTAACTCCATATTTTAATCGTACGAGACATTTAACACCGATCCACCTGCCTCCTATAATCCCGAACTAGAAGAGGCATCGTTCTATAAATACTTGATGCTGTGACATTCCATCCACGCTCATATTTCCCCATGGATGTGTCTCCATACGAAAGATGTCAACTGCTAGACAGCCGGCAACCAACGGATATAGATCTGCAAAACATGACGGGTAGGGCTGTCAGCAGCCAGCCTGACCGGTGGATTATTTCTTAAAATAAAAAAGAACATCCGTCGATTTGAAAAACCCTTACTTCTTTCATCAGTAAAGAAAGAGTTATTTGCAATAAGAGCAACTCTTCGATCTTCAATCTTGAGGAATCTGACAGTCTCACTTAACTTATTTAAAGTTGAATTTGATCCCAACTTCAATCAACGAGAATATTTACTCTGCCTTTTAACTTTTCTGAAAATCCACTCTCCAGCTGCATAAGATTCTGTATGAAACGCCAGGTTCATCAACCAGAGTTCATCAACTCTTGTCCCATATTACAGGGGTCCTTTCATTGCTCCGTGTCAACCGCCAATGACGATGATAATTTCCGACCATCAAGCCACCAAATAAAAAGAAACAAGTGACAACCATAGCCCCAGATCACCGTCTGCGTACGCGTAGGCGGCGGGGATCGCCGTGTGCCCTAGAAATTGGTCTGTCACGTCACTACGAACTAATACAACAACAGTGGTAAATAACGCGGGTTTCATTGGACGCCCGGCTCCCCACTGACACGGCGTGATGGAAGTGCTGCCGCGGATATGAGATGGCAGGAGGATTGCTTTTGTGTCTGGGTTTATTTTTGGATTTGTGGATACCGTTGTTGTGTGTAGAATTTGTGCTAGAAGTATTTAGGTTAGAAATTATGATAAAAACATACAAACATAAACTCACGCTACTCGCTACTCAACTTTTTACTAATAGATAACACATTAATATCTATTAGTACTAGCTTATTCGATTTATCGAACCCCCACATCGGAATCTCCTATAGGTTCATTACATTTATCCTTACTGGACATATTAGTGTACGTGATATTTTTTGCTCCTCAATTTACTGCAGCCAACGAAGTATCAAATGACTCTTTTAAAATTGAAATTTGAGTATCGACACGTTGATTCGTAATCGAATCTCTTTTAAACATGTGTGATCATACCAGCATTGTGTTTCTTGGTTAGGCAGGTTAGGTGGATTACAGGTATAGAGGGCGCTGTTCGTTAGTTCTGAAATCGTCTGTTTAAAAAAAATGGCGTCGTTAGTGTTATGTTGGTTAGTTGAATGAAAGATACCGTTAGGTACACTTGATTTATTTACAGCAGACACATTATATTATAATTAATACAGACACAGCAGTATCCCAGACAGGATCAGATATGGCAGTGACAGGAGTCAGCTACCGGAAGTATCTACCAATCTACCATCATAGACAATCACTAGTGGTTTACACCCTAATTACTTACTAAATAGTGATGTCACAACAGTTAGTTCCGACAATAGTACGACCACTTTAAGTGTGCAGTCATGGTGGCGGTGCTTGTCAACAAAGAATGCAACGATATGTGAAACTTAGTACATTTATTTTAGTTCTGTGTTTTCCTGCATGAACAGATAAGTTGGTTGAAGTGTATGGCCATGCGCCAAAAGAATTATGATGCATGTAGTTGACATTTTTGAAGCTCTAGACACCGTGCTCACAGTTTGGCACACGGAGTGACCGCGTTGTATCACTGATTCATAAAACCTACTCTGTTGACGGCCATCTATTGCACATATAGACAAATGCACATATCGTACTTAAAGATGTAATACAAAGCTTATTCGTAACGCGCTTTACATTGATTCTACATCAGACAGATCAGATTTCAGATTTTTCTTTTCAAAACCAGATTGAGCTGTATCTTGTTATTATTATTTTATACTAACTTTGGATTGTAGCATCTCGCTAAGGAGATCTGAAACTATCCTACAGGATACCGAACTACCTGGATAAAAAATATTCAATGTCCTAACCTAGATCATGGGTCACATCTAGCTGTGTGCTAAACTTCGTCGATTTCCGTTCAGAAAATTTGGCGTGAAAAGTTGTTACACATACACACTGATAGAACACTGAGTGACAGTTATTCTCACATTTTGAATAGAAATATGGATGACCTAACACCACCATAGCCTGGGCCCGTGGACTAATTGGTCTAGTCCCAGCCGTGGGCACAATATAGGCTGATTTTGTTTTGTATTTTGACGGCTCATCAAGTCAAAGGGTGTAACAAGACCCTTAACGAAGCCGAAAGGCACTTGTTCTCTCCGTCATTGCGAGTTTTTTTTGTTCTAGACCATACCTGGAAACCTTCTAGTTACGAAGATATTGGTTGTCAAAGATTCAACTTCTTCACAAGTTTATTTTTGAAATACATGTTTTTAATGTAATATTTTGACACCCCCGTACTATTCAATCCATGCATCAACACAGTGAGTGCGTTACACAGAGTCCTACCGTAAAACGTCATTTTTCACCCCAAAAAAAAATGTCGTTTTCTAGCAATAAAGTGCTATTGGGTACACCTCTGCATACCCTTGGGGGATTACAGGAGTAATGTTATGTTATGTATGTGAATTCGCCCTCATGCTCAGCTGGTTATTCAAACGAACTTGCTTGCTTGATGTAGATGTTCGACATCTTGAATGATATAGAAACTTAGAAAGCAAGCGTTGTCCCATTCTTGGTGGATGAACAGTTGATGAACGCTCTGAAACAAGTGATTTATTGTTCCGCCCATCTGACTCATCATTCTCATCGTAGATGTCCGGAAATTCATCTCACGTCAAACATGGCGTGAACGATCAAATACATCAACTCAAAACTAGAATAATTTATTTAAAATAAATAAAATTAAAACGTTAACAAGGAACTTGTCATCGCCATCGTAAGCTTGGACACAGAAAAATGAGATCAAGCGACATTTTTAGATTTTATCAACAAGATGTTGCATCATATGAAACGAATATTAATAGGGGTTTTCAGAATAATATTATTTTTATTAATAGGCCATTTTTCAGAATTCACTACGATTCTACATATGCGGATTCGAGAGCAGCGGTGGCCCAATGGTGGCGGCCCCGACTTACGAACAGTAAGTCGTGGGTTCGACCCCAGGCAGGCGCATTACTTTGTGTAATTTATTTCACCACCACTGCTCTCAAAAAACGGTGAAGGAAAACATCGCGAGGAAACCGGCATGTCCTAGAACCAAAAATTCGAAGACATGTGATATCTACCAACCCGCATTGGGCCCGCGTGGTAGATTATAGCTCATTCCCTCTCATAGAGAGGAGGCCGAGTGTCCCAGCAGTGAGAACATTATAGGCTGATTATGCTTATACATAAGCTACCTTATGAAAACTTTGAGGCGTATACGTGTGTCCACTACTAGACAAAGACCAGTGAGTGAGTAGCTTAAATCTTAATCGATATCGCACATAATCTTGCCTCAAAAACATTGAGCGCTATTTTCGATGTAATAGTTTTGTGAATGCATGTGGAAATAAATAAATTTTTTTTTTTTTTTTGCTACGTAATCGGAATTGTCACAGCAGCTGATCAAATTAAAAAATAGGATTATTTGGATACGATGCAGTTTTGAGAGAAAGAAGTGGGTTGTATAAACATAAGTTTTAATTAAACTATTATTTGATAAAAAAATAATTAATGATGTTGATTAACAGACTTATTCATTTGGAACCGACTTCAACAAGGGGAAGTTGAGCACCTTCTCTTTTTAAAGTCGGTTATTCGAACTGTATACGGTTTTTTTGCATATAATTATCTTTATCATAATTCAATAACTATTTCATGAAAAAGTCACTCAATGGGGTTAAATGAACTTGAAGGGTTATATTGATGATTTGAATGATTATAATTCTGTAACTCCATACGTGTTACTGGCGCGATTCATATTTTCATCAACATACAACCTGACACTGACCTGCAAATTGCAATAAACGTAAGAAAATTTAAATTTCGTGGGCTACCCTTGCGCTTCCACCTTAAGTATGTTAGTCAATCTTATCTTTCGTGCTAACAAGCAAAGAAAGAAATACTATCTTATAGGGAAGAATAAGAAACATAATACCATCCCCACCATGTGCTACTTTCTGAATTCGACATAAGTTCCAATAACTCACGCCCAGGTCAAAATAACCCTCGACTCAATAATAATGATAATAATGATGCGAATATGCGACATAAGTTAGAGCAAGCGACATTAGTTACAACAAGCGACATCAGTTCTATCAAGTTGAGCCTACTGAATTAACGTAAGCCTACGTACTAAGTAAGGAACTCCCAACATTTCTGTGACAGACTTGTAGTTAAGTTCTTCAGTGTACTTTCCATTATCCAGATTATGTACTTGGTACTTGCTATCTATACGGGCTTACGGAGTGTGGGGCGGCTTATTCAAATGTGCCGTACGGAGTGTGATCTGATTAACTGAATGAAGCTGCAGTGAGATGGGATTTACATGTGCAATATCCGAGCGGAATAATTGAATCTGCTTCGGTTATATATTTAAGTACATTTTTGGTGGCTGCTGGATTGATTTTTGGGAGATTATATGTGATGTACCTATGTATGTGCATTTCAGCACCAATGTCACTTGCTAATTAGTTACGCCCTAATCATCATTTTCCTGCCTTTAGCCCAAATTATTTGGGGTCGACTCAGCATGTCTTCTTCTTCCATACTTCTCTATAAGAGAAGATTTGATTATTTTGTAGACCTTCTCTCCTCTGAAACTGTAAACAGAAATAACGAAAGGTCACATAACTAGGCATTAGTCTGGAAAAATCTTTTACACATGTGCCTTTTACTGAAACAGAAATACGAAAATAGGCCAAAAGAAACTCTAAACCTTCAGGCTAATACGTTTTTATTACCTGTGAAATTAAAGTAGATAGTCCGTGTTATTTTATAAAGCCGCGAACATGAAAGGTTAATGACCAAATAAACCTTACCTTTTCTCACGTACGAAGCCTAAAAGATTTTCTATTACAGCTAGAATCTTTATAAATGGCAGCCATGGGCCCACAGAGGGGCCTTGAACGCCATGGATTCGTTGATCTCACGAAAAAACCGCAAATAAATCCTTATTTTCAAAGAGATAAAGTATAATTTCGTACTAACCCGATTCCTGATTGATGCCTGAGATTGATAACAAGACAATAAAGTTTTATTGCGATCAAGATAAACGGACGAGCAGACATCAATACAGGTTAACATTCGTTGTTATCAATTGTGGAGATTTATATTATGCAGCTTATGCGGGTGCATACAGTGAGACGAATGGCAGTTAAGAATAATGATCATTCCAAATTGAAATACGAATGACTAGACTTGAATTGACAAACAATAATATCCAATGATCATAAAAATTACGAAGTTGTTGTTGTTTGTTGTACCTAGTTGTTTAACCAGTTGTTACTTCTAAATTGTTACCGGCTGAAAAATAGAAACCACATTTAAATAGTGTTAAGTTTAATTAATTTTCCAATTATAAGTAGACTAAATAACTTTATGTATTTTATTCTTATTAATGAGTTCATTATTCGATAAATATCATGCGAGTAAAAAATCGACTAATTAAAAACCATGGAACCTCACTATTTCAATCAAAGATGGCGGTTAACTTAAATGGCGGTTATCTCTGTTTGTTCGCGGCTTTGCGGTGAACATAATCAAGTGTTCAAGTCTAAGCGAAACAATGGCTTATTATAAAACTTGGCACAGGTAGAACGGAAGCTTACGTCACTAGTTTCTTACTAGGTCGGAGGTTACCATAGTCCTTTCATAGTTCTAATACATTCGACTTTGCATTACTGCCGAAATCATACTGGTCTTTAAACTGGATGCAATAAAGTTGCTCTTCGATTGCAGTTGTCACTGTACTAAGTACCTACCTAGATAAATCCTCTTTGCAATTCAAACACGTCTTCTGGGATCAATAGTTATTTTAGCACTGGGAATACGGCACGAGAAAAGCTTGCGTAAACTTGAAATGTTTCATGCAATTTAAAACTGGAGCATTGGAAGTAGGTTCCGTAGTTTTTGATATTTTGACTAATAAACATGGACACTTCCCAAATGAGGTCAGACAGAGTAGATACTTTGCTTGAAAAGCTATACCGAAGGTTTTATTCTTTGACTTACATACTTAAAGGGGGGAAAGGACATCGACACACACACAAACAAGCATAAGCATACATAGCATAATCAGCCTATAATGTTCCCACTGCTGGGACACACGGCCTCCTCTCTATGAAAGGGAATGGGCTATAATCCACCACACGGGCCCAGTGCGGGTTGGTAGATGTCACATATCTTCGAATTTTTGGTTCTAGGACATGTCGGTTTCCTCACGATGTTTTCCTTCACCGTTTTGAGAGCAGTGGTGATGAAATAAATTACACAAAGTAATGCGCCTGCCTGGGTTCGAACCCACGACTTACTGTTCGTAAGTCGGGGCCGCCACCACTGGGCCACCGCTGCTCCACAAAACAAGCGATTACCACGTATTCAGTATCCTGTACATACATAAAATATGTACCTATATGTAGACATCAAAAGATTTTAATATCTAACAGAACTGTTAGAACAACCTGTAGTAAACTTTTTTTCACGTAGCTACATTCATTTACTAATTTCTTAAAAACATTTAAACCAAACTTAAAATAAACTTCAAAGTAAACGGTGTCTTTATCCTAATAATAGAAACATAGAATTTTTTACTCACAATAATAACCTTCAGTGTTACTTTTACTAAGTCTTGCTACTACATAACCTTTAAGATATCTATTAATCTTTAGTTTGTAGGAGTCATTTTAATAAAGCCTAATGGATTTACATAAAGATAACTCATGTTAGAATACCTCCTACATTATTATGATATTAATTACTTTACCCAACAATGTTATTAGCACCTACGGAGTTTGATTAATTACCTAAACAAGGTCTAATACAAGGTTTCATTTGCCTAAACTACATCATAACAAAAAAAATCTTTCAAGCCAATTTGAAATTGGAATGTCAATGAATTTATCTGTCATTGAGTCATACAAAGAAAAATATTATAAGTGTAAACTTGAAATTGGAATGACAATAAATTTCTGTTAGGTCGTCAATCCTGCCAGCTATATTTTTATTTGGAGAAGGAAATCGACTAAGCTTTTTCTACTTCTATGTTATAAATGTCTCACAAGCTAAAAATATACGAGTGTCCCTTTCAAGCGATGTTCTAGTGACGTGGAATCTTGCTTCGGTTCCTTTAAAATAATTTATACTAGACGTAAATAAGTTTTCGCGCTGAATAAGTCAGTTTCCGCTATACGAACCATTTAATAGAAAATAGATGAGAGCAGATTGATGAGATGAAGCAGAATTCTTACATTATGTAATCGCACAATTCTCAGGAAATCATAAATTAAAACTATGAAGAAGTCTCAAAATGTGTATATCACAGTAATAAATAGCGAATTTATAAACATTGTCAACCTATGTCGCCATTCGAAAATATTTTCAGACACAACAAAATTCGTCATTCGACGTTTCTTGGCAACTAATAGATACTTAGAAAAACAATGATCTAACAAAAATCCGGCTGTTTTAACGGTTCAATGAACTTTAGAGTAAGTAGCAAACAATAATAGACTTATCGTAATGAAATATGTAGGTACAGACGGCAGCACATGAAGCTACTCGGAACTGTCAAATTTTCCCAATCAACCTTGAATCTAATGCTTTGGCGATAAAGTTGAAAATCTAATAAAGAAATTTGTCAGATTGTAGTAGCTTGATGTGTGCCGTCTGCACATAGTTTCTGGTTTTCACGAGCAAAAATTCTGTTTGCTCGTTTCCGTTTTATGGTCACTGAAAAGTGGTCAGTTTAAAACTAAATTAATTAATATTCCTGTACCTAATTCCAAATTGTCACCCAGTTTAACATTTAAAGCGTGACACTAAACGCGTTCAAAATAGCGCATCCAGGAGACTAGGTATTTCTCGTAAAACACTGTGCTATTTTGATCGAAATATTCAACCAGTTTTTGTATTTACTAATGAAACAGGTACCTATAAAGGATAAAATAATAAAAATAATCTTAATAAATAATCTTCTAAAGACACTTACCTCTGATTTACAAACTCACAACTCGTGGGTTCAACCCGACCCCTTTTGTGAAGAACCCTTTTCTTAAACAAACACTTATTGTCAGAGGAAGGGTTACTGCGAATATGAGTAATGCATCTCACATTGCCAGTTAGTAAACAAAAAGATGGATACAATGACCGTGTGGCCCTTCCTGGCGCACATGGGAACAAATGCCTTGAATAAGACGATGACAAGGCTCTAAACTTTTGCGTATGTGGTTCAAAGATATTGAAAATACACGGTAGTTCATCATTACGATTCTTTTTGGCAAAAAATTGAGTGAATCCCGTCTAAACTGATATTGAATTGTCTACAAACTATGCCAAATTGGATGGTCTCCTATCTTCAAAGGTGCAGTCAAACCGTTAGGACTGGAGAACGGACCAGACTGCGGACACCGGAACTTTCTGGAAATATATGTCAAAGTCCGTTGCCCACAGCCAGTTCCGCTGACTGGTCTGCTCGGTTTGGCCGCACCGTTAGTCCGATAAACAAAGACAAAAAGCTCCATTTTCGAAACTCTAATTTTAAAAGGTTGTAAAATAAGTATGGCTACAAATTACAAGGCAGAAAAAACCGGTGTAGTGTAGTAATGAGAACCAAGCTTTTGGACCGAACATTCGTACAAAAAGACTTCACACATTACACTGACTCGACCCTGAGTCTACTCCCCGACTCGTAAATTTTAAATATGAGTTTTACATTGTTCTTATGGTTCTTTGAGGTAGTATTTTTAACATGGTCATACGTATACGTTTTTAAACTGACATGGTTACTAACAAGTCAAGTTTCGTGTGGTCGTGTGACAGTGGTAGCGGTATCGAACTCAAAAAAAGAACCAGAAAGAGGGTAGACCGATTTGTCTGCCCATAAACACCCACCCGCAATAACTTCCGTTTATCCGTGATCACGATGCTTGCAACAGCGCCGAAATATAAACATGGTAAATATCCCGTTTTCAATGTTTATGGCCATAAGTGAACGATGCGTTGAAACTTTTTTCTAGCAAATGTTGAAAACTTACCGTAAAGCACATGACATAAATATCACATTTCAATGTTCTTCCGTGAGTCGAATTGGAGTGAAGTTTGCGTCGAGTCTATACAATGAGCGAAACTCTTAAAGCAGAGGCCAGACTTAACTATGGTTAAAAAAAACTGTGACGGTAACGAGCGAGTTCGGAGTCACGTACCAAAGCTTATTGTACCTACTAACAGTTGTTGTTTTCAATTACTAGATTGAAAAATGTATGTAAGTAATCGTTATGTGTGGTGGGAACAGCCGTTTTTGCTGTTGGCATTGTGGTTTTTAAGCGTGGCGTAGTGGAATTAGCAAAAGGAACGTTTAAAAGCATGTTTGTGTGTGCCTGTTTTGCCTCAGAGTCCATGTGTGCAGAAAGCTGTTAAATGTAGAAGTAAATGGTTCATAAAAATATTTGAAACATTGAATGTCTTATGCCCTTTGACTTTCCCAATACCTTAAGGTTTTAAATAATATTAGTAATATAAACTTTTATCAGTCATAAAAATCCTGTTTTAAACATACGTATATAGTAAGGATTCACTGAAACAGAAAACAACACCCAAAACATAATGTTGTTAGCATATTGCAGCTTGCCAAAATTCAGTCTCATTTTTCTTTCAAACATACATTCGTACTCCGACAAAATATTGTAATAACATTTTGCCAAATAAAATTGGTCATAACTTTACTTCTACAGTTATCGACTGTGAAAAAAACCTTATCCAAAAAACTGCACCTACTTGTACCAAGGTGGTTGATTATGATGACACATGCTTGTTTGTATCTCAGAATAATTCGATGAGTAATCGAACGTGCCTACTATCAGCACATGTGGGATGAAAAGATACATGTATTCATTGCAGCTTTATGCAGCAAAATCAACGTCAAAGACGGATTTTATCGTCAGTATCTTGCATCGTTGCAATTATGTTACTATCCGACTACTTGGATATTTGAAACTCCTTTGTTTGGAAGAAAACTCAAACGGCCTAACATACGTTCGTCCTAAGCTTGAAGGAGTATTTAGGGCTCTCCGAATTCCAAAAATACGAAGCTACCAATAGTGTCATCGATATTGTCCTGTTTCCCGGAAGTTCTTCGAAGTAACTTCGTTGATCAGTCTTTAAATAGAACAGTCCTTTATGGATACAAAAAGAAATAAACCTGCCAACCATTCCGTAGCTAAAAATAATGCTATTCCGAAGTCCACCTTTAGAATACGTACTCATTGGCCATTTCTCTGACACATGTCTCTTGTAACAGCTAATTTGCCTGCACAACACATTAGCTCACAATCAGCTTTCTCAACATGTCCCTGAAAGCTTAAGTCCTATACAAAGCATACGTTCATTAGAGAGGGCAGTCGGAGTGCAACTGTCCTACAAAAGCAATTGCCAAAGAGTCGCCGTAGTACAAGACAATGTTCGATGAATCATCTACTCACCAACCTCCTTTACTGCTGTAACTGGAGAGTTTGGAGCTTATGTGTACGAGATAAAGGTGTTGGTAAATGTAAACGAAGATTGTCGATCTGTTAGCAAAGTGAGGATTATTGAGTTTAAGAATCGGAAACAAAGTTCAACGAATAGGCCTATGTGTAGTTGTGGTTTAAGAATTGAGGCGAGTTTGTGCGTCGACAATTTAAAACAAATTTATGGAGTTGTAAAGGAAACTAAGGATGTTGGTTTAAGATTTTCTTTGTTGTTTGTTAAGAATGAGGTTATTGTCGATCGATTTACTAAAACCACAAATTGGTTTAAGGCAGCAATGTTGACTTTTATAGCGGCCAATCTTTTGTTGATTAGCAGTTTTGTTCCGATATACAATTTAACGATAACTGCATAAATAAATAGGTGTTCAATAGAAACAGATTTTCTTTTCTTGGAACCAGGAACCTATCTTACTATCTTCGTCAATATTGGAGAAAATCCTTAGCTAATTAGTCAACAGTTCTGTGAATCATCATCTGCTTAGACTTTCTCCAACTACGTGTTGGACGGTTTCCAGTATAACCATACAGATACAATGCAGAATACCTACCAGCATTTTACATGAAGCAGTTATCTGACCTCCACTCTCTCGGTGACTGTCAGCTACTTTTGATTTTATTCTGATACTGTTCGCCTGCGTTATCCCACTGCTGGGCAATGGTGACTTCGATGACTACCAGTTGTTCCGATCCAGGACTAATGTGGGCCACTGGTCGTTGGTTTTATCCAGCTCGTCCCGCCATCTTGTACGAGGTCTGCCGCGACGCCTTCTGGCTGAGTCAGGGCTCCAGAAAGTGGTTATTTTGGCCCACAGCTCATTGGGCATGCGGTAGACGTGGCCAGTCCAGCCCCACTTCAGTTTAGCGGCTTTTTGAGCATCGTCATAATTGTGTTTTGGAGGGCAGGCAGTGTGGTGTTGCGTAGGTCAGTTAGTTTTGACGCCTAGAATGCTGCGCTTGATTGCACGTTGGCAGACCTTGAGCTTGGACTTTTGAATGTTTGTCAAAGAGCAAGTCTGGGATCAAAATGGGAAAAATGCACATGTCCATGATTTTTCGCTTTAGTGACAAAGGAAGGTTCCCTTCATAAGCTCCTTCACGGACCAGTAGCTCTTCCTCTCCAATAATTTTGATTTTATTACCATTTATAACCTTGCTTTATTGTCTTCTTTTACTATTCGCCAAATATTTGTTCACCAGATACAATCTGCACACGATGTCCAATAATACAGTCAGTAATACAAAATTAACGTTCAGTTCGTGAACCTACGAGTTACATAATCTTTGTTGTACCTCGGACAGTACAATTTTGTGTCCGTTTACAAACCCACGCTATTGATTTTTTTGTCCTTAATGTTTTTTTCGTGTTTAGTCGATAATTGTTGTGTGGATTCTTATATTTTGATGTAATTAATGAAGTACATCTTCAAATTCTTGGATAGATAAAACATTCGTGATCTTTCTCCTCCAAGTATCCCAATTCATTTGGACTCATTTGGGCTGTCTTCTTCCAAACTTCTCTCAAAAAACCCGGCCAAGTGCTTTATCTTTTGATCGCGTTGGCTTACTTACAAGTTTGATTTTCGCTGCTCCAAGCAGACATGAGTTTTTGATGTTAATTTCAGCTTGATACCTCCACGCCTTCCTGCGAAAAACTGTTTTGACAGACGGACAACAAAGTGATCCTATCAGGATTCCGTTTTTGCCGACTGAGGTACGGAACCCAAAAAAACATTAAACACTCTCTTTTTACATAAAAAAATCAATGTATGGAAATACTTCGAAAAGGCTCATTAGTAAATAAATAACTGTTAACAAATAGGCTGAAAAACGAAGCTGAAACGAAGAAATTGTAAGCAATTAAGCCCACGAACAATGAACCTGCAGTTCGACTAAGCACAACAGTAGATAACTAACCCATAAGACTTAAGAGCCGCTAATTCCAAGCTACCAAAAGCTACTTCTTCCAAAAATAGCCCAAAACGTCGCTGAAGCACGTAGTAATAATTGAATTCGGCGGCAGTTTTGGCAGATGTTTAAACAAAAGATAAAATCTAGGCGCGAACTGAATGTTAATCAGGGTATAGAGCCATGTAAGGATTTGGACAAAAGCTTATGCATATGCAAATATGCCTAAGCTTGCCTTTGACTATCTCATCTGATGGTGTCAAGTGACAATGCGATGAATGGCCTAAAATGCACATGATTATGCAAGATGAATTTTTTATATGGGGTGGAAGATGGAACTGCATGAAGAAAACCGAAACAACGCTGTACCTAATAGTGAAGCTCGAAAACCGTTCTTTCCGTGTTTTGTTTCAGTTTTCTTAAATTCCCGACTAGTTTGGAGATTCAATAGCCTTAGCCTGTTCTGTAGTAGCGTCTTCATCGAACCAATCCTTTGGCTGCGTTTCCACCAGAGATGACGAGAGCGAGAATGCGTATAAGGGATGTGTGAAACTACACCACCAATAATATCGCTTCTTTTTTACAACTTGAGGTATTCTAGCTATGTGATTGGTTAGTTTCACACACATCGCTCGCTACGCATTACGCATCCTCGCTCATCTCTGGTGAAAGCGCAGCCTTAGTATCATAAAATGTTTAATGCTCTTTAACTTTCTTTGTCTAAAATAATGTATTATATTTCTTGTCCCCAGCCACTAGTAGAGCCTCATAAAAGATGTTGATATTTTTTAGGCCAACAAACTTCACACCATTTGTTACAAATATTTCGATATCACGCGACCAATCGAAATGTGATTCGATACGATTCGTTTAAGGTTCAATAGACGACCCAGTTCCAATCTGATTTATGTCACAGATAGTGGAATTATACAGCTTCCAACTAACTTTTTGTATCATCTCACCAGGCAGTGGTGGCAGTGAAGAAAACCAAAAATGGTCACCATCGTTTACCAGAAAATCCATTGTTAATTTTTTACTGGCTTGGTTAAAAAAACATCGGAAAATGTAATGGCCGAGCCTCCGTCAAAAAATTTCACTCGCAAGTGTAGTTTTTCTCATGTTAAGGCCACAAAAATTGCACGGGTTTTATTCACATTCAAATAGTTTCCCGACTTCACCAATCAGTCAATTCAGTCCACCTTAGTCCTCTCTTGAGCATATCCATTTAGTGCGCATCCCTCCAATGAAATTGATCGCGATCAAGTGCTATCAGTGTCAATATTCCATATCAATGGCCTTAAATTACTCCAATGCATTGTGCATTAATTCCCCATCTGCTATCATTCGCATCTAATACACTCCTTAAACACTTACCACTTAGCTGTGCATACCCATTACCCATACTAATAAAACTGTGCTCATTTATGATTCAAGTAGTATTATTGGTTACAAACCACGTGCTAACCCTTCGAGGAACCTCAAGTCTGATGACTGTGCTGTTGTAAAAAACGCAACCCAAGTAGCACTGTAAGACGCAAAACATCTGATTCCGAGCATCGCCCACGCTCTCAAGATGACTGATGTTTATTTTTTTGGACCTCACACAGACCCGTGACTCGCTGAGGCTTGAATTTGAGCTTCTATTGTAAATAATACGTAGTTGGATACAAAGAGTAGGAAGGAAATGGAGTAATAGGACCGTACAAATATGAATGTCTGACATTTCCTTTTGAGTGATCAAGTTGACAACATATGGCGTAATATTGACATCACTTACCCTCCTATTAATAAACACAGAATTAAGTTATTCCAAGTTTAAACCTTTGAAAATGTATGGTTGTGCCTTTGTTATTCCTGGTATAATTTTATTCCGTGTTTATTAATAAGAGGGGGGTTTAACAGAGTATCTGAATCGTTGAATCGCCGTTCCCTGCTTAGCACGATTACACAAGTCTACACACCTACATCGTAGGTGTAAGAAATTCTCGTCATTTTCTATGTCACAATCATGCTAGGAATCCAGATCTTCTGACAATCTTTATTGCTTGTTATTGGCATGTTTTTGCGCATTTTACTAGTAGGTACGGTATGATCACTCCATTTGCTTACTCCTCCGTGTATCTTATGTATACTGGTAAGCTGTGAAGTAAGAATTAACTAGTTAGTATTGTTACAACGAGTTAGGTTACTTTATTAAAACTAGGCCATTGAACACTGCCAAGAAACCTAAATAATCAATGTGCAATAAGCAAAAATATTTTATTGTGCGTACTTACGATCGATGAATTCGACTTTGCTATGAGAATTATTGAATTACAAGTACTCTGATAAAAGGTTAGGTTTGCTACTTCTGCAAAAAATTGTGGGAGAAACATTTCTGATTGTTTACATCAGCATAATACCACTGCTCTACTTCAGGGATGGTGAAATACCTAGAAAGCAAGACAAGACAACTCCTACCTGAAGACGGGTGTGAAACTTGTCGACGGAACCCAACAAATAAAAAAGAAAGAAAGTAGGAAATCATCATCTGCCTAGCCTTCTCCCAACTGTGTTGTTGTGGTCGGCTTCCAGTCTAACCGGATGCAGCTGAATACCAGTATTTTACATGGAGCGACTGCCTATCTGACCTCCACAACCCAGGTAGTACTGGGTAATACGATACCCCTTGGTAAGACTGGTTGTCAGACTTTCGGGCAACTGACTACCTGTAACGACTGTCAAAGATCTAAAAATCACAGCCGAGACCAACGGCTTAATGTGCTTTCCGAGGCACGGAGGAAACTCGATACGTAATGGATGGTCACCCATCCACGGACCAACCTAAGCCAGCGCGGCTTAACCTATAGATCGACCCGAGCGGCTGTCATTATTAAACCACGAGCTCGTCCTCCTTTAAAGTAGGAAATCACAAACAAAATCATATTTTACCAATTACCTATTATCCGAACAAAACCCACAAAACAATCAACAGAGACTTTCTGAACGAACTAAAAAGGAAGCGTGACTTGTAAGTACAAGAAGTTTAAAATGCTTATAATGTGTGTCTATTCTAAGTGGACTGGCAGCGCTTCAGCGGAACTACGAGCGCGGCATACAAATGTGCTTGAGGACTGGTCAACACAGAAGCGGGAGGGTGACGATAGATTTTTTTCTAATGCTTACAATTACTGCAGGGCCGTCTTTTATATTCGCCGCTCTGAACATATGCCCATAGCCTCGCGATCCTCTAATTTCTGTAAGCACCATCATCTGCCCAGCCTTTTCCCAACTATGTTGTGGTCGGCTTCCAGTCTAACCGGTTGCAGCTGTATACCAGTATTGTACATGGAGCGATTGCCTATCTAACCTCCACAACCCAACCCAGTTAGTACAGGGTAATACGATACCCCTTGGTAAGAATGGTTGTCAGATTTCGGGCCACTGACTACCTGTAACGACTGTCAAAGATCTATAAATGACAGCCGGGACTAACGGCTTAACTTGCTTTCCGAGGTACGGAGGAAACTCGGCACATAATGGATGGTCACCCATCCACGAACCAACCTTGGCAAGCGAATAATTATTTAGCCACAACACAATAAGTGTCTGCGATTCGGCTAACATTTTCGAGCTCATTTCGCTCGCTCTTGCATCCTACTTGAGCTCCATTATCCTTAAATGCCCGGGGCATGCTGGGCTTCCAATACGTTACAGCCGTCCCCGTGTGGCATGCTATTCTAAGTAGAACTATGGGCTCGGCATACAAATGTCTAGACGCTGCTGTGAAAAATACGCTTGAGGACTGGTCAGCGCAGAAGTGGGAGATTGTTAATAGATTTATTTGATAGAGATTTCGGTATAGGATAAGATCGCCCGCGCTGATTTCGGCAATTGTCCTTTATCCTGTGTTAATCCAGACTATAAACTCTGTGTGCTGAATTTCATCCACATCCGTTCAGAAGTTTTTGCGTGAAAGAGTAACAAATATCTCCTCAAACTTTCGTAGTTTTACAATAGTGGCTAGTGCTCACAGGTACTCTAAGTGCATTGACTATTTAATTCTCATTACAATCCAATGAATAATCCACATCAACTAACAGATCGTGAGTCACAGTCTCCTGTGTTTTACAAACAGACAACATACACGCCTGCTGATCCCGCAAGGGTTAGGCTAAGATGTACCCATGTTTCGGCAGTTATGTTAAAGTCCTATGTAATGCGAGGATCTGAGCCTATGCTATCAGCCGTGCACAAATCCAGACACCGTGATTGATACTGAAAAATTTCTGATTGAAAAAATTATAACACTTTGCTCGACTTGGGAATCAAACTCATGCTCAGTAGGCTTGCGACTACTACCAACGAACAGACCAAGTTCTCATGATTCTTTCCCTCACTTCTGTGCCCGACTATACTTGCTCGTGTTTAACGAAAAGCTTTAAAGGATGATTTACTATGAATTCTATGTATGTTTGTGTGCTTGCGTGTCTGTATGTCCGTGTGTTAAGATATACTAATGAATGAAGGTATGTCTGTCTGTTTGGTCACGATGAAGACTTCTCTTTTTACCGGGTTCTGTTGAAACATTAGTTTTGTGTGTTAAATAGTTGTATCCGAGTAAAAAGAGATGCAATGTTTTTGACGTTTGTTAAAAGCTGTATTGCTGTATGGGAAAAAACAGATTATCATTTGTATGCTCACGTTTCTGGGAATAGGAACTCAATGTCAAAGGCTACTAATGGTCATGAACTCATGATTTACATTTAGTTCTTACATCTTCACCTGTATATTATATAACTTATGTATAAACAAATCAAAATAATTACTTGAGTAAAAGTAATTACATTTTTATTCTGAAGTTTAGTAATGGGGGCTATCGCGTGTGAATTCACCGCTAGAGGCGCTAGTGTAGCGCGTGGGTACCGAAATGTGAAATGTCATAGAAAGTTCATGTTGCGTGCTTTTTTATCACGTATTTTTACTAATATTCACAATTGTGGGCTAGATTGAGCTACTCCTGATTAATTATAACTTGAAGATTTTAAGTAGCAACTTAGGAACTTTGTTAGTACTTGGAGATAAAATGTTTTTTTAAATATTTCATGCTTGTTAATTTTAGGGAGAATATTGTAAAGACATGTATCTGCAGTTTACACTTTGTTGATTTACGTAATAAAATAAACTTTTTATGAAGTAATAACTTCATAAAAAGTTTATTATGGTACTTTAAAGTATAAAATAGAATTATTGACATGACCATAAGCGACAGTGGCGCCATTACGTGAGCTCAAAAACGATAGCCCTCATTACATTTTTATTCTTAAGTTTAGTAATTGCTTGAAGTTAGAACTGTCAAAAGTTTGAATACTTACTCGCAGCTTTGCTTTCTTTGACGGTTCTTACTTCGGTCAAATCCTTGTCTATTGCGTAAGTTTACAAAGTTAAACTTAAGTAATTACTTTAACTTGACGATAGATACGGGTCTTAGACGTTGGAAATTTTGATCGTAAGCACGTCGTCTATCTACAAAATTATGCACAGCATAGATATGTATTCTTACCCAATGGCCTGTACCTATGTTTATTTTTACAGGTCTTCTTTGATTTTTGCCAAGTTAAAATGTTTGTATTGCCACAAAACTAGGTTCGGTTGGTGAATCTCTCACCATATTTCGGAACAACTATGTAATACCAGTCTTTATCGGTAAAGCCATAAAAGTCGGTAGGCCAAGGAAATGCAGTTGCGCGACCTGCATTTTGTGTGCCAACTAGGGCTTAAGTTAAGAGCTTAAACAAATGAATTCCGAGCAGTAAGAGGCTTGGAAAGCGCCGAGGCGTTTTTCGTATTGCTTTCAGGGATCGAATCTGTTTTTTCTAACTTTAATACATTTCTGTATGTTTTAATTAGTAAATGAAAGCTAAATTAATGGCAACATTGCTCTGTTGGAATTGTAACTCTCCGATCTGAGCGTTCAAAATTCAACAGGGTGTCTATTTAGGCATTTATTTAGATCCCGAACAGCGGCTGTTCTTGTCCGTATAAATGTATTCCCCGTATAAATGTATTTCATTATTTTTTTCTTCCTGCAATCATTTTAAGGTCAAGGTCTACTGTAGACGTCCCTGTCATTTCCTTTTTGTCAGAAACTTATTTGTAAAGAAAATATGAGCCTCCAAAAATCACAAAAAATGCCCCATTTTTACGGCTGGAATTAGAGGACTACCAGAGAAATTAGAAAAGTTTTTAACTTGAAAGAAATTGATAGGAACCAAGACATACTCTTCTTCTTTCTTAAAATTTTAATGTAAAAAATAATTGAATCGGCTCAGTTTTCGAGGAGCAAATGGGAATACGAAAGTCAAACTCGTCATTTTTTTTGTGATATAATCGGTCTGAGCTGCAGCTTTCGATTGCACTCTACGGGAGCAGGACTGACGCAGCGCGACGGCAATAGTTTCTTCAAATACCTACCTCGCAGGCACTGCTCCCTCTTAAGATTAGCTTGAGTGAAACTGGACTTTAGATTATTAATCTTCTAAGTTATGTCAGTAGGTATCCAGCAATATGTATAACTGGAAATTGATACACTTCAACAGTAACAAGAACAACATCTTTTTAATATCCCCTGGTAAAAACAGCATGGATTTTACGCGGAAATGTTGGATGAAAAAATCAAAATAGTCTCAATACAAGTAACTTACCATAAGAAACCCTTCCTACATACCACAGCCAAAAAAATATTAAAGTTCAATCATAATTACATTACGTCGGACCCTTTGTGAGTCACGATCCCAAAGACTTCGCCTACCTAGTAAAAAAAACATCGTTTCCCAGGAATGCGCGTGCCTTCACGTTCGGGGCCACTCGGGACGGTTTTTTGACGAAACCCGAGCTCGCCATAGCTCTTTATTTGTTTAGAACAATGGCTAGAGCAGCTGCTGTTATAGAAATGGGCATAGACTACGGGGCCATAGACAAAAGTGGGAAGAGAAATATAGAGTGGTTTTGGGATCAAGCAAAAACCAAAATGACGAATGAATTCATCCATGGCGAAATCATTTATAAGCCGTTGTAAAACTGGCCCGACCAATGCCGTCTTAAGTAGGTTAGTGTCCTTCAGGGCAACATTATAGTCCTGCGAAGTAATGAAAATAACTACGATAATCATTTACACAGTAATTCACTTCGTAAAAAAAGCCTTAGTCGAGTGGACTTCTTGGTGTATTCCCGTTGACCCCACCGCCCGTTGCCCCACTGGAGGGGTCAGCGGGAATTGATTAAAAATAATTAAAAATGGTTCCGGTTGACCCCACCAGTGGGACCACGGGCGGTGGGGTCAATGAGAATTGATAAAATAATTAAAAATTCTTCCCGTTGGCCCCACCGTTTCATTGAAGAAACATGAAAGAAAAAATTGAAATCATTCATGATGGAAGAAATATGATAATACAATCACCTTTTCCAAAGAAATTCCTCTCTGCATAATTAAAATGAAAGCGCGCACCAACCTACCAAAGTTACTTACCAAATTCTTCCATGCAGCCCAACCAAAAATATTCACTGTAGAATATAAAGTAGGTACTGTTACAAATACATAGCGCTTAAGTGGTAGGTGAGGATGTACATTGTGTATGTAAATAACGAGCATCATGCATCGGGTGCGCGTGAGCTGAGGTACGGTACAAATATTTGTTCCTGCGCAAGAGTTGGATTCAAATGTTTTGCATCATGGGTGCACTTTCAAAACTAATATGTAGATGGGGGGAAGCGGCAGGGTAGCCCGCGAAATTCCTTATTTTTTTGCAATTTGCCGGTCAGTGTCAGGTTTTATGTTGAACAACTCATTCAATGGGATTAAATGAACTTAGAGGGTTGTGTTGATGATTTTAATGATTATAAAAGCAATGTTTGTTACCGTCGCAAATATTTTTTTAATCAACATACAACCTGACACTGACCTGCAAATTGCAAATAAACGTAAGAAAATTTGAATTTCGCGCCTGGACAATACTGGCCTTTTCCTAATTATTGAAGTCATTACGAGATTGACAAATTATTATAAAGGAAATGTTATCATAAAAGATTGATTGGGATCAACGTTCTGATTCTCATTGTTCTGATTAGTCTAAATTTCGGTCCGAAAATATATGACAGTTACACCACAAAATAGTGCTGATTACCAAATATTCTCAAACAGTTTTCACTTAGCTAAGCTATGTTTATAAATTCTCCACACTCATTTTTTGTATAATTAATAAAACTACGTCATAAGTTAACAACACCTCACTTTTATAACTTAATCCAACAATAATTTCTATTTTTTTGGGCTACCATTGATAACTGTTGGGCTGGGCGCCCCAATTTCACTCGACGACGTGTTAACCCAAAAACAATTATTATTACAACTAATCTTATCGTTCATATCATTACTATTTCAATCTAATTTGTAGACGCAACTCGTCATACCCGTATCATTGTTTGTACACTAACTTTAAATTACCTTAAATTTATTTTATAATGTAAGTACATTGAAACCCCGGCTTCTAGTGATGTTTGACGTGTTTCTCTCATTTTTTTGTATTTTTCAACACGTGGTCAGTAATAGTGCTAAATAGTGCAATTAGAAACGGCTGTGAGTGTTACCTTATTTATTACCTGTTAATTGGACATTACACATAATTGGAAACTTTCTAAAACAGTGTTAAAAGATTTGACTAAAGAAAACTGTATACTTACTGTGTTTTCAAACATAACCAAAACGACTGTTTTTTTCTCCAAATAAACTCTGCGTATGAGTAGGTACTTTAAACGGTATCAGATTGAAGGACAAAGAAATATGTGCTTTATCAGCTTTAAGATTCTTAATACAACACCGTCTACCTGTGTGTGAAAATAGCACATCTATAGACAAAATTTAAAGGAACAATATACTTAGGCAACTTTGATGAACTTTGATTTTCAATCAGTGGCACTTACAACAGGCTTACCTACTTGAATCATTTAAACCAAAGTAACTGCGTCGTCCATAAAACAAATAAACCAAAAACGTAATAAAAACTGCAACACAAGAATTCCAAATAGGACACCAAAAAAGAAAAAAAAGTGTTTTAAAAAAAGCCAGTGTTCTCCACGATGCCGTCAGCCTTGGATATGGGTCTATTCAGCCAGCCGGAATGGAGCGACTCCAGTGACTCCACGGAGCCTGGGCCTCTGCCCCAGCTGGGGTACTTCGTGCCAGTCAGGTGCAGGTGTGAGCGGACCTCGCATCATGTGTGTCGGAGAAGCAGAAGGTAATTTATATGAGTAAATTAAGAAGTTAAACTGAAGCGAGATGTACTCTTTCTAAACAGTGTAAACTGAAGCGAATCTTGCGCGGGAGACGCTTCGAAGCTTATGTCAACTAACTTGTAAGAAGGAGGTGTACACAACTGGCGGTAATAGAGACGAGACTTCTTAAGACCAGTGAGGCCATTGGTCAGAGCTTCACGTATACCATCTCAGGCACTCATCTGCATAGTCCTCACGCGAGTTGACCAAGATTGTCAGGATCTTAAAAGAGACTATGGCCTCTGAGTTTGTTATCGCTGTTTCTTCTCAGCGTAGGCAGATACGAAGCACCAGCTCCATCTAGTTTACAAAAAAGACGACGTGTAAAGGTGTCTGTAAAAATCGATTTTCAAAATAAACATAATTTATAATTTTTATAAAGAAAAAAAACCGGATAACTGCGCATAGCGCTTAAACTTAATATTCACTAGCGAGAAGATATCTCAAACCTCTTCCGGGTATGGCAATGCTGGTATAAAAAGGGGAAACCCAGGAAGAGGCAGACAAAGGTATTGCTTGCCTATACCTCTATCTATCATTGTTATGTGACTTCAAATCAGGTCTCTCTCTCTCTCTCTCTTTTATCTGCTTCAGGAATATAAGAGACCAGCGCATGTTTTACACGGTTCTGAAAAGAACGTTTTGCCTCCCAACCCAACTCGTCACTTTTACAGCCAATCTTCGTGCCAATGGTCGATTTAAGGACTCATTAACGTCTCCGCACCCAGACTATTTATACACACTCCCTGACAGAGTAAATCTTAGGAGTGGAAAATTAAGGAATGCTATCTTTTTGTAATGTTTGTGTTTTGTTTTTCTTTTATGTACTTACTTCTTCAGTTCCTAATATTCGTTCTTAGTAGCAGTAACTATCCTGTAGATCACTAATACAATCTGAGAATCAATCTTACCAAGATTGCGACACATATTGAGCGTATAAGTAGACATGAAAAGAGTACGGATTCACGACAATTTTTTTGCAGGACTGACAGTCTTTTTGATTAGGAACCGTATCAGGGCGTAGATTCTATAGCAGACGTATAAATAAACAGTTAGGTTACTTTATAAATAAGTGTGTAAGCCAAAGATATTATCCATACTCTTGATGATAGAAGATTCCAAGGAATACAGGAGAAACACTATCATTAACACTTAAAATGGGATAACTACCATGTTTTGAGTTGACTATCCCGGGATACTTAATTTAAAACAAATAGTAAACATTTCAAATATCCGGTTTTAAGTGATAATGATGCTGTTAGTGACCATGTCAGTTAAAAACTATACAGGAGAAAAACGACAAGAGATGCTATAGATTATTATGTTATAGTTCTCAATAAAGGTAAGGTAAGACCTTTAACAAACCCCAGACCTTCTCTCCGGCATTGCGATGTTTTTTTTCGTTTTAGTCTAGATCATACCTGGGAACCTTCTAGTTACGGAGATATTGGGTTCAAAGTTCCAAATTCTTCACAAGTTTCTTTTTAATACATGTTTTTAATGGAAGATTTTTACTTTAAATTCCTCCATGACCCCCGTACTATTCAATCCATCCATCACCGCAATGTTTTGAGTGCGTTACATTGAGTCATACAGCAAAACTTGATTTTTCACCCCAAAAAAAAGTCGTTTCCCAGCAATAATTTTTGCGTAAAGTTACTTAGTTTGATTTACATAATGCTTGGTTGACGGCTTCGTTCAGGGTCTTGTTACACTCTGTATATGCTACTGAAATACCTACCGATGGTTATATTCAGCAGGACAGGCCTTTGAACTATAACATGACATTCATGTTTGTAGGTAACAATAACATATTACCATCAGTTGTATTCTCTGCCCCAGTTCTCACAGTCGTTGACCGCAGATATAAAGTAATTAATATTCCGTCGATGACAACGTACCGGTATGTTATGGTGTTTACAAAATGTATAATTAATTCGAAAGCTTTTTCGAATGAATATTTATCTATTCAACGGAATATGAATCGGGAACCAGTGGGATGATCTGTTTAACCAGGGAAGAAATCATTTCACACGTTAGGATCAACAGGCACAATAATTGCGACAGTACTTGTCAGAAGTAATTCTAGCAGAATTGGTTTTTCGTGCATATCTCTAGAACGATTGGGAGCACGAATTCAAAAGTTCGGGCACAATTACAGGAGATGTCAAAACAAAATCTCGATAGGAGACAAAATTTTGCTAGGATAAACCCCACAGCAATCAGCTCATGATGTTCTTGAAATGTCTTCGACTACTAGTCTACCTACATTAGTAGCAGTGATTGTAGGAATAACTGGTTTAATAAAATCATAAGATTGGTTGTAATTTATTCAAAAGCTTTGTTGAATGAATGAATGTTAATAATAATGTACCGTGAAGGAGACAAGCAGACTGCAGACGATCTAAAGTAAAGTCTAAATATTATGAGAGACTGCTTATTAGTGATCATAGGAATTAACACAACAATAAATAAAGATGTAACGACATTTGGGGGAGATCCGAGGATATCAGCCAAAAGACAACAATCAGTGGACGCCTTTTGGCAGAAACGAAATTATGATGATAAATACATTCATACAGCGCGTAAACGGATCCTTTATAAAAGGCCAGAGTCATTCTTGAAATCTTGAGTCGATATGCTGTGGGAAGAAGTCAGGTAACGTCGCCAATACGGGCAAAGGAATGCTGAAGATATAACTTGGAAACTATCAGGAAAAGTATGTTTAAGAAATATCATGTGATGGGAACCAAAGTATACAAGATAGTATAGTGGGAAAGGTTATGAGGGAATACTACTCAAGAGTAGGCGGTAAAGGTGCATGTCTATCTACATAGTTTAGGAGAACCTACAAGGCAAGCCGAAGCTTTATTCAGCGTTTAACAGCACGATGGCAGTCCAAGATTAGCAATCATTCATCAAGATTGAAACCTATCTTGATGAATGATTATATACCTCTACATATTTCTTACCTACTTGATGCAATGTTATTACTGCAAGTCAGGTACAGCTAAAACGAACCCAACCAATGTTAAACTAGGAATGTAGTTTTTTGTAATTTGTACCTGAGTAAGCAAAAGCTTGCATAATATTCACAAAACCATCTGTGTCTGACTTGTAAATAGACATTTGTGAATATTATTGTACATAAACCGATGTTGTATAATAATTTATCGCTTTAAACTTCTCTTAGCAAAGCTTGTTTAGTTTCGAAAACCAATCCTATGTGTTGAGAGATAATCTTTACTGTGAACCAGGGTTGCACTTACAAGTCCCCCAAAGGCTTCTTTTAGTAACTTCCCAAATAATTAAAGATCATTTTTTGTGTGTTCTCTTGATAACAAACAATGTTCCCGAAGAAACGTTTTATTTTTATACACATACCCTTAACACTAACACAACAGCCGTATGAAATTCGCGTGCGTGCGCCTGTGACCTATCAGCTGTTAGCCGCGTGACGCCATTCTGTCTCATTACTAGCGTACCGTGCAACAGTGGGTAGGCAGAGCAACCGCGCAGCTCGCAAGCCCGTTCGGTAAGCCCCACCCGCGTCACAGGCCGGCCGCCAATTGCCGTCGAATGAGTATAAAAAAATGTTTCTTTGGGAAAGTTGTCTGTTATCATGAGTACAATCACGTGCATAAGTTTCGGTCCCTAATTACCAGTCATTGTATACATATAAGAGAAATAATCAAAAAATCTATAAACAAGTCATTTCTATTCCACAGAGAATCTCCCCGTTCCCGTCGGTCCGTCTCACAATGCTCCTGCAACAGTGTATCTCGGAGGTCCTCGGCGGCGCCATCACCGATGCCGATGCCGCTACCGCCCCTCAACAACACCGTGGAAATGTACGTCGAGCCGGTCGTCGAAGATGTAAGTGCTATTTTATTTGAAACCCAGAAAATTCTTCAGTTAAAGCCCGGACTCCACCGAGCGGAGAGGAGGAGTGATGTGCAAGATTCGACCAATCTCGCGATGTAGATTTCAACTAATGTGATTGGTCGGTACCCGCAGGTCTCCTCTCCGCTCCGCCCGTCTCCAGGTCTTAGGCCCGGTTTCTACGAGCGGAGCAGTGTACTGGAAAGACGAGAGATGCGATGTGGGTTTCAACTAATGTGATGGTAGATTCCCACAAGTCTGTCTGTTCCGCTTATTTCCGCCACTGGGCCTTAAGTAGGAGATAGCGAGGCTTTTTTCAGCGCAAGTTACGTTAAGAATATCTTATACTTTGATACAAAATGTTCAGTTAGCGATGAAAGCGGGCTTATTGCCCATGGTGAAACAGATGTACTTAGTGAAACTGTATTAATCGTAGAGGCTGTTTCTTCCAGAGCACTTGTAGCTTAGAGCGTTTAAATAGTAGGTAAGAACGTGAATTTAATGAAAGTGAAGACAGCAAAAATGAAACGGTAGATTACGCGGTTTTTTCAGTCATTTTACTGATACATAAAGAATACAGAGTTACAAGACTCTTAATATCACATTTTGCCAAAGTAATTATTTAGGACCCTGGAACGAATAAAATATGTCAATCCTTCAATCTTCACACAGAAATTCAGTAAAAAAAGAAAAAAAAACTTTAAAAGAATAATCTACATTACGATGTTTGCATTTTTTTTGTAAGTATCGTTGTTTGCGTCTACATCGGTAAGATCTTCTAGTAATAAATTCTTCATACGTCAAATTGATCATCCTTGTACTTGTCTAGCACTTTTTGCATTGACTTTGCAATTTGTTCAGGTTTACTATAGAAGTACTTGTGTTGAGAACTGCCTTCATCGTTCACAATGTCGGTGTCGACCAGTCCTGTTGGTGATATGAATAGGATTCTGGGGAAAGAACAATACATTTTAATACGATGTCTATTATCATCGTCCTTCCTTCCTTTCTTCATTATCGTGCCACCCTTCCCCATCATAAATTAGTCTAAAACAGTCAACTTTAGGACATAGACTCTCCAAACAAACGTGGATTATCCCAGTTTATACCAGAGCATGGAGCAGACTACATACTGTATCAGCCATCATGTTTACTTCTTTACAATCCATCCCATTTCTATTAATACTTCCAGTGGGAAAAAAAGACGACATAGACTGGTCGTGGAAGGCCATGTCGTCGACCGAATAGAGAGAGCACAATTTTAGAGAAGCTTACTGCATGATAGGTGATACTTGAAGTCATAAACATAATAGGTTTCCTATTAGCAAATGCTATATCAATAAATGTTTACTCCTTCTTTTAGACAATATCGATACATTTGAATTAGATGAAGATAAAATAAACCTAGCTTATATTCAGGTTGCGATAATTTTCATAATCATATACTTAATATTATCAGACAGTCTGTAAACGGCTGCGGTTGAACACGGACTCATATACCTCAACCAACCGTAAAGTTATCGATATAATAATGTGATAAGACATGGGGTAAGGAACAGCTTGCATACTGGCTGATGCCGTAACTAGCAGACACTACTCCTATTGCATTGATTCAACTAGATAACAACTCAAATCAATGGAACTTGACAACCCTAAAATAATCCTGGACCAAAGCTCCACGGGCAATTGAAACTTGTACCTCGGTATGTAAGTTCCGTCCGGCGCAAAAACATTGTTCTTAGGTTCATCTTCATCAATCAGATTGACCATAACAAAATGTTTGCTCAAAGTCTGAATCTCCGGAGAGTTTGCAAATTTTGGCTTCAAGTTTCTGCACGCTGTGCACCAAGACTTGTGGATAATCACCATCAGAGGCTTCCTGTGGTTAGTGGCAATCTGAAGACCCGATTCTAACGATCCCGCCCAAATGTAATTGTTCCCAAATCCATTGTCCTTCCCAGTCACACCAGCACAGTGTGCCCTTTCGAAAAATAAACTGAAAAATGCCTTGGCCACTTTTCCAGCTGCCGCCATTATGTGGTTATTACTTTAATTTCTTCCCACCAGACCAGGTTTTAGACCAGGGTCCAAAATTCTTAATATCAGCATTTATGTACATTTTTTTAAATAATTTTATTTGTATGTTACTTTTTGATCCGCCATTTTTGACAAAACATTTTAGAAAATGAAAGCTCAATGAAAGTGTCACGGCTGATTCAATCAAGAAGGTTGACCACCAGTATATATGCTCTGTGGTTGACCATGTTGACTAGCCGCGCAACACAACGCCATCTAGGATGCGCAGTTGGAACTTACTAAATACCGGCGAGGCTTGTGATTCGTGAACGAGATACGCGTTGTTGTGTTGGTGGTCTTAGTTGTGTTTTGTTTTCGGTTTTATTCACTAGGTGGCAGGTATCTCAATTCAGAACTATTTAGTATGTTTTATGTGAACTTTGTGGTCTTTGTGAGATATGTTTCTGCTAGCTAAAATAAACCTATGAACATAAACCTCCTTCAGAGTTTGTGTGTGTTTGTTACTCTTTCACACTCAAACGGCTTAACAGATTTGGATGAAATTTGGTATCAAGATAGCATAAATTCTGGATTTAACACAAAAGGCTACTTTTGATCCCGGAAATAGTTGGTAGGTAGGATCCTGGGTTTGATTCCAAGGTCGGGCCAAGTGCTATTGCGTTTTACCATCAGGAATTTCTTAGTAGCAGCCACGAAGTCTGCATTTACCCGGTTGATGCCAACAGCTCGCCCCCTATTACATGCTGGTACTTAAATATACCGTGGTTCTACAAATTGCAATTTTATCTATCTAGGCAAAGAGCCGGATATACCAGAAATATCTGAATGAGATCTGCCTGATTCTCACTTAATCAGTTTAAATGAATATTATAGCTATTGATACTATACATCTTTACTTATATATACCCGTTTCAAACGACCGAGAAAATGAAAAAATAAATAAATCAAATAAAATATAATTTAATATAGATAAAATATAATATTATGATGACAGACTTTTTAAACCTACCGATGTGGATCGGCGCGCGAATCTGCGTGTGCGCATGTTTTTTATTCATTTTCAAACATCAGTATGTCGATACGTCGCGCTCCACGTAGCCTATTGGAAAAAACAGATAAACTATGATAATTAGATGTAATGTGTTCATGATGGAACTCTGCATTCTCCAACGAAACACGCATTTGATACTGTGACAACAACACTGGTCGCTCGCGTTCATTCAAACAAAATTAATCGTCCAAAAACGAGGAACTAAAGATCTTAATATTTCAAAAAATATTTATCTATTAGACAACCTCATTACAAAACTATTTCAATAAAAAACAATACTGCGGTTGCTTATTTTTTTATTAAATAAAAATAAGTTGTACTTAATAAACTGCGTTTTGCACTGTACGCGGTCTTCGTGATGATCTGTTTCATTTCCGCGTGTATTTTATGAGAGGTGAACGTGAACGTGCAAACTGTGGAGCCAGTGTGAATTCGGTGTGATGATGAATATGTACGGCAAGCAGGGACGTAACAGGAGTTTGTACGGCACCGTGCGGTCGATGGTTCCTTCACGAGGGACTCCTATCGCCTCCGGGATGGACGATTTGGTTTACACGCCACCGTATTTTTATCATATTCCACCGCCACCGCAGCCATTGAACACATATCCTGGGAGAAAGAGACGAAAAAAGGTATGTTTTAAATTACAAGTTTCATTTTACATAGATACCTAAGTCCCTAAATAATCTTGATCTTTGCTGCCCTCCCCAAACGACGGCCTAAGCCGAGGACTGTATCTCACAGGGGATGCCCTTAGGGTGTAGACTCTTAGTTTATAAGAGTTTCGCCCTGGCTGTAGGCCTTAGTATTGAGACACGTACAGGATTGTCCGGTTAGGCAGACGACAACCTCCTTGGTGACCTCCGTGATGCCGATGATGATTCAGGAAAGAGAGAAAAACAAACTGGATATCTAGATACATCAGGAGATCACTCAGATATCCAGTTATTTTTTCTAGAAAGGCGATTGATCATTCAAACGGTAGCACGCATGCACAAGCACATTGCACCAGGCAGCTGCCGCAAAGAGAAACAATCGTCTTGACTGAGTGATCAATTCACTGTGCGTTCCATTCGAGAAATAAATTATGAGGACTATGACACACCTTAGCTAAGCAATAAGCATGGCTGGCACTGAACAAAATATGCTATTGTTTAACTATGAGCAATAAAGGGTGTAACAAGACCCAAACGAAGCCGAAAGGCACTTGTTCTCCCCGTCATTACGATCATTTTTTTGTTCTAAACCATACATTCCAACCTTCTACGGAGATATTGGGGGTCAAAATTCCAACTTTTTCAAAAGTTTTTATTTTTAAACATGTTTTTGATGTAACATCTTTACTTTAAACACCTCCACGACCCCCATAATATTCAATCCATCCATCAGCACAATGTTTTGAGTGCGTTACCTACTTTGAGTCCTACCGTAAAACGTGATTTTTCACCCCAAAAAAAAAGTCTTTTCCCAGCAATAATTTTTGCGTTATGTTACTTAGTTTGATGTACATAATGCTTGGTTGCGGGCTTCGTGAGGGGTCAGTTCCCACCCTGTATACTTATACAACTGATTGAGCCTAAGCGTCTGAAACTGTATCGTTTTGCATAAGGTGAGGCAAGGGGGTCTGAGCTGCTCCTGTCTTTTTAACCTATACATAAACAAACTGATAGGTAGGCTCAGTATCGGCGTCGGCGACCTCTCGCGTCCGGCCTTGGTTCAATCCATGGTCCGGAGCGAGAGGGAATGGGACGCCGTCACCTCCTTCTGCGAAGCAGTCATGCTAGCGAAGGAGGTGGTCTCTCTCTGGTGTTATCAACTTCATTTTACGTTACTTGAGCGGCTAGTGCACCTGCCCTTAACCCTGGATTCAATAATTAGGACAGATCTGCTGCATCTTGCAATAAATTTTAAATGCATTGCCGGTAAAAACATTGCTAACTCAGCCTAACGCAGTTTACTAGTGGACATAGCCCTCTCTCAAGCCTGACCGAGCCAATTTTTAAGGTTGCCGGTCCATCCGTTGAGCTCCTTGAGTTATAAGTCGAGCTACACGATAACTGACAAATGCATGCACTGACTGGACCGGTCCACTTAAATCTGTGTGGTTCTTTCTTCAAGAGACCATCTCAGACACTAAACTGCATAGTCCTCATGCAAGTTAACCAAGATTATGTCTGGACTTTAAAAGAGACTATGGCCTCCGAGTTTGTTTCGGCTGTTTCTTCTCAGAGTAGTCAGGTACGAAACACCGGCCCCATCTAGTTTAAAAAAAGAGACGTGTAAAAGTGTTTTTAAAAACCTATTTGCAAAATAAACATCATTTATCATCTAGGTAGAGGCGTCCAGCGCTGCAAAATGTTGCGTTAGTACTGGTTAGGTACAGTCACCAAAGGAGGAGATAAGTAACCAGGGTCATCGTATATAGTTGAAGTTTAAAAAGAAAGCGATGGATGTTTTCGAATGAAATTTAATTTGATAAATTAACTGTTTGTGTTCTATAAACTAAACTAAATTAAATTTTATTCGAAAACATCCATCGGTTTCTTACTAAACTTCAACTATATCCGACGACCCTGGTTACTTATCTCCTTTGGTGACAGTACATATAACAACAATATTACGTACTTTTAAGTATCCTCTGAATAAGGATGACTTTCGCTCCTTCTCTGTATAGGTCTTGGGGGTGGGGCAGCATTCGCGTAATCAACGGGGGTTACAATCTCTCTCTGAGCCTGGTCGCAGCATCGATGCCTTTCTATAAAGTTCTCCATGAATTTGTATGACACAAAGAATGATATTGAAAACAGGACAGCATCGTTTATTAGGGCCCTAGGCGTCATCACTATAAATTTAGAATTAAATTTCCGTGTTTTTATTCTTCTATTACATTATTTATATTTAGTCTGCTATTTTTACCAAAGATTAGAATACTTATACCGTTATTATACCAAAAGATTTTTACTTCTTCCAAGAATTTATTTGTTGTCAATTTGTCAACTGCTTGTTTTTATTCTTTTGTTATAGTTAATAGCTATGACCTGTTTTCTGTGAAAGTTTTTTTGCATTATAAGTATTTGTACGTGATGAACTTATGACTATGTTAGAATATTTTCTGAAGGACCGCTTATTATAACCATGGAAATATTCTTTATATACTTATACTAGCGACCCGCCCCGGCTTCGCACGGGTGCAATGTTATACATATAAATAAACCACAGATAAACCTTCCTCTTGAATCACTCTATCTATTAAAAGAAACCGCATTAAAATCCAATATCTAAGATATTACTCCATGTAAACTACTGAAAGTCGTCACCGCTAGAAGCCGACCTAAACATATTTGAGAAAAGATGATGACCAACTTGATGGGCTAGACTTGTATCAGGTACAGTTGTACAATATTTAAAATTATTTGAAATTGCGGAATGTTTAAAAAATATAAGCAAATTCCGTTAGTTCCTAATCTAATGGTCACGTGTTTAAATGTTATTGGATAAGACCTAAGAAACGCCAAACTGGGGAAATGTGTTGTCTCAAATTTGTGTCTTAAAAATTTTTCGCTCTAAGACACTAAGTCTGGCTATCACAGAGATAAGTCACAATTCTATAGAAACTCTGTTCTAACAGCCACACCGCGAAGATCGTTCCTCGACCTAGCCTGAGGGTATCCCACCGTACGCCAGCTTACAATTCCACTAAAAAAACTCGTATACCCCAAACCCCAACGGTCATCGTTTTTACCCCCCGTTCCATTATGACCGGCCCATCGCCATTTCAGCTTGCTTATTCAGTGAGTTGACAACTTTGGTTCTCTGTCAGATCAACTCGTCCTTGTTCCAAAACCTGCCTAACTCAACTGAATTCTTTTGTTAACCTCCCTCTCAAAGTTGTTCTTACCAAAATACTGAGTTTCCCCAACCTTGAGCGAGAGCACCGCTATTTGATAACAATTGGTCCCTGGTTGACTCCTAAGTACATACGTAAGTTAAAAGGTATCCTTAATTTTAATGTAGGTATTTGGTTGGGCTCATTTTTGGGCCGATATTCAAGTCAATATGGCCCGGACTCCCAAACTCAGCTTTTGTGGAGTCCGGGCCTTATTGACTTGAATAGCGCACAAGCGGAATGGACAAGAGTCCTGCAAGATATTTAGAGACGAGACACGCGATGGGAAATCCAACCAGTTCGATTGATGGATTCCCGCACGTATCCTCTCCACTATGCTCGTCTCCGTTTTGGTGCGGTCCGGGCCTAGGTATGGTAAAACAATGGTGGCCCAGCCAGTGGTAACAACCCCGATTTCGTTCGAAGTTTCACGCCCAGACAGGCTTTACTTTGCGCCATTTATTGCACTCAAAACGGTGAAGTAATACATCATGAAGAACCCGGCAATATCGTAGAGTTGTTAGAGAAAAAAAAAGACGTGACATTTAATAACTCGAACTGAGCCGACGTGGTCGATATATAGGCGGGCGAGGTCCTTTTCGTACTTCGTTCGGCTCTTTATGCTCGGTAGTTCGCGGTGTGAACCAAAGTATGAAAAGAGGTGAAACGATATCTTGTTCGGCTCGCTCGCTCGCCAGCTGGCGTCTGTGTGCTGAAGAACGTTCGGGCTTATTGTGAAGCGTGGTTTTACACGCAGTTAAATCAAAACAGCAGTACTGGTATAAATCATTTATTGCATCTGTTACAATTACTGTTTTACATTATGATTAAAATCCAAAACTAATTGATGGAAACGTAAACAAACTGTTCAGAAAACGTACATTTGGAATGTGGACGCCATTTTGTTTGTAGTGCCACATATAAGATTGATTAGTCACACCCTTCACCCTACAATTTTAATTTTGTATCACAGCTAAGTTATTTTTCGTTTGACACCAACTGTCTCGCATTTTCCTTACTGTGAATACTAGTATTTTACATGGAGCAACTGTTTACCTGCCTTGCACAATCCACTTCCTGAGAAAAACGATCCGCTTGGTGAGACTGGTTGTCCTTACTACTACACGTAATGACTGGCGAAGATCCACGACTGACAGCAAAATGCTTTAATTGCTTTCCGAGGTAAGGACGTGTCTCGGTATGCAATGGATCCCATCCACGGACGACCTCGGCACGCGTTGCTTTACGTTTAAGATCGACCCATGCGGCTGTTATTACTGCTTACCCACGAGCCCCTGATGTTGCCCGAGATATTTTTTAATATGATGTTGTTATTAAATAAACCTAAAATTTCGTTTTTTTTTTATGATGATTTAATTCAACTCAAACAATTTTTTTTAGAAAAAGTGGTGAGTTCTCATGTTTTAAGGAGCGCAGTCCTTAAAACATGAGAACATTAGACAGATTTAACGCAGAATCCGCTCCGACTCCAGTTTAACGAAACATTTACTTGAATGAAGTGTACGACGCCGACGCGCGACGCGGCGAGCCGGCGACCATGCGTGCTCGCTGAAAATTCTACCGTAAGGAATACGGTATAAAGCCTGCTCTCATTTTAATTTTTTGTGAGTCATACCAGCGGCGGGCGTCGAGTCTATGTAATGTGCGCAGTCCTTAAATCCTCATAACACACACGAAGCTGATACGTATTCTTTTGAAAGGGTGAGTGCGTAGGAGTATAACTTACTAGCGACCCGCCTCGGCTTCGCACGGGTGCTATGTACATATAAACTTTCCTCTTGGGCCACTATCTATTGCTGAAAACTGCATTAAAATCCGTCGCACAGTTTAAATGATCTAAGCGTACAAACAGCGGGAGCGACTCTGTTTTATACTATCTATAGATGTAGTTTGTTTACATTTCTATCAAACAGTTTTGCAACCGAATAACACATAATGTTATTTTCGTTTTTCTTTATTTATTCGGCCCTCCACCGCCTCTTGATCTATAATGAATTAAGATACTCTGAAAAACTTTGTACCCGATCAAGAATGAAACTGATATTTGCAGGATATCAATGAAAAGCTTCTTTGCCTGTGATTTTGTCATTTTTTCGAAGACGTTGCTGTGGACCACGTATGGGTTTTTATGGAATCGCCAAGTTATGGACCTGTGAAATAAGCTCATTTCAATAATATACATATAATAAGGTGGATGCGCAAGGGTAGCCCGCGAAATTTAAATTATCTTACTTTTATTGCAATTTGGAGATCAGTGTCAGGTTGTATGTTGATGAAAATATGAATCGCGCCAGTAACAAGTATGGGATTACAGAATAGGGTATATGCAAGAAATACAAACCTTTTTTTATTTCTTTAAAATGCCTTGTATTGAACCATAAAAACATTGTGGTACACTTGTTTAATTCTCTAATACAACGCTTATTTTACAATTTAATATTTTATTTAGCGTGTTTTTGGTGAAACGGAACGCAAACACAAAACGCATCGATTCCGGTAGTGACGTCACAATCCATGTGTCAAAGAAACACTTTTAATTGATAACTACTTAAAGTTTCACTAAGATTTTACTATAAAATTGTTATTGCAATTTTTGCTTAAATAAAGCACTTACATTTTAGTAAAACTAATCTACTAAGGGCAAAAAATTAAATTTAAACAAGGCAGATAGAGGTAAGTGACATCAAAGTCCTGACATGAATGGCCGCGATAGTCATGGACGTTTGAACTGTCGTAGAAAATTGCAGGAGTTTAATTTTTTTTGTGCGACAAGCAGTAGTTGAAATTAACTTTTAATTATTTTCTTGAGTTGATAGTACTGCATATTAATGATTTAAGTGAAAAAAAAATTACATGCATATTCCCTATTATAATCATTCAAATCATCAATAAAACCCTCCAAGTTCATTTAACCCCATTGAGTGTCTTTTTATGAAATAGCAATTGCAATAAGCGTAAGAAAAATTAAATTTCGCGGGCTACCCTTGCGCTTCTACCTTAAGGGCATTACATTGCCCAATGACCTTGAGCATGCTGCCCCGTACTAACTTACGACGAAACGGCGAGAGAGAGAGGGACGAGTGCGGGAGTGACATAGTGCTTTTCGCGAAATTTCCGATTTTTATAATATATTTTAAAATATTAAAAGAAATATGAGAAAAAAATCAATACACATTGTTAAATACGTCATTACGTATTTTTTGGTATAAAATTCATGCCGAGTTATTGAGCCGTTATAGAGAAAATTTTCAATTTAGGTTAAAAAAGGACCTATTTGTTACGATTTTTCGATAAAATTTGAGTTAGTTTATTAAAATTTTAAACAATACAATGTATTTGTGATGACCTTTACTTTAACATATATTTTTTATATTGAAAACGCACAAAAGGATTCATCTACAAACTTCTTTAAACACACGGTATTTTCAGGATTTGAGCGAGGTAATCCCCTTAATTGCGGTCATCATTGCTGCAAAGACGACGGAAAGACATAGATTTTGGGGAAATACGTCATACACCATTTCATTCAACACTGTAAATCTTAAATGAATGCCTAAATATATAGGCCTAAGGAGGGTCCATTAATTATGTCAATCGATTTTGTTGATTTTTCAAGCCTCTCTCCCCTTTGGTGTGATGTTGTGTGTTATGAGTTGACTCCCTTCACCCTCCCCCTAATCTCACATGAGAGTTTTCAAAATGCATATTTTAGTGTACACACGTTACCTAATCTGTGCCTGATAGCGTTGGACTTATTTAAAAGAAAAAAAGAAAAAAACACAATTTGCCTAATTATTTCAATTGAACATATACATATGTTTATTAAGTATACTAATATTTTAAAGAGGTAATGTTTGTGAGGTTGTAGGGGGTGTAATCTCTGGATCTACTGAACCGATTTTGAAAATTCTTTCACTAATAGGAAGCTACATTATCCCCGAGTGCCACAGGCTATATAGGATATACATGCATATACAACGCGCCCGCGGGAGAATTTCCGACTAAAACGCGAAGCCGCGGGCAACTGCTAGTTAAAGAGACAGCCAGTTAGATAAATATTTTTGTGTACGATTTAGGCATAGTTTAGTGGAGAAACATGGGGTCCCCCCTCGTGACATTAGGTGACATTCGTCTTGAATGCCTCACGTAATTAATGGACGCCCCCTAGCTAGATAAAAAAAAATATCTTTTATCTTCCCATGTCATGACCTACCCGTGTGCCAAGATTTATCGAAATCCATCCAGCCGTTAATGCGTGAAGACTCTCTTTCACATTATAATTTAGGTTAGGATTTAAATACATTATAAAGTACCTAAAAACAAATTGTAGTAAGAGTAGATGAATATTATATATTAAAAATACGCTTAAAACGGCATATTTACCATGTATACTGTTCATTTTGAGTTCCCGATATTTCGGCGCTGTTGCAAGCACCATGATCACGGATAAACTGAAGTTATTGCGGGTGGGTGACGTGGAAGTAAAGTTAACATGGTGAATATCCCGTTAGCAGTGGTAATGATAATGTAGTGACCATGTCAGTTTAAAAACGTATATTAAACATACGGTTAGTCGTCGTCATCACATCTTCTACCCTTTATCTGATCATCGTAATGACCATGGGACCCAACTCTAGAGATTACGGCCTGAAAGAATTTGTACGAGAACCAGAATGAAAACCCAAACTGAATCCAGTCGTAGAACAACGCTCTTGCCATTTTATAACGAAGATTAACTAATACATTCCAAGTGGAAACCCATAGAATAGTTTCTTAGGTGCCATTACTTTCATTTACTCGTACATCATATTTGTTTTGCTATAAGTATTGGTTATTTTCTTAATTTCATGGGGTTACACTTGTCAGGTCAGCATGACATTATAGAAATGAGTGGTGCTGTCAATGCGAAAAGGTACTGCCAGATTTTAACTTTTGTAACCTTTTTGATAATATACTTATGCCACAAAGTTATCTAGAAAGAGTTATCACTACTTGTCAGTATAATGCCAGATAAACACTTAGCTACTTTCAAAGGCCTTGGAAGATTTTTGTATGAAGCCTGTCCGCGTAGCATGGCAATACTATCTCTATTCTACCAAGAATCGAAAAAGCTCTTTCTATACAACTTGACATGTCTGTCATACATTTTTAACATAGCCATGCTTGCAACGACGATAGAAATCTTTCCACAATCTGTCATTTTTTTCGATTCTTCGTCGACAAAACCCGTTTCTACGGCAGTCATGCTATGCGGGCTGGCCGGCCTAGCATCCACCATTTTGTTTTTTCAATGTTGCCCGCCATTTTAATTTATTTTTTCAAAATTTGCGGTCACGCATAAATCCTATATTAATCGATAGCTGGAATCGAATAAATAATAATAGACAAAATGTTCTAAATTGTCACGTTTCCGAGATATAAGCTATCAAAGTTAAAGTTTACTCACTGATGATATCTTCAGCACAACTTGCGTGGCTAATCAAATCAAAGTTGTTCTGTAGATGCCACAGGTGAATTTTTGAAAAAAAAATGGGGTTATTTAGGCCGACCATTAAATTCAAACCCCTTTCACGTTCACACACATTACTGTTATCTTCCGTCATCCCACTGCTGGGCAAAGGCCTCTCCCCATGACTTCCAGGTGTTCCCATGCCAATGTTGACACACATATTACGACAAGCTATCTGTCCTAGGCGATTTCAAAATCTCCTCAAAATCACTTTCGACTAAGGTCGCCGACGACCTACATATTATGACAGACTGTGTGTGGCCGTGAAATTGAATCTTCAGCGAATTATTCTATCGGCGACAGAATTACACAATATCTTGTAACATGAATGCCCACCACTTGTAATGACAATGTCATGGCGCAGACAGTAAGGGCGGTTTTAGATTAGCGTTTTTTCGGTGCGTTCGAACTCGTTTTTGAAAGCACGGTACGCGCGTGTTAGCGTACTGCCTTTTGCCACATGCGCAACTTGTACGAGTGTTGACGCTCTTTAAGCTCGTATAAGCGCGATCCGCGAGAGACGCCTCGAAGTGCGCACACTCAAACTGGTTCGAGCAAAAATGCCGGAATAAGCGCGTGTAAAATAGCGCGTAAAAAAAGCGGTATTCTGAAACTGCTCTCGCTTGGAAAATCTATACTCCTATTCTAATATTAAAGAGGTAAAATTTGTTTGCATGTTTGTAAGTTTGTATGTAGGGGGTAATCTCTGGATCTACTGAACCGATTTTTGAAAATTCTTTCACTAATAGGAAGCTACATTATCCTCGAGTGCTATAGGCTATATTTACAACGTGCCCGTGGGATAATTTCCGACCAAAACGCGATCGACGCCGCGGGCAACAGCTAATATTAATTACATAAAACGATAAACTAACGATAAGGAATTATTTTACCAGTCAATCGACGACGTCAGGTTCACGAAGATCTTCTGATTTTTCTTCCTCCAAATATTGATCGTATTGACCGTAAGACCCATATGTAACTATGACAGACTGCACGAATTTGTACGTCAACCAGAATGAAATTGTAAACTGTAAAACATCGCCTATGCCCCTGATCATACAAATTTCGCTGAAGAATCTTTTATGAGTGTTATTATTTTCATTTCTTCGGAATGACTGACGTTTATTTACGGGTCATCCAAGGATTTAAATGCGTAATTTCACAAAGTGACCCTAAGGTCACTTTGTGAAATTATACAAATACCGCATAGGCAAGTACAGCTTAAGTAAAACAATCTTTTTAAGAAAAAAAATGTGGCTCCTTAATCGATGAAGTTTCATCATCAACAGTATTGTTCATGAAATGATCTTTGTGTAAATTAACATGTCCTCGAGCATTACATTTCTGATTGCCTCGAGTCATTGCTCCTAATATTAACGGGTCGTCTGATTTATTATGTTCAAATAAGCAAATGTACCTGGAACAAAAATAAATAATTGTGTCTTAATCACCCGCGACTTAACTCGCGTAGATTTCGTACTTTCGCTTTCGAACTTCCACACCAAGATAAGTGTTTGTAAAAAAAAAAAAAATTTTTCATACAAACTATTATATATTACCCTTGAATTGAATTGAATTAATTTAAAAAATATGGTGGTCGTACTTAACTGAAGTAAAAAAATCTCATCACATAAAATGGCGATTGTGGGTGTTTATGTATAATAGAAGCCGAGCCCCTATTGCTATCAACCGGGCACAAATTCAGACTCCGTGGCTGCTACTGAAAGATTCCTGATGGAACAACCCAATAACACTTTGCCCGACCTGAGAATTGAACCCAGGATCTCAAGCTCAGCAGTCGCGCTTGCGACCACTAGACCAACGAAGCAGTCGACAACCTAGAAGTCACCTGCCCGCGTAGCATGACCACCATAGAAACGGGTTTTGTCGACAAAGATTCGAAAATGGTGACAGATTGTGGAAATATTTCTATCGTCGCAAGAATGGCTATGTTAGAAATGAATGACAAGACATGTCAAGTTGTATACAATGTGTAACAGAATAAACGCACAACCTCTTAAGGGGTCATTGTACTCATCATTATGAACAACTTTTACTATGGGACAAATCCCAAATCGCGAAAAAAAAAAACAGCTGTTCAGTACATTTTGTCGAATTATGCGCACAGAAATGCATAGGGCAGTCGACTTTTTTTTCGCGATTTCAGTGTTGGTCCCATAGTGAAAGTTATTCATAATGATGAGTACAATGACCCCGTACGAGGTTGTGCGTTTATTCTGTTACACATTGTAGATTGACCTTTGTCGATTCTTGGTAGAAAAGAGATAGTATTGCCATGCTACACGGGCAGGAAGTCTATGGGATTCAATTATAAGTTTATTTGCGTACACAGGTTATAAGTTAAATACATTTTACTAATAGTCTACATGCAAAAGTTCGTGAAGATGTTTGTTACTTATTCAAGCAAAAACCTCTGAACGGATTTGGATGAAATTTGGTGCACAGATAGTTTATAACGTGGGTTAAACATAGGATACTGTTTATGCCGGTTGTAAGATCCTGTGGGATCAAGCTACTTATTAGCTGTTGGCAAGAGCTAGTTATTAATAAATCAATTCTAAGTATATGCAAGTAAGGAGTATGTAGGGATCGTAGCAGTTGGCGTTCTGTAGTTTCTGATTACCCTCATGGGGAAAAGTTGGGAGCTCCTCATCCTCGATGAGAAATGGTGGATAGGTGTTTTGTTTTCTGCCACTGCCCGACTGTTATCATCATGTTTCTTACATATCAATCTCGTGGAATACTTGAAGGAGAATGCGCTACGGCAGCCCGCTAAATTACACTTTTTTTTTTTGCAATTTGCAGGTCAGTGTCAGGATGTATCATCATCTGACTCGCCTTTCCCCAACTATGTTAGGGTCGGCTTCCAGTCTAACCGGATGCAGCTGAATACCAGTATTTTACATGGAGCGAATGCCTATCTGACCTCCACAACCCAGTTAAAACTGAGTAATACGATACCCCTTGAAAGCCTGGTTGTCAGACTGCGTCACTGACTAGTTGACTACCTGTAACGACTCAGTGACAGTCGCAGCTGCTCAGTGGCAGTCGGCTCAGTGCCAGCTTGTATGTTGATTAAAATATGATTCACGACCATAGAACGACTTTACCATGACATCGACATTTATTCATTGCTGCTCCTAAAACGTTGTAGGAAAACATTGTGAGGGAACCGGGCATGTACCAACATTTCGAGGACACAACGGCCAGTAACCCTCACTGCGTCCGCATGGCCCACAGAGAAGGGCTGTGTTCTAGGAGGTGGAAACATTATGCTTATGCTGCACTGGGAATGCAACTACAACAGCAGATTCTTCTTCTTGATGATTTGATTTTGTCCGACCAGTAGCGACCAGCTCTGTCTTTGGCTTCATTCAAGTACTGGAGGGTGCAATTAGTTGTGCACGACGACGGGTAGGAAAGATGGTGTCGCATATCCTGTGTTGGGGCTCCACACTCGCATTGTCTGGATATACTCACAGTCAATCGTCGTCAATTGGCAATCCATCTGGTCCTCTTATTATGGGCGTCCCATCGACCCTGTGTGTTCCATAATGCTCTATGACATTTACCATGAAGCGGTACCCGATAATGAACGAACCCACAAACCAGACAACATCGTAATACTTTCCCCACATATTTCAATTTAGAGCTAATAATCTTCCAGGTGTTTTTATTCCCATTTTAGAAACCAAACAATCTTCTGTTGATTGAATTGATTGATGAATTGCTGTCACTAAAGCTTGTGTCACTTGACTTGATAGACCACATGTTAGACTCAACGGTTATAAAGTTGCCAGCATGGGAAGAATCGAAAAATTCACTGTCTATTAAGAAAAATATTCCTTTACGGAAAGTGGAGTTTTTCGCGAATGGGAATAGATTTTATCGAATCTCTATCCATGTAATTTTTAAAAACACGCCGCACGTATTCTTGGTTTATTATTTTTTTTAGTTTCTGTTCCATGTATGGGGAGCGCCCCTTAATCTTTTTTTTTGTATAAAAATCGTTAAGCGGTTCACAGAATATATTACCTACCTACCAAGTTTCATCTAAGTAGTCCTAATAGTTTCGGAAAGTGGCTGTGACATACGGACGGACAGACAGACAAACATGACGAAACTTTATAGCGTTCCATTTTTTTGCAATTCGGCTACGAAACCCTAAAAACAACACCACAGAGCATCATATATGTATAATACAACAGCACTAAAAAGTGGTCAGCCGTCACGCTATCATTTACTCCTATTCCTTTCTTATCATTCTGCATATAGGGTTGCCATTCGTCCCGATACGTCGGGACATGTCACCGTTATTAATAGTGGTGTCCCGACCGACGTCCCGACAAGCTACAAAATGTCCCGACAAACAATCAAGCGCAGAGGTTTGTTTTTATTGAAGAGTTTCCTCGATTTCTCCAGAATCCCATCATTATATCCTGACAGGCGTGATGGTATGTTCTGTGATTGCACAAACAATGTATAAATATGTGATAGCAGCAATCGCGGTTGATTTGCTAATATTTATTGAAGAGTTCCCTCGATTTCTCCAGGATCCCATCATCAGATCCTAAACTAATGATAATGAGACCATCTCTGAAGTATGACCTACCAAACAAAGAAAGAATTTTCAAAATCGATTCATAATTGGCGGAGTAATCGCGTAAAGTACAAATAAAAAACATACGGAGGAAATTAGAATCTCCTCTTTTTGGAAGTCGGTTGAAAACAGGACCCCAAATTGTAAATGTCCCGACGGGGCCTTGGAGATTTATGGCAACCCTATGCATAGTGCATACAGTCCATCTATTCATTCTTTTGCTCCCCCTCTCCATTCATCGACATGTATACTCATCACTCTTTTAGCCACATGCGATTCATCTTTCTTCATCTTATGCCAATACCAAGACAGAGGATTCCCTTTCATCTTATCTGTAATTGCAACTTTCAAACTTCCTCTTATACTCGTATGTACATAAACAAATCAAATCAATTTTCAATCTCCGCAAGTATGATCATGTATCTGCACATCCATCGCTTTTGAAGTGGTTATCTATCCGGCAGCGCAGAGCGTTGAGGGCTTTGACAACTCTGTTTTCTCTTCTTCACAAACCCACTTCTCATTCTTATCTAACTTCTCTTTGTCAAAATTTATACTCTGCACACAGCTTGAATCATCGGTCCGAGAATAATCGTCTTCTTCGTTGCCCTTCTCATCGCTCTCTCTCGTTCTCAGACGACCTGTATAGCTCCTTCTCTCTCCCACTCTGGAATTACTCCTGCTTTATGACATCACATTACTGTGACGTCATAAAGCAGGAGTAATTCCAGAGTGGGAAAGAGGCAGAGCTATACAGGTCGTGTAGCGTCATCTCTTTCCCACACTGGAATTACTCCTGCTTTAAGACGTCATGGTAGGCCACCTGGTTATATACACACGCCGGTTACGAGTACTACTCACCTGGCTTCTTATTTCTGACTACACCTTTCTTTCCACTCCAAACACCCATCTCGATATTCTAATCTCCGCCACATGCAATCGTTTTTCATCAAACATCATTTCTTCACCATCATCATCTGCTTAGCCTTTTCTCATGTTGTTGGTTGCTTTTTCTTCGTCGTTTCTTCTTCTATGCAATGCATGCTATTGTAAGTTTCTAAGCAATAATTTTGCCTGATGTCCAAATATATTTTTAATGATGTAGTATTCCCGCAGCAGTTATCGCTATCAGCTAACATCTGTGATGGTTGAGCTCGTTTTACTGTGGGCGTCAACGATTAGTGTCATTGACATGAATCACAATATTATTGATAACGAGTTAATTACAATACAATATCTTTATTTTCTCTCTTCACAAAGGTTCACATAGTTATAATAAATAGAACTGTAAGAATAACGTTGTAACAAAATGTATAAATGACCAATATAATATAATAAATTGATCAATTAGTCTGTTTGTTATTGTAATTTTTAAGCAGTTAATAGTCACAGCCTTTTATAATTATCCTGCCAACCCCGAACCCCCCCCCCCTGTCATTTTGCTGCCTGCTCTGGGGGAAAATAACAAAAACCCTTTTTTATTTTACAACAATAATACACCTTTTTCCATGGTGGATTTTAGGGTTCCGTACCCGAAGTGATAAATGATAAATGATGTTTATTTTGCAAATAGGTTATAAAAACACTTTTACACGTCTCTTTTTTTTTAAACTAGATGGGACCGGTGTTTCGTACCTGACTACTCTGAGAAGAAACAGCCGAAACAAACTCAGAGGTCATAGTCTCTTTTAAAGTCCAGACATAGTCTTGGTTAACTCACATGAGGACTATGCAGATTAGTGTCTGAGATGGTCTCTTGAAGAAAGAACCACACAGATTTGAGTGGACCTGTCCAGTAAGTGCAAGCATTTGTCAGTTATCGTGTAGCTCGAATTATAACTCAAGGAGCTCAACGACACGACGAACAATACCAAAGAAAGGACATTTGGGTAGGTCGCTTATAGTACTCAAACTGCCAGACAATCGTGGAAAAACTAAAAAAACGAACAAACAAAAAAAGAAAATTACCCACATGGTCCTCACATTCACAATAATCAAATAAAATTAATACACAATACTCTACAAAATAAATGTCATTAAATGTGAACATTAACAATAAAAGTAAAGTAAAATACTTAACAAAGTAAGTATTCATGTCAAATCATTAAATATAACAATAAGAAAAATATAAAACAAAATAATAATAAAAAAAAAATAAAAAAATACTAAAAGTATTCATGTCAAATAAATTAAATGTCACACTGTTTATGAGAAAGGAATCAATAATAAACAAGCGAAGTCTGAAATTTCGACATTCACAGAGTAAATTTAATTGGAGCAGCTTAATCCCAAGCCTTTTTATCTTCGAGATAGTGATTAATGTTATAGTAGGCTTTCAGACATAGCTTCCGTTTCATAAACGATTTGAATTTATTTAGACTTAGTAATTGAATATGACTCGGAAGTTTATTGTAAAAACGTATACATTGGCATCTGAACGTACCCCCTATTTTTTTTAGCCTCGTTGCAGGAACAACAAATTTGTGTTTGTTCTTCGTATTTATGTTTCGGGGTTGGAGGGTGTTGAAGGGTAACCAACGGTAATTTGGCATGAATATACAGATTAGTTACGTCAACAAAGTGGTATTTTTTTTTTTTTTTTTTGTGGATCCTTTACCTTATGAGGTTTCTTTTTCTCGTGTACCCCATAGTGTGGGATGTCGCTGGATAGGTCTTTACAAATATTGCGAGTTTATTCAAATAATTTTTCGATTAAGGGATTTGTTTGTGAAATATTAAGCTTTAAAAATTGCTAATTTTTGTTAGACTCAAGTGTCCCCCCCACATGGTGTCACAGCTAAGTAGGCTTTACTAGTTTACGAGTAGTATATATTTTCCTAGACATAATTTCCCATACATTACGTTTATGAAAATATGTTTTTGTTTTTTTAGCACAGGTTTTTCAACTGCTAATTGTAAGTTCATTTTTAGGGTTCCGTAAACGAATGGCAAAAAATGGAACCCTTATAGATACGTCATGTCTGCCTGTCTGTCCGTGTATGTCACAGCCACTTTACTCCGAAACTATTAGGACTACACAGTTGAAACTTAGTAGGTAGATGTATTCTGTGAACTGCTTTACGATTTTTATACAAAAATAAAAATAAAAAAAGTTTAATCTTTTTTAGTTTCAGTTCCATGTATAAGGAGCCCTCCCTATACATGGAACTGAAACTAAAAAATATATTTTTCATAAAATCTAAACGTGCTTTACTGTCTATAGATAGATAGGTCTTTAAAAATGACATTGCGGTTCCTAAAACAATTTTTTCCCAAAAGCAATCGTTTCAAAGATAGAAACTTACAAAGTGGTAAAATGTGAGTCCCTCCCCACTAATTTCTAAAGTAATAGCAGGAAAATACTGAGAAATTCCTTAAGAGCGGCCAACCCGTCATACTTTTCATACAAACGCTCGTACGTGATTATGCCGATGTTACACATCTATCTTTGATTTTTTTTAACTAATATGTATGTTGTGCACTAAATCTAGGTTTCTATGGTTGCAAAAAATAAAAAAAGTACAAACAAATTCAGTATAAGCCTCCAAAAATTGCGGTTTTGCACAAATTTTACCTGAACTTTGGCCGTTCATAATGTACTCATAAACTGCAAAAAATAAAAAAAACATCTCGATAGAAACCTTGCAAATGTAATGGAGATTCTTAATGACAAATATTTATTTCACACACTTGTAAGATTAATTCAAAAACAAGTATTTCCTGGAACAAGTTTAAGAAATTTTCGAACACTATTTTTCGTTCAATGTCATCGCGTTAGGCGGTATGAGTTGCTCGGGAGACTAGTTGTGCGGGGTCGGGGCGGGGTAAGACGGGGGAGTTGAAAGAAAATTGCCGCTGTGGCTCTGGATGAAACAACAAGATTTCGACCATGCTCCCGTTGACGATAGACGCGCCGGGAAGGGCCCTCTTAAGGAAAAACCCAATTACTCTTTGCCCGATGAGTGCATCGAACCCAAGACCCGACGCCAACAAAAACGACCATTAGACCAACGGGGCAGTTACTTCATCCCTTAAACAACGTCGAGTTGATGAAACTCCAGATAATGTGCACCCTAATACACCATGTATTAGAGTGCACATCTAAGGGACTAAGGATGTAAGGAACATCGACGTCTCAACTTGTACCACATGATTCGAGACCTCCCTAATGTAGAACGCTAGGAAGGTTACGATGGAGTCAGGTGCTGACCCAATTTGCGCGTCGAAGACCGTTACACCCTGTTTATCTATGCCTTCCAGTAAGACCTAGGAATTCAGTTACTAACTTCTTCTAGAAGAAGGCAAGCAATGGACGAAAGGAAGCAATGGGTGAAAGGAAATTATAATGCAGTAGAATTTAAATTACCATTATATTTAACAACGTATAAGTGTTATCATATAAAAAATAGGCGAAGATATACAATTGAATGCAGAAACGAAAACAAAAATAAAACGCCAAACTAGGGAAATGCTTTCCCCCCGATTGGTTTGTAGTACGCTTAACACCACTCGTCCGTAGGTCTTGTTTGATTCACGAACTTTCACTATTAAAATTGCTACTAGCATTGTGAAGAACATCCAAATCCAATGTAGCATCGGACCTGGGCACAGTAGTTATTTTTTGTTCTGTTTTGTCATTGTTGCTTACATTGTGCACCGTTGCCATACTGCTGTCGCTGCTACTCCATAAAGAAGGTATTCGCACTGTAAACATACCATACGAATATGCAACACCAGCTGTCATTGACATAACTAAACAAACGAACTTTAACTGCTCCCGTCTGTCCATTTTAATATTTTAAACCAGTAAATTTTAATACTTTTCCCATATCCTGATAAATGTTTTTAGAAAATGCTTCTGTCTGTATCTTTCTCGGGCTGTCAAACATTTTCTTGGAAACGATGACATTTCCCGTCACAGACAATTTAGTCTTTTTTTTCTGAAATATGCAACAACATTTTACTGTACTATATAAATTAATCATATGGTACATTATTTACAAACTACAAATAGATCTAAAATAATAATAAAAATAATGTATCATCATCTGCCTAGCTTATTCCCAACTATGTTGGGGTCGGCTTCAAGTAAAGAAAAAAAGTATAACTATCAAAATGAGAAAAGAACAGGGCGTGTAAAAATTCGTCCACATCGCTGTCAATAGGAAAAGTGCCCTGTTCCCATTGCCACGTTGAATGGCAATGCTGATTCTTTGGGCAAAAAAAGGCCAGCCCTCTGGTCACGTGAAGAGTCGATCAACCACTTGGGGAGACCCCGAAATACTAGTTGGCACTCGGACCCCATGGCTCAAACAGCTTTAACACATAACTACCATTTAAGTTATTGTATTTGCGCCGTCATAATTGTATCCCTCACACCGATCTGAGACGACTCCTCCGGTAGACCGTAGTGTGCACGGCCTACTACAATATCATTAACGTTGGAGTGTCATTTCCTCCTATATGGAACCTAAACTCTATGAACAGGTCAGGCCTTGGATCCGAGGTTGTCGACGGTTGCACCACAGCCCAGGGTCCTTATGGTGCTTGTAAGGGCGGGGCGCTTGTTGGAGGTCGCAGACTATCATCATCATTTCAGCCCGGAATCACCCACTGGCCTCCCCTTTCGTCTGCTATACTTCTCGGTCCTATGCGTCCCTCAACCATATGATTGAATTTAATGGGGATGGCAACTGTGGAACTAATGGCGCTAGCATCGCATGTACCAAGCATCCGCATTGGTTGAAAATATGTCAATATAATTTTATATTTCAAAATACCTTGACCTCATTGGTCAGATTGGGACTAAGCTATGGACACGCTATCTACAATCAGCTTTGACTTGCCTTCCCCACTAAGAAACAAGAGTTGTGAGACTTTAAGCTGCGCGTGCAATGAGATAAAGTGACGTCACTTTACCTTTACCGCCCGCGGTTTCGCTCGCATACAACTTTTAAACACAATATCTTTATAATTTATAGCCTACGTGTTATTCTGATGTATAACCTTAATCCATATCCGTTCAGTAGTTTTTATGTTATAGAAAAAGAAACATCCATCCTGACAAACTTTCGCGTATCCATTTAATATTATTAAGATTGACTAATAAACAGCATAATTATGTAGCTTGCGCGGGTGGCTCGCTCCTTGACACGCTCAAATGACTCGCACTGTTAGCTTGCAACCCACTGCTGGGCACTGGCCCATGACTGCTAGTTCATTCGATCCAGGGTCACTTGGTCGATGATTTTTTTCAGCTCGTCCCGCCATCTTCAATGAGAACTGTCGTTTTGCTTTCTGGCTGTGTCAGGGCGCCACATAGTGGTTATTCCACTGCTGATTGGCACACGGCAGACGTGGCCAGCCTAGTCCCAGCATAACGGTTTTTTGAGCAACGTCAGTATTTTTTTTTAGAATGCATTGTAGTGTTGCGTATGCTGCATGCTCAAGTAGCTTCATTAATAAAAAAGGTAAATAGACCCTTCACGAAGCCGTCAACCAAGTATTCTGTACATCAAACTAAGTAACTCGACGCAAAAAATATTTTTGGGTACCGACTTTATTTCGGGGTCAAAAACTACAGTTTACGGTTGGACTCTATATAACGCACTCGAAACATTGTGCTGGTATGAGCATTGAGATAATTAAAGTTAAGAACATTTTTTTTTATTTGAACTTGTTGATACTTTGTAATTTTGAACACCCAACATCTCCGTAACTATGAGGTCCCCAGGTATGGCCTAGAACAAAAAAAAAATGTAATTACGGAGAGAATAAGTGCTTTTCGGCTTCGTCAAGGGCTTTTTACACCTATTCTAGGGCTTATTTATATGCGACTTCCGTATTCCCCTTAAACTCAAGGATACGATTTATAAATCCACTAGCGACCCGCCCCGGCTTCGCACGGGTGCAATGTTATTCATATAAACCTTCCTCTTGAATCACTCTATCTATTAAAAAAAACCGCATCAAAATCCGTTGCGTAGTTTCAAAGATTTAAGCATACAAAGGGACATAGGGACAGAGAAAGCGACTTTGTTTTATACTATGTAGTGATGGTTAGGCCTGCTGTCTGGTAGGGATCAGAATGTTGGGCCACAAAAGGGATGAATAAAAGGCAATTGCATGTGACTGGGATGAGAATGCTAAGGGGGATGTGTGGTGTTACGCGAATGGATAAAATAAGGAATGAGTACATAAGAGGAAGGCTAAAAGTGGCGCCAGTAACTAAAAAGTTGTGTGGTAATCAGTTAGCGTGGTATGTACATGTGATGCGGAGGAATGAGGTAAACGCAGTGAGGAAAAATTGAGTATTAATGTAGATTAATATAGATACGAGTATAGGAAGACAAAGGAACGATGGATAGACTGTGTGAACGATGATATGGCCAGAAAGGAGGTGCTACTGCTGAGATGACGAGTAATAGAGAAGTATGGAAGAAGAAGACATGCTACGCTGACCCCAAATAAATTAGGATAAGGGCCATAAGAATGATGATTAATAAGGCTTAGCGTGTTTCATAATTTTTGCTTTTCCAACCTTTTCTTTGGTGTCCTCATCATGGAAATAGAACTAATCTTTAATGTTCACGAAATAATGGTAGCCCGCTGCCACTCCCAGGGACACCATTAAGGCAAGTTTTATATGCTGCATATCGAAAAAATGGCACGTGGGTAAACAGAATTCACAAAAATGTTGTATATCGCAGAACGATGATATTGCTCTAAAGCACTGACAGATATATACGATGCTCTGTGACTGACAGTATAATAATCATAGACTACACCAGGCTACGCAGACTATACAGGGTGCAGGGTGTAACTGGACCCTCAACCAAGCATTATGTATATCAAACTAAGTAACTTTACGCAAAAATTATTGCTGGGAAACGACTTTGTTTTTTGGGGAGAAAAATCTCGTTTTACGGTAGGACTCAATTTAACGCTCTCAAAACATTGTGTTGATAGATGGATTGAACAGTACGGGCATCGTGGAGGTGTTTAAAGTAAAAATCTTCCATCAAAAAAAAGTATCTAAAAAAAAAAAAAAAAGTCGGAACTTTGACCCCCAATATCTCCGTAACTAGAAGGTTCCCAGGTTATGGTCTAGAACAAAAAAATGATCGCAATGACGGGGAGAACAAGTGTCTTTCGGCTTGGTTAAGAGTCTTGTTACACTCTTTAGATAATACATTGCCATGAGTAAACTACTGTCCATTCAAAGCCATTTTACCTCAGGTATTCAGTTGGCTAACATGAGGTTTGTTTATAAAAAGAAATGCTCTCCAGGGAAATCATACCAAACTCAGGTTACCCAACTTAAAAGCTAACGGTAAATCGGTAACGGTATTTCGTTGTTTTTTTTTTAATTTTAGTTTTATTAATACTTTTATAATTTTGTTGTACCTAATGTAACCATATTTTTGTTTAATGTTTTGTCCTGTGCGGGCTAATAAATACTTTTTATTTCTTTCTTTCTTTAAATACAGTTTGAAAGATCATTAAAGCAAACACGAGAACTTGTTGATAGCAAACTTTTTTTAAATATAGCGTCACATTATTCAGCTACAGCCTTTTTGGTTGTTGTATGTCATTCGTGTTCTTCTACAGTTCCACAAAAGAATGAGGCTATCGTTTTTGAGCTCACCAGATAGCGCCACTGTCGCTTATGTCAATAATTCTATTTTGTACTTTAGAGTACCCAATAACTTCATAAAAAGTTTATTTTATTACGTATATCAACAAAGTGCAAACTTCAGATAAATTTATTTACAATATTCTCCCTAAAATTAGCAAGCATGAAACATTTAACCTCCAAATACTAACAAATAAGATCCTAATTTGCTACTTAAAATCTTCAAGTGATAATTTATCAGGAATAGCTCAATCTAGACCACAATCTTGAATATTAGTAAAAATACGTGGTAATCAGAAAAACACACAGGCACACAACGCAACGTACTTAATTCTATGACATCTGACATTTCGGCGACCTCGCGCCACACTAGCGCCTCTAGCGGTGAATTCACACGCGATAGCCCCCATTCAGTACGGTGAGCTTACTTGTTTGCGTTTGTTGTTTTTCATTGTTTGTCTATGCCTAATGCCTGTGACTACCTCGTTGGTCTAGCGGTCGCAAGCGCAACTGCTGAGCACGAGGTCCGGGGTTTAATTCCCGGATCGGGCAAAGTGTTATTGGGTTTTCCTTCAGAAATTTCTCAGTAGAACCCACGGAGTCTGGATTTGTGCCCGGTTGTTGGCTTAGAGAAACGTCGATGTTACTATACAGGGTGTAACAAGACCCTTAACGAACCCGACAACCAAGCATTTTGTACATCAAACTAAGTAACTTTACGCAAAAAATATTGCTGGGAAAAGACTCTTTTTTTTTTGGGGTGATAAATCACGTTTTACGGTAGGACTCAAAGTAGGTAACGCACTCAAAACATTGTACTGATGGATGGATTGAATATTATGGGGGTCGTGGAGGTGTTTAAAGTAAAAATCTTACATTAAAACATGTCAAAGTCATCGGTCCACCTAGTGGGAGGCCTTATAGTTGAAACTCAGTTTTGTTCTAATGGAATTGTCTTGTTTTACTCAGGAAATTGATGGATATTAATTATTTTAGTTGTTATTATTCCCTTTTAGGGCACTTCTTTGGAGCACGATGTGGCTTTATGGCAGGACAGGGTTGAGGCGGAGGACACGTGCTCTCCTTGATAATCTTTTTCTTACAGTCGCTGGGTGGACTAAACATCCCAAATAGATAACCAGCGAATGCAACGCTGCCAAAGATAAGAGCCGCGAATCTTAACATGTCTTCTCTTTTTCGCTGGTTATAGACTCTATTACATTCGGCTACGAGCCTGGCGGATTCAAGTCGAGAAAATAACATGTTCCTCATATGTATTTTCCCTGTCTTGTGCCAGAGCCGTGTTGGTTTGATTCCGTTCCACATTTTGATTCTAGTTTCTAACAAATGTTACTTCGAGATTGCATTTAATTGTGTGTGGGGGTAGGTTAGTGATTTGTTAGCATTGCGGATGGTCATTGGGTGTTTCGACTTCAGATTTGGTTGATTGATGCCTGAAATTGAAAACGTGCATTAGATTAACGTAGACTCATTAAAGAATGACGATTTGTTTTAAAGGCATCCCAAGAATGGTTATATTCATGGCAATATGCCGTGTGATCATGACTGCTGTAAGTAAAATAGACAATAGCAAAAAAAAATATTACCATTATGGCCTGCGTCGGGATCCGCTAGTTTCACCTATTATTGTGGCACAAAATGACATCACTGCTGAAACTGTAACTACAAAAAGTAATTCTTGTTTATTCATGGCATATTGTTTGACATCTGCATTTTTTTTCACAAAGTCGTTTCTGTGGCTGCTGTTCATAGATTTTTAATTTTGTTTTCTAAATAGGGGTATTCTTTGCTTATGGTTCTGATGAAAGAGTTACTTATACCAAACGGTTCTGATTAATGATTCAAAATCTCTCTGTGCGATTTTGAATATGGAACGTCTTGGATTGCCTAGCCATGAAATTAATAAGTACTACACTGAGCTGTTAGTACGATCTTCACGTCAAGATCGATGTATTTACATGCCATTTGAGTAAATTCGAAAAAAAGAAATAAATACTTGTGTTTATTAGGGTTCCGTAGCCGAATGGAAAAAAACGGAACCCTTATAGATTTGCCATGTCTGTCTCTCCGTGTATGTCACAGCCACTTTATTCCGAAACTATTAGGACTACACAGTTGAAACTTGGTAGGTAGATATATTCTGTAAACCGCTTTACGTTTTTTGTACAAAAATAAATAAAAAATAATTTAAGGGGGGGCTCTCCGTATTCCAAAAAAAGATCATCAAATCTATACGTGCGGGGTGTCTATAAATATGTCTTGAAAAATGACATAGAGGTTTCTAAAACCATTTTTTCCATTTGAAAGATAGACAATTCCAAAGTTGTAAAATTAATGTGAGTCGTCGCCCCTCTCTAATTTCTAATGTAAGAGGAGGAAAATTCTGAAAAAATGTAGGATTGTAGAACGTAAATAAAACTTTCAACCATAATTGGTTTGAATAAAATTTTATGATTAGCTTTTGAGATATGGGACTTTTTCATCAAACTGCAGGTTTTAATTTGAACAGGATTTGATTTGTTTCAATTTAACATACTATCAAAAACAAATTTAGTTTGCTGTTCAATGTAATACAATACCTACAACAAATAAATGAGCTTTCAACATATTTTTATTACACTACGCTGCTGCTACGGAACCCTATGTGCGTGTGAGTACGACTCGCACTTGGCGGGTTTTTTAAATGAAACAAATTGCTAGGTGTTTCATAATTCTCCTTCTGGATGCACCAATATCGAAGAAAAATCGAACACACCTGCCTATCTAAGTAGACATCATAGTATTATTAGAAATAGCACCTCAAAAAAATGCCAATTGCAGAGGAACGCAAATACCAGGTAAGTATAATCCCTGTTTTATAGCGGCGTGCGTCTCACTGACAGCTCTCATCAATGTGGTCCCTTGTATTCATGGAGGCTGTGTTAGTGTGCGTGGGTCCCTGCGCAGGAGTGTCCTGTGTAGAGGTTAGCTCTAGCGGCCTTCACCAGAGATGCATTGGGACCGGTTTCGTTCGATTTATCAAAAATATCCATCGTTTCTGAGATTGAATTTGTTTCTTCACTATTAATGTTAGGTTTAAAATTTTAATTAAAATTAAACTTCCTAACATGCACACCAAACATAAATTAATAGAAAGTTTAAATTTAAAAGTAAAAGTAACACGTGCTTAATTTACAAACAAATCAACGCAAGATATTCTACAAACCGGTACTATTTGAGGGTTATGGTCATACGTGTCCAAAATACTAAAAATGCGTGGTGTTAAGTGGCAATTTGACGACTATGTAATGCTTGTTAAGTTTTTCAACTAAACTTTCAAGCTCGAGGCTCTCCGAGTCCGCACCGTGCCTCCTTGTAGTGGGAGAGCAAAACCTGTAGATACTGTTCGCCCACTTCGAGACGGAGTACCTGCGGACACTTTGTCCCTTTCACTCTCGTAGCGCTACGCACCGAAACGAGAATGTCCGTTTCACCTAACCACTCTGGTATGCAAAGATTGATAGCTTATATGACCATTTGCTTTTGAGAGTCCCCCAGAAATCACGCACGGTTAACTTTTCGCCGCCTGGCGTCCTTACGTTCGGCCAGCCAGACGTTGTGCTCAACAAAACTTGTGACAAACTCTTTCATTTCCGAGAAAACTTTTGTAGTTGACATCGTAATGTTATTACGGAGGTTTATTGATTTAAGTCGGTGGTGTAACTCGTTTGTTTAAAGTAAGCCAGTGAAGCCTTACTCCGGAGGGTCAGGCGCCTGTGTTCGCTAGTTTCTGTGCCTAGATGCGTTTTTCTTTAGTGACTAAGACTGGTGTCGGTGGTATTCGGCCGCGGCTCGGAGTTTGAACGTGTATAGTGCAATGTGTGGTTGAAACTTCAAGTTATACGGATAATGATTTGACAGAATGGATCCAATAGCAACAGACAACGGATTAGTGGTGAATAATTTGAACCACGTCCGGAGTGACTCTCAGGTAAGCCGACCGCTTCTCGGAGTAGGTATCGATGAAGCAAAACACGTTTGCCGTTACATACCTACCTATGAATAAGTGCAATGACTTCTCGATTATTTGATACATTTTTGTTTAATGTTTCACCATTATTTGTGGCGCAGGAGCAGCCTGTGATATTGTTAAAGTTCAAATTGTGTTGACCACTAATTTGCGGTTAGTGGTGTCTCACAATATGCGAGTAATTTTCACGTTGCCTTGTGAAAACTTCCCATCAGCCAAACGTTACCGTAACTAACTAAGAAACAAAACAAATTTTTACTAAAATCCACGTTAAACAATGGGTCTATTTACATAGTAATGTGACTGTGTCATTGTGCAACTTTATAAAAATATCATACTTGAACACAAACGAGTTTTCTAGCTCCAGTGAGTTAGTTATGCAGTGGTTGCATGCACATTTGATATCAAATTATATAAGACTGCAGAATCAAATAGCTGGTTGCGTGTGATTTATACTTCAACGCTTGGAAAGTAACTTGGGTGAAGACAGCTTATTAGATGGACCGGTTAATTATAAAATAACGCGATACATTTTTATATTAATTGAGTCAAGTCGACAATTATACATAATTCTTACAATGGTTAGTAAGATGACGCAAATGCTAAGAGGATTAAAGAACACAGAGTATTAGAACGAATGCTAATGCTACAAATCGATACCTGGCCAATCAGTCTAATTCTTTGAAAAATTTGAAGAATATTTTACAGTATCCACACACTACAAAGCAAAGACACAAGTTAATAAAATGGAAAAAAAAAACTGGTAAAAGTAATTTGGGACCTAGATGCATTGTGCATATTGTATTCGAGTGAGAAGTCCAGAGCTAAAGTCGTGAAAAGTAATAACCCTGTAATGATATTAATGAGTAACCTATGCTTGAAATATAAAACAATACAAAACAAAGCTTGCTTACTTTATGTATGTACGAGTACCTAGGTACTCGTACATACATAAAGTAAGCAAGCTAATCGAGATAGTTGCTAGCCATATATCTTGGCTATGGTTTTAAAAGTTACGAGAGAAACACAAGAGTTTTAACAAGACAAAGAAAGTTCTGAAGTTCAAACTAAAGGCATTTCAAATAAAGATACAGGCACTTTTTTGAATGGTCAAAAACAAAAAGATTGAAATATAAGATTGAATACAAGACTGTGAAAGACTGTAGTTGCCCATTACTTACGTCCTGTTCAAGTTTTCATAGGTTAATTTCAAGAACCTGTATCTGTGCTTAGGATAGCAGAATTCCTACATCACCTGCTTGTAACAAGAATAACAATCAAGGCAGACAATACACTAACATAATAAGGAGCCGTAAAATCGAATGGAGCTCCGAGATGAAAGAGTCTTTGTTTTTTGCCCCAACATCCAAAACTGGAGGAAGGCACATGTCAGGTGACGTCACTGATCCCGCCAAAACCTGTTTCGCGCCAATTCGCAGCTGTCGACGGCGAAGTAGTCGGGTCGCCAATAATTTACTTTTCTTTATTTTATTTTTGTTGGCCTCGAACCCAGTCGTTCAGCCTCCGAAGTACACCGTTAACTTCACTAATTATTGGCTCCTGGTGTATCTTATAATAGAGGACTAAAGTTAACTGAAGCTGTTTTACTCTGTACCTATATTTTTATTTTGTATGCATTTTTGCTAAATTGCTCTTGGGTCGTACCTATAACAAGGAATGAGTCATACGTCAAGATTCCCACGTTTGAGGGCACAGCAGCATTTACTTACAATATCCGTTCATTAATGCAAATATTTGTTGTAGTCGAAGCTTTTAAAAGATTTCTCTCATAGTTAGAGCTGACCTTTCAAGTTATTAACACCGGACAGCGGTATGTGGAGGTTGGGTTTATCATTACCGAGCTAGAAATATTATATACACACTATTGTCCGGTAATGAAGAGAGCCATATATCCAATGACTAAGATGTCAGTGTCTCTAGAATTCTCAGGTCACAATGTCTTGTAAAGAAATGTAACGATATCGTGTAAGTTAACGTCCAAAGCTCGGTAATCATAAACCAAACATTTCTGAACGATAAATGAGTCACCGAAGTGCAACAAACTTTGCTGTATACTTAGCAGCACATACTGTTGTATGTTAATTCCATCACTCACCTCTCACTCACTCGACAGTTAATAATTTTACGAAACTGTAAGAAAAATGACGTGTAATAATAATGTATCTGGACGTTAATCAAGTACCTGTAAGTGCATGTAATTTTTTTTTCACTTAAATCAATAATATGTAGTACTATCAACCCAAGAAAATAATTAAAAGCAAGAAATTTTATAAACTAACTGGAATGATGACGTGCAATGCAAAGGCGTTCCAAGCGAGAAAACTTCAAGAGTGGATGTCATCCCTTTCTAATAGGGTGTCCAATGTTTGTACTTACATTCGGGACAGTTATTCTGTTTTAATTTACTAGCACCCCACTCCCCCTATTTTCATGGGTAGCAGTTTATTCAAAATTACGCGGTATTGAAAGACTGGCGAAGCTACACATACTGCTCATCAAAGCCAGAGCTATTGGGAAAAAAATACCTACTTTATTTTTAGGTATAATAATATTAAAAAACCCTCATATTGACTGCTGCCGGCAATGTAGCGGCGGTAACCTTTAGTTTTCCAAGGGTGCCAAAGTTCAAAAAAATCTCTGTAATGGGATAGGTTTACGATGTGAAGCATACGTGGCACTTATTTTCTTTCACGGTGGTCTACATGTTAGGTTACATCCATCAGGTGTCGAGAGATTTTAAAGCAAACAGGGCTGCAATACGCACATAGATGAAGCATGAGCATGTAGCATAATTATTCAAACAACTTAATAGTATTTAATAAATTTATTAATCACACTATACGTTATTAAAAGTATAGTTTTATGTAATTATAGTTGACTTTTTTTTAAGAGTCGGTAATCTTAAAATTAAATCTAAGTACGAAGATGCTGATGATAGGTGATGGCTGCAAACTAGGCAATAAGTTGAATACTTCTTCTTTAAAGGGACAACTTGAAGCCACCGTTGCTGAAGATTCTCATTGTAAGGGAATCTGCATGGAAACAACAATATTATTAATACTTTACATCAAACTACTGCCGACGACAAGCGTGATCTCCGAACAGTGACTATTACAGCACTATTTTGATTACTACGTACGACTATGAACTTAGCTATTTTATTATGCTTAAAAACTGATTTATGTTGCCATGATTTCCATAACTGGCGAAATTTGAGTGTAATGTTACATACACCTCTGACTAACCCTTCCGGGATTACAGGCGTAATGTTATGATTTTCAAATATTAGTAAGAATAATGTGCTTTTTTTAAATAAATTAATAGTATAAGTTTTTAAACTATCATGGTCACTAACATTATCATTAACAATAGAAACGGGATATTTAATATCAGAAACTCAAAATGAACAGTAAACATGGTAAATATCCCGTTTCTAGTGTTAATGAGAAATTAATAGTATTTAATTTGACCAAGTACTTTAATCATTTAAACTTCTTGGAATTGACTCTAGGTTTTTGTGTCGAATAAAAAAAAAGGTTGAATCGACAGTTGCCTCCAAATTGTTTTGTATTTTGTACGCAGAAAGGAGTTATTATTGCATTCTTTACAATATTTTCATGATCCCCGTTTATAGATCTAGAACATTGTCACCCTAGTCGTAATTTGTAAATAAAATTAAAAAGGACTTACCCGAAAAAAGAAATTCCACATCCAACAAACCCCTGACTATTACACGCCTTATTTTACCATATTTAAAGTGGAAGATATCACATAAACACAATAAAAAGCACTTGAGAAAGCAAAAATACGAGTTCAACGCGAAAGTATATCGGCCATATTATTATTGGTTTTTTTTAAATTTATTTCATGACCATAGAGTTTTTATATGAGTTTCATGAATTTTGGCATTCTTAAATTGCAATTTGTTAATAAAGAATTCAATTTCATAAGAAAATATTATTTCAATATTTGGTATTTAATAATAAATTAACCCCGTTACGATTTATGTGCCAGTTTAGCTATCAACGTGATTTTCGATTGCAGTATGAAAAAATATTTTTTATTTGTTGTGTACTGGCAATTGTTAGACAAGGACACAATCCACTCTCGTCGCTTTCCCGCTCTGAAGTTTTCTTCTCCTTTTGATTGAGTTAAAGTAATACGAACTATAAGTGTTTGAGATAAAATTCATTTTCAAACGGTTTTTTGATATCATGATTTTGTTTGTAATCATGCCAGTTAGTTTATATAATTTCCTTGATTAAAAGTTATTTTCAACTACTGCTTGTCCCACAAAAAAAAAAATTAAACTCCTACAATTTTCTGCGACAGTTCAAACGTCCATTTGATGTCACTTACTTCTATCCGCCCTGTTTAAATCTAATTTTTTGCCCTTAGTAGAATAGTTTTACTATAATGTAAGCGCTTTATTTATGCAAAAATTGCAATAACAATATTATAGTAAAACCTTAATGAAACTTCAGGTACTTTTCAACTAAAAGTGTTTCTTTGACACATAACATTTCACGTCACTACCGGAATCGATGCGTTTTGTGTTTGCGTTCTGTTTCACCAAAAACACGTTACATAAAGTATTAAATTGTAAAATAAGTGTTGTATTGGAGAATTAAACAAGTGTATTACAATGTTTTTATGGTCCAATACAAGGAATGCCTTGTTCAGTTGTAGTTTCAGTAATAGGGTATATGCACGAAATACATAACATTTTTTCTTTCTTAAAAATGTTTAAGAAAGAAAAAATGTTATGTATTTCGTGCATATACCCTATTACTGAAACTATTGTGGACACGTACGGCAAATGCTTTGGATAATAATATAATTTTAGGTACTTAGGTATACTCTTCTTGAACCTAGGATCAGATTTAGTTATATTATCTATCATCATCCTCCTGTATTAATAGACACAGGTTTGTCTGGGATCTCCGGTCAGTCTTCTTTTTCCATATAACTAGCTTTTGCCCGCGGCTTCGTTCGCGTTAATTTAGAATTTGACAATCAATTCGGGTTGTACTCTGTTTGTAATAATAGAATTCAATAAAATAAAAATAAATTATTTGAAAGACACGTGGCGCCATCTATTTTCATAAGAATGAAAGAGAGTATAAAAGGTACCGTATATCCGTTTCTGTACACCTGACAACGTATATGCAAAATTTGAGGATGATCGGTTCAGTAGTATATGCGTGAAAAGGTAACAAACAAACTTACTGTCGCATTTTATTAATAAAGAAGGAAGTAATTATCATTACTTCCTTCTTAACTAATAAAATAGTGATGGAGGAAGTAAGGATTAGCCGTCATTTCAGTAGTTTTTATGTTCCTTTTTTCGGTCATATTTCCTTTTTCAAAATCCTACCTTATCTCTTAGACTTATTTCTTCGATTTGTAAACCATTTTTTCAAGTTTCCCTTTATTGTTCCATTCCTGGGCAAACGCATTCCTTCCACTTCTCACGATGCTGTGCTTCTTCTCGCCAAATCGTGAATGAAACCAAATTAGTAAACTAAAACAATAAGCATATTTGAAAAAAATACATATAAATCCTTCTTAGTCATATTTCGCATCGGTCATATATCTCTTGATTTCGCACTCAGAATATTTTCCTTACAATTAAATGAACTGGTAAAGTAGTTGACAAGTTCAATTCACACAAATATAGACTCCATTGAAGTACCGACCACCAATATAGGTCGTCTGCAATGCTTCCCGTCTAAATCCTGAAATAACTGCGAGATGCAAAATGTCCACGTTGACTAAGCAACATGGAGGCGATATGGACATACACCTACATAGAGCACAGATCAGATTAACATCTACATACCTTTGAATAAGGTATCTTACGTCCTGAAACACCTCGTAGAGTCCTATTTGATAGGCTTGCCTCAATGCTTGCCACCATTTTGAATTTTTGTCATTGTTGAGGAAACATGATATTCTGCATAAATTTGCTATTGACTGAGCAAGTAGCACTGTTGTTTAGGGTTTATACATTTGCGGCATGATAAACTGTAAAAGACTTTTGAGAAACTTTAGAAATGGTTGTAAAAATTAACAGCTTCACCCAACCATTCAATTCTAGCAAACAAAGTAGCGCCTAAATAAAAAAAAATACTGTAGAGTTCAATTACTACTCGAAAATCGAGTGAACAAAATCAGGCAATCGCAGCAATAAAAATATGGAACTACACGAATGACACGAAATAAGTCGCAAGACGTTTCCCGCTTCTATTGATGCTATCACGCAAGCGCGGAGTTTTCGCGCGTTTTCACTAACCATAAACTACGCGTTCAGCCACTGGCCAGAATAACTCTCTCTATTTAGTCGATTCTTGTTTTTGATTAACATTTCTTATAAATAATTCATATCGATTAACAGATCATCTCATCTGGATGCTGTGAATTTGCACTGATCTGATTTAATTTGTGCCCCTCAAGTACAACGACACTGTTCTATCGTTTCTAGCTATTTGTAAATAATTTATAAACAATGACATTACATCACTAGCTAGGATGTTGATCTAAAAGTGTTAATTCATATTCGTTTATTTTGCATGCCTTAGTGTAAGAAAGATGTTACAAAGGGGTTAAAGCTAGGCATAAATATGGACCCTGTGAGGGCACAGCAAAGTAGGAGAGAGGAAGAGGGCTTTAATTTGACTAATTATTTGGTATACAAAAGTTACAATATTTAAAAAAAAACCTATTTATTGCTTATTCATTAAAAATTTGTCATTTAGATATTCATTTAAATTTAAATTAAATTCATTTATTTCAGAACCAGTCCTTAGGCATACATACATGTGAAATAAAATAATAATAAAAACATGCATTATGAATTAATTAAGAGGTTACAATTACAATTAATACTCATTACAAAAGTCATCAATAAATACATAAATAAACAAGCATCAATAGTAAAATAACTCGTAAATAATAAAATTTGTTGTAATTTATTATTGAATGAATTAAATTCTTGTTATTAAGGTTCGGTACCTCAATCGAAACGGAGCCTTTATAGGATCACTTTGCTGTCCGTCTGTCAAGACACTTTTTCTCAGGAATGCGTGGCGGTATCAAGTAAAAAATTAATACCAAATACTCAAGTCTGCTACCCCTTGGAGCAATGTAAAAATCAAACTTGTAAGTCGACGCGATCAAAAAATATGACTGTTTATGTCGCATGCTAGGCGATTTCACAAGGGAATCAAGACCTATAGGGTACTTCCCTTTGACCTAGAATCATGAAATTTGGCAAAAAGCAAGACCTTACAGCACAAATAAAGGAAAAATTCCAAAAAATAAAAAAGTTAAAAATTAAAGGGTGTCCTCATACCTACATACATAGCTGACGCCAATTTTTTTTTTTTTTAGATAATGTTACGGAACCCTTCGTGTGCGAGGCCGACTCGCACTTGGCCGGTTCTTTTTTAAATTATTTCTGTTATTTTCTAATAAATATTCATTGACATGACTAGGGCACTTATTGAGTGCATTTTTAGCTTAGAGCTTGGTAGGTTTAGTCTATTTTTATGACGTAACTAGCTGTTGCCTTTGATTTTCGTTCGCGTGAAATTATTATAAAAAAATAATAATTTCCTTTTTAAATCGAATTTTGTTACCAATTTCAAGGGATTTTTTTTGCACGGAACCCTAATTCAAATTATTTCTTAAATAAAAAGTAGCTTAGTTACTCCATAAAACATATCTGCCAATAAAAGTCCCGTCAAAATCAGTCTATCCGTCTCGGAGATTAGCCGGAATAAACAGACAGACAGACAAACATTGAAAAAAAAATGTGTTTTTGTTATATGTACCGTATATACTCATATACATTCAGTAAAAAACGGTTATGTCAAACAGAAATTTCAATTTTATTTATTTGTATAGAAGATGTTTACCTTGACTGTATAAATATTTTCTTGTGTAGAGTAAAAGTGTGGGTACTTTCGAACAAATATGAAAATTTCCAAAAAAAAAATATTAACCCTCCCCTGTCTATACTATAGGCAGGGAGGGTTAATATTTTTTTTTTGTTTATGTTCTTGAAAATGAGGCTTACAGCTGTCGGTCTCTTCTAAATTTACTAATATTCTATGACTACTAACTTAATTAAAATCGATTCGAATATTAATTTCATATTTAAATTCATGGTCTCTAAGATTGATTGGATGTTTAGTCTTTTTTAAGTGTCAAGTGTGTGTTATTCAAGACAAGACTTTCTAGTTAATATTAATATCTATGTGTTTTTCAATCTGCTGCCAATTTAATGCTATAATCAAAGTAGTTACTTTATTATTATGCAAATTTGAGACTTCAATAAGTTTAATTTTATTTTTCAAGTTAAAAAAACCTGTTCATTGACCCCTGGTTCAAGTTCTTCCCCATTGTTTCCATCCCTCACGATGTTGTTATTATTTTGCGAAGTCATAATCGCCAGTGATCAAATATTTTATATAAATATATATATATATATATTTAATTAAATGCTAACCGGTTAAGTAATATCGCTTAAGTAACTGAACCGATTAAACTCACGTCCAGCGAAATTACTTCTTCCTGGCTGTCTTGGACCTTTTAAGGCTCTAGGGAGTCGAGGGTAATTACATTGAGGAAGTGGTCCCGCTCTAATAGATACGTAGACTATAAGAAGTTGGTAAGTAACTTCAGCAACATGCTGAGACTCGTTTTCATAGGAATGCTTCTCACTGACAGCTTTCTTTTAGTCGCTCTGGTCTAGCGAGACCACAGTGTCGGTGGAAAGCATCGCGCCTGCTATGGCCACGTTTTCACTATTACAATATTTTAATTATGGGCAAAGAAAAAATGGTGTTTACTAACTAATGGCAGTGAAACTTGGGTGTGTTTAAACATAGAAACTCGAACCTTACGGGTTATGTAAATGACCAGACATGTTTTTAAATTGCATAGCACTTGCGGTTTCGGTTACAGAGGGACCTCTTTCTTTTCCTATTATCTTACGAACGTATCATCTTTCAAAGGCAATTAGGCCAGCACTTGTGAGGAACAGACACTTTTGCAACTTTATTTAATTGACCTCATAACTTTGCAATCAAGACGAGATCTTCAGATTGACATCTTCTCATACTAGTTTTACATGTTTAGGAGCTGGTATCACAGCTTTTGTGCTGTGTGTAACGAAATGTTTACCCTAGTTGGCATGCCCACGCCAATCCACAATTTCACCTACCATTTTGTCACATATTTGCGTCGTTTTGCGTGCAGGGCACGCGCCTGCTTATCACGTACCTATATGTGACAATGGCGTTCAAAGGTTATTGATAAAATGTACGGCATAAAATTCTCTTGTAAGGAAACTGCATTGCACTTGAGAAAGAAAGTGATACGAAAATATGGAGTTGATAAAGTTAAAAAAGAGAATACCATTAGATGCTAACATTTATTTATGAAGACCTTTTAGGCTCAAAAACACTTAAACACGTAAACACGACACCCCGGTAACACAGTCTTACTTATTTTAATTTCATTTATAGACGGACTGTGTTCCAGTCATTGCAAATATTACAAAAAAGAAAGGAAGTCGTTTGTATGGACATGTAATAAGGAGGAATGAAACGCATGTGACTAAAAGAGTAATGGATATGAACGTTGATGGATGGAGAGGGAGAGGAATGTTAAAGAAAAGAGGATTGCGTGATGAATGATATGAAAGAGAATGGAGTAAATGATGCCGTGTCGTCTGACAGGGGAGAATGGAAGAAGAACACATGTTGCGCCGACCACAAGTAGAATGGGACAAGATGATGATAAGTTATGGCAAATATTATCTACCTACTAAATTATGGCATATAGTTTTAGGGGGACTTCGTTCTTTCTGTCTTTCGATTCGGAAGGTCGTATGTTTATCTAGCTCGCTTTCGTAATGCCAAAAAAAGATAGACATAGGTACGACTTGTCGAATCGAAATCGAATCGAAGCGTTTTTATAACTTTCGTGCAGGTTTGCACTTGTAATAAGTTTACAAAGTATCGCAATTTTTAACAAAGTATTTACCTCTATTATTTTTTATCTAAATTAAAATATTATCAGAAAAAGTATTTCAATGTACAGTCGCTGTTTTTTATCGTTCCGTACCTCAATCGGCAAAACGGAACCCATAAAAGATCACTTTGTTGTCCGTCTGTCTGTCAAGACCCTTTTTCTCAAAAATGCGTGCCGGTATCAAGCTGAAATTAATACCAAATACTCAGGTCTGCTACCCCTTGGAGCTACGAAAAAATCAAACTTGTAAGTCAACGCGATCGAAAGATATGACTGTTTATGTCGCATATTATGCTATTTCACAAGGGAATCAAAACCTATATGAAATTGGCAAAAGCAAGGCCTTACAGCACAAATAAAGGAAAAATTCCAAAAAATATTAAAAGTTGAAAATGAAAGGGTGTCCCCATACATACATAGTTAACGCCCATTAAGGTATATTTTGTTGTTTTATATAATGGTACGGAACCCTTCGTGCGCGAGTCCGACTCGTATTTGGCCGGTTTTTTTTAAATAATGTCCTTGTCTTACAGGGATGCGCATCGCGCGTGAATTCGCCGCTAGAGGCGCTCGTGTAGAGTACGGTCTTCAGAAATGTCAGATATCAAAGTGTGTTCGGGAGTTGCGTGCTTTTATGTCACGTATTTTTATTAATATTCACGATTGTGGTCGAGATTGAGCCATTCCTGATTAATTATAACTAAAAGATTTTAAGTAGCAAGTTGGGACCTAATTTATTAGTACTTGGAGGAAGAATGATTATGTTTCATGCTTGCTAATTTTAGGGTCAATATTGTAAATATGTATCTGAAGTTCATATGTTTATATGTTTCTAACACTATATAGTATAAAACAAAGTCGCTTCCCGCTGTCTGTCCCTATGGATGCTTAGATCTTTAAAACTACGCAACGGATTGTGATGCGGTTTTTTTAATAGCTAGAGTGATTCACGAGGATGGTTTATATTATGTATAACATTGCATCCGTGCGAAGCCGAGGCGGGTCGCTTGTACGTAATAAAATAAACTTTTTATGATGGTATTGGTAATTTAAAGTATAAAATAGAATGAATGACAGGGCCTTACTCGCCCTCTGATGAGTTTAAAAAACGATTGCCCTCATTGCTCATGAACGAGCTATAATATTTCGTGAAATTTCCATCACGACATTGATTCCACAAAAAAACTATCAATTATTGTTCTGACATCGGAATCATTGGATCATGCGGAAAGTAAGTCGTGACGTAATACGCGTCTCGCATGTTATGACGCGCTTAACATTAAAAACAAAACAATTTTGGTTTATAATTATAACCAATCACAAACCTTTCTCGGATACATGTGCATTTTATTGTCACTGTGAACACGAAGACATATTTTATTAGTAAGTTGGGGATTTTTTTTAACTGGCTGTTGTCCGCGGCTTCGCTCGCGTTTTGGTCGGAAATTATCCCACGGGCACGGTGTAAATATATATGTAGGTATATATTTGTAAATATATAATATATATGTAAATATATAATATATATGTAAATATATAATATATATGTAAATATATATAGCCTATAGCATTCGGGGATAATGTAGCTTCCTATTAGTGAAAGAATTTTCAAAATCGGTTCAGTAGATCCAGAGATTACCCCCTGCAACCTCACAAACTCACACACTTTACCTCTTTAAAATATTAGTATAGGAGTACTTATATATTTACGCCAGCAATATTTTACACTGCCTTATTATTTGTTTGTGCAAAAGATTGCGAAATTACAGGACATCTTGATAGAATGATTCATAAATTTAACTCTGTCCACTTCTAACTAGGGCTGCCGGAATACGTCCGGAATTTAAAAAAAAGCAATACTCAGTTATTAAAATTAATATTGAGATAAATAAATCAGTGAAAGAAATTCGAAAGCGTTTCTTGCAATGGTGCATTTCGGTACCTAAATGTAAATAGCGTTTATGATTTATTTTAGACACCCGGCAATGTTTTGCAAACATTTTATTTCTCGTTCTTTATATTTTTTATCCTCTTTTCTACAAATGAGCCCGGATGTTCGAAATTAAGTTTAATATTTGGAGGTTTAATTTCGGGAAACAACAAAAGTACTATTGTTGAATACAAACACACACACACACACACAAAAACACATACAAACACGCATACACACACACACACATCACGTACACGTCACGTCACGTTGGTTTTTACATTTTTGTAAAAATAAATGCAGTAGGAATAAAATTATTAACATTTCAAATACAATCTCGGGATCTTCTCCAGAAAACTATTATTTATCTGGGAACTCTACTTTTAACAGATAAGACAGGTGTTTTGAACTTATGAATGAGCAATTGAGCAAGTTTGCATCTAAAATAGCTTTTTCATCTATTTTTATAATAAATAATGCAATGCAACACAAAAACAGAGCTAAAACGTAGATTTTGCTCGATCAGCACTGCCAAGCAAGGTAACTGCCGTAAAAACCGTAGGACCAGAAGTGGTCTCAATCTGGTTTCTAGTTAAACTGGATTATATTCTGGTTTATTGTTTATATAATTAACTAAGTAACACTCTAATTTATTTAAATAAAATTCTAGATAAACTAGGTGATATTCACTCGTGAATGCATTGATGTATACTCATGGTCTCAGGAAACAGGCGGGCCCACGTAAGTGCCTACGACTGCGGCTTACCCCTCGTTCAGAAGGCAGGGCTATATTGTGCTTAACTCATCTTTAACTGGAATTTGGGATGCACATTTCTTTCAGCGCATGGTCTGCAGTCCTTTCAAAGATTATTTACCGGTAGCTGTTAAGTTGGATACTCTGAGGTTTGAACGATTTCCCTCTATAACACATTATTTTTTTACACGAACCTCAGTTTAGCCAATTCATTAGCTGGAGGTAAAATAACTGTGAAAGAACAGTAGTAGAAGGAGGTAGCAAGCAGTTATGGTTGTATTAGTTGGATATTGCTAGCCAGGTAGCATTTTTTTGCTATATGTTCCGCAAATTATAATTGATAAGTGGATGCAAATTTATATTGTAGATTCTGTAAACTTAAAATTAAAAAGTAAAGTAGGTAAAAATTAAGTTGCAGAATATATTCCGTAAAACTGACTAGGTACATAAACTTAAACTCATACGAGTAGCATGGAGTTTTACTAAATGTTCTCTATTTTGGATGCAGGCTAGCTAAAAGGTTATAAATACTCTACGACTACATTCTGGTGTTTGCTGGTATCACCCAATCTCACGTTAGAAAGATTTGAAGCTCAAAATACGAATTTTGAAAATGCGGTGTCCGGAACTCAATTTTAGGCTCAAAACTCAGATATTGAATCGCTGAACCGCACTCTAGACAGCGGTGCCAACGTAACAAAACTCGAACCAATCGCACGGCTGTTTCCACTACAAAGCAAATGAACTTCACTTTGCTTTTGACCAATCACGTATCGTATCTGTGCGCACACCGCGCACCCACCACCACCAGCCATCTTGTTTTTAGAACAACACGTTTCGCGTGTGCAATGTTGATAAAAATACTATAATCATGGCTATGTTAGCGGCACCCCGGCGTAAACAGAAAGTGATTAATTTACGTGCTAAAAATAATGCGTGGAGCGATGATTCAACGAAGTTCGGACAGCGAATGTTGGAGAAAATGGGATGGGCTGAAGGAAAGGGGTTAGGTGCTAAAGAAAATGGAATGGTTGAACATGTTGTGGCTAGATACAAGAACGATGACAGAGGATTGGGGTTCGAGGAAAAGAACGACCAGTGGACCAAACACGAAGACGACTTCAATTCATTATTAGCGAATTTATCCAACGGTAAGTACTGAAAAATCCCTGTTTCAAATGTTCCTGAGATTAAAAACGTAAAAAGACTTCTAACATTAACAGAACATCACATCACGCCTGTAATACCTGAAGGGTTAGGTAGAGGTTTACCTAATACATAGTACACCCACTTTTCGCCAGTTAACCTCATGTAATAGGGGGCGAGCCTTTTGCCACCAACCGGGCATAAATCCTAGCTCCGTGGCTGCTATTGAGAAGTTCCTGATAAAAAAACCCAATTACAACCAGGATCTTGATTGATCTCTAAAATTAATTTATAGATAATTAAAATCTGTAACTGAAGAACATGAAGTAGATAGTGTAACTATTGTCTTTGGAAAATACCATGTCCTCTTCAATGGTGCCTAATATCCCTAAAAAAACAATTGTGTTTTATTAATGAAATCTTTCATTCTAATTTCAGGTGATAATAATGATGAAAAACTACATAGTGGTGTATCTCTAGAAGTAAAGTCTAAAAAAAGTAAAGCGAGAGTGCATTATCATAAGTTTACACGTGGAAAAGACTTAACACGCTACAGTGAGAAGGACTTAGCAAATATTTTTGGGAAAAAAAGCTTCAAAAACGAAGAAAAACCAAAACTTGATGAGAAACAAGAATTTGCAGAAAATAATGTCATTACTAATACTGAAAAAGTTTTCACTGAAAAAGGCAGTATGGAGGATTATTTCAAAAGCAAATTGGCTGCTATTCAAACTAAAAACAAATTATATCTAAACAGTAATGATACAAGTTACAATGATAGTGCTGACTTTTCATTTAAGGGGTTCTCTGGAGCAACTAATGATGAAACAAGGGAAGAAACTCATCAAGGATTTGGATTCCAGTCATTTTCTTTTAAAAATACTGAAGAAAATGATAAATCTGAAGAAAATAAGGTGCCTGAATGTGAAGAAGTATCTGTTGAGATTAAAAAGAAAAGTAAGAAAAAGAAGAAACAAAAACTATTAGATGAAGAACAAATATCACAAGAAATTGTAGATAATTCAGAAAATGTTGTTACTCAAACAGATGAACCAGAAAAAACCAAGAAATCAAAAAAGAAAAAGCAAAAAAAAGACTTTGAGGAGTCAGTTGAGGAACCTATTGAAAGTAAGAAATCTAAAAAGAAAAAAGATGTTCAAACAGTAGAAGATCATACTACAGAAGATTATGTACCTAAGAAAAAGAAAAAAAGGAAAAATAAGGATATTACTGAATAAATATTATAATTTTATTGTATTCCATAGTTTTCTTATTTGTAATTCATTGTTTTCTTCTCCTAAATCATACAAAAATCGTAAACTAACTTAGTGACCATAATTAATAGGCAAAGAATTCAAAACTAAATTCACTGGCAATAGTAATCTCGGCAGGCGTTAAAAATACACATTTCCACAGAGCATCTTATATATACTGGTAAACATTTCACAAAGGTCCATCATAAAAAAGTGGATTATGTTTTATGGCTACAAATTATAATAAATTGAGCTTTTGTTAATTTGATTACCAACCAAATTACAAAAACATTTCAATTTAGTCGACTATTGAAACGCGTTATCGATTCTGTGAGCCATAGAGATTGTGCGCTATCCGACCAAGGACACACCACGCCGCCGCGCGTTGATTCACGTCACTACAACTGTCAATGTCAAATTATTGGGGCGTATTATGTTTGTTGGTGTAGCACGTGTGTAAAAAATTAATAAATGGTTGATAAAACCGGAATAGTTCATAAAAGCAAAGGTTTATTTAATGATTAATATACTTCTTAATGATGGTCGTTCATGAAGATAGCGAGACGCCAGTGGAAGTTGCCATTATTCGCAAGCCGCTTTTGGAGCAAAAATCTTATGTTATTGTGAAGAATCATGTCCGAGAACTTATTAAAAAAGACGAAACCACGTCTCCCGCTATGACTAGTAAGGAAAAATCACCACAGCCATTGGAAAATGCTCGAAAAAAGAAGTTAAAATCGGATAAAAAACTTAAAAAGATTGAACAAATACAAGTGACCTCGGTGGAATGTGTCGACGAAACAAAGAACTCGACAGAAATAGATAAAAATGACTTAGAAGAGCTGAGAACTGTTTACAATAAGTGCAAAGAGGTTATGTTAAAGATCGAGTCTAAATATGGCCATTTATTGGATTTAGATAGTGAAGCAGGACCCAGTTCACGTAAAAAACGAAAGTATAATACAGAAGAATATACAGATAACGAGTGTGATTGTAAATTGAACACAAAGATTGTATTTGATGATGACGGCAAGCAGTCAACAGTAGAAACAGTCTCAGAAAAGCATATTTGTGTAAAAAAGGCGAATAAAAGACACACTGAAATGCAAACAAGGAGCAAAACTATTGCCATAGAGTATACAGAAAACGAAATAGCTTTATCTGACAATTTGCCGGAACTGGCCAGCCTTTTACAAAATCCAGACTTAGAAAGAACTCTACGTAACAAGATTGTGGAGAAAATGAGGATTATTAAACAGGAATATGTAAATGATATAAGATTTAATAAACATGCTATCATAGAGAAGTTGAAAGCAAACCCTGATGAAGTTTTAGCATTTAAAGGCACTAATTTGTCCACAATCCCTGGATATTCATGATATCAACGGTATACTCAGAACTGAATACATGATGTATTTAACTAGTTATAAGATATTCTTTTGTTAATAACAATCATGATGTTATTGAATAAATATAATGGATTTTCTGTATGTATAGTTTTTCTGTTTTATCACAATGCTCACTTCCATGATAGTAATATATAAATTATTTGAAGGAAAAAGGAGTAATGATAGCGAGACGATTGACAGGGGAGAATGGAAGATAAGTGTTTTGCGCCGATCCCAAATAACACTGGACAAGGGCAGGAAAATGATTAATCATAATTCTTCTTACAGCATCTTTGAGCTAATAGGTACATTTATATTTTTCAAGGCAATCAGTTTTTCTGTGGTAAAATAAAGCAATGTAATAATTCTTCTGTTTATCGCAACCCTATGTGTTGAATTACAGTTGGAATAACTTGTGCTTGATAAATTAATGCAAAACAAGCATTGATTCAGTGTTGTCAACACTTGATATTTATTAGTTTTAAACTAAAAGCATTATCCCCAAAAATTGCACAGGTGAACACTTGGGCTTCATAACTTGATCATGCAACTGGGTATCAAACTTAAGTCTTCACTTAAGTCAGCTTCTATAACTACAACTAGGCTGTCCAACAAATGTTTAATTTATGAGAATGTTATAGGCGTAAGTGCACCCAATTAAAATCATTCACTTTCTTAAAAGTGAGAAGACATTATGACCGTCTTTTTTAAATCTGAGCCGCCATTATATCGTCATTGCAAATACAAACAGAATACAATTATGTATCATAATACCAACACCCATATTTTGGATATCTAAAATACACATCAGCTTATGTAGCAAATGTCTATACTTGATATTCAATAACACATAGTCGATAGGCGCTGCGACGCATCAAAATTACGGTATTAATATCAATTCTAGGATACAGAATGCATTGCCAAGCAATTTTGAACTCTGCGTCTCTGTTTCAAAGGCTAAACAAACTGAAAAGCCCCAGATAATGTTACCGATCCGGTGTAGATAGAATGTCCATTGTTTCTGCGCTAAAACAAAACTACAACAGCTGATGGGAAAATAGCTCTTCACACAATCATGAACCTTAATTCATTGACATAAGGGTGTCATCGTTTTGTTGATGCGTGCGAGATTCTGTTGTTTTTTGTAGCTTTGGTATACGAATCGCTGGGTGAATAATGATGTGGCCGCATACCTACACTTTACTGTGAACTCGACAGCTTTGTGAAATACAAAGTGTAACTGGAATTCAATTTGAGACCTGTCGTATCGGTGTGGAATCGCGAATGTTGGTATTCGAGGAGGCAAACTGGAAGACTAGGGCTTGGGTACCTATGTAACATAGCATTAACTCAAATGAAAAGGTCAATAACCCTTTGAATGACTAATCCATAGATTACATCTGTCCAGCAGCTCATATCCCGTCATTTATAGTTAATGAGAGGAATTTCCAGCTGTCTAGAGGTCACATCTAATTTCTAATAATAATAGGTACCTTTACTAAACTAATTAAATTGCATTAAAAACTGCCGTTTTAAAGAATTCTTATAACCATCACACAACTGCCAAACGCTATTTTTCTTAAGATCTCGTTCGTGTTTCCCCATTTTTTTCTGGTCCTCTTTAGCAAATTTTTCATGTTTCCCCATACATGAATCTTGACATCTTTGATCTTCCAATATTATTTTGATCAAATTGCGGGATTCCATCTTTTGTTCACCGAAATAACTTGCTATTTCTAGTCGTTCCGATATTATGTATGAAAGTATTAGAACATAGCTATCTGATCTAAGCGTCGCTACTTACATCGTTAAATCAAGCGATCTCAATATTCAATAAGCTTTCTTCAACGAAGAGGAAAAGTGCGAGCGTTGCGTACAAATGTTTTAATTAAAAGTACCGATAAGTGACTTACTATGCGTGTGCGGTGGTTTGTTGGCATAGCATAGGCTTTCCCCGGACTTGTCCCCGATTGAAAAGCTACTGGCCACAGGCCGCAACCCATCAGCTGTTAGCTACGGCAATTTCGAACAGTATACACATGTCTGCAGTACCTACATGCGTGCTATATATATTTTTTTAAACATAGTTACCAACACATGGGACAAGAGGTTTTTACTATCTTATCCTCTTGGCCCGAACGTTTTGGGTACCTATTTCCATGAAAATGATTGTAGAAAATCTTGAAAATAGAGCGTTTACCTACTAAACTAGAAGAGCACTTTGTAGCAAATAGTTTGACTGCAGACTAAGCTTGTGAAAACTTGTTACATTATTGTCCAAGTAAGCTCTTAAAAAGGTATTTAAACTACTTGCAAAGCCTACGTTAAGGAGCCAGCTACTTGTTCATGTTTGGTCAATACTTACTTTCTTCGACGGTCTATCTTTGGCATTCTTGGGCCACGCCACCGGGCACTAACTAAACTAACTTGCAAGTAAACAAAACCTCAATTTGCATAGCAGTACATAGCATTCAACTTTACTGGTGTTTAACCAGCCGCGTTAGGAAAACGAGTGTTAGTTACAGATATTAACTCGCGTTGAGTTCATTTTAATTCTCGGCTGTAGAGTAGTTAGTGCCTTCGGAGTTTGGGAAGGCTGCTCGCATTCGTAATCTCATATGGCGTGAGTCGGGCGTCTCCGGTGGACGCCTATACAACCTTCGGTGTCGGCGTGACATTTGAATTCTAAATTCAAAAAGCTCTGTGCCATTGTTTAAAAAAATAATAGATTTTTATTTTTAAATTCTATGTCCTCCTTTGTTACTAAAATAGTGTTGTGGTTCAAGTGAATTGTTTTTAATTATTGTGGTAATGAAATTGAGGCTGTTGCTAAAAAGCTTAGTGATATAAATGAGTGGTATAGGCGACATTAAACTAAATAATTTCAATATGAAATTGGATAACTTTGGATTTGAAAAGTTACAGGTACTTATGAGCTCACTTTTAAATGTTTATTTTAGTAATTTGAATTAGCACTTCTCATCTAAGTTTTCAGGTGAATAGTAATTCATCTATGATCTATGGGCAATATGGGCATGGCAGTAACTCGCGACTGAACCCATCAGTAGCACAGGTGAAACAGAGTGCAACAGTTATTTACGTTTAATTACCTTGGAATCTTGGATAACTAAGTTTGATGTGGTAATTCGATATGTCGGTATTATCTAAGGAGGTATTAAACACATCAATGGCTTCACTTTATCTGCATTTATTTGGCTACTTTATGTTATTTTTTAATGTGCGTGCTTATTTGTGCGGAAAACCTAGGTATCTTTCGATTTGGACGCTTAGGTTCAACAATGCATCTTTTGAAATACGGTGCCTATTTCAAAAGATGCTTTGTTGAACATAGTACCTATCATTGAAAATTGTACAAAGTGTACCATGTCATTGCAAGCAATGTTTCTTACTAGGTAGTACAATCTAACTAAGCTAACTGTATTTAGTTACTATACAGAAACACAGTCAACTTCCAGTCTTCCCCATTTCTGAGAAACTCCGCTATTAATATACAATTCTGTGTTATTGTCAAAGAGAATCAAAACACTGAGCTAATTACCCAGTTCAAAACTTAGCTAAAACATGAGTACCGTCTGCTATTAAATAGGCACCTATTTAAATAATGCGTAGCATTATCAGCCTATAATTTTCCCGTAATAATTTAACCGTAGAATATAACCGATGACCGTTTGGGTAGACGTGTTCTTGAGTGAAGACCGCGAATCGGCAAACGTAAGGTGGGAAGGCCTCAGGCTCGGTGGAGTGACGATCTTCGCAGGGTGGCTGGTAGCAACTGAACCAGAGTTGCTGAGACTCGAGTTGTGTGGCGTGCGATTGTGGAGACCTATGTCCAGCTGTTTACTGCTGCATGCTGATGATGATGACAATTTTCCCACAGCTGGATTGTCAAATTACCCTAATGGCGTAGTGCTGTATGTGTTTACCTCGCCTCCCGCAAAAAGTGCCAGACAATTTTGTTTGGCGATTCGCTTCAAGCTTTCATAGCGCTAAAATGAGGATCTCTTCTTTTTAAGACGAAATAAGCAATCCACCACTCGGGCCGAGTGCGAGTTGGTAGATGTCACTTGTCTTCGATTTGTCGGTACTAGGACATGCCGGTTTCCTCACCATCGTTCCTTTCATAATTTTAAGCAGTGACAGTAAAATAATTCACACAAAGTGCCTGTCTGGTTCGAACCTAGGGCTTTAATACTCGGCAAGTCGCAGCACTCGCAGCCGTTTTCACAGGGACACCAGGGGCCTTATAACGCGGTGGTACCTGCCTACCCATTATTCAAATCATATGCGTTTCATAGTCGTAATTGCTTGTGCAACGACTGTCAACTGCATGGCTAATCGTCATTACGTTGTGTATGAATTATTTAGCGTATTTAGTAATGTAACGTGAGGGAAAGTCGTCATCTCGTGATTATGAGAGCATGAGATTGTGGTCATTTAGTTTAGTTCAGTAATACCTACTTGGTAGCAATAGAAAATTTTGAAGTAGCTATGCTTCTTGGTACTTCGTTCTCGCTTTTCTTCTGGAGGTTTCTATCGCCGACCCACCCGGGCGACCTGGCTGCACGATGGTTGGTTCACTGAATCAATTATAATGTCAAAACAAAGTTCAGTTAGTTTAAACTGGTACTGGATTTATGTTAAAAGAAATCGTGGTTAGGGTCGTACTTAATGGTAGGTATGATATCGACAAAAGGCAGTCAGCAGGCGAGGCCATGATTAAGCTCATGCTGCTTTCTTTTATGTACGAGAAGAGTCTTATACCCTGATGTCATTGCACAGAGAGTCCTGGTTACAAGCAGTGGCATCAATGGCTTCACTAAAACCTATTGATATAAAAGTTCTATAGCCTCTGTATAGGTACTATTAGATTTGTCTTTGACTCAAATATCCCGCACCGTACTAAAAAGTCTTGTTCCACCTGTACTTATTACCGCTTATATTTCTCTTCACCCCTTTACTAAAAGGTCGAACACCAGTAACGAAATACGTGTAGGTACTAAATACGTCATAGCAATTATTTGAGAGTTACGAATTAGGGTTATAAAGGGCGCGAAATGTATCAGCAACTGCAATAGCAGATAAGTTCTAATCTATTAAACTTAGCACGTTTAGGAGTTCCGGCTAGGGAGTGAGTCATGTGCCAAGCGGCATTGGAATCTTTCCTTCGTTTTTATTATTTTTGTTTCTTGACAAATGAATGTCGCTATTCATGTGTTTATTCGCTTTGTTGATGTCATTATGTAAGATAATAAAGTTAAAGTCAAAGGTGATTTCGTAGTTTCTTCAAGAGGTGATGTGATGATTAATGATTTAGTACTAGAATGGTTAAAGAATTTGATCTTAAATATGGTGAAAATGAATTGTCTTCGTAGATTGGAAGTTGAGGTGTTTACTACGCTTGCACTAAGTGTGCCGAATGTGGGTATTTTTATCTACACTTCCTACCAAGTCGACACAAAAAAGCCATGTTTCTTGACCAAAGAAATCTCTCCTCCCACGTTCAACATCTTCACGTAATAGGTACGTCGTTAACATTCTTTCGTTTTATGTAATTCTGTTGATTAAAGCATGTCTTCCATTCTTCGGAAATCACTCCTCCATTCACATGTTCACAAAATGCCTCATTGTTTGGTAACAAATTCATGATACCCAAGACTCGGTATTTGCGGAACGCCCTTACTCAAGTTGCAGTTGAAATTCTATCGACTGAATAAATATTACGCACTATTAAATATATCAGACATTAATGTATTATTAGTACGTATAGCTGGACTTTATGTGATTTCTATTACATAATAGGTATCTACCTATTTGGTTTTGCGTAGGTGCAATATACCTACCAATCTTAACATAGGTACTTTGACCTAAAGTTGCTCAATGTTGCTCTTTGTGTAAGATTTTCCGTAAATGGTCAACATTTTGGGACTCGTCTTGATTATTTGTAGTGTGTCAAAGAGCTTGTTTAAATAAAATTATATAATGTTGAAAACGTTTTGCTTTTGAAGCTATTGAGAAATCTTTATAAGCTTCAACACCACCAGTGTTTTACTTCAGTTATTATTGAGGTAATTTGTTTTCTATTGTAATATTCATAACAGATTATTTGTTCAGTTGTGCCTTAATTTGCGTAAGTTAAAATAGAACACACGCAGCTGTCGTGTTTTGAATTCAACAGCATTTTAAAAACAAAATGCTCTTTTCTAAATCAATCCTTGTTCTCTAGTTCTTATGTAGGTACAAACTCTGAACATTGGTCATACAAGAAGCTGCAAGACTAACATAATTTAGGTCCATTGTCATGCTGATTAGAAACTTTCTCTCCTTTAGCTCACGAAGCTTCTCTTCTATCAATCATATTGTTTCTACAGTAAATTCTGCTAGCTTCTTTATCTAAGCATACTTCTCTCTAGAAACTATTATTCCCCATTTAGTTTGCAATAAACGTTTTCACTTTGTGCTTTACTTGTCTTCATTTCTCAAATCTTCAGTAGTAAATCGACTTGAATCTCATCTTGGCTGAGATTTTTGCATTTTGTTTGTTTGGGATTACAGTAAGCACGATCTTTGATAGAAAACTAATTTTTGACTTCAAGCTATGCTTCCAAAATTTTGGGTTTCTTAATCATAGCTAATCCTTATTGCTGCCAGGTAGGTAGGTACCTACCAATTGGATTGCTAATAGCTACCTACATAGATCGTAATAATCATTGGGCCACAAACACATCTATAACTAAACGTGCAATACCATAAATATTTTACATCTGTGCCGCAAAGATTTTATTGCGGTTAACGATAAAATAAAGCCTCCTTGAACTGTTAAGTTATAATCGGAGAGGTGGTGCTCAATTATTTTATTGATAGCATTTACATTATCCTCCTTCTGATATGTTTTCTTTTAATTAAACGTTCTTTTATTCAAATCTTAGATGTTAGCTAGAACTACATCACCTATGGGGTTTGTAGGGTCCTATCCTGTTTTACTTTTTTATATTTAAATTCTGTAATACTTACGTATCTGTGCGATAGGTAGCTGTTGATTTACCATATTAATAAAACAAAGTATTTAATTATACAATTTTCTTCAGAACAGGCTTTTAAGTTGCAGTGGCACAATAATAGCTCTGTTATTATTTTATTAATTGTCCTCACATTCTTTGTCGATTTATGAATGGTTGTTCATGCCATTAAATACCAAGTCTTTATCAATAGACCTGGAACCTGTTATTTAATTAGGTCTGGCAGGATCCGACTCCTTGGATGACGTTGGAGTTTGGACATGTCGCGACTTGTTGAAAGCTTTACCTGTGTTCGAGGTTCCTTAGACCCTTCAATATTATTAATTTCCTTGACTCTTTGTGAAGAGTATCAACATGTTGCAGTTTGTTGGGTCTTTGATCTAAAAATAGTCGGAACATCCGGGCGACGACGTTCATGATTCATAAAAAAATTGTTCATCGAAGGAATCGTGGCATTCCTGCTCTTGTTAAAATCATCATTTAATTCAAGTAATGCTCGTAGAACCACGAAAACGCAGTAATGCATTGCAGTTATTTCCATATTCAGAACACTCCTAGCCTGGCCATAAGCTTTCAATTCTTTAACATTGTATTTGGTTTGGGCATCTATTCACAGCAGTATTAGCTACTTTTACGAGTTTTATGGCTCATTGTATAGGAATTGGGTAATCACCGTTAAAGCGTCTCTAACGTGGGCTTACAGAAGGCACAATACGAATACAATGTGGTCTTTTTGTCTTAAAACATGCGTAACTTTGACAGACTAGCGTAGGAAGCAAGGCTGTCTTGGTACCAATAGAATAATTTACTTCTTTTATGCACGCAAAACGCATATTAATGACTTGAATGTACGTTTCATTTATGTTTGAAATAAAAGACTGGTAATGGCACTAAGAGGTAAGTAATAGGTACCATAAACAGAAGTCTCACTCCCTTGTTATGAGCTTTCATTAAATGCGAATCATACGCATAGATCAAACCAAAATTATCGTACAATCATCCATAGCTTGGTTGCCTGATTTTCTTTCTTTCTTCTCGCTAGCACGCTATTGTAGTGTCGTGCCTACAGGCCAACAATACGGTATGCCCATAAGGCAAGTAGACTGGACAGAAACCCTAACATCATGAAGAGTAGTAGTTATAAAGGCAAGCTAAGCTTGTTGTACCGCCACTAGCTATTAGGACAAAATGTCAACGAGGCCTATTAAAGGAAGGCACTAACTCCATACTAGACTGAAAAACTGCATCCTGGCATTGAAGTTATGCGCTACCATACCCAGAGTTCCTATTCCTCATTCTTAGTCTTTTTGCATACAAAATTTAACAGAAATACACATAAAATTACAATATATCGCTTATTTATACAACGGCGGGCTTATCTCAGAATTGGGTGGGATTAGGTTTTGGTTGGGTTGGGTGGTTGGAATTGGAATTAGGTTGGGATTTGGTTCTCCATTGAAAGAAAATAATATCAGAATTCCAGTGATGGATATTCTGTCAAATTGTATGTACTGACATAATGATCTTCAGATATCTGCATTCAAATCTGCAGTCACGGTTCCTATCTGATTCGGTATAACTGTAACGTATTGCTCAACATTGCAAGAATACACTAATTATTGTGCGTTATAGATGAGTATCTGTAGCATGGTTCATGATTCCGTGATGAAGTTGTATTTGCATAACATGCAATAAGCGGTGCCATTAGAAGATAAATGATAATGTCAGAAAATATATTACATATTTTCATTCTATTTTCTTCTAGGAGTTTTTTTAAATATCCTTAGTTTCCAACAAGCTTGAATGAATGAATGAATGAATGATTTAATTATTATTTTAAGATTCCTTAATGCTAGGTACATTGCCCCACAAAACTGCTTACGCAGTTTAACTGTGAGATCGTTGAGTCTCTTACAGTAAACTATCCTTACCACTAACTAGTTAACTACTACTTAACTGTTACTAGTTAACTTGTCACTATCCTTATCATCATTTCAGCCTGGAATCACTTACTGCTGGTTATAGGCCTTTCTTCTGCTATACTTCTCGGTTTAGTGCGTCCCTCATCCAAGGGTATCTCGCGACTTTGACGGTAGATATTGTAAATAAACAAAATAATTTAATTGATCGACTTGCAGTGAAATCAATCGGTGCTCTTTCCAAATCAGTCAAATTAGAACAAATATCGTCTATCAATTGAATAGGAAAGGGACTCGCGTGAGTGAAGTCAAATCCAACGCAATTCTTGTAGTTTATCAAGGAGTGGCGAACCCTCCTGACGGCGTGGGAATCACGTCTCGATGTTTATGTTTATCATTCTACTTTAATACTACTCGGCAGTACTCGGTATAGGTCGCTGCATGGCGCTTAATGACTGTTAAATGTATACCTTAACGCTAAGTAAATGGTCATGATCCGTTCTGACAAATGGTTAAAGTCAATTGTTCGAATTACTCTTTGGTTCTGGCGTTTTTTTCTTGTTTCCATCTTTATTCGTCGTTGTAAGCGACATTGTGTTGGTTTAGGAAAAGGATTTTGCTGATTTGATCTCACTCGGCCGTCCTTTCTTTTAGTTCGTAGTTTTGGACGTGAGCGACAAATTCCAATCGATCAACTGCTTTGCCCGCCATTGGTTCTGCCTGCTTGTGATTCATAGTCTTTTTCTGGGAGTCTCTTGCAATTAATTGCAACTGGCTGATACTACGTGGCCGTGCATACTCTAACTACTACTAGTAGTTACGCCATTTATTGGCTGTGCATCATCCATAACACAATGTTTATTGATACTATGTCGTTTACACTGTTTGCCAAGTAAGGGGAACCCACTGTTGCTTGCATATCTATGTACACAGTCGCTTTTGTGTTTGCAAACCCTCAGAATGAACATTGTTGTCAAAATGCTGATACTGGAAACAAAAGTTTCTTTGAAAACAGCGGTTAATCTGTTCGTTAGCGAAGGGAAAATTGCAATTATTTGTTCGTTGTAGTGAGTTCAGTTGTAGTTGAACTGTTTGATGTCAGCTTTAATAGAGAACTAAAAAAGGCGGAACTGAGCTATTAGAGGTCGTTTTTTTTTTACTTAGGTTCAGTACATAGAGGGGCAGGTAACGTGATTCAGTTGGGTATTTTGTAGTAATGAAAACGGCACTTTGGTGCATAACACCGATGAAATTACTTTAAAACAAATGATAGGTAATCTTCTCCACAAGATCCGACCGATAAAAGAATAACTTAACAGAATAGAAAAAATGGTTTTGCAATACCAGATCAGTTACTCAGTCAGTTATTAATGATCATAGAGGAGATAAAGCTATAATGAATTAATTATGATGATGCTGGTAGTTCGGAATTCGGTTCTCACGCGTTATCATAAGGTTATCTATCGAAAATACATAATAACGTTTAACATTTAAAAACTCCTGCTGTGTTATCTTCGTTTTCAGATAAAGCGTAACTCTAACATATTGATTCTATTTAATTTAGTTCTTCTTGTTCTTAATTGATGTCATTTTCATTTTAAGGAATATCAACTTTATAATTCCATAAATTAAGGTGAATTCTGAGTGTATTAAAACGGTTTCAAAAAAGTCTCATTTGTCTTTATGTTTGGAAATCAAATCGCGACCCAGTAGGTATAGCAAAAAAATGTGTTTGTGTATTCAAGTCAGTACTTTTCTGATAAGCTCAGACATTTCAAGGTTCCTACGTCCATAATATTATGTATAAGTTACATTATAATAGTAAGCGTATGCGCAAAGCTTGTACATAAACAGCAATCAACGGTCAGGCTGTGCGTATGAATATTATCTCTTATATATCTTAGATATTTGAATTCTTTGCGAGGCCAGGGACGATAAGGCTTGAATCAACTTTCCAAGCGGATCTTTTGAGATATTAAAGTGAGGATGTTTCTTACATCTTTAGCAGTCTGTTATGATGTGGCTTATAGAAATTGGTCGATTAAACAGAAATCTTGTATCCCCTAGACTTGCATCAAATGGTACATATGGGTTAAGAAAAATGAAGAGCATCTTACACTACTGCATTATTCTTGCTTTTAACCCAATGCTGTAAGAATCACTACACGAAAAGTCCTCCAATTAGGGAAGACCCCAAATGATGCCTTTAAAACTCTTCTGTTGGCGCCACTGCTTCTGGCGACCAAAACTAAGCGCACTGGCTACCTGCATCTGCTGACGTCACTTCGGCGTGTCAATACTAAGCCCTTAAAAAAGAGCCGAGCTCGGTGGGCTGAGGGCTCTTTTCACTGGCGATCGCCGTAAAGACATCATTAATTTATATTGTTATTGTCGTAACTAACTAATTGTGAATTAAAAGTGATCAAAGTCTATCTGCATAAACTGTCACTTATGGGATATCTTCCGTGATTGTCTGTAATTTTGAGCTCCCGATATTTCGACGCTGTTGCAAGCGCCATGATCGCGGGTTGGTCATGGCGCTTGCAACAGCGTCGAAATATCGGGAGCTCAAAATTACAGACAATCACGGAAGATATCCCGTAAGTGACAGTTTATGTGTAATTGTAAACCGTGAAGGTTTAAAACAGTGTTTGAAAGTCTATCTGTCTATTTATTCTTGATTAAAGTAGAAATAACTTATACACTTCAGAATTTTAACCCTTTTCTACCCAATTGATTTTCGCTACTCAACTAAATAATTACTCCACCTCGCTTTAGTCTTTATAGTGATTACTAACGAACTTATGTTCTATGCTTCGTCATCCACCTTAGAGTAGCAGGTTAAGGATAACAGGCCTCATTAATCTTGCTAGTCATAAACCTAGGCTAGCCTCGTAATCTAGTACATCGTTGGTCTAGCACTGATTTATCACGACCTTTTCTCTTAAGGTGTGAGCAGGATTAGTCGTGTTAGCTTAGATTGCTTTAAGTTTCAGATGGTTAATGTAAATGTCGTTTTGTGTACCTTTTGTGCATTTCGTTGCCAGCAAGGTCTCGTATGAATATTTTGTCGTGGACATTGTATTGTTTTTTTGTAATTTCATAATAGCTTTTTACTGAATGCCTAAGAAAGTTTATCTACTTATATGTATACGGTACTTATAAAAAAAAAACATTTTTATCTGTCTATCTGTTAGTCTGTTTGTTCCGGCTAATCTCCGAAACGGCTGGACCGATTTTGACAGAACTTTCACTGGCGAGTAGCTGATGTTATAAGGAATAATTAAGCTACTTATATTTTAGAACAATAATTAGGGTTCCGTGCAAAAAAACCCTTGAAATTGTTATCAAAATCCGATTTAAATAGAGATTAATATTTTTTTATAATAATTTGACGCGGACGAAGGTCGCGGGCAACAGCTAGTAAGATATAACTCTCTAAGCTCTTTATTTAGACTATTCTTGAAAGTAATTTTGACGTCTTCTGTCATCCGTTATCATCCTGCAGACTGTCCATGACATGAGCAATGCTCAGAATCTGTACCAATACTTGAGAAGAGAAAAAAAACGAAATGTTGATTACCAACCGTTCTGCAAATACGGTAGATATTTGCAGAACGTATTTATGAGTTCATCAGCAGTCTTATCATTTTCTCTTCAACATACTTCGGCTTTTTCTTGAGTTCAAAATGAAACCTTTCTTATTGTAACACACCGATTTGAGCTACCAAACGTTTATTTCTATCATCATCATCATCCAAAGCCCGACTTCACCCACAGCTAGGTATAGCCCCCTCTTTGCTTGAGCTATCTCCATCATTTTACTTACCCGCAATCTCTACGTTACAGACAGCCGAACGCAGCGCAGGCTGGGAGACCCACCGAGTCCGTCTCAACCGGGTACCAGGCTACGGTTTCGGTATCGCGGTCTCTGGCGGCAGGGACAACCCTCACTTCGCCAGCGGCGACCCGTCCATCGCAGTATCTGATGTGTTAAGAGGGGGACCGGCTGAGGATAAGTTGCAGTGAGTATTGCTTTTAATTATTTGCTCTTAACTTATGTAGAAACGAGCGGAGGGAAGGTGACACGGGCTGGAATTGACACACATTTCTTGTCTCTCATGTGATTGGTGGAATCTTGCACGTGACGTTACTCCGTTCCTTTCCGCTTTAGTGGCAGGTCCTTCATACTCCGGAACAATCTGTGTGCAGTCGGGGTTGCAAAGTGAATGTGCGAATATCTCCTGCGCCGTCCATGAAGGCAGGGAGAACTGGCCCCCGACTTTTAACAATGCATTTGCATGGTTTCATGTTAAATGTCTCATCTTTCCAGAGTAAACGACAGAATAGTGTCCGTAAACGGCGTGCCCCTAGAGAATGTGGAATACGCGCGCGCAGTGCAGGTGTTGCGCGATAGTGGCGCCACCGTGTCACTGGTGGTGCGCCGACGTGCGCCCGCGCCGCCGCCCACTGCGCCCACTACTATTAAACTGTCGCTCACCAGGAATGGGAAGAAAGAAGGTTGGTTTTAGTTTTGGCTTCATTTGTTTCACCAGGGGTTACCAAGACCAAAATCTCTAGTAGCTTTTACTTCAGTTTAAAATGATACTGCTAAAAGAGGAGGCCTCCAGGTAGGAAACTAATTCCATCAGAAACAAATGCTTTGAGGGAAGCCAAAACAGGTATTCCGTTCAATGTAGGCTATAGACGTCTTTTGGCTGAATGATGATGAACTGTATTTATATTACCACCATTAAAATCCCATATCTTAATGCAAACATTCTCTGTACCAGATTTCGGCATAGTATTAGGATGCAAGCTCTACGTCAAAGAACTAACATTGCGAGCCAGAGAACAGCTCAACCAAGGAGGCCAGGGTCTCTGCGAAGGCGACATGGTGACCAGGATCAACAATACCCCAGTGACTGATGCCATGACGCTGAAGGAAGCCAGGAAACTCATCGAGTCTTGCAAGGACCGTTTGAATCTGGTGGTGACGAGGGAGCTGATTAGGGAGGAGACAGTTACTAACGGAAATTATCAGAATAATTATAATAGTCTTGGTAAGTGCTTTTCTGTTTAAGTTATTTTGTTTATTTATTTATTTAAACTTGACGCAATTAAAAACATTTATGCGGGTTTTATTTTATTTCTAATCCGTTTTGGTAATTATCCCAGTAACAACAACGGAAATGAACTGGTGAGTTCAAACAGCAGTAAATCTTACAATGCCTCAACAATACTATGTATTAGAAATAGGCCTTCTAATATTCATGTCAAAATTCAATAAAACCTATGTTATTTCCAAAAATGCCCGAAAAAAGAGTTCGCTCTTTTTTCGGGCATCTTTGGAAATAGTACATTGTGATACAAGGGTGGAAAGTAGGTTATTGCAAACGAGGTGCCATTAATAAGTCCCAGCCGAAGGCGAGGGTTTTTAATGCCACGAGTTTGCAATAACCTACACAGACACACCCGTGTATCACATGAGGTGTAGGGAAACGAGTTGTAGGAAATAGTAAAAAACAAATCAAAACTTAACTGCAAAAGTAATGATCGAGCTCGTAAAAAAAAGTCACGACCGCGTAATAGAAAGATGCCAATGCAAAAGATCTAATTTTCCAATCATAATTATTGCCTCTGAAAGTCGAAGAAGTATCAGTAAAAAAAAAGGAAAAATTAACAGATTAATTAATAATTAATTATTATTAATTAATTTAACTGAATAATTACTCACTCCTACCGGTACTTGTACAGATAGGTAATGGTCACATCACACCAAAAATAAATCTATTTCTAGTAAGCTCGGTAACAAATAAAAAAAAAAAGTTTAAGTAAACAAGTATTCTTGTATATTAAAGATAACATTTTATTCCCAGATAAGCACTTATTCTTGTTTATCAACACTTAAAGATATCGTGCGATATTTACGACCGACTTATTTATCTTAATTTCTATTCAAGATTTTAAGACAACAAAAAGTAATTTACCTACTTTAAAAACATAATATGTAAATCATGGAATTACCGTAAATAATTGGGAAAATTAATGCAAATCTGTGGCCTTAGCAAATATTTAAAAATCAACTATAATATTTTGTTAATTTGCAAATTATTTTAGACAACATAGGATTACAACTTACGGAGAGATTTACATTTTAGTTGAGAATATTTTAGTATTATTCATATTTAGGTTATCGATAAAAAAAATAGTTTTTTTTAAACCTTGCTCCTCATCCTATTCTATGTTAGGTATCTATGGTATTATTGTCAGCTTAATTTCTTTCTAGGCTATTTGTCATCCATATTTTTCGAGAGATCTGTCATTAAAATGTCCCCTTTTCTCTAACAGAAGCCAGTCCCCACAACGTATACGGTGCTGCGGAGGCTTCCCCAGGGTACTCGAGCAGCGGGCAGAACCTGTACGTGGCGGCGCCGGTGAGAGGCGGAGATGCACGAAGAGGCCCGATGTCGCACGAACTGATCGACCAGCCGCCGAGGCCACCGCCGCCGAGGAATGAAGGTATGTTGGGTAGAAGGACCAATATCTAAACTACAAGGACCAGATAGCTTATTGAGGACTATTGTTTTTGAGCTCACCAGATAGCGCTACTGTTGAGTAAGGTCATGCCAATAATTCTATTTTATACTTTAAAGTACCAATAATTTCATAAAAAGTTTTATTTTATTACGTAAAACAACATAGTGTAAACTTTAGATCATTTATTTACAATATTCTCCCTAAAAGTAGCAAGCATGAAACATTTAAAAATCATTTTAACTCCAAGTACGAACAAATAAGATCTTAAGTTTCTACTTGAAATCTTCAAGTCATAATTAATCAGGAATGGCTCAATCTAGACCACAATCGTGAATATTAGTAAAAATACGTGATAAAAAGCAAGCAACGTGCGAAAATTCTATGACATCTGACATTTCGGTGACCTCGCGCTACACTAGCGCCTTTAGCTTTGGCTGTTCCGACTCATCATATTGAGACCTTCCTCAAGGAAGAGTTTTGGCCGAAGGGTGTCATGTATCGACGTTTCCGCGGAAGGCTACGTGACACCACGCAGCGCAACACGATGCCGTCACTTCGTGTACAATAGTAATATTTTCTGGTTCTTATATATATGTATGATAGTCTTTAAGGTATTTATGTTATGGGTCTTTGTAACCTGCAATAAATGATATATTATTATTATTATTATTAGCGGCGAATTCATACGCCATTCTATTTTTAAGGAAGGATTAAAATCGTTCTTTGTGAAACATATTGTTATGGAACTTTAGGCGCGTAATCTGAAGTTACGCCGCCATTTTCTTTTTTTTCCCATACATTCTACTAAGCACTAGAGTGCCGCATTGTGCTATAGTAGTGGCCTGGTACTAACAACGATACATGTACCAATGTAAAAATAACACGTGGACTGTGATAGTTTATTTTTGAAATATGATGAAATTGTTAAATGAAAATCTGCACTAAAATGCAGTTATTATAAAAATAATAAAGACAAGGAATCTGAGAGAAATTTTAGTGCGAGCTCATAGATGCAATCTAATGTAGACACCTCAAATTTTAAAATAATAATATCAACATTTACTTTACAGATTACTACAGCAGTAGAAGACAACTATACGAAGAAGAAGCAATGAATAATCAAAGAAATAAACCATCGTAAGTTAATACTTTAAGACCATCCCATTATCCAACTTCAATCTCTTCAATCAATAAGCCTTTAATCCTGAACCGTGTTATTAACATTATGGTGATACTCATAGAATGTCTCTCAGTTCAGTGTGCCTCCTGGCACAGGCTTTCTCCAACGTCTTCCACTTCCTATCTCTAGCAACCCTTCTCCTCTTGCGACCAGCTTTGAGTTTTAGCTCATCCTCGCATCTCCTCCCTTGCCTTCCTCTTTTCCGTTTACTATTTCTAGGGTACCAGTCAATGACAATCTTGCTCCACTTCTCCACCTTAGTTGGTCTATCTTTAAGAGCACGTCAGTTACTCCAGTATTCGATCTTATAAAAGTGTTCCTTATCCTGTCCTGGGGGGTTAATAGGAGTAATTCCAGTGTTGGAAAGAGATGGCACTAGACGACCTGTATTACTCTGTCTCTTTCCCACACTGGAATTACTCCTGCTTTAAGACGTCATGGTAGGCCACCAGTTTTTTGACGCCAATCATGCTTCACACTGTCCGACTGTCTCTGTATTGTTTTGTGAGTGACAATCTCTTTTACAAAACACATATAAAAACCTTTGTGCCATGACGGACGGAGATTATATAATTATGATGCTCTGTGGACGGTGAGTCGAACTCAAGAGTGGCCTTAAAATTGTCCGGTTTTTCCTTTTAAGATACGAAACCTTAAAATCATGTAAAAGAAGAACACCTTGAAATTACATCACAAAACATTAAAAAAAACTAGCTGGTGCCCGCGGCTTCGCTCGCGTTTTGGTCGGAAATTATCCCACGGGCATGTTATAAATATAGCATTTGGGGATAATGCAGCTTCCTACTAGTGATAGAATTTTCAAAATCGGTTCAGTACATCCAGAGATTACCCCCTACTACTTCACAAACATTACCTCTTTACAATATTTGTATAGATATGACTTACGCCAAAGATCCATAAGGTAAAAACTATAAAGTTACCGTTTTCCTTTGACAGTAGCGAGCCGCGCCTGATCAGTTTCCAAAAGGAAGGGTCTGTCGGTCTCCGGTTGTGCGGCGGCAACCGGTCCGGCGTGTTCGTGTCCGGCGTACAGCCGACCAGTCCGGCGGCGTTACAGGGCCTGCAACCGGCTGACAAGATACTTAAGGTATGTGTTTATTTTAATTTTCTTTAAAATTTGAAACTGTGTATTGAAATAGTGGCGGCATCTATATCGTCACATAGAAACTCCTGCCATCGCGTACATGGCGCGCGAGGTTTCCTTTAGTTTGCCGTATGTCATTACTTCCCAGAATTTTATGCCTATTAGCGACACTATCGAATCAAAATCAAAGCGTTTATTTCAGGTAGGCCAGTTACAAGCACTTTTGAACTGTCGAAACAAAGATACCATTGAAATGTAGCTACAGTCCCAGTCACAAGGCATAAAAACTGTGAAAGTACCTACTGTAGTTGCCCATTCCCTAGCGTAGATCTCTATGGAGAAGAACGGGCAAGAAACTCCATGGACACTCTTTTAAATCAGCATATTGTTACAAAACCTTGGTTACATCATTCATATTGAGATGGTACACTATGTGAGAACGATGTAGCAAGATGTGCACGTTAAAAGTGTCCAAAGTAAAAACAAAAAAGACAATTTAAAAAAAAAACAACATAATAATTAATTCAAATAAGCCGTGGCAACTAAGAGATGACCAGTCACACTGACAGCGCCCGTTCACGAACATGACGCTTGGATCAGCACCATTCACCTCAACCATTTTGAAGGGAACTAAATAATCTGACACACGCGCCACCATCAGCGAAACATTGAGTGAGCATGACATGAATGGTGTAATAGTATAGTGTTTTTTTTTTTCAAAATTGACGTGTTCTGTGTGTGTTTTTGAAACTGAATCATCAGATTTTTGGAAAATCAATATTAGCCAGGAGGCTAATATTGATTTTCCAAAAATCTGATGATTCAGTTTTAGCTTTCATCAAAATCGGGCTCGGGGGGCTCCTTTGAGTATTTTCCGCTATTCCTCATAGTTTCGGATTTGGCCATCCACGCCCACTTAAAAAATTCACCCTGTATACAGGGTGTTTCTTTGAAGTTAGGCTACTAGGGGATATCCGAATCCATAAGAGATACCGGAACACTTTCTTAGTTAAGTTTTACTCTTTTATATGAAAACAATTTTGGCATAATACTAAATTTTTGGTCAAGTGTCAGGACCATCACCAAAGTGACCAAATTTTTTGACCACATCATTTTGATTAGGGGACACCAGTCTCCATTTCTGTGTCCATAATTTCATAGCACAACTGTAAGAATAACACGAACATTGAGTCCTAGTTTTGTGCGGTCGAACAGGTGAACGACATGGAGATGAAAGGGGTGACCCGCGAGGAAGCGGTGCTGTTCCTGCTGAGTCTGCAGGAGCGAATCGATCTCATCGTGCAGCATTCACCTGACGAATACAATGCTGTGGCCAGTGGGCAGATGCGTGAGTACATGTCATTTCCCAACTCATATTTTTAATGTGAAAGTGAGTCTGTTTGTTTTTTTCTTTATTACGCCGTAATGACTGAATGGGTGTCGATGAATTTTAGCACATAGGTAGACCATGACATGAAAATTTATTGAGCCCATGGCCAAAGATTACTAAGTATCGGAGTCAATGCCTATTTTCTTTATTTTTACTTTCACTGAATAAAATCCATTCATACTGCTATTGAGTGTTCTACAAGCAATCCTCCACTTCAATATTCTAGGTTTTCTTTTTCACTCCTCTAACACTTAATTTTTGCTATATTATAGGTATCATCATCATCATGATTTTCCGAATAAAATATTATATGCGTATAACCTTACCTTTTCAGCGGGCGATTCGTTCCACATAAAGACCCACTTCCACTACACGGAGCCGACGGACGGCGAGATGTCGTTCAGATGTGGAGACGTGTTCCACGTGGTCGACACGCTCCACAACGGCACGGTGGGAGCCTGGCAGGTCTATAGGATAGGTAAGTTTCATAGCAGCAAACGCATAGAATTATCCTGTTGTAGACACATATCACCGCGGTCCACGGGTGGGACTGCGACGGTGATCACCGATTTTTAATACCCAATTGTTCTGATCAATGTTAAAACCAGATCAATTAAAATCTTGAAAAATCACCAATATGGACCATGGTCCAAATAGTGACGTCATCAAAAAATGTAGAATATCCATACGCAGAATAAAACTATCTTTATTTTAACTAACCTCTTACCCCCCTTACCCCTCTTACCCTCTTATCTCCTTTTTATCTTTTTTTAAACTATCTTTTTTTCCGAAATAAATAAATTTATTATTATTATTAACAAGGCTCGACTACTCTTGATACTAATAAGATTAAAAAATGCCTCTACGTAACGTTCAAAAATGTAAAAAAGCCGTGTAAAAATAAAGATATATTTTTTAAAGCGGTTCCCACTTCCCATACAATCTTCAAGAAGCTGTACCGTGAAAACTATCAAGAATCGCGGAACATACATTGGGGTATTATCGGATACCTCTGGGCGTGGGTAATCAATTTGTTTTTGACGTCACTATTTTGACCCAGTTTAGACAAGAGAAATTATGATATATAACTATTTTATGAATTCTGATAAAGGCGAGCAAGGCAAGGCGTAATGAGATCAATAAAAATACTGAACAATATAATCCTGGGATATTACAACAACTCAAAAAAATAAAAATCTCTTTCAGGTCGTAACAACCAAGAGGTCCAAAAAGGCACAATCCCCAACAAGGCTCGCGCTGAAGAGCTGGCAACGGCGCAGTTCAATGCTACCAAGAAGGAGATGAGCGGCAACGATGGCAAACACAACTTCTTTAGGAGACGCCGCTCCACGCATCGGCGTAGCAAGAGTCTTGGAAAGGTATGGCGCGGCATCGTTAAATCTCAAAAAGAGCAATACCTACACGGTTAAAATGTATGGAAACAGTTGTATTTTTTTTATAATATCTCGTTACAACCGCTCAACAGAAATAAAATAAGTCTCATCCCATCAAGAAACCATAAGTGCAGTCATTACATTTTTGGTACTAGACTTCCCTTTCAATATAATCTATGACAGATACACAATAAATAAAAGTAGAAGTTTATTAAACTTCTACTTTTACTTTACTTTTTTTTTCCTTTTTTTTTTTTTTTCTTTTTTTTTTACTTTTAGTTATCGCAACTATAGCCCTTGAGTATCCCGCAAGATGTTCCCAAAAATGAAAACAAGCTTTACTTTCGCACATTTTTCCACGAAAGACACTAATCAATCTTATTAAAAACTCCTCCACAGGAGCATTGGGACGAGGTAGTCCTATCAGACAGCATCAGCAAGTTCCCGGCGTACGAGCGCGTGGTGCTGAAGCAGCCCGGCTTCGTGCGACCCGTCATAGTGCTGGGCGCAGTCGCCGACATAGCTAGAGAACGGCTGCTGACTGAGAGCCCTGATAAATTCTCCTCGCCAAGTAAGTAGTTTTTTTTTTAACTTAACTTTTATGTCCTTAGCTTTTAAGTTTTTTAGTCTGGTGGTATCTAAAAGTTTCTATTCTTGTAGGTTTATTTGAATAAGCTGGGATCATGCAATCATCTAAGTATACAAATTTGATCACATTCGTAATGTCAAGATAGAAGTAATATTCACAAAATTACTTATCCATTTCTCAAACACTCTTTAATGTTAATGTTTTTAGAGATATAGAAATTTACCTTAAATGTATTTCGACGTAGTCGATATACCTGATATTACCCGTTAGCCACATCCAAAACAGCTTCAATCATTCTAAAGTTATACTTTCTTTTGTTTAGAAATGGACAGCACTTTAGAAGATACCAAAACGAAGTCTGCCGGTATTATCCGCCTGTCAAGCATCAGAACGATCATGGAAAGAGGCAAGCATGCCTTACTGGACATCACCCCCAACGCCGTGGACAGGCTCAACTATGCACAGTTCTACCCTATTGTGATATTCTTGAAAGCAGATAACAAACATATCATTAAACAGCTAAGAGCTGGGTTGCCAAAGTAAGTGAACTACGTGTATTGTTTACTTATCAATTTAGTTGTTTTTTTTTTCCTGTAGGTGTACAGGGAACATTTACCTAAAAAGCACATGCTTTCTTCATAGTGACTGCCTCGTTCACAATGCAGATGTGTCTGTTAAGCGCCGCTGCCGTGGTTTTGGGTTCGATTACTAGGTCGGGCAGTTTATTAGTAACAAAACCCTCTCCCTCTGACTCGTATTCTTATACCCAGTTTATTTATTTATTTAACACTTCAAGCACATAGTACAGAGGCGGACTTAATGCCATAGGCATTTTCTACCAGTCAACCTTTGGGTGATGCAGAGACAAACATTGGTAGGTGTACCTATGAATAAATTACAAGGATATATAAAATACTATAAAATATATCAAAATACTATACATATATATCAAAAAATACATACATGTGTAAATAGACATTTACACAAATAAACTGAAATAAAAAGACAAACAATGGAGAAAACATTAACGTTGTGACGAAACTGCCAGCTTTTTCCGAATGTACTCGCGAACTTTAATTTTAAAAGATAGACGATTGGTTGCCATCCTGATTTCCTGGGGAAGCGCATTCCACAGAGAAATAGACTGAACTAACTGACTGCTAGACTGTTATGGGTTACTGCTGCGTAACCGATACTGAATGAGACGATCAAAATGGTCAAAGTCAAAATTATTTATTTGCGGCAAATGTGGTTCAAAAAATGGTAAAAATAACATGTTGTGCGTTGATACATTTCGCCATAAAAATGGCATGCAAACATTAATGAACACAAACATTAAATTAGATAGGTAACTAAATAAAGTAGGATCATCCTACTTTATTTAGTTATCCTACTACGATATTTACTAAACTCAAAATGGTGTTCTACACCTTCAAGGAATACTATAATTATTTCATAAAACTACACGCCGCCTTAATAATAAAATAATATTACGCTTGTAATCCCCGAAGGGTTCAGCAGAGGTGTACCTAATAGTACACCCACATTTCGCCAGTTAGTTTCAAATCCCAGGTAATATTCGGCGAGCCTATTGCCATCAAACGGGCCCAAATCCAGACTCCGTAGCTGTTACTAAGAAATTCCAGATTGGAAAACTCAATAACACAAAATAATGCCTTAATAATCTTTTTGTAAAACAGTTACTGTCTTCGAGGTTAAAAATGCATACCGAAACTTGTATTCCAGGTCTGCACACAAATCCTCAAAGAAACTCCTAGAACAGTGCCAACACATGGAGCGAGTATGGGGCCACGTGTTCACGCACACGATCACACTGAGTGAAGCGAACCAGAATACCTGGTTCAGCAAGCTCATCGACCTGATACAGAGGACGCAGCAACAACAACTGTGGGTGTCGGAGACCAAGGTGAGGAGATTTAATGTTTTGTATTGAAAATTACGATACTTGGGTTCAGTATGGGGATGTTGGTGAAAGTTTTGTTGTAAAACAAGGATCAATGTAATGTTTTTATAAATTTTTTGATTAATTGACGTGTCAGTTTTAAGTTGCCATTAAGTCTCATGTTGTATGGTGTCACTGTTTATTTAAAACTAGCTGTGCCCCGCGAACTTCGTCCGCGCAAAATAATTATAAAAATATTACGTCCATAATGGGGGCTATCGCGTATGAATTCGCCGCTAGAGGCGCTAGTGTAGCGCGGGGGCACCGAAATATCAGATGTCATAGAAAGTTCACGCTTTGCGTGCTTTTTTAACACGTATTTTTACAAATATTCAAGATTGTGGTCTAGATTGGGCCATTCCTGATTAATTAAGACTTGAAGATTTTAAGTAGCAACTTAGAATCTTAATTTTCAGTACTTGGAGATAAAATGATTTTTAAATGTTTCATGCTTGATAATTTTATGGAGAATATTGTAAATATATGAACCTGAAGTTTACACTTTGTTTTTAAACGTAATAAAATAAACTTTTCATGAAGTTATTGGTACTTTATAGTATAAAATAGAATTTTTGACAGGACCTTAATCGACAGTGGTGCCATCTGGTGAGCTCAAAAACGATAGCCCTCATTGAATCGGGTTTTGTTAACAATTAAAAAGGTTTAAATTTTGGAAGGAACCCTTTTTTTAAATTAAGAGTAGCTTAAGTACTTTAGACAGTAAAAGTACTGTAAAACCGGTCCAGCCGTTTCAGAGATTAGCCGGTACAAATACAAACAAACAAATACACAAATACACAAACAAATATTAAAAAAAAAACTGCATTTTTGTTTTAAGTACCGTAGTATTTTATTTATTTGTATAGATAATAAAAACGCAAGTTTGACCAGTATCTCCAACCAGTATCTAGAATCCGTCAAGTACTTGTTTTATAACAAAACCTATTCACTTCATATATTTATGTTCATATTCTAAGTACTATCCATTACTCAATGGGATTCATTTCTCAATGTTAACGTATTCTGTATGACAACAGTAATCGCATCATGCTTCATGATGGTTGCTTGGTAAAGGCAATTTGGTGCATTTGGTAAATTTTATGTGCTCTCAATGTCTCTTAGTATCTTTATACTTTATTTAATGGGCATCTAAAATGTGGATACCACTAACCACATCAAGTATTTCATCATAAAATTGACTTTAAAACAGGCTGGAAGGTCCTATAAAGCTGCAGCTAGATTGTGGTCGGTTGTCATAGATCAGAGAACATTGATCACCGCAAAACATTAATTGATGATGAATTGATTGATCAATGGATGCATATAATGCGGCTCCCATGCACTAGACTGGATCGATGTCATTGACCGAGCGTAATCTATTATATTTACACATTGATTTTTGACCAATCCAGTGTTGTCATTTGGTTGTATCCACATTTCTATGATCATAAAACATTATATATTAACCAATTCGTTTCTGTTCTGTCTTGCGGCGGTGTAGCACGTTGAAATGGTGTCGGACATATACTTCCCCATTCCCCCTTCGCCGTACCCAGCCTTCTACCCCATCTCCTATCCTTTGAACATGTACCCTCCTTCCCCCCAGAGACCCGTCAGTTCCCCCCAGAACTTACCCCCCTTGAATCTTAACCCCAGCACTAAACATCACGACCATCTGTATGACGCTAACAGAAATCATGTAGTACCGTACTATTATTCTGAAACTCTAACCCCTTGCATGCCTAACAATGCTTACAGTGTGCCAAATACTTTCCTGACTAATAAAAACAGACATACTTTAGCTAGTTATCCTTACGATGACCGGCAGAATAATTATCAGAGGAAAATAATTCCTAAATTAAAAACTGCTCTAAACGAAAGTCCTGAGATGTCTCATATATTTGCCAAAAGTAATGTTTATCCACCACAGAGTTTTCGACCTTATAGCGTTCTGGAAACGACTAGCAAGTCGCCAGTTCAAAATGTCCAAAGAGCCTCATCAGTAGTTCCAATGACGGATCAGTACCGGCCAGCTTCATTTTTTCAAACTGAAAATGACGTAAAAAAAACAAATGAAGTCCCGGAATGGAAGGCGCGACTTCAAAAAGAGAATCCGAAACCTCTTTTCAAAACTTTAGAAAGACCTTTGAGGCAAATATGTAGGATCCCAAACTGCAAATGTAGTGACAAGTCCCCAATACTACAACCAGGGAGGTTTAGCGAAGTACGAACGTTACCAATACCTTCCGGTAGAAACTTAAATAAGTATAGAAACCTATCTCTTCCCACTTTAAAGTTAGAGGAGATAGAGAAAATAGAGAATGAAAGTAAAGCAGAAGCAGAAAGAGACGTCATCATTAACAAACCGATTTCCGAACAGCATTTAGGGTATGTCTAGATTAGATGTTACAGTTTTAACAAAGTTAACCAAAGTTACCATTTTAGATTTTAGCACAAGTATTCATCTATGTATTTTCTTAGCTTTTTTATTTGTATATTGGCTTCTTGACTGCTTATGTTAATTTGCTCATAGCACTTCTTTTATATGTTTTATTATATCTATTTTGTTTGTTTTATTACTTATTAGTTTAAGCCAAAGATTTACTGCCAGTGTGTTTTTGTTTTGTAAATATTGTCACAAATTACCAGTGTTAAATACCACCTGTCTTTTATTGAATCGATATTCAAATACTTAATCTCAAGTCTTTTAAAAGCATGTGATAATACAATTGGTCCTTTTGGAACAATTGGTCTTTTTTTCGGATGACATAAAAATGTAACTAAGTTTTATTGTTGAAAGTTTTTTATTCTTTGTTTTTATTTAATTCTCTTTTTATTTGAATATCGATTCCAGTGTGTAAAAACCCAGTACAACCATTAATCATTGACAGACGCTAAACCCCGTTTTTAGTTTCTGTAATGTGTTAAATGCAATCATTCATTTGTCTTGTCTTGTCACCCCATTCCATAACCCACCCTACCGGATGCGACATCGAACATTCTGGAATGGCGGAACAGAGGCCAGAACCACTATCGGACGACTTTTTGTTCTCAATGTCATCGAGTACTGAGAATAGGCTGTCTTATGCTTCGAGTCCTGAAAGTGACTTGGAAGTGAGTCCTCCGCCGGCTCCGAGACTCGTCAAGTCGTCTTCTGACCCCTCGATAGCGACGACGCAAGATAACATGGACCGGGACGACGATATCAACCATATGGCCGATGCTGTGCCACCTCCTTATACGGTTTGTATCTATTAGTATGATTTATTGTGTTCTAGCCTTATTTGGGAAGTACCGAATTGATTTTAGATTGTAAAATTAATAAGTAGAATATTAAGCTATGGACGTTGGAACTAGAAAATGAGATTTATCTTCTGTGTAATGTCAGGCAGGATTGCATAACTTATAATATGATATTTTAATTGATTCCATATTTGTCTTTCGAACCATTAAAATGGAAGATGGTACATTTAACTGTATAGCTTCACGTGCTAATAACTCTTAAATTAACTTCTTCATTAAGAGTGGAGGATCTTCATTACTCTGTAAATACAGTTTACTCACTTGTTCCCGAAGATATCCTAACAGTGACAATCGAATCCCAGTTTTAAATAACACGCATAGCCAATTGAAGACGTTATGGCACGTGTACTACCACCAGCGAAGACCAAGAAGCGAGTAGAACTACCATGTATTCAATTATCAATTTATTTCGTTTCTTTAGTGAGAAAATAGTCGATAGCTATTCCTTTCTTTGTCGGTGGTAGGAGAGGTCAAAATGCATAAGTTATCTTTCCATTATTAGTAGTAAAGTCACACATAACATTTCAACAAACAGCAAGGCGGTTACGGAGACAGCAAGTACGGCTTCTCGGCGAGTACGAACGGGGCGCCGACGAATGGCGTGAACCACAGCCAGAGCCACAGTCTGGGCAACAACGAGGCCCCGCCCTACCAGTGCAATCCTATGACGCACTCGCCGCCGCACTCACCGCTCTATGGAACCGGTAAGTTCGTTACGATAGCAAGCAGCGTCAGAATATAAAGTATGATTAACCTACTACCTTATGCTCGCGGCTTCGTCCGCATGGAATTCGATAGTTGTGTCACGGAATCATATTACTGGGATAAAAGAATCCTATGTGTTAATCCAGGTTATAAGCTATCTGTATGCTAAATTTTATTCAAATTCGTTTTGTAGTCTTTGCGTGAAAGAGTAACAATTATCCATCCATCCATCCTCACAAACTTTAGAAATTATAATATTAAAGTAGGATTGCTTACCAGAGGAAAGGTCCAGAAATGAGGTACCCTTATTTTCACGTTAACATAAGTATGAGTATTGGATTTTGTAACGACCCATTCCTCATTGGTCTAGTGGTCGCAGGCGCTAATGCTGAGTTTGTATGTCTGAGCTGGTCCTGAGCTCGATTCCCAGGAGGTCTAAAATGGCCGCTTTAGTAGAATCTTATTAGGATAATAATATGAATCACGTTAAAATTCGTAAAATGGTCACAGTCGCAGTTAATATTCTGAATTGTCAGTTTATGACCAATTTTACGAATTGTTACGCAATTAATTATAGGATAATAATTAATAAAATGATTGTAACCTATAAGCCTGACATCGTGGTGGTGGATCGATCAGAGCGGCGCGCAATGATTGTTGACATAACGGTCTCGCATGATGGGAACCTCGTGAAACCCGAGAAAGATTAGCAAATAAAATATCTTGACTTGACTCGCGAGGTTGTCGACATGTGGGATGTGGACTCAGCGATCATTGTGCCGATAGTCGTATTAGCCCATGGCTTAATTGCTAAGAACCTCGATGAATACCTAAGGGAGGCTCTCGTTAAGCAGCTGGATCAAGGGCTTGATTCTGAAAGCAGTACTCCTGGACACGGCTCGTATTGTTAGGAGGTTCCTCTCTCTGGAGCCCTGACCACCGGTAGCTTGGACCCTGCTCCCGATACCGGTGGGCAATCATTTTTTATATTTTTAAATGTTTTTATATATTTTTTGTATAAGAAATATTTAAGAATGTAAATAATTTGTATAAAAGATAAATTAAAAAAGTCTTATTAGGTTTTTCCATCAGCAATTTCTTAGACACGGGGTGTGGCCTTTTGAACGCAATAGGCGCACCCCCTATTGTTGTATATTGTTGGTGCACCTTTGCTCAACAATTCGATGATAAAAGTCTTAATGTTATGTTAGTTCACCTTATAATGAAGCATCGTTTCCGTCAGTACCAGAGCTGCCCCCGCGCGGCACAGTGAGCCGGCCGGCCGGAGGCGTGCTGCTACCCGCACCGCCTCCTGGTAGACCGCCACATAATCTACGGCATAATACTTCTGTAAGTATCCTCACATATTTTTAACTAGATCAAGCAACCCCTCTCCAATAACTAAGGTTTTATTTGCTTGGACGTCATATACGAGACTGCAGGACCTGCAAAAAGATCTCTAGATCTATTTTTGGTCCTTTGTACCGATTGGAAGACAAGCAAGCAATTTGAAAGCCATCTTTCACTAAAAAACGCGCATTTAGAAAAAAATATGACGATCCGACTTAGAATTTTCCGATTCCAGAACTCTGTTCCCTGTGTAAGTTTTACTAATATTTTTCTTAATTCAGGGAAATCGTCCAAGCGCTCAGGAACGTCTGTTCGGGCCGCCCAAGGACCCGGGCAGCGATGAGGCGGCGACGTACACCGCGCGACCGACCAGTATGATCATTCAGCCTAGTCAGGGACAGGGGTCGTTGGATAGGCATCGACATCCGTCTAACCCGGTTAGTGGAGTTAAGAATTCTTTTATGCTAGAAACTTATTTCGGAATCCATGCTTTATTTGACTTTAAGTCTAGATATACAGGATGTTAGGGACAGCCTTCCAAAAACTGATGGGGTGAATTCAGTATATCATACTAAAATGACTGGTACAAGAAATTATTTCAGGAATGTTATGGGAATCCAATAAATTTGATTTGTTTTATTTCCTCAGACGCAATGTATCGTTACTGTGGCAAAACGCACGTAGCGATCGGCAAGCGCGACGATGAGTTCGATGAACTCTGTAGCTAGGCAGGAAATTAACAGCAGATTTCACGCGTCGGTTGTTAGAGTTTTTCAACATCCATTGTTGGATTTTTGATTTTAGGCGTATTATTTACATAAATGGAGTGCTGCGTACAGGGAATGTAATTTTACATTGAAATAAAGGAATAGTAACAGGATAAAAAACCGGAGAAAAATTCCGGTGGAATATGATTCAAAATAACGAGCTGAATGCACCCGTCAGTTTGTGGAGGGATATCCCCACCCTGTACGCATACACCCTGTATTTATATTCAACACGGTGCATGAATTGTGTTGTTGAATATGCAATTTAATTAGTTGAATAATTATTTTATTACGATATCTAAGCAGGTAATACATTTCTGGCTGCATATAGATAGACCATACCTTTTTTTTTTCGGATGGGAAATCATCTAATAACTCCTCCTGCTCTGGGCTGAGCAGAAGGGAATGTCAGACTTGTACTGACTAAAACCCATCCATGTTCCTTCCTTTGCCCTTTGTGTTCCAGGGCCGCGGTATCTCTTTCGAACAGTCCCGCAACCCTGGCAGAGATAGACCATACCTTAAATAGCGAAAAAGAATCAGCTGTCTGCAAATTTTATGTTCGCAAAACGAATAGATTTTTTTTTCGATTTAAGTACGTGTTATATCACCTTGAATGCAACCAAAATTGACCACGTTTTCAAGAAGAATCTTTCGAACATCTAATAGAAATGTATTGTTTTAATTATACTAATGTTTCAATCATTAATTTTCCGTACACAGCAGAGTTCATACGACGGCACTTCGTCATACGACTACAGCGTCGCCTCCAACAATGGGTCCGCAGTGGGCTCCTGTCGCCTGCCGCCTAACGCACCAGACGACCTCAAAGTTGCACCACCTTCTATGTAAGTATCGGAATTCGATGCGAGTATTTAGAATCACAATATATTCCAGTAGCAACAATGCAGATGTAGAGTATTCTGCAAGGATTTAAAGCCCTAATTTTTCGTGATGTTGAATTTGTGAGGTCTCAGGTTGTAATTTGGTTGTTCTGTAAGAAAATTATCAACATCAACATTCACTTTAGAACCTGCCCTGTAAATGACAATTAGATACTATTACTTTAGCCTGAAATATGCTATACGAACCTGATTATATTACACGTCCGCCAACTTACACTATTCCTTTGTGTCAGTCAATTTTTGATTTCAATTAGAGATTCATTCGATTTCATTTCATGATAATTTAAAAACAAAACATTACCCGTCTTTTGGGGTCCACCGCTAACTGTTAAAAATATTTCTTACCTAATAATTATTTAAATTTGCAGTAAAATGGAACCTCCACCGCCCCCAAACCCGACGGCGATGTCACAGAGTAACATGACACAGAGTCCTCAGCGGAATTCAAACTCGCACGAACACAACTCACTTGATTACAGAAGTCCAGACCAGAACTACAGGTCAGTATTATTATGATTACACCATGGCCTCCTGCATTGTTTCTTCGATATGCATAAGATTGTTTCTGTCGATGATGCAATTCAGCAGTTCCATCACCATTTCCCCTTAAGAACAATATAGTGAAGAAACTAACATGTCTTAGACCCAAAAATTCGAAGAAATGTGACATTCCCCAACTCGCACGAGAGAGGAGGCATGTGTCCCAGCATTGTTAGGATAATAGGGTAGTTATACTAACCAGCAGATAAATTCTGTTCCATTTTAGAAGTTATCTGGTAGATAATACCTGGGGGTAACTATGACGTCTTAATTAAGCAGGAGTAACTCCAGTGTGGGAAAAAGACAGAGCTATATAGATCGTCTAGGGCCATCCCTTTCCCACACTGGAATTACACCTGCTTTAAGACGTCATGGTAGGCCACCTGTTCGGACACTGAGGCACCACGCGATTTCTCACGAAAATATCTACAGTAGATTATTGAAATAAAATGATCCGCCTTTGGCAACAGTAGGACAGTATCATCATCATGTTCCTGCCCTAGTCCCATGTTATTTGGGGTCGCCGCAACACGTTTGGTTCTTCCATTCTCCCCAGTATTGACTGGGACATCACGCTATCATTTACTCCTTTTTGAGGTTCCATACCCAAGGGGTAAAAACCGGAGTAACGGGACCCTAATACTAAGCCTCCACTGTCTGTCTGGCTGTCTGTCACCAGGCTGTATCTCATGAACATAGCTTTTTAGCATTCAACGTTTTTTTTTTAGTTATTGTTACGGAAACTTTCGTGCGCAAGTCCGAATATCGCCCTTGGTCGTTTTTTTTTCATATCATTCCTCACACAATCCATCCATCTTTTCTTTGGTCTTCTCTCTCTCTCTCTCCATCCGTCAACATTTATACCCATCACTCTTTCAGTCACCTACGATTGGTCCCTCACTACATGCCCATACCACGACTGTCGATTCCCTTTCAACTTTTCTGTAGTACAGCAGTGGCTAGAGAAAAAAAAATGTGTTGAACTGTCACCAAGATTTGCAATATGTAACACAATCTCATCCTATTTTAAATACCATGCAGTTTAGAAAAAAAAAAACACAATAGGCACCTTTTAATCCCAAAAAAGGTCGAGTCAACTGACCAAAACTAACTAACAATAGATCTCAGACAATCCATTGTCTGAGATCTATTGTTAGTTAGCCAGCGACTTGTTGCTACTTTCATAGCATTAGAGCTCTCTTTACTATATTATCATTGTGTTTGCAGACCAGTTTTAGAATATGTCTACGTGTTTTGAGTCGGTTCAGTTTTGGTATAGCAGTTGTTGTTTCGTGTGGTTTAAACAATCTTGAAAGTGGTGCTAATGTGTGGTTATTTGATAAAGTGGTGATATGAAGTGTTCAAAATGATTAATTACAAGAAAAAGTACGTATATGCCTGTAATCTTCGCAGTTGACGTCATCCAGATACTACCGAGTTCACTGAGGGTAAAATGTCATTATCTGCCTTGCGTTTTCCCAACTATGTTTGGGTCGGCTTCCGGTAGTTAGTACTGGGTAATACGATACCCCTTGGTAAGACTGGCTGTCAGACATTTCGGGTCACTGACTACCTGTAACGACTGTCAAAGATCTACAAATGACAGTCGGGACCAACGGCTTAACGTGCTTTCCTAGGCACGGAGGAAACTCGGTATGTAATGGGTGGTCACCCATCCACAGATCAACCTAGGCAAGCACGGCTTAACCTGAAGATCGACCCGAGCGCCTGTTATTATTTAGCTACGAGCTCCTCTGTTGCCTCTGTAAGTAATACCTAAGGTTGAAAATTGGTCGCCCGGCAATGAAATCGGTAGTACAGTCACGAACACCACACCCACGATATGTATACACTTTCCTTAATTTATAAGCAATTTCGCGGAAATTAACGATTGTAACTTGGAGGTAGGATCTTTTTCATAAAAATATGAGTTCCAAAATACTATGTTCGTAACAACATGAAATTTTAATCAGAACAGTGGGAGAAAAGCACTTTTAAAAGTTGTTAAGTAAGTGTTTATACAGGGTGTAAAATTACCCTTCACGAAGCCGTCAACCAAGCATTCTGTACATCAAAATAAGTAACTTTATGCAAACATTATTGCTGGAAAGCGACTTTTTTTTTGCGATGAATAATCACGTTTTAAGATAAGACTCAATGTAACGCACTCAAAACATTGTGCTGATGGATGGATTGAATAGTACGGGGGTCGTGGAGTGGTTTACAGTAAAAATCTTACGTTAAAAACATGAATTTAAAAAAATAAACTTGTGAAAAAGTTGGAACTTTGACCTCCAATATCTCCGTAACTAGAGATTGTCCAGGTATGGTCTAGAACAAAAAAATGATCGCAATGACGGGGAAAACAAGTGCCTTTCGGCTTCGTTAAGGCTCTCGTTACACCCTTTATATTGGTGCTCGTGACGTACATAAAAACACAACAAAATAAAAGTTATGAGTTAATATAGGAAACTGTGTGCGTGTTTACTAGCATATCCATGTTATTTATCTCCTCATCCTATTCACAATTTATTTATTTTTATTAACCACAACTAAAAATAACTAAAGCGGGCTTGAATGACCTAATGCATTGGGCATTCTCTACCAGTCTACATTAGGTTATCACAATAGAACGACTAAAATAAGTATTATAACGAATAAAATTGCGAATTGTATCGATATTATAGCGGATTTTAAAACGTATACCAAAGAAAAACCTTGCAGCACTTGTCTTATTAGTTTACCTGGTGAAAATTAATTGGTTGTTGTCACAGGCCCCCGGAATACCGAAGTCCTCAAACCAGCCGTCCCCCGCCTATGAACGGCAACAGTCCACACACGCCCATGCACGCGCGGGGACCGTCGCTGCCCAATGTGCCAACCAATGACCATGCCAAATACAGGTACGTAACGATTTTAGAACCTTTTTTTTTGATAAACAGATTTTTTTATTTTGAAGATTTCTTGTGCAGGCTAGAGTTGAAATTCCAACAGTGCCTTTAGGCATTTATTTAGGTGTCGCTTAGCGGTATTGAAAACGAGCAAATTACTGTCAACAGTTAATCTGCTGTCAAACATGTTTGCTATTGGCCATACTGAATCATGACTAATAGCAAAAAATAATATTTACCAAATATTTTCCAACAATGCACCGTGTCGTGCAAGGATTAAAGCTCTAATTTTTCGTGTTGTTGAGTTCGTGAGGTCTCAGGTTGTAATTGGACTTTTCCAAATATTATATTGACCAAATATTTTATTTATTTAGTTATTTAACCTTCATGTACAATAGTGGTACATAAGCGGACTTAATGCCATAAAGCATTCTCTACCAGTCAACTTTTAGGTTAAATAAGAAAATATTGTGGTAGGTTACAAAATAAATATCTAAAAGAAATAACTTCTTGCATTAGAAAAATAAGTACTTATTATTTACTTATTCTCTGTTTTATTGTACAGTGGGCGTACAAATTCTGCGTCTCAAGCGGATTACGGAGGGCGCGGCGGAGCCCCCGTGCCGCCCTACAAGCCCGTGCCGCCGCCGAAACCCAAACACTACCGGCCACCAGACAACCCGCACCATCCCAGGAATGGGGTAAGAATACTATGAAGTCATCTAGATATACAAGTTTGGGTTTTGTTACTTTACTAGTGTTATACTGGTATGACACAATATTAGTTTTTCTTGCATTGCGTATTTAATTGCATTTGAAACTACTTTTTAAATGTGTACATTTGAGCAGGTAGAACCAATCAGCTAACACAATTTGGATATCCAATGACGTTAATTTGTTCGGTCCATAAAATTCACTTATTTCCGACCTGTGTTAGTACACAATTTTGCTGGCATGGACACCTTATTATATATTTTAAAGGGACTAGCCCTCGGTACTTTTCTTTTCAAAAGTATGGATTGTAAACTTAAATGACCTCATTACTGATTCAATAATTGGCATGGATTTCTTGAGCACATTGCTTACAGTTCTAACTTGACCATTCCTCCCCCCTAGCAGAGCATGGAGCCCCCCCCGGCGGGCCCCCCGGGCCCCCGGCAGGCGGCGCCAGGCGGGTTCCCAGGCTCCCCGCACTACTCGCACCAACACTCGCACTCACAGCCCGCACATAGGCCTCATAACCACAATAATTACCAACAGGTAAGTACCTACTGCACGACGTGTGTGTTGCACTGAACACTTAAAAAATATACTAATGGATTAGTAGGCTTGACCACCGCCAATGATAAATTAAACATCAGCAGAGCTAGGTATTCATGCTGGTATTTGCATACTGCTAGGGTACGACCGATAGCATAACGCTAATTGTCATACTTAGTAATTGAGGGTTAAGTATTTTGGTAATAAATGCAGTACGAAAGCTGTTCATAGTCATAAGTCACCAAGAGAATGTACAGTTTTCTATATTTATTTTCAATTATCTGATTGTTGTAAGCGATGACACCCTGAGAATTGAACCTTTTTATTTTTGTGTTGTCAGTGCTATGTAACATTTATACCGTGGAGCGATAACCTTCATGGTGTGTCTTAATATCCTAATGGAATGGTTTAATTTCAGCAAAACATGTACGGTGGTCAGATGCCGCCTCAGTCCCCGCCATACTCCGGACCACCGTCACACCACCGGGCCATCAACCTACCACACAATCCACATCTCATAGGTTAGTGTTTAGCCCATCACTGATGAGATGCTCTCTCATGCTGGAGAATTGTTAGCATAACGATGTATAAAGAAAACTGGATAAAAATCCGCAAACAGAAAATACAGATGATGAAGCAAGTCAAAGTCTACAATATGACCGAAATCGATAAACAATTTTTTGTCGCGGTACTACAAAAAGTACTAGAGCAACATAGAACACAAAGTACTACAGCACAATCTATGACAGAAATGAAGAACTAACATCAAATACCGCGACTTAAGAGTATATAGGGAAACCCGACAACAACTGTCAGGCAGTAGCCCAGCAGACACAACACCCATCTGATCAGAGGATCCCCCTTTTCTATGCGGGATGAAGAACTTAACACCTTTTTCCTCCCAAACTATCGAAATACGAGGCTTTTTGCTTCTTTTTATTATTTATATGCGTCTTATTTGTGCAGAATAGGAAATTATATAAATTATAATAAATATAATAAATTATTATTTTATGGTACTTTACGTAATTGATTGTCTTTAACTGAATTTCTTTCAGATTTAGCAGGTAGTAGAGAACAACGCGGATCAGCGTTCGAGCTTTACAGAAAACCTCAGCACATGCATAACCTAAGGTAAGCTACCCAAACTTTATCTGCGTGAATTACACTATAGGTCCCTTACAATCAATACAGTTTCACAAAACATATCAAAATTATTGATTCTCTTTTACGAAATGCATGTTTCTGATATCATAATCAGATTTGTCATTTTCTCCTTAGTTTTATTGTCAGCCCCTGTACAATTTGCTCTAACATGCAAACACCAATCGCTTCACCAACGACTAACAATGTCTTGTCGGGCCACAGTATTAGTTATGGTTTTGTATGTGGTATTATAAACAGTTCTATACATATATTTTGTAACATATATCTCTATATCGGGGCGTTAGTCTGTAAATTGTAATAACATTGTAATCTATTAGAAGTATCTAGTTGTTTGTGTCGGTACAAACTATTGGCAGTGCGTGTCTGCATTTTAGTGCAACTTGATTATGTGATAAAAGCATATTGAATTAAGATCTTTGTCTCTTTTTCGTATTTTATTCAATTCAATATGTATTCTTATGAAGTCTGTCTCATTTTATCTTCTTACAACTTTTTTACGTTCTGTATCACTTATTACCATGAATTCCTTTTTTAATATGTTGTATCTTTGGGATTTTTTTTCTTAGATATTTCCGTATCATTATTTCAATATGCTTTTTATAGAATCACAAAATTCATCTTTTGAAAATTGTCATGCTCATTGGGACATTTCAGAGATTTCAATATTGTTCCATTAATTTAATTCTATTTCTCTATCTGTAACTTCTTAGTTCCATATGTTGAACCATCTGTTATGTCCTCAAACTATCTATCATTGAGTAACTAAGAGGGTGTTTGGTTGTGGGTGTCCGCAGTTCATCAGATGCCATGAACTCAAGTGTGGAGCGCGACGAGACGTTCTCACCAAAAACTAAAAAGAAATTATCTAAAAAGCCATCGTTCATTAAAAACGCCGTCCTCGATCTATTCCGCTCGAAAACGAAAAATTCACAAAAGGTGTCTCGACAAAAGTCACTATGTGAAAGTGACCTGCAACAGAGACACAACGTGCCGCAAATGCCGATGTTAAGACGAGAGAAGTCTGACCTCAGTGACATGAGCATACACATGAGAAACCAGCAAATTAGGAACCAGATGTTGCAACGTAGCAACTCGTCCTCCTGCGAAAAACCAGTATTGAAGCCAATCTTAAAACGCCAGAGTTCGTTTTGCGATGAAAGAAACGGATCTATCTGTACTGTCAGAGACTATGACGCAAAACCGGTGATGAAAAGCCTGAGAAGGCAGAACTCCATGTGTGACATAGAAACAGAACCGAAAGTTACCCCGCTGTTACGTAGACAGAACTCTCTCATAGAGTATAACAGGAGAGGCATCTACGGACAGTCGTCCAGCTTTAATATGATTACCAAAATAGACCCGATCTACCAAAGACAACAGCAAGTTAAACATGAGCCATTTCACCCCACACAACCGTTACCTCCAGAACCAATATACCAAAGCAAAGAACATTTTGTTTATGATCCTATTCCTAAACCTCGAAGGACTTATACTTCTATTTATGATACATCTACTGAGAACCCTTACGCGAGCAGGTCTGAAATGTCTAACCAGAGCTTTGAAAATCCGTATGGAAATAGGCAGACATTAGAAATGCCGTTAATGGATCCACCTTATGCAACACGGGCTGAGTGTATAAGGGAGAGTCCTTACGCGACGAGGGCTGAATGTGCAAGGGAAAGCCCTTATGCAACAAGAGCTGAATGTGTTAGGGAAAGCCCTTACGCAACCAGAGCCGAGTGTTCCAGAGAAAGTCCTTATGCGACAAGAAATGAATGCATAAGAGAGAGTCCATATGCCACGAGGGCTGAATGTGTAAGAGAAAGCCCTTACGCATCAAGGGAAGAATGTATCAGAGAAAGCCCTTATGCAACCAGGAATGAATTAATTCAAGAAAGTCCATACACAAACAAACAAGAGATGGCCAAGCAAACTGATTCTCTTTACAGCGAATCTCCATATTCTAGTAAAGAACACATGTTACGAATGAGACTAACACCCGATAGTCCAGGATATGCGACTAAAGAGGAAATGCTCCGACATAGATTTTCTGAGTCTCCTTACAGCACAAAAGAGGATATGTTGAAGCAAAGAATGGATGGTTCCGGTAAAGAACCTCTTTATGGAAAAAGGACATACGATCCACCACCTAGCACATCTTGGAATGAGTGTCACTACGGTGTAAGACCAGATAGAAGACTACAGACGCCAGTAAACTTCCCTGGAAGAGTATCTCCTATGAGTAAATGTATGAGTGAGCCACCGTACGCTACACGAACGGAGATGATGGCGAGACTGAGCCAAACCGAATCACCATACGCCTCGCGCTCTGAAGTAAAATCTAGTTGTTCTGATACACAATATAGCAATCGCCATGAAATGATGGATATGCGACCTGATGTAAGGCCAGCCTCTGCAGAATGTAATTATGTATCCAAACAAGAAATATTGTCACAAAAAGCAGCTTTACTGGCTAAAAAAGAATCAAGTTACGGTATAAGACTGGAAGAGAAACTTGAAATAATAAAGCAGAGAAATCAGGCCAAAAAAGAAATGATTTATCAAACTCGAAAGGAAGCCAATGAAAGTGATTCGGTTAAAATAAGAGAACCTCTTTATGTCTCGAAAAGAGATTTGAAAGAGAGTGTCATATATGAGTCTCAACAGGAAACTAAAGAAGTACCACAACCTGAAGAGCGAGATAGTTCTCGTAGTAGTAGTAGCGCGAGAAGTAGCCCTTACGAGCTTGGAGATGCGAACCACTTATCTCGCCGAGAACCCGTGTATCAAACAAAAGCAGAGGCTGAGAGTGGCATAGAAAGTGAAACATTCCAAGAAATAGATTTCTCGAAACTCCGTCTAACGGATTCGAAAACAGATGCAGAAAAACAAAAATCCAAAAATTTGGAAACAACTGTATTGAAAGGCGAACCAATGTATGCTCCAAGATTGCATGGAAAAGCTGATCACATTTCCAACGCCCTGAAGGTGACTACTGCTCCAGTACCTTACGAATCGACCACATCAATGGAAACACATTACGCATCAGAGTGTAGTATGAACTTTGAGAATAAGCCTCAAAGCACTCCCTACACATCGCAAGATTTACATGACCGGACTGCTAAACCTGGTAGAAGCGTGACATTCTGCGAACAGATATTGGAAAACAGTCCAGAGACCAGTGAAGAAAACTCTCAAAATATGTCCTCGAGTCAGAATGAAACTACAGTAATTCAGCAAAACACTACAGTAATACCGTCAACATCTGAGGCTAACGAATCTAGTACGAGTAAACCAGAGGAAGTTGAGCCTGATGGACCTCATACTACCTGGGGAATATTTGATAGCGAAGGAGGGGTGTTAGAAGATAGGCAATGGGGCGTCTCATTGATAATACCACCAAAAGCGATAGCTCCGGGAATCAAGCAAAAGATCTACTTTACGGTGTCTGATCCGCGACTGAGCCAGCGAGTGGGGGGACCTCCCATCGATATGGACAACGGTAAAGGCTTTTGTAACGAAGCACGCGTTAAAACCTTGTAGTGTCTTAGTCTGCACATACTAATTGGCATTTTAATATTTGCGAATGGATTGGAATCTGGAAATATTGCACAAGGACTGGGAATTGTGATTGTTGTTCGAAATTTTTCTCTCGAATATTAGATTCGATGTTTTGGATTTGATACACAATTAATGTTATATTACGTATATTTACATATTTATTGCACGATATTGCATGGAGAGCATTTATGTGTACTGAGTCTTTATTCAAGGTAGAATCTTCTAGATTTTAGTCGGTTGGTTTAGTTTGAATGGGATAACCTGTCTTTATAACGCCTACTCTTTCATAAAATGTATTCATGCACATTAGTTTTAGTAGCTTCAATACCACACCACATTCATATATTTATAATTAACTTATAAGACTAACATTGGTTGTATAAAACATGTATTGCATTTATATTTGCGCAGTTTCTGCAACACAATACACTCGTACTTAGAGATCGAAGAGCGAAGACGTCAGCGACTGTGCTACTTACATCCGTCGTGATAGTATGTTTGAACAAATGTTTGATGATATTTGTGCACTGTGCTATATGTTCAATGACGTCTATTTTGTTTGTTTTTTTTTCAAAATTTTCGCTTTATATGTCTTCACGTTTCGATACTTCATTATCTATCTGTAGATTCATCAAATGTACATTATAAATACTTATTTTATCTCATTACTGTCGTGCCTTGCTTTTTCTGCCATTTTTCAAGCTTTGCCTGCTGACTAACTGCATTAATGTGTTGCGATTTGTGTTTGTGTGTTCAACTCTATGTCGTGTTACAACTACTCAACACAGCCTTAGCTGCCAATTTAAAAACTACCCTTTGCACACCTATTAAAGATCATTTTTTTTAAATTATTCTTACTAAATCCAGATTTAATACTAGCTTTCAAATGAATTCTATTAAAAATTACTCAACTATCTGCAAAGTTGCAATCTTACGCAATACTGTCACATAGCACATTAAAACCTCTAAAATCAGCACTACCCTTCTTTGCCACATATTATAACTATAACCTAACTACAGGTGAAGCGATGCTGTCCCCACTAGTGATGTGCGGTCCTCAAGGCCTCGTGTTCCTGAGGCCCGTGACGCTGCGTCTGCCTCATTGCGCGAACGCCGTACCTTCTTTAGGCCTCACGATCAAGGCCACTGATACCGAAGCACATCTCAGCACAGATTGGGACCAAATACATCTCCCTGCGACAACCACTTTGAATACTGTTGCTGTTAAAGTTGATCACTTTTAGGAACTGAAAGTTAAAAGGTATTCGTCTCGCGCACTGGGTGACTACAACCACAATAACTATAGTTTCACCAGTATAACGTATAACTGTGACACTGGGACTATGCTCATGGTCATGGTTGCCGAATGCGTGAGGGGAGTAAAAATCAAGGGTTATTTTTGACTATATTATGATTAACGCATTTAATATGTAGCATTTTCGTGTCGATGCTTATATTGTTATGTCATATTTTGATATCCCCTAAGCCTGTTCTCAAAAGTGAACACCGTTCAGTATAAAGAGGTTGTCAAACTATAGTATTAAAATTGCTTTTATTTCATATTTGGCATTCCCACCTATCTATAAATTATCAGCCTTATCTTGATGTAAGTAGTGGTGCTAAAGTAATACGTAAAGTTTTAAGTCTAATTCCTTTCTTAGTTTGAGTTCTTTCGCCAATGTTGAAATAAGTCTAACTTGCAGTCTGTCGAAATCGTCATTTTTATCATTGATACCATCTAGTTGAATATAAACTTGAGTATTTGATAAAAACAAAATTTAAAATAGTCCATGTCAGTGATGTGATGATGTTGCTTGATTGAACATTGGCGTCAGGCCTCGTTTAAATAGAATCTCTTAATCTAGAACTTTAATTCAAAAGAGTGAAATGCGTGAAAGACTTATACGGAACGAATATGTTTAGTAAAGAAAGAAATATAGATAGAATGTACAGAGTTAGGTGAATTTCATTTATTATGAACTGCTCTAGCAAAGCGAAGGAATGGGCAATGACGTGACGATCACCGTCATAATAAAATATTACGATTTTGATTATAAGAGGCCTTACCATACCGTAAGTCTATTTAGTAGTTTAAAAATGTTCATATATTGTATTATTATTATTTAATAATCAGTTATTAATTTAGCAATAAATATTGTATCGGATTGTTAGATTTTAAATTTGAATATTTTTGTATTTTGGCTTCCGTAGTATTTGCAATGATTTTAAAGCTATTCCTTCATTTGAGATTGCCTCAAATTGTTCGCCTTTTCACCTTTACGGGGCAGTTGCTCAGTCTAAGCAGCCAAATGGAAAACTAGCTTTAATATGTTAATTTGCTAAAGTACTTTAAACTTTATGCTCTGGCAATAAGAGTCAACTATGATTGTATTGGTGTCTACTTTCCCAACACACTGTATATTTCTTGTTATTAGTGATAACGATGAGTTTACCTTTGACTTTATAATTAAATTTTATATGTAATGAATAATATGCCTGTTTTATTTCATGACCAAAACCCTGCCTAAAACATATCATAACATCACGCTTAATTTTCCCGAAGGGCTAGGCTGTGGTGGAATGGCATCCTCATTTCGCCAGGTATGTTTAAATCTTGACTGCCTCTTGACTTGGTCTAGTGGTCGCAAGCGCGACTGCTGAGCATGAGGTCCTGGGTTTGATTCCCGGGTCGGGCAAAGTGTTATTGGGTTTTCCCATCAGGAATTTCCCAGTAGCAGCCACGGAGTCTGGCTTTGTGCCCGGTTGATGGCAATAGGCTTCACCCCTATTACTTAAACATAACTGGCGAAATGTGGGTGTACTATTTGGTACCTCTGTTTTGAATGCGTTACATTAAGTTTTACCGTAAAGCGTGATTTTTCCACTCCAAAATAAAGTCGTTCCCCAGATATAATTTTTGCGTAGGGTTACTTAGTTTGATGTACAGAATGCTGGGCAGACTGTTTAGTGAGGGTCCGTTTTGTAGATAAACAGTGATCACACACACATTGTTTTCAGCTTTTTCTATCGATTCATCGATAGAAAAAGCTGAAAACAATGTGTGTGTGTGTGAGGGGAAATAAAGGGGCGGTTTTTTTTTGGTGAATGTCATCTTGCAGAGCAGCCTAGGAGATTGTAATCTACTTAACTGGCCTATTCTGTGGGGTGTCTTGAGTGTAAGGCCTGCAGCCAGGTCAAAAAACTTACAAATTAAGGGACTACATATTAAGGGCACCCCCTGTAGGGTAAGAGCCTCGGCCTATGGCGTCACTGGGGGAGGACAGCAAAGGGACAGGGTGGATCTGAGTGATAACATTATTTAAGAGCTGATTTAAAACTACAGACTCAGTATCGCCGGCTGGCTCGAGCAAGGTTGGGGAGGGCAAGGACCTGGAGGTCGCGATGGGCCTCGACGGCGAGGACGGAATGAGATATAAAGGGGCGCCGGCATTATCCAAGTGGCACACGCCATAGAGGTCAGGGAAGTTACGGATACCCATATTCGTATGCTCTCCGACAGTACCTCAGTCCTTCAATCCTTAAAGAGAAACCAGATCACGTCGAGACTAATACTAGAATGCCATAAAGCCAATGAATCAAAGGACACAGCGGATCACTTGGAAACGATGCGGCTGATGAACTTGCCAGAAGGGGATCCAGCACAAAAGCCTTCGGACCCGAACCCATTGTGCCCATTCCTTTCAAGCAGCTAAGGAGTTAAGGATCACACTCAAACGCAAGCGGGAAAATGGTGGACCTCGACACCAGGGTGCAGGCAATCCAAGGAAGCTATGCCATCCCTGGACACGAAGCTAACCAAGCGCCTTCTGCGCCTAGACAAAGATAGCCTGCGACTGGTGGCGGGGACCATCACTGGACATTGCTCACTGAACAAATACTTCCACACCCTAGGTATCACTGATAGGCCCCTGTGCAGAGCGTGCATGGAGGCGGAGGAAACGGTAGCGCATGTACTCCTCGAGTGCACCGGCGTCATCAACATAACTTATCATTAGAACAAGGAGCGCCTGCGGCGCCCCTTTATATCTGGCGCCCTGGGCGGTCGCTCAACTGCGCCCTACCCTAACGCCGCTACTGCTGCCTAATCTCACGTGTGTAACTGATAAAAAGTTGCTGAACATAAATATCACATCATTCGCACATCGACACCGTATACATTAAAAAAACTATTTACCATCCGTAGCAATAAAAAGCAATTCCCATTACATTACAACTTTAGATTGACAAACAAATGGACTGAATTAACTACTTATGAATACGAGAATCAGATTCGGTATGAAATAATTCTTTTCTCACACATTCACTTGTGTGTGTCCGCACATACTTGAGTATAGTAACTACTATACTCAAGTATGGTGTAAGAGGGTTATTCTTGTAGAAGCCTTTTAGTGCAATGAATTAGGCCACGCTATCGGAAAAAAAAATTGCAAATTAGCTCTTCGAACGCTACTTGACATATTATAGAATTTAAATGACTCTTTCATATAATAACTAAGCATCTTAAACGTCACGCAAATTAGATTAGTTTTTGTAAGCGAATATAGGCAGTGAGTACTAAAGGTTAGTTATTTAACCAAAATGCTGGAAGAGGTATATGTCCAGCTCTGGACTGCGGAAGGCTAAGTTGAATAGAAGCACGAAATTTCACCTTTACTTAGATCACGGTATACGGTTACGATTTCGCATTGTAACTAAGTTAGATAAATGTTCGCAATTTGATCTCAAGATAAGATAGTTCGTTTGACAGGCTTCAGTCAATATCTTGGTTTTGTCATGTTCGCAGTCAGTTCGTTACGAATATGTTTTGATGCATGTTCACTTTTAGTTAGGTCCGAGAGGTCACTATTATAGTCTTTTATTCAGGCTTTAACAAACGAATCGACAGCACGGTTGGCGCAGTGGCTGAGCGATTGGCGGCTGCGCTGCGTGTCGCGTGTTCGATCCCCGCACGAAACAAATATTTGTATGATCTACAGGTAGTTGGTCCGGGTCTGGCTGCTTGTTTATGTGAGTTCCAATGTTTGTAAACACACCCACGATACAGGAGAAATTCCTAGTGTGGGGAAAAGTTAAAAAAAAACCAAGTACAAATCAAGTTACTGAAATAAGTAATAAGTTACAGCACTAAATGTTTTAGTGGTCTTCATAATTGGTAAAGATGAGGAGCTCGTGCCTAAATATCAGCCGCTCGGGGCGATCGTTAGGTTAAGTCGTTACAGGTAGACAGTGGCCGGAAAGTTTGACAACCAGTCTTACCAAGGGGTATTGTATTACCGAGTACTAACTGGGTTGTGGTCTGTGGAGGTCAGATAATCAGGTCGCTCCATGTACAATACTGGTATTCAGCTGCATCCGGTAAGACTGGAAGCCGACCCTAGCATATTTGGGAAAAAACTATGCAGATGACAATTCAATAAAAAAAAAAACAAATAATTTTCTTCACTAGGGTGATTGTGATTTTTAAACGACATTAATTTTCTTTGACTATAAGGATAACCTGCCTATGTACTTATTCTTACTAGAATTCGGCAGTTATTGGCCTTTTTTTAAATATATCCGGGTCATACACAAAACGCAGTTAAAAAAATAATAAAATAAAAAGGTCGTAAATTGTTACAAAATAATGTTTATTTATTAGGTACCAACAAATATAATAAAATGGAAATGAGAAACAAGATCGTTTTTGGGAAACATGAACATCATCATCATGAGTTATGAACATTTGAGACCACAGAAAAGATGTCCACAGAAGAGACTGACGAGTTTACAATGAACAACGGTGTTTTTGTTTTTGAAGTTAGAATACAAGTATTAATGGATTTAGAAAATACTCCCCGGAAGGTATTAAGGATGTCTCTTTTATAAATATATAATAGTGTACCTACCAAGCAATACAGGAAACAGGGAAGTAGCACTGATCTATAACAAAACTAATGTAACTTAGATTAAAATGTAAATTAATCAGCTGGCGTACATAACCTCCACTCAGTCGACGCCGGCAAGTGCCATATGTTCAGTGTTGCCATTACCAAAAATATACGTTTTGTGGTAGTAATCGTACAAAAAAGAATAGCTTGAATTTTTAGGTCCACAGAAAAGATGCAAATCCGTTTAACCGTATGTTTATTTGAAATTTTGAACTATATATTGCGGTAATAATTTTTAAACTCATAAAATAATATACGCTACGATATAATACAATGAACAATTAAGCGTATTTTCAAATTTTGCCTATTTAAACTAAGCATGGCTCCTTCAAATATAACCATAGCTGATCTGAACAGTCCACAGAAGGGGAAATTCAAACAAAAATTCAAGCAAAAAAAAAAATTTAAGAATTACAAATTTGAGTCTACTACTTTAGGAACAAGTTTAGTTTTTGAACATTTTTAAAACAAGGTGATCATTTACAGTTTTTTTCTTTTTAAGTTATTGCACCTGAACATGCGTCTGTGTATGACCCATCCAATACAGACTTCGGTGCCGGTATCGGTAAAATAAGTTGTAATCATCAATTCAGAAAATAAAAAGTCAATGATACGAAAATCACACACGTTTGTCTTTTAACTCCACTTTTTCTTTTTTAAAACGTTAAAACGTTACCCACACTAGGAATTTCTTTTGAATCATGGGTGCGTTTACAAACATTGAAACTCACGTACACAAACATCCAGACCCGGAACAACCTGTAGATCATACAAATATTTGTTCCTTGCGGGGATCGAACCCGTGAGTCCCGTGACACACAGCGCAACAGTCAATCGCTCAGCCACTGCACCAACCGTGCCGTCAAATATACATATGTGTGTATTTTTATAAATAGTTATTCTTACAGATCAAACACTTAAAACCGATGTTGTCATTTAGTAACGTGATTGTAGGCATTCTTGTTGAGGTAGGTACTATGCTTGGATACACAATACACATAAATTCAGATACATTCTTTTGTCAAACATCCCATTGTTCACAAATTGCCTCCTATTGAATAAACGAAAGTTTTCTAAGCACTTTCACACAATCCAGTCTGATTAATAATATTGATGTTTGTTTCTACTACAATGATGGTTAATTTATTTCTATTAATCATGGCATAAACATGACCCCGCTCGGGTAGATCTTTAGATTAAGCCGCGCTTGCCTAGGTTGGTCCGTGGACGGGTGACCGATTACATACCATATCGGAAAGCAGGTCAAGCCGTTGGTCCCTGCTGTCATTTGTAGATCTTTGACAGTCGTTACAGGTAATCAGTGTCCCGAAAGCCTGACAACGAGTCTTAATAAGGGGTATCGTATTCCAGGGTTGCGGGACTGTTCGAAAGAGATATCGCGGCCCTGGAACACAAAGGGCAAAGGAAGAAACATGGATGGGTTTTAGTCAGTAAAAGTCTGACACTCCCTCCTGCTCAGCCCAGAGCGGGAGGAGTTATTTGATGATTTCCCATCCGAAAAAAATAAAAATAAAATGGGTATCGTATTGGCTGCGGGACTGTTCGAAAGAGATACCGCGGCCCTAGAACACAAAGGGCAAAGAATCAACATAGATGGGTTTTAGTCAGTTCAAATCTGATACTTCCTTCCGCTCCGCCTAGAACGTGAGTGGGACATTTGATGACTAGGAAGTCATTTCGGTCGGTCATTTTGTCTTATATCTCGCAACGTTCTATCTACAGCTTCCACAGCTTTACGATTTGCCATCGTACACTCGTCCCAAACGATAAGGGCGCAATCGCGTAAAACCCTTGCTTTATTACTATTGCGAGACACGTTGCAAACAGGGTTTTCTGTGCGGTCCAAGTCGATTGGTATTTTAAAAAGGGGTATCCGAAAAAAAAAGGGGTATCGTATTACCTAGTACTAACAGGGTTATGAAGGTCTGATTGTCAGTCGCTCCATGTAAAATACTGGTATTCAGCTGCATTCGGTTAGACTGGAAGACGACCCTAACTTAGTTGGGAAAAAGCTAGGCAAATAAGGTATAAACACATCTGTATAACTTGAATTTCGATTGACCCTTCGGGCGCTGTACCTGTGATTATAACACTTTAGAAGCTTATTACACTAGTTCAAAGCCTTATTACTTTGACTGATGTAGATGCAACGTTACAGTGACCATTGCATGATACACCTTATTAAGTTAGAGAGTTAAAGTAATTGAAAATCGTGTGTGTTTAATTAGGTAATTAAATAATTGCATATGTGACGCTTTCCCTGTCAAAATGTGATAATATTTTGACAGGTGTAACATGGACTTATTTAGGTGTAAAGTATGTTACGTAGTTTTAATGACCCGCAACGGCAGTTTCTGATTCATGTTTTTGTCTTGCCTTAGAAGCCATCATCACAAAATGTACTGTACTGAAATTGGTATATGTAATATTTAAACATAACATCACGACTGTAATCCACGAAGGGTTAGGCGGAGGTGTACCTAATAGTACACCCACATTTCACCAGTTATGTTTAAGTCCCATGTAATAGGGGGAGAGCCTATTGCCATCAACCAGGCATAAATCCAGACTCCGTAGCTGCTACTGAGAAATTCCTGAAGGAAAAACCCAATTAACTTTACCCGACCTGGGAATCGAACCCAGGACCTCATGCTCCGCAGCCGCGCTTGCGACCACTAGACCAACGAGGCAGTCGAGGCAGTCTTGTGTAAACTCTCAAATAAACTTATCCAACAACGTAGAATAGTAGTTTTTGTCCAATTAAAAGATCTTTGGGTTAGCCGAACAGCTAACCCAAAAATCTTTTAATTGCCATGCAGGCTTGTGCAGGGCGATATGGCAACATGAGCCTGTTATATTAAACTCTGTTTCATTTCCACAAACTCGACTTAGTTCATGTAGATAAGTCTAGAACCTTTATAATGATGAGATCTTTCGCAACAACTGGGCATATAAAATTGCTATATTTCTAGATTGCACAGAAAACGGTTTGTACACGAAATATAGAAGTTTTTTTGCTAACACAGCTCATAATTGATACTTACATAAAGGCTAGTTGCAAACGATACTATAATGTGGGATTTCCTACGCATGTCGTGTCATAGGTGAACACTCTTGTTTGAGAATGTAATACGGTTTACGTAAGTTATTATATTATTTATTTGATAATAATATGTATTATTTTTTATTAGGTCATGATGATCAGTAGTTCGTGGGAAATTGATGGCCAAACGAGTGTTCACCTAGTTGAAACCAGTAAAAGTTTTTTGAGGCTCTAACGTTTGAGCATGGATCAGTATGCACTGTTTTCTTCTGTTATTCGTAATACTATTAACTAGTTAATTGCACAGACGATATTATATCAAATTACCCGAAACTGTTAATTTTCCCCATCAATCTTGAACCTAATGTCTTAGGGAGAAAATTGAAAATCTATTAAAGAAATTTGACAGATTGTAGGAGCGTGATGTGCTGGCGTCTGTACATTTGAAACGGTGTTACTATCAAACCGTCATCACGAAGTGTAATTTATAATTTGCCAAAAAATTAAGTCAGAATTTGGTTACATGATGATGAGGAAAATGTTGAGTATGAATGTAGATGGCTATAAGAATAGAGGAAGAGCAAAGAAACGATGGATAGACTGTGTGAAGGATGATATGGCTAGAAAGGAGGTGACAGCTGAGATGATGAGTAATAGAGAAGTATGGGAGAAGAAGACATGCTGCGCCGACTACAAGTAAATTTGGATAAGCGCAGGAGAATGATGAATGAACATGAGGATCACAGACCACACCGCGAATGGTCAAAAATTATTGTTACAATCACGCCCTTCTTGAAATTGTCAATGCGTCCGGCAGGACCTAAAAGTTCCCTTGCCCAACAATAGCGAAGACCACGCTATAAGATTACGCTAAGTTTTTACCAAAAATTCCCAGATAATCTATAGAAATTATTATCTAAGTTCATTGCTGTCATAAAACACGTCAACACGGCATTGACTATTGAATCGATTGTATACTCACACTCGGTAATCGAATAAAAAATCGATTCTGTACCTGATACGGATCTATTGTTCGATTGTTAAAACTTTAAGAACTGCTATAAAGGGGGCTAGGATTTTAATAAGTACTTAATCAAAATGATGTCGACACAGTCACTCAGATTACGGGGTTACCGTTGACCTGGCTTTGGTACAAGAAAATTGTATAGACCGTAACAATGATTCTGGGCGGGTTTTTGCTAAGCGGCCTATTGTACGGATAAGGCTTCGATATCTGGTTGGAGTAAAAGGTGATAAAGATTAGTGTTTCTGATTTCTATAATTTATGATCTAATTAAAAATTTAAATCCGTTTTTGTTATTAAGATATTTACTACTTAGTGTGTGGGGAAAATTTAGTGAGAAAAATTTTCAGCATGACTGTGGACGTGGTGGTGTGTGCTGTAGAGGAAGATGATAAAGATATAGTGATGGATGGTCTATGCGAAAGATAATATGGCTAGAAAGGAGTGCCTACTGAAATGATAACTAATAGAGAAGAAGAGGAATGCCTTCTCCGACCCCAAATAAATTGGTTTAAGGGCAACATAATGAAGGAAAATATCGTGAGGAAACCAGCATGCCTGAGAGATATTTCTTGACGGCATGTAAAGCCAAGTCAGAGGCCCATGGGCGGCATAAGAACTCTGACAACAGGCTAGGCACTGAACACACGATAAAGAAGTTAATGGACAAAATTGAAAAAAAAAATACTCGAATAGCATGATTCGATTCCATAACCTCTTAAAAGAATGATGACACAAACACATTCCAAAATTTCACTTGACCTCTCTGACATTTCGTTTTATAATTAGATTGTGAGCTAAACGCTTTATAAATATATATAATTATGACCCAGTAGGTTATAGCCTTAAGGGCAGGCTTACCATTAATGCCGTCATACAGTCTGTAACTATTAAACATGATCTAATGTTGACCTATGAGTAAAAGCATTGACTCACGCGCAGGTGACTTGATCGATATGTAGGTCTAATTATTTAGAATGTAGAGACGGTCTACATATAATTTCTATGACTAACTCAGACCTATAATTAAACCTTTGTTTAGCAAACTTTTTGACGCCCTGTAACCCTTTTGATACTTGTACATATTTTTATTACTATTATAGATTATAGATTTGTAGTTTTTAACTAAAGTAAATATCTTGATTGAAATAAACCTTAGCAAACTTGTCACAAACAAACAATACGCGATGTTTATGGAATACTGACTCTATAAATATTTTCATCTAACTGTAAACGCTGTTTTTTACGAAATACCCCTGAATTACAGAAAAAAGCGGACTTTAAACAGACTCGTCACGAAGCCGTCAACCAAGCATTATGTACATACATCAAACTAAGTAACCCTACACATTTTTTTTTGCTGGGAAACAACTTTTTTCTTGGGGTGTTAAATCACGTTTTAAGGTAAAACTCAATGTAGCAAACATGGTGCTGATGGATGCTTTGAGTAGTAAACGAGTCGTGGAGGTAATTAAAGCAAAGTTATAACCTTAAAAACTAGTACTATAAAAAATCTCCATCCGTAACTAAAAGGTTCCCAGGTAGGTATAGTCCAGTACAAAAAAATATCGCAATGACTGGGAGAACCAGTGCCTTTCGGCTGCGTTAAGTTTATTTTTACACCCTCTACAGCTAGTGTGTAACTTTGCTCTGCTTCAATATCAAAATTTAACCAAAAACTTAGTTATAGTTTTAGTTTTTGCTCTGTAATCGTATCCTTCAAAAACTAGAACAAAGAAGTAGCCTCTGCTGGACCAAGATTTAATTCATCAACAAGGATGTCGAACTGCAAAATGTTTAAAGAGTACACAATAGCAACGTAACAAACTATCTAGCGGAGTCATAGCTACATTTAATCGGAACAATTCTCATGAGATGAGATCTTGCATCGGCGGGCGCAGGCGACGCTCATAACGACGTTTCACACAACACGATCCGGTTCATATTTCGAACGGAGATAAAGATAAACATTATAATTAACTTTATGTTATTGTAATGAATTACTGCAATTTTTCATTGATCTTACCGCAATTATCTCAACTTAGGATATGGGTTTTATAATTTACCATTGGTGAATATACTCAGATACCCCCAGATCGCTTCAACCACCACCCCTGACAATAAGGAAACAACAAGCTCGCAGAAATATCAATTTTGCGTTTCAAGTCTTGACCCTCTAGACATTCATTTCGAGTTTACTCTACAACCCTTTTTACCTAAAAAGTAGTTTATCCATCTGGCTGACTTATTTATGCTTTCTCAATATGAAATACTTATCCACCGCTGCCCCTGTGTTGCCTTTATCATCAACTATTATTTCCTATGAAAATGTGTTTTGCTTTTCTTGGGACGTGACATAACACCACTATTTCTCTATCTTATTATTTGTTTAAACCATAGCGTGAAATTATCGATGTCCTTATTCAGATATGATTACATCCTCAGCCGTTTCACTAAATGATCACGTTTCGATGTCAAATGCTTTACTTAAATGTGAATTGAAAGCATAACGAGCATCCTTGGCGGATGACAAAATACTTACATTTCAAACACTGTCTGAGTTTGTGGTTAAAATTTTTGATTGTAAAAAATGTGCTGAGATGTGAATTCTAATAATTATAAAAATAATTATATAATTCTGTAAATGTGAATTCTTTCAATCCAAAGTCGTGATAAGTTACATATGTCAGAATGAAATAATTATTTTTCAGATAGTGAAATCTTCAGGTAGTAATCAACAGAAAAATAAACCAATACATACTAGTGTTCATCGTAAAAAAGAAGATATTCGTCTAAAAATGGTCAGCAATTTAATAGGAGAGTATAAGCAAACAAAAAAATTAATTATCATTACATTATCATTGAAGAAGAATATCAATTGCACTCAGGTAAAAGACGGAAGGCCTCAAAAACGAAGAAGCAAATACCATCTTATAATAAAATAAAAAATAATAGCAGTACCATGACATGTAATGTTTTGGCACTAATTGTGACCCCGTCTAACCCGTCAGGGGTCATAAGCATGATTTAATGTACGACATGAGGTGGAAACAAAAGTTTTGTAAATATTTTGCAGTGCCAGGTTGTTGAGAAAAAAATTGTGTGGAGAATTTATTGGAACCGAACTGCGATCAAAAGTTCATCATCTGCTTGCCTGTTCCCAAGTATGTTGGGGTCGGCTTCCAGTCTTACCCGATGCAGCTGAGTACCAGTATTTTACGTGAAGCGACTGCCTATCTGACCTCTATGACCCAGTTAGTACTGTGTAATACAATACCCTGTAAGACTGGTTACCTGTAACGACTGTGAAAGATCTACAAATGACAGCCGAGGCACGGAGAAAACTCGCGATGCTGGGTGATGGGTGGTCGCCTATTCACAAAAAAGAAAGAAAGAAAGAAAATATATTTATTTGTCGCAGGGACATGACGACCAACTGAGTCAAGCACGGCTTAACCTAAAGATTGATCTGAGCGGCTGTTATTTTTTGGCCCTTTTATGAGGCCCTGGGTTTGATTCCCAGGTCGGCCAAAGTGTTATTGGGTTTTTCCGTAAATAATTTCTCAGTAGCAGTCTGGATTTGTGCCTGGTTGATGTCAATAGTCTCGCCTCCTATAACATGTGACTTAAACATACCTAGCGAAATGTGGGTGTACTATTAGCTACACTTCTGCCTAACTCTGCGGGAATTACAGCCGTGATGTTATGTTATGTTATCTCACAGAAAGCACCGGAATGTTTTGACATTCCCTTCGTCTTCGGCCTCAGAGGTCGAAAGTATCACAATTTACTATAATCTGTCATTACGGTGGTTACGCATTGCATCGCATGAACTTGACCGTATTATGGCCTATTTGATGGATCTTCTCATGTTTAAGTTTAAGTGGACAGTAACTACCAAATTATACGTGTGCGAAATATGAATGAGGTATCTCATGCCTATATAAGCTACACAGCCTTGTTGGTCTAGTGGTAAGCATGAGCATAAGGGCCTGGGTTCATTTACTCTGTCGGGTAATTTTTTTATGGGTTTTCTCAGTAGCAGACACGGATTTTAGATTTGTGTCCGGGTGGTGGCTACAGGCTCGCCCCATAGTAACATAACTGGCGACATGTGGGTGCCTGCCTAACCCTTTGGAGAATACAAGCGTGATGTTAAGTAAATAAGCTACACCTAAGATATTTTCGCTGTGTTAGAATTTCAACTCCCCGTCTTTCAACTTTTATTTAGCTGCCGTTTAAAGTCTTAATGCAAAAAGGCATTGAAATACTACCTACAGACTTTCGCTTATGTATCCAGTGTTCGTCTAATAAAATAAATGCAATGTGGATGTCCCTTTTTATGCACATCTACTACTCAGGTCACCTTACATCACACATTGACCTGCTCTCTTGACAACGTACTTGTACAAAAACCACTACCGTTCTTTTCGTCTGACACAAACTTATTGTTAAGAAAATAAAGACCACAGTCATTTTGACGGACTTACCAGTGGAGGCAACCAAACACCAACTAACTAATGGGTGTAAAAAGATCCTTAACGAAGCCGAAAGGCACTTGTTCTCCCCATCAATGCGTTTTTTTTTTCTCCAGACTATACCTGGGAACCTTTTCTTACGGAGATATTGAAAAAAGCTTGTCAAAAAGTTGGAACTTGGACCTCCAATTATAACTGTATTTTAAATATTACTTTTATGACCCCCCACTATTCAATGCATCCATCAGCACAATGTATTGAGTGGGTTACATTGAGTTCTACCGTTTAGCGTGATTTTTCACCCCAAAAAAAAGTCGTTTCCCAGCAATTGTTAATGCGTAGAATTACCTAGGTAGGTTAGTTTGATGTACAGAGTGCTTGGTTGACGGCTTCATGAATGTTTACACCTTGTAGTTACCACAGTAAAGATTATTGTAATTTTGACAGAGATGTCATGCCGAGGTAAAATAAATATGAAAGGACTGTGGGTGACTTCGCACTCTTGCCCTGAGGCCCGTTTACATCACAAATCACTCACGTTTGGCGCTAAACGGATTTAAATCATCGCTCTATTTCTGTTAATCGTTTAAAAATGACAGAGACGGAGAGCTATATAAATATGTAACCGTATTTAGTGTTTTGTTTGGTTCTACTTTTCAAATACTTAATTTTATTTTGAACATTTTCTTTTGTTATGAGTCCCTTGTTGGTCTAGTGGTCGTAAGCACGGCTGCTGAGCATGAGGTCCTGGGTTCAATTCCCAGGTCAGGCCAATTGTTATTGGGTTTCTCCATCAAGTATTTTTCAGTAGCAGCCATGGAGTCTTGCTTTGTGCCCGGTTGATTGCAATAGGCTCGGCCTTATTACATGGGACTTAAACATAACTAGCGAAATGTGGGTGTATGTTATCAGGTACATCTCTACCTAACCCTTCGGGGAGTACAAGCGTGATGTTTTGTTACGTTCTTTGTAATTTCAAATGAGACTGTAGGACGCGTAGATCGATCTAACAAGACTTAAAGCCGTTTTCAATTTCTTACTTACAGTTAACGGAACGTTGCTATCTCAGATAAACAGTTAAAGAAACCGTGGGTAGGATATTCCAGTCAATTCATCACTAACTGTGTTTCTAGAAACACCGATAGCTACTATAGTAAGGTATAATAACTAACCGTTATACGTAAGTAAGTTATAAAAAACGGCAGTTAATGAACAAGTCTATCTCTCAGCATGTTTCTTTATTAGTTCAATGAATCTCACACGATGCATCACAAATTGGAGCAGCTCAGGGCAAAGTTGAGCGTCTCTTGCAAAATATTCATCCCGTTTTGTGATCGTTTGTGTAATGAATAAGATGAGCATGAACAGTTGTTGCCCAATTCTGACGGACGTGAAACGATTTGTATTTAAAGTTAGGTACAATATTGTGGGTACTCTTCTTGCGTCTGCCATAGTCCTGCACCTTAGGGTTGCTCTTGCCTAAATGCCTGTATGCACTACGCTAATGGTTCAGAATATCACGCTAGCATCTACAGGGTGTAACAGGACCCTTCACGAGCCGTCAACCAAGCATTATGTTCATCAAAATAAGTAACTTTACGCAAAAATTAATGCTGGGAAACGACTTTTTTTTGGGTGAAAAATCACGTTTTACCGTAAGACACAATGTAACGCACTCAAAACATTGTGTTGATGGATGGATGTATAGTATGGGGGTCGTGGAGTTGTTTAAAATCAAAATCTTACATTAAAAACAGGTAAAAAGAAACTTGTGAAAAAGTTGGAACTTTGACCCCCAATGTATACGTAACTGGAAGGTATGGTCTAGAACAAAAAAAAAAAAGTATCGCGATGACATGAAGTGACTTTCGGCTTTGTTAAGGGTATAAGGCACCCTTTATATTACTTACTAGAAATTAAACATTAAGAGCGGCCAACCCGTCATACTTTTCATACAAACGCTCGTACGTGATTATGCCGTTGTTACACATCTATCTTTGAATTTTTGTAACTAATAGGTATTTTGTGCACTATATCTAGGTTTCTATGGTTGCAAAAAATAAAAAAAAGTAGAAACTCCAAAAATTGCTGTTTTGCACAAATTTTACCTGAACTTTGGCCGTTCATAATGTACTCTTAAACTGTAAAATAAAGAAAACTTCATGATAGAAACCTTGCACATTTAATGCAGATTCTTAATGACAAATATTTATTTCACACACTTGTAAAACTTATTCAAAAACACGTATTTCCTGGAACAAGTTTAAGAAATTTTTGAACACTATTTTTCGTTCAATGTCATCGCGTTAGGCGGTATGAGGTGCGTGGGAGACGAGTTGTGCGGGGTCGGGGCGGGGTAAGACGGGGGAGTTGAATGAAAATCGCCACTGTGGCTCTGGATGAAACAACAAGCTTTTTGGACATGCTCGCGTTGACGATAGACGCGCCGGGAAGGGCCATCTTAAGACGTGACAGCGGCCTTACTACTTAATATTATTTAAGTGATAGTCTAGTGGAGTGACCGTCGGACTGCCAAGTCATAGGTCTCGAGTTCGAACCCAAGACACGCATGTACCGCACCCATGTTCGTATTGTATAATTATCACTTGCTTCGGTGAAGAGAGCATCGGTGGCCCAGTGGTGACGACCCCGACTAACCAAAGCAGCATGCTTGAGAGATATTTAAAGCCGAGTCAGAGACCCACGCGCGGCTTAAAAACTCTGACACCAGATTAGACACTAATCAAAAATTAAGAAGTACTATTTGTTATTTTTTATCAGTTAACAATCTTATTTTAGCGTCTTGCATTGTACTTATTATCATTAGACTACATTGAATGGTCTAGTTTGCTACCTTATTTAACTAATTCAAGTAAAAGCAATGTAAGTCGCTTACTTCTTGGACAAAGTCGTGAGTGCGGTTTTCTATTTTATGTTTTGGTAACAGTGCCTGGGCCACCGAGCTCTGCTCGGGTGAAAATAGAGAAAACGAATTTTCCCAGACATGAGACCTACCTAGATCGATTTTTCGCCCCGCAAACCCTTTTATTGCAACTTTCATCAAAATCGTTAGAGCCGTTTTCGAAAACGTAATTATTAAAACATAAATATTGCTCATTTAATATTATAATATTAGTATTAGTATTGTGTATTAGTGTATCCTATAGTCCTATAGGACTATAGGATATCAGGCATCCCTGACATATTTTACAGTCAGTTAATGTTTAGAGCAGAGTCAGACATCACAAAGTTCGTCGTGTCATAATTTTGATGGAGAGTCACGAAAGAATGGAATAAATTGAGGAACAATTATAACCTTTTCCTGCATTTTATTTTCGTCACCTTGTGTTGACAAGTTTACAAGTGTCCCCTTTTCCACAATTTCATAGAAATAGAAAAGTAAATATAGCTGCCTGTTTAGTGATCATGGTACTGCTGGACATGAGGTCCTGGGTTCAGTTCCCAGGTCAGGCGGGTTTTTCGATCAGGAATTTCTGCTCCGACCGACCGGAGTCTGGATTTGTGACCTCCTCGTCCATGACACTTTAACATAACTGGTGAAAACTGGGTGTACAATAGGTCCACCTCTGCCTAGCCCTGCGGGAACAACAGGCATGATGTTATGTTTGTTGTACAATTTACCAATAAAGATTACAATCACAAGGGCGTGATTCAGAGAGCGGTATTCCTACTACGTCCAGGAATATAAAAAACTAGCTGACCCGCGCAACTTCGTCTGCGTGCGTGGGTACATAAAAGAAAGAGAGGTTAGAGAGAATGTGCGTCAACCTTTAAAGTTAGACATATGGCCATTGCGGATATTTTTTTAGAGCTTTTTAAGAAGGACAATTCCGACATACATGATAATTGCGTAACTTTAACCGTTCACGCACAACGGAAGCTCTCAAAAGGAGTAAATCCCTATTATATACTATAACCGATGGATAATCATCAAATCCTCCCACTCTGGACGGAGCGGAAGGGAGTGTCAGACTTGTACTGACTAAAATCCATCCACGTTTCGTCTATTGCCCTTTGCGTTCCAGGGCTGCGGTGTCGCTTTCGAACAGTCCCGCAACCCTGGCAGGCCTCGCTCCTCTCGAATCCCTTCCCGTTTGCTGACATCTTTTTGAGGCGCGTGTGGAACACGAACACGCCGTCACCACGGCCTGTCGTCATAAGACGGACAGATGGCGAGCTAGACCATTACTCACCGTCCACAGGCCCGCGACCCTCGACAGCCTTACGTCTTCATCTTTAGACACTCGATGACAATCATACACCAGCTAGAACGAAAGTTCTCATCAAAGTTCTTGAAATGAGCCGAGACACGATAAAACTGCTGTAAACTGTTGCGGACCTCTTGCAACTGCCTTCCGTCTCCATCGTCAGACCTTTGATGATAGACATACTCCAGGCTGGTCTAAATTTCACATCAAGGTGCATGAAATCAGCCGAAACACGATATAGATGCTGTAAACTCTTGAGGATCTTTTGCAACTATCTTCCGTCTCCATCGTCAGACCTTCGATGACAGTCATACTCCAGCTAGGTCTAAAGTTCTCATCAAGGTACATGAAATGAGCACAAACACGATTTCTCAATTTAAAAAACAAAAGATCATGCTTAACGGACTTCTCTGTAAAAAGTTATGCGTGGTCAGGTCATACATAAAATAAGAATATATAGACGCGTCGAATTGAGAACCTCCTCTTTTTGTTTCGTTGGTTAATAAACCAAGCTTCAGACATTTGACACGGGCGAGGGTCATCTTTCACGGAAAACTTAACACCGCGACTCAGAAAAGGGAGTGAAATTAATAGCGCCATCTATCGAGCACGAAATTAAACCGTTAAAATATAATGCATGTAAAACGATCGAACAAACACTCTACAGGGTTATAGCGTCATGTAGACTAATCTAGAGTACTTTTTGCTATAAGAACTTTTTTGTAAAGCTGGTCAACCGATTTAAAAGTTATCTTGTGAGCACATATTTATTAATTAGTACCATTTTGGTGCAATAGATGTCTTTGCATGTAACTTACACAATGATGGTAAGTTCTTCTTGAACACTTTAAATTCATAAATCTTTTGATAGAGAGCACTGATTACAATGAAACAAAAACTAAAACCTTCTCTAAGTTCTCCACAATGTTTGTGCATTGAATCTAATCACATTGGTTTTCCCAACAACATGAAGCCCGTCTCGCAGCGCGCGGGTCATTATTTTGATGCGGAGTTATTTTAAAACTGTGATATCTCCTAAGATATTCATCTAAATTGAATGGTGTAAAGAACAATTTTGGTCACAATTGAATGCTAAAGATGACTAACATATTTATTTTGATAAGGATTAATACTATGTCGGTAAAAATACCTTTGCAAATAAAGCACTATTTTTGACCAAATTTTAAAATCATAAAAATGGTTATTGTTAGTCAACCTTAAAAGATAGGCCTGTGCTGTCGCGGACTTTTTTTTAGACATTTTTAAGAGGAATAATTCCCTAATACATTATTTTTGTGCAACTTTAACCGGTTAACCAGCGCACGCAACGGAAGCTCTCAAAGAAAATAAATTTTCCCCGTTTTTGCAACATTTTTCATTGATGCTCAGCTCCTATTGATTGTAGCGTGATGATATATAGCCTATAGCCTTCCTCGATATATAAGCTATCCAACACTAAAAGATTTTTTCAATTCGAACCCGTAGTTCCTCAGATTAGCGCGTTCAAACAAACAAACAAACAAACTCTTCAGCTTTATAATATTAGTATAGATATAAAAAGTAATTTACAAAAATGAATAAACGAAAAAATTACAATATCGTAAACAAAGAAAGTTAAGGTATTCAGATGTACAATAAGCCTGAAATATTCAGTCCACATTAGCCAACAAACGTCATCTTAGCAGATGTTCGCGTTATGAATGTGTTGTATACGATTGCAGGATTTGCATTTCTAAGGCTCTGAATAGGCCTGTCTACTTTGTTATGATCTATTAACACACTAGAGTAATGTGTTACTATTATGTATGTCCACAGTTCACATATTTTACTTGTTTTCGTCGTATTTTATTCGAAATAAGTGTGACTGACTCATGCTCGTAGTTTGGTCATGGTCCTACATTCCAAATAAATGTAAACGGATAAAAGCCGACTTGTGAAAAATTGCTTACTCTAATTCTCGTTAACGTCACTTTTAAGCCTTTCGATTATAGTTGAAAAAGATGGATGAAATTACAAATTATTTTTGGCTTGTTTAGATTTATATTTTTTTAAGTTTTTGAAGCATTGTCATCCAACGTGGCAATGCTGCTAGCCTTCTGGGCACTTTTCCTATTGACAGCGATGTGGACGAATTTTTGGCCGCCTTGTAATTCTTTTCCCCTTAAACCGTGATACTTTTTTATTATTATTATAGATCTATAAATTGTAGTTTGTAAATAATGTAAATAAAAGAAATAGTTAAAAAATAGTTTAGGTAGATAATGGTGGTTCGTATTTTTACAAAGTCTTCAAACAGGATTGTCGTAAGCTTATTTTAATCCAAAACAATTTTAGACTTTTCAATACTCTTCATCGTTGATAGAATTTCATTTTTTCTAGAGGACCTGTTGTAGTTAATCTAATCATCATTCTCCTGCCCATATTCCAATTTATTTGGGGTCGGCGCTGCATGTCATCTTCTTCCATACTTCTCTATTAATAGTTATCTCAGCGTTACCTCATTTCTAGCCATATCGTCCTTCACACAGTCCATCCATCGCTTCTTTGGTCTTCCTACATTCATATTCCACATTTTCCTCATTCCTCCGCATCACATGTCCATACCACGATATGTAGAATGAATAATTGCATACTATACCAGAGACACGAGTTTCGCAAAAAAACCACGAGTCTACTTCTGATACTCATTAAAAAAATCGTATCTAGGACTTAATCGATACTCTAGATCCAAATAGATTGCACTGCAAATGGCCGTCAGCATAGCCGCCAATCTGTAGAAAGTACCGGGTATCATTTCTAATTGCTAATCTTAGGATCTTATCTAGGATTCAGATTGCGATAACTTCGCTGTGGAGACAATGAGATGACAAAAAGATGTGTCTATTATACAATTTGTGGTTAAGTTTCGAAATTGGAATCCAAGATGAACTTTGGAGATCGATTGGCACAGTTCAAGTCATAACCTCCAATAAAGTGTACCTACTTTTTTCTGTTTACACTGTTTAATTGTTGTATCTGAAAAGGTTCCCGAAATCAGAATCAAATAAAACAATGTCTTATTGAAAAATTGGTCCTTCGAGTCTTCAGGGTCGGAAGAAAAATAACCTAAAAGCTTAATGAAGAAGCTAGAATGACCAATAACCTGGAAGTTAATTTCAATGTGTACCTTCATCATTCTGAACACATTAACATTTTTCGTCGGTAATTAAATAATAAAAAACAGCTCATTCCTACAAAACTGCATGCAATACCAGGAATTCAGGAAAATCAGGTTCATTCATTTTGACCGTGTACCTACAAAATGTATGGGCCCGATTTTCCTGAATTTCTTTTGATATACTGAATACGTGGTGGAGGAGGAGCTCGTGGCAAAATAATAACAGCCGGTCGGATCGATCTTTAGGTTAAGCCGTGCTTGTCTAGGTTGGTCTGTGGATGGGTGACCACCCATTACATACCGAATTTCCTGCGTGCCTTGGAAAGCACGTTAAGCCGTTGTTCCCGGCTGTCATCTGTAGATCTTTGACAGTCGTTACAGGTAGTCAGTTACCCAAAAAGTCTGTCAACCAGTCTTCCAAGGGGTATCGTATTACCCAGTACTAATTGGGTTGTGGAGGTCAGATAGGCAGTCGCTCCATGTAAAATACTGGTATTCAGCTGCACCCGGTTAGACTGGAAGCCGACCCTAACATAGTTAGGAAAAGGCTAGGCAGATGATGATGGTACTGAATACGTGGTAAACGTCGGTGTCCATCCATCTTGTATTTATGAAATCATAATTTTTTAGTTTGCTATAATGATGAGGATGACCGCTAAAACTGGCATGAGTCCGTAATTGCTTTGCTCTAGACACAACGGCCTTTTTTTTTTTTTCGGGGGGAACCTTCAAAAGGCGGCCGATCTTTGGGGATAAGACCGGGGAGTGTGGGATTTTTACCGCACTAAAACGCCTGAAAAGGCACATCCCTGGGGCGACTATACAGAAGTCTCCCCTGAGAGACACAACGTTAAATTAAAAGTTACTACGCCGCGGCGTAGTAACTTTTAATTTAAATTATTTAACGTCCAAAATATAAGCTATTACTTAAAACTAGCAAGTAAGTTTAAATGTAATTAAACTATTAACTGCACAAGTTACCGCAAACAATGAAACAAACAATTAATATTTTGTCCAGTAAATATTTTGGTACTGTTGGAAGTTTGCCGGTAAACCACAGGTATCTAAGAAGCTTGAGCGAAGTGACCCAGTTTGCAAAACTTAACGTTTGCAAATCGTACGCATCCCTTGGTGCGCGGTGGTGGTTGCTATGACAACGGTGATAAAAGCCTGCGCGGCCGCATCGCAGCACAGTCCGCGCACTCGCGCAAGCGCTCCGTACGCACTCGGTGAGTTGTTTTTTTTTTTTGTAAATAGTTCGTTTTTTTCAAGTGTTGATTTTATTTTTTTACTAAAGTTTTTTGGTGGTCTGGTATTTTCGAGTAGATTTTTTTAGGTGGTAAAATTTTGTACGGGTCAAAGTTGAAAGTGCATTTTGGTTAAATACTTGTTTAGCGGGTTAATTATACTCAATTTAAAAATGTATTTTAAACACCAAAACAAATAAATATTTGACTGTTTTATTTTGGTTTCTTAGCAAATATTTCAAATCATGAAAAACACTACTGGCCGCCGAACTTTTTCCGCCCGCCCATATATTTTCCCGCTATCGGCATTTCGCTGAATATTTTTATTAAATGCACTTAGCACTTTATTTACGCGAAATTCTTTTCATTTGTTTCGCAATTAAGGTTAGATATGTACCAAATTAAAAACACCTCTAACATTTCTGCGGTTAGTACTAATATGAACTGTGCTGCGGTGTAACCTTTATATCAGTCTCCTTAAGCTTCGCAAGGACTATGTTTTTGTATCTTATAATTTCAATGAATTCTTATTTGTTTTAAAAGGAGGCGACCACGGCAATCCATCATTCCGTGGTTTAGCTTGTTTACCTAATACCACGAAAAATTATAATTATTATTTAAAAACCTAATTACAAATTATATCGCCCAAAGGTCACGTCAGAATTGCTTACTAAACATAACCTACTTACTTTTAGATATTCCCTTATGAATCTAGGGGAAGGAAAGGTACTCCGCCAAATAGTTTTAAAATAATATCCAAAAAAAACAAGTGTGAAAGTGTCTCAAAGAAAAACGCATAATTTCATTTATTTTTTTTGCGAAACTAAGGACCATACTTCAATTTTTTGTTCAAAGAAATGCTTTTGTTTACTCAAGAAAAACCTTTACAATTTAATGTTTCCCGGGCTTCAAATGATACGAACTGTTCATGATAAAGCGATAAATCAGACCCAATAAATCATATCTTGTCTCACCTACTTTTAAATGATCAAGATCATAAATCGCAGGTCCACCGCTAACCGACAAATCTGAGACAAAATTCTGAACAAAACGGCTTCCACACTATTACAATCACAATAATAATTATAATGTCGGTTACAAAAAGTTTCGTCTCTCACAATGTCGGCAACATTCTTTTCACATTGATCGTTTTTCCGAAGCGTGTCTGCGCCTGCGCATGCGGTGACAATGACAGGTTTTTGTGACTAATAATATGTATGAACAATCGACGCATTGCACTGCGGTTCGGTTTGGTAGGTGGTAGCAGTTTCAGAGATCTGTGTATTGTTTTACATAGAAATGGCTTGGTTGATCTTTGTGGTATGTGGTTATTGAAATATCCGTTCTACAAATGTGTGGTTTACAAAATGACTTTAGGAAGAAGTATAAAGCAGTACTGGTTCCTTTTCTAATTCTTATTTTAAAGCTGATTGTTAAAATCTTCGGCTTCAAGGTAACATGAACAAAAAAACTCCAGCTTATGCTCTCATTAAATCAAATAGATCGAAAATACGATGATTACTACTATAAGATAATTATAGTTATAATTCATAAATAGACCTATTAAAATTACAATAAATAATTTTAGGTTATATCAATATCCAATAACCAAACTATAAGGAATGTAATGAATGTAAGGAATGTGTAATACTTTTTACAACTAGCTGGGGACCACAGATTAGATTTTTTTTACAGAAAAAAGCACTTGTTAAAAAAAAAAGCAAAGCTATTTTATTAAAAATATTTTTTGACAATTTAAAAGTGTAAAAAAATGCTTCAAGTTTGATATTTGTAACCAGAAACAATAAATTGGTATCTAATTTTTTTTTTGTGGTTACAAAATAGGAGATCCTATCACAGACCTGGGGGTCTAAAATCGCCGCTTTATCAGAATCATAATACGAATCACATTAAAATTTTAAAACTCTTAAAATGGACTTTGTGGTCATAAACATATTATAAAGACCATTTTAAGAATTTTAAATTTTTAACGTGATTCATATTATGATTCTGATAAAGCTTCCATTTTAGGCCCACAGATACCTAACATTATAGACAGAACCGCACTCCTAATTAAGCTCGCTCTTCACGTTAATCTCATGAATTAACAGTATCGTAATTAGCGTCAGTTTCGCACAGTTTGTTTCCGCCGCCATTTGCCACCAACCTTATCTGTTCACTCGGTCATTTCCGCAGAATGTAGTGCATCTTTATTCACTGAAATCGTGCCGGCTATTATTTCGTAACGCTGTATTTTTTGTTACAATAAGCTTCCTGAAATTCGGTAATAAGCTCGTCACAAAAATCATAATTAATAGAGGTCAGCTAAGTTTCATGATGACCTGCGTTTTATAAACAGCACAAACATAATCTAAACATCTACATAAAGGGTGTAACAAGACCCTTAACTAAGCTGGAAGGTATTTGTTCTCCCCGTCATTGCGAGATTTTTTTTGTTTAGACTATACCTGGGAAGCTTCTAGTTACGGATATATTAGGTGTCAAAGTTCCAACTTTTTTTTAAATACATATTTTTAACATAAGATGTTTACTGTAAACACCTCCACGACCCCCATACTATTCAATCCATCCATCAGCACAATGTTTTGAGTGCGTTACATTGAGTCCTACCATAAAACGTGTTTTTTCACCCCAAAAAAAAGTCGTTTCCCAGCAATAATTTTTGCGTAAAGTTACTTATTTTGATGTACCTATATAATGCTTGGTTGACGGCTTCGTTATGGGTCTTGTTACACCCTGTATACACATAAATAAAGTTGATGAGTCAGTTTGTAATTTAAAAAAACAGCTTTTTACTGAATGCATAATAAGAAAGTATAATACTTATAACAACAAAAAACAGTTTTGTTTGTCAGTTCTACGTATTTGTTCCGGCTAATCTCCGAGACGGCTGGACCGATATTGACAGGACTTTTAGTGGAAGATAGCTGATGTTATAAGAAGTAACTTAGGCTACTTTTGTTTTAGAAAAATAATTAGGGCTCCGTGCAAAACAATTAAAACCCACGAAATCGTTATCAAAATCAGATTAAAAAAAAGGACGCGGGCAATTGCTAGTTTTGTAAATAAAAGATAAAAAAAAGATAATTGATTGATTATTTTATTTCGTTCTACGAGGAATTTAAAATTGTTTGAAACGTACAAACAAGACTCGTATGGATTCGACCTGAAGAGATTTGCCTTTTTATTGATGTAATGCACATTCAATACAGTCTACTAAGTAGACTGTATTGAATGTGCAGTCTACTAAGTAGACTGTATTAATATATGATGCAGTAGACTCTACTGCATCATACGAATTAAGCCGTACATTATTAGATATGCGTTTAGTTATCTTGAATCTAAAAATAAAATATCTAATCAAGAGAAATTATCACTTTGATACGGTAAAATATAATCAAAGCTTCTATTCACATAACTAGTGAAATGTGGGTGTACTATTAGGTACATCTCTGCCTAACCCTTCAGGGATTACAGTCGTGGTGTTATGTTATCTTCTTCTTTGTCGTTTCACTCTTGACAGAGTGGTCGTGGTCAGCATGTCGCAGCAAGACACCGCGCTGCCATGATTCGCCTTACGATGTTGTTATAGCTTCTATTAAAAGCCTCCCATAAGATCGCGTGATATCGTTATTATTTAATAAACATAAAATATATTTGTATAGTAAAACACTATTTCATGTTAATTCGACACACCAATATTGAATATTCAGTTAGGTAGCTAGTTAGATACGCGTAGTTTCAGATTGACGAGTTTTCGATGGAGTTAAGTAACAGCCAAACATGTGAAAGTTATTTGGTATTAACAAGGAAGCTAAATCTAGTCTTACGAAATACTTTTATAAAACAGATACTAAGTTTTTAAACTGTCATGAATGGTCACAAAAAAAAAACAAACAAAAAAACACACTAACATGGTAAATATCCCATTTCTAGTGTTACATACAGATACTGTTGGGCTGCGTCATCCCACAGCTGGGCAAAGGCTTCTCCCTAAGACTTCCATCCAGGGCTAAACATAGACAGTTCAAGACTTTTAGTTTATGTAATTTTGTTGCAAATGTCTTAGTCACGTCTTTTCATGCTTCTTCTGTATACCGTAAGTAGGGGTAGCCCGCGATTATTTTTTTTACGTTTATTGCAATTTGCAGGTCAGTGTCAAGTTGTATGTTGATGAAAATACAAATTGCGCCAGTAATGCGTATGGAGTTACAGAATTATAATCATTCAAATCATCAATACAACCCTCCAAGTTCTTTAACCCCATTGACCTGCAAATTGAAATAAACGTAAGAAAATTTAAATTTCGCGGGCTACCCTTGCGATTCCATCTTAAATAATTACCTCACTACTGAAGATCTGTTTCGTCTATGTGTAACTGACCTACCTCACTCAATTATGGTTGACCTAGTGAACTGCCTAATACAACTGCGTGTGTTAAACTTTTCTGTCACTTACGGTATATATTCCGTGATTGTCCATTATTTTGGGCTCCCGATATTACGGTAACGGACCGAATATCGGGAGCTCAAAATAGGTCTATGTTTAATTGTAAACAGTGAAAGCTTGAAACAGTGTTTAACTGTGTGTGTGAGTGAAGAATAAAAGTTAGATAAATTCAAATTACATCTAATTGAAAGAAAGAAAACATATATTGACCGTGATAATGACTACTTACTCGTATGTAGCTACAGTAGTAATATTTTATTCTTACTGAGAACTGGATTAATAGCCAAAAACGTAGCAATCGAAATAAACTCTAAATTCCCACGAGTCACACATATTATTATTATACAAAACAATAAGTAAATGCTCTACATACCAATTAAACCTTTATAAGTGAAGAGTTACCATACTAAAATTATAACTAGTCCATGTCAGCAACATTGAATGTATGGAGCCATTAATTTGATTTATAAATAGTAATTTATTTTAATTATTCATTTTTTTATTGTTATTCGACAAATAAGCTCCCATGCCAGTTTTACACAAAAGCTCCAAGAGCAAGAGGTCCTGGGTTCGATTCTCGCGTCGGGCAAAGAGATATTATGTTTTTCCATCAGAAATTTCTTAGTAGCAGCCCGGAGTCTGGAATGGCGCCCGGTTGTTGGCAATAGGCTCGCCCCCTTTTACATGTAACTTAAATATAACTGGCAAAATGTGGGTGTACTTTGTGGTACATCTCTGCCTACCCCTTCGGGAATTACAGGCGTGATGTTATGGTATAATTGAGATTTTCTTTGCGTCCAGAGTTCTGTACATCTTTCCGACCCAGATAAAGCCTGTGAGAAGCACACACATTCCATAGAAATGACCTACCATACCATCACCAATTTGGTCCTAATAGGCGTATTGCGTGGATGGCCCGCAGTGATGCGTCGGTCACGTTCCATCAGGCCGACAGTTTCAGAACACGCTATTACTGAATATGACCGCGGGCCAACCACATCTAGGACTCTAGGTGCTAAGTACTAGATCTGTTTCATCTAACAAGACAGCTCTGATACAGAGAATAAAATGAGTTTATTGGCATGAAAATAAAAACTTTGACATCTATACAAATACATAAAATTGAAGTGTCTGCTTATAACATCAAAATAATAGCTTTTTACCGAATGCATTTGAAAGTATATACGGTACTTATTACAAAAATACATTTAAAAAATGATTTTATTTTTTGTCTGTCTGTTGTTCCGGCTAATCTCCGAAATGGTTGGACCGATTTTGACGGGACTTTTACTGGTAGATAGCTGATGTATAAGGTCTTACTAAAGCTACTTTTATTTTAGAAAAATAATTAGGGTTCAGTGCAAAAAAATGTAATTGTTTAATTATTTTTGCACGCGTTTGTTTTAGACGCGAATTATACACAAACTAATAAGGCGAAAATGACACAGAAACAGCGTAAGGTGTCGGCGCGGCACAGGTGTAGCGCAGGCGTTGAAAGTATAACGAAAATATTGAGTGTATTTCACAACACATCGCCTACGTACATTTTGTATGAAAACGTTTTGAAGTGGTATAATGCCTGCGCCGCGCCTTCACCTTACGCTGTTTCTTTGTCATTTTCGCCTTATATAACTTTATTTTAGTTGTTTTGTTCGAAATATTCTACAAGTGTTATCTTAACTTTTGACTTAACACTTGTAGAATATTTGGAACAAGACAAGTAACGTGGGAAGAGAGTCCCGATTCTCAGTTTATTTTAGACCTAAGTTTAGCTTTTAGTCCTTTCAGACATGCAAACAAAATATTAAAGCAACCTATGAAAATCAAATCAAAAATCTCATTTCTTTCGATTCATTTTCATAGCCGTAGTCAGTGTACAAAAGACATCAACACGTTCGTTAGCCATAGCATAATGGTTAGTTTAAGATCGGTTCCAAAAAAAATTAATTGCCTTCAAACACAACATAGTATAACATCACGCCTTGCAAAACTCGAGGGTTAGGCAAAGGTGTACCTAACAAGTACACCTACATTTCGCCAGTTACATTTAAGTCCCATGTAATAAGGGGCGAACCTATTGCCATCAACCGGGCACAAATCCAGACTCCGTAGGTGCGACTGACAAATTTCTGACGGTAAAACCCAATAACAATTTACCAGACCCAGGAATCGAACCTAGGACCTCATGCTGATTTTTTGCTGAAGTCCATATCGATCTTCATTGATATCGGTTTTTATTGGTCCATACCGGTTTGACTGATCCTAAAATGACAAAAATATCAGAAATAAATCGAACACATCATAAATTCTAATGAAGATTACTTAAAATAATACGACCCTGCCTTATGTTCTTAGGGTCCCGGGTTCGAATCCCGGTAGGAGCAAATGTTTGTGTGATGAGCATGGACATTTGTGTCCTGTACGTTGTATGCCATGCACGTACCATGTACGTTTATAAGTATAATAAGTATGTATTTACAAACAAAAAGTATCTATTTAGTATTACCAACTATCTGGTGTCCACGACACAAGCCTTGTTGCTTAGTGTGGTACCTAGATGGCGATGTGTGTAATGTCCAGCGATATTTATTTATTTAATAGAATACCCCACGGCGAACATTTACTAAGTAGCATTGGCACCTCTCTGACATAGTTTAGGGTGTACAGGTAATTTTTAAAGGGCATGAGTAATAGCTGGGACTGCGGATGTTATCTGTGATGTGTTCGCTATAGTGTTATGTCGTGACACATGAATTTCATATTGTGAGGAAGTTATTTTCTTGGATACTGGGTCTTGTGTCTTTACGATATGGACACAACATTACTTCCGTCCAATATCGGACATCGAAAGTTTTTAAGTACTAGCTTCTGTGCGCAGCGTCGTCGCCCGCGTTGTACATAGATAAAAAGCCTTGCCTAGCCTATGTCCATCAGGAATAACACCTTTCAAATGGGGAAAGAATTTTTCATATAGGTTCTGGAGATTACCCACCACATACGTATATAAAATCACAAAATTTGCACTCTCTTTTTGTAATCACACTAATATTAAAAAGGCGAAAGTTTGTACATGTGTGTTTGTTTGTTACTCCTTCACGCTCAAACGGCTTAAAGGATTTGGATGAAATTTAGGATCAACATAGCTTATATTCTGGATTAACAAATAAGCTACTTTTTATCTCGGTAGTACGATCCCGTGAATCAATTACCGAACACCACGCGGGCGAAGCCGCGGGCATAAGCTAGTATTAGTTTAGATATAGATAATACTAGCTTATCCTATATCCAGGCTACAAACTATCTGCGTGCGGAATTTCATACAAATCCTTTCAGTAGTTTTTGCGTAAAAGAGAACAAACATCTGTCCACCCATCCATCCTCCACAAACTTTTGCATTTTAAAAGTAGGATAATGCACACTCATTGAAAGAAGCCACACATTGAGTACCAGACCGCAGGAACCGGTGAGATGATGCAGGTTCCTAACAATTTTGTGTGAGCTGGAAAAATCTGTCTTTCACGCAAAAACTACTCAAAGAATTTGTATGAAATTCCGCACACAGATTTTTCCATCAGGTTGGAAATACATTAATGACAATTCTGACTAATGTCGAGTACCTATGCGTGCAGCATATCGTCACAATGACCTTTACAATAAAAAATATAACTAAGCTCATCAGTCATCGCAAAAGTAGGTCGTTATATAATGATATAATGTACAGAAATACCTATTGTAACGAGACAGGCATCATCCCGTCCTACCTCACACATAGTAATTTGAAGCGTTCGTGTCTTTTTATTACATTTGATTAGATTATTACAGCTGACGGTAGAAGACACTAGCTGTGTAATCATTGTTTACTTACTCAAAGGATGAGCATTGAGCAATGCCGTAGGCAATCGGTCTTTCAATTGTTTCTGCATTATGGGAGCTCTGTATTTATCTGAATACAGAGCTACCATATTGCAGAAATAATTAAAGATTTAATAAACTGTTGGTCATGTCAGATTATTTGGACCAAAATGTAAACAACTAAATAAAACAGAAGTGCTGTCTATTTGTAACATTAAAATAACAGCTTTTTACTGAATGCATTTGATAGTATATGGTACTTATAACAAAAATACATTTATTTTAACTTTTGTCTATCTGTCTGTTTGTTCCGACTAATCTCGGAAAAGGCTGGACTGATTTTGACTTTTATTTTAGCAAAAGGATTTGGGCTTCGTGCAAAAAAAAGAAAACCCATTAAGGGGATTACATTGCCCAATGACCTTGACCATGCTGCCCCGTACTAACTTACGACGAAACGACGAGAGAGAGAGGGACGAGTGCGGGAGTGTCATAGTGCTTTTCGCGAAATTTCGGATTTTTATTAAATATATTAAAACTTTAAAAGAAATAAGAGAAAAAAAACAAAACACATTGTTAAATACGTCATTACGTATTTTTTGGTATAAAATTCATGCTGAGTTATTGAGCCGTTATAGAGAAAATTTTCAATTTAGGTTGAAAAAGGACCTATTTGTTATGATTTTTTGATAAAATTTGAGTTAGTTTATTAAAATTTTAAACAATACAATGTATTTGTGATGACCTTTAATTTAACATACATTTTTTATATTGAAAACGCACAAAAGGATTCATCTACAAACTTCTTTAAACACACGGTATTTTCAGAATTTGAGCGAGGTAATCCCCTTAAATTGTTAACAAAATCCCATTCAAATAGGGAAGAAAAAAATTACGCGGTCGGAAGACGCGGGGCACAGCTAGTTTATTAATAAAACTAAACACATTAGTTTAAACCACAGGAAATAAAAAGAAAAATAGGTGTTTGAAACTAGTGTACAATGTACTGTAGATACACTGCAACATAAGAAAATCGCTAGATTGTAGAACGTCTTTTTAGCTGTGGTGTTTAGTTTTGTCTTTGACCATCATAGTTGGTCTTTTGAGTCGTGGAATAACTAACTCTGGCTCGTAAGACCAAATTGACAACAATTTACAACTAATCAATTATTTTATTGTTCCAGATTTAGTTTAAGCCCAGAGGTGCAGCACCAACACCATGCTGCGTTTGTCAACTTTTTGCAGTAAGTATTCAATTTCTTTATTTTCTGTTCAGAAAGAGCGCTGTCCTAAATCGTCATATTTACTTTCAACGTACAGACGCCAGCACATCAAGCTTCCAGAAACTGTCAAATTTTACAAACCAACCTTGTACCTAATGCTTTTGCGATTAAGTAGAAAATCTATTAAATAAAGACAGATTGTTGTAGCATGATGTACTGGCGTCTGTACTTAGTTGCAGTGTGTCCATTACTGTGCATACTATGAAGAGAGAGCTCTTAGAATAATAAAAGATTTTCCATTACATACCATTAATCCAGACTTTTTCCGACCGTAATCGTAATCGAACCCATAGACTCATATTCTGCAGCAGCACCTTCGACCACTAGACCATACGAGGCAGATGATTTGACTCTTTGTTTCTTTGAAGATTCCAATATTACGTATCTTATGTAAAATAATGATTTCTTCACCACCAAACATTCACTTATATAGGAACACGCACGCAACCTCCTCACCTTAGGATAATCAAGGAATTATAGAAAATGACATCATAGCAATGAATTCTATGCAATTTCTCCTAACACCCCGCGTGTTGCATAATCTTAGGTCTAAGGATTTATGACCACAATTGTCTGTAATTAAGACTACCATGGCCCTCAATGAGACATTAGGCTACAATTCACTGTCGTATTAAAGATTGTAGGATCAAGTGGTCATCGTCATCTGCCGAGCCTTTTCCCAACTATGTAAGGGTCAGCTTCCAGTCTCACCGAATGCAGCTGAATACCAGTATTTTACATGAAGCGACTGCCTATCTGAACTCCACAACCCAGTTAGTACTGGGTAATACGAAACCCCTTGGTAAGACTGGTTGTCAGACTTTTTGGGCCACTGACTACCTGTAACGACTGTCAAAGATCTACACATGACAGCCGTAAAGGATGTAGGCTACAGTGGTATTGGCTTACAATACATTACATACATACAATACATTTTCAGAAATTGATCTAGGGAAATTATGTTATGAAATCATTCATTCATCTTCTACAAGTTAGTCTTTTGTATTTTACGAACTACTACCTTATATAGTTTAATGCTAGTAAATATTTTTCTTTTTTTTTTGTTAGTGCCTAACCTGGTGTCAGTGTTTTTATGCCGCCCATGGGCCTTTTTTTTCTCTGACTTGGCTTTAAACAGCATGCCGTCGAGAAATATCATTGTTGGATTCCTCAAGATGTTTTCTTTCACGGATGCAAGTGATAATTAAACAATACGCACATGAATCCGAAAAATCAGTAGTCTCTAGTACCTCTGACTTAGCAGTCCGACGGTCACACCACTATGCTATCAGTGCTGATAACGCAATTTAATATTCTACATGGATATACATAATACTAGCGACCCGCCCCTGCTCCCACGGCGCTACCTATCGGTCTTAAACTATCTTAACTTTCAAGCTGGAACTAACAATATAAATTCACAAAATTTCAGTGAAATCGGATGGATGGTTTCGGAGATAGCGTGTACGCACATTGATTGATGATTTTTATACAGGGTTAGTTTTCAAAGACCAGCCAAATTCTTAGATATGATGCAGTAAATCATTCTGAGCACCCCCACATATAAATGTTTCATCGGTTATTTAAAAAAACCAGCTGTTTTCTACAAAATCGAAATCAAAATATTTTTATTTCACATAGGCCTAGATGGCCCAACTAGCAAAGTAATCCTATAAAAAAGACTATAAGTCTATCATTACTAATAACGTTCTTATAAAGGCATTGCGGTATACTATTTAACTTGTAATAGAATTTGCCAAGCCTTAACATACTCAAGCGCATTAGTTTTTATATCTCGGTCTTGTAGTTAGCTACAAGACTTACCTATAAAACAGGTATAGGACACTTTTACCAGTAATAGCATTTCAAAAGCGTAGATATTCTCAAGTGCATTTATATCTCAGTCTTGTAGTTAGCTACAAGATTATCTTATAGGACACTTTTAGGAATAAGTCTCTGATAATTGTCTACAGTAAAACTTAATAATCTAGAATAACATTTTGATCCTATAATAGCATTTTGTGAGTAAACAAGATATTTTAACATACTTAGCTGAGATCACTTTAAGTTTGCGGCTTTATGGTTTTGCTCAAGACTCTTTTAAATCTAATAGTACTTGATAAGAGTGCTTCATGATAAAAAAAGCTTACAAGTTACTAGATCAATAACTTTATTAGTAAACCTCAGCCATTTTGTCAAATTTAAGTTGTTGAGTGAATAAGCTAAACATGAATTTAAGCGATTGGAAACAATTGAAAACGAGTGGCGGTTACAGGAGAAAAGTGAAAAATAGGTAAAGCAGGCATATTCCAAGGGAACCCTAATTTGTTTTAAAATGGAGGCCGATGGAGGCGAGTTATCTGGGCTGAAACTGCTACAAGTACTCATTTACCTATAGAGTACTTACTTACTTGCTACAAGTACTAATTTACTTATAAAGTTCTACAAAGTACCTAATGAAGAGCAATGGCGAATATTCATAGGAATTGATGAAATATTTTATTTTCAACAATATACTAATGTGCTATTTTTCGGAGGGGATTGTAAAAACTAACTAAATTGCGGTACATATTTACAGTAAAAATGACTTCCCCACGAGTTTATACACTATAATAACGATATATTTTGTAATTAATATTCTACAATAAAAGTTATAGAAACTTACGTTATTATTAAGTTTTACCACAAAACAACCGGAACCACCAGCCGAAGCAACAACAAACTCAACAAAAATATATTTATAACCAAAAACTAAGTACGTTACTAGTGCATTATAAATAAGATTGCTTTGGTAAGATACTTATGTCAGATACTAACAAGAGCGTTTGTGCTTGTAATTGTGTAGTCTCAGATCATTATAGAAACTATTGCGCTTCGTCAAGTATATTATAGAGCTCAGTAACATTTAATAAGTTGATTATACGATAGTTATAGAAATAAACGCTCCTATAACTGCGCCCAAATCCAGGCTTGTAGCGTATTATAAACAATTTATAAGTATAAATAAAAGTAGTTTTGAGAGCGTTATAAGTACTGATTTTGCTAGTTGGGGGGCACTTATAAAACGTCGGCAAAAAGGTGCACACAAAACTGGCAATACCTACACGGTCAAAATGAATGGATAAGAGTGTGCTACAGAAAAATTGCGCAAGTTTCTGGTACACACGGCTACACATCAAGCTACACATTTCCAGTTTACGCTGATCTCTCATTGTATAGGATTTTCGTACAATGCGAGGTCAGCTTACACTGGAAATGTATGGCTTGATGTGTAGCCGTGTGTACACGTCGTTTTAAGATATCCCATGGCTTTCATGTGACCTTTAGAATACCTAACCAGGATTCTATCTACTCGTAAATAACCTTCTCAGTAATTATATGTTACTGGATAAAAGTCTGTTGACATTCCTATTTTCCAAGTATCACATAATTACTCTCAAACTACTACTGTGAGCCTAAAAACGTCGCTTTAGCAGAATCATAATAGGATAATAATATGAATTACGATAACATTCGTAAAATGGTCGCAGGCGCAGTTAATATTACGAATTATCAGTTATCAGTGTTATCACTTCGTGAGTTTTGTGACTTCATATCATCGATATATTTATTTAAACACTACCTGTGTGTAACACAATTGGTGTCATTTTTTAGACAACTTTTGAATTAGATTGTGTATCTAGTTCTTTATTAGTGATCGATGCTACATATTATGATTCTGATAGGCCTGGGGGCCTAAAATGGCCACTTTAGCAGAATCGGATCATAATATGAATTACTTTAAAAATCTTAAAATAGTCACTGACGCAGATTGTCACTTTGTGACCATTTGACGAATTGTAACGTAATTCATATTATTTTTTCTATTATGATTCTGCTAAAGCTGCCATTTTAGACCCCCTGTTCTGTATCTTAAACTACTAATAACCACTCGTTCCCAAGTATTTACCCAGCAAGCCTGACCCGGCGTGAGACTGTTTACCATATCATTAATGTGGACATCATCTAATGCAGCTTGTGAAATAGCGCCGCGGACGCATAACGTAGGTACCATAGAGTTTATTTCCTTCGTTGAGGTTAAATTTGTGGTAATTGCAATTTAAAAGTAAATTAAATGGTTTATTGCGGGAACGAGCTTCATTTCAAATTTTAAGCGCCAATTTTTTCAAAATTGCTAGAGGTATAGATACTAACATTTATTTACGAACTAATTCAATTTCTCGCACTCCGGCCGCGCTTAATGATCTCTTGGATTCTAATCCAACAGATGATCTGTTTGCGGATGGATGGACGAACATTTTATTATTATGTCAGAAGTACTGTGAGAGGAATTTATGAAAGTGTTGATAACTTTTTTTTATTTTCACTTCAAATTTTGCTTTACTTTGGTATTTTGTGTAATTGTCTGTTCTATTTTTAGTTACTCATTTGTTTGTAAACACAACCAATGTAGTTAAATAAATAAATAATTCAAGTCCGAATTGAATTAGTTAGATAAATAGAAGTATAAAGAATTGGCTATACCTAATCCACAACGCGGGCCCAGTGCGCGTTAGTAGATGTCACATGTCTTCGAAATTTGGTTCTCGGTGAAGGAAAACATCGTGAGGAAACCGGCATGTCCTGCCGGTTGCCCTCACGATGTTTTCCTTCACTGTTTTGAGAGCAGTGGTGATGAAATAAATTACACAAATTAATGCGCCTGCCAGAGTTCGAACTCACGACTTACAGCTCATAAGTCGGGGCCGCCACCACTGGGCCACCGCTGCTCTCTGTTTTCGTTGTTGCCTTCATATCAGTTTCCAATAAAATTCTTCCTCGAGAAGCAATGAGAACAGTAAAATTCCTCTTGAATGGACCTTCCTTTCACATAGCAGTATCTTGCATATAGTGTAACAAGAAACTCCACATTCCAGTGATCTAACATCCCGCCAAAAAACACAAAACACGTGTATCTTATCTAAACACCCATCTACAATGGCCTTTCCTTGCAAAATAGCTTATACAACTAATGAAGAAATGGCGACACAAACTGTAGCACTGAATTAAATAGCATCTTCGCACGTTATCTGACCAACTTAACTCTTACACCTCCGAAACTAACACCTACTGTAATATAAACTCTACGTCTTTATTATTAGAGTGAATTTAATTGCAGCTGAGTGTACATCGAAGTTGGTATAATTCGAATCTTCCTTGTTCTATTGTTGTATAGCGATCGTGACGGAAAGCACGAAAGATGCGCCATCTAGTGGTGAGACTGTGGCAACCAACTATTTTGAATATAGAGCACTTCCCTGTTTGAATTTCGAACACCCACGACTGAGCATAGAGAAACTGGAGCAGCTATGTCTTATTCCCAAGGAGGTTGCGGTTACCGCTTTTACCGTTTTGGAGTAAGGGTCTTGGAGTTCCAAAGCCTAAAATGGAAGTGATACATGATTCGAAGTCACGAGTAGCATGTTTCAATTGCTTGAAATGATGAATTGTACACGAATTGTAACATCATGTGTAATTCCAACAGTATGAAAATGTTCACTTATAAACTCAACAGCAAACCAACCGTAGTTTTTACAGCACGAGAGCAAATAAATCTTCGATTACAAACCACTAAAGAATAAAATATTGAAAAACCGCAACAAGCGTATCAAACAAGATTTCAGTGAAGATCTAGATAATGATATACCTAATGACCTAGCGATCTAAAATCCAACGCATCTAAGAACATTAAACGTAACAGCCATTCACCATATTGTGAAACCTGACCATGTCAACTGACCATTTGCGATGCGAACAATCAAACTAATGTTTCTCACTAAATTGTTGGTGTCACGTCACTGGCATTTAGTTTGCGAAATAGATTTGGTCTTCTACTTCATTTTATCCTTTAATCACAGAAACAATGCTTGTTTTTTTTTATTTAGTACCTTCCTAACTTTACTCTGTTCATTATATCTTACGAGTACACTGAATTTTAAAGTTATCAAACTTATTGGACTCATGGAACCACATCCCAATCGTATGCTAGGTTCCATAAGAGCGGGCAAATAACCGACCCCAGTGGTACTCCACAACTGATTATTCCCATAAACTTCACTGTGACCTACCCACATACTTACACACGTCATGAAATTACGCCCCGTTACGTTGCAAGAACATAGTGGTATTTGTGGTTTTCCCTGTCGTATCCCGGGGAAGGCCCATCGGAGACAAAACGAACTCCCACAGACTATGTACCTAGATCAGGTTGAGTAGGATCATTGACTAAATAAAACGCGATATAAACACAGTTGATTACGTAATTTAATTCAACATAATAACAACCATTTTCAAATAACATTAAACTTGGTACTTAAACACTTAACCAAATGTATTCTAGGAAATCTGTGTAAAACCTAACAAATTACGCAAAATTGCTATATTCTTCTAAGAAAATTGCGTTTAAAACTAAACACTAGTTTATCTTTAAATTGTTTCTTTGGAATCATTTCCATGTAAAACCAATTTGCAGATCGGATCTAAGACAATGTTAAAACAAACGGTACATCGAACTGAATTTTTGTAAATAAAGTTATATCCTGATTACATACTATTGTTTGAACTTGTGCTCTTTTTGATTAAACATTGTTCGTTGTATACACGGCTACACATCAAGCTATACATTTCCAGTATAAGCTGACCTCGCATTGTACGGAAATCCTATACAATGCAAGATCAGCATAAACTGGAAATGTATAGCTTGATGTGTAGCCGTGTGTACGACGCTCGTAAGTGGTACAAAAATCAGTATAAGAAAGAAAAACCACCAACACAGGACATACAAACTAAGCGTAAACAGGCTTATTAAAGCTCTGTTGAAACTCCGTTCTACGCTATGCCAGCTCAGTCAAAATGTTACCAGTGAAGTGATATGCGGCCTAATGCCAATTTCTAATTCTGGTAATTTCCGCCAATGCATAGCTTTTATTTATGTTTGACAGTCGTTACAGGGGGTCTACTCTCTAAGCACGAAACCCGTAATTTCGGCCGAAGATACGGGCGTTTCCTACTCCCTAGCACCTACGGACATACGATTCGTTCGAGGCCCGAACTAAGAATGAATTACAACTCAATTTGACAGTTGTCCCTACTCCCGATGTGTTTTTGCCCGTCCGTAAAGAGGAGTTTGACACTTTTTAGGACGGATTGTTATGTCATTTGAAACGACAACAAAATAGTTATCGTGCTGTCTACGAATAATACGTTTTTTTTAGAAAATCTCTACAATGGCTGCTTTTTTCATGCTCGAAGAAGCTCTACAAGAAGAGCGGAGGTGACACCGATTCTATTTGCGCCAAAACTTTCGGTTGGCGAGTACCTATTCCCGATGTGGAGTTGAAAGGGCTCACACGGGAATCATTTGAAGATTTTTGTGAGGATCTATTTACAAGCGACGAAATCGTGTTGATCCAAGAATGAAAGTGGACAATGGTTTAATCCAAGAATTAAGGACTAAGACACAGAGCATCATAATATATAATACTGCTAACGATATTGAAGATTCTGCAAATTATTGCGTTGTGTTACCAATTTGTTTCTGTTTACTTGAAGATCCTTGCTGCTCTCAATTGTTGAGAGCAGCAAGCCCGGGGGAGCTACCAAGGTGCAGTGAGCTTTAGCAGTGACGTCAAAATAAACATTTTACAAACTGTTTATTTTGCTTACAGGAAGATTGTGATAAAAGTAAAGATAATGTTTATAAAAGAATGTTTTTTTTTTATTTGGCACCAATCAATTTAATATTTTAAATTAATATTAAAGAATAAAAATACAATCAACAATACACTAATAGAACATATTCCCTTTTATTTATCTATTGCAGTCATAAATTGTTGCTAAGAACTTAGTTTCAATCGATCAATCACTTTTATTTTCAGGCATCGAAGACTCATTGTTACAATACACAAAATAATCTTTAAGTACAATATTAAACTATTTTAATACATAATATCAAACACATTTACAAAAAAAACTATTAATTCTTCTTCTTAATTCTTATTCTTTATTGCACACAAAATATAAAAGTAGGACACACAAAATTACAATATATAACTTATGTACAACGGCGAGCTTAACCCAGAATTGGGTTTTCTTACAGCAAACCTTACGTTTGATTGTGAGATTTGCGAATGAGGATAAACCTATGTGCACAAACGAACATTTTAAAACTTAAATTTACTTATTTTTACTAAACTAATACATAAAATATAATAAACGTAATACATATATACTATATAGATAGATACACAAAATACTATATATACATATACTATTATCCTGTTGACAGGAAATGTTCCTTTATTGTTTTCTTGAACACATCTAACGAAGGGCTATCCCGCAAGGAGTGTGGAAGCGAATTCTAAAGGCGCACAGCCCGAACAGTAAGGGAACCATCATACCGACTTGAGGAGTGAGGAGGGAAACGAAGGAGGAGAGATGATGATGAGCGACAGGGTTAACTATGTTAATAACTATGTTTGGTCGGCCACATATTGCACTGAGTCGAGGTGTCATATAGACTTCCGCGAAAACACTGATACACGACACCCCGCGGCCAAAATTCCTTCATAGAAGTCGAGAGATGTGTGTTGGAACCCGCACCACAAAAGACTTGAAGGTAATCTTGTGGAGCGACTCCACTCTCAGGGTGAACTTGGTCTTGCTCCTTATATTTCGACCACCTCTGGCGTCGTGGTGTGATGTAGACGGTACGCGTACAGCTGCGTCGATGGAACATGGGATAGCGGGGCGCAGCAACATGTTCGGATCTGTCAATGTGGTACCGGACTGATCGCTAGCAGGCTTCCTCTTCTTCCTTTCCACACTTCAGTCTTCTTCATCAGCCTGTCCTCGGCTTGTTACCGGTGGCAACGAGCTTTGAACTTACTTCGAATGCCACTGATGTTTTGCAAGCCGTTGTTCTCACTCATAAAACTGAAGAGTGCCTCTATTTGAGCGCATGAGTTGCTGCTGGAGTGGTTGAGGGTATTTTACTATTACAATTTATTACGGCAGAATCCCGCGTTGTATTGATAATGCGAATTATGTATATATATGTTTAATGTAAATAACAAACTGACATTTCATTTGATATTATTGATGTCAAAAGAAAGAAAGGCAAAGGAATTAACAAGATAAAGCCACAATTCGGACAAAAATGGCAAAAATAGTTCAATTCTATATTAATAAGGCATAATAAAAAGTATATTGTTAAAAATGTGGTATTTTTTTACAATAACAATAATGATTTTTGTATAAAAACTTGAAAACCACGTAGTAAATAAACCGGTAATCGACCGGTAAAATAGCGCAACTCTATCGCCGTGCATCATTCGTTCACGAATATTGTCTATGATTCCGTTCGAAACTCATGAATCCGTAATCAATCGGGAGCAGGGACTTGAAAACGAAATGAATTTCGTTCCGTTATACTAAATGTTATCTCATAACGTTCCAAACTTTGGAACGTTATCAACGCCTAAAAATAACTATAACGTTATAAAAAATAACGTTCTAAAATATCATTTTCGTGGAACAATATTTTAAGTAACGTTATAGGTATCAGTACCATTATGCTTATATCGGTTTCATCTGTAACGTTACAGATGAAACGTTACAGAGTCACTTGTATCGTTATTCTTATGAAGTTTTCATTCCCGCCCCGCTGACCACCGCTGCACCGCGCCGCGCGTCGCATTCGTAGGTATACAACGTGCGTCGACTTCCTACATTTTTTTGTATACGTTGCATTGCATCGGTACATTCTTTCATTATAATGGGTAAGTACCTATAATTTTTATTACCTTTCTAATATAACTTATCTATTCTTTCTTACTATAGGTACTATTACCAGCTGGTCGACCGAGCTCTGCTCGGGTGCAAATAGAGAGAAAACGAGTTTTCTCGGACATGGGACCTAGCTAGATCGATGTTTCGTCCCCGTAAATTCCCACATTGCAAATTTCATCGAAATCGTTAGAGCCTTTTTCGAGAACGTGAAAATATATTGTAGGTAATTGCTGTCTCATTGATGCTGTGGTCTACAGATATTTAAAAGTTTAATAATAGGTACATGCTTCCGTTTCTTTTTAAATATTCGTGATCCTATCAGGCTTCCTTCACTCGGCCGTACCTACAGCGATAAATGCCTACACTTTCGCGAGCCCTCGTGCCCACGCCGCCAGTCGGTTGTCACTGCTCGCGCGCGCTACCTACTGAGATATTTTAGATTATCGTGTTCTTCACAAATAAAGATTCCTTTTTTATTGGATTAGATCCAGTTTAAAATAAATTTAACGTGCAACATTTGTTAAGATAGTTTTTCAAAGTAGATAGGTAGTTTCTTTTTTTTTTGCCGGCCTCTGCCGTCTCGGTGTGAATTGAGCCTAAAGGGGAGGACTTTGAGGTTGCGGGACTGTTCGAAAGAGATACCGTGGCCCCGGAACACAAAGGGCGATGAAGGAACATGGATGGGTTTTAGTTAGCAAAAGTCTGATACTCCCTCCTGCTCCGCCCAGAGCACGAGCAGTTATTTGACGATTTCCCATCCGAAAAAAAAAAGCGGAGGACATTGTTTGGCAGTGGACTTCTTCCAACTGATGATAATGATGATGATGACACATATGCATAGTATCGGTTGAGAATCATGAAAAGGCCGTGCGGCCGCCCGCGGCGGGCGCCACGAGCATTCCGACGGCTCCCGCGCAGCGGCGGCCCCGACGCCTCGAGCAGTCGCATCGCGAACAGTCGCGAGTACTCGCGAGCAACCGCTGGCAATATCCTGCCACCCGCGCCCGCGCCCGCACCCCACACTAACACATATACCTACGCCGCGCGTCTACCGTCTAGTCTATATTTTTCAAATATACGTGCAATAATAATTAAATCCCGAATACTCATTTTTACAGCCAAGTACACACGAGTTTCCTTGTTAAATGTAGAATGTAAACTGCGCATAGGAATAACACGAGCCGTGACCTGGCGCAGTCGCGAGTGGCCGCGAGCAGTAGCGGGCGATCGCGAACAGTCGTGGGAGGCCGCTTGCCTTCCGGCCGCTGCCATCTCGGTGTGAATTGAGCCATATTTGATGAATATTACGCTCAATTCACATCGAGATGGCAGCACCGTATGTGCGGGGTGCAGGCGCGGTTGGCAAGATACTGCCAGTGGCTGCTCGCGACTGCTCGAGGCGTTGTGCGCCGCCGCTGCGCGGGAGTCGTTGGAAAGCTCGCGGCGCCGCCGCCGCGGGCGGTTGCGCGACCTTTTCAAGTTTCTCAAGCGGTACTATGTATTATAGAAATGAAGATAAAGTTTAAAATTATATGACACTGAAAAAGCTCGCCGCTTCGCTGCCATCTCGGTGTGAATTGAGCCTAAGGGGGAGGACTTAGTTTGGCAGTGGACTTCTTCCGGCTGATGATAACGATGATGATGACACATATTGGTTGCAAATATACTGTCTCGGTGGCGCAGGGTTCGATTCCCGGGTCGGGCCAAAAAACTGTACTTACCTCAGTTTTTTTCTGTCAAGAAATTCTTAGAGATTGCCCGGTTTACAGAAGTAGGGGTCCATAATAATATTCATTATTATTGAGCAACGCGCATAGCGACAATAGCAAAGGTACTACCTCATAATTTAAATTTCTTTAAATAACCACTAATAAGTGCCTATAGTTTAGAAACGATTAAAGATTGTATTTCTTTCAGGCACAAAACATTCTTCTGATGAAAGTGCAACATATGACATGTCACAATCTTTATTGTTGCCAACTAATTATTTAAATAAACGACAACGTTTACAAGAAAACAATGACCAGGATGCACGGAAGGAGGAACAAATGGATAAATGTGACGGTAATTGTTCAACCTGAACATACCATAGTTACACGCGCCAACAACAGCATCACAGCGTCAGCATTAAGAGCTACACACATTTGGTTCACGCGCCGGCAACACCAGCACACCGTCAGCGCTAAGAGGTGGCCTACTGAGATCTTCGCTGCATCGGCTCGATACACATACGACACACATGTAAATATATCAGTGGTATCAGTGTGTATTTACTACAAAATTGTATATAATTAAGTTCATTATTGTAATAAATTAGTCATCAAGCTGGAGTCGAGTGTGATTTAGCCATCATCGGCCCTATGAGTCTGTAGGATCGATCGGCAGTGAGAAAACCATTTCCTGTGTACATTTCACGACGTACACAAAACCCTCTTCCTACCCAAACTCCGTCTGTTACCGTAGGTCTCCTTGTAACAGACTTCTCTCTCGTATAACCAACGTAACTCACGTTTGGTGTGGTTTGTATGGTAGGCTAGGGCGTTAGGATAACTTTTACTAGGGTGCTAGGTTGGTAATTACTATAGGGCTAGGATAACTAGGGTGCTAGGTAGTTACTGTAGGACTAGGTTGACGTCAGTTGGAGTTTAGGTACTGATCCAGGCTCAATTGTCTCAAGCGTAGTCACATCGTACGCACTTAGAATAACGGCCGTACTAAGCTGTAAGTCCCAGTGTGAAACACTAAAACATGTTCGACTTTTAAAATACACACAATGTGAGGTAAATTTTAGTAAGTCAATTCGCCGTTACTCTTCTTTGTTCTTCAAATCTGCTGTAAGTAAACGAGTTTGTATCATAATAATTATAACGAAAAAAAAAATTGTCACTAAGTTTTTAACAATAAATTCGGAACAAACACGTTTGTTCAACGTTTATGTATTAAAAAAATTCTTATTAAAATGTCATTCTGAAGTACGGAAGATTCTATAATTATTATAATACCCTTAGGATACTGACATAATATTATTGTGTAATTATCTAACTAAAAACTATATTCAATCATTTATTTTTATATATATTTATATGTAACTATGTAAGCATCCTAGAGTCGAGAAGCTTTCTCAATTAAAAGGTCCTTCCTATGAGTGTAAGACTAATACCACTACTCACGAGATATTTTTGGGAATCGGTTTCGCGGCGCAGTCGCAAGTCGAAATGTCTGGGCCAGTCGAGTATTCCCGAAAATATCCATATAATTTATATGAATGATAGCCGTTATATTATGTAATTATTGAATGATCATCATTTATTATTATTTATTTTTTTTTTTTTTGAAACCGAAATATTATCACTGCAAACTTTCTTCGAATAACATTATAGGTACCTACTATTTTACAATATGCAACTGACATTGATAATTTGGTATCCTTTCATCTTTCGTCGAGCTTCGACGATTGTTTGTCATCGAACAATGAAAAAACGTTTTGCAAAAAATAAAACCGACTTCAAAAAAAACACAATAAAAAAAAACAAAAAGAAAAATAAAAAAACCAAAACACAAAAAAGTGAAAAATAACTTTAGCTTCAGAAGCCGGTGACATAAACACCAAATTAATCAAACGAAGGTCAAGCTTCAGAAGTCGGTGACAAAAACAATCAAACAAAGGTCACCGACTTCTTAGTTTGTTATTTTTGTTTTTCTTTTTAATTGTGTTTTTTTTGAAGTCGGTTTTACTTTTTGCAAAAAAGGTTTTATTTTCCCATTTTTAGTTGTTCCCATGTCGCCATGAATTTATTTTACATTATTAAATACGCCTCTAAATGACAGCAACAGTTATTTTCTTAAAGTCGGTTAAAATGATTAATACTTCTAGTTTCTAGCACTCACTCTGTTATTTATAAAGGAATCAACTATCGATATCGACAAGTCGCATTATCTATAGAATAATCTAGAACAAGAAAAATCACCTAACTCCTAACCGTTAAAAAGTTGTAACTTCCTTTTTTTTTTAGGTTTTTTTTTTTTTTAATCTGGTTGTATTTTACACATCTGCGTACCTCCTCAGAGCATACAAGCGTAATGTTACGTCATGGTGTTGAATAAACAATAAACATTCAAGCGATTGCAGCAATCACGACAGATTTGCAGTCTATTTTTGAAGAGTTCCATAGTATATCTCCGAAGATCAGCATCAGATCTTCACCAAATTTAAATGGGACCATCTCAAAACTATAATCATTCAAATTAAAATAATTTTGAGAATCGGTCCGGAAATGGGGGAGAAATCAGCTAAAATACATTAAAATAAAATACATACACACGAACATATAACCTCCTCCTTTTTTGAAGTTGGTTAAAAATATCTGTATACAAAATTCTTCTTCTTACGGCCCATGATTTAATAGAGAAACTGATAAACTTAAACTATACGATTGAAATCAGATAAACAACTAAACTAACAAATAAATAAAACAAACACGGCGAAATGCTATGTTGCCCTTGCCATACTGCACTCGGGGAATAATCGGGTAATGAGTAGTAGTAGTGCGTTGCGTGGCCCTCAAGGTCATAATATTGTAGCCTATGCTCAGTGTTGCGTCGAAAAATCTAAATAACGAAATGAATAAATGATATCGAAATGAATAACGTTATTATATCGTTACTTTAATAACGTTACATTATGAGTAGCGTTATATTATCAATATTGTTATTAAATAGTTCTGGATTTCGTTCCGTTTGTTAGTATCGTTATAGCCAAGGAGTTAATTTTGTTACGTTCCTGGTGGAACGGTACAAATTATCGTTACTGGAACTATTCGTAACGTTATTTTGAGTAACGTTTCAAGTCCCTGATCGGGAGTAGGGTTTACTCCGTATTTACGGACTACGTTCGGACGGGCCCGTATTTTCGTGGACGGACTTAGAGAGTAGACCTCCAGGTACCTAGTCAGTGGCCCGAAAGTCTGACAACCAGTCTTGTCAAGAGGTATCGCATTACCCAGTATTAACTGGGTTGATATGGTCAGATAGGCAGTCGCTCCATGAAAAATACTAGTATTCAGCTGTATCCGGTAAGACTGAAAGCCGATCCTGGGAAAGGGCTAGGCATGTCATCATCACCTGCCTAGCCATACATAGCTTGAATGGCATTTCTACTGAACACTACTGATTGTTTCAGTACGATATCTTGGGTGACCACTCGGGCTAACTGTAACATTTATATGTAATTTCCCACAGATTTGGTTTTGGCAGTTTACTTTGTGAACAAAGCTACAAGACTATTAAAGCAACAGCATAACATTAAACATATTAAATAGTTTATATTATAGGTATTTGTATAATGATAGAAAGAATAACCGTGGAATTTCTTGTCAGGTCGTCTCCATATCGACCAACCCCAACTGTTCAAGAATTCAAAGATTCTTTTATATTTTGACGTTCATAAGTAGGTAGTCTAGGTACCCATGTAGGTCTTAGTGAAATATAAAATATTGATATAAATGATTGGATTGATCTCCAATAGTAGATTGTTGCATCGAACGCAAAGTGAGTTATTAATGCATGAGTGTTATGCAATTAACACGAGTGTTAACACACTCGTTAATGTAGATGACGCACCTAGCAAGGCAATATATCTACCGTGATAAAATATACCTACTCAAAATAAAAAAAAATTAATGAAAACAAAGTATCACGCGACTTTTTTGGCAAAAGTTTATTAACAATTTCATTTGCAGCTGTTTTTATACTTTCTGGAGTTGAATTCATATCGATATCGCTGTCTATTTCCATTTTTATTAACTTTTCTTGCTAAATACGAAGTATCAAAGTTTTACAATATATGGTACAAAATACGCGCCATGCGCCATTTGTTTTTTTTTTTTCACCAAATCGATTTTATTCAGCCGATTTTTATTTTCAGCCAGTATTATTTTGATCAAATGCATACATTTTTTAGTAAACTTAATGGGAGACGGTAAATCTCTGTGGTAAATTAATATCTAAATAAAAAATAGAAAACAGTGCATTAATGAAAAACTGTGCAACAATGAGATTTCATATAACATTTCTGCACTGTTTTGGTTCTAACCAAAAAAGACGTCCTTTGTGATCGGTTTTGTAGTGATTAATGATAACATTACTACGTAGTTGAAAGAAAAAAAATTATCAGTATTAAACTAAATCTTACTGCCATTTATTTACATTAGTAGTCAACAAAACAAAAACAATTAGGTAATAAAAACATTTTCACTCTTAAACGTAACTTTTAATTCCCGCCTTCTTGCGACATCTCGTCGATACCGTAGCGTCTCACGCGATCTCATCTCGCCTATTGTGCCTTAGGGTATAGTTAGGTACTCTCAATTGGATCATGTTACGCTGTAAACGAGTGAAGGTTGGACAATGGACGGGGTTAAGGCAGTTATTAGTTTGGGATGGGTGACCTTTTTGTTCCCCCTTGCTTTCTGAAAACCAACTTCGTGTTCAGAGATACAGGGGAAAGCGACAGGGTCCATATGATCTAATTATAAGTTTACCACCTAAGAAACCTACATGTGGAATGCAATAAAAGTATTGAGTATTGAGATTGTTTTAAAATTAAAAATAAATTTAAGGAAGCTTCGCAGGCCACTTTGGTAACTCCAATCACGAACCAACACTTTAATGGTTGTGAGTCGTCGCACGTTATTAAGAACCCGCTGACATTACATCTTACCATAAAATTTAAACTAGAGCTGCAGTATCTTAAAGTACCGACTGACTGACCATACAAACAATATGTCATTCTAAAGAAAATATTTCAATATGACCACTCTTATGTTTCAGTGTTACTGGCCCTCGCCGCCGCTCAAAATGGGTACGACTACAATAAGCCCAACAGGCCATTTGGACCGGGAACATCGTCCAACAGGCCCGGGACTTCACCAGGATACGGTGGCACCACCACCACACCATACCCCAATAGACCACAGAGTGACGACTACAACGGACCCCGAGGACCAACCACAGGATACCCAACAGGATCAAACAACTACCCCGGATCAGGAACCCAAAGACCAGGATACCCTGGAGCAGGCAATCAGAGCCCAGGATACCCCAGCACATCATACCCAGGACAAGGACCCAGTGGACCGTCTGGAAACTACCCTGGACAGTCGGACTCAAACTACCCTCAAGGCTCCCGCGGCCCAGCAAGATATCCTGGATCAGGTCAAAACTATCCTGGATCTGGATCTGGCTCTAACTTCGGGACTACCAGTTACTCTGACAGCGATACTGGTAGCTACGAAGGTGGGGATTACTCGGCCATCCCTGGCGAGCCAGATATAGACTACCCTATTCTGTCCTACATCCCCCAAACATCATTCGACTGTAAGTCTCAACCTCTGCCAGGGTACTATGCTGACGTTGAAACTCGTTGCCAAGTCTTCCATATTTGCTCCAATAACATAACATACGATTTCCTCTGCCCTAATGGTACTATCTTCTCTCAAGAAGACTTCGTTTGTGTGTGGTGGAACCAGTTCACCTGCGAGTCTGCTCCTGGCCTTTACGAGCTGAATGCTAAGCTCTATGATTACTCTATTAAAGGATCTTCTGGGGACTACAATAACTTCAATGATTACCAGGGCTCTACCTACCCCGGTGGTAGAGGCCCACAGGGATCCTCCTCTTACCCAGGTTCTGGTACATCACGGCCTTCGAGCTACCCTGGTTCCGGACCTTCAACGCCTTACCCCGGCATCCAGTCGACAACCTCATATCCTCAAGGCCCATCAGGAGGCTATCCGGGGTCTCAAGGTCCATCCAGTAACTATCCCGGCTCTCAAGGTCCATCGGGTAGCTACCCGGGATCACAAGGTCCATCCGGTAGCTATCCAGGATCGCAAGGTCCATCCGGAAGTTACCCTGGCTCTCAAGGTCCATCAGGCAGTTATCCAGGTTCCCAAGGTCCCTCTGGTAACTATCCTGGCTACCCAGGATCTGGTAGCGGTCCACAAGGACCTTCCGGTCCAAGTAGCCCGGGGTCCAACTACCCTAGCTCCAGTACACCCTATCCAGGATCTGCTCCAGGCAGCCAAGGCTATCCGTCAGGCAGACCCAGTGGGCCTGGATTCAACCCAGCAGGTAGTAGGGGAAGACCAGCTCAAAAACCCAACAGAGAATATCTCCCACCTAGGAATTAATAAAGCCAGTGTTTAAAGACTGTACCTGATTACTTATGTAGCTGGCCCATTTGGGAAAACTGCAGTGATTTCTGGTACAAAAAAAGCTTTTAGGTTATGAAAACCCTGCAATTTAGGACCTATCCTAATAACTGAGGCGCCAGTATTAAGCACAATTTTGACAAACGAAAGTTGGTGCTGACTTATTAAACTAGTAAGTAATTATACTATAGTGATATTTATTAGTTTTAACTTGTTAATTTTAAGTTTACTGATTTCGTTTTTTTTAATATTAGGGCCATAATTGGTGAGAAAGTGTGATGTTGAAACCGAAAGTTACCAAAACTAGTATTTGTACCTTATTAAAATTAGTTTTACTCCGAATCCCAATGAGATCATTTAAAAATTAAGCTTTATCTGTAATAACACTTTTTTTTTGTAAATACACATGTTATTTTCTATAATCAAATAAATGAATATCTCAGCAATACATGTGCGTTTGTTTACATTCCAATATGACTTGTTTTGCGCGTTTAGAAGTATGAGAAGCCGTGTATGAAGTTCCTCATTCCCATTGAAAAGGGAGGATCCTCCGACAAGACAGGTGCTGTGTCTGGTGAGTCAGGCAGGATAGAAAGGACACCGATGCGAAAACGGTTATCATATATTCAGTACTATTCATATTCAGTCATATTGAACCCCCCGACATAGAAATTCATACTCAATACCTACAGGGTGTAACAAGACCCTTCACGAAGCCGTCAACCAAGCATTCTGTACATCAAACTAAGTAACTTTACGCAAAAATTATCGCTGGGAAATTACTTTTTTTTTTGGGTGAAAAAACACTTTTTACGGTAAGACTCAATGTAACGCTCTTATAACATTGTGCTGATGGATGGATTGAATAGTACAGGGATAGTGAAGGTGTTTAAAGTAAAAATCTTACATTCAAAACATGTATTTAAAAAAAAGACTTGTGAAAAAGTTGGGACTTTGAATATTTCCGTAACTAGAAGGTTCCCAGGTATGGTCTAGAACGAAAAAATGATCGCAATGACGGGGAGAACAACGGCCTTTCGGCTTTGTTAAGGGTCTTGTTACACTCTTTATACACGTTCCAAATGTATGGAACTACAGATTCTTTTTTTAATTAGCGATGAATGTTTTGAGTTGATGTACTGAATACCAATGTGGTGTTCACTAGAAACAATAGTTAGGGTTTAAAATAAAACCACGGAATTATCAGTAAGTAGATGAACTACGTAAGGGTACGTGCACTCGCTCTTCGGTATAAGTGGGCACTGGTTACACGGACCTCAACGTGGTTTACGTCACTGTGAACTCAGCATCTCAAGTATTAGCATCTCAACAAATAACTTGAGTTCTGCTTGCATCCAGCATAGTTCCACAGTTCCTGATAGTTTATAACGATTGTTCAATTCATTTGCCCTGAAAAATCCAATTTTGAAAATGAGATGCCAACTTCACATATGACATCGCAGCATCTCATCATATTAAAGGTTTTTCACGGTCGAGGAGTTGTTTTAAACATAGTTCTATACCTCCTGATTGATTGTAACAATAGTTCTGTTGCTTTACCGTCAAAATAGCAATTTTGAAAATGAGATGCCAACTCCACATAAGACGTCATAGCATCTCACAGTATTTTCAATGTTTTAACACCGAGGAGTTTTATTAAGCATAGTTCTATACACCCTGATTGATTTTAAGCATAGTTCCATCAATTTGCCGCCAACGCCACGACCCCGCCGCGATTTCGAACGTGAGATATTAACTTCCTATATGACGTCATAGCATCTCACAGTATTTTCAGTGTTTTAAAACCGCGGAATTGTATTAAGCATAGTTCTATAAACCCTGATTGATTTTAAGTATAGTTCCGTTAATTTTCCGCCAAAATCACGACCCCACCGCGGGTTCGAACGTATAAAAATATGGTTACCATTAACTGACAGTTCTACCCAGCATCTCAGCTGTTTTCGTTACCTACGCTATAAATACATCTACTACTGCAATAGGACAGACCACAATACAAGTTTTAGAGAGAAAAATCAAAAACAATGTCAGGTTAGCTTTGGTTCCCATTAACTGACAGTTCTACCCAGCATCTCAGCTGTTTTCATTACCCATGCTATAAATACGCCTACTACTGCTGTAGGACACACCACACTACAAGTTTTAGCGAAAAACAAAAAACCAAAAAAAATAATATGGTGACCGTTTACTGAGAGTTCTGTCCAGCATCTCAGGCGTTTTCGTTACCTACGCTATAAATACGTCCAATACTGCAGTATTCCGCTTTCAAAACACACCACACTACAAATTGTAACGAGAAAAACCAAAAACAATGTCAGGTTAGCTTTAGTTACCATTAACTGACAGTTCTGCCCAGCATCTCAGCTTTTTTCATTACCCATGCTATAAATACGCCTACTACTGCTGTAGGACACACCACACTACAAGTTTAAGCGAAAAACAAAAAACCAAAAAAGAAATGGTGACCGTTTACTGACAGTTCTGTCCAGCATCTCAGGCGTTTTCATTACCTTCGCTATAAATACGTCCAATACTGCAGTATTCCGCTTTCAAATCACACCACACTACAAGTTTTAGCGAAAAACAAAAAACAAAAAAAAATATGGTGACCGTTTACTGACAGTTCTGTCCAGTATCTCAGGCGTTTCGGTTACCTACGCTATAAATACGTCCAACACTGCAGTGTTCCGCTTTCAAAACACACCACACTACAACTTTTAGCGAAAAACAAAAAACCAAAAAAAAAATGGTGACCGTTTACTGACAGTTCTGTCCAGCATCTCAAGCGTTTTCGCTACCTACGCTATGAATACGTCCAATACTGCAGTATTCCGCTTTCAAAACACACCACACTACAAATTGTAACGAGAAAAACCAAAAACAATGTCAGGTTAGCTTTAGTTACCATTAACTGACAGTTCTGCCCAGCATCTCAGCTTTTTTCATTACCCATGCTATAAATACGCCTACTACTGCTGTAGGACACACCGCACTACAAGTTTAAGCGAAAAACAAAAAACCAAAAAAAAATGGTGACCGTTTACTGACAGTTCTGTCCAGCATCTCAGGCGTTTTCATTACCTTCGCTATAAATACGTCCAATACTGCAGTATTCCGCTTTCAAATCACACCACACTACAAATTGTAACGAGAAAAACCAAAAACAATGTCAGGTTAGCTTTAGTTACCATTAACTGACAGTTCTGCCCAGCATCTCAGCTTTTTTCATTACCCATGCTATAAATACGCCTACTACTGCTGTAGGACACACCACACTACAAGTTTAAGCGAAAAACAAAAAACCAAAAAAAAAAATGGTGACCGTTTACTGACAGTTCTGTCCAGCATCTCAAGCGTTTTCATTACCTACGCTATAGATACGTCCAATACTGCAGTATTCCGCTTTCAAATCACACCACACTAAAAGTTTTAGCGAAAAACAAAAAACAAAAAAATATGGTGACCGTTTACTGACAGTTCTGTCCAGCATCTCAGGCGTTTTCATTACCTACGCTATAAATACGTCCAATACTGCAGTATTCCGCTTTCAAAACACACCACACTACAAGTTTTAGCGAAAAACAAAAAACAAAAAAAATATGGTGACCGTTTACTGACAGTTCTGTCCAGCATCTCAGGCGTTTCGGTTACCTACGCTATAAATACGTCCAATACTGCAGTATTCCGCTTTCAAAACACACCACACTACAAGTTTTAGCGAAAAACAAAAAACAAAAATAATATGGTGACCGTTTACTGACAGTTCTGTCCAGCATCTCAGGCGTTTTCATTACCTACGCTATAAATACGTCCAATACTGCAGTATTCCGCTTTCAAAACACACCACACTACAAGTTTTAGCGAAAAACAAAAAACAAAAAAAATATGGTGACCGTTTACTGACAGTTCTGTCCAGCATCTCAGGCGTTTCGGTTACCTACGCTATAAATACGTCCAACACTGCAGTGTTCCGCTTTCAAAACACACCACACTTTAAGTTTTAGCGAAAAACAAAAACCCAAAAAAAAAATATGGTGACCATTTACTAACAGTTCTGACCGGCATCTCAGCCGTTTTCATTACCTTCGCTATAGAGACGTCCAATACCGCAGTATACCGCTTTCAAAACACACCACACTACAAGTTATTAAGAGAAAAAGCAAAAACCATGTCACGGTAGATTTGGTTACGGTTAACTGACGGTTATGACCAGCATCTCAGGCGTTTTCATTACCTACGCTATAAATACGTCCAATACTGCAGTATTCCGCTTTCAAAACACACCACACTACAAGTTATTACGAGATTAATCAAAAACCATGTCACGTTAGTTTTGGTTACCATTAACTGACAGTTCTGCCCAGCAACTCAGCGGTTTTCATTACCCATGCTATAAATACGTCCAATACTGCAGTATTCCGCTTTCAAAACACACCACACTTTAAGTTTTAACGAAAAGCAAAAACCCAAAAAAAAAAAATATGGTGACCATTTACTGACAGTTCTGACCGGCATCTCAGCCGTTTTCGTTACCTACGCTATAGAGACGTCCAATACCGCAGTATGCCGCTTTCAAAACACACCACACTACAAGTTATTACGAGATTAATCAAAAACCATGTCACGTTAGTTTTGGTTACCATTAACTGACAGTTCTGCCCAGCAACTCAGCGGCTTTCATTACTCATGCTATAAGTACGTCCAAGACTGCAGTATTCCGCTCTCAAAACACACCACACTTTAAGTTTTAGCGAAAAAGAAAAAACCCAAAAAAAAAATGGTGATCATTTACTGACAGTTCTGACCGCCATCTCAGCCGTTTTTGTTACCTACGCTATAGATACGTCCAATACCGCAGTATTCCGCTCTCAAAACACACCACACTACAAGATTTTTATATGCAAAATAACAAAAAAAACTAAAATATAAAACAACAAAAATGAATACAATGAAAACAAAACGTTACCGTTAAGCGTTGGTGGGGTGTATCAAGTGTTAAAATAAAAGTATTAACGAACAACATTTAATCAAAATCAATACTACCATATCACGCCAAAATCACTATAAAAATTTTAAAACGAAAAAAACATACATACCGAGAAAAAATTTGATGTAAAAAATAACAAAAAGCACAAAAAACTATAAAATACTAAATAACAAAAAAACTATAAAACACAAAACAACAAAAAACTATTAATTAAAACACAAACAAAAAAACTTAAAACAATTAAATCAAAACGTTACCGTTAAGCGTTGGTGGGGTGTATCAAGCGTTAAAACAAAAATATTTACGAACATTATTTAATCAAAATCAATACTACTAAAACCAAAATCATGCTAAAAAATTTAAAACGAAAAAAGTGTGGTGGTATTTTTTTATAAACCATTCAGAAGTAATGGTTTATAAAAAAATAACCACGAAGGGGATTTTTTGTCTTAACAAATCATTTCACCAAACGTTTATTGTCTGAAGATTGTTTGCTGTAATAAATCATTTGATTAAAGACCAAATGCCATAATGACATTATACTTGGTAATATTTTGCCACGTAAAAATTTGACCAAATAAAAATATGCGTACTAAAATCATTCGAAATATTGCAATGGTATAAAAAAAGGTTACTAAAATTTGGTTGGGTAATGAAATTTTGTCCAAATCTTTTCGGCAAAACGGCAGGATCCCGCTATGAGCTATGACTATGACTTTTTTAACAGTTTCACCCAGCATCTCAGCTGACTTTAAGAGATACACGACAAATATGTATAAGACAACAAATATCTACCGATTCAACGCGACACAGCAATTGTTCTGGCGAAAACACGAAAAAAGACAGATATAGTGTTAATAAGCTATAACTTTTTAAATAGTTCCACCAAGGACCATGTATAGAACTATTATACTCGTATATATAATCTGAAACCATGTTCGACCCATCATCACATCTGATTTCTTTAGATACAAAGAGGTTATTTTGGACACATTTATAGTGCTGGTAATGAATTGTAGTGTAGATATATATTTTTTTTGGGTTTTTGGTTTTCGCTAAAACTTGTAGTGTGGTGTGTTTTGAAAGCGGAATACTGCGGTATTGGACGTATTTATAGCCTTGGTAATGAAAACGGCTGAGATGTTGGTCAGAACTGTCAGTAAATGGTCACAATATTTTTTTTGGGTTTTTCGCCAATACTTGTAGTGTGGTATGTTTTGAAAAAGGAATACTGCAGTCTTGGACGTACTTATAGCATGGGTAATCAAAACCGCTGAGATGCTGGGCAGAACTGTCAGTTAATGGTAACCAAAGCTAACGTGACATGGTTTTTGATTAATCTCGTAATAACTTGTAGTGTGGTGTGTTTTGAAAGCGGCATACTGCGGTATTGGACGTCTCTATAGCGTAGGTAACGAAAACGGCTGAGATGCCGGTCAGAACTGTCAGTAAATGGTCACCATTTTTTTTTTTTGGGTTTTTGCTTTTCGTTAAAACTTAAAGTGTGGTGTGTTTTGAAAGCGGAATACTGCAGTCTTGGACGTACTTATTGCATGGGTAATGAAAACCGCTGAGATGCTGGGAAGAACTGTCAGTTAATGGTAACCAAAGCTAACGTGACATGGTTTTTGATTAATCTCGTAATAACTTGTAATGTGGTGTGTTTTGAAAGCGGCATACTGCCGTATTGGACGTCTCTATAGCGTAGGTAACGAAAACGGCTGAGATGCCGGTCAGAACTGTCAGTAAATGGTCACCATTTTTTTTTTTGGGTTTTTGCTTTTCGTTAAAACTTAAAGTGCGGTGTGTTTTGAAAGCGGAATACTGCAGTCTTGGACGTACTTATTGCATGGGTAATGAAAACCACTGAGATGCTGGGAAGAACTGTCAGTTAATGGTAACCAAAGCTAACGTGACATGGTTTTTGATTAATCTCGTAATAACTTGTAGTGTGGTGTGTTTTGAAAGCGGCATACTGCGGTATTGGACGTCTCTATAGCGTAGGTAACGAAAACGGCTGAGATGCCGGTCAGAACTCTTAGTAAATAGTCACCATATTTTTTTTTGGGTTTTTGTTTTTCGCTAAAACTTAAAGTGTGGTGTGTTTTGAAAGCGGAATACTGCAGTCTTGAACGTACTTATAGCATGGGTAATGAAAACCGCTGAGTTGCTGGGCAAAACTGTCAGTTAACGGTAACCAAAGTTAATGTGACATGGTTTTTGCTTTTTCTCTTAATAACTTGTATTGTGGTGTGTTTTGAAAGTGGAATACTGCGTTATTGGACGTATTTATAGCCTAGGTAATGAAAACGGCTGAGATGCTGGTCAGAACTGTCAGTAAACGGTCACCATATTTTTTTTGTTTTTTGTTTTTCGCTAAAACTTGTAGTGTGGTGTGATTTGAAAGCGGAATACTGCAGTATTGGACGTATTTATAGCGAAGGTAATGAAAACGCCTGAGATGCTGGACAGAACTGTCAGTAAACGGTCACCATTTTTTTTTGGTTTTTTGTTTTTCGCTTAAACTTGTAGTGTGGTGTGTCCTACAGCAGTAGTAGGCGTATTTATAGCATGGGTAATGAAAAAAGCTGAGATGCTGGGCAGAACTGTCAGTTAATGGTAACTAAAGCTAACCTGACATTGTTTTTGGTTTTTCTCGTTACAATTTGTAGTGTGGTGTGTTTTGAAAGCGGAATACTGCAGTATTGGACGTATTTATAGCGTAGGTAACGAAAACGCTTGAGATGCTGGACAGAACTCTCAGTAAACGGTCACCATATTATTTTTTTTGGTTTTTTGTTTTTCGCTAAAACTTGTAGTGTGGTGTGTCCTACAGCAGTAGTAGGCGTATTTATAGCATGGGTAATGAAAACAGCTGAGATGCTGGGTAGAACTGTCAGTTAATGGGAACCAAAGCTAACCTGACATTGTTTTTGATTTTTCTCTCTAAAACTTGTATTGTGGTCTGTCCTATTGCAGTAGTAGATGTAATTATAGCGTAGGTTACGAAAACAGCTGAGATGCTGGGTAGAACTGTCAGTTAATGGTAACCATATTTTTATACGTTCGAACCCGCGGTGGGGTCGTGATTTTGGCGGAAAATTAACGGAACTATACTTAAAATCAATCAGGGTTTATAGTACTATGCTTAATACAATTCCGCGGTTTTAAAACACTGAAAATACTGTGAGATGCTATGACGTCATATAGGAAGTTAATATCTCACGTTCGAAATCGCGGCGGGGTCGTGGCGTTGGCGGCAAATTGATGGAACTATGCTTAAAATCAATCAGGGTGTATAGAACTATGCTTAATAAAACTCCTCGGTGTTAAAACATTGAAAATACTGTGAGATGCTATGACGTCTTATGTGAAGTTAGCATCTCATTTTCAAAATTGCTATTTTGACGATAAAGCAACAGAACTATTGTTACAATCAATCAGGAGGTATAGAACTATGTTTAAAACAACATCTCGATTCTGAAAAACCTTTAATATGATGAGATGCTGCGATGTCATTATGTGGAGTTGGCATCTCATTTTCAAAATTGCTATTTTGACGGTAAAGCAACAGAACTATTGTTACAATCAATCAGGAGGTATAGAACTATGTTTAAAACAACTCCTCGACCGTGAAAAACCTTTAATATGATGAGATGCTGCGATGTCATATGTGAAGTTGGCATCTCATTTTCAAAATTGGATTTTTCAGGGCAAATGAATTGAACAATCGTTATAAACTATCAGGAACTGTGGAACTATGCTGGATGCAAGCAGAACTCAAGTTATTTGTTGAGATGCTAATACTTGAGATGCTAAGTTCACAGTGACGTGGTTTACGTACGTTTATTTGTATATTACATCTTTTTGGAAACCGTTTTTATCGTCGGTGTCCTTTCCACCTTGTAAAGGCTTAACTCGATAAGGAACACTGATGGCGCGATGCAGGATTTTAGATTTTAATTTGCATCATAGATGTCACTACTGTTCTTTTTGTAATTTACATATAATAAGCTACACTACAGCGTTGTTTGTCTTGGCGATAGCCGTTATATAAAATAATGTAGAGGAAAAAGACAATCGTACTTAATGTGCATCCCTCATAGAACATCCCTCTCAATTGTGGAAACAAAAAAAAAAATTAAAACAGTCCACATTCTTGCTCTTTCTATTTTTTACGTCTGGCCAAACGTCTAGCTAGATTCATTTTATCTGTTTGTTTACTTGGCTGACTCCCGATTCCAACTCCATCCTTATTGATCATTTCATACTCTTCAGCGTTCTCAGGTACATAGTTACCTTCCAGTAAAACATTCAGAAGCCCACACAACTTCTCATTCCTGTACGTCTTCTGATGACGGACGATGGCCGCTAATCTCTGAACGCTTTGATACGTCAAATTGTTATACCTTAAGTTTAAGTAACAGAGGGTGAAATTCCCTATACAATGACTTCGTCCACCCTCTACTATCACCATCGACGGACTGAAGGGATGTTCGAAGGGTCCTACTGTATCTAGTGCCATGGCTCGAGCCTTCATAATCAAATACTCATCAGCAAATGTATGCCTCTTCATTGACGGTTTACCTTTAGCTCGTACTCTCACCGACGTATTCCTCCTACTTGCCTTTTTGGCATTAATAACCAAATTGAACATGTATTTACGATATAGTACTTCCTTGTTTTTTAAATAATGCATATAGAACTTTTTCATGTCTTTAATTTCATCGATATTCAATGGGAATTTTGCGAGCACGTCAAATATGTATTTAACACCGTCATCACCTATAAGATTGTCGGCTAAATTCAAGTACCGCAAATGTCTATTACTTCTTACCGCTTCTCCTAAATATTTCAACCCAACGTCAGTTATGTGGTTGGACGATAGATTTAAAACCAACAAGGTTGGTTCAGCTGGTTCTAGGTAATGCAATCGTGAAGCTATTCGCTCACAGACAATATCATTTATATTGCACCTCGATAGCGACAAGCTTTGAAGAGTGGATGGATCGCTTAGAAGAATGTCATAATTCGCTTCTTTCAGCGGAGAGTGATCCAAACATATATCAGTAATATTGGATATTGCAAGTATCTTATTCAACTCATGAGTGGTGTACATGTCGATGCAACATTGTTTGATGGTAAACTTAGTCAGATGAGAGAAAAATGGAACTTTTATAGCTATAACCTGCATCAAGACTCTCGGTACTGGCGCGTAAGAATATTTAGACATGACTATCTCTACCAGTTCATATAAGCTGTCGTATACTGCTGTCATATGCAACTTGTTATTATCTGGTGCTAGTTTAAACTCAAGAGATAAATCCGGCGAGGGTACCTCTGGTGGTGGTTGAATGGACTTCCTGCGTTTGTAGTTTGGTGCTAGTTGCAGCTTCGTTACTTTGAGGGGCGTATCTAAAAAAAAAAAAAACTGAATGGTTAAAGTAAGAGTTACTTAAAATATGACTAAACCGAGAGTAAAGAATTAGTTATACGCAACTAATTAGAAAATAAACTTACGTTGTAGAATGCTAGTAACATGAAGTGCTAACGGGTAACCGAACATTTTACATGTAGTCTGTATGAAGTGACCAAATTCCACATTTTGTAGGCCCTCAAAGGAAGTTGCAGACTTTGAACATTCACCGGAACGGTCTTCAGACCTCAGCGATAACATTGAAATTCCTCTCATCGCCATTTTAAATAACAATCAGCCAACAAATTCTGTTTCTAATTCATTAACGAATTCTGAAAAATATGGTTTTTCAAAATAAGCGAGAAATGATGGGCATAGCCAACTTGAATGCCTCGTAAAAATTAATCTCTCGTATCCCCGTAATGGTCCAAGATCCCAGGGCTGCTAGGCCGTACTCATTATTTTCTGGCGAACCAAATGTGTGGCATCGTGTAGTGTGTACCGTAACTTGTGTGGACGCCGACGGCCAATTTTCAGCTTATCAGAGGCGTGAAAATATTACTCGCTTATGTACTCGGTACCCCTTCGGGTCGGGTCGACCGATTGATCGGTTAATATTCGGTTTTAGTTTTTTTTTAAACCTGATTGCTGATTTATATATTTGTTGCAGAGAATGTTGCTAAAAATAAATAATCAAGACTGCCATACACTTCCCGTTGGAAGAGATTTCGGCCAGACGCTTTAAAGCTCGGAAAAAATAACGTATTTAACTTGCAGTCAGAGTCTATTGTTCTATGTTTGATAATCAGAGAGTTATTTCAATACTAATTGTAAGCTGCTAAACCAATCAAAGGGTCGCAATTAATCATTTAAATATTTTAGAAATAAATTGCGTTGACAGAAAATTGTTTATTTATTTATTTATGTACACTGAAAATGCTTGTCTTGCTGTTTTACAGTTTACAAGAATTTCTGCAACACAAGATTTAATTTTAAATATATGTATAATTTCATGTGCAATATGTGTCAAGGTTCTTATTTCTTTTTTATTATTATTCAATAATTATTTTACTTTAAATTACCTCATGGAAATATTTGTAATATTTCAGTTAAATACGCATTACACAATAACGTAAAATTATTAAAAAGGAAAAATATGGTTTGTGCCTATACCACCAATTTGAACAACTATTTTATGCAACTAAATTATTCTTATTCTTATTTTTGAATGGGTTCATTAAGCCAATGCGCTCATACAGCGCCATTTTAAATGTGTCTGGGGGACGTTTCGCCCCTACGATCTTGTTCTATAATTTAAATGAAACACCGGCAGCCTATTGCCCCCATTTATTAACAGATTTAAAAAAAGGAGGTTATTTTCCGTATTATTGCAAACTATTTATTAACCGACTTTCTTAAATAAGGGGGAGGTTCTCAATTCGGTTGTATTTTTTTTTAATGTTTGTTACCTCAGAACTCCGACATTTGTAAACCGATTTGAAAAATTATCTGAATCCTTTCAGTTAATTACTGTACTACTATTACTATATGCTTTCCGATTGGTCCCACAGAAATTTCATCAAAATCGGTTTAGGAATTTGGTTGTTTTCCTCACGTTAATTGGCACATCACGCGACGTCGCGTGCTGGCGCTCTGATGTAGGGTAGACTGGGTACGGTTGAAACAATTTAGCTTTTATCGTTTATAATTTTGTTGTTTATAAACCGAGTGACGATTATGATACATGAAATTCAAATGTGAAGTTACGGCTACGATATGGTTGTATCATTATAGATCCCGGGTTATTATTTTTTTAAATATATGAAATTTAAAAAAAAAGTTTATTTGTTTCAACCGTCCCCATGCTAGGGGCGGTTGAAACAGCGATTGTGGTCAATTGAAACACATATAAATAATACAATAAATACTAAGGAAGCGTGTTTTATTTATCATTTAAACTAATTATGGCACCACATAACAACATTAATCAGTCTTCAAGGTTTCATCAGCCTTACAGGTAGTAGTAAACATTTAAAGAATTTCTAAAATCAATTAAAAAATTATAATAAAATTAACATTTTGAATAAACTAAATAAAAACTTTTTAAAAATCAAATAAACAATCAAAATAAACTTGGCTTAGAGATTAATCAGAGTATTCAGAGTTGCAATTGTGGCAAACGTAGCTAAGATCACCTTCTGTGCATTCTTCATGAGCCCACTGTTTACACGAAGTACATTGAATCCACTTTTCTCCGGATCTGCTCTCTGAATATGGTGTTAAGCAAACAATACAGAAGTATTCTTCCTCTTCAAATTCTTCCGATGACAATTCCTTCTGAGTATTCTTTCTTTAACCTTTTGAAATTTTTCGTCTACCTTTTCTTCCATCTAATCTTTTCTTAACTTGCTTCGCTTTGGTCCGTTTTAATTTTTCTTCATGCTCTTTTCTTATCTCTTCTTTCTCCGGTGTATCAGTATAAATAGTTGATTTTCTAGTTTTCCGCCCTTTATTACATTTTCTTGGGGGTGCTTTTGGTAATGGCCTTACTGCCTCCGGAGTAAAAACGGTACAACCATTAGTAGCTTGTGCACTTGTAGACGGTCTTGGTGAAATTTCTTGATAGATACCGGTGCTGTCAAGTCTAGGTGGTGTATTTATAGTTTCTTCTGGTTCATAAACGTTTACTTGCTGGATTATTGGAACTGGTGAATCAAGGAGAGCTTGTTGTTCAACTGTTGACTGAAAAGACAACTGTAATTCCTCAGTTAAAAGAGGTGATAGTGGTGGTGTTTCATCTTCGATTGGATTTTCATTAAATATAGGAACAACTGCAGACTCAATAGTATTTTCTGGATTAGGTCTATCTGTTCTCTCAGTTGTATTGAGCGGATTAGGTCTATCTGTTACAAATGCAGGAGCAAAATCGATTTCAGTAAACAGATTCCGGTTATATGGGTAAATTCCTGTTTTGCGAAAGCCGGCTTGAATGTTGGAAGATGTCATAGCGAGGGGCATAGCAGACGCTACAATCCCCGGTATATCGTATATCGACATAGGTTTTCCTGGATGGCTTCTCATCCACGCATCACACGTGGAATTTACAGCCTTCTTTAAAGGGCCATATGCGGATCGATCGAGCGGCTGGAGCTTGTGAGAGCAATGAGGAGGAAAAGACAATAACACAATTCCATTGTTCTTGCAATAATCCAGTGTGTTTATGTGTACGTGTGAGGAGTGGTTATCTAGTACGAGTAAAACTTTGTGAGACACGGAAACCTTAGAATGCTTTTGAAAGTGTTTTAGAAAATGCAGGAATGATTCATCTTGCATCCAACCTGAGGGATTTGCGGTTCCACTAGACCCTATTGGCCCATCCCTAAGAAAATGGTCTTGGAATCGCGCTCGCGGAAATACAAAAAATGGTGGGAAAACATTTCCAATGGCGTTTACTGCAAAGGTTACTGTCACTAAAGTACCCCTTTCACCTGATGTTACTGAACCAACTTGACGAGCACCACGTCTAGCTATAACTCTGTCAGGCTTTTGCACGGTGGTTATGCCGGTTTCATCTGTGTTATATATATCTTGGGGCTCAAATTTATAACGGTCCATGACAATGGACAGGTTATCATAGAAGACGTCTACGTTACTTTTATTAAAGCTTGTCGCCCTTGACAAGCTTGTAGCTTGTGCGGCGCGAACGGACAGTTCAGGGTTTTGTTCTCATAAACATCCGAAACCATTCCTCACCAGCCATTCCGTTGTCTTCCCAAGTTCGAGGTCGTGATAAATTATACTTAATGGTAAGTTCGTAAGCTAATTTTCTCACCTCTTTCTTAGATAGTCCGAAATATATATCAGCACATCGAATCAAATATTTTGATAATTCTCGCTCCTGATCTTCATTGAAAACACGATTGTGTGCTTTATACCCCATACCTTCATCGTCTTTCCCGGACGCATCTCGCTTTCGAATGTATCTTAACAGGGAACAGTGGTTTATACCATGCTTTTCCGCCGCTTTCCGTAGTGAATCTCCAGTTTTTACCTCCTCATAAGCATTACTATAGCTCGACAAGTTAATTTCGCCTCTGGAAGTCTTCCTCACTCGAACTCTCGGCATCTACAAAAAATAATAATTCTGTTTCAACCGTACCCACAAAAAATGTTTCAACCGTCCCCAACATCACTTTTGGTAAAATATGCTTTATAGTTACGACAGTAATAATAGCACATTAAAAATAGTCACTATCCCTTATTCTACAAGCTTCATAATAATCACAAACACACACTCAATACATTCACTTAGAAAGAACAGTTATTATAAGCGTTAATGTCAGAAGAAAAATACTTACTTTTGGGTAACAAAAAACAATACGGCATCCTGTACACAACAACAACGCGCGGGGAGCGGCGCGGCACTAAATTCGTGTTCGGAACTGTCGTACGCTTCGTTTTCCCCTTGCCCCCCTCGCTCCCCGCGTAACCGTTTACGAGATATTTGCTCTGTTTCAACCGTCCTTTGTTTCAATCGTACCCAGTCTACCCTACATCACGCGACGCCGCGTGATACTTGCTAGTTAAATTTGACACACTTCCCGATTTCTGATTGAGCTGAAATTTTGCACGCATGTATATATCGCGAGACAATGTAATATTATGATGACATGGAGCTGATCTGATGTTGGAGCTGGAAGGTGGCCATACGAACTCTGTAATAAAACGAGGCAACGCCGTCGAGTTTGGACTCGTTTGGTTTGTCTTGACAAGTACTGTGGTCCTAAATGGTAACCAGGGTCTGATGATGGAGCTGGAAGGTGGCCATAGGAACTCCATTAAAACGACATAACCCCATCGAGTTTGGGTTCGTATAATTCATCTTGTCGAGTACTTTGTGTCTAGATGGTACCCAGGGTCTGGTGATGGAGCTGGAAGGTGGTCCGTAATAAAATGACACAATCCCATCGAGTTTAAGCTCGTATTACTCGTCTTGACGAGTACTTTGGTCCTAAATGGTATCCAGTGTCTGATGATGGAGCTGGACGGTGGCCATAAGAACACCGTTATGAAACGACAAAACCTCATCGAGTTTGGGCTCGTATGATTCGTCTTGACGAGTACTTTAACTAACTTTCTAGTTACAATGTAAAAACTAATTCATGACAAGAATTTGTGTGGAACAAAAAGGGTAAAATAAAAAAACTTTCTGCGAAAACAAAACTGACTTCTAAAAAAAACACTAAAATAACTTTACTCTCGGAAGTCGGTGGCAAAAAAGATACAAACAAAGACACCGACTTCCGAAAGTAAAGTTATTTTAGACTTTTTTAGTGTTTTTTTTAGAAGTCGGTTTTTTATTTAATTACAACGATTGTGAAACCAATTACAGTAAATAAAATTATAATATAGAAGAGATAATTTTGAAACATATTAAAATATACAAAATAAAAAGCAAAGCAAAATTTGAAGTGAAAATAAAAGGAAGAACAACACTTTCATAAATTCCTCTCACAGTACTTCTGACATACCAATAAAATCTTCGTCCATCCATCCGCAAACAGATCATCTGTTGGATTAGAATCCAAGAGACCTTTCGTATGCCGAGTATATAGACACAATTAAAAACCTATTGTGTCTCGCGTAGATATAAGTTCCGGCACACGAAGGGTTAAGCGTGGCCAGAGTGCGAGGAATTGGTGACTTAGCACTCTTATTTTAGGTACATACCTTAATTACCTTGTAAAAAGTTTGAGGGGCTCGTGGCTAAGTAATAACAGTCACACGGGTCGACCGATCAGGTTAAGATACGCTAGCGGCGATCAGTCCGTGGATAGATGACCATCTTACATATCGAGATTCCTCCCCACGCCTCGGAAAGGGGTCCCTACTTGAAATTGAATGTCATGCGATCGAATAGAGAAACTTACTCGAAAACGTTAACTCGATAAATTATGTGACCGACAGTTCACTACCTCGATGCATCAAAATCTCTAAAACTATAAGCTCGAATCATCGGCAGCTCGAAGGCCCATTATCTTGAAACATCATTTCTCGACGGACCATCTAATCTAAATATTTCTCCGTCTACCTTGTGCAATTCCTCTGGTATGGTCTTCTAATTTTCTGGGTTCTACTGGCTTTCCTTTCTTCTTGGCGTACGTCGCCCTTATAATTTTTCGTAAGGCGTTTTTATTCAGGAGCGCTTGTGCTCAACACATCAGCCAAATAAAACGAAATAAAGGGTGGTTTTATTTAAGTCGAGATCTTTAAATTGAAATAAAACAATAAAAATGGTTTTAATATCCATGAAATTAGCTTTATTTTAATGATATTTTTATGCCATCTATGTTTGAATATTGGCTTCCAAGTGCTCAATTGTTTGTGATTTACCTATCGGTGGAGACATGCGACTTTACATATCCCTAGTGAAAATAATCGAATGGTGTCAAATCGCGTAAACAAGGTTATCAAGTCATTTTCGTGAAATTGATCGTTCGTCAAACCATCTTCATTTTTGAACTTCCCTTAAGTTCAAAAATGAAGATGGTCAGAACGTTAGAATCAACGGTGAGCGTTACAGACACATGATTACTAACTTTTTGTGCCTCAAATTTTAGGCATTAAAGTTGCAGACAGGTGGTATCAACAAGAAGGCGTTTCATGCCAAACAGGGCGATTAGATGGTCGCTCAAGAAATGTTGTTTCAAGATAATGGGCCTTCGCGCTGCCGATGATTCGAACTTATAGTTATTCGAGATTTTGATGCATCGAGGTAGTGAACTGTCGCGCTCATAATTTATCGAGCTAACGTTTTCGAGCAAGTGTTATTCGATCTCACGAAGTTACGACATTCGATTTCTAGTATGAACCCCCCGGGAAGTACGTTAGAACGTAGGTCCCGGCTGTCATTCTTGGATCTTTGACAGTCGTTACGGGTCTGAAAGTCTGTCAACCAGTCTTACCAACGGGTATCGTGTTATCCAGTTACTGGGTTGTGGAGGTCAGATATGGAGTCGCTCCATGTAAAATACAGCTGCATCCGGTTAGACTGCGAAGCTGACCTAGGCAGAATGATTGACCTTTTAAAGTTTGCCATTGGTACTATAACTAAGAAAAGACAATTCGTTGCCACTAATACCATTAACAGTTTTATGATGGAACTACTGATGTTTTCTTTATTCACTAGGTAGATAATCTGAAAATAATGGAACTAATGTTGAATTTTGTTATCACTTGTTCCACATTATTTTGTCATAAAATTGATGCTATTTCTTGGCATTTGTATGAATATCCCGGCTAAAGGACACAGCACACATATCAAATCGGAAAGGGATCAGCACCGTATCACCTTCGCCTTGCCGTCAAACAGGTGTCAACCTAACGTAAGCATGCGGATCAGCAGCTCGGATACGTCAACTCGGCTACGGCTAGGCGACGCCGCGCTTACGGCTCGCCGACCGCTGTTTGATCAGCTTGATAATGACAGCACGTGTGTCAACAGTAGTGTGCGTAAGGGTGGACTATCAAAAGAGGGTGTAAACTATCAAGTTTACAGAGTGAGTACGAATCCGTCAGACTTGGACGAAGAGGCGTTAGCTCGGGTCCGGATAGACGTAAGCGCGGCTACGGATTGACGTAAGCGCGGCTACGGAGAGACGTAAGCGCGGCTACGGTGTGGTGAACTTATAACTTAACATGTATTATTATTTTATAACATACGGAGAGACGTAAGCGCGGGGACGACGAGCCGTGGTGGGACTTGGCTATCCGTAGATTGAAAGGCAACGTAAAAAGCACATAGAAATTTTTATTTGGTTTTTCTTGACAACACAGAAAATAACAGTAATGACACACAGATGTTCCTAACAAGTCATATTTAAAACATCCGTCATCTCCCATACCAGCCAGTCTGACAAACACTTGCAAACCTCTTCTTAACACTCCTCCTCAAGCGTTTCCCTCTGACTCACTCTTGCACACCCATCTCCTTACGACAAAACTCATGCTTACTCTTAGGCACAGGTTTTGTCATAATGTCAGCGACCATCACATTTGTTGCGAGATATTTCAACTTAATAATCTCCTTCTCTAAGGCCTCTCTAACAAAATGATATCGTAAATCGATATGCTTAGTCTGCTGATGGTGCACCGGGTTTTGTGCTATAGCCATTGCTGACTGACTATCCGTGTAAACTGTGATAGCCTTTTCTTGGGTGTCCACCAGTTCTCCCAAGAACCTTCTCAAAAATATGGCATCTTTAGCAGCTTCCGATAAGCTGACATATTCAGCCTCTGCTGTTGATATGGCTATGCTTCTCTGCTTAGCACTCTGCCATGACACTGCTCCTCCTGCCAATGTGAAAACATTTCCGGAATAAGATTTTCTATCTATTATATTCCCTCCATGATCAGCATCAGAGAAACCTTGTATCTCTTTACTACAGGCATCATTTGAGTACACGAGTCCCATGTTCTTAGTACCTTTAAGGTACCTTAGAATCCTCTTGGCAGCACTCCAATGAATCTCTTCATAGCAGTTGCAGAATTGACTCATAATATTCACAGCATGAGCTATGTCTGGTCGCGTACACACAGCCAAGTACATCAGTGATCCTATTAACTCTCTGTAAGGTATTTTGTCACTCGGTGTGTGTGAGCCCTCTGGCTTCTTCAAATGTTGACCAGGTACTGCTGGTGTGGCAACTGTCTTGCAGTCCTCCATGCCAAATCTGCGTAGAAGCTTCTCTATATAATCTTCTTGGTCAATCTTTATGTGGCCATTCTCTTGCTTTACCCGCATCCCTAAAAATAATTCAGCTTTTCCTAAATCTTTCATCTCGAATTTGGACATAAGTTCTTTCTTGACCTTATGCATTTCTCTTGCATTGTTATAAAAGATTAGTATATCATCAACATAAACTGCAAGTATTATCATATCATTCTCGATTCGCCTGGTGTAGACACATGGTTCATTCTTGCAACGGTTGAAATTCAGACTCTCTAGCTCTGAATGAAGTTTATAATTCCATGAACGTGGTGCCTGTTTCAGCCCATAAAGAGATCTCTTCAATAAGCATACATGGTCTTCTTTGCCTTTCTCTTCGAAATATGGTGGTTGACGCATGTAAACCTCTTCGTTTAAGTTTCCATTTAGAAACGCTGTCTTCACGTCCATGTGATTTATTTGCAGATTCATCTGCGCTGCTAGCGCTATTAGCAGCCTCAAAGAGCTATGACGCACAACAGGGGAGAACGTCTCATCGTAATCAATACCCTTTCTCTGTCTGAAACCTCTTGCAACCAAACGAGCTTTATACCGAGTCTTATTTCCCGCCTCCTTTTTGATTCGGAATAACCATTTCGAATCAATAATGTTGCTCGCTTGGTTTAGCTTTACCAACACCCAGGTTTTATTTTTCTTTAATGCATCCAGCTCCTCCTGAATAGCAACTTTCCACTGTTTTGCATCTTTTCTCGACAGTGCCTCTTGAACTGTTAGTGGATCTCTTTCTTCCACTATCGCCTCATAGGTGATATGATCCTTAAACTCCACAGGTTTTCTGTTCCTTAGTGGGTATCTTCTCTCTTCTACTACAGGTATTGTTTCAACAGGTTGCTCTTCCTCTGGCTGCTCTTCAAATGATGTCCACTGTTCATCTTCCTCTTCCATGAATTCAGCATCTCTAACATCATCTGTGTGATCTCTATCACGTTCGAGTTCGGTCTCTTCTTGATGAACAACTTGTCTCCCATCATCATTCTCTAGAAGAATTGTTTCAGTCTTTCTATCCTCTTCAGTCTTAGTCAATTTATGGTTCATCTGGTTTTCGAAAAATACCACATCTCTCGCTCTATGCAGCTCTCCATTCATAGGGTTGACTAATCTGTAACCTTTCGATTCTTCACAGTATCCTACAAACACTAGTTCTTTACTCTTTGCATCCCATTTGGTTCTCTTTTCATCTGGGATATGCATAAACGCTCTGCAACCAAACACACGAAGATTAGACAAATCTATTTTATGGTCACTCCAAACCTCCTCGGGTGTTTTGTTCTTCACTGCGATGGTAGGACTCCTGTTTTTCAAATACACCGCTGTATTTACAGCTTCAGCCCAAAATCGAACGGGAAGACCTGCTTCTTGAAGCATTGTTCGTGCTTTTTCCCCTATGGTACGATTGGCTCTCTCCGCCACACCATTTTGTTGAGGTGTGTAAGCAATCGTTAGCTGGTGTCTAACACCGTGTTCTCTCAAGAACTCGTCAAACCTTTTATTGCAATATTCGCGCCCATTATCGGTTCTTAAAGCCTTCAACTTCTTACCTGTTTGTGTCTCAGCAAAACTCTTGAACTCCTTCATCTTCTCAAAGGCTTCACTCTTTTGCTTTAAAAAGAATACGAAAGTTTTACGCGAAAAATCATCAATAAAAGTAATATAATATCTAAAACCTCCAAAAGAATTCTCACTCATTGGTCCGCTGATATCGGAATGTATCAATTCTAATAAACTTTTGGCTCGCGTGGCTTTATTTCTCTCAAACGGTTGCCGCGTTTGTTTTCCCATTAGACAAGCTACACAGTCTAATTTGTCGTTATGTTCAAACTTTACCCCAGTTGCCATTTTATCTCTCAATAGTGTCAAATTCCGTATACCCAAGTGTGCCATTCTCTTATGCCATAGCTCCATTGATGCTGTAGTCGCTATTGCACAGACCTGCTGAGAAGGAGATTTAATTTTATACACACCCTTATCAAGCAAACCTATCACACATGGTTGTCCTCTCGACGTATACTCACACTCATTGAAAATCTCGCAACCTCTGTTGGTAAAAACAACGACCTTACCTTTTTTAACAATACTACTAACACTCAGTAGGTTCGATGTCAGTCCTGGTACGTACAACACATTCTCAATGTTCAGATGCTCATCTACTACATTACCATATCCCTTTCCATACATCTTACCTCCATTTGCACAAGACACTTCAACCTTACGATTAGCCTCCGCAAATTTACTCATCCAGTCTTTTCTGCTACTCATATGCATCGAAGCTCCTGAATCAATAACCCATGCATCATCTGCTTGCTTCTCTTGACTTCTCGTATCAAGCGCTATCGCCGTCGCCGTTGCTGTCTCCATCGCCGTCGCAGTCGGTGTTGCAGTTACCATATTAACCGCCTTCGCCTTCCGCTTCGGATTATCCGGACAGTCACAAGCTTTATGCAATCCATCGCAAATGAAACATCTTATTTTCTTTTCTTTGTCTTTATTCCTCTGAACAAACTTTTTATGATTCTGATTCTTCATCTTCGCTGTAAGTGCAGCACTCGTCGAATTACTGGAACTTGCGCAAGATGCGCCTTGGTCTAATTGCAACAGTTTAGTTTTCACATAGTCTGTTGTCAGCTCAATATTGGTGTTCTCCAACGCCAATCTCATCGGATTATACTCCTCCGGTAATCCTTGCAACATCAGCGCCGCTAACAGCTCATCGTCAACTTCTTTTCCGATATCCCTCAGCTGCTGTGCTACTGACATTAGCGCAGTCACATAGTCTCTCATAGATGTGAACTGCTCAAGTTTAAGGCTTACTAGCTTTGATAAAAGTCTGCATCGGTTATGTAGTCCTTTATCTTCAAAAGCTGACCTCAAAGACTCCCAAGCCTCCTTTGCCGTTTTCGCATGTCTCACGTGAATCAGGCAATGCGGTTGTATCATCATACATATCCTGGCTCTCGCTTTTTGGTCTCTCTTTAAGCCAAATACATCTGTGCTCTCTGGTGTCTTCTGAGTGTACTCCCACAGATCATCATGGATTAAATACAACTCTACCATAAACTTCCATGTACTATAATTCGAGTTTCCATCAAGTTTCTCTATTGACATTAAACTCATACCCGTATCTCGTACCGGCTGCGATCTCTCTAGTCCGCCGCCCGTAGTCGTGTTTGCAATATCTTTCGTTTCCATATTGCCTACTCTCTACTACGTGTGTGGGTCCATAACCTGGTGGGACTTGGCTATCCGTAGATTGAAAGGCAACGTAAAAAGCACATAGAAATTTTTATTTGGTTTTTCTTGACAACACAGAAAATAACAGTAATGACACACAGATGTTCCTAACAAGTCATATTTAAAACATCCGTCATCTCCCATACCAGCCAGTCTGACAAACACTTGCAAACCTCTTCTTAACAAGCCGTAAGCGAGTTGACCACGCACCGCAGCGCGGTTTTTGAGCTTATCCCGAAGCGAGGCGATTAAGTTAAGATTCCGATTAGTGTGCTTAGGAGTTTTATACAAAGAATACTGAACGGCTCGAGATAATACGGTGCCGATCCCTTTCCGATTTGATAAGTGTGCTGTGTCCTTAAAGAAGCTATTTTCCTAGCGTGCTCTGTCTCTCCTGGGTAAAGGCTTCACTCCTTCCATCTCTCTGAGGACAACTTTTTCCACGTTAATGCATTTAAATAAATGCAGTGATACGTACGTTCAGTGCTTCCTCATAGTCAAACTTTTTAGTCCAACTGGTTTGACCACGAGGAATTGTGTTTCCTCGTGGTCAAACTTCATTGACATTGCACCTTTTCAGCACGCTGTATGGTTTTATAGGTACAGTCATAGGCAGATAAAAATAAATTAATGACAGACTTCCTACCTTGTCCCATGTCCCATTGTTGGGGTCGGCGCAACACGTTTTTTTTCTTCTTCCATTCTCCCCTGACAATCGTCTCAAAATGACAATGACTTAAGCTTTAGCAGCGCCATTGAGTAGTAAAAGTTAAAGGCAAAAATAACAGATATTCCAATACTTTGGCTGTTACTTTTGATGAAGAAACTGGCCGCTAGAGGACGTTGCCGCGACTGTAATTTGTGTCTGTCTCTAATATATTTATTAATATATATTTATAGCTAGACACGATACCTTGCTCGGTAAAGCGAGCGGCGGGCGCGGCTATTTCGTGCTCCATAAGTCGATGAAGTAGGCAAAAAAATTTAAAACAAATTTTCTTAGACTTCTTTAATAAAACGAAAATAATGTTTTCACGAACTTAACATAAAAATAAACTTACAAGAAACTTCTATAACTTTACAGTCACGATTACATAAAAATGAACTTACAACGAACTTCTTGAACTTAAAAGTAAAACAAGTCCCAAGCATTAGGTACACATAAAAATAAACTTGCAACAAACTTCTTGAACATTAAAGTGAAATAAGTCACGATTACATAAAAATGAACTTACAACGAACTTTTTGAACTTAAAAGTGAAACAAGTGAACTAAGTTATGTACCTGACACTAAAAAAAAAAAACAAGTTTCTTCGTAACAATACCATGGTAAACACTAAGAAATAGGAGGACTTACTATAAGTTTCGCGAAACGCGAATCCTTAAGTAAAAACATAACCCTCCTTCTGGCGCAGTCGTGTATATACAACGAAATTACTTATCACAATATAGATACTAATATAATATATTAACTGTATCTAAATTCTTTTTTGAGTCGTTGTAAACGAGACATGAAAAAACAAAATGAAAAGAAAGTGAAATTGCCAGGGCACTTCACTCAATACTGTTACGTCGGCATTCTAGATTACGTTCGAGTCTAGAATGTTCCATTATGGAACTGTGAAAAAGGTTCCAGAAAGGTGTGGAACTTTTTCGAAGGATCGGTCGGCATATGTATAAATAACCGTCGTGTTTAGTCATCCACAGGTTTGATAAATAAATAAATAAATATCGCTGGACATTACACACAGCGCCATCTAGGTGCCACACTAAGCAACGAGGCTTGTGTCGTGGACACCAGATAGTTGATAATACTACATAGATACTGATTGATTGTCCGGTTAAGCAGCATAGACCTCAGTGAGTTGTTAGGATAAGAGCGGTCCCTTCAAAAAAAAAAAAAAGTCATCCACAGGATTGTCCGGTTAAGCAGTCGACAACCTCCTAGGAAAAACGGGAGCAGCCAGTCTAAATTAGGCGATACAACGAAGCGAATTGAAGTGAACTAGAAGTGCGATATCTAAGTGAATAGTGATCAGGGCTGGTACTATGACGTCTTAAAGCAGGAGTAATTCCAGTGTGGGAAAGAGACAGAGCTATACAGGTCGACTAGCGCCATCTCTTTCCCACACTGGAATTACTCCTGCTAGGCCACCAGTAGTGTATTTGTACAAGTGTTTTGTGATGAATAAAGATATTTGGTGTTTAATTGGTAGTGTTTCAATTTATCCCATACCCTGCTTGTAACAATACCTTCCTTAAGTTTAGGGTGAAGCGTCGGGGAAGTCCGAGAAATTTAAACTATCTTAGTTTTTTGCAATTTCCGGGGGGCTACTAATTCCAGTGTGGGAAAGAGACAGAGCTATACAGGTCGTCTAGCGCCATCTCTTTCGCACACTGGAATTACTCCTGCTTTAAGATGTCATGGTAGGCCACCTGCAGGGCTATTGCGTATCTCTGTTGACAGTTCATAGTGATCATCACTTGGCGAGTTTTGATATACAATGACAGTTCTTGTTGGTTTCAACTGACGCTACCCGTGCAGAACTGTCATTGTATATCTAAACTCGCCAAGTGATGATCACTATGAACTGTCAACAGCGACACGCAATGGCGCGTTCGTGTTCCACGCGCGCCTCAAGGAGAGTCAGCAAACAGGGAGGGGTCCGTAAGGACCGACGCCTGCCAGGGTTGCGGGACTGTTCGAAAGAGATACCGCGGCCCTGGAACACAAAGGGCAAAGGAAGGAACATGGATGGGTTTTAGTCAGTAAAAGTCTGACACTCCCTCCTGCTTAGCCCAGAGCGGGAGGGGTTTTTTGATGATTTCCCATCGAAAAAAAAAAAGGGACACGCAATAGCCCTGCAGGTCAGTGTCGGGTTGTATGTTGATTAAAATATGATTCGCGCCCGTATCAAATATGGCTTTACAGTTTTATAATCATTAAAATGATCATTATTTTAATATAGAGAAAAGCCACAATATCTTTAAAGTTTTACCTGTTTATGTCGTTTTGGTTCAGGCCCCATGCGATAAGATGCAAAACAACCTTGCAGTAAAGCTCGTTGTTAGTCTTGAAAACTGGAAGTAGGCCCCTGCCCGAAAGGATCCTATCTGAAACTGAATGTACTCGCAAAAAACCCTCTTTCTAAGTTACCTATCTACCTTTTGGCCACTTAATTAGAGCCCTTTGACTACATTTTATGACTTAGAACGAACAAAAACGCGTTTCGTAGACTAAACACAGACTTAGCTTAAAATAAAAACAACTTATCTCTTACATTTAAATGTAAAACTACCTTCTAACACGTTATGTTCGTAACTACCCTAAAAGCCCAGCGCCCAGCAGCCTCATTGCTCTTCGTACCATGGCAGAAGGCAACCAACGTTAACAGTTTCATTGAATATAATGGCAAATCTAACTCTTGTGGCTGCTTCTTTTTGCAAAAACTCGCTCGTGTGAACCAGAAGAACTATTAGGGGCTTTCCTAAACGTTAGTTTTTTACTTTCCATCGTTCTCAAAATTATAACTTTGTTTAGAAAAAAATTAATTTCTTCAAGCAGTTTGGCGCAAGATGTTGGAACATGGTTTCCGTCTAACGTAACTTTAATCAGCCCTGTTGTTCCTTTACCGGATTGGCTCTTCACACGCATGTCATCCTGATAGCGCAAAACATCGTACAGCTTCTGAACTGATAAGTTCTCCAAATTATTATACGCTATATTTATATAACACAAGCTGAAGTTTCCCTTAGAGTAGGATGCTTCATTTTTAACCACCACATCGTCTGGCGAAAAAGGGTCATCAAATTCTCCTATTATTCCTTTAGTCATAGTTTTAGCCTCCTCTTCTAAACTATACATCGATCTTTTAGCCTTTGAACGTACTCGTGTCAATGCAATTTTGGATGATTTGGATAGCGGCACATCTGGAAGGGTGGTTATACCTGTGCCGCTATCAAAATAAACCGTAGGATATCTACATTTTAGATTGCTTAGACACCTCTCGTAAACGGCTGCTTTACTTTGCAAAAACTTAAATTTTCGGCATCTCGAATCATATTTTTCTTTGAAATTCAGTGGAAATTCCATAAGACTGTTTAGAATTGGCACGAAGCCGCTGTCAGTAATTTGGTTTCCTGATAAATTGAGGTGTAGTAATCTTCGATTCGCTCTAAGAACGGATCCGATAAATATTGCCGCGTCATCTGTAATGTCATTTGAGCCCAACTCTAATATTTGAAGGCTATTTGCAGCAGGAGAATTAAGCTGAATATTTTCGAATATTTTCTTGCAGACTGCGTTATTAATCTTGCATCTATTCAGAGATAAATATTTCAATTGCGAAATCTGTTCAAGTAAAATGTAATAATTCGCTTCTGGCACGTACGAATCGTCCAAAACAATTTCAGAAATATTTGAGATTGGTAGTAATTTGTTTATCTCGTATATCAGTGCGGCAGTGAGTCGACTTCTTCGGTAAGTGAATCGTGTCAACGAAGAGTGGTAAGGGACACAGAGGCCGAACGCAGCGATCACTTTTCTAGATGTCATTGCGCTTCTCTCGATTGCTATTTCTACGAGGCGCTGCTTAGTGTCGTAGTATGCTGTCACCGGAACCAGATATACGTCCAAAGACTTACTGGAGGAAACTGACTCAGAATTGTTTGGATCTTCTAGATGACACGATACGGCCATCAGTTTCGACGTTGGATAATCTTTAGAGTTTTTACGAAAATCCTCTAAAAGTAAAGTAAAAGATTATTAAAGCGAATTATTTTACGTTTGGTGAACATCAGAAAATTGTTTAATATTAAGAGTGGAAAATGTTTAACTACAGAATGGTTACCTTTAGCCTACAAACATACATAATCAGCTTTCTTCTGGTGGACAGGCCAGCTCTCGGCCTTCTTCTTTCATTATCGTGTGGTTAGTGCCTAACCTGGTGTCAGAGTGAAACCTCTGGCCGCCCATGGGCCTCTGAGTTGGCTTTACATGCCGTCAAGAAATATCTCTCAGGCATGCTGGTTTCCTCACGATGTTTCCCTTCACCGGAGCAAGTGATAATTGTACAATACGCACATGAATCCGAAAAGTCAGAGGTGCGTGCCTTGGGTTCGAACTCGAGACCTATGACTTGGCAGTCCGACGGTCACACCACTAGGCTATCACTGCTACCACCTGCTGCACCTCTCAGTGAGAGAGATGGACTATAATAATCCTCTTATTATAAATAATCAGCACGCGGGCCCACTGCGGGCTGATCACATGTCTTCGAATTTTCGGTTCTAGGACATGCCGGTTTCCTCACGATGTTTTCCTTCACCGTTGTTTGAGCAGTGCTGATGAAATAAACTACCACGCGTGCCTAGGCCTGCCGCAGTCAGTAGGTCGTTGATTCGAAACTGAACGTTTCGAATCAACGACCTACTGATAATTCGGCTGAACCACTACGAACATTGAGGAAGTTAGATCTAGGGACGTACTACCATATAGGACGTATAGGTCCATCTTGATCCCACCCCGAAATAAGATTCAAATAATATTGCTAGAAGAAGCAGGCCCACCCTGGCGGCAATCAAACACACCACTGAGGAGAAATCTGGCACAAGATCGACCGCTGTTACGTGCTCTTCAAAGTAAAAGGAGATACCTACCCACCCTGAAGAATTAAGTCCGGGTTGCAATCATGAATAAAATTCTTTGTCCGAACTTTTTTATTGCATTTCGACCCCAGGATCTAAAGATTCGCAGCAGTATAAGCTAACCTCTAGCTAGAATCTAGCTAGACTCAACGTGGCAGTCAATGCACTATCAGTTGATGCCACCCACGAAGTGTTATGTGGCGCTCAGTTTTAGTAGGTATGGTAATAAAGTACCTTGCAACTTCGGGGTTATGACAGCTGAGGTTGAGGCATTCCATTGTCTACACACCCAAGGAATGAAAATTTCAAATTCCAATGGAGAAGGTTCGTGTCCTTCTTCGAAAACGACAGCGTTCATAGGCAGAAACTTGTCATCGTGCACAACAGGAACAGCTCGGGAATCAGCTGAGACAGCTTTTTTTGTTATTCTCTCTGATTTTTTCATTATTCATGAATAAGTACTTATTTATAAAGAAACAAGGCCCTTTCTACGAAGCAGCCACATTTTTTTATTACCTGTTATCTTCTAAATATTTTTAGAAAAAAAAAACCAGTAGGTAAGTATAAAAAGACAGCGAAGGAGAAGGCTGTATGATGCTTTGTGGAAGGCTGAAAAAGCTAACTAAATGGATTTATTAAGTACCTACTACATCGGGTGAAAGTTGAAAGGCCTAGTGATGCCGCCATCATGTATCTAGATACTAATGCGTGTACCTGATATTTTAAAGAGGTAAGTAAAGTTTGTGAGGTTGTAGGGAGTAATCTCTGGATCTACGTTGAACCCATTTTGAAAATTCTTTCACTAATAGAAGGCTGGAGTGCCATTAGGCTGTATTTATAACGTACCCGTGGGATAAATTCCGATCAAAACGCGAGGGAAGCCGCGGGCAACAGCTAGTATTATAAAGAGGTATTTGTTTGGAAGTTTGTATGTAATGTAATCTCCGGAATGATCTAATATTCTAAAAATTCTTTCACTGGTAAGCTACATTATTCGTGGGTGCTATAAATTATACTTATATCATACATATGAGCCCAGCTATCACAAGTTTTGAGGACGAAGTCGCGGGCGAAGTGCTAGTTTTCAATTCAATTTCAGTGTTAATCAAGACCCATAGAGGAATAAGTAATGGAGACAACTACTTAGAATATTTAATACCTGAGGAGACGATATTCGGGAGATTAATCCCGTTACGATTTATGTGCTAGGTTAGCTGTCAACGTGATTTCCGATTACAGTATTTTTTTTTTTTTCTTAACCTTGAATCTTGCAATCAGTCCTTCTGACTATGAGCAGATGTGTTGAACGGCAGTTATTTATGAGGAGATGTACCCCACTAGGAACATTCTCCATATTAATATATTGGCTTAGTCAACGCTGCCGAGATCCAAGGTTCTGCACCGTTTCAGGCGATTTAGACAGTCAGGTAATGTGAGCTGGACAGCGAGCTCGTTAGGATGGTTGTCCAGTCTTGTTTTGTATTTGCCTGCGAATGTCTTTATCTCATCCTTCACTGTTGGCATGCTCAGGTATTTGTGTACTTCACTGTTTCTAATGAACCAGGGTGCATTGCTAATTTGCTTAAGGATGCAGTTCTGAACTCTTTGAATGATATTTATGTTGGAATCACAGCAGGCTCCCCATAACTGAATCCCATAGGTCCAGACTGGTTTTATGACAGCCTTGTATATTAGAAGCTTGTTGTCCAGTGACAGTTTTGAGTTTCTACCCAGGAGCCAGTAGAGGCCCTTGTATTTGAGGTTGATCTGTTTACGTTTTGTTTCAATGTGTTTCCGCCAAGTCAACCTGCGGTCCAAGTGTAGTCCCAGGTATTTAGCTGTGTCACTCTGAGTCAACTCCCTTCTACTAAGGTTAACAGGGGGACAAGTTTCTCTTCGCAGTGTGAAGGTGACCTGCACTGACTTATTAGCACTCACTTTTATACGCCACTTGTCAAACCAGTTACTTATTTCATCAAGGCTTTGTTGAAGTTTCGTAGTGGCTTCTGCAGGGTCTTTACTAGAAGCTAATATTGCTGTATCATCTGCATAAGTAGCAATAGTAACTCCAGGTGTTAGTGGCAGATCTGATGTGAAAATAGTGTACAAAACCGGGCCGAGAACAGAGCCTTGTGGCACTCCAGCAAGTATCTCGTGAAACCCTGACGAGCAGTCATCTTCTTTTACTTGGAATATTCTATTGTTGAGATATGATTCTAGTATATGATAGAAACTGTGAGGCAGCAGTAACTTAATTTTATAGAGTAAACCCTTATGCCATACCCGGTCAAAGGCCTGTTGAACGTCAAGGAAGGCCGAAGAGCAATATTCCTTCTTCTCAAGACTGTCACTGATACGTCTGCACACTCTGTGTATTTGTTCAATGGTGCTGTGCTCTGGCCTGAACCCAAATTGGTGGTCTGGAGTTACGGAGTTTTCGTACATAGTACATGAGAGTCGTCGGAGTAGTATCTTCTCTAGAACCTTAGATATTATAGGCAATAAACTAATTGGCCTGTAAGATGACAATTCATGTGCTGGCTTTCCAGGTTTATAGACCATGATCACTTGTGAGACCTTCCATAGTGCAGGGAAATATGATGTTCTAAAGATACAATTGAATAACGTAGTCAGGTATACTATTGCATTTCGTGGCAATTCTGACAGGGTCTTTTTGTCAATGAGGTCAAATCCAGGGGCTTTTTTATTGTCTAGTTGACGGATGGTTCTTGTCACTTCTCCTGGTGTCACTACTTGTAGAGGCAAATCAAGTTGGTGGTCTTGTTGGAGAACGTCATCTATGTCAGCTTCATTAGAGCTAGGACTGGCATCGTTAGGAACAAATACTTTGGCAAGGTGATCAGCGAAAGCATTCAACTTTTCCTGTTTCGTTCTGGCCCACTTGTTTCTTTCTAGTCGTAGAGGTGGCTTTGGGTTTATTGGCTGGTTCATGCTTTTACATGCTTTCCAGAGGGAGTAGTCAGAGTTTGCAGTAGCAGTAAGTGATAACAGTTTTGCCTCAACTGTGGCATTTTCAGCTTCTTTTATAGTTTGTTTCAGAACTTTACTGTAATTATTTAACACCCGTTTATCGTGGGGATGCCGGCTTGAGTGCCAGACTCTGCGTAGTCTCCTTTTCTCCAGAATCATTTCTTTGATATCTTGTGGGACACAAGCCTGCCTTACATTCTTACGGTTTACCTCTTCTGTGCTATTCCAGCAAGCTTTTTGGACCGCGACTGTGAACGCTAAGACTGCATCATCAATTTCGTCCTCGTTCTTTAAGGAAACTCGTAACTGTAAAGAATCCTCAACAAGGCAACGAAACAGTTTCCAGTTGGTCTGATTGTTATACAGTCTAGGTTTTCTCTGGTTCTTCAAGACATTGGCACTGATTGTAAGTATAACAGGGATGTGGTTTGAGGTTCCATCTAGGCAGGAGTCAATTTGGTAAAAGAGTCTAGATAGTCCCTTCATTATGAAGAAATCCAAGACATCAGGCAATTTATTTGGGTCAGTCGGCCAGTGGGTAGGCTCAGGTGTTGCAATTGTTGTAAGGTGGTTTTTATCAACACATTTTTTAAGTTCCCTGCCTCGCGTCCGATTACAGTATGAAAAATTATTTTAATTTTTTGTGTACTGGCAATTGTTTGACAAAGACACAGTCCACTCGCGTCGCTTTCTCGCTCTGAAGTTTTCTTCTCCTTTTGTTTGAGTTAAAGTAATACGAACTCTATGTGTTTGAGATAAAGTTCATTTTCATTATCAAGATTTTGTTTGTAATCATTCCAGTTAGTTTATATAATTTCCTTGTTACAAACATACACACAAACATACAAATCTTTCCTCTATAAAATGTTAGTGTGGAAGTGTAGAGATATATTCGATATTCGTAAATACAACTCAATTGTGTTTCTTCTATAAATAAAGAAACAACATTCAAAGAGTTTAATTTAATCAAATACCAAATATTGAAATATTATTTTCTTGCGAAATTGAATTCTTTATTAACAAATATGCCAAAATTCATGAAACTCATCTAAAAACTCTATGGTCATGAAATAAATTAAAAAAAAACACTAATAATATGGCCGATATACATAGAGTAAAGTAATATAACGGGTACCGATATACTTTCGCGTTGAACTCATATTTTTGCTTTCTCAAGTGCTTTTTATTGTGTTTAAGTGATATCTTGCACTTTAAAAATATGGTAAAATAGCGTTGTCTGAAGGCGTGTATTAGTCATCTGCTCCGCGTGGGCGGAGCACCGCCGTGTCCTCGTAGCGGTAATCGGCGGCGGCGACCTCTCGCGTCCGGCCTTGGTTCAATCCATGGTCCGGAGCGAGACGGAATGGGACGCCGTCACCTCCTTCTGCGAAGCAGTCATGCTAGCGAAGAAGCTGGCGGAACGTGAGAGGGAGACAGGCCACAACTTTTTTCGAGCTTCCTAAACTCTATTGTTTTCGATTAATCGACCTAAAGATGCTGTTCCGACTCTCCAGCCTGACTCGTGGTGCCTTGGTGCCTGCGTATTGTAAAGAGGGTGTCGTTTGTCTGTCTCATGTTTATATTTTGCAGAAGAGCAGGCAACCTCTCTTCGGACCCCAGGGAGAGCCTTTGAGGTCTTGACATACAAGTATAAACTATGGAGCTGGCATATTTGGGCTTACCCTCAAGCTACTACAATCTGTCTGTCAGATTTTCAACTTTATCGCTGAAGCATTAGGTTCAAGGTTGATTGGGAAAATTTGACAGTTTCGGGTAGTATAAATTGAATAAAGTCAACATTTGGTAATTCGCTATTGTTATTTCATAACATAAATATACCCAAAAATAAAAGTAGGTATTTTTTGTTCCAAATGGCTCTGCCTTTGATGAGCAGGATGTGTAGCTTCGCCAGTCTTTTAATGCCCCGTAATTTTGAATAAACTGCTACCCATGAAATAGGGGGAGCGGGGTGCTAGTAAGTTAAAACAGAATAACTGTCCCGAATGTAAGTACAAATATTGGACACCCTATTAGAAAGGGATGACATCCACTCTTGAAGTTTTCTCGGAACGCCTTTGCATTGCACGTCATCATTCCAGGTACAAGTTGTTGTAGTTTATATAATTTCCTTAGCCGATTTCAAAAATTCTTTCACCATTAGAAAGCTACATTCACCTTGAGTAACATAGGCACCTGTGTGAAACCGGGACGGGCCGCTAGTCATATATAAATACTTAAGGTTTTAATATCAATGGAAACTAAAAACTAGTTTTTAACCTTGCATGCTATTATTATGGCGGAATGCGTCCTGTACTAAAACATTTTCGTAACATTGGCATATCGTTTTTTACAACAGGAAACTGCACATTTAACCGTTTTAGAGAGCACTTGTTTGCGACATAAAACGATACTCAATGGCTTCTCCAGGGCTATTTTGTATCTCTGTTGACAGTTCATAGTGATCATCACTTGGCGAGTTTGGTATACAATGACAGTTCTGCACGGGTAGTGTCAGTTGAAACCAACAAGAACGGTCATTGTATATCAAAACTCGGCAAGTGTTGATCACTATCGAAACAAACTTAGTTAAATAATTATGAGAATCATCGACACGAAGAAGAAGTAACCTCAAAAACATGATTTTTCAGTAAGAGTACAAGTATTTTTTCACACATTAAATCGACTAAAATGACTAAAAGTTTCGCTATAATCTGTAGCTGCAAAGCAGTGTAGCTGTAGTGTACATCACTACTTGTCATTCATGCATGGTTGTCTTTACGGATTGCATTCTTTTTTCTGTGATTCTATTTTTTATCGTAATTTTCAGCTATTGAGTTAAACAATACAGAAAAAGGCAATGACAGTCATAGAAATAACATCTTAATTTTAAAAGCGTCGTTCAAAAGCCACTCGACGAGCTTCCGAGTTATTCCCTGAAGTGAACTGCGTATCATGTAACTTTTGTGGTTTATTTTTGCGGGTTTTAGCATCTATTTTCAACTCGGAATCTTCCTTGCCGTGAGTATAATTATGATATATCCTATGTTAGATGTGATAGGTGTTAGTAAACTAGTAGTTACTTTGACATTATTTCCTAGTATTCATAGTGGATTAGCTATATGTTGAATGTCAAGGTTTCTTCTACACCTTTGTACCTAGAGGTTTATTCTGAACGCTTCGCTAGTTCCGCCGTATTGCCAGCGGTTTTGACCACAGCACTTCCTACATCCTATAGGTATCCGCTTTAGTGCATTGTGAAATCTAGAAATGTTAGACTTGAAACTGAATAATATTGTCAAAGTTTATCCTCCTATAGATTGTGTCATTATGTATGTTGTCACCAGCCTAAGGTCTTTTTATTGAAGATGATAAAACTTAATGAAGTGAAATGTGTTTGTTGCAAATCTTGACAGTAACAGATATAGGTATACAATGCTCACAATTTCTTTAACTGGACAGCTATTTGAGAAACCAATTTACAAATATTTCTCATGGTCAAAATGCCTATAATGTTTTTAAATTTACATGTTTGGTATGCTGTTTCAATTTTAATGAGTTTTTCAATAACTATGTAACCTTGTCTGTCTTGTGTATTGATTATGAAGTTCTTGTTTTGACCACATGTGTGGATATATCCATCTTTCTTTTTTAACTTATTATGTTAATTGTAATTGAATATTGTAAAGGAGGTCTGTAGTAATTTTGGTGTAAAAATAAAGTAAACTATGTATCTATCTGATAATTCATAAATGATTCATAGCCTCTCACTTCACTTCTGCCCCTCAGTGAAAGCTGTGCATCAAAAAGCACATTTGAGTCATCGGTCCCAGTCGTGTTAACTCATTGGTGGTCATTGCTGTACTGGCAAAAAAAGTAAATAAATCACACCCCAGTATCGATACACTGGGGTGTGATTTATTTACTTCGTTGGTAGGGTAGAAGTTTGAGTTTCTGTGAGAGGTTGCACGAAAGATGATTTTTTCTTGTTATTTTTAAGTATTGTATTTAATGTTTTTATCATACCTCTCATTTATTCATTGTATATTCATTCATTTACACATTCTTTATGTTTTTACATATTTTTAAAAAACATATTAAAAAGAACATTAAAAAATAGGTTTCCGCCGGTGTAAGGTCCAAGCTACCATTGGTTAGGGCTCCAGAGACAGATAAGAAATACAGCCCTCTGAATCAGGCCTTTGATCCAACCGCCTAAGGAGAGCCTCAAAAGATGGTTGTCGAGGCTCTTGGCCATAAAGCCATTGGTCGTTATGACAATCGGCACAATGATAGCCGAGTTCACATTCCACATGTTGACAACCTCATGTGCCAAGTGCCTCGTGTGGGCATGTGATGAGGAGGGAAAATAAGCACGTAAAAAAAGATTGATGAATGGATGGAAAGTGCGAAAAGACCAAGGAAACAATGGATGGATTGCGTGAGGAATTATATAAAAGAAAAAGGAATAAATGATTGTGTGCCCGTGGACAGAAGAGAATGAAAGAAAAAAACGGCTCAACGCAGAACGTTTGTTGTATGGGAGCCCCCCTTAAATCATTATTTTATTCTGTTTTTAGTATTTGTTGTTATAGCGGCAACATAAACACATCATCTGTGAACATTTCAACTGTCTAGCTATCACGGTTCATGAGCATGGTTCTGAGTGCCTGGTGACAGACAGACGGATAGTGGAGTCTTAGTAATAGGGTTACGTTTTTACCCCTTGGATACTGAACCCCAAAAACGTGTTGCGCCAACCCCAAGTAGCATGAGACAAAGGCAGGAAGATGATGTATGATCTTATTTTCTGGATTGTACACAGGGCTACATTTCCAGTATAAGCTGACCTCGTATTGTACGGAAATCCTATACAATGCGAGATCAGCATAAACTGGAAATGTATAACTTGATGTGTAGCCGTGTGTACAAAGCAACAAAATCATCCAACTTCAATTGCATTATATTCGTATTTCAACACCATCAAAATTGCATAAATCTAAACAAATGGTAATTAGGCATAGTTTCACTGACGGCGAACATTGTTCATGAATGGATTCACACAGAGGTATAAGCTCAGTTCACACCATACAACTGATGGGTACCTGTTATGGTGTGAAAGTTGTAATGGGAAAAGTATTTTGTATTATTTGTGTGTATAATGTTAATAACATTATGCCGAGTTATCACATTTTCTGTTTATTTTATATTTGACAGAACACATGCCGCCATACTTAATTGGAGGTGTTTAAACCAGTCATAATTTAAATTTTGTATAGCAATATTATGTAAATGTGTGTCTGTGTTACACACACTATGAATCACCACTGCATGGACACTATGGACAAACTGTCTAGTAGCCACCTCATGAATAAATCATAAGATACAAAATTTGGCTTCAAGTTTTGAAAAATATTTCTTTTGCAAAAAATAACATATTACACACATTCACACACACACATACACACATTCACATTTTGAAGTTTTTAGAAACAACGGCTTTTACTATTCATTGGAAAAAAAGAGACACAAAGATACGATGATGACATTAAAATGTATGACAGATTCTTATTAGTATAGAATTAGCTGGAATAGTTTATTGATTGCTATTGTCCCATTTGCTGACAAATTAATATGCACAACATGTAAATAATCACCAATTTGGCCTTGGCGGACGAATAAGGATGCTCAATCAAATGTCACTCACATTACTATGACCGTACTACACTATTTGCATCTAAGGCACATAATAGTTGGACATATGGATTGGTGCAGACCGAAAAGAGCAAAGAGTATTGAATATCTGGTGACATTGAATAATAAACTTCGTTATTAGTGAGTTAAAGTGTAAATGAGCCTGTGCGAGTGCACTAGAGGAGTCTGTCATCGAAATGTGTACCTACAATTTTGCACTCTAATGTAATGACAATTAAGAATAGTTTTCAATGTCATCGAAAACTGGTCTGTGTCTAATATAAAGCTATGTTTACTCGCCAGCGGCGCGTGTGACGGAAAGTACATAAAACAGATTTACTATCTCCTCTGAAACAATGCAGTAGCACGCGTCGTATACCTATACAATCACAAAGGCATTAAGTCCTCCTATATATAAAATAAATAGGTAATGAACGCTCCTAAAGCAATATGCACTCTACACTAGAGTTAAAAAGTCTAAAAGAGAAGGAGTCTCGAGCCCGATTTTGATGAAAACTAAAACTGCATCATTGGATTTTTGAAAAATCAATATTCCTGGCCAGCAGTCATCTTCAAAACATTATGTTCTAATTTCATTTTTTTAATCTCTTCGTGGTTGAATACTACTAACTGTTTGCACACTGTTAGGTATTTTACCAAAAATTAACTCCTCCTTTCTTTGGTTTGTCATATGTCATTACTTCCCAGAATTTGATTCTTAATGGCGATGCTATCGAATGGTGTAATAATACAGTGTTTTTTTTTTCAAAACAACAGGTTCAATTCCTGGCCAGAAATATTGATTTTTCAAAATCCAATGATGCAGTTTTTGTTTTCATCAAAATCGGGCTCGAGACTCCTTTGAGCATTTTTCGATATTCCTCACAGTTACGGATTTGGCCATCCACGCCCACTTGAAAAATGCACCCTGTGTGTATAAAATACCAATAAGTGTGTTTGCAATTCTTCTTCACCTTAACGGCTTGAAAGATTCAGATGTTTTTTAGTACTTATAGGGTCACTTGGATGGTTCTTACCTACACTTTGTTTGACCCGATGGTGGCGCTGTGGTCACTGGACAACTTCTGCCTACCGGAGACCGCTATCTAAACTAATATTATAAAGCTGAAGAGTTTGTTTGGTTGAACGCGCTAATCTCAGGAACTGCTGGTTCGAATTGAAAACTTATTTTAATTTTGGATAGCCCATATATCGAGGAAGGCTTTAAGCTATATAACATCACTGTACGACCAATAGAAGCGGAGCTTCAATGAAAAATGTTGCAAAAACTCGTGGGGAAAATCGTATTTTTATAATAATTTCACGCGGACGAAGGTCGCGGGCAACAGCTAGTTAATATTATAAATGCGAAAGTAGACCAGCATAGCTATTCACAAATGCTTCGATTCGATTTCGATTCGGAAAGTCTTATGTCTATCTCGCTCGATTTCGTAATGCCAAAAAAAAAATAGACATACGACTTGTCGAATCGAAATCGAATCGAAGCGTTTGTGAATACAGGGGCATGGTATTTTTAGGATATTTTTTATCCCGGTAGTATGTTCCCGTAGGATAATCTCCAACTTCCATACGTACGAAGCCGCGTGCAAAAGCTATAGTTGGATAATCTATTCCGTTTAAAAAAATCTAGTCATTGCTTGAACTCAAAATGCAACTCGTACAACTTGTACCACTTTTGAAAATCTGTATGCATGCCATTATTATAAAAAAGGATGCATACCTAGTTCAGTGTTGTTGACCAGTGCTACTAACATATTTTCGAACGTGGCTGTGAATTTATGTTTATAAACCAATGCTAGTACTTTCATACTTAAGTTATCTTGATAACGGGCTGGATATAGAGATAATTTAGATAAGTTCATATTTGGCTTCAAACGGGAGTTTCTTTGTTATGAAAATGCCATTGTTGTGAGTCTTAATTGAGTGATAATAGGCTAGTAATCATTAAACTAAGGCCGCGCTTGCGTCAATTATATACCGAGTTTCCTCCGTGACTCGGAAAACACGTTAAACCGTTGATCCCGGCTCTTATTTATAGATCTTTGACAGTCGTTTCATTTAGTCAGTGGCCCGAAAGTCTGACAACCAGTCTTAGCAAGGTGTATCGTACTACCCAGGACCAACTGGGTTGTGGAGGTCCGATAGGCAGTCGTTCCATGTAAAATACTGGTACACAGCTGCATCCGGTTAGACTGGAAGCCGACCCCAGCATAGTTGGGAAGAGGCTGATTCATCATCTAGACAGATGATTCATCATCTGTCTAAATGATGAATCATTAAACTAATGAATCTAACAGTCATCTCCCAGATTTCTTCCAAGGGATCCTAATAGGTATGTTATGATAATCGTACCAAAGACAATAACAAAATGTTTTATAAAATACCGTACCGACAGAATTGTAAATAATAGGATATTTGTTTTTTAATTATGGAGAAAGCCAGCATAGATCAATATTTACGGGAAATTGTTTTAAACCATTGCTGCTCAAGCTAATTACAGACGCTCCATTTGAGTATATACTTGGGTGTTCCTCTTCATTTTTGGTTCATTCTTTGTTACCAGTTTCACACGACGACGTAAAATTACATAATAATTTTAACGTTCTTTATTTCATTTTATTTTTCCCTATGCAAGTGGAAGTTATATATTCAAGTGCAAGTTATATGCAAGTGCCGAAATCCAACATCGTTGGATTGGTTCATTAATTAAACAAATGGATAACGCAATCCAATGTTAACACCAACATTTATTCCAGATGCCTCAACCAATATAATCAGCAATCATGAGTTGGCTTCGTACGACGAGCCTCTCTTTCGCGCGCCAGCTGTCGAGGTCGCTCGACCCTCGGCATGACTATGAACCACAGGCTTGCTATAGCTCCTTCTGCAAGCACTGGCAGCAGGCGCACGATATCATACTTAAATCGCAGGTGAGTAAGGTTCAAATTACAGCTTTCTTCCTAAAATGAGTCTTAGGCCTGCAGTAGTTCCTTCTGCAAGCATTGGCAGCAGGCGCACGATATTATACTTAAATCTTAGATATGTAAGGTTTAAATTACAGTGCAAATTCCTTTTCATGATTTACCGTAATATAAACTACCTTATATCTTTCTCCAGATATAAAACTACCTTTCTGTCAAAAACTATAAAAATATAATTAAATTGTTTAGAAGTTCAATCGAAACTACAGGCAGACTTATTCAGTCGAAAGCCGTTGAAGTGTTTTTTTCCTAGTCAGACTAATCATCTGGCTAGCCCGCCACAGCCCGCTCACAGGCAGACGGACGGGCAGCGGATGCTCAGTAATAACCCCAAAAAACTCGATGGATACAACTTAAAGACGTGTTCTTTGTGACTAAGTCACTGATTTTTTTTTTCCTATTATATTGGAGTTGCTTTCCTGTCTTACCAAATGCAGCTGAATACCAGTATTTAACAAGGAGCGACTGCCTCTACAACCTGTCCTGGATATTAGGAGTACCCCTTCCCAAGACTGATCAGTCGGACTAAAACTTCGATATGTTTCCAGCCGAACCACCTCCACGACGATGTCCTAGGCGTAGTGAACCACTTGGAACAGCTAACGACCCTGCTAGTTCTGGAGGCGAAAGCGAGGGAGATCAACACAGCAACCAGCCCGGCCGCCTGCCTCGAGTACCTGCTGAGTGAGAACCTGCTGGATAAGCTGTATGAGTGGGCTATTTGTACTGGCAAGTGAGTACCTGAAAAACTACGACCTGTATCCTTTTCATCCCTTTGCTGTGTTTGGTTTCCATAAAAAAATACCGGCCAACTGCGAGTCGCACATGAAGGGTTCCGTACCATTCCCTAAAAAAAAAGTATTATAATTGGCGTCAACTATGTATGTAAACAAGGCCTTACAGCACAAATAAAGGAATAATTCCAAAAACTATTGATAATTAAGGGGTCTCCTTTGCCTGCCAGGGTTGCGGGACTGTTCGAAAGAGATACCGCGGCCCTGGAACACAAAGGGCAAAGGAAGGAACATGGATGGGTTTTAGTCAGTAAAAGTCTGACACTCCCTTCTGCTCAGCCCAGAGCGGGAGTTATTTGATGATTTCCAATCGATAAAAAAAATAAGGCATACCTTATTTTTTTAATTTTTTTATCATTTTTTTGTTCTAGACCATAGTCTAGAACAAAAAAATGGTCGCAATGACGCGGAGAACAAGTGTCTTTCGGCTTCGTTATGGTTACTTTTAAACCCATAATTTCACTTTTTTCATGTTTTTTTGCAAAGATGTTTTATTTTTGAAAGCATTGTTACCTGCCTAAATATATTAAAGTTATAAATCATTTTAAAACACTTCGCTCACATAAACTGTCACTTTGAAGGTCAATTGTCAGTTTCGTAAGCAGTGGGCGCTACTCGAGACACTTTGTTAGCGTCTTAAATATTTCTTAATACCAGTAGGTACTTAGTATTTAGAGACGATGGTCTTAAAACGTATATAATGAGGTGTGCAACCAACAAAGCATAACATTTTAAATGTAAAAAAAGTAAGTTTATCTTGGACATCTCACGTTTGTGAAGAAAACATCGCTGTGAAGCCTCGACTTAAAAAAAGACATTTTTAAACTACAAAACCCGCCTGAAAACAGGCGCATTTGGAAGCAGACGGGACCCATTCCATGTTTTAATAATGTTATATTTCAATGGGTCCCGCCTGCTTTCAAATGCGCTTGTTTTTTTGCTAGTCTAGTGTGTTTATCACGATAAACTGATAGATACATTACCCTCCTCAGTCGCGTAAAAATAATAAAAGTAAAAAATCGCAGATCCACATCCACCTTGAGAAAGCATCGTGATCGATGGTCATGCCTATTACTGACCCGCAAAAGCCCGCGTGCAGGTAGATTCGTCATTAGAGTCTACACCCTCTCAAAGTGAGGAAGCCTGGATCTCAACAGTGGCCCTTATAGGCTGATAATGCAATGCTCCTGAGTCCTGACTTCTTTGCATAAGATGTGGCCTTTGCAGTGGGACAGTTAAACCCTGATACTGATACTGTTAGCCTGCGTCATGCCACTGCTGGGCCGAGGCCTCTCCCCATGACTTCCAGTTGTTTCTATCCCCGGCCAATGTAGACCACGGTCTTGTCCATCTCGTCATGCCATCTTCTACAAGGTCTGCTGCGACGCCTTCTGGCAGTATCAGGGCTCCAGAAAGTGGCTATTTTGGCCCACAGCTCATTGGGCATGCGGCAGATGTGGCCAGTCCAGTCTAGTTAAAGCCTCGTAATATTATTTTCTATGAAATCAATTTGCCGTTCATTATCTCCTGATAATGAGTGAGTGAGTGGAATTGCGCGACATAAAGCCGATAGTAAGATTTAGTACATAGAACTATGTCCTTTACAATACAACTAATGATACATACTCGGTTCTATGAAACAAGGTGCGCATACGCACGTACATATGATAAGCTACTGTGTAGCATATAACTATGTATTTGTATTGTTTAGCTGCTGATAAAACTAATTCATAGAAGTGTTAGGTCCGAGCACAAGACATTAAGTTATCACACTTATCACTGACAAACAAATATTAACGTTATGGCTCTTGAAATAAAATTCTAAATTAATCCGTTTAGCCCCTCACTCTGGTGTTCGTTGGGACTAGTGGCAAAATCTAATTTTATTATCCTAGTCTTAATTCTGTTAGTAGACAGGCTAGGCTCTCTAAAGGCAATCTATACAGCCTTCCGATAATAAACCTTATTTGTATTGATTTAATGTTCTTATTCGTATGATACTCTTGATCACAGTCACTTGTAGGATAATGCACATGAACTTTATACTAATAAGGATTATTTTCGGATGAAGCGCGTTTTTACTTACCTTGAGTTAAATCTAATTCCGTTCTACAGAGATGTCAGCATAGTCGGAGAGAATTCAGAGTCAAAGTCAAATTGTGCAGTATTCTCAGTAGTCAACCCACCAGGGCTTGCTATGGAACATGCAGAAAGATAGCTATGGATAAAATATTTTTTAGGAAGTTACACCATACAAATTTTAATTTATAGAACACAATGTAGTGAGGAAAATGTTAAGAATGAAAGAAGGTGGCTATAAGAGTAGAGGAAGACCAGAGAAACGATGGATGGACTGTGTGAAGGATGATATGGCTAGAAAGGAGGTGACTGCTGAGATGACGAGTAATAGAGAAGTATGGAAGAAGAAGACATGATGCGCCGACCACAAATAAATTGGGATAAGGACAGGATGATATTAGAAATTTCAATTCACATCAAAGAAAACATTTCACATAGGGTGACACAATGGGCGGTCCGCGGTCTTATCGCTAAAAGCAATCTTTTCAAGACAACTTTTAGATGGATTAGAGAAAGAGTGAGACACAATAGTGCAGGGGCCTTAGTCTGCTATTGCAATAGTGTCAGAATGGTCTATCATTGATTTAATTTTCATTTCATTTCATTTCATTTATTCAATAACAATTTTTACATTGTGTCTGAATATTACAATCTACTCACGCAATCAATTAAATAAACACATAATTCAGCTCAACACATTACACATACCTACATCAATACTATTATAGTCAAATAAAAAAAAAAAAAAAAAAAAAAAAATTTCAATGAAAAGATAAAATACATGCCATGTCAAGAAGAAATAAAATAATAACAACGTCCAGTATCTAAGTGTAAAAACAGCAAGCAATTAAATTATAACTTCATGTCCATAACATTAAAGTCTATTATTAAATGTCACAATTACATTAATTTATGTCAAATTTAAAAAAAAAAAAAAAAAAAAAAAACTAAAATAAAAAAGTCTATTAAATAAGGCCCCGCGCAGACGAATTACCCTTTGTACGCACGTCAAACGAGTTTCGAACGCGCTTCAATACGCCGTGAACTACGGGCCTTATTAAATCAATGATAGACCATTCTGACACTATTGCAATAGCAGACTAAGGCCCGTAGTTCGTGGTGTACCATTTACATCTTCGTATATTTAAAAATTTTGTGTCACGGTGTTTGTGGTAGCACTCCTCCGAAACGGCTCGACTGATTTTTATGATTTTTTTTATGTAAGTATATTTGGTCGGTATGAGAATAGTTCGTAAAGAATACAGGGTGTTAAAAGAACTTTAACGAAGCCGTCAATCAAGCATCAAACTAAGTAACTTTACGCAAAAAATATTGCAGGAAAACGACTTTTTTTTTTAGGTGAAATATCACGTTTTATGGTAGGACTCAATGTAACGGACTCAAAACATTGTGCTGATGGATGGATTGAATAGTACGGGGGTCGTAGGGGTGTTAACAGTAAAATTCTTACGTTAAAAATATGTATCTAAAAAAAACTATCGCAAGCGAAACCGCGGGCAAAAGCAATATACAAATAACAAGGTATTTGGATATTCAGATACTTCATGCAGGATATTTGGTAAAAATATGAAGTCAGAGATTATGTTCGGAATAGTTACTGTATCCTGCTATAAAACCGATAACTCCAACCATTATAGTAACACTCAGGGAAATCCCCTATTTGTAACAATATTTTTTTCACAATCGTTCCCATTGTCTCTGATTCTATAAGGTAACCATAACCCTTAACAGCAGCAGACGCCTACAATAACTGCGAAGCGTTTATTGCCATATCTAATTAAACAAATAAAACAATAATTGCTTACCTAATTATAACGACTGGGGTCATGCCTTTTAATATCAACAGTATAGTTTCCTGTGTGACTCACGGCGCCAACCAAAACATTGCGATACGAACTCGTAATAATATCAAATATTTATAATAATATTGTGAATTTACGGTATAATGGAGTATTGAGGTAAAGGCGATTGAAACGCATTATAACAAAAACATGTGAGTCTTTAAAAAGGTGGAAGGGTGCGTGGTGGCCATTTAATCCCATTGAATATCTTCAAATAGTCATTCAATAGGATTCAACGAGCTTTGAGGGTTGTTTTGATAAGATTAATGATTATAACTCTGTATAGCCATTTTTGTACGGCCGCGAATCATATTTTAATCAATATACAACCTAACACCGACCTGCAAATTACAAAAAGCTTAAGAACATTTTAATTTCGCGGCCTTCTCCGGCAAAATTGGTTATTAAGGTGAAAACCTTAATAACCCATTTTCACCCACTGCTGGGTTCAGATCAAGTCTACCTAGGATTTGCATAAGTCATGGAAATATAGTAAAAATATTTTCAAATTAAGACTTTTCCTTTTCCGAGATATTTCTGAAATTCCAGCCCTATTCCTCGTCTATTTAAAAAAGAGGTTTTGAGCAAAATTTCAGCTTTCTAGGTCCAAGGGTTTGAGCTGGGCTTTGATGAGTCAGTCAATGACTGAATCAGGATTTTTCTTTTCATGTATGTTCATTTTGTAACCAGACTATGACAGTTTTTTACTACAGAAAGTTAAACACATCCAGAACTGTTGAATCATAATTTCAACCTAAAAGTAAGAAACGAGAGTTCAAATTTGCTGTTCTTTTCTCAAACGACAAACATAAATGCGTGTCCAATTCTCTTTTCACATAATACAACTTTTCTGCAAACATCAACGATAATAGAAAGTGTACTTGTCTATACTCTTTACCCTTTGTTGTTATACTTTCTCAAAACGCCTTATGAACAAAGTCGGATATCAATACAACTCGGTAAATCGATAATCGTGACTGTTAAGCGTAAAAATCGATTTTGAATTATGTATAGAACTTGCCGTGGTGAACTGATGAATCTGGAATGAAGATTCGTTCTGCTTTTGTATTGTTATTGTTTTAAATAGAAACATATTAAATTAGTGAAGCTTTGTTAATTTTTTTGTATTAAGAATTAAACTGGCTTTGATTGGTTGATCATAATTTATTTATTTATAACAGCTAAAACTATCCATATAATAACTTCAAAGAATCAATTTCATAGGTAAATTTACACTTTTTACGTACTGAGATCCCGTGACCTCAGACCTACGTCATTTTTCCTAATAAAACCGACTTTACGTAATAACCGATAGTTCTTATATTCGTAGAAGGTAAGGTACATCATCAGAAGAAGTTCCAGCTTCTATAAAATGACGTAGGTCTCGCGGTCACGGGATCTTGGTCCGTACGGGCAGAAACTACATAACATCCTAACACACTCCTTTTGCTTCGTGTATGTTCACACATAAGGTCATATATGCCTTTTTTTTTCTGATGGGAAATCATCAAATAACCCCTCCCGCTCTGGGCTGAGCAGGAGGGAGTGTCAGACTTTTACTGACTAAAACCCATCCATGTTCCTTCCTTTGCCCTTTTTGTTCTAGTGCCGAGGTATCTCTTTCGAACAGTCACGCAACCCTGGCAGGTATCGGTCCTTTCGGACCCCTTCCTGTTTACTGACTCTCTTTGAGGCGCGTGTGGAACACGAACGCGCCGTCGACACGGCTTGTCGTCATAAGACGGACGGACGGCGAGCTAGCCCATAGCTCACCGTCCACAGGCCCGCAAAGGTCATATATGCCTGGAGGTCTAAAATAGTTGCTTTAGCAGAATCCTAGTGGGATATTAAAATGAATCACGGGCAAAAAAACAAAATGGTCACAGATGCAGTTAATATTACAAATTGTAACTTTGTTACCATTTGACGAATTGTAAAGTAATTCTTATTATTATCCTATTATAATTTTACTAAAGCGGCCATTTTAGGCCCGCTGGTTATTGCGTGCCTGACCTTGCTTAGAATCATTTACGGTGCTAAGAACGTCCATAAATTAAATTGGCACAGCCTTTCAGAAATCTGTAGTCAGTGTACCTATTTTTATTTTTCCTAAATTATTATTTATTACTCTTGTCTTGAATTTAAAAAAAAATACCCACAATATTATTAATCTGTCACTCTTCAGATTAATCAACTCCAAACTGTCTGATAAAATACTTCATTAATTAGTTTGCTGGCTATTATTGCGGATTCTAATCATTACAGCAGTCAACTGTGTGGATTGTTATCTGTTATCAGTTATTTTTTTATTGACTGCAATGTCAGGTAGGAAAAGCGTCTGACAGCCAGTCTTACCAAGGGGTATCGTATTGCCCAGTATTAACTGGGTTGTGGAGGTCAGTCAGGTAGTCGTTTCTTTCTTTCCTTGAATATGTATTTTGTTCTTCTTGGGATATATAGATGACATGATGGTCCCTTAATAGTTGCTAGTTACAATGCAAAAAATTGTTTCGTGACAAGAATTTGTGTGGTATACTAAAACTAAAAAGGGTAAAATAAAAAACTCTTCGAAAAAAACCGACTTCCAAAAAGACACGGTGGCAAAAAGTTAATGAAACAATCATAGTCACAGACTTCCGAAAGTAAAGTTATTTTAGACTTTTTTAGTGTCTTTTTGGAAGTCCGTTTTTTTTCGCAGAAAGTTTTTATAATGTAAGGCATCAAAATGTGTAGCCGTTTGTCGACCATCTGTCGTTCTGTCTTCAAATGGGTTAGTCAAGTCATGACACCGATGACCTTCCCCACGTAGTTGTGTAATACATATGACTGATAGTCATTGACCTAAAAATAAAACATTTATTAATTTTTGATTGTCTGAATTGAATTGTGTTATCAATTGAGTAAAACACAGAGCAATACAAAACTGAATGCCTGTTTTCATTAGCACACAATAAAATTTAATGCCTGAATAAGAGCCCTATTGAATTATCAATGCTCGGTTCAGCACTGAGAGTGGAAATTCCAACAGTGCAATAGTAATAAGCCATTCATAATGGGTGTAAAAAGGCCCTTAACGAAGCCGAGAAGCAGTAGTTCTCCCCGTCATTGCGATCACTTTTTTCTTCTGAACCATATCTGGGAACATTCTAGTTACAGAGATATTGGAGGTTAAAGTTCCAACTTTTACACAAGTTATAACTTTACTTTAAAAACCTCCATAACCTCTGAAGTAGTCAATGCATCCTTTAGAACAATTTTTGAGTGAGTAACATTGAGTCCTACCGTAAGCCGTGATTTTTACCCAAAAACAAGTCATTTCCCAGCAATAATTTTAGCGTAAAGTTTCTTGATGTATAGAATGCTTGGTTCACGGTTTCGTGAAACATCCGTGTACACCTTGTAAAGATGTCGAAAGTTTTTTTTCCATACCTACAAAAAGTGTCGACTTCAACGACTTTTAGAACAGATTGTTAGGGTTCCGTAGCCGAATGGCAAAAAACGAAAATTAGACACTAAAAATTAAAATTAGACACTAAAAATGACATTGAGGTTCGTAAAACCATTTTTTCTCAAAGTCAATCGTTTGAAGGATAGAAAAAAATCTAATTTGTAAAGTACTTAAGAGGAGGGAAAGGAGGTGTTTTTTTTTCGGCCCAAACATGTACCGAGGTACAAATTACTATTTAAATTCTTTGAAACTGAAACGTTTTACCAACAATCGTTTGGCACATGAACCGTTGGTCAACATAATCTTTAAACAATTAACTTTTCATCCAAAGCACTTTTCACCCACGAACGTTTCGCCAACATAACTCTACGTCAGTGAATGCTTTACCAACAGAATGTTTTGGCCCAAAATTTTTCACCCAAAGAACAATTGGCCAACAGACACCGGGACAGGTGAAAGTAAATAAAAGCTTGCAAAAATAACTAAACAAATACGATAGTTTTTCTTGATACTTTTTTTTTTCTTCACTTGCTAAATACGGAGAAGGAAAACATCGTGAGGAAACCAGCACACCTCAAAGATTTTTCAACGGTGTGTAAAGCCATGTCAATAAAACTGGTATATGGCGTCTCCCTTACAACAAACGTGTTTTTTTTTCGGTAATTGTACCGAACCCTTCGTGCGCGAGTCCGACTTGCACTTGGCCTGTTTTATTGACTTGGCTTTACACACCGTTCAAAGATCTTTGAGGTGTGCTGGTTTCCTCACGATGTTTTCGTTCTCCGTTTTTAGCAAGTGAAGAACTAAAAAAGTATCAAGAAAAACCATCATACTTGTTAAGTTATTTTTGCAAGCTTTTATTTACTTTCACCTGTCCCGGTGTCTGTTGGCCAATTGTTCTTTGGGTGAAAAGTTTTTGATCAAAACATTCTGTTGGTAAAGCATTCACTGACTTAGAGTTATGTTGGCGAAACGTTCGTGGGTGAAAAGTGCTTTGGATGAAAAGGTAATTGTTTAAAGATTATGTTGACCAACGGTTCATGGGCCAAACGATTGTTAGTAAAACGTTTCAGTTTCAAATTCTTTCCAATACATAGTGTTATTAGCAGTATTTTAAATCCTTCAATATTCGATAGATTAAGAAATAAAAGAATATGAAAAAACACTACCTCGAATCGTAACTGCGTTTAAAGAAACGTTCATAACAGCGCTGGCGGCTGTCAAACTATTCCATCTGTCAAAATATTAAACTTTTTCAAACGATCGGTCGTCTGACAAGGGCTAGAATAATCGGAATGACAATATTGTCACCAACAGCAACAAAAAGAATAAAATAGTAAATTATCGGCCCTGGGGCACTGTCTTTTGGCTAGTAGCTAACTAAACGCAAAAAATAATCTGAAATGTGAAATAAATGTATTTTTTTAAATTCTTGATCCCATAATGTTTCACGAAAAAAGTGTGCCGGGAAAAATCACTACATAGTATAAAACAAAGTCGCTTTCTCTGTCCCTATGTCCCTTTGTATGCTTAAATCTTTGAAACTACGCAACGGATTTTGATGCGGTTTTTTTTAATAGATAGAGTGATTCAAGAGGAAGGTTTATATGTATAACATTGACCCGTGCGAAGCCGGGGCGGGTCGCTAGTAATCTATATAATACAAAACTTAATTCTAAATAGTATATTTTTAGGTTTTCATACGTGTACAAAATGAAGTAACGAAACGCATCATCGGAGAAATTAATCACGAGATTGTCAAATGAAAATTCTTGGCTTGCAAGTTTTAGCATCTTTCTGCACAATTTCAGGTGGTACAAATGCAATATTATTTTTTTCAGAATCTGCGATTTTTTTCCTATAACTTCGTACCTTTATAATTAAGGTACATTGTTTGGCCACAATTATATGGAGAAAAAAACACCTCCTTTGAGAAAATGTAGGATTGTAGAACCTAAAAAAAATTCAACCATAATTAGTTTGAATAAGATTTGACGTTTAGTTTTTAAGACATGGGTCATTTTTAGGGTTCCGTAGCCGAATGGCAAAAAACGGAACCCTTATAGATTCGCCAAGTCTGTCTGTCCGTCTGTCCGTGTATGTCACAGCCACTTTACTCCGAAACTATTAGGACTATACAGTTCAAACTTAGTAGGTAGATGTATTCTGTGAACCGCTATAAGGTTTTTATACAAAAAAAATAAAAATAAGATTAAGGGGGGTCTCCCCATACATGGAACTGAAACTAAAAAATATTTTTTTCATCAAACCTATACGTGCGGGTGTCTTTAGATAGGTCTTTAAAAATGACATTGAGGTTCCTAAAACCATTTTCTCTCAAAGTCAATCGTTTGAAAGATAAACACTTCCAAAGTGGTAAAATGTGCCCTCTGATTTCTAAAGTAAGAGGAGAAAAATTCTGAAAAAATAGGATTATAGAACGTAAAAAAAACTTTCAACCAAAATTGGTTTGAATAAGATTTGATGTTCATTTTTTTAAGATATGGGACTTTTTTATCAAAGTGCATCAACAACTTTGTATTTCATTAACATACTATGAAAAACAAATTTAGTTTTGTTGATGAATGTAAAACAATACAACATAATTATGAACGAATGCCTTCAAAATATTTTTATTATATTGTTTGGTGCTGCGGAACCCTATGTGCGTGTACGTCTCGCACTTGGACGGTTTCTTACAAAGCATTTTGATTTCAGATACGAGAACGCGGTGCGTTTGGAGCAACTCAAGCTGTTCGGCCATCTTATAGGTCACTACAGTACACAGGTAATTATATTTTGTTTCTATGTACTTCTATCTATCTATATACTATCAGCAATTTGATAATTATCTAGTAAAACACGTCATTAGATATAGATTAGCTTAGTGTATCGCATATTTATAGGGATTCGTTTTATTTATATATTTCGTAATGCAAACAAAAGAAAAACGGTGTATTTCACAATGATTATTTATTATTGGTAGACCCTGTATTTGTTTTGATTGGAATGAACCGCTTTAGGCTGATGATGACTTTTACTGTACAACTAAAAGCTACTAACTAACAACTAAAAGTGTGTTTAAGAGGCCTAAAATGGCCACTTCAGCAGAATTATTAGAGGATAATAAATAAATAAACATTTATTTCAGAATCACTTCCATATTTGTTAGTAACAAACTAGTGTTCGTAACATTTATTCTAAGCTGCATGAGGCACGCCGATCCTGGGGAATGTCTACGTGACTGGTGCAGTCGTATCCACCGCCCTAAGATTGGAGAGTCCCACCTATTGCAGCCAACGTTCTAAAAATGGTGTTGGGGCTGGCGCGAACACGGCGAAGCAGAGATGCGCATCTCTTGCGCATGATGGCCGAAAAGCTATCAATCGTCGGCAAACATGCTGGAAAAACGCGTTAGCCCCATCAACACCCGGAACGTGTTGTTATATTGTGTGCGCAGGCCACTATATGCCCTTTGCGTAAAGTCCACCCACAGGCTGCACGTGTAAAAGGATTGGCAGTAGGCTTTGAACGTAATAAATGGATCACATTAAATTCTTAAAATGGTCACAGACGCAGTTAATATTATGATTCTGCTAAAGCGGCCATTTTAGGCCCCCAGTTAACGTAAAATAGTACTAAGGTGACATCGACAGGGTAGTTCCGCGAAATTCAATTTTCACCAGTGTCAGGTAGTATGTTGATTAAAATATGATCTGCGACCGTACCACGAATGTATTTATAGAATTATATTTATAATTATTTAAATCATCAGTACAACCAACCCTTCTAGGTTCATTTAATAAAAAGCTAAAGAAATACAAAACCACTCATGTCATTACCTATGTATTGAGTCGGTCCAGAATTTAGCTTAGATGTCAATGTGTGTCATATTGCCATCGTCACGCTTAGAAAAATAATAATTAATATCACATGTAATCGATGAGAGTATAAAAAAGGAAATGTTGAATACAAAAATGATTAAATAATAATACGAAAGCATGACCAACTGAACATTTAACACGGTTTACCTAGTCGTGACCAAGATCTTTACACAATACTTACATCACAAAATTAGCATGCAGAGATATTCGCAAACATTCAAAATATTGTTAATATTACTTAAAGGATAGTGACGACACAAACCAATTATTTCCTGAACAAGAAAGGCGTAAAAAAACCTTTTAAGTACGAGTCGGATTCGCACAAGAAGGGTTCCGTATCATCGTAGTAGGGTAGACCACTTAAATTTTTAATTTATTTTAATTATTTGTTGTTATATAGTCCTCCTTACCGATTTCGGTAACGGCGACCCTTTAAAGCTATTATTTCCTTGCGTGTGCCCTTATATGACTGGCCAGACCGAATTTGCTTTTGAATACCCGGTCACAACTAAAACAGTAGAGTTCGCCGGCAGCGTTGTAAGTGTATGTATAGGAGGGCTTAGGTCTCTCTTTACGAATTTTACGCTTTTCGTTTAACGTATCGAGTCGCTTTTTCTCGAATGTTTTTACATTTTTGTAGATGGTAGAGCGCCAGGACGACCTATGCAAAGCGAGCCTCTCCCAACCTATTGGGTCAAAAGCGCAAGCGTTAAGGTGCCTCTTGAGCACATCCTTATAGCGAAGATGTTGACCGCCATGCTTACTTTTGCCCTCAGCCATCTCAGAGTAGAAGACCACCTTGGGCAAACGGTTATGCTTCATGCGAAGGACGTGTCCACACCACCTGAGTTGACGCTGTTGTTGTTATAGCGGCAATAGAAATACCTACACATTCTCTGAAAATTTCAACTGTCTACCTTTTACGGATTATGAGATATAGTCCGCTGACAGACTGACAGCGGAGGCTTAGTAATAGTGTCCAGTTGGTTACCCTTCGGGTACGGTACCCTAAAGAGGAATTACGACGCGCCAAAGATCTTTTGAGGCTTCAACGACATTGACTAGAGTTGTTGGTAAACGATTTTTGAGTGTTTCATGAAATTGTTTTGAATGAACAAGGTGGTTACTTCGTATTTTCGCGAAACATAACTAGCGAAATGTGGGTGTACTATTAGGTACACCTCTGCCTATACCTTCGGGGATTACGGGCGTGATGTAATGTTCCAATTTTCCAAAATATCCATCAATCAATCAAATCATTTATTTGCAATGAATGTACATTCTGACTGAGAATAGGCACGCCATGTACTACTAAATATTATGACGCTTTTTATAAGATTTTATTTTGAATTTGTCTTGTTAGTTAGGTGGTTAGTATATTTTGGTTAAATCTTGCAACTGAATTTCAAACCAGTTCCCCCCAACCGATTGAGATGAAATTCTGCACACACCTTTGGATCTGGTGGCAATACATTTTTATGATAGACGTGACTTGATCCTGCAGCCAGCATAGTCTCCTCGCGAGAGAACTCCTTAACTCCTTTCCTCCTTCCGATGCCTATGGCATTAAGTCCGCCTCTGTACTTTGTGCTTGAGGTTTTAAATAAATACATAACTCCTTAAGGTGGAAGCGCAAGGGTAGCCCGCGAAATTTAAATTTTCTCAAGTTTATTGCAATTTGCAGGTCAGTGTCAAGTTGTATGTTGATGAAAATATGAATCGCGCCAGTAACACGTATGGAGTTACAGAATTATAATCATTAAAATCATCAATACAACCCTCCAAGTTCATATAATCTCAAAAAGTGACTTTTTCATGAAATAGCTATTGAATGTGATTATATGAACTTGGAGAGCTGTATTGATGATTTGAATGATTATAATTTTGTAACTCCATACGTGTTACGGGCGCGATTCATATTTTCATCAACATACAACCTGAAACTGACCTGCAAATTGCAATAAACGTAAGAAAATTTAAATTTCGCGGGCTACCCTTGCGCATCCACCTTAACAGGTAATAACACGGATACGAAACTTTGTATACACGTTCAATTTTGATAGATTAACATAATTTTCTTCTTAGCACTATAATAAAAGCTTGTTTTGTTTAATTTAATTTATTAAGACTTCAAACGGTACGTGTCTGATAGAATCATTTTTTTTCTGAAATCACGTACTTAGTAACGCTTTAAATATAATTACAGGTGATAGCAGCGGAGCCCTTCTTAAGACCACTTTTGAAGCTACTGAGCGGATTCAGAAATGAGTTACCTCCGCCTAATCTTGAGAGTAAGTAGTGTTGTTCATCGTTTTCAATGCAAGTGTTATGTACTTATACTAATATTTTAAAGAGGTAAAATTTGTTTGGAAGTTTGTATGTAGGGGGAAATCTCCGGAACAAATAATACTAAAAATTCTTTCACTGGCAGAAAGCTACATTATTCGTGGGTGCTATATGACTACAAATTATATTTCTGTCATGCATATTAGTATGCATTATGCGAGTTTATGTATGTATGTATGTATATTTTTACACTGATGACAACCAAAATTATCATGATGATTCTTATTTGATGTCTCAATTCGGTGTATGTTTCTTCATAAAACCATTTTTACAAAACACCTTGAAATATTAATATAGATTTCAGATGACTCATTTTATCTCCGGAATGTCAGTATCTTTCACGTGTGTGGATAAACACTAGTATAATGCAATACAACATTGACTGATAAAGTACACTCCCATGAAGATAGAACCAGTTAAACCGGATTGCTAATATGTTTGTCTGTGACATTAAATAAATCCATTTAAAATAGATAAAAGCTGCATCATCTGCGTAATATTTTGCCAACTATCGAAGCTACATTAAATAAAGAACTCCATATGAAATTGTTGTCGATGTGCATTGGGCCGATGTTACCATCCGGTCGCTGATAATAAAATGTTGCGAAATATTATTTACGACATAATATCACGGCTGTAATCCCCGAAGGGATAGGCAGAGGTGTGTGTGGGGTAATAGTACGCCCACATTTCACCAGTTATGTTTTTTAAGACAAATGTAATGGGGGCAAGCCTATTGCCAGCAATCGGGCACAAATCCATGACTCTATGGCTGTTACTGAGGAATTCCTGATGGAAAAACCTAATAACACGTTGCCCGACCCGGGAATCGAACCCCATGCTCAGCACTCACGCTTGTGAGCAATGAGACAATTTTAGCGTAAATCAATAATATCTGTTTGACGAACGGCGAAAGTTACTGAATTCGAAAAAGTAGCTGAATTCTATGCTGAACAAATGTATTTGAACTTCTTGCCATTGATATTCTAAAAATAAAATGATCTACGCCTCAATTAAAAAAAACTATTTCAAAAGATTTTTTTCTTCTACATAGTTCCTATCAACGGGTAAAGTACTCGATACTAATCAATATTATTATCTTATTTGTCCATGTGTCGGTTTCAGGTCAGCTAGTGACAGTCTTGAACCAGCTATGCGTGGCGTTGATGCAGAATATCAAGTTCCTAGATCTGTTCTTCCTAACGACGCACACGCATAAAGGATCGCAGGCCGAGTAAGTACCTCCAATATTCTAAAGTAAATTCGAACTAGGATGATGCACATTTTTTTTTTAAATTCTTGTATTTCTCCATCGCGAAACAACTTTTAGAAATTTCAAAAATATATAAATCAGGGTGTAAAGTGGTATTATCTGTATAATAACAAAAATCATTATATAATTAACTAGCGACCCGCCCCGGCTTTGCACGGGTGCAATGTTATACATATAAACCTTCCTATTGAATCACTCTATTTATTAAAAAAAACCGCATCAAAATCCGTTGCGTAGTTTTAAAGATCTAAGCATACATAGGGACAGACAGCAGAAAGCGACTTTGTTTTATAATATGTAGTGATGTTAGTTCAGGTTTTTCTAAAAGAGAAAAGTGACAAATAAAAAAATAAAAACTGTTTAAAGTAACATTCTTGACACTACGTTTCTTCATATTCTTTATTGCACACAAAATAAAAAATAAATATACATACAAATTGCAAAAATGTAGCTTATGTACAATGGCGACCTTAACCCAAGCTTCCCTGCTCTTCGAGCTTTTCTTCTTAGATTAGGTTAGGTTTTGGTTGTTATTAATAGTTCTAAAATATACCATACAATTTCCAGGTTCATAATAGTCCGCCTTCTTCTCTCATCGGTACACCGCGAGGGCACTACAGGTTCAGCTGCCCGCGACGCTCTATTGCTGTGCGCCAAGATGTCCGCCCGGTGTGCGCAGCTAGCCGACTTCATGCTGTCCGGGAATACCTGTCCAGTACTAGCTACGGGTTCGTTATAGTTCTTGATCGTTGTTCATGTACCGTGCAAGTCTTTTCCCAATCATGTCGGCCATGATGAAGCTTCAGTCTCATCTAAACCAGAGTCAAACTAAAACTCAACTCTATGCGAGTTCTAATAGTGTCTATTTTCGCCTTCAGGTCTAAGCGGTCTATACTCCCTTCTGCCTCGAACTCTAAGCGACAAGATCTACCGCCTCACGCCGGATGACGTCAATCATGTCCATAAACTGACGTTGTTTATTGACTCGTTGGAATTCTGCAATGCTGTGGCACAAGTAAGTTCATTTTAGTAATTTAAAGTAGTAGTACATTTATTGCCAAAAACCGAGTATTTTTTCGTGCGTAAAAATACAGTACCCCAAGGGTTTGGAACTTTTTACGCAATATAACAGGTTGGATTCTACACTAACCCCTACCCAATTCGTAGGCTCTCATAGCATTTGAAAGTTCTTGTGCGCCTTGCGTACGTATTCTCATGAAAAGTCTTAATCCTTCAATGACAAAACGTAACATTACGCCATTCGTAGAAAAAGCAAACTAAAAATGAGTTTTACTAATGAAACTGAATTGGAGCAGCACTTCTAAACCGCTTTCAAGAGCTGTGAGCCATCCATAAATTACGTCACACATTAACGGGGGGGGGGGGGGGTCGACAAAGGGTGGGATGGGTGTGACATCACACTAGGGAGGGGGGAGTCTCACAAATGTGACAAATAGGGGGGGGGGGGGCAAAAGTCAAAAAAAGTGTGACGTTATTTATGTATGGCCCCTTAGTGTCAATAGTCCAAAACATTGGTGATACTGATAGCTGTTAAACGCGTTTTATTTAAAATCATTTGAATATGTTCAGTTGCATTGATAGAATTCGCCTTAGGTTGTCAATTACAACTATACTCCGCCAGATAAATGTAGAAAAAAAAAAACGGATTGTTTTTGTTTCTCTCCAGGTGGCCCACCCGTCAATAAAGAAGCACCTGCTAGACCTGCTGTACCAAGGGTTCCTGGTGCCCGTCATGGGCCCCGCGCTGCTACAGGTAACTACTGCATACCTCAGGGTGCGGGATGAGTGAGCCATTGTACGCGTTGCGGATGTCGTTTGTTTTCAACTGGGTTATGTTATGGACATGTTTGACTTTGGTACTCATGGCGAAGGCTTTTCTTCTAAATTAATACGGTAGTCTCTGGACACAAGTTGGCCAAAGCAAGGAAAACCTGTTCAGGTGGAGATTCATAGATGGCTCTGCCCTGAAGTGTAAATGTGGTGTTGCCCCACAAATGGCAAACAGCCAGGATATGATATCTAGTGTCCCATGACAATAGATATCATGTCCTGCCTGTCCTGTAGCTTGCACATCACAGGAGCTGCAGGACGCTACTGAAAGTACCAAACTTGTCGCCAAGTTTAGTGCTGACTCAATTTGAATTGTCATCGACACGCTAAGAAGAATACGGTAGTTGCCCCACCAATCAATTGACATACTATTTTTAAACTGTCAAAATGCGTTTCCCCATAGATTTTTTAAGCCCATAGCAACCTGTGACATCTCTAATTTACCCACTCAATTACTCGATTTTTATCGATTTCAATGTAAATTTCTACAATTGGATTTCAATGCTCGGCTCGGGGCCTTTATTACTTGCTTGCACAATACATTTGAGTCTACATGTCCATATCAGAATCCTAACTGCATTTTTAACGAGTTTTGCATCAAATACCATCATAATTATTTTACAAAAATGATAATATTATATGTACTTAAAGTTATGTATATTTAATACGATGATAGTATTGTTCCAAATTAAGTGAAACACAATAGTATTGTTCAAAAATACATTAAAACTCGAAAAATATTCTTAAATTCAGTTCGCACTCAACTTTCCCACATAAATTTTGTCAACTATTTAATGCACTAATAATGATGGTTACTAACAGTATTTGTTTCAGTTAAGGCAGGTGAGAATAAATAGGAATAGATTTGTGGAAATTATCTTCGTTTTTTCATGTATTTTACTATTATATTTAATTCAACTTCAAGGCTCACTTGCATCAGAAATCAATGAATAAATTTAGCTTTCTATGATCTTCACTGGTTCTATTTCTGCCAATCGTTTGAGTTTGACAGACGCAGAATCATGTTTTAAGACTTCGCGTCCCACCGACGCGATATCGGGCGAGACACAAGTAATTTTTAATTGTGTCTATAATTACGGTATACGATAGGTTAAAGGTATAATTATGAAGACGACGACCGACCGCAAACTGTAGCTTATTTATTTTCGCGATAGTCATTTCTCCAACTAAAAAATAAGTCTTGTCGCTCTAGACAGCCACGGATACCAAGGCCCTGGAGACTCGACATACATAGCGATCGCAAAAACAAACGAATTCGGTCGCAAAGTATTATCGATGCGGATTTAAGGTGGAAGCCGACACCGGCGGATCGCGTCCGGCTCGCGTCCACCTTAAATCCGCATCGTTATAGCTTTGCGACCGAATTCGCTTGTTTTGCGATCGTTATCTATGTCGAGACTGCATCTCCAGCTATAAGTTGCAATGTGGCCGTCTGCAGATGCGTTGTCATGCAGTTACATAAACGTAATATCATGCTTGTAATTCCCGAACGGTTAGGCAGTATAGGTACCAGTTATTTTTAAGTCCCATGTAATACGGGGCGAGCCTATTGCCATCAACCGGGCATAGATCCAGACTCCGTGGCTGCTACTAAGAAATTCCTGATGGAAATACTCAATATCAATACTCAATATAATCGAACCAAGGACCAGGCAGTCATAGATTTACATAGAAACTAGTAATGAGCTGCGGTCTATTATTACGATAGTTGCACTGCTTTGTCGCTGAGCTTTGCAGTCTGCAGTCGCTTTCGGAATTGTACCTTAAATAGTTATTATTAGTGCTCAATATATTCTTGCACTTTATCAGTAAAAAAAAAAACTTACAGAATGCAAAAATATATGAAGTAATTTCCGTCAAAATGCAACAGTGTAAGGTAAAAGTATTATGTATATTTATTTTTATTATAAATCCATTGGCATCTTGTGTGTTCATGTAACCATGTGTTTGTTCCATTAAAAAAAAAAGTCATAATCACGTTTTAAAACACGTGAAGTATGAAGAACGCGGAATGAAATTTTTAACTTGATGTTGTTATAAATTGTTCTATGACTTGAGTCCTGCTTAATATGAAAATTCATTAATTTACAACATTTCCCTAAAATCATTGATCCAAAATTTTTCATTAACTTGACATCAAGTCATAATACATGTTTATTTATTGACCAAAAGCACATTTCAGGATTTCAATGGTCCCCAAACACCAATAATAGCTTTTTTTTTTTAATGAAAATCCGTTTTTCTGATAGTCTATCTAACCAGTTGTCAAATTCCACCCCAAGCAGTTTAGTGGCTATTACTTTTGCGATCAACCAAATAATAAATACATTTATTTGACAGCAGGTGGCCTACCATGACGTCTTAAAGCAGGAGTAATTCCAGTGTGGGAAAGAGATGGCGCTAGACGACCTGTCGAAAGAGACAGAGCTATTATCTCTTTCGCACACTGGAATTACTCCTGGTTTAAGACGTCATAGTAAGCTCCCAGATCTGATATTTGATCAAGCCTTTAGTAAACTGCCTAAAGTTCATTTTTCCATAATAATTTTATTCTGAAATGTGCTTTGCCATAGACATAGGATAATTATGTTCCAAGCCGGATTCACATGCACTTGCCGGGATGCTAGATAGGCTAATCAAACGGCTTCGTAAATAAGGATTTTGATTGGATATCATTGTATCAGAAAGTTTCACGACACGACAACACAGTCTATGTGAATCCGGCTTTACAGCATAACATCACGTAAGTGGGCTTGTCATTGCACGCGGGACGCACCGGTGTGGGCCATGCGCCGGCGCCGGCGGTTTAGTGACGGTAACCATCCAACGGTCGATTCATTCCTGGACATGTCTCACGATTGGTGACGGGTGACACGACATGTGTCGTGGGTGTTTTTTTTTTTGCTTTTTTTTTTTACTGTGGCAATACAGGGTGTTTGGAAGATGGGCCGACTCAATTTTCTTAGTTAGGGGGAATCATATCAATCATTTTACGCCAAGGTCCTATAAGACCAAATAACAGATGGATTGTGTGAGGTAATCATCATCATCATCATTTCAGCCGAAAGTCGTCCACTGCTGGAGTTAGGCCTCCCCCAAGTATCACCACATTGACCGGTCCCGTGCGACTCGCAACCTTCACCAGGTCATCGGTCCACCTAGTGCTCCCACTAGGTGGATCGATGGCCTTCCAACGCAACGTCTTCCGGTTCGCGGTTGTCACTCCAGAACTTTTCGGCCGATGGCTGTCCGTTCTGCGAGCAATGTGCCCTGCCCACTGCCACTTAAGTTTGGCAATTCTTCGGGCTACGTCGGTAACCTTGGTTCTCTTGCGGAGACGGTAACCTTGGATCTCTTATTCGATCACTCGTTTTGTGAGGTACATGGTCCTCAAATGGAAGAAGAAGACGTGTTGTGCCGACTCGCAAGTAGAACGGGGCAAGGGCAGTTTGTTGATGATGAGAAGGAATCATATCCTAGTCTTCATCCATAGACACTATATGCTTTATGTGTCACGGTAATTGAGATATAACTTTCTTTATTTCGTGATGTCTCACCTCCACTCCCAGTCATCATTTTCTTTTTCATTTGAGACTAATAGAACCCTATTTGGGTTCTTTGGGGTTATCTACAATGTCCATTACTTCTGGTAAACGATGCGTTGCTTGCAAAATCTTTGATTGAGGATAGTAAATTTGTAGTTTTAAAATTATTAGAAAATATTAAAAGGTAATTTTCCTGTGGTCGCAAATGAGATCCTGTATGCCCCAAAAAATTGTGTCGAACCTTCTATCAAATACCCTGTTGTTTATGATGTGGTTTATGTGAATTCAAAGTAATTTTATGATTATTATTTATTTATGGTTTGCATTTATTATGTCGCAGCAATGAATCGATTGAAATCCTCAATTTTGGTGGTAGTTTTTAACCCAAAACCTTTTTTTTTGTTCTTGAATTTAGCTCGAATCTTTTCTTTTATTTAAATTTCTAACATCTCTTGCATACTCTCTCTTTCCAGCACCTCCTTAACATTGTATTTATTACAAAAACAAATAATAATCAATGTTCCGTATTTATTTTGTAACTAAAATTAACAATTACTTTTGCACAACCAATTGGTATCCAAAAATGTCAAAAATGTTACTGGATCTACAGTTGTCTAGGCACTGATTCACAGAATTTAGAAAGATATTACCAGATACATCAAAAAAAAAGTATAGAATAAAATGAAATTGGCATAAAATATGATACTTAAGTCTCAAATATAAATGGTACTACATATTTCGCTTGCTTAGTTCAGCATGCAAAAAATACCTCAAAGTTAAATTATAGAAAAATTTTATTTTATTTTTTTATTACTGAGTTGAAAAGGAAATTGTTTGCCAGATTTTGCGAAAATTCTTACCTTCTATTCTTTATCCCAAAAACGCCTGAAACCTTCCCTACCTCCATAAAAAACTGTCACTCAACCGCGACACGTCCTGTATAAACAAAGCCTACTAACGTGAAACACACCGTAGACGAAAGCGGCGCCCTTGCAGAGTGGTGCCGGCGAACAAGCGGCCGCCATGGCGTACCTAGAGCTGATACTGCGCTGTGTGACCAGTCGGGGCTTACTGAGGGCAGTGCTGCACTTCTTGTTCGTGTACGAGTATGACGGCGTCAGAGTCGTCGATGTGCTGTTGAGGAGACTCGAGGGCAACTCGCAGGTTAGTGATATTCTCAACTTGTGCTAATAAACGATCTGTACAATTGAGATTTGTTGTTGAAGCTGCAGGTTCTGGAAGACTTGAAATGCATACAGGAACACCTGGTCACATTTATTATTTATTTAAACTTCATGTACAATAGTGGTACATAGGCGGACTTAATGCCATAAGGCATTCTCTGCCAGTCAACCTTTGGGTTAAATAAGAAAACGCTGTGGTAGGGTACAAAATAAATATCTAAAACACATCTACACATATCCACATCATATCATTTTATCTACATGTATCAATCTCTTCCCGAGATTCGTGTCGTCCTGCTTTCTACGTTGCATCAAGAAAATTGGCGTTTTTATGTCCTCGATTGTCTCAACGAAATAAACCGCCTGAGTGCGAGTCTAAACTCGCGCATGGAGGGTTCCGTACCATCGTAGTGCGGGAGCTCACTTTAATTTTTAATTTCTTTTTATTATTTGTTGTTATAGCGGCAACAGAACTACATTCTATGAAAATTTCAATTGTCTACCTATTACGGATCATGAGATACAGCCCGCTGACAGACAGATGGATCCCGTTGGTTACCCTTCGGGTACCGAACCCTAACAAGCTCATTTGGTAGCAGGCGGGTGAAATATAAAATTAATAAAACACGGAATGGGTAGCCCCGTTTAATTTTAAATAATTTTATTATTTGTTGTTATAGCGGCAACAGAAATACACGCGGAGGCTTCGTAATAGGGTGACGCTGGTTACCCTTCGGTTACAGAATCCTAAAAACATCCAAGTTCTTGCACATTATTCAATCCCTTGATCATTATTCTCAATGCCAATTTTACCAATACTTTTGGAAAATACTGAACTTGCGTTAATTAAATAATACAATCTAAAATCTGACATTTACACCTTCCAGCTTTCACTAGTCTCGCTGGCCGTAATGGAGACGCTCATCGACCTGAACTGCGAAGACGTGATGGTAGACCTCGTGTTCAAGCACCTCCTCAACGGGCACCACCTCGCGGTGTCCTACAGGCACCGGATAGCTGACCCGGAGCCCTATAGAGACGCTGCCATCGCGTACTTGGCACTGTCGCCCCGGTGTTGTTCCAGGCCTATGGAGATGGTATGGTTTGGTTTTTCATTCTTATTCTTGCATTTATATTATTTGTTGGACATTTGAAGGACGCTGTCAGCTAACAAGAGCACTATTACTACTGGTCTGAAGTTTTAGAGCAATAATTGTTCTAAAAAAAAAAACCCAGTAAAAATATTTTTATGAATAACTAATAAAAATATGTTTAATATTTTTTTTTGGCTGTGTTTGTCAAGGAAACACCCTGCGATAATATTTATTTGTCAGTTTCTTAAAGCCTGTGTCAATAGAAAGTCTGTTAATAGACTCGGCAGTCTCGCTTGCGACCACTAGACCAACAAACAATATCTTGTTTACAGACAAAGCAATGGATCGACGAGTTAGCTCTAAGCGGGCGACGCGTGCTCGACCTGAAGAGCGAGCACGACAGACGAACGAACGGAGTGCATGACGACATCGCCATGAGCCATCTAGTCCACGAAATTAAAGTTAATTATGGGGTAAGGCTTTCAAACAACTATAATTATGTACGATTAGCAAGCTGAAGCGCCAGAACTGACGAATGTGTGAGTGGAGACCGCTTATCGGCAAGAGTAGTGTGGGATGGGATGTGGGATGCTCTCAACGGCCTTCGAAAGGACGGTGTATCCGGGTATATGAAAGTTTTTATTTCTTTAAAATGCCTTGTATTGGCCCTTATAAACATTGTGGTACACACTTGTTTAATTCTCCAATACAACACTTATTTTACAATTTAATATTTTATGTAGCGTGTTTTTGGTGAAACGGAACGCAAACACTAATCGCATCGAATCCGGTAGTGACGTCAAATGCTATGTGTCAAAGAAACACTTTTAGTTGAAAAGTACTTAAAGTGTCACTAAGATTTTACTTTATTATTGTAATTACATTTTTGCTTGAATAAGGCACATACAATTAGTTGAACTATTCTATTAAGGTCAAAAAATTAGATGTTAACAAGGCAGATAGATGTAACTGACATCAAATAGATACTATGACATGAATGGCCGCGACGGTCACGGACGTTTGAACTGTCGTAGAAAATTGTAAGCGTTTATTTTTTTTAAGTGTCAAGCAGTTATTTTCTTGGGTTGGTGATACTGTATTTTACTGATTAAAGTGAAGAAAAACTTACATGCATATTCCCTATTGTGACGCAGCTTGAAACCTATGCCTAGCAGAAAACTGCGATTGGCTGAGTTTATTGAGTAGTGGTAGTAAAGCTTAAGCAGCTCGTTTTGGAAAGTACCCCCCAAATAGGGTTTAATTACAAGCGCAAAAAAATTTTTTTTTTTTCTCAGATGACTCATTATTGTCACATCAGCAGACATCAAGTAGATTGTATGTAAAGTTGCTTGCCAGCCCATAACATTTAAGAATGAAACGTTGGAGTGAGACAGAGTATATACTTTTTTCTACTTGCGGTTTATGTGTATTTATAGCGACAATGGTTCCCTGCTGCCCTGGTTTCTGATAACCTTATTGAAATTTCCTTCCAGAATCCCAACGACACACTATACGGTAACTACCACGCATACATCTGCGACTCTAGATTCGAAATAGTTTCGCGCGTCCTAGCCTGCAGTAACTGGAGCTCCCGATACGAAAGCGTCACGAACCCCAAGCGAGAGACCAACAACAATACGAAAGAGACAGACATAGTCCCCTTCACGAAAGAACAGGACAGCCTCATATCATGCACCAGCGGATACGAAACCAAAACCAGTGACAGCTCTGAAAAAGAACAACACAGTTTGACGTCTCTGAATGAACAGTTGAATGAGCAAGAGAGTGAAGTGAAGACCGAAATAGTGAATGAAGGAAAGGAACATGACTCTTTGACGTCTACAGGAGAGAGTAGTGGTTATGAGAGCTTTAAGATTTATAAGGAGGTTGAAGGCGATGAAGGTTTTGCTGAGGAGTTGTTTAGGAGGAGTTTTGCAAAGCAAGAGAGGGAGTATGAAGGGGAAGTGCCTTTGATTAGGAGCTGGAGGGCCAGTGCTGAATCTATTATCGGTGAGTTTAGAACTGATATTTTTTCTCCTGCATATGACTATTGATTCTGTATAATATTGCTAGAAATAGGACTTCAAAATGTAATACTACATTTCGTCAGAAGTTCTCCATTCTTCTCCATAGAAATCTGCGCTTTGGAATGGGCAACTACAGTACTTTCACAAGATATTATGCTTTGTGAATGTGAATATAGCTTCGCTTTTTTTTCGTTTATAACATACAAAAGTGCCTGTAATGTTCTAATTGAAATAAATGCATTGAGTTTGAGTTCCGTGTCATAGGGCCAAAACTGGAGACTATGGGCAGGCATTGAAAATACGGACCAATATCGATGCCATCTTGATTATATAATACAATTTCACAAATGTTTATAAACTACGCCCTGCTTATGTCACTCAAGCGCCAAAACATTACTATAGCACTACTTTCAAATGTGACATCAAGAAAATCCCTAACAATTTTCCTTTTTTCCTTCCCAGGACCATTACTAGCCAGCCTACTAAAGAAAACGGCAGTCCTCCTAGAATCTGAAGTACTAGTGAACTGTCGTGTCACGAGTGTGGTGTCCAAGCTAGCCTCGCTGCCTACCCCTCTGCTGACCTCCTTACTACTGTGCCCCGGATTCGTGTTACAGCCAAACGTGCCTTCTTTGTTTCAAGTGAGTTGCTTTGTTTTATATAGAAAATAAAACTAGAATATCAGGTAGCTCGCAATCGGCGGCACATGAAGCTGTACATTTCCAGTTTATAATGGCCTCGCTTTGTATTGATTTTCTATACAATGAGAGATCCGCATAAACTGGTTTTGTATAGCTTGATTGGCCGCCGTGTGTACGACTGTACGTGGATGAAGCAATAAGAGTATGTTATGATCGTAGCGCGTGGCTTCTGTCTAACCCCATGGGGGAAAGGCGAGAGTTTGTGTTTGTGTATTTATCAAAGACTAGCGGGCCGTCCCGGCTTCGCACGGGGGCCTATGTTACTCAGGGTGAATGTAGCTTTCTAATGGTGAAAGAATTAGGTGCAGTAGTTTTTGAGTTTATTCATTACAAACATACACACAAAAATACAAATCTTTCCTCTTTATAATATTAGTGCAGAAGAAGGAGGTAAGAGCTGACACGCTAAACAGTGCAATTTTAACTGTAAATTAAATAGACATAACTCGAGTTCGCAAGAGTATCGAAGCGGGCAGATATACGGGGTGCAAGGTACACCGATGCAAAAATGGTGACCACGTATTCAGTACATCATTGATTACAAACACTGTTTTAAACTTTCAACGGTTTACAAATACACATACTGTTACTTACCTTAGTCAACCCGCGATCATGGCGCTTGCAACAGCGTCGAAATAACGGGAGCTCAAAATAAAAGACAATCACGGAAGATATCCCGTAAGTGACAGTCTATGTATCATTGATTACATTATTGAAACAGGAGATTTTTTTTAATGTACCCCTACATTAGAGCTACTTAAAAAAAAAGGCCATGTGCGAGTCGTACATAGGGTTCCGTAGCACCCATATATATAATAAAATAAGGAGATATGCCCGTTAAACGAAAATGTATCGCAACCTACTGTCTCCGTTTTATCCCACCACCCGGCAACTACTACACATGCAATTCAGTAAAAGCAATAGATACACAGTCGCGCAAACACCTGCAATTCTTAAAACAGAACGTACTACACAATCAATTATAAACCTTATCCTATCAATCACAGCGTGTATTTACCATGCAACGTACAACTTACCCACACAAAAACATCGGTCGGTATCGTTGTGCTGTGCAAAAGCAATTTAATTAAATACCCACCCTAGTGATTGACTAAATCAAAAAAATATCGAATATTCATGTGTTCAAGTAATATGTAAAGCATTGAATGTTGTTGTACTGACATAATGAAATCGATTCTTACTGAAAGTGTGTTACGCAATTACTTCGCAGGTAATAGATTTTTGTTATTAAAAAAAAACCCTAGTTAGGATAAAAAAATATTAAATATATGATAACAAACAAACATAACAAATAAATAGCATGAATAATTATGTTGACTTATTATAAGCAAAAGTCACTATTATATTATCTGAACCATGCCGATGACTATAGCGTATTAAGCTAAAATACAAAAAAAAAACATAAAAAAGTAAGGAAATAGCACGAGGTTTGGGCATTCAGTTAGATGACAGTTTAGGCGTATCTTTGCGTAGGTGAAAACGGGCTCAAGGCGTCGAGTTAGGTGTCACTTTGTGTTGGTGAAAACAGGAGTTGGGCATTGGGTTAGGTGACAATTATTGGTGGTGAAAACAGGCACTAGGCGTTCAGTTAGGTGCCACTATGTGTTGGTGAAAACAGGAACTAGGCGTTCAGTTAAGCGTCACTTACTGTTGGTGAAAACACTTTTTAGGCATTCCGTTAGGTGACACTTACTGTTGGTGAAAACGGGCTTTAGGCATTCCGTTAGGTAACAGTTATTGTTTGTGAAAACGGACTTAAGGCATCGAGTTAGGTGTCGCTTAGTGTTGAGGAAAACAGGAACTAGGCGTTCAGTTAGGTGCCACTTTGTGTTTGTGAAAACAGGAATTGGGCATTCAGTTAAGCGTCACTTACTGTTGGTGAAAACGCTTTTTAGGGATTGTGTTGGGTGACACTTAGTGTTGGTGAAAACGGGCTTAAGGCATCGAGTTATATGTCGCTTAGTGTTGGTGAAAACGGGCTTTAGGCATTCCGTTAGGTGACACTTATTGTTTGTGAAAACGGGCTTAAGGCATCGAGTTAGGTGCCACTTTGTGTTGGTGAAAACAGGAGTTGGGCATTCAGTTAGGTTAGGTGTAACTTTGCGTTGATGAAAACGCTTTTTAGGCATTGAGTTAGGTGACACTTATTGGTGGTGAAAACGGACTTAAGGCATCGAGTTAGGTGTCACTTAGTGTTGGTGAAAACGGGCTTTAGGCATTCCGTTAGGTGACACTTATTGGTGGTGAAAACAGGCACTAGGCGTTCAGTTAGGTGCCACTATGTGTTGGTGAAAACAGGAACTAGGCGTTCAGTTAAGCGTCACTTACTGTTGGTGAAAACGCTTTTTAGGCATTGAGTTAGGTGACACTTAGTGTTGGTGAAAACGGACTTAAGGCACCGAGTTAGGTGTCACTTAGTGTTGGTGAAAATAGGCTTTAGGCATCGAGTTAGGTGTCGCTTAGTGTTGGTGAAAACAGGAACTAGGCGTTCAGTTAGGTGCCACTTTGTGTTGGTGAAAATAGGAATTGGGCATTCAGTTAAGCGTCACTTACTGTTGGTGAAAACGCTTTTTAGGCATTCCGTTAGGTGACACTTAGTGTTGGTGTAAACGGGCTTAAGGCATCGAGTTAGGTGTCACTTTGTGTTGGTGAAAACAGGAGTTGGGCATTCAGTTAGGTTAGGTGTAACTTTGCGTTGCTGAAAACGCTTTGTAGGCATTGAGTTAGGTGACAATTATTGGTGGTGAAAACAGGCACTAGGCGTTCAGTTAGGTGCCACTATGTGTTGGTGAAAACAGGAACTAGGCGTTCAGTTAAGCGTCACTTACTGTTGGTGAAAACACTTTTTAGGCATTCCGTTAGGTGACACTTACTGTTGGTGAAAACGCTTTTAGGCATTGAGTTAGGTGACACTTAGTGTTGGTGAAAACGGGCTTAAGGCATCGAGTTAGGTTTCACTTAGTGTTGGTGAAAACAGGAATTGGGCACTCAGTTAAGCGTCACTTACTGTTGGTGAAAACGCTTTTTAGGCATTGAGTTAGGTGACACTTAGTGTTGGTGAGAATGGGCTTAAGGCATCGAGTTAGGTGCCACTTAGTGTTGGTGATAACAGGAACTAGGCGTTCAGTTAGGCGTCACTTACTGTTGGTGAAAACGCGCATTTGGCATTGACTTAGGTGCCACTTTGTGTTGGTGAAAACAGGAATTGGACAGGAATTGTCATATAATATGCCATCATTCAAAGCCAAAAACACTCCACCGATTATTAAACTGAAATTTAATTAACTTACTTTACGAAAATTAGTTACGCGTTTCTCTACTACGCTGTAAAATAACCAAAATACGTCAAAAACATTATTCGACATTGATCTTCCAACCGGGTTAAAATGGTTGATAAAATTGAAAAACAAACTATAATGGCAATATTTCTTTCGTTAATCGACATTGTCTCATTGTCATTGCCTACGTTAGTTGAATCTGGACAAGCACAACACTCGTCGTAAGAAGCAGCGGCCGTACTACGCGATGCTTATGCTTAAAAAAGTATCGTTTTGTGATAATTTTACATTGCTTGTCCAGTCACTTAGCGACAAACTTTGGTAGTGGTTAAGGAGCAATGTATTTATTGCAAAACTTGTACAGTCGCTGTGATATTTGAAAACAGAAATAAAATAGTAAGAGCAAGAAATATTTTACGATTTGTGATAATAAAGACAAATATAATAAAATACTTGTACATACATATATTATGGTAAGTGATTCTATGATTTATAAAGTTTTGGTTTATGCTTCGATTTTTACAAGAAACTACTGAACAACACGGCATTCTTATAAGTTGTCACGATCGCGGTCGAAGCACACTAGTTCGCGGAGACGGCCATTTGCCCTATGACATGCTTATCGTGCGCTCGTCGCGGCGTCACCGACACACCCCCTTGCCACTTCTCCTGTTTTTTATATTTCTATGGTAGCACCAAACAATATTATAAAAATATTTTGAAGGCATTCGTTCATGTTGTATTGTTTTACATTCATCAACAAAACTAAATTTGTTTTTCATAGTATGCTAATGAAAAACAAAGTTGTTGCTGCAGTTTGATCAAAAAGTTCCATATCTCAAAAAATAAACATCAAATCTTATTCAAACCAATTTTGGTTGAAAGTTTTTTTTTTACGTTCTATAATCCTATTTTTTTTTCAGAATTTGTCTCCTCTTACTTTAGAAATTAGAGGGCACATTTTACCACATTGGAAGTGTTTATCTTCCAAACGATCGACTTAGAGAGAAAATGGTTTTAGGAACCTCATCTGTCATTTTTAAAGACCTATCTAAAGACACCCCGCACGTATAGGTTTGATGAAAAAAATATGTTTTTGTTTCAGTTCCATGTTTGGGGAGACCTCCCTTAATCTTATATTTATTTTTATTTTTGTATAAAAACCTTAAAGCGGTTCACAGAATACATCTACCTACTAAGTTTCAACTATGTAGTCCTCATAATTTCGGAGTAAAGTGGCTGTGACAAACACGGACATGTAGACAGACAGACAGACTTGGCGAATCTATAAGGGTTCCGTTTTTTGCCATCCTGCTATGGAACCCTAAAAAACTGTTGTTCCATACATTTTGACCGTGTAGGTATTGCACTTTTGTATGAAACGGATGATTTTTTTAAAATAACCGATGAAAACATTCTATGTGGGGGCTCAGAACGATGTACTGAATACGTGGTAACCGTCTTTGCGACGGTGTCCCTTTCATCGCGTATTTTTATGCTATAATTTTTAGTAAACTCAATGACAACTGCAGTGGCGTGCCCGCTCCCTTTCATTGAAAGGGAGGCAAAGCCCAATTACCACAATAAATTCAGTACAATATCTCCAAATAAGCACCTACAGATGTATTAAAAATTTGCTAGGAGAAAGTGAGAGGCCAGAAGCCAGATGCAAGCCAGCGGGTGTGAAAGAGAAAGCGTTAGCACCGGCCGAAACCCCTAAAGAAAGCAAAATAATGTTTTTTTTATTTTTATTTGTTGAGTTTGATTGGAAGGCAAGCCGGGATTTACGGCTTGTATGATAGGTCCGCCACTAGACAAGGTACCGAAATATTCTGCGAGCAAGATTCGCAGGATTTCCGACCCTTAATAGGGAATATGCATGTATTTTTTTTTCACTTAAATCATTAATATGCAGTACTATCAACCCAAGAAAATAATTATAAGTTAATTTCAACTACTGCTTGTCGCACAAAAAAATATTAAACTCCTGCAATTTTCTACGAGAGTTCAAACGTCCATGACTATCGCGGCCATTCATGTCAGGACTTTGATGTCACTTACCTCTATCTGCCTTGTTTAAATCTATTTTTTTGCCCTTAGTAGATTAGTTTTACTAAAATGTAAGTGCTTTATTTAAGCAAAAATTGCAATAACAATATTATAGTAAAATCTTAGTGAAACTTTAAGTACTTTTCGATTAAAAGTGTTTCTTTGACACATGGATTTTGACGTCACTACCGGAATCGATGCGTTTTGTGTTTGCGTTCCGTTTCACCAAAAACACGTTAAATAAAATATTAAATTGTAAAATAAGTGTTGTATTAGAGAATTAAACAAGTGTACCACAATGTTTTTATGGTCCAATACAAGGCATTTTAAAGAAATAAAAAACGTTTGTATTTCATGCATATACCCTATTGTTACAAAAATCTTTGTATTTTTATTACAATATTGTTCTTTATTATTTTCCAGATCCTAAGTAAACTAAAAGAAGAAGTGGACGAGCTAACAGAAGGCATAGAGAATAGCGGCGAATTAGTGGACAGGGCGCGAGTTTACCTCATACAACGAGAGATGGCGCTAGTGAAGACACGGAGTACGAACAACGATGATAGTAAGTCCTCATTTACTTAAGGTTCGTTCAAACCGCCTGTGGACGGTGAGTAACGGGCTAGCTCGCCGTCCGTCCGTCTTATGACGACAGGCCGTGTCGACGGCGCGTTCATGTTCCACGCGCGCCTCAAAGAGATGTCAGCAAACAGGAAGGGGTCCGTGAGGACCGATGCCTGCCAGGGTTGCGGGACTGTTCGAAAGGGATACCGCGGCACTAGAACACGAAGGGCTAAGTAGGAACACGGATGGGTTTTAGTCAGTACGAGACATGACACTCCATTCCGCTCTGGAGACCTAACTTTGACAGAGAATTTATTAAATTCTGGTGTCCTGAATCGTTTGAGCGAACCTTTACTAGTAGGCTCTTCACTCAGTAAATTTTCATTTTCACTAACGATCGAAGCTACTCGAAGATCAGTGTACTGACACAGGCCTTTCCATTCGCATGCCATTCAACTCAGTCCTCAGCCACTCTCATCCAGCCGCTACCAGCCAATTTTCAAAGATCGTCAATCCACATAGCTGAAAACCATTCAAGAACACGTCTACCCCCCACATCATCGGCCTAATAGCTAGCCACAATGGCTACTACTTCTTCACGCAACTTGCTTAGGGTTGCGCCACATCTATGCTCCTCTCATTTTCCGTCGCGCAGAACCAAAGAAAAATGCGATTCCGTGCTCATAGATTTGGCGCTACACTTATTCTACGTCTCTAATTCGATCATTTCAGACCAATCTCAACCATTTTAATTTAATTTCAGGTCACAGCCACGATTCGTCTCAAAAACTGGACGACTCTCCGTTCAAGCGCGTGGAATCTAAACGGCGGAGTTTTTCTAACAGTATTTCCAACATGTTTGGAAGGAGATTGTCCTGTAAGTATGAAACCTATCAAGACACTATGTCTCAGACCTATCAGTCTTTTTGTCCGACTTAAGTCAGTATGCCCGCGAGAAAATAGAAGTTGCATGCTGTACCTACTTCAGTTTTAGACCCAGATTTAAAAAGGAATAAGCCTACTCATTAGCCTAGTTACTCATAATCACTATCTGTATATTTTCCAGCATCATCACCCTCCCAAAACAACGCGAACAATCCACAGCCCCACACATACGCTAGTCCACAAAAAAGACCAGTCTTCACACAGGACACCTACTGGAGCCAATCCATCACCCTCCGCTCTATTCTGAACGCAGTCATACTCGACGAATGGCTCAAAGAACTAGCTTCACTCTGCGAAGAACACGCCCTAAGGCTAGCGACAGGAAACTACGAAGATGAAAGCTACATACAAGCGGTGGCGTTATGACTGAGAGCCAACGCCGCTGAAGGCATATACGTAAAAAAAAATATCTTCAGCGGGAAAACAAATGACACATTCGTTTAAAAATTCGAACGTGATTCGCCATAATAAAGTTAGTGTCGTGACTAACGATTTTTTTAGTCCATTTTTTGCGAGTAACGAGGTAATCGACTAAATGTTAGGTAATTGTGTAGGGACATTACATTTGTTGTTCTTCGCACATTGTGTGAAACTGTTTTCTAACAAGTCCAAGGGTTTTTGAAACATGTGATCCACCGTGGGTGTTGAGAGTTGCCTTCTAGGTATAGCGAAAGTTTACAACGTATGTAAATAGTAAAATAAGATTGGACCGTTTTTTTATGATATAGATGACGATATCAGAACGTTAACGATTTTTATTAAAATGCATTTTTGCACATTTCATTATTGTTGTATACAACTATTGATGTTAGTTTAGGTGTCAAATAACAGTATTTAATGCCAATCTTGGTGTATTAATTATAGTAAAATTAATTAATTATCAGTCGATGGTTTAGAAAAGCATTTTTTTACAAACAAAATAACTTTCGGTTTTTCTCTTCCCTAGCCAAGTAGTGTTGAGATGTCAAAAATATCAAATTGAAATCGTTAATGTTCAAATGTCTTCGACGTGATATCGAACAAACTTGCAAAAAATTGCATTATTTTAGATTGTACCTTGGTACACTTTTTTTAGTTGTAGTAAGCATCACATACTTAATCTAAGTACCTAACTTTACTAGAATAAATTAGTTGCAATTATTTTTAACATTTTTAACTAGATTGCCATCAACGTAATTTTGAACTGTGATTTTGTAATGTTCAAAAAATTTGGTAAATATTTATTTGCGAAAAACATAACTGGTTTTGTCAGCGTTTTTATTATGATTAATTTTATTTTAATGAAATATTTATGTTTATAACTTTTAAAAGTTTTTGGACACTGTTTATTTGAAATATTTGTTTTAGATCAAATAATACACTTATATATTAAGTTGTTATAACTTTTTTTAAATCTATACCTAGAAAAAAATAACAATTAGTATTGTGATTATCAGTGTCTTCAAACAAATAAAAAAAAACCTATCTAACTTTTATAAGCTTTGGACATTACTATTTTTAAATTGTTTTACTAACTTTTGACTTTGAATGTTTTGATTGAAAAATATATTTATTTCAATATTGTGTGTAATATTAAATTTAGTTATTTTCGTAAAACGATTATTTTGTGTTTTAACGTATAATTTTATTTTGTTAATGACGTTTTTAAAAAATAGTATCGATACAACTTTATAATTGATAGAATTTATTTGATTTTTGTAAAGAACCTATTTCGCTCAAAATATTAAGGTAGTTCCACATTTGATATAATACTGCACCCTGCTTGGTGTCGACAGTTATACTACAAGGATATTTTGGCGTTTGAATAACCTTGTCAGGAGGCCGCTGTTCGTAGGACGGCGTTAGTTTAGCTATGCGCCAAAATATTCATGTACAATAATAAGGAAGGACGTGCGATATTGTTAATCAAGTGTGACCCTACCTTTATCTTACGTCCTGAGTAAAAAGTTTGAAAGTCGTCCATCTCCGTCCCAAGGATGCAAATATTTTATTTATATTTCATCAAATTATATTCAATATCAAACAAGTTGTTATTCGCGCAAAATTATACGAGACTTGTTTAAAATGTCAGAAGTTTAACTGTAAAAAGCAAATTATTATCGAAACATTTTCTGTGATCGTATTGTAAGATAAATTGCATGAATTCGACTTATTTCGAAAAACATCGAGCTTTGTGCGGTTCTGTGGTAATTGCAATATCTTTAATTGGTGTTCATAATTATTATCTTTTTATAAAATTGTGTTTGATGTGAAATGAGTTTTTAAGAATGAAATTGTGAGTAAAAATTTTACCAATGTCGCCGAGTATAATATATTTTGAAGATACCGAATTTTAATAAACCACTTTTCAATATTATAGAAACAGTTTTGACATACCTTGCCAGTTTCTTGTACAGTCGTTTCTCGGTTCTTTTACCTCTAATTTTGCAGTACTGCCAAAATCACATCTTTTGGGGCGTCCACTAAAACGCGCGTGGGGTGCACGAGTTTAAGCGGACGCCCTTATTTTCATCGAAACAAGGTTGCGATTGTGTTACTACTGTCAGAGGTCCAAAACTGTGAAAGGACTTTAATCTGATTAGTACTTGCCAATGGAATTCATACCGTAGTTGATATATATTCTAAGCCTGTGACTAGATGCACAATACATAGTATGGAATGTTATGTTACGTGAGTTTTATATACTTAAAATAAAAATAATGAAGAATTTTAATAAAGAAATGTGAATAACATTTTTAGTTTTTTCTTATGATGAAACGACTTCTATTTCCGAAATCGCCGTTATACCCTGCGACGCGTTGTATATTTAATCTGACTACACACAAAGGACTGAGAAAATATTATAATTAGGCAAAAGCATGTTTTGTTATCAAGATTTTTTTATAAAGAAACAAAGAAAATTGGTAGGTACGGAAGAGGCCCCAAAAAATAATTCCATCGTTTAATATGTGCGTGTGGATAGAGAGATCTTTTCGAAAAACTCTTCCAATCCCAACCAAATTCATGGTAAGGTATAAAATTTGTGAAACCTTAACAAAAAAAGTCAGAACTCATTAACAGGATCTCTCAATCTGGACAACTGTAGAAAAAGCCATAACGCGTATCCAAGAATATACTGCCTACGTGTTTATAATTTGCATTTTAATTAATTGTGAAGGATTTGTGAAAGCTAAACAAAATTTCGATTCGTTTCAAAGTCACGTTTAAGATTTATAACGGTTTATATGGATCACTCAGAGTATACAATTTTCAATTGAGTGATCTTGTAAAACACGACCTAATACTGAAAAAGCAACCTAATTCTGGGAAAATTTGTGAAACAAAAATCGTGATTGAAATCTTACTGGTTCAAGAGAAAATGAAAATCTTGTTTTTTGTCGATCGTCCCAACTGAGAGATCATTATTTTGAACTATATACTTATAGGTAGAAGGTAGATACATCAGAAATTGTGAAAAATGTTGTACTAAAATTTGACGAATCAGTCGTCCCTGTAAGTGTTATACTTAAAAAGATAAATTATTTTTTACAATCCCGAAGGTTTAAATTTCTTACGTTTATTGCAATTTACAGGTCAGTGTCAGGTTGTATGTTGATGAAAATATGAATCGCGCCAGTAACACGTATGGAGTTACAGAATTATAATCATTCAAATCATCAATAAAACCCTCCAAGTTCATATAATCTCAAAAAGTGACTTTTTCATGAAATAGCTATTGAATGTGATTATAATTATGAACTTGGAGAGCTGTATTGATGAGGAAAAGGAAAACGTTGAGTAGGGTGACCATATCGCCGGTCGGAATCATTACCGGTACAATTCACGTTTTTATACAAGTAATTTGTGTCTGGTTTCACTAAATAATTTAAATAATATATAATTACGTTTTTAAATGACAAGTTTCTGCAAAGTTAGGTACTGTATATGTAGTGCTCTTATTAAGGAATTCTAAGTTCGTAATTCTAATTTATTCTTGCACACAAAAAGTTCCGAAAACAAAATCGGACAAAATAAAAAGTATGTCTACCCTGAAGCCAGTCCAAAAAAAGTTGGGAGCTCTGTTCCTCGTCAGTGTTCACTCCGATCGGTCAATAAAGGCAAGCCAGAGATGAGGAACAGAGATCGGGTCCGTGGGGTCGCTACTGCCTAGCAGCTACCCACAAGGTAACCTGTGGATAATATCTTTTTTGGTCTAGCTCATCTTGGGCGAGCCTTAAATGGGTTTGGCAAAGTAAACTCTTCCAACACCTTACTAAAGTTCATTGAAGCGCAGAAGCCCCACCACAACGACAACGTAGAGACAGCTCAATGTGTCTCACGTGTGTCTCACTACAGGGTAAACGCCTCCCTTCTCACCAATATACTTTTTTATTTAAATTGTTAATTTTCAGTTTTAGTCGATTTTCTTTTAACGCAAGCCCTACTTACGATGTATGTTATGTCACTGTCAGTCAACTGTCAAAATAATGATTGACGTTTAAATCTGAAGTTGCGTTTTCGTTCTTCGGTTTTCGGGCGATAATAGGCCCAAAAAGTGTATTTTTATGAATGAATTAGATATAATCGCGCAGGAATCAAGAGTGACGAAATTATAACTGTACCACAACCAAACCGTAGCAAAACCATGTCGGACGACGAAGTAATGCGCTTTGAAATCACCGACTACGATTTGGAGAACGAATTCAACCCAAACAGAGCCAGAAGAGCTAAAAAAGAGCATCAGATTTACGGTAAGGTAACCTTTTTTAGCTATAAGAACACTCTTTAGTTCCTAGGCAAAAGCAGTGAAAGGTCAAATACTAAAATGATCAAGCGCTTTAACCAGCAATCAGTGCCCATGCCAGATGATTCCACTAAATGCTGGGAAGCATTAAATCAAGCCGTGCTGTGTATGATGATGATAATACCAATTCAGGTTCTGGTGATTTATTCAAGCTTCAAAATAACTACTCACATCACTCTTAATGTAGTTAAGTTGTAGTTTATCATATGTGTTCACACTGTCAAACACGTTAATAATGTGATATATTGGATTAAATGTTTAAATCTCTCTTTCTCTTAGTTGAAATGTCTTACCAGTGTGACCACACAGTAATAGAACCAAGTAGAATTATTATACTGAAGATTTGAAGAAACAAAATCATTATTTTATTTCAGGTGTCTGGGCCAAAGACAGTGATGAGGAGGACAATGAAGACAATGTCAGAAAAAGGTCTCGCAAACCCAAAGACTTTACGGCACCCATTGGGTTTGTGGCCGGAGGAGTACAACAAGCGGGCAAAAAGAAGGAAGAGAATAAAGGTTAGTTTAAACTACTGTTGTTTTAATGAATTAAAAGAATTTTTGTTTGCTAAGACTAGAGTATCAAATTCTTTTCATCCCAGTAGTATGTTCCAATGGGATAATTTCCAACCTCAATGTATTATGAAGCTGCTAATAAAATATAATTTGTCATATAAATTTTATTGGAAGCAATCACCAACTGTTAGGTAGGTATATGCCTCCCCTTTCTTCTGGCATTCTTCTCTGTCCTGTGCGTCTCTTATCCATCTGATTCCCGCAATTTTGACAATATCATTAACTTACCACGCTTTGGGACGACCCTGGTTGGTTGGTTTAATCCTTCATGTGCCGGAACGTAGATCTACACGAGACACAATAACTTTTTAATTGTGTCTATATACTCGACATGCAAGAGGTTAAGGAATGCACTGATTAATTTGGGCATAATATCAAAATTGAATTACAGGCCGTTCATCATACTTTGAAATCAATAACACATTCTAATTGACTTCACAGTAACCAAAAAGTTTGAAAAATTTTACTCCTTCTAGGATCCTGAATAGAAACAGCAATGGTAACAAAAAAACAACTAAAGTAGGTGTTTAATGGAGTAGAACAGTATAAAACCCAATTATTTACATTCACAGAAATAGAATCATCAGAGGCATCCACCTCCCGCCCCAAGTTGGCAGTCGACAGCTCAGATGAAGATGAACAGAATGCCCCAGACGCAAGCGAGACAGCAGGGATCCGGAGACAGGGGCAGGGCATGAGGCCGGCCAACCTTGGAGCTAATGTGGGGAACTGGGAGAAGCATACTAAGGGTATAGGAGCTAAGCTGCTGTTGAAGGTCAGTATTTTTCACTTTACTCTAGTAATTATAGGAAGATGCATTACAAATGTGCACATAATTATCAGCTAAATATCCCATTGCTGGGACAGAGGTGTCCTCCCTGTGAAAGGCTGTCAATCCCTCTCATGGGGTTTTGTGCATGTTGGTGAATTTCACATGTCTTCGAATTTTCGGTTATAAAGCCGCGTTGACACGATCAGAGTATGCTCAAACCGAGTGGACTCGGATACCGAATCGGACGCAACTGGTATTGTGGCAACCCATACCAACCATCTGAGTGTGCTCGGATTATGGATTGCCACAATACGAGTGTCAACGCGGTTTAAGACATCACTATGTTTTGTCTTCACTGTTTTATAAGGCCCGGCGCCCATTGGCGGCACGGATTGGCAAGGTATTTTTAGGCGACGAATAAAGATGTAACTTAATTCTATGGAAATAAAGTTGAATTTTCAATGTTAACTGTCGTACAAAAACAATACCGCGGTATGCTTAGGCATGCCGTGTCGGCAGCCTTATCATTGAAATTTCAACTTTAATTTCCAAACCATTCAGTTACATTTTTATTCGTCGCCGAAAAATACCTTTCCATGCCGTGCCGCCAATGGGCGCCGGGCCTTATTAAAGGTTTAGAAAAAAAAAATAAGAATTACTATGATCACACCTGTGTCCTACCAAGCAGCATTGCTCGGTTCCTATTTAGATTAAAATTGAAATTAGTTCTCACTGAATTTACAAGTTCACACAAGTTATTTTTGTCTTGTCAGACACATTCATTTTTGAATCCAACTCATGAACTTCCTCAACTGCTTTCAACCATGTTTCTTAGAACTTGTGCTAGATATTATATAAAACAAAATGTTTTCCTTACAGATGGGTTACCAACCAGGCATGGGTTTGGGTAAAGACCTGCAGGGTATATCAGCACCTGTGGAGGCTACTGTCAGACGAGGAAGGGGAGCTATTGGTGCCTATGGACCTGAGAAAGCTGCTGTAAGTTTATTATGTTTATTTTATTTTATTTATTTGGCTCACCAACAATTGAATACACTGCTTCAAAAATACGAGATATGTGCAATAGAGTCACAGACAAGTGTATCAACCTCTTTCAGGTAAGCACATCTTGCACTACTTATCCGATGAGTACCTGACTACAAAATGAACAAATATGGTCTTTAAATACACAATTAAAATCAAATCAAAATCTAAATACTGATACTGTTAGCATGCGTCATCCCACAGCTGGGCAAAGGCCTCTATCCATGACTTCCAGTTGTTTCGATCCAGGGCTAATGTGGTCCACTGGTCGTTGGTTTTATCCAGCTCGTCCCGCCATCTTCTACGAGGTCTGCCGCGACGCCTTCTGGCTGAGTCAGGGCTCCAGAAAGTGGTTATTTTGACCCACAGCTCATTGGGCATCCGGCAGACGTGGCCAGTCCAGTCCCACTTCAGTTTAGCGGCTTTTTGAGCAACGACAGTAATGTGTTTTGGAGCGCAGTGTCGTGTTGCGTACATGGTCGGTTACTTTGACGCCTAGAATGCTGCGCTCCATTGCAAGTTGGCAGACCTTGAGCTTGGACTTTTGAATGTTTGTCAAAGACCAAGTCTGGGATCCATAGGTCAAAATGGGATGAATGCACATGTCCATGATTTTTCGCTTTAGCGACAATCTAAACTAAAATTAAAATCCAAATTAAAATGAGATGATTGCTGTTACATCGCTGCATCATTCTATGGGTAGGCACAGTGCTTTCCTCATGACTTCGAAATTCTCTAGATTCAGGCCGCTAATATGGACCACTTGTCGAGATTGTCCTGCCATCAACCAAATTTGCCGGGACGCTTTAAGCTCTGTGCTCTGAAGTGGCTATTTTGGTCCATAGCTCAGAATCAGTTCAGCTCAGAATATTATTATTATTTCTATTGGGGGTCACTCTTCCACTAGCCTGTTAAGAATCATCTTCACTAAGTATGACTGACTCGTTGGTCAAATGGTCGCAAGCGCGACTGCTGAGCATGAGGTCCTGGACTCGATTCCCGGATCAGGCAGTGTTATTGGTTTTTCTATCAGGAATTTCTCAGTAGCAGCCACGGAGTCTGGAGTTGAGCCCGGTTGATGGCAATAGGCTTGCCCCCTATTACATGGGACTTAAAAACATAACTGGTGAAATGTGGGTGTACTATTACACTTCTTCCTACCCCATCCTGGATTACAGTCGTGGTGTTATGTTATGTTCACTAAATATTAAGCAAGTACATAAGGACCATATTAAAACAGTGTTAATCTTTTCAATGTGTGAGATATCTTACAACAGCCAGAGGTCTGGGGGCCTAAAATGGCCACTTTAGCAGAATCATAATATGAATTACGTTAAAATTCTTAAAATGTTACGAATTGTAACGTAATTCATATTATTATCCTCATATGATTCTGCTAAAGCGGCCGTTTTAGACCCCCTGTTATTATTTCATTCTTTAGTCACTACACTGTGGACGAAGCGGCGGTTTCATATGCTTGATACGTCGCGCTCGTTATCGCAACCGCGATCCCGCGACCCAGCCTCGAGTGTTTTCCCAAAAAAATACTCAATTTAATAATTACGTTTCAGCAAAAAGCCAAAAGAGAGGAAGATGCGCGCCGCCTGAAAGAGAAAGAAGACGAGAAAGGCACCAAGGAGAAGACGTACAACTGGAAGAAGTCCCACAAGGGGCGCTACTTCTACCGCGACGCCGCTGACGTCATACAAGAGGGTAAACCCACGATGCATACTATTACCAGGTATACAGGATTTGGATATCTAGGGGACGATTTTTCTGTGGGGGTTGTGATAATCAAGTTTTTTTTTTATCTTGACAGTCAAAAAAGTCCCGCATTTAGAAACTTTAATCTCAATCAAAAATTAAAAAAAAAAACAAAAATCTTTTATTTCTTAAACAATATTTTACAACAAACAGAATAAGTGATTGGAGCCTCCCTTTAAGCAAGTAATGCCTGTATTGGGAAACAAATTTCTTTATTGAACTGCAATAAATTGGAGATTAAAGTTTAGATTGGAAATAAAATCTTCTTTATATAAAATAACAGCCGCTCAGGTCGATCTTTAGGTCAAGCCGTGCTTGCCTAGGTTGGTCCTTGGATGGGTGACCATCCATAACATACTGAGTTTTCTCCATGCCTCGAAAAGCACGCTAAGCCGTTGGTCCCGGCTGTCTAGCCTGAAATTCTGAAAACTAGTCTTACCAAGGAGTATCGTATTACTCAGTTCTGGGTTGTGGAGCTCAGATAGGCAGTCGCTCCATGTAAAATACTGGTATTCAGCTGCATCTCGTTAGACTCAGAACACAGTTGGGAAAAGTAGTAGTACCCCAACATAGTTGGTTGATGATGATTAGTTACTATGATTGAGCTTGCTAAGAAGGCGACATTTTTTATTATTATTTATTTATTTATAACCTTTTACTTCCTGACACCGCTCTAGAGTTATATAAAAACCAGCCGTGCGCTGCTGCCATTGCGGTCGGATTTGGTAGAGTTTTAATGTCGCTTGAAAATTAAGTAAAGCATACTTCATGCGATTTGTTACAAACTTACTTATCCACATAGGCTAAATTGTAGGTGATTTACAATATTGGGAGCTTCCGAACATTGTAATATCATGGATTACCGCAGAGTGACGCCTGATGTCATTCCTCGTAAAAAGAGAATATTATTTCTAGATTGGCTCTGGTGTCTGGAATCGCTCATACAGAGTGTAACATGATCCTTAACGAAGCCGAAAGGCACTTGTTCTCCCCGTCATTGCGATCATTTTTCTGTTCTAGCCTATATTTGGGAACCTTCTAGTTACGGAGATATTGGGGGTCAAGTTCCAACTTTTTCATAAGTTTTTTATTAAATAAGTACATGTTTTGAATATAAGATTTTTACTTTACATCTCCACGACCCCTGCACTATTCAATCCATCCACCAGCACAATGTTTTGAGTGCGTTACATTGAGTCCTAGCGTAAAACGTGATTTTTAACCCAAAAAAAAAGTCGTTTCCCAGCAATAATTTTTGCGTAAAGTTACTTAGTTTGATGTACATAATGCTTGGTTGACGGCTTCGTGAAGGGTCCTGTTACACCCTGTATACCCTTACCAAGAAAAACAGTCTATAATTACTTTACCAAAATAGTGAGACATTGTCTCTCACATCCACAGCAACGAGCTGTCCCGCGTGCCTGTGATAGACATGACGGGCAAGGAGAAGCGCGTGCTGAGCGGCTACCACGCGCTGCGGGCGGCCGCGCCGCGCTTCGAGCACGAGCCGCGCCGCAAGTGTGACAACTTCGCCGCGCCGCAGCTGGTGCACAACCTGGAGCTCATGGTCGAGTGCTGCGAGCAGGTAACGTTGGATCAACTATCATAGTTTGTCTCTTTAGATGTGATATTTATTTAATCTTAAAGAAAGCTTACAGACTAATAACAATATTAAATATCATACTTAAGCTTCCACATATATAAGATATACAAATAAATGTACGTGAACCACGTTGAGGATCCGTGTAACCAGTGCCCACTTATACCGAACGAGCGAGTGCACGTACCCTTACGTAGTTCATCTACTTACTGATAATTTGGTGGTTTTATTCTAAACCCTAACTAGTGTTTCTAGTTAACACCACATTGTAGTGGGCCAAGATACGCCAAGACAAACTTTGGCGTAGATTCCTTTATTTTCGTCGCTGACATGGAACATACTTTGGCCAAGAAATATGGCAATAGCTTGCTGCTGATTTACTCCTGTGAATTTATTAATCATAAATTATATTTTCATAAGATTAACTTTCGCCCCTGCAAAGAATCGTGGTTGTATTCTGAATGTATTACTTTTTCCAATCTAAGCTACAAAATACTACCTTCCAACTAATTTCCAATAGTTATCTAACGAAATCTAATTTCCACAGGATATAATCCAAAACGCCCGCGAGCTTCAATCAGCGGAAGATGAGATCGTCGTTCTGGAGCGAGATCTAGAAGAATGCAACATTAAGCTGTCGGAACAGGACAAAGTGATCGACAAGGTGGAAGGCATACTAGAGCGAGTTGACATGCTAAACAGACCTGATGTGTCATTGGAGAGAGCTCACGATGTGCTGGCTGAGTTGAAGGTAGGATATTTTTTATACTGCATGGTTGACACGTGGCCATAGTCAGAACTAAAACCGCCATCTTGTCTTTTTTAAATGTCAACAGAAAATGGATGGCACTTTAATCTTTTGTCTAATATAGCAGCACGCTTTTTCCGATTTCTTTGGGAACAGTAGATTAACTTCTTTTTTACTTTAAAATCTATAAAGTGGCTAACTTTATAGATTTTAAATCTCTTTTAACGATAAAAATAAAATAGTATAAGCTTGGTTTCTTTATATTGACTCGTTTATTAATCCTGTTGTGCCACCCCTCTACTGTATTTATCGTGCGGTGGCGCTGATCTTAGCAGCTAAATAGCAACATTGAGTGAATCCAGGTTTTTGAAAAATAATCGTTAAACAACTGAAAGTTTTCTGCTTCAGGTGTACTGTTTAAAACAGTTAACCATCCTTCTGGGATTCTAGGACTCTTTGGAAGGTGAGCAAGAGCTGTGCATTTTGCGATGTGCGCACGTCCTTCTTTCGTGTCGCTTAACTTTATTTGTCTGGCTTTGCGCCACAAGCATTGATAAAAGTGAAAGAAGCATCCAACTATTTCCGCGCTTGGAAAAACTTCTGAAATAGCGTTTTTCGCCGCTTGCTCAAAATCAACGTGAAATTTGACGGGATCGAAATGATTAAACTTTGATTTGATCAGCCTTAGCAGTCGAATGTGTCTTGTCTTTTTTTTTTCTCTTTGTTATGGCAAGTAAGTTCGCGCAAGTGTCTTTCGCTCAAAAGTCACAGATCCAGAACAGTCGGTTCGTCTCGATATTTTTGTCGCTGTCTGTACATTGTACATATGCATCGGACGAGTTGGGAATGAGACGAATTAGTGCATGAAACGAGTTAGGAAACTGACCAGCTGCCAAGGTGACGTATTAGTGAATGTGACTTAATAGGGATGGCGACGAAATAGCCAATCTGACGAGTGGTCAACACATCCGGTATTTTATGGTATCAGATATAATTTGTGTTACAATGCCACTTATCAATTTCCGTTCAACCTTTGACATGGGAAATTGCTTTGCCTTTCACAAGATTTTTTTATGAATCTTATTGTTTCACGTAAGACTCTTTCAGCGCTGTGCTGTGGGCCCCCATAGCACAGCATCATGCTGAGTGGAAACCTGTTTGTCGCAGTCACGATGTGCATGCTGTCAACTTTTTTTTAAAATTTTGTTTGTCTTGTTGTATTTAAAATGTTTGTTATGCGTTGTATGTTTATTGTTTATTTAATATTTAATTTGCACGTCGTGTCCCTGCGACAAATCAATATTTTTTTGTTTCTTTCTAAAAATTACTCAACGGTTTTTGATGAAATTCGGCACCCAGACGTGTATTACTTGGATTATAGGTATGTGGTATATGGGAGCATAGGATACTTTTTATCCCGGTAGTATAATCCCCTGGTACAATTACCGAACTCAGCACGGGCGACACCGCGGGCAAAAGCTAGCTAGATAATATTCACTTGGTCAATTCATTGTTTCCAGGACACCTACCCTACTGAATACGAGATGTTCGGCTTAGGCACCATTGCTGGTAACATCGTGAGCCCCTTGCTGAGCGCCCTGCTAGCCACGTGGGAGCCGCTCTCGGCCCCCGACGAGCCCATCCCGACCTTCCTGAAGTGGAGGAAATTGTTAACTGAAGAGGCGTACAATAGTCTCCTGTGGCAACACTTTGTGCCGCAGCTTACTGCAGCTGCCGAGTGAGTTGAGATCTTTTAAATTTCTTGTGTGTTAGCATTGTTCTAAGTATATTTGTTTCTTGCTAAGAGTTTCTTTGTGCGATCGAATCAGAAATAAAGGGACTCTCAGGAGAACCAAGGTTACCGACGTATCATAACAACACGCATATAATGCCTGAAGGATTAGTCAGAGGTGCAACTCTGCGCCTACATTTGCTAATTAAGTTTAAGATGACCGACATAGTCCAAAGAATTGCCAAACTTTTGTGGCACTGGGCGGGGTACGTGGCTCGCAGAAAGGATGGCTCATGATTTCTAAAGGATCAGGACCCAGTGTTAAAAGACCTCCCATAAGGTGTATCCAGTAAATGTCGCAGAAATCCGCTAGATGCGAGAAGCAGTGGACCTGTCAATGTGGCAACATTTTGGAAAGCCTATGTCTAGCTGACGAAATCTTTTTCAAAGCGCATCAGTAATAGTCCAGTCATTACATACATTCGGAAATGTATGTGAACTGAGAAGGCTAAATTTTGGATATTACCTGGAGGGGGGGCTAGAAAAGTTTAATTTCAAATTGTCGACCAAGATTTTCTATGTGCATTTTCCGCCATCTTGAAGAAAGGGTTAAATTTTACAATAATTTGAAATTATGGCGGGGGGCCCACGTAATATTCAATATTTGGGGTTTTTTACAATAACTTGGTTCTCTGTTGAGATACGAAAATTTTAATGTAATACTTTTTTGTTGCTTATTTTATGATCTGCAATTAAGGCCCTTTACATTTTTTACTTATCGTTCATCGTTATTGAAATATCGATCTATTTCGCCAAAAATATCGCCCCACCCCCACGTAATATCTAAAATTTAGCCTTCTCGGTTCACATGCATTTCTAACCCGTGTTTTCCTACGTAATGACTGGACTATAAGTTAAAATGACAAATTCGTTTTTGAAATGTGCGTATTGTTTGTGGTCAGAACGTGGAACCCTCGGTCGCCGGGCGCCATGGTGCGCGCGGTGGCGGCGTGCGGGCGCGCGGCGCCGGGCTGGCTGGCGCGCGCCTGCGTGCTGCGCGCCGTGCTGCCGCGCGTGCTGCTCGCCGTGCGCGCCTGGGACCCCACGCACGACACGCAGCCGCTGCACCACTGGGTGCTGCCCTGGCATGACATGGCAGGTACGCCCACTACACTGTACAAGGCTGGCGCGCGCCTGCGTGCTGCGCGCCGTGCTGCCGCGCGTGCTGCTCGCCGTGCGCGCCTGGGACCCCACGCACGACACGCAGCCGCTGCACCACTGGGTGCTGCCCTGGCATGACATGGCAGGTACGCCCACTACACTGTACAAGGCTGGCGCGCGCCTGCGTGCTGCGCGCCGTGCTGCCGCGCGTGCTGCTCGCCGTGCGCGCCTGGGACCCCACGCACGACACGCAGCCGCTGCACCACTGGGTGCTGCCCTGGCATGACATGGCAGGTACGCCCACTACACTGTACAAGGCTGGCGCGCGCCTGCGTGCTGCGCGCCGTGCTGCCGCGCGTGCTGCTCGCCGTGCGCGCCTGGGACCCCACGCACGACACGCAGCCGCTGCACCACTGGGTGCTGCCCTGGCATGACATGGCAGGTACGCCCACTACACTGTACAAGGCTGGCGCGCGCCTGCGTGCTGCGCGCCGTGCTGCCGCGCGTGCTGCTCGCCGTGCGCGCCTGGGACCCCACGCACGACACGCAGCCGCTGCACCACTGGGTGCTGCCCTGGCATGACATGGCAGGTACGCCCACTACACTGTACAAGGCTGGCGCGCGCCTGCGTGCTGCGCGCCGTGCTGCCGCGCGTGCTGCTCGCCGTGCGCGCCTGGGACCCCACGCACGACACGCAGCCGCTGCACCACTGGGTGCTGCCCTGGCATGACATGGCAGGTACGCCCACTACACTGTACAAGGCTGGCGCGCGCCTGCGTGCTGCGCGCCGTGCTGCCGCGCGTGCTGCTCGCCGTGCGCGCCTGGGACCCCACGCACGACACGCAGCCGCTGCACCACTGGGTGCTGCCCTGGCATGACATGGCAGGTGCGCCCACTACGATGCACAATACTAGCGGTGCCCTGCACTCTCACTCTCCAAAATGGATTATATTTTTTCCTTTCTCTTTTAAGTTTATGAATATTTTTTAACAATTTTTTTCAACTTTTATTGTTTTTTTTTCCATAATACAGTTCGTTACTTTTGTAAACGTGAGTCTGATCTTGCTTAGTCACCAAATATAACACAGACAGGAAAGGTGTTTTTGAAGTGAAATCCTTCCTAAATTCACAATTAATTAGGTTAAAAACCAGGTAAATGTATGTTTGATCCGGGTTGTTTAGGGCTATGAGGGTCTGGAATCAGAACAACAATGTTCAAAACGCGTAGTGTCGTAGATGATGCATATACGGCCGTGGAGGCTGCTAATCTTATAATAATAATAGTATCAGCCCATGGCTTAATTGCCAAGAGCCTCGATGAATACCTGAGGAGATATATTTAATGACCCATTTTTAAATATTTTTTATATTGTTTTTTGTAAGGAATATTTAAAAATGTAATTAATTTGTAAAAATATGAATAAAGGAAATAATAATAAATTTATTCAGTTCGCTTAACAAGGTACAATAATAAAAAACTAGTTACAGAAGACAATGATCCAAGTGAGTGAGTGTAATATAAGTTACATAAACGCTGGATGAGTAGCACGTAGCTTAGACACCGGTCAAACGCCAACTGCGTAATATCGTGTTTTTTCGGTCTCCGCAATCCCACATACGCGATGCCCTAAATCTAATATCCTGTTATTCACTAATTATATTTGTACAGGTGAAGCCCTAGCCAGCTCAGTGTACCCTCTCATCCGCTCCCGCCTGGCGGCCGCGCTGTCGGCCTGGCACCCGGCCGACGGGTCCGCGCGCGGGGTCCTGCGGGCCTGGCGCGACGCCTGGGGACCCGCGCTGCAGGCCATGCTGCACCAGCACATCGTGCCCAAGCTGGACCACTGTCTGCAGCATGCGCCGCTGGAGCTAGTCGGCAGGGAGAACAGTATGTATAACATGGTGTATATCGAGTTAGGGAGTGACCTTATTTATTGACTTGGAATGGCTGATTCCGAGTGATGGTTTGTTGGGCAGCAAACAACCACAGACACTATGTGCACGAGGCGATGTTCAAGATCAACGCATGCCTAGGTCGGTCTGTTGGTAGGACATCATGCATTACAAATTTGATCAGTACTTATAGCTACGGGTAAGATAATGTCAGCAAAATGTGTGTAAAAGCTGGCAGTTTCGTCACAACGTTAATGTTTTCTCCATTGTTTGTCTTTTTATTTTAGTTTATTTGTGTAAATGTCTATTTACACATGTATGTATTTTTTGATATATATGTATAGTATTTTGATATATTTTATAGTATTTTATATATCCTTGTAGTTTATTCATAGGTACACCTACCAATGTTTGTCTCTGCATCACCCAAAGGTTGACTGGTAGAAAATGCCTATGGCATTAAGTCCGCCTCTGTACTATGTGCTTGAAGTGTTAAATAAATAAATAAATAAATGTCATCCTTTTTTTGCGATAGCACATAATATATTGAAACAGGTGCAGGAAATCATAAAACAGTAGAAAGGTCGGGTGGTACCAACAAATTAGAATCGGGAAACCTTGCATCTTTATGAAAGCACCCTTACCCAGTAGTTGATTGTGGAGGCTTTTGGATTAGATACATCGGCAGTCATTATCTTCCTGGTAATGTTTAACCTGTGTGTGTGTGTGGCCTGCAGCGGCGTGGCTGTGGTGCGTGGAGTGGCTGGAGCTGCTGGGCGCGGGCGGCGTGGCGTCCATAGCGGCGCGCGCGCTGCTGCCGCGCTGGCTGGCGGCGCTGGCGGCGTGGCTCAACACCAACCCGCCGCATGCCACTGTGCTCAACTCATACACGGATTTTAAGGTAACTATTACTTTTGTTTGTTTTTTTTTGCACAAAATGCCAGTTTACTATAAATATAACATTACGCCTGTAATCCTCCATGGGTTAGGCAGAGATGAACCTAATACTACACCCACATTTCGCTAGTGATGTTTAAGTTCCATGTAATAGGGGGCAAGCATATTGCCATCAACCGGCCACAAATCCAGACTCCTAGCTGCTGTTGAGAAAATCCTCATAGAAAAACCCAATAACACTATCCGACCCCGGAATCGAACCCGGGACTTCATGCTCAGCCGTCGAGCTTGCGGCCACTAGACCAACGAGGCAGTTTACGACATCGTTTACTATAAATATCACCAGCGAAAAAACTGTCACCGGCAGGATCCGATATAATGCAAAGATATGCGTCAGAAACTAACCCCGTCTCTGCTGTTGCGCAGTCGGATCTAAAGAGTTGATTTCAGTAAAACATTGAAAAGAAATGAGAACTCATTTCACTTTGCCTAAAAGCAAAGAACACACTTGCCACTTGAGCGCTTTGCCTATGATCTCCACTGCGTCCCTAATGTAACTGACGCAACCTGAGCACGCTTTTATTGGCATGTGCTATAGACAGTCGTGCCGTGCTTCAAAAGCATATTTTATCGTGACCAGTGTCTCAAATTGAACACGAAAAGAGAAATACGCATTGGTGATCGACGTTTGTCGGGTTAATGCAGGCATTATCTTGAATGTTTATTTTTTGTAAGTATTTGATAGAGGTAACAAAAATAAAACCAACACCACTTAAAAAAAAAAACAATTTATTCCTTAGAAAATGTTTCCCGAAGAAGTCCTCAAAGAGCCTGCCGTTCGCGACGCCTTCCGAAAAGCCTTAGACATGATGAACCGAAGCGCCGACATCGACTCCGTGGAACCTCCACCACCCCCCCGCTTCACCATGCCGGAACCGAAGGAAATATCACATATATCCGAAGTCTTAGCGACCGCTACACAAGCCAAAAGCTTCTCAGAGCTCCTTGAAACTCGGTGCATCGAAAAGGGCATTACTTTTGTACCTATAGCTGGAAAAACCAGAGAAGGTAGACCTCTGTATAAGATTGGCGAACTGCAGTGTTACGTTATAAGAAATGTGGTCATGTTTTCAAATGACAATGGTAGGAGTTTCAATCCTATTAGTATGGATAAGTTGTTGAGTATTGTGGAGGATTGAGTATATTAAAAATAATTTAATTAGTATTTATTTTTGAGTTTTATTTTTCCGACAATTCTGATCATAGTTGCAATGAGCAGAAATAGTATAGGCGTCGATCTACTAGGCCACTGCCAAAGCCAGTAATACTACCCGACCCTGGAACCGAACCCAAGATAAACAGCAATCGAGTTCGTGACTACTAGACTCAAGAAGTAATATAGCAACGTCTTCCTTACAGTAATCAATTACAATAACCTCCAATGGTGCCAAGGTCTTGCCCCAGTTGGCACTATTTAAATCCTATTGCCAAAGCCATTGGGTTGATATTCTATTACGTCATAACAGATGACTGTATTTATTGGCCGACTGTCAAGTTCCGCTTTCGCCTAAGTGTCTTCCGTCTTTTTTAAATGAACCTTGTCGTATCGTCAATTTTGCATCAGATTAAGGACTTACCGCTTTGTTAAATATTTTATGAGGGCTAGGTTTGAAAAGAGGAATATTATTGTATAAGAATAAAAATAAATACATAGTAAAATTGCGGCAAGATTTAATAACACTACGTGCAATAAAGAGCAACACAATTACATGCGTGCATGCATACTATAAATAATCTAGGTTCTACATTAATACGTGGACTGCTAGAAGTACCCACCAATCAATATAATCATGGATTTTTTATACAGTTATGAGTAAGCCAACAAAAACAAAGAAAAGAAAATAAAGATCAATAATTTTGACAGCCAAATTTTGTAACCATATTGCTAATAGAATAGGTGATTTTGACAGTGATAATGCATCAGAGAAAATAATAACTGTAAAGAACTGTAATTTAATTTAATAATTTTGAGCCATCTAGTTTATATGGTAACACATAGAGAAATTTTGAGTGTTGCCATAGTTTGTGGCCTTATATCACGAGTATTTCAAATTATGTACATTACCAGGATTAAAAAAAGAAAAAAACAGTCCACGCATTTGCCAAAATACACTACAATTACTAAATTCTACGAAACATTCAATAAAATATTAAAATGTTATGAACACAAATTACTAAATTAATAAAAATAGCTTCATTACAATTTTTTCTCCCAAAGCAGCATTAGATTCTTACTTGGATTTTATTAGTACTTAGATACAATGTTAGTAGTTGGTGGAGTATAAAGGGTGTAACAAGACCCATAACGAAGCCGAAAGGCATGTTCTCCCCGTCATTGCGATCATTTTTTTTTTTGTTCTGATCATACCTAGGAACGTTTTTTCGGACATATTGGGGGTCAAAATTCCAACATTTTCACAAGTTTTTTTTTAATACATGTTTTTAACGTTCCACGATCCCCGTACTATTCAATCCATCCATCACCACAATGTTTTGAGTGCGTTACATTGAGTCTTACTGCAAAATGTGATTTTTCACCTAAAAAAAAAAGTGATTTCCCAGCAATAATTTTCGCGTAAAGTTACCTATTTTGATGTATGCTTGGTTGACGACTTCGTGGAGGATCCGTGTACACCCTGTATTACAAAAGAATATTGAACCGTGGACCCTAAGGTTTCTGAAAGTCTGTTTCAGGAACTGGGGCTTAACTGTAAGTGGCCAGGAATGTAAATCACTTGCAGAATACATGCTATTTTTGTAAAAAATAAACCTCTTCTGTGTCATTGATAAGTTCATTTTTTGTACAGAATGGAAAGTTCTTACGGGTCCTGCAGGGCTATTGCGTATCTCTGTTGACAGTTCTTATTGGTCATCACTTGGCGAGTTTTGATATACATACATTGACCGTTCTTGTTGATTTCAACTGACGCTACCCGTGCAGAACTGTCATTGTATATCTAAACTCGCCAAGTGATGATCACCATGAACTGTCAACAGAGATACGCAAAAGCCCTACAGAGGTAACTATCCTAAATATTTAGGGCATTTTTTATCTCGATATATCTACTACTATTCTTCTTCTTCAAACATCTTCCGCAATATCATCTTGATCTTCAATGTTCAGCTCTATAACCTCTAACATAGCGACTAAAACTAAACCAACGCAAGTGTCAATAGGAAGCGTAAACAATTAACATTCCTGGCGTGTGTTAGTTCAACAGAGAAGTATTATTAAGGTAGTTAGTGACACATTACAATATTATTGCTAAGTACAATGCAATGCCACGTGGCGACACATCGTGTTTTGTTAGTTTTTATAATATAGCAGGCCTTGAGCTTCGTTAACACAGTTAAATGACGCGAATAGAGGCCAATTTAAGCTGGTAGCGCCACCTGCGAGGGTCAAGCAAATATGGAATGTATAAGTGCCATGTAAAGTATATTTTGGTGTAAAATGCCGGCTAGTACTCGGCCTGGCTTGGCGTGCCACCAGTTTATATTGGTGTTAGTTATAGAACCAGTTTAAGTACCTAGTTATGAAAATAAAGCGAAAATCACTTTCTTTAAAATATCCGAGTTTTGTTTAGCCAATTTAGTGAAAAATATAAAAAAAAACTAATGAAATATTTATGCCTCGCTGCCAGGTGGGAAAATTTTTGGCAAAAAATGCTTTTTTATAATTGTGACTAGTCATTAAAATTATTTGGATAATGTACTAAAATTAATAAATTCGATCCCATTACCGTATTATACAGTTTCAGCGTATGTTTTAGTGGCGTAAATCGCCATAATGGCACTCAAAAGAGTATCTTGTATTACAACCTGAATATCGGTTCCTAAAAACTAAGTACGTTAATTAAGATTAGTCTTCTCACTAGTGAGCTAATCTTATGAATCGAGACGTTAATTCTTGCATTTTCTTAGGTTTTCGAAGGCATTTTTGTTTTTTAACGCGTTTGCTGCCGCTGATTAATTGTATTAATTTTGTTTTTCCTTATATAAACATTCACTGGTCTATAAGTTTTTGAAATGTTTTTTTTTTTTTTTGAAATGTTAATACAAAAGTATTTTTTTGATATTTAATATAAAAGTACTTTTTTTACAAATCAGCAGCAGCAAACGCGTTTACATACTTCCTTCCTATCCCACATTTAGGCAATAATTGCCTTCTGATTCTGAAAACGGTAGGCGCGAACGGTCTGTACTCCATTCGCGGCCCCCAACATAAAATTACAAACAGCTAGAGAATAGTTGACAGGAGTAATGACCAGACAGTATCTAGTCCAGATGAGGCCAGTAGCGGACAGCGTGGCCGATTGTGTGATCGACACCTTGTCCAGTGGGCGGGTGTACGCGTCCAGCGAAGCCAGAACTAAAGCCTGTGGATATTGCAAGGAAATTATTAAAGTTTATCTGGGTTTGAAGAATACTGCTTCTGAGTTGACGTTGATGCATAGTTGAGACACGTGACGATGTGAAGCAAGAGTTTTATGTAAAGATTTTGGAAAATTAATTGATTGGCTATAGAAAAGGCTAAATTTTATAAAAGCGTGAAAGACTACTTGGAGGAAGAGCGTGAAAGAAAATAAAAGTAACGCCGTGACAGCAGTACCTCGTGGCTTGCATTTATTACGTCATAACATATGATGCTCTGTGCTCACGCCTGAAATCCCCGAAAGGTCGGGCAGTGGTGTATAACCTAATAGTAGGTAAATCCACATTTCGCTAGTTATGTAATAGGGGGCGAGCCTATAAGCCATCAACCGGGTACAAATCCAGTCTCCGTGGGCGTTACTGAGGAATTCCTGATAGAAAAACCCAATAATATAGTCTGCCCGACCCAGGAATTGAACCCAGGACCTTACTTAGCGGTCGCGCTTGCGACTACTAGACCAGCAACATATTTGAGCCTCTCGTCACAATGTGTGGTAATGCCGCAATTACTTATGCGTCAACAGTATGCTCAATTTGCAGTATTCTTCGTAATCCCTCAAACACACACAGCTAAAGCTACTTTCAAGTCTAAGTGACCAAATTCAGAAGAACTATAAAAATCAATGCCTATAATTATGAAAGTGAAAATCAGCAGTTTTTTTATTTCATTCAAATAAACTACTAAGCAGACAACACAATGTTTAAATTACCTACGTCTTTTAATTCATCTAAATGGGTGATTCTATCTAATTCCCGTTTTCACAAAAACTGGCCGTCACTCAAATTATTTATATTGCCTGCTCGCTATTGGATTTACCTACAACTCTCAGTTTGGCAGCAAGAGCTGAAAGTCCAACAACGCTGTATAATATTCAGGCATTCTTTTAGGCGTCGCTTAGAGCAGTGGTGGCCCAGTAGAAACGGTCCCGACATCATTATTGGAAGGCCATGGGTTCGAACCCCGGCAGGCGCATTACTTTGTGTAGGTAAGTAATTTCATCACCACTGCTCTCAAAACGGTGATGAGAAAACGTCGTCAGCAGCTACGGCAGAGCCTAGATACAAAAAATCGAAGACATCTACCAACCCGCTCTGCGCACGCGTGGTGGATTATGGCCCACTCTCTCATAGGGAGAAGGCTTGGGTCCCAGCAGCGGGAACAATTAGTGAGAACACGCATTGGGATGTGCTATTTGCAAATTAATATCGTGGGATGGTTTTCTCATCATACTAACCATATCACAACGAAACGAAAACGAAGCGAAGCGACGCAGACATGTTTGTTTAAAGTCGTGTTTTGGGGTGGTCACGTGGTGGTCACTTTGTAGTGTAATGTTGGTCACACTGAGATTCTGACGTGTGTTTCTGAATGTTGGCTAAACAAGGTTACAAATCCCATACAAAAATAATTTGTTCGGAGTTTCACAGGACTGATACTAACCATGCAATGCGCAACGTAGCGTGCAAAACATGCAAACACAGAATAAATTGTATGCAGAATGCAGAACCCAGTAATATTTATACATAAAGTGTCACTAGGATCTTTTGGCGCTCAAATGACGTTGACAACGTGAAACTGTTAAACAAAACAAGATGGCGCCTTTAGTTTCGATTTTTGTCATACGCCAAAAGATCTTTGTACACTTAATACCTATTCTCGTCGATTTGGCTCCTTTTCGTAGAATGAGAACCACATTAGTCCCTCCCTTCGACTCTTTCTCCATAGTTCTCTATTATTCTTCTCCTCACATTACATGCTTCTGAGGCTTCAAGAGGTTTTAAGTGTAAGTATTTTTTAGAGTATCGGAAGACGCTATTTGTTACAGCTAATCAGAAACAAGCAACGTCTGTATCCAATTTGAAGTGAACACAAATTATAAAATGTTATTGTACCATTATGTACCTACCTAGGTATAATTATGCGATTTTACGAAGTTTTTTCTGCTATAAAGTTGCTTTTTCTGACTTACTTACATGGTGTTAGAACTTCATCGACGTTATACAGCTCAAAAGACTTACCTATTCAATTTAATTTTGGTTTTACTCTACGAAACCGATAGGTATTCCCAAAACATAGTAGGAACGAAAACATTGTGAGGAATCTCAGAAGTAGGTGGATATGACGGAAGAATCGTAGCAGCCAGTGTTCTGCAATGCCTGCCAACCCCCATGTGGAAAAGTCGTGTGTTTATACTAAAGGTATACAGGAGTCTGCACTACTTACATAACACAACATTAAGCCTATAATTCCCGAAGGGTTAGGCATAGGTGTACCTAATAGTACACACACATTTCACTACTTATGCTCAAGTCCCTGTAATAGGAGGCGAGCTTATTGCCATCAACCGGGTTCACATCCAGACTCCGTGGCTGCTATTGAGAAATTCCTGACGAAAAGACTCAATAACACTTTCCCCAACCCGGGTATCGAATCCAGGACCGTATACACAGCAGTCGCGCTTGCGACGACAGGCCAACGAGGCAGTAAATAAAAAACACTCAAATTAAAAATATTTCTTTTTTAATTTGTAACATTGCCATGTAACAATTATTTTAATGGATATTCGGTTATGGTCACTCTACCGTAATTGATCTCATTCACGATCAGTCTAGAGAAAATTAGGTAGGATATCTAATACCTATCTAATCAGAACTTCAATAACCATCCAATTTAGATTAGCAAAGATAACAGGTAGGTACTTATGTATCGATCGACGCACTGGTTTGTAACAAGTAACACGCCCGTAATCTCAAGGTTAGGCCGAGGCGTTACCTATGCAGTAGGTCTCTTTTGCGTTAGTTTGTATCGCGGGGATAAAAAGATATAATTTCATGACGCTTACGCGACGCCGGAGAGGCCGTCGGGCCGAGCGTCGTTGCCGGCGGTGGCCCGCGTGTTATGTCGTCGTCACGCTATTATTTCAACGCTTTGGAGGTTGGAGAGTTCAATTTTATTCTATTCTATTCTAATGGGGTGGGGCTTAACCACAATTGATCAAAATAAGCCTTAGTCGCGAATTATACAGAAACGGCGTACATTTTGTATGAAAACGTTTTGAAGCGGCATCATGCCTGCGCTGCGCCTTCACCTTGCACCGTTTCTGTATAAATCGCGCCTGTAGGGTGACGCTAAGTAACTATGAGATAGCAACTGATGTATGATTCTAGGACATTTTAGCCCTTAAGGTACAACAAATTTGTGATAGGTGCGCTGTTTATTACAAATATTCATATCGTTAGTTTTATATAGTCCTGACTAATCTGACGATATTCTAGTTTCTACGCGCCAACCAATCACACCGAATATTTGACAGCATAATTACTCATCCGTAGCAGGTGGTATTCTGTAGTTCCTGCCTACCCCTAGCTATGAGAAAAAGGTATAGATAGTTCATATACTTAGGAATGTATTTACTCGGGGCCGTCTTCACTTACAGACCCTGGGCACTTGAGGATAATGAGGCCCATGTAGGACGCAAAGTGAGCTTAAATGTTACAGCATACCTACATACCGCATTGGATACGTTAAGATTTCTATTGACCGTTCATAAAAGGATCGCGGGTCCTGGGCAAATGCCCCGAATGGCCCTGTATTTATTGATTCGTTCACAGTTTTCAAAACGGGATACTATTTAGTTCTACATCAACTTTGAACACTCGATGGTTTGGGAAAATAATTAGAAGTATTTCTAAGCACATATGTGCTTAGAAAATACTTCTAATTATTTTCTAATATTTGATTAACAGCCAATAGCTTAGTCATATTCTCGATCAATTTAAAATTTGGTAAAGACAAATTGGAGACAGCCATGGCTTGACTGAACAATCGACCAATTTAAACTCGATTTAAAATTCTACGAGGAAGATTGGTCAAGACAAATGTAGGGGATAGCCGTAGGTGCAGACGCCAGCACATCAAGCTACTAAAATCTGTCAAATTACTTTAACAGATTTTCAACTTTATCGCTAAAGCATTAAGTTCAACGTTGATTGAGAAAATTTGACAGTTTCGGGTAGGCTCGATGTGCTGACGTCTGTACAACTACGAAAATTTGATTCAGCTTTGTAAAACGAGAACAGTCTTGAGTCTAATGCGTACGGCAAGGAAAAAGAACAGACTGGAACTAAAATAAATTTCCATTTCACACATCACGATAACTTTAAAAACGATTTTTAAGAAATCAATAAATCGCTCAGCACACATTTTTTGGTAAAAGATTTCATTTCTTTTTATTTTTGTCATCCAATTTCTTTTGGTCGAGTGTTCTTTGATGCAAGTAGATTCTGGCAAGTTGGTAAATGCCTGTTACAGCGACGAAAACATTAACAGAGAACAGACTGTAGTTTTTCGGTATTATAATGAGCGACCATCGTGCCCATATGCTTCCGGTTAAAGCTAGGGACGCGCTCTGTTTAACAGACAATTTTTCGACGGGCCGATTTAAGTCGCCCAATCCAGCGATCACCAAGCTCTGAAATTGGTAATGATATACTGAATCAAGGTGGTCAAACAATCTCTATGGTGAATAAGATTCGATTTGATAACATTTTGCGACTGTAAGGTGGCTACAATCTATGTACCAAATGGAAAATACCATCCATCTCTTTATATTGCTGAGAAAAATCACAAAGTTTGCCCACGTCCACAGGGGCACTTATGTACCGCGAACTGGATTATAAATTCCGGGACACAACAATGCGCTGAAAATCCAGAGCGAAGTAAAATAACTTCGCGCCAAAAAAGTTCCCTTGCGAAACTGGGATATCAGAGACAACGGTGTGCTTTGTACAGTTCAGAACAGTCGACGGGGATGTGGCACACCAATCGATCGGGAAGTTAGTTTGGAAAACGCGCTTATACTCTCTCAAAATAGGCTCATAATGCAATGGCCCTACCTTTAGACAGTGTGGAAGTATCGCCCAGGGGACGTCGACTGCGGTATGCATGGCCCTGTGCCCCGTAAACCAACTACTACTTTTACTTACCCATTTGCCGATAGGAGCCCAGAAAAAAATTGTTTTAGGACCTAAAAGGAAGAAACCAACTTAGAAATACTTTTTGAACCTTTTTAAAGCAAATAACTGGAAAATATAAACATAATTACCAGCCGGGTGTTCCCATAACGGCCGCAAAGGTTTCGGGACTATTTTGTCCACAGTATGAATGATGAACTTGTAAACTGACGACATTTTTTTGCTATTATTTTATTTTGATAAAAAAAAAACAATGATTTTGGGTATTACATGGCACTGAAAATTAGTTTTGGTTATCCTTTGAGCTTACGAAAGACACCAAAAAATACGACATAAATATGACATTTCAAATTCTGTCATAGTCCAGCATGATTCTTTAGGTACGTACGTGCCCAAAGTCGGAACCACAGAGCATCTTATACTATGTATATATAAGATGCTCTGTGGTTCCGACTGCGGCGCTAATAGTAGTAGTTCCGAGTACCAGTATTGGTAGTCGGAACTACTACTATTAGCGCCGTATTTTTTTCCGTACACTTTCTACAGTTATTTTATCTAATGTTTACCAGCAGCGCTCTTCTTACAATGTCAACCAAGCGCCAGAAGGACCATGTTGGAATATAATTATCAAGAAGTAACAAGGAAATTAGGAAGTTTAGATTCAACAGAACTTCATCATGATAAATATCACCTATATAACAAACAAAGTCGCTTCCCGCTGTCTGACCCTATGTATGCTTAGATCTTTAGAACTACGCAACGGATTTTGATGCGTTTTTTTTATAGATAGAGTGATTCAAGAGGTGTATAATTATGTACAGGATGTAACAAGACCCTTCACGAAGCCGTCTACCAAGCATTCTGTACATCAAACTTAGTAACTTTACGCAAAAATTATTGCTGGGAAACGACTTTTTTTTTGAGGTGAAAAATCACGTTTTACGGTAGGACTCAATGTAACGCACTCAAAACATTGTGCTGATGGATGCATTGAATAGTACCGGGGTTGTGGAGGTGTTAAAAGTTGGAACTTTGACCCCCAATATCTCCGTAACTAGAAGGTTCCCAGGTATGGTCTAGAACAAAAAAGTGATCGTAATGACGGGGAGAACAAGTGGCTTTTGGCTTCGTTATGGCTTGTTACACCCTTTATATCATTGCACCCGTGCGAAGCCGGGCGGGTCGCTAGTTTTATTTAGGATAGGCCGTTTTTTATTTTATATGAAGGCCGTTTTTAATTCTGTTCAGTATTTTGAAATGTTGATAGCATTCATGTAAACCGCTTCGCTAGACTTTTCATCGACTTAAGGCCTAGGGCTTGAAGGTGCACATTAAAGGCTAGTTTGCTCCATCTGTGTTTTCAATTATTTGCTAAAGTCCCAGGTTTCCTCACAATGTTTTCGTTTCATCTTATTTATATGTGCCGAGCCGGCCTACCATTCCGACAATCGCATGCGGGTAACCGCAAGGCAGAACATCGCTCATCAAAAACAAGGTGGTTCTTAGAGCTATTTTACAGTCATGGAATTATTAATTGTTCTTAGTATGCTTCAGCAATGAGTTATAATATCTATAGATTCGTTTGTCTAAAGTCCTAATTATATTTGGGTAAGCATGCAAAATACTTGTTTTAAATTAATCTAAACTGCAACATGCTAATTGCTATGCAACCTTCTTTGAAATGCAGTAAGCATTCACTCACAAACCGTGCTTAAACTAGCTAACTTAATAGAAATATTTAATTACCAAAATCAACCTAATTCGTCTTTAAAATTAACTCTTACCCTGTTCACATTATTAATAAACACGAAGAAGTTATGCGTAACATAACCATCCAAGAATGTTTGGTTAATCTGAAGGTTATACTGGTTGTAACTTTACTCCGCGTTTATTAATAAGGGGGATAAAATTTCATAACAAAATTAATATACAAACTTTTTAAATGAAGTATCTCTAATCATTTGATATTTTAAGTAGCATATAAAAATATCAACATGAAACATAACTTTAGAAGCAAATGATTGTCTTCTTAACATTTGTATGTATGTATGAATGGAAATCTCACAAAACAGGGCACATGCAACGTTTCAACAGAAGGCCAAAGTATTATAATGATACTCTGTGGGAATTAGTCAGTTAGTGGTGACGACTGAAAGAGAATCAGTAAGAAAAGTCAAGAAAGTAAAATAGAAACAAGAAAGTATTCGAAATATAAAAATATATATATTTCCAAAATCCAAAAAAGGTTTTACAAAAATAGACAATGTGTTCTTTTTACAAAACTATGATTTAATAACGGATAACGCCATGTTACATAAAACGGTGTGATATATATAACAATACTTAACACTTGGATTTACATTGGTTAACAGTAACCACATTTACGTTTAATTATCACAGTTGAGATAAATATTTAATCAGAACTCTAAGCACCTTATTCATCATAATTTAGATAAGCTTCTCTTGATCGCACTGTTGATTTTTGTCACAGTGCGTTTGAAGATTTAAAAAATGAGAGATCACGCATTGTTTTAAAACTGGCAACACTCGGATAAGGTCACAAGATCATAGACGCTACTCTATGATAATTTTGCTGTAACAGAAACCAATAACGCGTTCGATCGAATCGATCTAGTGGCGGATTCAGATTTTATTGGGAACGGGGGAGCAAAAATATTGATAGGGCTCAAAATCGAAATAAAAAATATACTCTACTTGGCATCGATTTTCAAATAAAATTATGATAACAACAATGAATAAAAAATATAAGGCCTTTTTGATTTATCTAGCATAGCATGCATATAGTTTCAAAGTATGCATAGACCGTGCAAGGACCCCCAAACCACACTTAGCCAGCTTAGTCTGCCTAGCCTGTATCCGCCACTACTTAGGGCGCCACCTAGAGGCGCTTTAACAAATTAATGATATACGTAGTACCAGACTTCATTCGTACGTTATACATTACGAAATAAGAGTAACAATACAGCCACAAAATAAGAAATGACACAATTACAATAAGGGCGTCTACTAAAACTCGTGCGGGTGCAAGCTCACGTGTCTGAAATATAGTAACAGCGCTAACAAGCTACGGACTTTCTATATTTTGACAGCGGGCACACGGTCGTGTGCGTGTGAGCGTGTGCCCGCTGCCGCTGCGTGCGCGAGTTTTAGCCGACGCCGACGTCCTGCTTAGGCGAGTCAGTGTGGTCACAATGGCTTACAGACTGTTCTGTATCTGCGGAAAAATTTAAAGAAAAATCTGCCTTACTAAAGACAAAAGGCGCATACAGTAAGGCTCATTTTTTCCCTCAATCGTCTTATGGCCTTAATGAGCTAATCAGATAAATAGCGATTTCGTTTAAATCCAGTTAATAATCAAAAAATATGTCTTTTTAATGGTACCTATTCATATTTTGTAACTGTATTGCACTCTAATATACAGTTCCTTTCTTCGTATACTCGTTTAATAATAAAATCTACAATCTAAATTCAAGATTGTGCTTTGCACTACTACCGTAGCCCCACTTTAAAATATGATTCTACCTTCCCCAAAATATATTCTATACTTTAATCTACCTACTACAAATAAAATAAATAAATAAATTGGCTAATCTTAATTAATATATCTATATCATGAAATAACATTTAAAAATATTTTTTTGTCAATAATGTTGAAGTAGGTTCTATTTGTGAGAGAGAGGCGTGATTGGCGCTCAATTAAAAAAAACTACCGCTATTGGCCACTACTAAAGTGCATAACATCCCGTAACTATCGACCTAACCAACAAGAGATTTGTTTTTTTTTTTGTAACACTATCAAAAGAGGTTTGACTTATTGATTAGCTGCCTCTTTTAATTTTTTATGTTCCTGATTGTACTTGTATGCTCTGTTTAACTGGTACACACTGGTACAGGCCACAAACACATTGACAGCAAAGAGGCTGTAGTTTTTAGGTATAATAACTAAGGAGTATCGGGACCAGATAATGCCGGTGGCCGCGAGGGATGCGGACTGGCGGATAGACAAGGTCTCGACTGGCCGATTCAAGTCACCCAACCCAGCTAACACCAAACCCTGGAAAGTGGTGAGAATGTGATGAGTCAAGGCCATAGTCACTTTGTTATGAATAATACTGACTTCTGGGTTATTACTAAGCAATGGAATTTATTGTAGGTCGTGTTTTATGTGCCCATTGTTCACTAAATGCATGATTTACCTCATTGAATGTTATTTAAGTAACATATTAGACACAGACGCAAGTGGTTGTACAAAGTTAGGAATGGATAATATTTTGAAAAGAAAAGTGAAATGTAGATTTGCTGCTAAAAATATCAACCTTATGTTGAAATAAAGTCGAAATTAAATAAACAATTCACTAGTCCGCGCATCAAAGCAGAATAAGGGATTTTCGAAGTTATTTCAAAGTTTGGCAGGATGATATAATTTTGACAGCAAAGCCAGCAAAGCGCTTTGCCTCACAAGCGGGCGTCAATGTATTTTCAACCTTATGTCAATATAGATAAAAGCCATATGACGTAACCACGTGATTTGCACCAATCATACTTTATGACAGTAGAGATTAATCTAGAAATCATTTAAAAGATTAAAACATTGTAAAACCACATAAGTTCCGTTTTTAATGTCACCCTTGGTCATGCTATTAAATATTTCAGAAATCAGTTTTATTCAGACAATCCAATAACCCAGATGAATGAAGTATTAAGATGGAAACACATTCACACAATCACAAAATGGTTTTTTAATTTTTGTCAGTATCATGTACAAAAATTTTTATTTATTTATTAATTTTTTCTGATGAAATGATACAAAATGTTTTTTTTTTAAGTGCATATTTTATGAAACATTTTTTATCAGTACAAGTACAGTCATAAATATGTGTACAGATAGCAAAATATTAGTGATTTTATCTCTAAACCACAATTGCAACTTGGAGATAAAACTTATTTCACAATAATATGTAAAAGTATACAATGTCCCTAACAAAATAAAGTTTATATAAAAACAGTAAAAAAAAAATACATTTAAATTTTGCTAAGTGTTTACATATTAATGCTTAGGACTGTTAAACTGTAAGGTCCAAAATTATGTGAAATTAAATAAACATTTTGTTTTGTTGTTACTTAGCCTACTAAAAATAATTCACCTTTACTTATGTAGTTACAGCCTGTGTAACTAATATAAACAATTTAACATTTGTATAAGATTTCAATCACCTCTAGTGGCAATAGTAGAGACTAAAATCTTACAACAGGTATTAAAGAAAAAGACAAGAGATAATGTCTCTGGTTTCAATGACATTTGTCCATGTAGTCTCGTCATGTAACATGAGATTTCATAAATGTCTTGTGTCTTATCAATTTATCTACCGAGTAAGCATGAACTTGAATGTTATCTGTCCTAAATAAAAATAAATCTTTACCATGTCTGTGACATATTATAGTTACTGTTCAGAGATAAGTTAGGATTTATTAAATGATTAATTTGATAATCATGATAAGTTTTCTAGTTTATTATGCTGTATCTAGATTTATTTGGTTCAATCATGCTATTCCCATATTAAGAATATTTGTCCCAAAATTATATATATAATAATTATATTAATTTTTGAATTTAGTGTCTTTACAAATAGTGGTTCATTTGTTTTGGAAATAATTGTTAGTGCAACTGGTTAATTTTGTAAATGGAATAAGTCTTGTACTGAAACAAAACTTAGCTTCTTAGGATTTTCAAGAGCATATAGTGTGAAAGAGATAGCATGAGACTTAACGGCGACTTAACTGAGTTACGTTACTTGCGTTTGAGAATTTGCTGGTTAAATTCAAATAGAATGCCTTTTTTATTAATTATCACTGCATGATTAAACCGTTAATTATTCATTATATTTATGCGCATTAGATTTGCCCTTACGCAAGGTCTTTTTAATATAAATAGTATGACCTTGAATTTACGTCCGCAATTCCGCATAACTTACCCATTTGAAAGCAGGCGCCCAGAAGAAAATTGTTTTGGGACCTGAAACAAACAAACCCACTTTTAATACACTAGGTTTTTTTTCTGAAATAAAAGGTAAATGTATTCATCATAATTACCAGCTGGATGCTCCCACATGGGACGCATAGCTCCGGGGACAAATCTATCGGCGATAGTTACAATTGACTTGTAAACTCTTGACATTTTGCTGGGTATTTGTTGTAGTGTGGTGAAAGCCTTTCTAAGTAGGACACAGAGGTACGGGTAGGAAGATAGTTACGGAATTATTTAAAAGTTTTACTAAAATTACATGGCACTGATAGCAGCCGAGGCAATACTCTCTCTAAAAGCCAACCCGTTTCGTTTGATTGATAAGATAATGATGTCAAAGTCAAATTGACAATGTCAACAGTTTTTCGTCAGTGTCACTCGTGGTGCGTTCATTTATTTTACTCGACAACGTTCGACCGCGGTCAGCGTACCCTCCTTATTTTTGTCATGTGGTGAACGACAAAATATGTTTTTAAAAACTTGCTAACTCGTAAAACTAACAAATATGCACTGGGTTCTAGGAAAATCTATAGAAGTAAAAAAAAAACAATGTAATTTTTTTCAAGTGGTTGTCGTTACCTACTTTGGAAACATCTTGCCAACAGTTAAAATCTGCGTTCATGTCACAGAACCATGTTTTTAATTTCAGTATCCGTATTTATATCTATCTTTTTATTTTCTATGGTTTGTGATATCATTTTAAAACTACAATACATTTAGTCTAAATAGATGGTTTCTGATTTACCCATAGCCAGAATTTGTAAAATAGACTGTTTATAAGAATATTAATTTGAATGCGACTTATTTTTTTTCTACAAACAAACATGGGTGCGGATGTGCGTGTGAAAATATGTGTCAATGCTCAAGAATTTATAATTTTCTTTGTTTATTTTATCTAGGATTAAACTACTAGACTCTTTTATCAATAAACTAACTTTACACAATTTCGTGGACGTGATTTTGACTTATGTTTTGTGTGTTATAAGTTCCGTTAAATATGGGTACGAGCACAATGGGTAGCGATTTGCATTCTGATAAGCAGGACAAGTTGCTCAAGCTGCAAGCTCGGAAGAAGGAATTGGAGCAGATACTTGCAGCCAAAAACGAGGAGCTCTACAAACTATGTGTTCAAGAAGTACAGTTAACGGGCATCATGCCTCCTGAAGCGCCCCTTAGCCCAGAAGTACCTCAAAGAGAAAGATTAGGTAGTATCAAAAGTGTTGATAGGTCAACAGACGGTAATGACGTCCAAGATGGATCTGATAACTCATCCAGGCGCCTCAGGGCTGCCACAGGTGACCGAATGATGGAACAAGACGCGAACTTGCGAAAAAATCTTTCACATAGATTATCCACTCCGTCAATATCGGGTGTTTCAACTAAAAGCTCACATTCAAGACATGTTCGACGTCCAGAAACTAGGTGTTCTAACTTTTTTCCTTCACCTCCTCAAGAGCGGAACACCGATACATTCTCCATACATACATCCCATACTTACCCAACATTGGCTGGCAGACATGAACCAATGAACGAAAACCTACAAAATGACATGCAGCAAGGTACTATTTACAGACACCATACTATGACAAGTGACTATATGAACAAACTGTACTGCAACAATACTCCAGAAGCCCATAATGTATCTAGATTACGAGAAACTCACTTTAGTTCTAGCCACCCTGATATAACAACACATTATACTCATGGAACTATGGCTCCACATCCAGTACAAAATGGTATGCGTAATACACCATTATTGTACCAATATGCATCACATTTGAAGGCTCAAAGCCAACATTTGTCTGGTTTAGCTCATCAGCATCAAATGCAACAATCTAAACGACGCACAGAAGGTGTTCGTCGAAACACATTACAAAGGACCCAGACCTACCATTTAACATCTCACAGTGACTATAATCAGTTGCATCTAGAAAATATGAAGCATGAAGCACAGATGATGAATTATCAGCATCGGTCCCAACCTGACATTCAAGAACAGCCTCACATGCCAATGGAACGGACAGCAGTTGTACCAAATACATTACCTCTACGAGAACACAATGCTATCAAATATCCTATGCACATGCAACTTCAAGTGTCTACCGATGACTATATTAGGGAAGATAGGAGACATTACCAAGACCAATTAACTCCAGTCAGTACAAAGTCATACAATTTTGACCCTATTGGCATGAATAAATTCTCACCACTCTCTCAAGCAGACATGAAAGTGAAAGAGAAACAATGGTATGAGACATCATTGGATTCACCAACTAAATCTGAAGCACCGCTCCTGAAAAAGAGTTCAAGCTTGAAGCGGACTTCTAGCGTAGGAAACTCACAAGCTTATGAGATTATGATCTCTTCTGGTCGCCACTCGGCTATGCAAAGTCCCAATCACATGCCACAAAGTCCTCCTGTCTTATCCCCTGGTGCGGTTTCTTTAGAGTCACCGAAAAATCTTACAGTGATAGAACAGGGAAAATGTATACCATACAGAGAGGAGACTAAGCCATTTGAAATGTCTGATTTTTATAAATATTCTACTAAATTTAGACAAGGTAATGTTCAAAAAAATACCCCAAATAATCCTGGTCCTAGTTTAAATTCGGGTTACAATAAATTGCCCATGGAGTTGCCACAATATGCTCAAGAACATTGGCACGGACAAAGTAACTGAAGAATCTTTTAAAAAAACTATGTGTAAATTATAAAATTAGCTTTTACTCTCTATTAACTTATTTTGACTGGAATTGGTGTGAGAATTTATTATAATTATAAACTTTTAGCTCATAGTATGTACTTATATTGAATTGTTATCTTCATATTAAAAAGTGGCAAAATAATGTAAAGAGAAGAATGCTTTCCATGTCTGATAAAATGTGTGTAACACAAACAAAAAGCCAGGAAAAATATTGAAATGATATTTCTATTTTACAAGATTATTGTGATGAAAGATTAATGGAACCCAGATGATTGAATATTGTTAAGATTAACGCTGTGATAACAATGTGCAAGTTGTGCAATTATATTGTGACAATAAAGAGTAGACTACACAACGTTATATCATAAAGATTGTGCCTAAATCTGAATTTTATGTGTTTATACAGTCTGTATGAAAATCGTGACTTCTTTTATTCTGATCTCATTTGATTGCCGTTTTAACTTGGTTACAAGTACAAGCCTCTAGTATTACCAATTGCAATTTGCCCTAATTTTAAGTAATTTCAATGCTTTGCCCACCGCTTGTAGGATACAAAAATAATATCAATTTTATCATTATTTAACATCGCCGCTTTTGTGATAATTTTTTTCATGTTTAGTAAAGTTATGTTTCGAGTCTCTTTTTCTAAAAGTTTGTATAATAGTAGTTTCAAGACTTAGTTAGTAATAGTGAAATTGTTTTTAACAGCTATTTTAAAAATTATACACAAGCTATCATGAAATTAGCAATTTTTTCTTAATCTGTTATTTGTTTAATAAATCAATGCATTAAGTAACTAATGTTTTCGAAGTTAAGATGTTACTGTTTTCTATGTACACTAAAAGACTTATCTTACTTGCCAAGCAAATTTTAGAATTTTAGACTAACTGCCATTGCATTCGTCCAGTAACAAAATGTTGGGTAGCTATTTCACAATATTGTAAATATATATATTAGTATGTAGTAATTAGATATAGTTACAGTGTGATCACTGGAACATGTTCTAAAATTATTTTTATAAAGTGTCTATGTAAGCATCTTGTGCTCATAGCAGTTTATTGGGACTAATAAAGTTTTTATAATACTGGAATTTGTTTCATATAATTATGCTACCATAATCTCTATTCCATTGTTTTATTCATGCAGCGTGACTCGAGAATGGCATCCACTGTTTATGCCACTTAGTTTTTTTACCGTTTTAGGGTTGAACCTCATCTAGAGCGGGATTGCTATAGCAAGCGGCAGCATCGACGATGCGCTCCGCAGCACGCTGTTTCTCGCTCTAGTAAATGACGGTTCTGAGCGACAGAAAAGGACAGGAACATGGAAAAATACGATTCCTTGCTGCTAGATGAGGTTCAACCCTTAGTAGTCGCAAGCGCTACCTGAGCTGAGGTTTTGGTTTTTATTCGATTCCCAGATCAAGCAGTGTTATTGGATTTTTCCGTCAGGGAATTCTTAGTACAGATGTAAAACACTCACTTCTTAATTACCCTAGTGTTAAAGCAGAGGCGTTTATATGCCTGCTTTAACACTAGGAATTATAGGCGTCATGATTTTTAAATAAAAAGCATTTCTACTAAAACATAATTTATATTTAACTAGGTACCAGTGATGAGACCAGCCTACATTACACAGAAACAAAGCCATAGGTATAGTTTTAAAATAAATAAAGAAAATAAAACATGTCCACGGAACTATATCGTCATTGATGGTGATTGATATTCTTCAGTTTTTGGAGTAGGCTTTGTAGGGATCTCTTGCCAGGATTGAAACCGCCGTTCAGATAGTCATCATCGTTGCCTGGAAAAAAAACGAGTTTTAATGTTTGACTACTTAAAATAATGATTTTCTCTCTACCCCGAGAATATTTATTTTTTTATTAAACTTTATGCACATAATGTAAAAAACACTGTACAAAGGCGGACTTAATGCCTTGGGCATTTTCTACCAGTCTACCTTAGAGTGAATATTCATTATTGCAGGAAAAAGCCTCTTTGGTTTAGTGGTTAGCTAGTGTGATCGTTAGGATGCGAGATTGATTCTTAAGCCATTCCTAGGACGCGAAGGTTGTTTGTCCAGAATGCAGAACTAAGTCTGAAATGATATTGTACCTACCGAAGTGGCTAGCTCAATAATATTTACACTAAACACAGGTCCTGCTTTATTGATTTATTTAAACTTCATGTACAATAGTGGTACATAGGCGGACTTAATGCCATTAGGCATTCTCTACCAGTCAACCTTTGGGTTCAATACGAAAACGCTGTGGTAGGGTACAAAATAACTATATAAAAAAAAGAAAAAAATATATAAGTACTTATAGTGATACTAATACACATAATACATACAAGATTAACTAATAAATATTATAACAAATACCAAAAATATAAAACGAAAAAAACCTAATAATAATTACCGTGACTCGACTTCAAATTGAGAGTTATTTATTCTGACTTAGATAGTGGTTACGAACTTTTCTCTTAAAAGTGAATTTGCTTTCAGCTTTCTTAATGCCAAAAGGTAGCGCATTCCAGAGCTTTATAGTAGAGATAGTGTAAGAATTTGACTTAAAACCGGTGCGGTGAGAAGGAATTTGGAGAAGTAGATTCTTGGAAGCTCGAAGGTTACGATTGTGAGAGTTGCCCAACACTTTGAAGTATCTTTTTTTTTTAGCTTTTTAGCTTTAGCTAGCAAACATTCGTACCTGCCTACATCCCTGTCCAGCCCCTACTGGGAAAAAAGCTTGAAGTTTTGTGCAGGTACCTACTGTGGGTCTATTCGTAAAACTGTAAATACCTACCTACAAAACATATTTAAAAATCGATAGGAAATTCTGAATTAGACTTGCAAAATTCTAACGGAATACACATCCAAGGAAAAACATAACACTTCCTTGGCAGTCGGGTAAAAAGTTTGCTACTGAATCCTATGGACTCGCAAACATTTGTATTTAAATTGTAGGTAGGTATACGTACCTATCTACCGGTTTTGAGTCTGGTCGTAGATACTAGTCGTGTCTTGTCCTACTAACACCCATAATAAAAAACTTGGAATCTTTGCTTTATGCAAACGAATGTATGATCATAGTACCTATAATGAATAGTGATCGTATGACTGCATTAGTGAGGGAAGTTCACGTAGCTGTATTTTGGGCCAGTCAAATTAAAAACGATACTTATTGCACGCTAGGAAGAAGACGAACAAAGACCTTGTAATAAAAGAGTCAAAGTCTGGTGTAGCATTAGATAAATATCCGTCAATGTTGCGTCTCTCAATCCAAGCGAATAAATCAATCGGTTAACCCAGTCCACCGCAATCCAATCCAGGCCTCTCTCAAGTAGGGCCACAACACTGTCCTCTGCCTTCGAAATCTGTCCCAGCACTCCCAGCTACCTTTTCGCCAAGGTCGTCGGTCCATCAAACTGAATCACTCTGACTAAATCGTGTTGTAGGGGCGCTGTCTACTTTATATTAATAGGCCTACTTACCAGAACCTCCAAGTTGTCCGTTGATGCATCCCTCATCCCACATGTTGGCGCAACGCTTTCCAGGGTTAAAGCCACCTCCCAGATAGTTGTCATCATTGCCTGAAATAAAGTATACCTACTCATATTACTCAAACCCGTTTTCAGTTATACTTAGTAACACTTATTTGAATATCTAGGCACGTAAAGTGCTCGCTTTTACGCCCCTAGTGTTTGCAGAAAGAATTTTTCTTCGTTGTACCTCTACTTAAATTATATGTTGGCTAAAATAACTATTTTAAACATCTCCGAATCTCATCCAAAAAATATAAAATGTTACCTACAAAGATTTACCTAATATAAGTATTTTGCCAGATTTGTTTTTGCAACGACCGAAGTACTAGGGTGCGCAAAGGATTTTCCGCTTTTTGCTGCAATGTGTGTGTGGCATAACGTGACATTGCTTACTTTTAAAGAAACCCCTTGTGTTCAGTAGGTACTGAAGCGGCAATATTGCGGCTTTCAATCTGAGTGAATAAATCAATCGATATAAATTCAGTCCATCACAATCCACTGCCGGACAAAGGTCTTTCTCCTTCGGCATTCAGCCACCCACTGGGCATCGGTCTCATCCACCTTTTCAGTTTCACCAAGGTCGTCGGTCCGTCAAACTGAATCACTCAGACTAAATCGTGTTTTTTTTTTATGGCATCTCGCGTTTCAGCCTATCTGAGGCTGGCTACTGCTTAACCGGGCAAATCCTGTGGATGCTTTAAAAATGAATCTAAGGCCTCCAGCCGGGGGCTCAAAATGATACTTAAAAACTAAGCGACCGCTAAGGGCACCCCCTGTGGGGTAGGAGCCTCGGCTTCGGGCGTCGCTGAGGAGGACAGCAAAGGGTCAGGCTGGATCTGAATGATATTATTTAGGGGCTGGTTTAAAACTACCGGCTCAGCATCGCGGGCTGGCTCTGACAAGGGTCGGGGGAGGGGGGGGGTTCGTTGAACAGGGGCGTCGCGACGGGCCTCGACGGTGAGGACGGAAACTCGGCGGTCTGTGTCTGTGTTATTTACGAATTGTGCTGGTTTCCCTACTGCTCTCCTGGAGGACGGTGATGGGGTCATCGGGGGTGCTAAATCGTGTGGTAGGGACGCTGTCTACTTTATATTAATAGGCCATACTTACCAGAACCTCCAAGTTGTCCGTTGATGCATCCCTCGTCCCACATGTTGACACAACGCTTGCCTGGGTTGAAGCCGCCGTTCAGGTAGTCATCGTCGTTGCCTGAAATAAACATGTAGCAGTTTAACAGCGCCAGAAGGACGGCGAATTCTCGTTTTTAAAGGCGAATGGGTCGCTCGATAGCGTCTAACCTAACCTAGCATAAACCTTTTTTTTTCTCTCTCGATGTTGAAATCCTTGCCCAACCTTATTTTCCTAAAAAACACAACCGTGACCCTCCTGTCGCCTTGGTGGATGAGCCGGGCTCACCATAAGACATCGCCACCACTCGTGAGGGCCGTGCAATGCGATGACGATAGACTCCCCGGAATGGTTGTATAGTCTTTGTTCTACTGAATGATTAAATGCTTACGATCATTGCCAGATATCGGAATAGGTAGATAACACCTCCCTATAATTTAACAGCTCTATTTTGGAACTTAAAAATCACTAAGTACCAGGATAAATTATGTATCATAATAAAATATTAAAAATTCTACGTATTAAAAGTTATTTAAAATTAAAATATCACTTTGCCTGACCGTACAAATGGCACTGAATTGGTAGTGAAATATCTGTTATTATTCTTCGGGCACTAATCCAATAAATTTGGGAAAAGGCTAGGCAGATGATGACTTACTTCCTTGAAGTTTGGGCAAATAAACTCTACCAATTCCTATTTCTGCTCATTACGAAAATGATAGAATTGGAATTGTTAATGCTTGTCATCCATCCACGCATGTTTGGGACATGACTGTATCGATGCATCGCCATAGTGGTGTGGTTATTTGAAATGCAGGACACGTTTTGTAGGGTTTTCCCCTGAAAAAACGTAACAAGGCAAGAAGGTACTTACCAGCCCCTCCGAGTTGACCGTTGTTGCATCCTTCATCCCACATGTTGATGCATATCCTTTCTCCAGCTAAAAAGCAACAATAAATCAGAAATTAATAAGTAAGTGGATACTTTAAGGTAGGCCATATAAAAGATCAATCCTAATGGTAACTACGTACAAATAACGGACCAGCTGCGGACATCATTGAAATCTACTTACTTCAGCATTATTTGTATGGAGGATCAGTGTCCGGAGCTGTGTCCACAATTAGTACCTACTTACCGGCTTCATTGAAATTTAACACAATTTTGTTCACAGTGTAGGCCAAAATTACTGTCAAACAAACAAAAAGAAAGCTTTGGTAACTTACATTTGTGAAACCCAGAATGTGCTCCAAAAGTTTTGCAATAAACTATGGAAATTACACTGCAGAGCACAATAAATGCCTTCATTTTGGGAGTCAAGCTGTTATTTCGTGAAAATTTATACCAGCAAATGGTTTTTCCAATGACAAATGTCGTAATTTCGTGCATTTTCGACGCTTTTATAAACGGTCAGCACTCGAAAAATTAATTAGCCAATGATGGTATCGCTCCACTTATGATATAGGAGTTAATAATAGGTACTTAGCTACTTATTGGATTCGATATTATTTTCATGGAAACTATGGAACATTACTAAATTAATTATTTTCGAGTAGAGATGAATGATAAATTAAAACACTAGATGATAACAAATGAAATGCATTTTTTTTTTTAATGCTTATTGTTTGCATACCTGTGAAATACCCCACCTGTTCCGTTGAACGGTAACGGCCTCGTCGTTGGTCATGGGTTCCAGTAGCTAAGGGTCAATGATTGTAAGAGTTAAGCCGGAGTACATTCTTTAATGTGATTTTATTATTTGTCTATAAAAGACTGAGCCATTTTTCAAAAGCAAGACGGTAGGAATCGATTTTTAAGGACCCTTCGCCACTGGTGGGTTTGAACCCTGACAGGCATTTTACATAATAACATTACGTCACGACTGTAATCCTCGTAGGGTTAGACAGAGGATGTGCCTAATAGTACCTACACCCATATTTCGTCAGTTATGTTCAAGTCCCATGTAGGTGCTCGTAATAGGGGACGAGCATTTTGCCATCAACTGGGCACGGATCCAGACCTCGTGGCTGCTGCTAAGTTTCTGATAGAAAAACTCAATAGCACTTTGCCTGACCGCAATCGAACCCAGGACCTCATGTTCAGCAGTAATTCGACCAACGAGAGGTTAGGGGTGTTACAGGCACTTCACTTTTTGTACTAGCTGTTGCTCGCGGCTTCGCTCGCGTTTTGGTCGAAAATTATCCCACTGGCACGTTGTAAGCCTATGGCACTCGGGGATAATGTAGCTTAATAATGGTGAACGAATTTTCAAAATCGGTTTAGTAGATCCAGAGACTACCCCCTACAACCTCACAATCTTTACCTCTTTATAATATTAGTATAGATTTATTTATTTCATCACCACTGCTATCAAAACGGTGAAGGAAAACATCGTGAAGAAACCGTCATATTGTAGAACCAAAAACTGGAAGCCTGTGATCTTCAACGCATTGGCCGTGTGTTATGACCCACTCCCTCTCATAGAGAATAGGCATGTGTTCCAGCGAGAGCAGCGGTGGCCAAGTGGTGGTGGCCTCGACTTACGAATAGTAAGTCGAGTTGTGTCCAAAGAAAGATGTGTAGGTACCCGAATTACGAGAATTAACCTAAAATTCATCGTCATTTCAAATTAATCTTTCTTCTGTTTGCATTGTCAGTAAATCGTGATTTGAACCTTGATTAATGCGGAGTTCTTGTATTTATAACTTTGGTTTAATAGGCTTATTTTAAAGGTTTGTTTTTCAAATATTCCGGTCAGAAAACTCTACCTTTTTTTTTGTTTACAGCGAACTCTGTTTTATTTTTTAGAATTGTTTGCAGCGGAGCGACATCCTTCGTTCTTGTATTGACAGAATTCCATTGAAATTCCTGATATTTAAGCTAGATGGCGTTGTTTCACATACGCTTACTAAAAACACCAGGGGTGGGTGCGGTGGGGCCGGAAGGGTAAGTGAATATATCAATAGATGTGAGTACTTTGAGGGTCATCTTAGCGTGGCTGGCCTGCCTTCCGCGAAGAACCACTGCACGCCACTGGTCTGTTACACGCTGTATAACACCTTAACAGCTAAAAACGCCAATGCGATGTTACCACCAAAATACTACTTACATACTAAAAATACAATTAAAACTAAATTTAAAACATAACTAAAATGCCTTTAAAAATACCTACGATTAAAAAAACACATGTAAACATTTTCAATGCACTCCAGTGCTACTCCTGTGAACTTCATCGGGCTGCATCTACCTCACCTGCAATAACATTCATTCGTGGGCTGCTTGGCTCAGGACCAGTCGTTCTTCGAACAAATTCACCACACGAGGCGGACACACTGAGACAAATATCCTAATTGTTTTATAATATGTATGTGTCTGGTGTCTGCTTGCATCATCACTATCTTACATAAGCATGTTTTACAATCGAAAGGATACAAGAATAGGTACCTAATCTTATTCATACAATTATCTGGAAACAATGTTTGGTATTGCATCAGAATCAGTTATCGCTATCAGATTATACTTAGGCCTCGCCAATGTAGTAGATAATGTATGGATAGGAAAGTGTAAACGAGTTAAAAGGTAAATACACATGTAATGGTACTTAGGGTGCCTTTCCACCAGAGATGTGCTATGCAGCTATGGTGCGAGATTGTAAAAGCTAAGCTACGAGACTATGTGACCGTTTCCACGGATGCTAAGCTACGTAGCGGAGCGAGTAAGATGTGTTATGAAAATGCGCCTCCGCAAGGTAGCTGTGCGGGGAAGATGCGCAGCTCAAGCTATGCTACGTATCAGTAACTAGCTCGCATCCATAGCACGCATCGATAGCTCGCATCCGTAGCACGCATCCTTCCATATAAAAAAACATAGCTTAGTTGAATTTGTTTTCTGCAGTGCAAGTTTGGTAGCACATCTCTGGTGGAAAAGCAGCCTTATTCTGATATCAGATCAAATCAAAATTATTGATTTACCACATTTACCGCAAGTAAATGTGGTAAAAATAGAATAGTAATAGTAATAGAATTCCTAATTCCACTCTTCCCAGTCACTTTCGACCAATTTCCATCCTTCCCTTTTTGTCTAAAGTGCTTGAGGCCTGTGTCCATAAACAATTCTCCCACTTCATTCACCAAAACTCCCTCATTAGTCCATTCCAATCCGGGTTTAGGCCCGGCCACAGTACCGTTTCAGCTCTCCTTAAGGTAACTGACGATATAAGGCGGGGAATGGAAGACACTAAAGTTTCCGTTTTAGTGTTGATAGATTTCTCCAATGCTTTCAATACCGTCAGTCACGAAGTCCTTGTATCCATCCTCTCCTATCGAATGGTCTCTCCCGGGGTTCTGGATTGGTTTTCTTCCTATCTTCGGGGGCGTCAGCAGTCAGTTCTTGCGGGAGACTCATCTTCCAGCTGGTATGATCTTGATGCTGGCGATCCCTCAAGGCGGTATATTATCTCCACTTTTGTTCTCTATTTTTATAGATCTTATAACTACCCAGCTTCAGTGTGCGTATCATCTTTACGCTGATGACTTACAGCTCTACAGTCGGGCAGGTGGTGAAAACTTATCCGATGCGATTGAGGAGCTAAACCGGAATTTAGAATTGGTGAAAAATTGGTCTAATCGCTTCGGGGTTGCGGTTAACCCAGTCAAGTGTCAGGCGATTATTATAGGGAGCACCTATAGCGAAGGCTTAATGGTTTAGCGGTACCGCCAGTTACCTTTGATGGCACAGTCATTCCGTTTAGCTCCGAGGTCAAGGATCTGGGTTTGTACGTTGATACTTGCCTGGACTGGCGTAAGCAGGTTGCGAGTGTGAGCAAAAAAGTCACTGGGACATTGCGGTCGCTTTATAGATTGAAGAATATTCTTCCATCACACATAAAGGCAATGCTGGTTCAGTCCCTTATGTTCCCTATAATTGACTATGGTGATATGTGTTACTATGACCTGAATGCAGATCTCCTCAATAAACTTGACCGACTTCTGAATAACTGCATTCGATTTGTATTCAATCTTCGTATCTTCTCGTAATCGTAATCTTCGATCACGTGTCCGAACATCGGTCGCTCTTAAAATGGTTACCCATCAGACAGCGCAGAGCGCTAAGGGCTCTGACAACCTTGTTTTCTCTTCTCGACAAACCCTGTTCTCCTTCCTATCTAACTTCTCACTTTTAATATTTATGCTCTGCTCACAGCAAGAATCGTTGTTCCTCCAATAATCGTCTTCTACGATGTCCTTCTCACCGCTCTGGTTTTCTCAAATCCTCTTTTCTTGTCCAGGCGGTTTTCCTATGGAATGCGCTCCCTCAGAATATCAGGACGGCCACCAGTCGGTTTATATTCAAGGTCGCGAACACTGACGTAAGAAGTTGGCAGACTCGTCCCACAGTTAATTTGTTGTATTTCTCCATCCATGTATTTTTATCTCTCTTTATTTTGTATACTAGCTGACCCGCGCAACTTCGTCTGCGTGCGTGCATACATAAAAGAAAGAGAGGTTAGAGAGAGTGTGCGTCAACCTTAAAAGTTAGACATTATGGCCATTGTGGATATTTTTTTAGAGCTTTTTAAGAGGGACAATTCCGACATACATGATAATTGCGTTACTTTAACCGTTCACGCACAACGGAAGCTCTCAAAAGGAGTAAATCCCTATTATATACTATTACCGATGGATAATCATCAAATGACCCCTCCCACTCTGGACGGAGCGGAAGGGATTGTCAGACTTGCACTGACTAAAATCCACCCACGTTTCTTCTGTTGCCCTTTGCGTTCCAGGGCCGCGGTATCTCTTTCGAATAGTCCCGCAACCCTGGCAGGCCTCGCTCCTCTCGGATCCCTTCCCGTTTGCTGACATCTCTTTGAGGCGCGTGTGGAACACGAACACGCCGTCACCACGGCCTGTCGTCATAAGACGGACGGATGGCGAGCTAGCCCATTACTCACTGTCCACAGGCCCGCGACCCTCGACAGCCTTACGTCTTCATCTTTAGACACTCGATGACAATCATACACCAGCTAGAACGAAAGTTCTCATCAAAGTTCTTGAAATGGGCCGAGACACGATAAAACTGCTGTAAACTGTTGCGGACCTCTTGCAACTACCTTCCGTCTCCATCGTCAGACCTTTGATGATAGACATACTCCAGGCAGGTCTAAAGTTCTCATCAAGGTGCATGAAATCAGCCGAAACACGATATAGATGCTGTAAACTCTTGAGGACCTCTTGCAACTACCTTCCGTCTCCATCGTCAGACCTTCGATGACAGTCATACTCCAGCTAGGTCTAAAGTTCTCATCAAGGTGCATGAATTGAGCCCAAACACGTTATTGTTGCTGCAAACTCTTGAGGACCTCTTGCAAGTGCCTTCCGTCTCCATCGTCAGACCTTCGATGACGTCATACTCCAGCTAGATCTAAAGTTCTCATCAAGGTGCAGGAAATGAGCCCAAACATGATTTCTCAATTTAAAAAACAAAAGATCATGTATATCGGACTTCTCTGTAAAAAGTTATGCGTGGTCAGGTCATACATAAAATAAAAAAATATAGACGCGTCGAATTGAGAACCTCCTCTTTTTGTTTCGTTGGTTAATAAACCAAGCTTCAGACATTTGACACGGGCGAGGGTCATTCTTTCACGGAAAACTTAACACCGCGACTCAGAAAATGGAGTGAAATTAATAGCGCCATCTATCGAGCACGAAATTTAACCGTTAAAATATAATGCATGTAAAGCGATCGAACACACACTCTACAGGGTTATAGCGTCATGTAGACTAATCTAGAGTACTTTTTGCTCTCAGACCCGATTTAAAAGTTATCTTGTGAGCACATTTTTATTAATTAGTACCATTTTGGTGCAATAGATGTCGTTGCATGTATCTTACACAATGATGGTAAGTTCTTCTTGAACACTTTAAATTTATAAATCTTTTGATAGAGAGCACTGATTACAGCATGAAACAAAAACTAAAACCTTCTCTAAGTTCCCCCTAATATTTGTGCATATCTAATCACATTGGTTTTCCCAACAACATGAACACCCGCCTCGCAGCGCGCGCGGGTCATTATTTTGATGCGGAGTTATTTTAAAACTGTGATATCTCCTAAGATATTCATCTAAATTGAATAGTGTAAAGGGCAATTTTGGTCACAATTGAATGCTAAAGATGACTAACATATTTATTTTGATAAGGATTAATACTATGTCGGTAAAAACACCTTCGCAAATAAAACATTAATTTTGACCAAATTTTAAAATCATAAAAATGGTTATTGTGAGTCAACCTTAAAAGATAGGCATGTGCCGTCGTAGACTTTTTTGAGACCTTTTTAAGAGGAATAATTCCCTACTACATTATATTTGTGCAACTTTAACCGTTTACGCAGCGCACGCAACGGAAGCTATCAAAGAGAATAACTTTTCCCCGTTTTTGCAACATTTGTCATTGATGCTCCGTTCCTATTGGTTGTAGCGTGATGATATATAGCCTATAGCCTTCCTCGATAAATAGGCTAACCAACACAAAAAGAATTTTTCAATTCGAACCAGTAGTTCCTGAGATTACCGCGTTCAAACAAACAAACAAACAAACAAACAAACAAACTCTTCAGCTTTATAATATTAGTATAGATTTGTTTGTATGTATGTATATTATTATGTATTTATTATTATATTAAGTATAAGCTTGGAAATTTTCTGCATCATTGCACCTACTATGTTATGTCTCTGCATCACCCTAAGGTAGACTGGTAGAAAATGCCCAAGGCATTAAGTCCGCCTTTGTACAGTGTTTTTTACATTATGTGCATAAAGTTTAATAAATAAATAAATAAAACTAACATAAAGTGCAATGACACATTTCGCCATAAAAATAGCATGCAAATAGTAATAAACACAAACATTCAATTAAGTAGGTAGGTAACTAAATAAAGTACAATATTTCTAAGTTTAATTAACACAAAATTTTGCTGTAAATACTACAAAAGAATTGTTAGCTTAATAGAGTATTTTTATCGTACAAAAAATTGTTTAACTATACAAACACAACATCAAATAATGTAAGAAGGTAATTATTTACAATGCAATTCGGTAGTGATATGATTGACAATTAGACATTTTTCATTTTTTGAGAAATTCCGCAATAAAATAAAAGGTATGTGAAATAAGCCATTTTTCAGAACTTTGCAGAATTTTCTGTACGGAAGATCAGTGATAAAGTTTGGTAGAGAGTTAAAGATAAGTGGTACCATACTCGTATATACACAATTACGTCTGAATAATTCAATCCTAGGTACAGGTATTCCTAGTAGATGCTGTGTAACTGTGCGTTTATTAATATTGTTTTTAAGTTCAAAAAGTGAAGAGTTAGTTTTGATAAATTTTGCGATTTCATAGATTTATATACAAGGAACTGTGAGAAGGTTGTGTGATTTGTACACTGGTCTACAAGAATCAGTCCAGTTCATATTGAAAATTGAGCGTATACATTTTTTTGTGCTAACAGAACCCTAGTAATTTCAGAAGAGTTTCCTCAGACACCATATCTGATGATGGAGCAAACATAGGCGTGATATACCACTAACGCAGTTTGTCTGGAGGTTTAGGATCTTTGACTTTTTTCAAGGAAAAACAAATCTATTTATTTTAATACATATTTCATTAATATGATCCTTCCAGGTTAAATGTTCATCAATTGTAATGCCAAGAAATTTTGTTTTATGAATTTGTTCAACTGTTTGAACTTTAAGTGATATTTTAAGGTGTAGATATTTACTCTTGTAAGTTTTGAAATTTAATATTACAGTTTTTTCTAGGTTAACTTTTAAAGCGTTTATATCAATCCATGTAATTATTTTATTAAAAATGCTGTTTATATTAGATTCCTGTGATTCACCATTTTTACTATCTATAATAACTATTGTGTCATCAGCAAATAGAACACAATCTTGGTCTATCGCTTGGGGAAGGTCATTTATGTACACAAGGAATAACGGTGGCCCTAAAATACTTCCCTGCGGAACACCAAAGTAATTCTGTCGAGGTTGGGAATCAAAGTTCATGACATGTTAACTTTGTCATCAAATTTTGTGATTCTCGTAATTTGTGTTCTATTTGACAGGTATGATCTGAACCACTCTAAGGCTGGGCTTCGCATACCGATAAAATGACTAAATCCGATAATTTCAGCTTGGCCGAATTTCAAGTTTATGTAAGTGTTTTTTTGAATGATTTCAGAAAGCCTGGAACAAAATAAAAAGTCTTGAAATAATTTAAGTTGTAGTGTAGTGTATCGAAAAAAATGTACTTACTTGCCCATTATGTACTCTAAAAAATAACTTGCTAACGCATGCGCTTTCAAAAACGTTTTTAAAGAAAAAGAAAGAAATAGAAACAGAAACAGTTAATTTTAAAAAGAAATAGTTAATTTCCTTTATTCACTTTCTTAACTTATTTATTTACATTTTTAAATATTTCTTAAAAAAAAACTTTTATAAAAACATTTAAAAATATAAAAAATAGTGGTCTTAGTTTACTTAGTTTCAAAACTATCGCTTATTTATAAATGGCAGATGCTTACGACGATACTTCTCTGATTTTTTGCGGTTCTCAGATTTGTGCTGGTTTCTCAGCACTGTTTTGAGAGTGATTTACTCTAACAAACAAAGACGAAGGCAAAGCGCTAGTCATCGACATATCTTACATCATTGGGCGAACTACTGAATTAAGGTATGTTGCAGATATGAGTTTATCAGATTTACCGACATACATTTGTAAATAACCTAGATATGTTTTACGTGCGAAAAAACGCAATCATCACCAATACGAAGTATTATAATATCTGTGCCAAGTGCCAATACCTACCATTATTTATACAATATGCACGTGTGCTGTGCGTGTCTCGGATAAAATACGTTTTTCATTCTTTCTTCTTTTTACTATCCTGAAAGACCAACGTGGCAGTATCGATGGTCTAGTGGTCGCAAGACTGCTGCTGATCTGCTGGGCTGAATTCCCAGGTCAGGCAGTGTTATTAGGTTTCTCCATCACGAATTTTACAGTAGCAGTCGACCGGATTCAGTCTTGCCCGGTTGATAACAATAGGGCCACCAAAATGTTATAGGATTGGTGTTTTAATAGACCATCCAAATATCGGTAAGAACTGGCGTTAAAAAAATTCCCAGCAACGCGTTTTTGTCTGGGAATTGCATCTGCAGAGTCTATAGAAAGTTTAAAACTTTATTTCGGAACAACAAAACAAAACTAAGTACAAAAAGTAACTACGATAGCTACAAAAGTATAAACTGTAGCGCAGCTAAAAGCGCCCTTCTCCAGATACAGAATGCCATGACATGCTGCTGCTGTGTATGTGAAGTGTGATTTGAAGATCAGCTGTTTACGGGGTGACTATTGCCCTCATTGGTCTAGTGCGATATCTGCGATTGTGGAGGGTAAGGTCTGCCAGAGTTTCATCTTATTGGGCAGTGTTATCTGGGTTTTTACTGGAAAATTCAGAGTCTGAGTCGGTGGCCAGTTGTTGATGTCAATCACAATCTTGTTTTATATATCTATGATCACAATATACTCCTTGTGGGTAATCTGGGTAAAATCTTTCTACCAACCCCTCCGGGAAGTGTCTGATACTTTTGCCATGCATGTAAAGCAATTTATATAGACAATAAAGCGTCTAAATCGTGCAACCTTCATCTAGTTTGGTTGCGAACAGTGATAAATTATTCGTTCTCTACAATTTGTCGAAGCTGTCAATTTCATATAAAATATGGTTCCGTGTGGGAATCCCGAGTGTGGCCCCAGATGGTTTTTAGAATCATTTTGTGAACCCTTATCTGGTTATGTGACAGATTTTAAATGCAGGGAGACGAAGTGTTGAGCGTTTTTGGACTATACCTAGGTAAGGCGCGACAATCTTCACCGATGTATGAGAGCGGCTAAAGATTAAGGTTAGTGGCTATCAAAAGTATTTTTTTCAAATTATGATGTGGATCAGCTGTCTTTGAACGCCAAAACTTACATGAGACAGTTACTATAAAAGGTGCTTTTCAAGACTTCGTTAGTAGTGTTTTAGTTGAAGAAGTCGCGGAACAAACTCCCCAGCAACACAACTGTCTCTAAGGAGGTTAGAAGAACTTAATTCTTTTAAATCGTGTTTAACGTGTTTTCCGCGGCACGGGGGTATCATCATATAATGAAATACTGACACTTTGCCCGAGCCCAGGATCGCTGACGCAGACCTACGCGCTTGCAGGTACGCGGCCAACGTGACAGCTTATTTATAGAAAGAAAGTAAAGATGAAACAAAGAAAGTATGTCCTATATCCTGCTGTGGACTGAGTTATCTAGGATGATGGTTTTGGACAGGAAGTATTTATCACCTCTGTTTAAATCTAGTGTAACAGTTGTGACAACCAATCTAATCTGACCAACAAAATGCATTTGTTAGCCAGATTAGATACCAACCACTAATTTCAAGGTAGGTAACATGATAAAGCTATTCGGTTAGAATTTATATGTTGCCCGGGCAAGCTGACGCAATAGTAGTAATTAGCAGCTTTTACTTACCATGCCTTGTTAGAAATCTTGTTAGTAGATATGTTTCAAACCTTGCAACTGAATTTCAATTCAGTTCCCTCCAACCAATTGCGCTGAAATTTTGCACATACCTTTGATACATTTTTATGACAGATATTTTTTTTGGCAGCCTGGCTCGCTTCTCCCGAGAGAACTCCTCATTAGTTAATAGCCCGGACACGAAACTTTGTATACGCGTAGCGTAACCGAAGGCAACAAACAGACAGATTATATATTTTTGCATTTATAATATTAGTTACCTATGGATTACGGAAGTCTGAGTCCTAGACGAATCTTCGGCTTCTTCTTCGAATCTACCTATGGCTATGTCTTAGACTTAAATGTACAAATGTCGCTGGCCACAATGAACAGAATCTTTTTATTAGAAAGATAAATAAATAGTTCCAAACCTGGAATACCTTAGATAGATGGATTTCGGTTGTGTTAAGATGGTTTCAAAAGCTAAAAGGTGCAAGTGGAAAGAAAATTAAAATGTCAAATTCAATTGAAAAAGTATTCTTGATTCATATTTCTTGATTCTTACGCTTTTCTCTCACGTAATTCAAAGGGTGTAAAAATGTGAGTAAGTGAAGTATTTTTTTTCAAAACCATCAGGTTCGATTCCTGGAATATTGATTTTTCAAAAATCCAGTGATGCACTTTAGTTTTCATAAAAAATCGGGCTCGAGACTCCTTTGAGCATTTTTTGCGATTCCTCATAGTTTCAGATTTGGCCATCCACGCCCACTTGGAAAATTCATCCTGTATATTGCAATATTGAAGCTGCGGTTTGCCATCATCTGCCTAGACATTTACCAACTTTGAAATGGAAGGCTTCCAGTCTGATCTCGGAAACACAAAGATTACTGAAGCGGCCCTTTCTAGTATAGCTGTATTTGTAGAATTTACTGTACACAAATTTCTCAAATTCAAAATTTATTGCTTACTAGCTGTTGCCCGCGGCTTCGCTCGCGTTTTGGTCGCAAATTATCCCACGGGCACGTTGTAAATATAGCATAAGGCACTCGAGGATAATGTAGGTTCCTGAAAGAATTTTCAAAATCGGTTCAGTAGGTCCAGAGATTACCCCCTACATACAAACTTACAAGTTTTGCCTCTTTATAATATTAGTATAGAAGTATAGATTAGTATAGATTTCGATTCCAGTTGTGTATAAGTGAGGTCGAAAATCCTGGTCAGACGAAGACTCCAAGGTCTAGCTGTATTATCCGTTCGGAAGAAACATACCACATAATATCTAAGTTTTATTTTGTGATCTACATAAAACACCTATAATATATATTCATCATCGTCTGCTTAGCCTTTTCCAATCGGGATGCAGCTGAATACCAGTGCTTACTAGTGACTTCTTATTTCGACAACCCATGCAGTTACTAAGTATAACACGATATCCATTGGTAAGACTGGTTGTCTAGTCAGACTTTTGGGTTTCTAAATTACCTGAGAAGATGATTAAAGATCTATGAATCACAGTCAGGGCCAGAACTAAGGGCGCTTTAACGTGCATTCGGAGGCACGTAAGGGTCTCGTTGTATAATGAACGGTCACCCATCCAAGGACCGATAACGGGAGGGTATAGCTGTTATTACTTAACCATGAGCTCCTGTCGACGTTGCGTTTTTTTCATTTTCTTAATTAGGTTACAGCTTGTGTTACGGTTTGAATCTCGCAAAAGAACAATATGCTTGGAATGTAATAAGGGCTTCATTGATGACATGTCCTAGAATATTATCGTGACATCCACGCGACCACTGGGCCCGATTTAAGTTATTACTAATTGTATTTAGTACAGCACAAGCCATTAATACCAAATTAAGTGAAATAATCCTTTTACTCTGTCTTCACACAGAACCACAAACATTCTAAAATTGTTGTCTTCCATTCATCAGCAATATAAGTCCAATCCAGGGTTGGTTTCCCCTGACGGCGCGTTCGTGTTCCACGCGCGCCTCAAAGAGAGTCAGCAAACAGGAAGGGGTCCGAAAGGACCGATGCCTGCCAGGGTTGCGGGACTGATCGAAAGACATACCGCGGCCCTGGAACACAAAGGGCCAAGGAAGGAACATGGATGGGTTTTAGTCAGTAGAAGTCTGACACTCCCTCCTGCTCAGCCCAGAGCGGGAGGGGTTATTTGATGATATCCCATCCGAAAAAAAAAAAAAGGGTTTGTTTCCCCGCACGAGCGCGTTGAGCATCGTCAGCATACGCGGTATAGGGGATGTGGATCGAATTACAGTACGACAAAATGGAACATTGAACAAATAATAATTATAATTAGATATTTAAAACAAATAATTGACATGACATGACATTGATGTCTACATAAAACACTCGAATGTAAAGGTATCTGAGAAAAGCTTTTTGCACTTTTTCCATTCATTAATATTAAATAGGTACGTCTGCGTGATTCATACCTATCCTATTATGATTCTGCTGAGGCCCTCTGATGGTAGGATATATGTAGTATCAATTCACTCAGGCGCCACGCCAGACCTCCTATGTGGATGAGAAATAATTGCGCAATCACACAGACAAATACATCTATGTATCGTTTGATAGGGCGTCCTGTCCTTGAATTGGATCAAGTATTGTTTTATTGTAGGTACATACAACGGTCAATCCATAAACTTGTTTAAGAATTCAGATATAACTATTTGGTTTTTTTGTTTGTACAAGTTTATGGATAAATAATTAATTAAAATAACTTAGGACCTACAAGGTACCGGGTCATTTAATTTAAATTAATTTAATATTTTTTAAACACGTTTTTATAATATACATACATTTAATTTATGAGCAAATGTTTTATTAAAATAAATAAATACTTAAAGTTGCGTAAATATATAGCAGTAGCTAAGTCAACATAAAATAAACTACAAAACAAAAAGAAAACTCATCCAAAGCCATTTGAAATCATTACAAACACACACATATTTAAGCTAATATGCATGATGTAAGTATAATTTCAAGCCTTTAAGTAGCACCCACGAATAATTTAAGCTTTCTGTCAGAGCAAGAAATACATACAAACAAACAAATTTTACCTCTTTATATAATTAAGTAGGTATAGACTATGTACATTTCTCATGCAATAATATAACTTATTACACCTGTGGGTCGTTGTCACCTTTTATTACGAGCTATTATCCGATACTGTGTACCTTATCTGACACTAAATCAAACGATTACATGCTATATATAACACATATTACACATTTATAGCTCATTGGATCAACTTGAAGCGTCTGCCGTGGGTCTCTTGTCCGTCCGACCACTGATATTTAAATAAAGTATCAATTTATGAATAATAAAAATATACAAAACAAATAATAAGCGGTGTAAAAATCTCAACTGTTATTTATATAGTGATTTTTTTGTGAGTGAAGTGAATTCATTGTCATTCTACATTGAAATTGGTGAGTTTTTAGCCAACTTAATTTTTTATTGATACAAGCAAAGTTGTTTGCCGGGTTTAATAATCTAATCATGTTTGTTATCCCAAGGCCAAATCGTTTCGTTATGTATTATTTTATTTTGGGCGTCTGTTACCTACCTATTTGTAAATTGTATATTTATTTATAAATTGTATGTTTAGACATACAAAAAGGTTTTATACCTGTGTAAACTAGAGGTTTAATTTAGTCACTAATTTGGCATTCCTATTTCAAACTTTAATTAATTTTGAAGAGATAAAAGTACGTACAATTCTACAATCTAAAAACCAATTTGTTATAGTGAATTCGTGATACCCAATAATTATTATTTCTGTTTGCCATTGTTGTTCTCCCAAAATCTAAACCTGTTTGTTTGTCAAGACGAGTCCAACCTCATAGACCGGTTGCCTATTGTAGATATCTACTTTGTTATTTACGTTAAAGATTATAAACGTTATGTACCTATAATATTTCAAAAGTATCATCTAATTATACTCAAATGATTCATGGAGAACCTTTCGTGAGAAATCTGATGTACCAACCAACTTTCCTAGTAAATGATATTTAAATAATTTACTTAAAAAGGGTATAATTATGACATCTCAGTTATGTTTTAAACAATAGAATATTAAAAAAATACAATTACCCAATTCACACTTAGCGAACATTTTGAAAAAAGGATAAAAATGAACAGTAGTTGCCAACATTTTTAATTCAGAGGTCGCATTTCATCATTTCAGCCGAAAGACGTCCACTGCTGGACCTGGCCTGGACTTAGGTCGCATTTAATTCAATGTAAATTAGAATTTTCTTAGTTTTTAATTACTTCTTTATAAAGTTCATAAAAAAACTTTTTTGCAAAAAAACAACCAACTTTCAGAAATGAAACACTGTTCATCTGCCTAGCCTTTTCCCAACGTTACTGGGGTCAGCTTTCAGTCTAACCAGATGCAGCTGAATACCAGTATTTTAAATGGAGCGACTGCCTGTCTGACCTCCACAACCCAGTTAGTACTGGGTAGTACGATACCCCTTGGTAAGACTGGTTCTCAGAGTTTCAAGCCATTTACTACCTGTAACGACTGTCAATGGTCTACAAATGACAGCCAGGACCAACGGATTAACGTGCTTTCCGAGGCACGGAGGAAACTTGGTACGTAAGTTGGTGGTCACCCATTCACGGACCTACCTAGCCAACCACGGGTAACCAGAAGATCGACCTGAGTGGCTGTTTGTTTGTTATTGAGCACCGAGCGCCTCCACGAGGTCTCAAAAAAGAAACATTATAAAGGAGAAGAGTACCTGGAAGGATATGGGGGAGGCCTTTGCCCAGCAGTGGGACATAAAAGGCTACCGTAAAAAAAAAGTAGAAAGAAACTTTACTTTCGGCAGGCGGTTGTCCTGTTTGTTTAATTGATTATTTTGCCACCGACTTCCGAAAGTAAACTTATTTTACACTTTTTTTTGTTTTTTTTTGGTACTTGATAGTTGCTTTTTTTGCTACAAAAGTTTTTTATTTTACCGAAAATGATGGAGGAACAATATAACCTCCTCCTTTTTTAGAATTCGGTTAAAAAAAAAACTATCTACGTGTCTAAAAACCACAAATTATGTGTTTTTATCACCTGTTAAACATGAACGTACCTACTTTGAACTCGGTATTTCTTTAAAACCGTTAATACAGACAGCCTTGAAGTACTTAAGTATGAGTATTGTCATACTTTTGCCTGCTATGTTGATGAATGTGATCAGTATATGTTATAACTTACAAGGAAACGCACTGGACTAATCCCTAATATTATCTGTTTTATTATTTGTTCGTAAGTTACATAGAAAGTACTTATTTATGTATAATACAAAATATCACAAAAATATGTTATTACTAAAAAAAATATGAACTCTTCCAAACTGACGATAATACGACCAGTCATAGGTGGAGCATCTCTGATAAGATTATTTACCAACTTACTTATATAAATGGACAATAAACAAATAATTTGTTTAATTACTTTGTGCAGATCATGGAGAAAATGAAGACGTTCTGGGTGCTGCTCAGCATAATGCTGGCATTCTCTGAGGCCCACAAGGTCTTGGTGGCGTTCCCCATGCCTTCAAGGAGTCACGGGAACCTTGGTGATGGAGTTGTCAGGCATCTGCTGAATGCTGGACATGAGGTTAGTACTTACCTGTGGATAAGATTATTTCCACCATACTAATAAATCTAATAATATAATAAATAGTTTTTGAAAGTTAGGATGTAGGAGAAATATTCGGCACTATTGATCCGATTCCGAAAATTCATTCAGTAATGGGAAATTACGTTGTCCCCGGGTATCAAAGGCTATATTTAAATGCAAAAAATCGTATCGCGAGCAAAGCCGCGGGAAAAACCTAGTGAAATATAAAACTGATAAGGTAGAGGTAAAAAGAAGTATAAACAACCACTAATTCGGTATCAAGTTGAATTTAAAATTATTTGAAAATAAAAACATCAATCAGAAGGAATGAATAATTTTAGTTAATACACATGACACTAAATTGACGCCCACCTCTCTGTCTAAGAATTAAAGGGGCCCCATTTATGGACCTTACAGAAGGGAGGTCGTCTATCGGATAGACGTTCTATCCATATGAGCATGTTTTAAGAAAGAAAGACATACCTAGTACTAACTTCTACCCACAACTCTGTCCACATGAAAAAAATATTCTATGGCACTCGAAAAAAGTGTAGTCTTCCATCTATGAAAGATTTTTTGAAATCAGAATGAGTATAGAATTCAGAGGTTACACCTACACTCAAGTCACTAACTTTACCTCTTTACAATATTATATTAGAACCATAGGCAAAGGTAGAACTTGTTTGGCATTTATGTTCGGTACCTATCTAAAAGTATGTACTCCAAATAAAAAAAACAATGTAGTAACTACGCATGCAGTTGAGCGACACGCCTAGTTATATAATATTTAGGTAAACATAATACTAATATCATATAAAGTAATTAAGAGCTTATTACTTACTTAGTTAGGTCCTAAGTAGATTGTGCCTGTGTGTGATTCTTCAATTTGTTTATCTTGTATCACTTTTCTTCTTGATAAAACTTACGATACCAGATTATCACAAAAACTGCTATTATATAACTCCTATTCAGATAATGAGTAGGTATAATTCAGATTTAAAACAGACGTAGCAATGTTGCAATGTTCAATGTCAGTGCCTAGTGACGTCGGCCGATTGTGTAATTTATTTCATCATCACAGCTCTCAAAACCGTGAAGGAAAACATCGTGGGAAAATGTCCGAAAACAAAAATTTCAAAGACTTTTGTCATCTATCAAACGGCATTGGGCCCGCGTGGTGGATCCCACTCCCTCTCATAGAAAAGAGGCCTGTCCATAGCCTGTGTCCCAGTAATGCCAACATTAAGTACCTACATGCTCATTTTGCTGCAACGTTTACAAACAGAATCGCGTAATTCAAATTCAGAACACATTTAAGGTCCTAACGAACTTTTAAACTCATGTTAAGATCATTATTGAGTCTTTGACTTTGTATAAATAAAAAGGCGAAGTTCCAACAAAGTGTGCCTAATTAGTCCTTAAGAGTAATGGGTAGGACATGACGTCACGTTTTAGAACTTAAAGCTCTTGTCTGACCTATTTCAAGTTTGGGACAGTTAACTTTAGATTTAGAACACATTTCACGAAGTATGGTAATAAAATGTTGAAATTGGTTGTAGGGCAGTTAGAAAATGATCAAAAGTTATTTTTAGGATAGGTGTGAACTTGAAATTGTACAACTATCTGAAATTAGTTATTGTGATACAGGAATTCTTAGTACTAGAGCCTAAGCCTACATAGATGGATATATATTTAATTATTATTTATTTTTTAACGATTTAAATCGTCAGATATGTCCTGTCGTCCTTTTTTTATCGGATGGGAAATCATCAAATAACCCCTCTCGCATTGGGCTGAGCAGGACGGAGTGTCAGACTTTTACTGACTAAAACCCATCCATGTTCCTTCCTTTGCCCTTTGTGTTCCAGTGCCGCGGTATCTCTTTCGAACAGTCCCGCAACCCTGGCATGTCCTGTCGTCCTTCACCGTAGTTACGTCAGGCAAAAAAAATACTGTTGTAGATGAGAATCATGCAACCCGTATGGAAAGAGAGACGAATTTCAGAGTGAAAAAGCGAGACACACGTGCGGTGTCACAGAGCATGAAACTGAACAACTTCTTTTCTTCGACTTTTCTTAACTATTTTATTAGTTTTATCGTACGACTAGCTGTTGCCGTCGGCTTCGCTCGCGTTTTGGTCAGAAATTATCCCACGGGCACGTTGTAAATATAGAAATTTCAAAAAGAAGAATTTTCAAAATCGGTACAGTATATCCAGAGATTACCCCCTACATACAAACTTACAAACAAATTTTACCTCTTTATAATATTAGCATAGAAGTATAGATGTTGATCAGCTGATCGCGCCAGTTCCTATAGAAAGTCCATTTTTTTGCGAACTTCAAGAACTCGTAGAATTAAAGTTCAGCGGTCATGGTCCGAGAAACCACACTCTCCGTAGGTCTTGCGTTTATTATGTTACATCTTGTTTAACATTGTCAACGATACCGAAAAATGATATTTATTTAACTAACTAACTACGACCTAATCGAACCAATCGGCCAAGAGGAAACTATCAAAAATAATGATTTAGGTACTTATTAAAATCGTTCAAATCTTGACTAACTTTGTGTATCTTTTTCCAGGTCACATACATCTCACCATTCACCTACAAGAATCCTCCTTCCAACCTTCGCGTAATCGATGTCAGCAAAGTCTTCGATATGATGCCCGGTAAGGTTAATTTTATAAATGAACCTTCGCATATGAGCACCAGTCATCTAGTCACAATCATATCACACACAAATGTCGCTTAGGATCATACTGTGGGTGTTGGCATGGTTGACAGAAAACACCAGACAGCACTCTGAAAAGATCAATTAAGCTAGCAGTAAGACAGATTGTCGTCTGTTTTTCAACATGATTTAAATCTGCTTTGAGAGAAGAGTCTCTTCTTCGCTCCTCCTCTCGGTAGGATGACTTTTTGGAGAACGCTTCTTACAGCATTTTGATACGAAAAGTTAACTTAATCACCCATAATACTGGGCTGCAGTTGTCTGCAAAACAGAGTGGGCTGTTATCAATGATATTCAAATATTTACGAGCTAAGACGGGACAAGACGAAAAATATCGTAATCCAATACTTGTTACTACTTAGTAACAAATTGGTGTGTCTAGTGTCTAGTAACGCCCGCTTGCTTGAGTTTTTATGCCACCCATGGGCCTCTGACTTGGCTTTACATGCCGTCAATAAATATCCCTCAGGCATGCTGGTTTTCTCACTACGTTTTCCTTCACCGAAGCAAGTGATAATTATAGAATACGCACATGAATCAGAAACATCAGAGGTGCCTGTTTTGGGTTCGAATTTGAGACATATGACTTGGTAGTCCGACGGTCACACCACTGGGCTATCAAAGTACCGAGAGTACAGTAGTGAAAAGATTAAATAGTTTGCAGTTCAGAATCTGTTTGTAACTTTTAGAAGTATAATAAACCAACCTTCTTTATTTCAGCGGACATTCTGAGCATTAAGGCCATCATGGACAAAACGGCCGATGACATGAGCATTGGTATGATGATTTACATGATGACTGAGATTTCAAAGGCAGCAACTTCGAATGATCACGTGCAGAAGATTCTGAACGATCCTAAAGAACAGTTTGATGTGGTGATCGCCGAATGGATGTTCAGCGATGTACCTGCTGGGTAAGTACTTAATGTGACGTCTACTACGTTTCCGCTGAGTTATTCTACTCTACTCGTTCGTAAATATGGCACAAGATTGGGCTTTAGAAAAACTTCAGCTTTGCAGGGCGACGTCTGAGTCAATTCTTAACTCATGCCCGTGTGAGTTGTGGCAGAATTTTTGTATTATAAAACTCGATGTCTCATATGCCCAAGTACTGTAACTTAATCGCTAAATAAGAAGACACTAAGAGAATGAAGTGTTTTTTCTTCTGGCAACTATTCTTCCTATTTATTGTTATATATAAGGTCCCATTAAAATAGATGGACAAATTTTAAAACAGCCTTCAGTACGTCTAACAAATGATATCCAAGCAAAAATACACTGATTACTGTGTTAAAATTTGTCCATCTATTTTAATGGGACATTGGGACCTTATATAATTCGAAGACCTTGCAGTATTATTTCCTTGTTTGACAGTTCCTAACATGGCAATGGCATGAGGCGAATACTTATTGTTGGCCAATTGCGCCTGATAGTACAGCCCGTCTATGTTCCCCCTGCTTGCATACCTACAGGCCTCCTCGCTGTCGCTGTGAGAGATAATGGGCTTAGGCAGATTAGTGGATTACCTAATATTTTCTCTCTTATTTCAGGTTTGCTCAAGTGTTCGACTGTCCACTTATTTGGCTGTCATCAGTAGAGGTTCACTGGATGATTTTGCAATTGATTGACGAGCCCACGAACCCCGCGTATTCTGTAGACGTCATGTCTCCGAACACCCCACCATTGAACTTCTTGCAGAGAGCATGTGAACTGTGGACCCAAATCAAAATTACGCTCTTGAATTACTTGTAAGTTTTACTTCTATTGAAATAACATAAAACATATCTTCATCGACCAATAGCTTACTAAAATATGGATACTACTGATTTTGAAAAAGTACACAGTATCACTATCGAAAACCCTTGTTTAAGACATTAACTCCATCATCATCATCATCATATCAGCCCAGAATCACCCTCTGCGGGGTATAGGCCTCCCCATTTTTCTGCCACACTTCCCGGTTCTGTGCGTCCCTTATCCAGGTGTTTCCCGCGACTTTGACAGTAACTTTAAAATGACAAAAATTAGCACTATGTTTTCAAAATTCCAGCTGGCTAGACGGTGTTCAAGAAAGTGCCTACAATTCTCTGTTCGTTCCGGCTATCGAAAAACGTGGAAGAAAACCAGTAACTTTCAATGAAGCTCGGTACAACGCATCTATGATTTTGTCCAACGCATACGTTTCTACCAGCGGAGCTAAATCGCTACCACAGAGCCACAAATATATCGGAGGATACCATATTGATGATGATGTGAAGCCTCTGCCACAAGTAAGGATGGTGGAACCTTGTAACTTGGTCATCATCACCCTTGTCTTATGATACTCGAGGACTAGACGGCATAACATCTTTTTTCTTCCGTTCTCCTGTCAGCCGTCACTCAATGGAAGCCTCAGTCCTCTTTCTTTTTTAATATTTCATTAATTTCTTTAGTCTTCTCCCTGTACATCAATAATGTTCTGTACCGCTCAGTACGTCTTTAAATTCGTAACAATAGGGCAAGTCAATCATGATAAAGTTTTAACAGGACTTGAAGAAACTTATGGACAGCGCAAAGGATGGAGTGGTTTACTTCAGTATGGGCTCAAACTTGAAGAGTAAAGACTTACCCGACGAGCTCAAGGCCGACATTCTGAAAATGTTTGGAAGCCTGAAGCAGACTGTGTTCTGGAAATTTGAGGAGGTTTTACCTAACCTGCCTAAAAATGTTCACATCCTGGAGTGGGCACCCCAGCAAGCAATCCTTTGTAAGTTTTGTTCAATGATCACCAGCTTCGTCTTGTTAAGAAATTAGAAAGTTCACCTTAAAAATAAATCGGGTGATTTGTCTACTTTTCTGATTTGTTTCCTGCCTTATGCAGTGGTATAAGATTTTTGTCATATCAGAACATTTTCAGCATTAGAATTTATAAGAAGAAATTTAAAAATATATACTACGGCAAATGACTCGCCCTCAGTCACATTGGGTTTCAACTGTTACTAGTGAAATATGGAAAACATTTCACAATTTCACATGAACATTTATTGATATTGCTTTCTTTATTTTTCAGCTCACCCTAACCTCGCCGTCTTCATTACTCACGGTGGTCTCCTCTCCACCACGGAGTCGGTTCACTTCGGAGTACCAATCATCGGTATTCCAGTCTTCGCAGATCAGTTCACGAATGTCGACAAAGCAGTCCATAGAGGATTTGCGCAAAGAGTTGACCTTTCATACACAATGGCAGGTGATCTCAAGAAAGCAATTCTTGAAGCCGTTAATAACAAAAGGTGTGTATACAAAAGTAACATATAGGGAAGCATATTTTCAAAGGAGTGCCTTTTCAAGGAGCTATGAGCGCCAATCTGTTATCCGGGTGGTGCTTGTGGACAGTGATTTTGCTCAGACAACCTAGAATACAGGAGCGAGCGTAGCGGGCCTTCGTCTACTAAAAAGAATGTAACAACGAACGGAGTAAACTCGGGACTTGTCGCACCCTGGCCCTGGTGATCGAGCAGAGCGAGCGAACGAAGCACCGGCTAAACAAAACCTGTTTATGATGAATCTATAATATATTGAAGTTTTTGAATGAAAGTTTGCAATTGTTAAAAAAAGTCCTTTTTTTAACAGGTACTCCCAAAGAGCGAAGGAGCTATCGTTGATCCACCACGATCGGCCCGTGAAGCCGGGTGTGGAGCTGGTGCACTGGGTGAACCACGTGGTGAACACTCGCGGCGCCCCGCACCTGCGCTCTCCTGCGCTGGACTTACCCTTCTACAAGAGAAGATTCCTAGATCTCGCTGCAGTCATCGCAGTCCTACTCTTAGCTCTTTACATTCTGTTGAAGCGCGCCTTCGCTTATATTTGTGCTAGTATTTGTACAAAGAAGGGAAAATCGGGTAGTAAAAAGAATAATTAAATTAATTAGGCTTGTTATAAGTTTTATAATAAATTGTTAGGTAAAATATATTTGGTTTTAGTTAATTAACTGTTCGTCTCCTTTCTTTCTCTAATGTCTTTAATTAGAATTTGGTCTATTCTGTCTCCAAATAGAAATGCTGACGATATCTTTCCCTCTTTAAATATTGGGATGAATTATATATAATTATGTTAAGCGATACTTCGTACGCATATCCTGTTGCTTATGCCAGCGACAACGGGGTCGCCAAGAAAATCGAAGATCTGAAACGTCTTCAATTCAATTCAATTTTCCAAGATAAATTATAGCCTATATGTTGCCCAGATTTAATACCTATATGTATAACAAAAAAAAAAACATTTAAATCCGTCGAGTACTTCCGAATATTAGCGTGTACAAACAAACAGGCAAACAGACAAACAGACAGATTTTTTTTTTTGGATTCGTGCTCTATTATTGTTTCCAAACCCGAACTCAATTATTGTTTGAACACGATGTATCTTTATTAACAGCTGATTATGACTATTGGCTTATGTCATGCACCTTTCAACGATAAATCTGAGAACAAACTACGATGCGTTGTTGGCTCTGTGACGCAAATCACAAGTACAACAAAATATTTTCGCTAAAAAGATGCCAATACAAACAAGGAAGCAATAAACACATACACTTGCACTTTCATTACGAGAGTGACAATCATAGCAAAAGTAAACATCCCGCGCGCAAAAGAAACAGAAATAGGTCAGTGTGTTACTAATGTTGCTATTGCATGAATTGCATTAATTTTGCCTTTAATTGCAATTGCATCCTAGATCCTTGCGATCGGTAAGTAGGGTGGGGGTGAGGCCCAAAAACTTGTTTTTTCAGTGCGCCGACGCCATAGAGTAAGTAAAGTAATAGTCGACGACTTGACGCTATCCTTTTGGAACGTAGGTACTTATGTTACGTAACACGGAAGCTCCTGCGCGGCTTTTAATTATTGTGATTTTCTTTTTTTATTGTGACAGGACACGTAACTTGGGATTATTATTATTTAGTGTTAGTGTTTTTTTTTTATTGACTGCTTTTATTGTGATACGACATGTAATTAAACTTTGGTTGTGCGCGTGTGTAATTAAAGTGTTCAACAATGCCTCGTGTAACTTACACGGCGTCAGAATACACTGACATGATTTTAATTTAGGGCGAATGCCGTGGAAACGCAGCTTTAGCTCTGCGAACATACCGAGAGAGGTCTAAATAACAATATTCTCCGTCGGTATAATTTGTGCATTAATATGAATGGAGGACGTTGTGCGCGTACTTCAAAACCTTACTTAACATAAAAGCCAGCGCGAGCGGAGGCCTAAGCCGCCGCCCGCCTGCGCCACCGCGCCGGCCGGCCGCCCGCTTTGACACGAGATAATACACGCCGCGCTCCGGCGCGCGCGACGTTGCCGCTTTCTTACCTAGGTATCTAAGGTCAGTTTAATTTATTTACAAAGGGTGGTTGCGTTTTACTCCGATATGTAAGCTATTTAGTTTGTTTGAAAAAAATAACATCTCATTTTTGGTGCTTTTTATTTTTATACCTTATCGAATGAATACTAAACACGAATAGTATACGTAGTGTAATTTAATGCCCCTCTGTCATATCACCTCTGTATATAAATGAGGTTTTCATAGACTCTGATGTTTTTGTGTTTTAATTTGAACTTCTTTAACTGCTTTTCCAACTTTAGCTTTAGTTTGTTCGACGACACTGCTTTCCGCCTCGCTGCTTCTCTACGCCTAGGTGCCCCAAGTTCTCCTCATCGCTGTCACTGTGGTGAAATTGTCAACAGCCTTGGACACCACAGCCAGCGGCATGCGAACTTAAATGACATCATACGATGAGCTCTTGTCACAGCTATTTTAGAACTTATAATGGCTTGGCACGCGACGATGGCAAGAGACCGGACGGCATGTCTTTGTTTCCTTGGAAGATGGGTAGGCCTTTAGTGTGGGACGCAACTTGCGTCGATACTCTTGCGCCGTCCCATCTTCCAAGCTCATCGTGCTGTGCTGGCGCTGCCGCTGCGGCTAGAGAACCTCAAGCGGCGTAAATATAGTAGTAGCCTTATTGGTAACTACATTTTCGAGCCGTTTGGGGTTGAAACTCTAGGTCCGTGGGGTCCAAGTGCTCACAGCCTTTTCAAGGACATTTCCAAACGCTTAGTTGACACTTCCCGTGACCCAAGGGCTGGCTTTTACATTTGCCATATTTGTCCATTGCTATACAACGTGGCAACGCCGCCAGTCTCTTGGGTACCAGTTGACTGCGTTGAGGAGGAGTTTTTTGACGCCATTTTTTAAGTTTATTCTTAAGTTACTTTATGTTATTTTAGTTTAGCAAAACCAAAGTAATAGTCGTCAAAATGTTATAATTCATAACTTACTTCAGAATTTGATATTAGGATAGCCTACAGTATTGTGTTTCTTTCAATTTTCAGTAAAACAATTCCTCTCAGGCTCATTACTTATCATAATGCAAGTACTTATTTACAAGCATCGGTGATATCGACAATTACTAAAAATCGTAAGACCGTAGTATTTCTAAAATCGACGGACAGCGTGGTTCCTTAGAACGAACATTGCGCAGTAGTCTCAGATTTTCCCGAACGTACAAAATATGTCAACCGACCAACTAGTTTACTGTTACATATAAATAATTGGGATAAAATTAGAACAAAATAAAGAATAAGAATTCAATTGTTTTTTGTAATGAACACGTCAACGTAATATGTAGATTATTGACCTCACTAAAATACAATCAGCAATTTTCGAACGTCAAAATTACATGAGACGCTAGGAAGTGATGAGCCGTTTGCTGGTGTTTTATTTTGTCTGCTAAGGTAGATCCTGGTCCAAGCTATACACGTGCACGTGTTCTTTATTCACGTGCAGTCTATGGGCTCGCTACACAAGCACAGACACAAGTTAGCTACAGTGCCCTCTTCTGCCACCTCTGCGTCCGGTATAACAATGTATTCAGGGCAGTGTTGGGGCTAGTAATTTGACATTTAATCGTTCTTGTAATTTCACATTTTGTAATTAATGTTTTTATGGTATGTTAATTTATTTTGACATTTATTAAGTTATTCTTTTTATTTATTTATTTACTATCTCTAAACATACAAATATCCTTACAGGCTAGACCCAATGCGATATTGTAGCACACTTAAAATTTAAATAGTTCAACTATTTTTAACATAGCAAATTCTATATGTAGCTGTTCTTGTAAATTCACCCAAAGCGCAAAAGAATATGTCTAAGTCCTCAGCAATGAGGTTGAGACTTTGAGAGTGCGGAGCGCGCTCGTGAACGGCGCCTCGCGCAGCAAGTTAGTTCGTGCGCGCGGTTCCACCAGCAACCGCGGCTGACGACGACGACCCACATACCCGTCTGGGAACGACTAGCTCCACCCTTCGCAATATATCTGCATTGTGTATCTTCCCTCTAATTACCTTAAAGATATAAGTCACCAGTGTGAGTTGCCTCCTGACCCTTAGTTCATTATATCCGACCATTCCCAAGAAAAATAGAGTTGGATACATCAATGGATAAAATGGATATACCCCATATTCCCTCATATATTTGTACCTAAATTGATTGTGTATTTTACTTTTGATTTGTTAATTTAATTCAATAACGTTTCTAATGTAGTTCTAAAATTTAGGTTTTAGCAATATTTTAAGTGTTTATATTTTTATCTATTTTTTGTTTTCTATGGGTCTCGGGCCTGAAATAATTTAAATTAATTAATTATAGAAAATTAAAACCAGAGAGAAAAAAATGGTTTTGGTGACCTGTGATTTTGAAGATGTTGGTTTGAGTTTGTTGCCTCATGTTGTTCTAGATGTACATAAACGGCTTATGCTCATTTGAACTTCGTATTGCTTGCTTCGTAGATATAACTTGCTACGCAATCATTTTCAATGCAAAAACCAGGAGTGATGTCGTTAGTGTTGCTAAGGTGGATAGCAAATGGCTGCCATCCGTTGTCCCATGACGAATGGAGAGAGGTGCGTAGAGTTGTAATTTTATTCACAACTCCAGCAGTCGGCATCCTCATGAGTCATGTATTGAGCACAGAGTGGTGGGCAACACCTGTTGTTAGAAACTGCGGTAGTGACCCAGACTCTAAAGATGAATCAAATTGAGCGCATTGAGCAGTGGCAGTGGTTTTATACCTTGCTGCTTTTCGCCACTGGCTATGGCACGGGGTGGCAGACTGCGAGGTGCGGTCGAAGCCGCCCCGTATTCACTAGAAACAAGCACTATATTCTTCTAGCCTGCCGCCTACCTTCTATCTTCTAAGATATCATGATGAAAATAGAGAGGGCGGCGATTTTCCGGTCGGCAAAAACCCACGCTACGCCACTAATTAGAAATGTCATCGATGTAGAAAAAAATAAGTTTAGAACTAAACCCCAACCACGGCTAAGACCAAACATTAACCCAACTACGGCTAACACTAAACATTAACATTGATGTAATTTTCTTTAAATTTTGTGTAACTGGTTGTTGTTAAAAATGTGTTTTATTATACATACGTGTGGCGTTGCCTTACTGGAACCTTGACTTTTGGCGGTCTAGTAAGCTCCAACTTTTCGAGTTAGCTTCGCTCGTTGTTCAATCAAGGTATAGTTTATCGGAATACAAAAAAATACAATTATTACGAGCTCGCTTCGCTCGCTCTTCATTGAAGACTTGGCTAGTCACGGACCAGAAAGCTCAAATTTTTCGAGGTCGCCCCACTCGCTCTTCAATGAAGACTGGACTTATCGCTGTCCAGAAAAAGTACAAATTTTCGAGCTCACTTCGCTCTCTCTTGAATAAATACTTGATTTGTCATGGTTTGGTAAATTTAGATTTTTCGAGCTCGCTTCGCTCGCTTTTCTATGAAGCCATCTCACAGACCAGTAAGCTCTAATTTTTCGAGCTCGGGGTCCATAAAGCGTCTTGTATTCATGCCAGCTATTGATAATACAGGCTTTATGTATGGCTGTTTTTGAAAATTAATTAAAACGACGGAAGTTAGGCAGTCCAAAAACTTCAAACCTGTTTAACATCTTAATGAGACTAAACCAGAGTACCTCTAAGGCAAGCTTGGCTCTAGCAGTTAGTTTTCGGGGGCGGCATTATAATTATTACACTCGGGCGCTCAAATACCTAGCGTGTTTAAGATAATTATCAAAAGTATTCGAAACAAGATAACACTCACCGATAAATTCTATTTTAAAATCTTACACATGAACTATTATGCAACAATTTCACTTCCGCATAGCGTTCCCGCGGTCTTCGCAGCACTCGCTGGCGTCGGTCCTCTCTACACAAAGAGAGTCTAGCTTCATCAGAAAACAATACTTTATTCCATTCCTCCAGAGTCCATGAAGCATAGTTTCGACCAAACTGAAGTCGAGCAACATAATGCTCACGGAGTAATTTAGGGCCCCGAGGCGCCCGGTAACTCCTGATATTGGCAGCCGAAAGCCTCCTCCTGGGGGCCTAAAATGGAAGCTTTATCAGAATCATAATATGAATAAAGTTAAAAATTTAAAATTCTTAAAATGGTCTTTAAGGTTATGACCACAAAGTTCATTTTAAGAGTTTTACATTTTTAACGTCACTGAACCCTGACCGTTCACACTTACACTTACACACGCTAACTTCTAGTCCTCTTACTTCTTCAAGGCTCTTCTTCAGGTCCACACTTGCCGCGTTTAATTCCGCAACGCCTGACTCACCAAAAAGCGGTCATCCATCTCTGGTTCTGTGCATCCTTTTCTTCCCGAACCGGGTCTTCTTTTGACCGAACCGGTCTTTTTTTTTTTATAGGTCTGACTTCTCGCAGCGCAACAACTCTACTGAGGTTGAAGCTGCTTAACCGGACTATCCTGTGGTGGCCGAAAATTACTTTAAGGCCTCCAGCCAGGGCTTACAAACTAAGGATATACTTACATTAAATGAGCTTAGCGTAAGCTTGCGAACAACCTTCTTCAAGTAGGGCTATAATTTTACCGGCCCTTATGGCTTTATCACTCATAGCAAAAAGTGATATTTAAAGTAAAAAGAAGGATTAAATAGTTTAATTTGCAGAAAATATCCAAAAAGTTTTAAAATATTAGTAAATAATTAAATTCGTTTCAGCAATTCGCGCCATTAGCAAAGCAATTTTACAATAATCATTATTTTTCTTTTGTTAATTTCAAAATTTAAATTTGGAACGTAAAGAATCATGCCAGGATGTTTCAAATAACATGCCAATACATCGTGAAATTAATAAAACCTCTTTCTTGTTCTTCTTCATTGAAGTAGAGAAAAAAATCTAGTGCCCGTTTTTTTTTTGCAAAAGAGTTTAGTTATCAGTAAACGCCTTATCAAACGATAACGATATTTTATAACTACCTCGGTTTTTGTTCACTAGATACAGTGTCTCTTTTGCCAAACGTAAGACTGACTTACATAAGTGTCAAATAAAATAAGTCTATTTTATTTATGTAGAAACATATAATATTAACTCTCTCATAAACGTAAGTAGTATTTTAATTGCTATAAGTGTAAAACTGGACGGTTAATTGTTGTTTTTAAGTTAAAAATTTCACTCGCAAACATTTAAATGTTTTACCACGTGCATGAACTCTGACCTTGCGCATCAATCAACAAGAATGAAAAAAAATAAAGAAAGTTTAGCACAACATCGAAACCACGTGAAACCGTTTTTCTCGCATCGTTCGACGGTTCGTGTTGTATAAAATAGACGATTGACCGGTTATTAAATGATTTCAAATATAAGCGCCCTATAAGCGGGCCCTAGACCTACAATAATATTCTGCAATACATTTTATTGTACATTAAGATTGAAAGGTGCTTTTGCATCCAAACGATCAATTACCTATGTATATTGCACAAAAATACGAAGTGCTCAATGTTTTCGTGTTCAATTGGAGCAATATGTCCGAACAAGATACAGCTGCAGCTGTGGTGTTGTTGCTTATGGCTATCACGGTCATGTTATTCTTTGCTCTTGACATTCCACGGAGACGGTAATTCTCTGTATAATTGGATACATTCGACGATAAACTTTAGATTCTCTTTTCCCGCCAGTTTAGAGCGCGCGCGCGCGTGCGCTTCCTCCACGTCAGGCAGCCCCTAGACCTACAATAACATTGTGCAATACATTTTATTATACAATAAGATTAGAGAAGAAGAAAGGCAAATAAATGAATCTATCTATCTAAAGGTGCTTTGCATCCAAACGATCAATTATATTGCACAAAAATACAAAGTGCTCAATTTTTTCGCGCGTGTAGGTACTCCACGTCAAGACGAAACACGAACTAAAAAATATTGCGCAAGACTGACCCTACACGATGCAATGGAAAAATATGGTACATTCAAAATTAAACTCGCTCAAACTTTTGTTCAATCATTGTGCAATCTTCAATATTTAGCCTAATCGGTCAATAGGGAATATGCATGTTATTTTTTTTTCACTTATTTCAATAAAATGCAGTACTATCAACCCAAGAAAATAATTAAAAGTTCATTTCAACTACTGCTTGTCACACAAAAAAAATATTATCAGTAAAATATTAGACAGTTCAAACGTCCATGACTGTCGTGGCCATTCAAGTCATAGCATTTGTTGTCACTTTCCTCTATCTGCCTTGTTTAAATCTATTTTTTTGCCCTTAAGAGCGGCCAACCCGACATAGTTTTCATAGAAACGCTCGTACGTGATTATGCAGTTGCTACACATGATGTGTAACACATCTATCTTTAATTTTTTTGAACTAATGGGTATTTTGTACACTATATTTAGGTTTCTATGGTAGCACAAAATAAATAAAAAAATTTAGAAACAAATACAGTACCTTAAAGCCTCCAAAAATTGCTGTTTTGCACAAATTTTAACTGAATTTTGACCGTTCATAATGTACTCATAAACTGTAAAAGTAAAGAAAACATCTCGATAGAAACCTTGCACATGGAGATTCTTAATGACCAATATTTATGTCACACACTTGTAAGACTTATTCAAAAACACGTATTTCCTGGAACAAGTTTAAGAAATTTTCGAACACTATTTTTCGTTCAATGTCATCGCGTTAGGCGGTATGAGGTACGTGGGAGACGAAATGTGCGGGGTCGGGGCGGGGTAAGACGGGGGAGTTGAAAGAAAATCGCCGTTGTGGCTCTGGATGAAACAACGAGCTTTTCGACCATGCTCGCGTTGACGATAAGACGGACCGTGAAGGGCCCTCTTAATAGAATAGTTTTACTATATTGTAAGTGCTTTATTAAAGCACGTACTTTATTGACGTCACTACCGGAATCGACACGATTTGTGTTTGTGTTTCGTTTCACCAAAAACACGCTACATAAAATCTTAAATTGTAAAAAAAGTTTTAGTAGAGAATTAAACAAGTATACCACAATGTTTTTATGGGCAAATACAAGGCATTTTTAAGAAATAAAAAAAGTTTTGTATTTCTTGCATGTACCCTATTATATTGCACAATTGCTAATATTGCGCAATATAGGTAGGTACCTATTTGATCGTCTAGGGGCCGCCTAAAGTCATTGTTATCTGTATTTGCCGTACTCCAAATTCAAATTTAAGTCTGTTTTTAAAAAAACCTAGAGGGAAAATAACAAAACGAAATAAAAATAAAATAATAGTATGCGGAGATTGCAAACATTGACGCATTAAAGCGTAACAATAATTATTAAGAATTAGAATGTAAGTACCTCTTCTCAATCTTACAGAACTATAACATCTCTAACCTTAATACTAAACCCACAAGAAAATCATCATGTTTAGATCTCATCGCAAGCGACATACCTAATGCTCTGCCATAAATACATACCCTTGCATTATCTGATCATGAGACCGGTCACTCCATTTGTTTCCTTTCGTCTGTCGATACTGCAAGATGCAGAAAACAATTTTGGTTTCAAAAGAGAAGAGATTTGAGTCAACACAACATAGAAAAGTTTATATCATGCATATCGTCTCTTTCCTTTTCAGAAATATACGAGTCAGATGATACAGGTGGCCCATGACGTCTTAAAGCAGGAGTAATTCCAATGTGGGAAAGAGATGGCGCTAGACGACTTGTATAACTCTGTCTCTTTCGCACACTGGAATTACTCCTGAGTAACCCCCCTGATGTAGCATTCAATCACTTTTATGATAAATTGTCCTTTTTTATAGTCTCTGTTTTCCCATACTCAAAGTAAAAATTACAAACAAACCGCCAAAAACTAAATAGATAACAAAAGGAATAAAAGATGTTGTGTCAGAAAACGAAGTATGTACCTAAAATATAGATTACTAAATTCTAATAAAAATCAAAACATAAAGAACTACCAAACTTATACCTACCTACTACTAATACCTAATACTGAGACGATGTATATTACATGCTCAGAAAATTGATAATACTCGTTATATTCTTCAGTCGAACAATAAATGTAAAGCCGTCTGGGACATTATTAAAAATAATATATGATGCGTGAACAAGTACAGATATCGTAACTCTGAAATTATCTCTATCATAGACACATACACTAAGCCGATATAATTGCCATTACGTAAATTTCATGACTTTTTTATAAATATGACAAACAAACCTAGTATTAACAGACGTTCGAATATGGTGCGTCCAAACCGACGGACCGGTACGGTGCGCTCGACACGCTACACCACCGCACCGCATCAAAGACGGTCCAGTGGTTTCCGTGCTACTAGACAGTGATCACCTCGACATACCTCCAACTTTATCCAAACAAGCTAAAATCGCGTTAGTTGCGGCAACCGTCGTCGTAGCTACTACACCTATCGAAAAGAACAGAAAAAAAAAGAAAAGAATGGGCAAAATTCTATTTAAAAGACAGAGAGTCATACAGTCTTATATGCGACTTATAAAAGACCTCGATGGTGAAGCGGGTAACCCGTTTTCAATTTTTCTAAAATTATTTCCAACGCTTGATTGCGGGCATCTTTGTTGCAGTATAGGTTGTGAGACGAATCCCACAAACACGGAAAATCTTTGTAAAGTTCTAATACTTCCACAACTAATCTTTTTTCCGTAATATTCACGGTTTCTTGTTATATCGCCATTGAAAACGTGTGTCTCACTCGGAGGTAGAATTCCGACTAAACCGCTGAACGGTGTGGTGGTTCGGCCACACGATCGAACTAGGTGCGGACCGCACCAAATCCTGTGGAAGAATCATCGAACCGACCGCACCGTCAATAATAATAATAATGAGCGGTGGACCGCTGAACATACCATCGAATGTGGTCCGGAGCACACCAAGGTCACGGTGCGGAGCGCACCATATTCGAACGTCTGTTAATGCTTTTTTATCCCTATCTGAAACACACATTGACTATTGCATTGACTACATAGGACCATCACTGTCTGAATAGGTACCATTTTTTTGACTCCAACTAATGAAGATACTGTGTACCTATAGGATTATTAATTCTCGACTAACTCAACCGGGTATGACGATATCAATACGAAAATTCATAAACCTTGTTCTAAATATATATCTCATCCACTCGCCTACATTATTAATCTATCATTATTTCAAGGTTTATTCCCCGCCAGACTAAAATTTTGATAGTCAATACAAAAAAGGAGATAAAAATGACATGAATCTACCGATTACTCAAATATCAGTAATTTCTAAGATTTTTTAAAGAATTGTGTACGATTCATATAATGAAAAACAAATCTACTGCTGCTATGAAAGAGTCCATGCTCAAAAATTAATCACCTTATTTAAACCAAATAGTATTGTTTAGAGACATAAAATAAAAGCTATAAGTAATAAATAGGAAACGAAATAGGTACATAACTAAACATATTACTAAGTAGGTACTCTTTTTCATTTTCATTTTATAATAACTTAACCTTCCGTCTTAACATATTGTGCACAGACTTGGTCTTTAACTAACATCGAGAAGTTCAAACTCAAGGTTTGCCAACGAGCAATGGAGCGCAGTATACTACTTAGTTGTTAAATTTGCGGATCGTGCTCGAAACACAATACTGCGCTCCAAAACAAATATAACTGACGAGGCTCAAAAGGCTGCCTAACTCAAATGGGACTGGGCAGGTCATGTCTGCTGCATGCCGGACAAACTGTGAGCCAAAATAGCAGGAAACTGGGTGCCACGACACCACTGTGTCAAGCCTCATTAGGCGAGGCGTTTGTTGGGAAAAATTGTGAATAAAAATCCCAACCAGTCACATTGTTACTCGATAGGACAACTTTTAGTGTTTATTCTCAACGGATCACATTATTGATTACTTCTTACCCAAGGCAATCAGTAACACCATAGTGCCAATATGTCACAGTGTTACTGTATGAGAATATTTTATTCCCAACGAGTCACACTCTTCACTTGGCGCGTGATCCGTTGGGAACAAACACAAAAAGTTGTCCTATCGAGTAACAGTGTGACTGGTTGGAATTTTTATTCACAATTTTTCCAAACGAGTCACACTGTGACTTGTTACAGTGTGACTCGTTGGGAACAAACGCACGAAGGAGATGGCGGGACAAATTGGACAAGTTCCGTCCAAACTGGAAGGAGGACGTGCGGGTTCGCGAGAAGTGGAAGGTGTGGCCATATGGAGACGTTCGCCCAAGAGTGGGACAGAGCAGGCTAGGAAAAAAAAATAACAACTAGATAGTTATTGCACTAGAATAGGAACATAGTGAGGTGTTACAATAATTTTCTATTCTTACGAGTATAACTAAGGTATTCCTGGGTCGTGAAGTACTAGCCGTTACCTGGCGCGACTCATTTGTTATCAACATACAACCTGACACGGACCTGCAAATTGCAAAGAACGTAAGAAAATTTGAATTTCGCGGGCAACACTGACGCTTCCACCTTAAAAAATTACCCACTTTTGACATAATTTCCACTAAAATCTATCAATAAAAAAAAACGTCAGATCCAAAGCTTTTAGGTTAAAAAAATAACCGCTAAAAATGTAAAAAAAAACATTTTCATAAGCTTAAATTATATTTTCTTAGCATCCATTGTTGGCTGAGACATGTAATTATCATAATTATAACACTATATCGTCTATATCGCTGCACCAGCTTCCTTTAAGAATTCCTATTAAAATAATTCATAAGATAACATTTTTTTGTCAATACTGAAAAATATAAAATAAAAGCTATGTAAAAATACCAATAAATGAGATTTATTTTATTACTTACACATTTTTATCCAACAAACCCTGCCTTTCGATAGCTGTACCTACATAGCTAGCACAATGGCTAGTGAGATCTGGCTGTTTTAATTTATGTAAAACTATTATCTTCTCCCAACGTAGTTAGAATCGTTTTAAGTTATTTAGTAATCAGTACCCTACAGTCTCTTGTCGCAGTCTGCCAGTTTTATGATTCATCAATTAGGTACAGGCAATGACGTAATAATTCTGGTTTTGACTACATACCTAATTAATCTCAATTAATCTGTGTTTTGGCGTAGGACGAGAAGCAACACATGTAACGTCAAAATGTCAGTAGTTTAATCGAATCTTCCTCTGTTATTATTTTTTGATGCATCATATTTATGCAGAAATTTCACAACTGAAAACCTTAATCGTAAGATTTTTAGGTTAACTTGTATTTAGACGTTTAGGTAACTCTATTCTCCCAACTTGTTTGTCTTACTTTGCATTTACTTTTCCGTTAGTCTTTAGTCGTTTTACAGCTATGTTTAAGTTGCCATATGAATGCTACCTTTAGGAGTGGGTCCCGAAATACGTAGAGCTTCGCCGGCCTTTTTTACACAGCGAATGTTTTCTATAAGCAGACTGTACATACATCGGTCATTGTTGATATTATACGATAGAAATAAGTTGCTAAAACTCTTGCGATTAAGGCTGCAAGTTGATTACCTCAATTCTAAATCAGTACTTAGCGAAAATATAATGTTTTTTATTAATTTGTGTAGAAAATGGGGAAGGTAAAGACGATTTGGTTGCTGATCAGCGTGATAGTAGCATATTCTGAGGCTGCTAAGATCTTGGTAGTGTTCCCCATGCCTTCGAAAAGCCACGGAATCCTTGGTGATGGATATGTCAGGAATCTGCTCAATGCCGGTCATGAGGTAAGCGCTGGTTTAAGGTTATGTTTGAAATGTAATAAGTAACATTATATAATAATGGAACGACGATGATGTCGTATGGCTACCGTAGCTTTGTAACGAGCTGATAGTCAAAGGGACAGACAATACAGGCTTATTAATATAAAATGTTACTGTTCACAACAAAATTTTGTGTAACCATATACATATAAAGACTCTGTTGTAGCTTACAGAACGTTCCTAACTCTTTATATATCTTCTTCTAGGTGATGTACATAACGCCATTTCCCTACAAGAATCCCCCTGCCAAGCTTCGCACAATTGACGTTAGCGCTAACTCCGAACTGTTGCTTCGTAAGTTTTTTTTACATTTATATTCCCGGTATTATATTTATATTCCCGGCTCTTATTTGTAGATCTTTGACAGCAGTCACAGGTAGACAGTGGCCCGCAACTCTTACAACCAGTCTCACCAAGGGGTGTCGTATTACCCAGTACTTACTGGGTTGTGGAAGTAGGTAGGCAATCGCTCCATGTAAAATATTGGTAGGTATTCAGCTGCATCCGGTTAGGCTGGAAGCCGATCCCAACACAGTTGGGATAAAGCTAGGCAGATGAGTGACTTGGGGTGTTGGTAAGGCAGGCCCATCCATCACACAGGGTTTAATTTGACGTAGCTGTGTGAGATGTACTTAAAAATTAATAATGAGAAGATTATGAAATAAAAAGAGTACCTACACTCTAGACAGCTCTTGAAGATGCAACATTACAGAGTCACCTGTCTCTTACAAGAATCATTTGTGAATATTGAGTGATTTAAAACAACAACTTAACCTCACCCCTGATGACTCTGGAGGGTTAGACTTTAAATATATTAAAAAACAATAATTTTCTATTTTCAGCGTACCTTATAAACATGACGGATATTATGAATGACAAACAAGTAGATTTGAGCCCTGTTCCCATGACTTTATCGATGATAGAGATAGCAAAGAAGACGGTTCAGTATGAAGATGTCCAGAAGCTACTGAATGATCCCAAGGAACAGTTTGATGCGGTGATCGTCGAGTGGATGTCTACCGATGTCAATGCTGGGTAAGTTATTTAATAAAACTTAAGAAAGTTACAGGTACATAACTCGAGCAAGATTATTTTTGGTGATGCAAGTCAGAGTTAAACTTTTATTGATTTTTAATTTAGTCTTAATATGCAAAATGATGTTGAATATGTCATTACAATAATATTGGCTTGGAAAAGTTGCCAACCTAGCATTAAGGCTAGATGGTAGATCATTACTAGTTTCTATTAGCTTCTTGATTATAATACATACAAGCAGGATAATTATTATTACTAAATATTTTATTACACAATACTATCATCTCATCATATTGTACTACTATATCACCACCACTATACAACATCTATAAAACTTGTATACAATGCAAAGCCTTAACATACAAGGCACTCTCTTACAGACACCCTTTAGATGACCTGAAAGTATTTCCCTGATTGGCTATAGCCCCACTAGTCCACCACATTTTGTCTTCTAACCCGTGCCTTTCCTTTAATTTCAGATTTGCTACAGTGTTCAATGCTCCGCTTATTTGGTCGTCATCTGTTGAACCTCACTGGAAAATCATACAATTGATTGATGAACCGTCGAACCCCGTGTATACAGTAGACTGGATGTCTTTGTACATTCCACCATTGAACTTTGCGCAGCGAGTGTCCGAGCTGTGGACTCAATTGAAAGTTCAGTTCCTAGGATATGTGTAAGTATGTCAAAATGAATAATGGTACAAGAAGTCTGGTAATTTTATAAATGGAAAAGCTATCATAATCATTACAGCCAAGATAATATTTTCGCGGGTTGGTGTTTATCTCTAATATTGTTTTTATATTTAAAATAGAAATTCACTGTTTTTTCATTTTATTTTCATAATTTATCAGTGTATATCCTCTATACAACTCGTGGGTACTCATGTTTGCAGCTCATTTACTCGTATGAGACCCAAGCTATAATTTTACACTACCTGCCAGCTCATTGTTTCACATCACTTTTTCACTGTCACTGGACACAAGTGGATCACTATCTAATACTACAATGTCTCAATTTGACGAGATCATATCTGCACAAAAGAGCCTAGAAGATAGCTTTATCCGGAAGATGAATGAACTGGAAGCGCAGATTCAGTGTGCTGGACCTGCCAAGGATACCATGGCGTGGGTAGCTGGAGAGTTTTAGGGAGCTGAGAACCTTCAGGGAGCTGATCTTCAGCATTCTTAGTTTGCTTATAAGACAGATCAGCGAGTTAGCAGGACAAGTTGACGGGTTGGACACCAGGCATTGGAGAAAGGCACTGATCTTCCAGGGCATAGCCGATGACGTGATAAATAAGAAGCTTACTCTTAAAACTGTCACTGCATCCTCCACAAAGGTTTGCCACAGACTTGGCCAGCCATGGCTATAGCCAGTAAGGATGAGCATAGGCCCATCCTTGTCAAGTTCTCAAGCTATGATGACAGGTCTGCAGTCTGGAGAGCGAAGACTGGGCTGAAGGGTTCTTCCTCTGCCAAGGAGTTCTTTACAAAGACCAGACAATCCATCTTTGGGAAGGCGCGGATTCACTTCTCTTGCGGTCGTGTTGGACTCAGGACGGTGTCATTGTTATTAAAACCCCCCGATGGAATCAAACACAAGGTCACATCACTCGAACTGAGCCTGCTGCTGGTGAAGTATCTCAAGGTTCAAACTTCTTTAATATTGTAATAATATTCTATTATTAACTTACAGCATACTATTCATATGTAGCGTAGTATTTAGGCAGTTACCTTAGAAATTGTCATCTTTCAGTTTATTAATTAATATGGTTATAGTTTGAACTTTGGGCTTGCAATTATTGATGTTTTTTCGTCACACGTCTCTGTGATTACATTTTACTTTTCGTTAGCAATGGTAAGTTTACCCTCAACAAGTTGTCTTTAGTTACATTTTGAAAAGTTGCTCATGCGAACGAACTACGAAATTGTCGTAAATGGTCGTAATCGTAATTGTCAAATCTGACATCGAAGGTATTACTTCAATGACGTTTGTTAAGATCGGATACATTCACAAAAATGAGATGTGCCGAATACCTTATTAAAGTTATTTTGGCTTCACTACTTTTACTTATATTGGTTAAGCTATCGTTATTTCATTTTTATCTCATAGTGTGTTATTACGCCGTAATGCTGAAAAACTAATACAAGAAGGTTCACAAGACGCTTAACATTGACTGGACAGGGACACCCATGGAGGAAGCCACTTCAGTTGATGAAAAAGTTAATCTTTTTAATCCAGCTGTAGTCAAGTTGTATGACACCCACGCTCCTATCAGAAAACTCAAGCTGAAGCGCCTGCCTGCGCCATGGATGAATAGGGGAGTTCGAATGGCAATTCGACGAAGGGACCGCACGTTCCGGAAGTTTAAAAAGGATCGGTCGGAGGATAATTGGACCCTCTTCAAAACTGCTCGCAATCGTTGTAATCAGATGATACGTAACGCTAAACGCCGCCACATTCTTCATAATATCACTTCTTCTCCTACTTATATTTGGAAGTTCCTTGGAACTCTAGGCATCGGCAGATCGCGGCATTCAGACCTTCCTAAGATATTTGGTTTGGACGATCACCATTTCGCCACTGTTCCCACTCTTGATAGCCTAACCAAATGCCAAACCATTGACTATCTTGCTGGTCTGACGCGACCCAATATTATCCCCTTTGCCTTCTATTCCAGTCGACCCGGGGAAGATCAAGAAGATTATCCTCTCTATTAAATCAGCCGTGGGCTGTGATAACATCAGTCGCCACACATGATCGTGACGGCTCTTGAACAGCTCCTTCCTGCAATCTCCCATGTCGTTAACTTCTCCCTTTACTCCGGTGATTTCCCTTTGCTCTGGCGGAAAGCCCTTGTGCAACCACTGCCTAAAATTCCTAATCCCAGTCTTCCCAATCACGTTCGACCAATTTCCATCCTTCCCTTTTTATCTAAAGTACTCGAGTGCTGTGTTCATAAACAATCCTCTCACTTTATTCACCAATCCGGGTTCAGGCCCGGCCACAGTACCGTTACAGCTCTACTTAAAAAGTTTCCGTTTTAGTGTTGATAGATTTTTCCAATGCATTCAATACCGTCAGTCACGAAGTCCTTTTATCCATCCTCTCCTATCTAATCGTATGTCCCGAGGTTTTGCATTTTTTGTTTTTTGGGTTTTCTTCCTATCTTCGGGGGCGTCAGTAGCCAGTTCTTGCGGGAGACTCCTCTTCCAGCTGGTGTGATCTTGATGCTGGCGTCCCTCAAGGCGGTATTTTATCTCCACTTTTACTTACAACTTACAACTCTACAGTCAGGCAGGTGTTGACTACTTATCTGATGCGATTTAGGAACTAAACCGGGATCTAGCAGTGGTGAAAAGCTGGTCTGATCGTTTCGGGGTAACCGTTAACCTAACCATGTGTCGGGCTAGTATTATAGGGAGTACCCACAGCTTACGGAGGGTGAATTGTTTAACGGTGCCGCCGGTTACCTTTGATGGCACAGTCATTTCGTTTGGCTCCGAAGTCAAGGATCTAGGTTTGTATGTTGACACTTCCCTGGACTAGCGTAAGACGTTGCGGTCGCTTTATAGATTGAAAAATATTCTCCTATCACACATAAAGGTAATGCTGGTTCAGTCCCCTACCTTCCCCATACTTGACTATGGTGATGTGTGTTATTATGACCTGAGTGCAGATTTCCTCAATAAACTTTACTGACTTCTAAATAACTGCATTCGATTCGTATTTAATCTACGTAAGTATGATCATTTGTGTCGGCACATCGGTCGCGTTTAAAATGGTTACCCACTTCTACTTCTTATCTGACTTCTCACTTCCAATATTTATGCTCTGCGCACAGCAAGAATCCTGTGTGGGTGTCCTACTCACCGCTCTGGTTTTCTTAAATCTTCTTTTCTTGTCCACGCGGTTTTCCTTTGGAATGCGCTCCCTCTGAATCAGGACGGCAACCAGACGGTTCAAATTTAAGATAAAAGCTCGCAAACAATTACATAAGAAGTTGGCAGACTTATTCCACAATTAATTTGTGTTTTTCTTCATCTATCTATTTTATCTCTCTTTACTTTGTATATTTTGTTTGTATATATGTATTTATTATTTTATTTTATTCTTGGAAATTTTCTGTTCTATTGCACCTACTGTTTTGTCTCTACATCACCCTAAGGTAGACTGGTAGGAAATTCCCAAGGCATTAAGTCCGCCTTTATACATCATGTGCATAAAGTTTTAATAAATAAATAAACAATTACATTCAATTTAACATTTATGTTTTGATCGAAAATTGTCAAAACTGCAAAAAGGAAGATAAAAAAAAGCGAAAAAGTAACATCCTATCAGCGATAAAACCATCATACCGGATGCAGCTGAATACCAGTATTTTACATGGGGCGACTGCCTATCTGACCTCCACAACCCAGTTAATACTCGGGAATATGATACCCATTGGTAATATTGGTTGACTTTCGGGCCACTGACTGCCTGTAACGACCCTATCAGTTATAACAATCATGGAAAAGTCAAACTTGTATGAGACTCTTGTCTGAGACACACACACACAGTTTGATTGCGATTGTCACTTGTCTAACCCTAAGTATGAACAAGTGTGTATAATATGGTAAAGTTAATGCAATGTTTTGGAAATTTCAGTTGGCTGGATGGTGTTCAAGAAAACGCGTACACAGAACTGTTTGCTCCTTTTGTCGAAAAACGTGGAAGAAAACTACCAACTTTCGACGAAGCCAGGTTTAATGCTTCCTTAGTGCTGTCCAACGCATACGTAACTACTAGCGGAGGTACTTCTCTTCCTCAAAGTCATAAATATATCGGAGGTTACCATATTGACGATACTGTGAAGCCTTTGCCTGAGGTAAGGATGACGATTATAGATGAAACATCTACGCCTTTGTGTACTTAGTTACGTTCTGGCAGAACACTTAATGGCGTCTTCGAGCAAGCATGATAATCTGTTTTAAACAAATTAACTCACAGACTTTTTTTGTATTTGCATAATTTTAATTAACGAATCCCGAATATCATGGCAGTTACTTAATTTGGACCACGTAAAGGTAGGGAAAAAAGAGATAATTATGGTCATTAAGGAAAATATACCGATACTGAAATGAATGAATGTAGATGGCTAAAAGAGGAGAGGAAGACCAAAGAAACGATGGATGCACTGTGTGAAGGATGTCATCCTAAAGATAATAACAATGGTGTTACAGGATTTGAAGAAAATTATGGACAGCGCAAAGGATGGTGTGATTTACTTCAGCATGGGATCAAACTTGAGTAGTAAAGACTTACCCAACGAGGTCAAGGTCAGCCTCCTGAAGATGTTTGGTAGCCTGAAGCAGACTGTGTTGTGGAAATTTGAGGAGGATTTGCCGAACCTGCCTAAAAATGTTCACATCCTGAAGTGGGCACCTCAACAGGAAATTCTTTGTAAGTTTCTGTCTCCTACCTCCTATTACATGGAATCGTGGAATCTAAGGCATCTGGTCCCATTTAGAGAAAATAGGCCTGACATGTTTTTTTTTCGTTTTTTCAGCTCACCGTAATCTGGCCGTCTTCATAACGCATGGTGGTATTCTGTCAACGACTGAAGCCATCCACTTTGGAGTGCCAATCATCGGTATTCCAGTGTTTGCAGATCAGTTCATGAATGTCGGCAAGGCAGTCAACATAGGATTTGCGCAAAGAGTAAAACTTTCTTACAAAATGGCTGATGATCTTAAGAAAGCAATTTTAGAAGTTGTTGGTAACAAAAGGTGTGTATGATGGCTACATCAACAAAACTATATAAATAGGCAGAGAGAGAGGAGTCCTTTGTTGGGGAAGTCTATCCCTAACAAATCAGCAATCGGTGAAATTATCTATTTAAGATAGAATATACACCCGCAGGAGTTTACTAAGAGGACCAAGATTAGAGCGGATAATCATTCTGGGAAAAGAATTTGAAATTTGATCTCTATGAGAAAAAACGAGTGATTGAATATCACTCGTTTTCTCTGGTTCTCAAATCTCGCAATTTTTGCCGTAAAGAGTATATGTATTATATAAAAGTATGCATCTGTTAACACATTTTTTTTCCCAGGTACGCCGAAAAGGCGAAGGAGCTATCGTTCATCCACCACGACCGGCCCGTGAAGCCGGCTGTGGAGCTGGTGCACTGGGTGAACCACGTGGTGAACACTCGCGGCGCCCCGCACCTGCGCTCTCCTGCGCTTGACTTACCCTTCTACAAGAGAAAGTTCCTAGATCTCGCTGCGCTCATCGCGGTCCTACTTTTAGCTGTATACGTTCTTTTGCAGCGCGCCTGCGCGTATATTTGTTGTCAAGTGTGTTCGAAGGGAAAAGCAGGAAGTAAAAAGAAGAATAACTAAGTACTATTAAGTTTGTTTCATTTTGGTAAAATTATTTTAAATAAATTATAAAAAAATGACATTATCTGCCTGGTCTTATTCCAACTTATTATACTATTTACCCTACAGAGCGTCAAAATTCGTCCACATCGCTGTCAACAGGAAAAGTGCCCAGAAGGCTGGCAGCTTTCCCGCGTTGTATGGCAATGACGATTCTTTGGCCAAAAAATAGGCCCACCCTCTGGTCACGTGAAGAGTCGACCAACCGCTTGGCAATTTCCCGAAATACTAGGTGGGCACTCGGACCCCATGGCCCGAGTGTTTCAACCCCAAACGGGTCAAACACATAACTACCAATAAAATTATTGTATTTGCGCCGTTTGAGGTTTTCAGCACCTGCAGCAGCCGCCCCAGCGCAGCCCACTGTGCTAGGAAGATGGGATGGCGCAAGGGTGTCGACGCAAGTTGCATCCCACACCAAAGGCCTACCCAACTTCTATGGCATTATGGTCATACCATCTGGTCTCTTCCCATCGACGCGTGCCAAGCCAGTCGAATCTATGACGGTTGCACCACGGCGCGCCGTGGTGCAACCGTCATAGATTCGACGTCGTGCTGTTGCCACCGCCGCGCCGCGGCGCGGCGGTGGCAACAGCACGACGAATGAGATCATTAATGCTAGCGTGGCGCGCAAGCCGACTTGCACTCTTACTACAAGAAAGGCCATGGTATCCGAGGCAGTCGACTGCTTCACCACATTGACAGCGATTTGGAGCCAAGGAGCGCCCAATCGCAAATATGTAGCGAGCTGGAAGGTTGTGTCACCTAACATAGTACCTGTATTAGGTACTATGTACTGAACCTATATTTAAAAACGTTGGTTTATTTCTATCCTTCGACTTTCTCCGTTTCTCCCAACTCGAATGTATCAGAAAAGTAACTTTATATTATTTAAAAAAAAAATGTATTGCCTACTTGCTAGGTAAAACTTAACCCTCATAGGTTTCTACTTCTTCCCGTGTGGCAATCTCAGGGCAATCTCGCACCAATAGCTCTGGGTCATCACGCCAGGATTTTCTAGGCCTTGCTCGGCTACGACGCCCGTCTTCTGCCACCCACTGTATGAGCTATCTGAGGCTCATCTGTCCCGACGCATTCTTCCTAAATGGTCCGCTTAATCCCACTTCAGTCTAGCAGACTTATTGCCAACATCGGCAATTTCGGTTTTGGAACGTAAGGTGGTTTGCGAGAGTAGGTTCGTCCGTCTGTTTGAGATGATCAGTTGTGGAAAAACTTCGGCGAAATCCAGCTTGTTCGCGTGGTTGCTGGGAATCTAGTTTTTTTTAATGCGGTTAAAGAAAACTTTCATAAATACCTTGTATTGATGTGACACTAAGCTTACGGGCCTTTAGTTATTACTATCACTTTTATCCCCCTCCTATTAAATAGGGTCCGATGTTTGAGTGGCACTTCTTTACTGGCATTTTTCTGGTCTTTATAATGGTGTTGAACAAATTGGTGATATAAAAATACCCTTAACGAAGGCGAAAAGCACTTTTCTCCCCGTAATTGCGATCGTTTTTTTGTTCAAGACCGTACCTGGTAACCTTCTAGTTACGGAGATATTGGGGGTCAAAAATCCAACTTTTTCATAGGTTTTATGTTATAATTTTGTTTTAATTCCCTTCACGAGTCCAGTACTATTCAATACATTCATCAGTACAATGTTTTTAGTGTGATAAATTGAGTCCTACCGTAAAACGTGACTATTCACCCCAAAAAAGTCATTTCCCAGCAATAATTTTTGCGTGGAGTTACTTAATGTGGTGTACAGAATGCTTGGTTGACGAATTCGTGATGGGTCTGTTTACTTCTTGTGTGGTAGAAGTGGGGGAGAACCGAGAATAAGGGATTCTGTCGCCACGCGCCGTCTTAGATCGGATTATGAATGTAACAACGAACGGAGTAAACTCGGGACTTGTCGCACCCTGGCCCTGGTGAGCGAGCAGAGCGAGCGAACGAAGCACCGGCTAAACGAAACCTGTTTATGATCAATCTATATTATAACAGCATAGTGAAGTTTTTGAACGAAAGTAAGTATGCAATTATTACAACAAATCCTTTTTTAAAAGGTACGCCCAAAGGGCGAAGGAGCTATCGTTCATCCATCACGACCGGCCCGTGAAGCCGGGTGTGGAGTTGGTGCACTGCTCTCCTGCGCTGGACTTTCCCTTCTACAAGAGAAGGTTCCCAGATCTCGCTGCAGTCATCGCGGTCCTACTGTTATCCTACACACATTCTAAGTACATTCTCTTGAAGCACGAAAATAATAATTAAATTAATTAAGCTTGTTATAAGTTTTGGTTTTCGTTAATTGAGTTTTAGTTAATTCTCCTGTCTCTTTCAGAAAAATTCTAACGCAATCACAAATGTCACCTTTCACTACTTCCTAGTGTACTACTTTGTCTGCTATAGTGAGTCTGGTCGAAGCTATAGAAAAAAAAACCGAGAGAGAAAAAAAAGATTTTGGTTTGTGGTTGTTGCCCCTCGTTGTTCTTGATTTACATAAACGACTTATGCTGTTTTGAACTTCGTGTTGCTTTCTTCGCAGATATTTCCTACTCCGCAATCATTTTCAATGCAAAAATCTCGACTGATGAATATTCTAGAAGTTTCTGGAACCAGAAGTGGATTGTGTTGTTGTGAGTTCTTTCCGCCTACATTTCTTTGTAGCGTTCTGTTCGCTTCCAGACACGAAATATTGCACTAGTCTCGTAAGTTTTTTAACCGTGTTTAGATAGAATTGTTAAACTGCAGCTATACTTGCCCTAAATCAGTTTGTATTAGTTTGTAAAACCTGTGGATGTGGACCGACAATAAATCTTGTAGTTGTGCGTGTGACTTTAATTGCTGCAGGATTAGTCCTCTGCCCTCAATAGTGGTACTGACCCGGACTCTAAGGATGAATCAAATTGAGATGCCACGTGTGTGGATTATTATTTAGTTATCAAAAGTATTCGAGACAAGATACAAACAAGATAAAAGATTATAATATCTGCTAAGGGACGAATACCTTCTTGTTATCACTAAACAGTCTATTTAAAAGATATAAAGATATAATGCGATAACGGACATTACTTATATAACTACTTCAGATTTCATTCACTAGTTACGAATAGTGTCTCTGTTGCCGATCGAAAGACCGACTTTCAATAGTGTCCAATAAAAGTAAGTCAATTTTATTTAAATAGTGTTTTAATTGTATTATGTTATTGCTGAAATAAAAGGAGTTTAACTTTCCCAGTAAGTACCTACTTATCTACTTCTCTTGTGTTTGTTTCGTTACTCACACATGAAGAATAAATAACACAATGAGGTAATCGTTTATGTAACAAGTACCAAGTAAGTAGTAAGTTTATATACTAGTAGTACTTTGACATGGGCAAAGCCTTTGACTTTGTTATTACAAATGCAATAACGACGGAATCAGAATTCTAATCCATTGGATCACTAGCTATTTATTTAGTTAGCGAAAAGAAGAATACACTCAATTTATGAAAACCCATTACACCATTTACTTCTTAATGCAGCGAAACCAAATCACGGGTACTCTAAGGAAGTGTACTTAGCCCATTACTTTTTCTTATTTACATCAACGATTTAACTTTACACCGCGAATATTTTCTGTATACACACTACATACAATCGGTCATTGTTAATATAAAAAATTAGAAATAAGGTGCGAAAAATCTTTAGTAACGAAAAAATAATGTTTTTAATTCATTTGTATAGAAAATGGGGAAAGGAAAAACGTTTTGGTTGCTGATCAGTGTGATAGTAGCATGTTCTGAGGCTGCTAAGATCTTGGTAGTGTTCCCCATGCCTTCGAAGAGCCACGGAATCCTTGGTGATGGATATGTCAAGCATCTGCTGAATGCCGGTCATGAGGTAAGCGCTGTTTTAAGATTATGATTGAAATGCAGCATATTTATGCTGCATTTCAATCTGAATGTCACATTATCTAATAATGCAACGAAAATGATTTCGTATCGCTACCTTTACAGACAATCTACAATTAAAGAGTTGTAGCTTTGCGACGAGCTGATAGTCAAAGGAACAGGACAATATAGGCTTGGTTATATAAAAAGTTACCGTTCATAACCAATTTTGTGTAACCGTTTAAAGGGGACTGTATGGAGTGTAATACTAAAGACTATCTATTGTAGCTGACAGAATGTTCGTAACCCTTTGTCTCTTCTTCTAGGTGATGTACATAACGCCATTTGCCTACAAGAATCCTCCTGCCAAGCTTCGCACAATTGATGTTAGCGCTAACTTTGACCTGTTGCCTCGTAAGTTTATATTCAGGCCTCCGATATCTGCCTCATAACGTTCCCACTGTTCACACAGACCCCCGCTTTTTCTGCCTTCGGAAGATCTTCACAAATTGAGTCTCATTCTACATTTATGACATCTGGTAGCCAGGTAAGCTCTTAGTCGCCCGCTGTTCTTTCTCGAATAATTTTGTAGTGGGATCCAAGACAGTTCAATCGTTTCTCAGAGTCTCATCGAGTTTCATCGCCTGGTTGTTTTTTGATGGTCATCTGGATTTTAAGAACTCCGGTGGTTGGGAATTGTGTAGCGGGTTTGTCATTATAAAAAAAAACTAGGCGAACCAAATCGATGATCACAGTGAAGTGTATTGGTTAGGCAGGTCTATCTATCACACAGGGTTAAATATTGACCTAGCTGTATGGTATCTCTTTGAAACATGCCTTGAGATATTCTGAATAATGAGAAGGACAATAAATAAAAAGAATACCTACCTACATCGTTACAGTCACCTCTTACAATAATAATTTCTGAATATGTGTGTGTCTTTAAAAAATGACTGAACCTCACTGCTTTAATCCCCGAAGGGTTAGACTTTGAAAATTGTAAAACACATTCACTTTTCAATATTTCAGCGGACCTTATAAACATGAAAGATATTATGGATAATACAGCTTCAGATTTGAGCACTACTTTTATGAATTTCAAAATGGTAGAGATGGCAAAGAAGACGGTTCGATATGAAGAAGTGCAGAAGCTATTGAATGATCCCAAGGAACAGTTTGATGCGGTGGTCGTAGAGTGGATGTTTTCGGATGTCACTGCTGGGTAAGTTATACAATTGAACCTTGGAACGTTATAGAGGTTATAGCACTTTCAGTAGCGTCCATCAGCTCCTGTAATGTACAGTCTGTGACCAACATTATCTGACCCTCCCGTTTGTATGACGGTCGGATCAACTTACTAGTCGTCGTGCATTTAAATAAATCGTTTTGTTAAGCTATTTTAATCTTTATCATGTTGTCTTTAAGGTTGAAAGGCCTATTAACGAGTATTAAGTTATAACAACTTATCTTGTAAAAAAGGTGGGTAAATAAAAGATCTTTACCTCCACAAAATTTATATTATCAAGGATGAGTAGATTATGAAGTAAAATACTGGAATATTTTTTAAGCAGTGCGAAAAAAAAAATGTTGGTGGTTCGGTATCAGTATCAGTAATAGAACACATTTCCATTATTTGTTCAAAACTTTTTTATATTTTTTTTTTCCGACTTTAAATCAGCAAAATATGGATACTATCTATTCATAATATCGGCGTTTTACCTGAAATAAAACGCTTATTAAACTAACTACCTTATTCGAAGCATAATTAAACAATTGAGATAGGCTGTATCTTGTTCCCTGTGCCATTTGTCCTTACGATTCTAGCCGTATAGCTCTGTCTTGCTCTCGTGACGTCACCAGGTCAGAGAGGGGAGTGCACTTGCGAGTGCGCTAGCCTCTGTCTTGCTCATTGGATGATTGACTTTGTCACCAGGCAGAAATTACTATTATGCTTCGAATAAGGTAAGTACACTCGGTTCCAAAAATTACGGATGTCACAAAAATTGAAATACCTCCAGAACTGTAAAAGTTAGATCAATGAAATAAAAAACAGAATAAAGACTTTTTAGTTGCGCTTCTAATAGCATATTATTTAAACTGGTTGATGAAAAGAAACTTCATTAGAAAAACAAAATTAAAAAAAATGACTATTTTTAAATAGAGAAAGATCAATAGAGCTCGATATTCGATAAAGCAATCTCCCTCTTTGAACGACAAAACTCGCAAAGTTTAGTGCTCCTATCACGCTCTACAACTTTTTCAAGTCTGTTTTTCCGAGATCTATGATGTGGCGAATTTTCGCCATCAATGAATTTACTTTTTCCTTTGGTAAACATTTGAGGTTTAGCCAAGGGTCCCACAGCATGCCCAGATAAACTAGAGATTCAGTTAAACGAAACCCGTGCTATGGTTATAAGACTTTTGGGTTTCCGCGTAACGTACTTCACTCCAGTCTGGTTTATTGAAAAACTGAATTTCTTTTAATGTTTACGTAACGCAAGTCAGTCTTTGGAATAGCCGGTTCTTTAAGCTTAATCTCAACACGAAAATTATTAAGAAAATGACTACCTTCCTGTTCGAATTCATCCTCGGCGAAGAGGGAAATGGCATCATCGGCCACTGCTGGTATACTGTTATTTAAGTACTGATTAGGTAAATTACTGATTTGTTTCACTTTACGCTCTGGGTGGCGACGCTTGTGCTTGCCCCCGCTTTTTTTATGACGGCGGTGATGCACACTTTTATGCTTTGACCTATGGGCAGAAGTACTAGATGAACTGGAACTGGTGCTATCAGAGCTACTACTACTGCTGCTGCTGGAATGTGAACGCTTGCGTTTTGTACTAGATTCCTTATTATTAGCGGCGTGGGAAGGGCCTGCGACCGGTTCATCTTGTGAAATCAACGTTATTTCTTTATCCATTACGCTTTAAACAATCGCACATCAAAAAACTGGAACAAAAGTGAATATACAACACCCGAACGGAAAACCGTTAATTTAAATATATCAACTTTGATTTACTAAACACTAAAACAGTTAAACTTATTAAACACTAGAAACAGTTTAGTACATATCGAAAACTGATAGCTAGTTTTTTTTTTTAATAGTGACGGTTATAATATTTTTAAAACTCACCTGAGATAACCGTCGGCAAGGAAAAGAACGCCATTATGCTTCGAATAACGGTCGAGTGAGAGAATACTCCGAATGCGAGCCTAAAAAACCTAACCTATAACCTAAGGTATCCTTAACCTCACAGCCCCTAACGAAAGGACCATTTTAGCAGCCACTGAAAGGCTGCTTGATCAAGGTCAGTATGCTTTATTTTCTGCATTTTGATGGTCCTAAGCCCACGAAAGTCTGAAGGAAAAATTGGAATTACTCTTCAAATAACTTCAGATCACTGCCAAATCTTAAAAAAGTCTAGTTGGAACCAGATAAAATCGGCGATCAATACATTGTAACCCACGTAAATGATGCCTGTGCATGATAAACAAACTAGCGTGGAGCGCCGGCGCCGCCGCCCGCGAATTGGTGGCCATAAAATCAATTTCAAAGTAAACATTTTTCGTTAACGATAACTTTATTTTTTTTGTATTAAGACTTATCAAAATAAAAAATAGATACACACATCAAAAGTGTCTAGGGATCAAGCATTTTTATGTGGATTTCTTGAGATTGAGATGTGGCTTTGTAATAAATTTATGATTTTATAAATTTATATGGATCCTTTTTGGTGCATTTCATAATTTGAATCAGGAACTGTGAATCAAATTCGAGTAAAAGATGAAAATCAGCTGTCAATATTTTCCCTATAAAAACATACAACGCATTGAAGACATTATTAGTGCTACTGTTTCCCTACTACTGATTAAAACCAACGTTATTATGGAGCGGCGACGTCATTTAAGCAGGGAAGAAATGCTCAGAGCCGTGGGAATGATAGAAGCTGGTTCCCGGCAACGTACTGTGGCTTTAGCTCTGAATACAAGTCAGAGTGTTATCAGTCGACTTTGGACACGTTACCGAAGCACTGGTACCGTGGCTGAGCGCCATGGAGGACGGTATCGCTGCACCACACGGAGACAAGACCGATACATTCAAATCTTAACTCGAAGAGCTCCAACAATAACCGCCATGATGTTAGCCGTGAGGCTTCATCACTCTTCAGGGAACTTAATTAGCGACCAAACAGTCAGAAACCGCTTGCATGAAGTGAACCTTCATTCCCGAAGACCGCTACGGGTACCACCTATAGCAATGCACAATCGTAGGATACGATATCAATGGGCTCTTGAACACAGAAATTGGGCAGAAGAACAATGGCGTTTCGTGTGCTTTTCTGATGAGTCTCGTTTTGGTATGAGACCGGATACAAGACGTATACGACACTGGAGAACCCCTGGACGCCAACAGCGATTAAAATCCTGCCAGGAAGTCCATCCTTATAGTGGTGGAACCATCATGGTATGGGCGGGTATTTGGATCGGCGGAAGAACTGAGTTGATTTGGATCAGAGGCAACCTCAACGCTCAAATTTATGCTGAGACGATTGTATCAGACGTCATCGTTCCTCTACAAGTGCAAATCGGTCCCTTATTTCAGTTAATGCATGATAATGCACGACCGCACACCGCAAGAGTTGTAAGACAGACTCTCGCCGCAGCTAACATCAATGTCCTGCCCTGGCCTGCTCAGTCGCCAGACTTGAATCCGATTGAGCATGCATGGGATATGCTACAGAGAAGAGCTCTGCCGAATATGGAGGGTATCCAGTCGCAAGAAGACCTTTTTTTGTTGTTGCAACGAACATGGGCGGCCATTCCACAGCGTGATTTGGATGAACTCATTTTGAGTATGCCAAACCGATGTTCTTGTGTTGTTAGTGTTCGCGGTAGAAACACGGATTATTAATTGTTTAAGTTACCCAATAAAATTTTAAAGAAAACTGTTATTTCAGTCTTTTTTTCGAACTTTTGTGTTAGTGGTTCAAATGTCAAAAATCCCTTTATTAGGAAAATGGCAAATTTCTTTATTAATGCAAAGGTGACTTGGTTTATCGTTACTGTGACAAACGAAAACACTTTATTTGATGAATCCTTAAAGAACATTTTAATTAATATCAATCAGGAGAAAAGTTATTGCAAAAATATATGTTGATCCCTAGACACTTTTGATGTGTGTATTTAATAAAAGTCATTTAAGCTTAATTTGTTAAAGTTTGCGCACTGAATAAAAATTGATCCTGTATATTTACTTCGTAGGGCAGATGGATACTAAACAGATCTAAGTTACAAAAGGCAGTCTACGCCTAATAGCAGTGACTGCGCACAAACATAAACGTAACATTTATTGAATTTGTTGTAATCAAAGCGTCATGTCACAACTTAGTGAATAGTCCAAATATAAAATAATATTTTTACATGAGCAGAATATTGGAATTGGAATTAAAGAGATTGGTCGTAGACTTGTAGCGGTAAGTGTTTTAATATTTTATTTTACTCTATAAAATTGACTTAATACTAACAGATTTTTTTTAGACGTGTTGTATGTATTTCTTACAACCTAGTGATCGTGTATTTGGCTATTTTCCCATTAAACCCACTCCTTATAAGTTACCTACACGTTTCTAAAAATGTTAATAAGTTTTTGTTTTAGAGAAATACGGTCAGGCCAAGACGTCATGGAGACACTGAAAGTATTCGGCGAAATCGTCCAGGAGCAAAACCCATGATGCATATTCCCGAATCCGAACGCCGCGCCACCAGCCATTGTTTCTAGCCATGTTCAAAATCCATTTATGCCTAATGGTTTAACTGCAATAATTAAAAACAATATTATATAATTGGTTACAGTTGTTATATAATTGGCCATCTACAAGTTCCGATTTGAACCCTATAGAAAACTGAAGTGCGAAATATAAACAATTTGGCTGAGATTGTGTCATCGTTATGGGAGCTCATGAGAAAAAACATTGGTGTTGGAACATAGTGTGCGGTATACGTAGCCGCTTACAGCAAGTTATAGAAGGAGACTGTGCGCCACTTGGCTACTAAGAAATCTAATAAGTATTTTTAAACACACTAAGTAAGTAAATACTCAATTCAATGAATGCTAAACCATTAAAAAGTTGTAGATTCTGTGGTGATGTTATTGTTATAAATCGACAATCATTTTTCTATTTAGTTAACATGTTGGTACTACATAATTATTATACTTAAGTATCTGTAAATCTAAAAAAAAGAGAAAGAGATTTGCTCGTTCCAAGCATTAACGTGCCTTTTTAAAATGTTTATTAGATTACTAGGTTAGAAAATATTATAAAAGTATATTAATTTTAAAAAGAGCATTAACTTCCTTTATTTAATTAAATTTATTTTAATGCAAAAAGTATCTAATAAACATTTTCATTACTTGCAATGATGTTGTTTGATTCATATACATACAAACGGCCCATTTAAAAACACATTTCCCAACTTCTTTCGTTAAAAGTTAAAAAAGATAATAATTAAAATCAAAACATTGTGAACAAAAAGTTGTATTTAAGTAAATCCTGGTTTCGAACCCAGTTAATGATGAATACCGATCTGCCATAGTGACCATGAGACCAATTCAACTCTTATAAGTATTCTGAAATTAAATATTAGTTGTGATGCTAAATATTTTAAAGAATTTGAACCATGTCGTATATTCTATAAAGTTCATTATCGCACTATCACAAGCAACTGTTAAAATGTATTACGGAATTAGCTACTGATACGCGATATTTTTTTATTAATCCACCCTCGACTTGGTTATTTTTAATTATGTGGCTTATTAATACTCATTAGTCTTTCAACCGTCACGCCAACAAGATAATGATTAAAAACTCTTATCAACATGATTTGACGAAATTGGACAGACTGTACAATCACAGGACAGACAGGATACGACATCAAGTGTCCCATCGTTTGTGTCTTCTAACCCTTGCCTAATGATTTCCTTTAATTTCAGATTTGCTACAGTTTTCAACGCTCCGCTTATTTGGTCGTCATCTCTTGAACCTCACTGGCAAATCATACAATTGATCGA